>OZ020615.1:2936174-4404261 GCA_963971575.1 Liopterus haemorrhoidalis
TTCGCACTCGCAGTACCCCGTAACCGGGTTACAGAAGACGTGGTGCAACTTAGGGCTACAGGTGAAGTCACAGGGCGAACCGAGGTAAATCCCACGCTCTGAAAAAAAAACACATTTTCACTTACTGCTACTATAAAAAAACATTTCAGCTAACAGAATTAAATTCAGGTCTCAAAATGATAATAATAATAATATTTATTAATCCTTTAAATACAGGACTGCATGTAGGATATGTCAGTACATAAATTTATAATTTTACACAGATTTTGATTAGTAAAATAAGTTATACAATTGATAAAACAATAAAATCATACATTAAATTACCCAAAATCAATGTTCCCCATTGGCATGACTACACCAGTCCTTACAAAATTTCAAGAATTCATTCATTGAGTATACACAATTCTCTATAAGAAATACCTTAACCTTCCGCTTAAATACATCAAACTGCGTTTCTTTTCTGACATGGAATGGCAGTGAATTAAATAATTTAATACCAACAGTTTTTGGTGAATTTTTATCAGTTCCAGCATGTTTGCTGGAGTTCTGAAACAATCTTTTCCTCTAGTGTTATATAAATCCTGGTTCAAATGGCGAGCAAAGTATATTTGATTTTTAAATACATAGACCAAAAACTCTAAGATGTAAATACCAGGAACTGTTAATAATTTGTATTTCACAAAAAGAGGTCTGCATGATTCAGTGCGTCTTTTGTTTGCTATACAATGTATTATTCTTTTTTGGCAATTAAATATGTCATCTGCCATACTTGATGATCCCCAGAAGCATATTCCATAAGCCTACTATAAAATTGTGCATAATAAAATTTAATAATGGTCTCATGACCTACAATATTTTTTAAATTTTATTTGAAAGTGAGCTGAATTAAATGATTTTAGTAGTTTTTTACAATGGGCTTTCCAACTTAAATGTTCATCTATGTATAGACCTAAAAATTTTGTTTCATTTTCTGATTTTAGATATTCATTATTTATTTTAATATTTAAATTGATTTGACTATTACTTTGCAAAGTTCTAAAGATCATATAGTTAGTTTTGGAGGCATTTAAGTATAATTTATTAAACAGGAACTAGTTGTTGAGTTCATGTATAAGAGAGATTTTTTTTTCATTTATTTCTGCGTTATTTTTGCTTGAGAGAACAACGGATGTTTCGTTGGCGAATATTGTAAGATGATAATTTATTTAATAAATAATATCATTTATGAATAGTAGGAATAGAATGGGGCTTAAGACAGATCCCTGGGGAACACCGAGATTAGTGGGAAGAAGAACTGACTTTTCATCTCTTATATTATCTTTTCCATATTACCATCTTTGAATGACAACTGCACAAACTGGAATCTATTTGTGAGGTATGAACTAAACCAGTCTGCAACGATACCACGAATACGCGGTACATTCCTGGATTCGTGAAATATTTCGTAACACCCCCTTGTTTGAAAAGTGTTACTTTTATATTTCATTCAATATTTTATGGATTCTGTTTAAACTTAAAATTAAAAAATTATAATTGGCAATTTGTTCTTGCGTGATTGGGTTAAGATGTTTTTTCTATTGTTCTTGAATCATGCAATGGTTTTTGTTTTAATTAACAGAATTGAAATGCTTTGTTCTAAATTGAATTGTAATATAATTGATCAGCCAGATAATTTTCAGAACAACAGATCATAATATAGTTGATTAAATACTATGTAATACACTTTAACAAAGCCAAAAATTATAACAAAGGTGTTTACTGGCATAACTCTCATGTTACGTGCATAAATGTGTTGTTTTATAATAGCACTTCTAGGGCTAATGGGAGGGGTTACCCTTAATAACACCTTGATCCACAAGCAAGCTAAAACAGGTAATGCAGCTACAGAGGCGTACCTGGGGGGTATGAACAGGGGCGCCAAATGGCAAAAAAAGGAAAACAAAACAAAAAGAATAAAAAAAAGTGAAAAAGCATTTTGTCCCTTTAGGGGTGAAATTATTAAAAAAAAAAAAACTGAATAAGTTTCTAAAGATTTAAAAAAGACTAATATGCCAAAACGGAATATTATCTCAATAAACATAGGAAATGCGAAGCGTTCTACAATTGATCCCGAATGAAGATTTAAGGATTCTGAATTTCGTTCATAAATATTTGTAACATTTATAAGCAAAAATTAAGTCGATATCTTATTGGTTCCAAGATACATTGAGGAATCCTTGAAATCATATTTCACTATATTTCACCCCCTTAGGGGTCGAATTTAAAAAAATTTCTTGTTTGTGGAAAAATAGAATGAAACCTAAATGGTTTTATTAAAGTTGCGGAACTCCTGAAAATGTTCCACGGAACCCCCGGACTCCGAATACAGGTTGAATGCCACTGGTTTAGGATATAGAATTTAGACCAAATATAGTCGGATCAATTTGACTTTTTTTAATTTGAAGATAAAGATTGACCCCGGATTGTCCGTGTGTTAAAATTTTATTTGATTTTTAATTTTTCGTTTTACAATGATTTTATCTAAATTCACAATATCGGAAGGTGGGGGGATTCGAACCCACGTCCCTGAGATCCGTAGGCAACCGTTTTACCACGGAGCCACCGTAGCTCAAAAATAAAGTTATACATAAATGCCAAACAGGGCATTACATAGAGTTATTGATACTTTGCTTAATGGACGAAAACATTTTCAATAGTTTTATCATATTAAATGCCCACGAAATCCTGAATTGTGTGACAATTCACACATACATTTTTTGTTTAAATGTCAATATATACAAGTTTCTATTTCAGTATATCTTTTCTAGATTCCATTAATAATATTTATCACAAGCGGCAGATAAAATTGATTGATTTCTTTCCATGGCAGACATGAAAAAGAATACCATCTATAAAGCGTTTTTGTGAAATAAAAGAACTCTTTTTCCCTACTATATGTTGCGTTTAAAGTTAAACAATAATATTTAACCCTATTACTTTGAACGCGATGGTTTCGTAACCTATGGTTATAAGTAGATCTCTTCGCGTGTCCACGTGTTTCTGTATCCGGATCCGATCCGCATCCGCATATCCAGGATCCGTATCCGCAGATTTTGTAAATAAAAAATTCGCATCCGACCCATTTCCGCAAAAATATCCGCACAGCAGGGTTTGCTGTCAGTTTGGAAATAACTAAGATCTTTCGCCTTATTTTGCATATTGCTGCTTTAAAGCAATACTGAAAATTTTTGGATGGCCCTGGGCGCACTAAGGAGAAGGGCGCTGACGGGCTTGACTAAGGGGCGCCATTGCGAAAGTGAGGACCGATGACCTTTTTTTTGTTTGTCGAAAAATTTATTTAATCAACAATGTTGAACTATTTCGGTTCCCATCAACGTTCATTACGGAGATTTTTTTATATTTTTAGATCAATCCCTTTGGAAGATAGGGTGGGGGACAAAAGGTTTTTGACATATTTTTGGCAAAAATACAATAAAAAAAATGATTTCTCAAAATTAAAAAATTGTTTCTTAATCCACGCATTAAGAGATTTCATTTGGTATGCCACTCAAAATCTATAAAAAAAAATATTTTTTTATTAAATACATATTTATTTATATTTATCTCGCGTTGTATTTTTTTGAACTCTCTATAGTTTTCCTATATGTGGGTCAAAAAGTTGTACAAGTATGCCAAATTTCAACTTTCTTTGTTCAGCCGTTTGGCTACAATTTCTACCGTACAGACAGACACATGAGTGACGTTATAAGGGTTTTGTGGTGGTCATACCTACAAAACCCTAAAAAAGGAAAGAACTATAAGATCAGCAAATGTTAAAAACTAAATTTTTAAAATAGTCCTATTATTAAAATATGAAATGTGTATGAAAATTTTAAGAATCTTCATAAGTTTTTAAATGTGGCAAATAACCATGGTTAATTTTTACCAATATTTTCAAAAAATGTCAAATAAGGGGAAACATTAAATAATTATTTTAAAATTAATAAACCGGCAATTAATTTAAAGAAATTGTTTATGGCGACCAGTCTCGTTGTGCCATTTTGTTACCCTTATTTTTCACCCGTCTACCCGAACGAATGCAGCCAGTTTACAGCTCACATCTACCGACGTAGGGGGAATGACGCTACAGCTATTTATGCTTGGTTTATATACGGAACAAGAATAAGGAATAGGAAATAAGAATAGTGCACAAGATGTTAAAACATGGCTGCACCGTATATCGGTTTATGTAGGAATGAAATTTAACTTAAACATAAGAATAGTTGGTAACATTCAACATTTTTATTCTTATTTCAAGAATAAGACACGATAAGCCTGCGCACAGCAATCAAAATGTCTGCCGTAATAAAGTTTGGTCAACAGATGTTTTTCAGTTGTGATCAGAGGGTTGTAAACAACAATAAAATGTTTTTAACGGTAATAAACGAAATTTTTTAAAAGGTTTTATGAATCAGAACCTGTCAAGTGACAAACGTTAAACACAGGCCAACGCAAGTACGCAGGCGCAGCGACGAAATGTTATGTCCTATATAAACGGTTTAATATTTTTTATTCTTGTGTACTATTCTTATTTCCAATTCCTTATTCTTGTTCCGTATATAAACCAACCATGAGAACAGAATTAAAATCGCAACAGAAAATTAACTGCAATGTGAATTGTTGTGTATCAAATGGCAAAATGTCAAAAATATCTTATTACAATCGCCATTTTGTAAGCAACAACAGCGCCTCTATAGGTAATATTTATTCTCAATAGAATAATGAATACAATTTTTTTTTAAATTCTTAAAATATAAATTCAGGCGTCACAGGGTTAACATTTCATTTCTCGGTATAAGAGTTTTCAGCGGAAATAATGAAGTTACTAAAGCGCAGACTCGCGTCTATTATTTATGGAACTGACCAGGGTGAATCCTTTTATGAAGACAAATAAAGAACTAGAAATAAGATGGAAGGATACAGATGCAATTGGCTTATATTGTCACGATTTGAAGCAACTGTGATATTGTTGAAATATATAGTTTTTTATCTAAAAAAAACATGATATTTAACAAAATAAGATGAAAGATTTGTGTGAATTCAAAAGTCAGTGACCAAATAACAAGAAGTAATATCATTTATTTTTTGTAGATACAGTCAACAACCCTGATAACGTCACTCATGTGTCTATGTGTGTATGATAGAAATTGTAATTATCCTCTTATGAACGAAAAATAGAAAAAATATAAATAAGGAAACTAATGGCGGTATTCTGAAGTTTCCATCGTAACACCCGTGAACTTAACACCAACGAAAATAACACTGTTTTATTAAATCAGATTTAACATCGCTGAAAAAATCAGTATTCTGAACAACCCGATGTAAAATCCAATGTTACAATTTGTTTCCGGTGTAGAATTAACACT
Organism: Liopterus haemorrhoidalis; assembly: GCA_963971575.1. Classification (NCBI taxonomy): domain Eukaryota; kingdom Metazoa; phylum Arthropoda; class Insecta; order Coleoptera; family Dytiscidae; genus Liopterus; species Liopterus haemorrhoidalis. Next base: position 2,941,580 of record OZ020615.1, read on the forward strand.
GGGGCTAACTTCACGTTCGTTTTGACAGCCGTGTAAGAATTATGTTTTGTTGGGTTAACGTTTTTAAAACGGTTAAATAATTATTTATAAATTAGAAATAAAAACAGAAGACATTCAAAATGTAACTACTATTGCAGAAAAATCAAATTTGAAGGCTAAACCAAATGATACTGCAGGATTAGGTACGGGTTATAATTATTAATGGATTTCCAGTGTTTGATGTCATTCATATTACTACAAAACCTGTTTCTTTTGTTTTGAATTGTAAATCAACATGGGTTTTTACAATGCAGGTAATTTTAACACAGGTAATTACGACCCTTTTTAATGAGAGTACTTTGTCAGAAAAATGTTCTAATCTGTAACATATGTAATCACAGGGATTGAGGGGTTGTTTAACCCCGGTAATTCCTACCAAAGATCTCTTACATAAATAGGGTAGTTTGCAAAAATAGATCAGTCACACCGTTGAGTTACCTGAAAACAGTATATATTGCAAAGTTCCAGAATTTAAAAAAATGAGTGAATCGCTTCAAAATGCATCGTTCGAACAGTAAGTATTTTACATGTTAAAAGAAATTTAATGTTATTTTGGTAAAATTCCATTCTGTACTTCGGTACTGAGTGGAATTTGAGCCGTTATTTTTTAAGCTTATAAAATAAATTTTCTTTTCTATATAGACAATCACGAAAGCGAAGTGATTTTAGTTGCAAATTTGTTCAAAATAAAATTTAACACCACTCTAATCTCAATTCCGTCGAGCTATTTGCTAGCGGTTAATCTAACAACTAAAATGTTAATTCACATCGACGAACGTTAACATAGCGACGTTTCAGAATGCCGTTTTTCTAACATCGTTCAATTTCGGGCGATTCCGTCGATGTGCGACTTAACATCTAACTTCAGAATACCGCCATAAAGCAAAGATAAAAAAGTGTTATGAGAACTCTGCTCTGTCGCAGGGAATGGTTCACTGAATTTGTTTGTGGTTCTACAAGCACGAATGATGCTAAGCAACCGGAACATCCGAATAAGGTCATACCTAGAAAGATGGCCAATAAAATTCAAAATATTGTGTTGGACGACCGCCGAGGTAAGATATGCAAGATAGCCAAGAAGATAAAAATGTGTTTTATATCCTGCAGGAACATTTGGGCATGAAAAAGTTACCGGCAAGTTGGGTGCCGCGTTTGTTCACAATGCACCAGTTTACTCGTCCGCAATTGCAACGGCCAAATTGGTCGAACTGCGCTACGAACTGCTCCTTTATTCATCTTATTCTCCAGATTTGGACCCTTGTGACTTCTTTCTCTTAACAAACATGAATAAATGGCTCCCTGCTAAAAGATTCGCATCGAACGAGGAGTTCAACTCTGGAACACAAGCCTATTTTGCAGAGTTCGAGAAATCATACTTTTTGGAAGACTTGAAGAAGTTAGAATATCGTTGGGCAAAATGTAGCGAAATCAGAGCGTGGAATATTTAAAGTATTGGAAAAAAATTATGTGAAATGGGAATTTTCACACATTTCAGAATTTCGCAGGTATTTAGTAAGTGAATGATGATTACTTGGGATGCCGAAAGAAATTTTATGTTAAAATTTTTTTTTTTTAATTTTAATTCAAAATCTAACTACAATTTTGACAAAATAATTTAAACGAAATAAAAATGCAAAAAAATAACAGAAAAAATAAAATTGTCTCCAGACCGGAAGCGAACCCAAGTTTACAACTTAGGAAGCGAGAAAGCTAAACATTAAACTATGAAAGCTTACTGGTTTACTGTGTTACATAACGTATTAAATATTTTACATCGTCAACAAAAAAACAAAAAATGCGTTATTTTCCGAAAACATTATCTGATCCTGTTGTACTATTCCGGTTCACATCAATGTACATTACTTAGAATTTTTTTCAGATTTTTAGTTTAAACCATCTACAGGTTGTGGGACAAATTTTGTTAAAAATCGCGTCAAAATAATTTATTTTGCAAAAATAAAATTATGACCGTTAATCCACGTACTAAGGGCTTTCATTTGATACCCTATTCAGAATTTAAAAAAAAAATTTTTTTTCGATGAGCACATATTTGTTTATATTTTTCGGGGGATATGTTTTTTAGATGTTTTGTATATTTCCTATGTGTTGACCCGCACAGAGTTGTATAAGCATGCCAAATTTCAACTTTCTAGGTTTAGCCGTTTGGCTACAATTTTTACCGAACAGACAGACGATAAATTGACGGTATAAGGGTTTTTTGCTCATACCTACAAAACCCTAAAAACATTTCAATTACTTTCTGGTTTTTGAAATATTGTATTTCAAATACTTCAAAAAATTTTCTTAATATTTGGATTTGCAAATACTTCCTCTGTTGTTTTTGTATTTGATATTTGTTGTCTGGAAATGTCAGTATTTGAAACACTTTAGGAGTATTTCAAACAATTCCTAGTATTTCAAATATTTCCCCAGTATTTCAAATATTTTCCTAGTATTTTTTTATATTTCCTTAGTCTTTCATTTCGAAGTTGGTGATTTATCAAATACCCTTCATAATTGTAAGAAACATTTAAATTACCACAAATTGTTACTTCTACTCTATTTCTATAAATCAGTAATGGGATACGATCAATTTAGAAACTAAGTAATGCCGAAGAATTGGGCGACTCTCACTTGTTAAATTCCCACGGAATCCTCAAACATGTGAAAATTCATTCCAAGCATTAATTTTTTAATTATTATCAGAATTGTATTCAGGTCAGCTCTGGGGTTTTGTTGACCCCATATTAGAGTCCATAACATCTCCGTTACTGTCCTGTTATCTGTGTTTGACAGCCATATACAAGTGAACAAACTTTAGTTTGTTTTACTGTGTTTGTCTTCCCTGACGTCATTTAAAGGAAAATATGAAATAACTTGAGAAGATTAAAGATATTGAGATAAAACTCCATCATAGTACAATGTACTTGGGAATTCAATACTCTCTTCTTTTATTCTATTGAAATTTTTAAAAACATGAAACAGAAAAATATTTGCCACAAGAAACGAAAGAAAAACCGAAAATAAGAATATAATATTCTATATTCCAAGGATAACAAAAAAACAGATATCCTTGTAGTTTTATTATAAATTATTCTTCTTCTATTAACATTGTAATTATGTAGTAGTGAACATTTCGCTGGGCCTGTCTTGTTTATGTTCCGAATAAAATTTAATAAACAAATAAGTAATATTTTCACCGGTCCATATAAAAAATATTTTTTACTGGTCGGCGTAAAGGGACTGTTATTGTCTGTAGATTTAGGTTGAAGCAAACTGGTCTATAGGATTACCAAAAGAGCGTGTTACAATTTAAAATAAGAAAGTAGCAAAACGTATTAGATGTGTGATTAATTCGGTCCGTTTTTTTCTTCCAGAAAAGACTTTATTATGAAAAAATTATACATAATTTTTATAAACACAGGGCAAAATTTCAATTTCAAGTGAAGAGCAAAAAAAAGGTCTTCCCTTGTAAATTTTAAGGGAAGAGCAAAAAAAAAGGTCCTCACTCCTAAATTTTAAGTGAAGAGCAAAAAAAAGTCCTAACTTCTCACAGTACGGGGGAGGGTCCGGACCCCTTGGACCCCCATCTTGTGTGTGCCCCTGGTCTGGCAGTTGTGGTATTCCGTGACGGAAAAACGACTCGTCCTTCGAAGCGATCCATTCATTGAGCCATTTCTCTATTTCTTCATAATTGTTCAAGTGCTGACCCGAATGCCCGTGCCATTGATCTGAACAAGTGATAATCTGATGGAGCAATGTCTGGTGAATATGGCGGGTAAGATAAAACGTCCCAGCCAAGTGCTTTCAAGGTGGTCTTCACAATCTTTCCAACATGTGGTCTAGCGTCATGCTGGAGGATCACTTTGTCGTGTCTCTTTGCATATTCCGGCCGCTTATTCTTTAATGCGTTGCTTAAACGGAGCAATTGTTATTGGTAAAGTTCGGCAGTAATGGTTTGGCTCTGCTTTAATAGCTCATGATACACCACACCCTTCTGGTCCTACCATATACAGAGTTACTTCCTTGCCGTGAATATTCCGCTTTGATCTCGATGTGGATGGTTTTCCTTGGTCGCAAATAGATTTTCTTCGTTTGGGATTATCAAAATATATCAATTTTTCATCTCCAGTCACAATACGATGCAAAAAACCCTTTTCTTTTTTGGCAAGCAAGATTTCAGACATGGTTTTGCGCCTCTTGATGTCTTTTTCTTTCAGTTCGTACGGCACTTATCTTCCTTGTTTGTAAATGTTTCCCATGGCTGCCAAACACACAGAAATTGTTGATCAATCAACATTCAACAACTGCGCGAGCTCATGTTGCGATTGACACGGATCTTCTTCGGTTAGCGCCTGAAATTCCTCGTTCTCTAACTTCTTCGGCTGACCTGGACGAGGTTTGTCATCGACACTGAAATCATCACTTTTGAAACGTCGAAATCATTCTCTGCATGATTTATCGGTGGGAGCACTTTCCCCATAAGCTTCTACGAGTATTCGATGAGTTTCAGCGGCTGATTTCTTCAAATGAAAACAGAAAATGAGAATTTCCCGGAAATTATGCTTTTTTAGCACGAATTTCGACATTTTCGAATCAGATAAACACGATGTTATTGTTACAAATCCAAACGTTTATCAACTGAATATTATTGCTATATGTCAACACTAAAACACAAAACCGGTTGCAGATATTACAGGTTAGAATATTACACAGTACAGCAATTGACTGCCACATGGACCGAATTAATTCACACACCTAATATTTTGAGAATCATTGGTAAAAAAATTTCTTTGCTCATTGATATTTTGGTAATATCATAGCATCTTGACTTAACTTGTTAGTTTCTCTCTGATGGTTGGTTTATATACGGGACAAGAATATGGAATGGGAAATAAGAATAGTACACAAGAATAAAAAATATGAAACCGTTTATATCGGACATAACATTTCGTCGCTGCGCCAGCGTACTTGCGTTGGCCTATGTTTAACGGTTGTCGGTTGACAGGTTAATGTGTTTAATATAACCTTTAAAAAAGTTTCGTGTTCAGTAAAAAGGATTCAGAAGATTTTGTAAATTTATTTGCTTGTGTTTACACATTATATTGTTGTTTCCAACATTCTGATCATATTGGAAAACATCTATTGAACAAATTTTATTACGCCAGACATTTTGACCGCTGTACGCATGCTTCTCGTCTCTTATTCTTGGAATAGGAATAAAATGTTAAATGTTACCAACTATCTTTGTGTTTAGGTTAAATTTCATTCCTACATAAACCGATATACGGCGCAGCCATGTTTTAACATCTAGTGTACTATTCTTATTTCCTATTCCTTATTCTTGTTCCGTATATAAACCAACCATTATTGGCCTTACAAGTACATGAGGTTTAATCTTAAATCTTATTATAATCTTACCCGTCTGGTTGATATCGGAAGCATCTTCGCTGTCCAGCAACGGTTCTTCTTCATCTCCGTCTGTGGTGAAGAATTGTTTAGGAGGTTGTAGCCTCTGTGAAAGAACGTTCGCAGACAGATAGAGCAGCAGGAGTACTCTTGCTATGGGCCTCATCTCCTGCAGTTTGCATGGACATAGGCGGGCATTGCACCACACAACATGGTCACACAGCGCCGTCACTTCTGATCAACAGATCTACAACAGAAAACAAACGATGATATACATATTCTGGAAGAGATGAATACAAGGTTACAAATTAAGGAAAAAGGCATCTACTATAGAAGCCTGTAACCCGAACTTCCAATGAAACCTTGGTTCAACTCGAACCAAAAAAGAAAATTTATAACTCTACTAACCCGACAATCACACCAAAATAAAATCACACCTTTATCGAATAAACATGACGTCATGCCCTACCTGCAGATGTGACAATAACTAGCTAGAAGATCTCTATCAGCTAATATTCAATTGTTCCATATACAATGCAGCTAGAGTACAATTCATCTCCAGTCTTATCAAAGAAAATTTTCCACTTCCTGCTAAACTAGAGCTATTACTGTACAAACCAGCCGAACGAATATTGAATACAATGTACAATTTTATGAATGATAATATCATAATTTTAAAATATCACTTTGTAACCTGGGAAATGACTTCAGCAGTCAAAACCAATCCAAATAAAATAAAATAAATAATAATATACATACACATCTGCGTGGCGTAACTACCACTTGGCCTGAAAGGGCAAGTTTCTTGGGCCCGGGCGTCCTATGGGCCCCAACGTTGAGTGTAGAAATTTTTAATATACCTAATCTAACCATAAATATTGTCACAAATTTTTCAATAAATTGCACAAGATGCTTAAAGATGTGTTAATTTTCTTTCAGTCCATAATACATAGACGTATTTTAAAAAAACCACTCAATTTTTTGTTTTTCCACTCAACAATGTTTTCTTAGATCTAAGAAGAGCTTTCGAAACTATTGATAGATCAATACTTCTGCAGAAACTTTACTGCTATGGTATAAGGGGTACAGTATTGAAATGGTTCAACAGTTACATGCTGAACAGAGAACAAAAGGTGAAATGGAATGGTGTGCTAGGTGAGAAATTAGAAAAATGTATAGGAGTGCCACAGGGAAGTGTGTTGGGACCACTGCTATTTATTGTATACGTTAATGGCATCACAAAAATATTAAAAAAGTATAAAATAAATATGTTCGCGGATGATACTTTAATATATGTTGAAGGAGATAGTTATAAAGAGGTAGTTAGTGGTAGTTAGGTAATCAATAAATTGAACAATTTATTGATGAAACAATGGATCAATTTATTTTGAAAATAGAACTAGTTCTATTTTTCATCAATTTTTAATGGAATTCTAGGTATATTTTTACCTTTTTAGTTATTGCCAATTGTTTAGTTGTAACATAACCAAGAAATTTATAGGTTATATGCTTCGTTTTCAAATGTGACAGAACCACAAATATTCTAATTCACCATTATCTAGGTTATTTCTTTTGATTTTGTTCACGGCTCGTAATTTTGTGAAGATTTTTTCAATATTTTCATTTTGATGAAAATGTTAACATGTTTTACAGTTGGTAATGTAAAAGTTTTCAAAAAGTTATCAATAAATTGTTCAATTAATTGATAAAAAATTATCATTTTATTGATCAATAAATTGAACTGTGTAAAATCAACTTTAATTTGTAAAATTTATAAAAAGCGACATAATTGGCTGATGGTTGGTGATGACCTTCAGATCTAAATATGTGTGAGACTTTCCAAACACAAATTACGAACACATCCTGTAGTAAAAAGTCCTTTTTCCCATCCTGCATAATTGATCATAGTTCGTGTTCTATAAATTGTAAATTGCAACCCGAATTGGATTCAAATATTTTAACAAGTTTTTTTTGCGTTGAACGTAGTAAAACACATCTTGAACTCTTGTTCCCCTTTATGGTTAATTACCCCTGCAATATTTTACTCTGGAGGGGACAGTTAATCGTTAAATTCTTGTTAAACTCAAATTAGTAAACGTTTAAAAATTAAAGAAGATATGTGTACATCTGTATTGATTTCAACATACCGCTATCTCTTAAAAGACAATTGTATAAAAGTTAGTAACTTAAACTATGTTCAGAGCTCTTTAAATTAATTGACTGTTCACTGTGCGTTAAGGATATGTTTAGTATATAGTTTTAACATTCAAGGCAGCGTTTACAACTAAGTAAAATAGTGCGTTATGAATAGTGGGACATTTGTTTGTCTTTAAACCAACTAGGATGATTTCGTAAAATGTTTATTATCCATTATCGTTTTCCTAATTCTGCTGTCCTAGATTAGGCAGCAGTGGGAATTAAAAAAATAATTAATTTATCAAAAACACAAAAACTGCCATACTTTTCAAAAACACAATCTGATCAAAAATTCCTCTCGTACGTTTCCGGCACAGATCAATATACATTACCTATAATTTTTTCAGATTGTATGTTTAACCCTTTTGGTAAAAGGGTGCGGGACAAGAACTTATGCACATTTTTGTCTAAATTCGTGCTAAAAGAAACGAATTTCAAAAAACTATATATCGTTCCGTAATCTACGTCTTAAGAGTTTTCTTTTGATACCACACAATACATTTTAAAAAAATATTTTTTTTATCGACACAAAAAATTGAGGTTTTTCGAAAAATTTATCTGATCAAAAATTTTTGTTGAACTATTTCGGTTCCTATCAATGTTCATTACGGAGATTTTTTTTAGATTTTTAGATCAATCCCTTTAGGAGAGAGGACAAAAGTTTTTTGACATATTTTTGGCAAAAATCCAATAAAAAAAATATATTTTTCAAAAATAAAAATGTGTTTGTTGATCCACATATCATTCATTTGGAGTGCCACTCAAATTTAAAAAAAAATATTTATTTTTTTATTAAATATATATTTGTTTATATATATCCCGCGCTGTATTTTTTTTGAACTCTCTATTGTTTTCTTATATGTGTGTCAAAAAGTTGTACAAGCAGTGGCGCACCCAGGGGGGTGCTCCCCCCAGAAGGATGGAAATACTAATTTTTTAAATTTTTGATCATCGTGGTCTTAGGTAAATATATAAATATGGATTTAAAAGTAGAGATGAGGACTTTTTTTAGATCATCACATTATATTTTACCACTGAACACTTGTATTTTACAAGTGAGGACCTTTTTTTTGGTCATCACTTGTATTTCAGAAACGAGGAGCTTTTTTTATCATCACTTTTTTTTGTCTACAGGGCCCCCCTAAAAAAAATTCCTGGGTGCGCCACTGTGTATAAGCATGCCAAATATCAACTTTCTATGTTCAGCTGTTTGGCTACAATTTCTACCGTACACAGAGACACATGAGTGACGTTATAAGGGCTTTTGGGTGGTCATACCTACAAAACCCTAAAAATGGATTTAATCAACTGATGTATATTCTACGGATTAGTCAGAGATTAATATCCCAAATTATCGAGGGTTAAACGATAATCATTATCGTATCAACCTAAATTAACACTAGATTAGACCCTTGATACAAATATTTCATCTGATTAATAAGTTCTTGTTACCCCAATATCTCAAGAAAACCAAATTTTGAAATGTTCTACATCAGCTTTAATAAAAAATATTTTTTAAAAATCCAATTTCAGCTAAATTCAAATTTGCAATTAGTTTAATATGAAAATGTATTATGAATATCATATCATCATTAAGTGGTAGAAATCACAAGGGAGGTATCGATTAATTGCAAATTGGGTTTTCTTTCTGCTGAAAAATAAAATTGGAGGTTACTTGCTTTTTTTATTTTTTCGTCCTGTTTCGTTCGGAAAACAGGAGTTTTCCATATAAGTTACGAAAAAAATTCGAAAAAAATAATCTTTTTTCCTCTCGCCAGAATTTTGTGAGCAACTAAAACATTTTAAAAATGTAGCACTCTCAAAACGTAGCATTTTGGCAATGAAAAAACAATCAGTTAATTCTTAGCTAATACAGTCTTAACCCTTTACTGCATGAATTTTTATTTTTGGCTGAAATAATGCATGAGCATTAGGAATTGGTTCTTATTGATAGAAAAATTAATTAAAAAAATATATTTAAAATATTAATTATTATTTTTATGAAAAAATAATAATTTATGGTTTGTGTCATACATGGAAAATTATGATTCTACATTATGTTACAAAAGAAAATGATTCCGTATTATTTGCTCGTCAATTGCTAGGTGTTCTTCATTAGGGATTAAAAGCAGTCGCCCTCGAATTTTTGGAAGAAAAGGTCGTATCTTCTAGTTGTCTTTTCTCAATAAATTCAGAGTTATCGTTGAAGAGCAAATTCCGCATGATATCCTCAAATCTATTGCAGCCCATTACTTGAAATACTGCAGGATCCATTGCTGTGTATGTGGCATATATGAACATTCATGAAGTAACGTTCTGATTCAGTTTTAAAAGTAAAATAAAAAATAAAAATCGGAATGTGCCATATATGGCACACTATGCGATAAAGGGTTAAGAAAAGTAGTGTGAAAGGGTATCATGAAGTCCTTCGCTTTTCCTGTTAATTATTTACACTTTTTTTTAGTTAAATTTAGTGTAAAGTTTACACTTACATACTGGTTAAATTATAGTGTTAGAAAATAAATAGTGTTAAAGTAGTGTTCATTTTAACACCGAAAAAGTTATATTTCAAAAAAAAAAAAAAATAATAATAATAATACTATCTGAATAAATGAAGATTTACACAGATTTGGTTAAAAACAGTCAACTTTTTGCTTTTTTTCAAATGAATATTTTAACCAAATCAAGAAGTGTAGGGAGATAAGAAACATTTAATTCTAAACATAATTTCTTAGAGACATATTACCTACTGCTGTGCAATAGATAATAAGTGAAATATATTGGCGTCCCCCCATAACTCCCCAAATATTCATTCGACTTAAGAATGCATATAACACAAGTTTTTTTCTTTTTATTTTTATCATATAGATTTTAATTGTTAAATCGGTATAAACAGTATTGAAACAAGGGTACTTGGGGCATTAACCCATATCCAAGAGACGTACAAATCTCCCCCCCCCCCAGCCCGGGTTGAAAAAATCCCCACCCACAAATTTTTTTTTAGTTATAATACCTGGCTAATATGCTTCACCCCTGGCTCATGGAGTCCCCCCCCCCCCTTCGGAGAGAAACGTCAAGATTCAACACTGAGCATAAATGAGAGATATTGCAAGATATTTGTGTTCCTCAAAACTCACTAAATATTCATCCAATTGAAAAAATGCATTAAATAAAAAGAAATATGTTTTCTTATTTCTCATTTGTGTTATAAACTGTTGTCAGGATAAGTGAGCTATTTCAAGGTATTGGCGTTCCCCCATATAATCCTCCAACAGAAAAAATGCATAAAACAAAAAAAAAAAAAAAAGTTTATGTAAATAATTTAGATATTTCAAGATTAGAGTTTTAGGATCCCCGCCATAATTCCGCAAATTTTCATGTACGATAATATATAAAGTAAATACTCATTTACGTTTTTGTTGTTTTTTAACAAATCAAAAGTCAATAATAAGGTAGATATTTCAAAAGATTAGCTTTATGGTGTCCCCCGCAACTCATCTAATGAAAAAATGCAATGAAATAAAACTATTATTTTCTTTTTCCTATTATAAACAATTTTTGACATATATGATTTTGCTGTTAAATTAATAATAATATAGATTTTAGTTTTAGTTTGTCCCCCCGACACTCCTCAGTTATTCATCCAATCGAAAAAATGTTTAAAATAAAAAATATTTGTTTACTTATTATAATTTTCTTTTGTTATATACAATTTTCTGTTTAGTTAATGACAAGGGAGATATTTTAAGTATTTTAATAAACAGTTGTAAACTTCAAACAGCCACTTAAAATAAAAATTTTGAGATTACTTATAAACTATGTTCGAATCTCTGGTATTACTTTATCATCATGCTAAATTACGAGAGAATATATCAAGGCATTTTGCGTGAATCTCGGTCAGACATACAGACAGACAGACAGGCACACACAGACGTCAGGAAGGCATACAGGCAGACAGGCAGACAGGCAGACAGGCAGACAGGCAGACAGACAGACAGGCAGACAGGCAGATAGGCAGACAGGCAGACAAACAGAATGACAAAAATCTAATACGTGTAGAAACGAAATATGAGACGAAAAAAAAAACAGATATAGCACCTTGAGACGCCCCCCTAAAGTAAAAATTTTGAGATGCCTTATGGCAGTGTTTCCCAAAGAGTGGGTCGCAGAAAAAAATTTCCGGGTCGCGAAAAAAATTGTAAAAACACAAAAAAAATAATTTACATATTATTTTTTTACGTCAGTTTTAATCATTACAATAGTGTGCATTTGTGCTCTTTATTACTATACTATGTTCTTTATTACTATACTATACTCTTTATTACTATTTTACACATCCTGTATTGTATTTGTACTTCTTGCATTGATTTCTAATATACAATTCTGTTCTATATATATAATTATGATCTCTTGAACAATAAAAATTGTTAATATCATAATTATACATGCATGTTGTATTTCATTTCGCTGTTACTGCATTCGTATATTTTATAATTTATTCTATTATATTGTTTTATCTTAAAATTCAGATATGTGTAACAAGTTAACATTGATTAATTTAATTCTCTTTAGTTAGTTCAATTTATTTTAATTTATTGACTATTTATATTATTTTATTATTTTATTTTATTTTATTTTATTATAATCTAGTGATAATTTATTAATTAATGTTTTCTTTTCTTTTATTGATTTTATGACTGTAATAATAATTTTTTATAACAATTTTAGACCTATATTTTAAGTTACTGACGTCCCATATATCATTGTATTGATCAACTGAGTTAAATAAATTATTATTATTATTATTTATTACTCTTTATTACTATAAAGCTAATTCTTTAAAATAAAATTTGTTTTGTAAATAAAAGTTTTTTTTTTTTCATAAGGTGGGTCGCGAAATTTTTTAAAACGTACCGGGTCGCGGTCAAAAAATTTGGGAACCGCTGCCTTATGGCTTATGTACGAATTCTGGTTTTACTTTATAATCACACCAAATTACGTAACAATATGCCCAGCCATTTTGGCTGAATCTCAGACAGACAGACAGACAGACAGACGACAGACCGACATACAGATATACAGACAGACACACGACAGACAGACAGGCAGGCAGACAGACAGATAAAAATTGATTTTTTGCGGATATTCTTTTATAATTATCTGAAACGTGTAGAAACGAAATATGAGACAGGAAAAAACAGATATAGCCCCTTGATATAAGCCCCCTCCTTAAATAAATTTTTTGAGATGCCTTGCAGCCTTGTTCGAATCCTGGTTCTATTCTATCATCATACCAAATTACGTTAAAATATGTCATTTTTGCGTGAATCTCGGACAGACAGGCAGACAGGCAAACAAACAGTCAGGCAGACAGTCAGACATACAGACAAGCAAACAGACAGATAGACAGACAGACACACAGGCAAAATTTTTGCGGACATTGTCTTATAATCTTCTGAAACGTGTAGAACAGAAATATGAGACCGAAAACATAAAATAAAACGGATAGATTCGCTTGTAACACCTCCCTAAAATATTCTAATATAAGGACTATATTCTAATCCAGGTTTACTCTATCATCATATCAAATTATATAAAAATATGCCCAACCGTTTTTGCGTGAACCTCGGGCAGACAGACAGGCAAGTAGGCAGACAGATAGATAGACAGACAAACAGACAGATAGATAGACAGACAAACAGACAAGACAGACTAACAAATAGACAGACAAATATTGATTTTTTTGCGATATCCTATCATCATCTGAAATGTCTAGTAACCATAAATGAGAAACGTCAAGATACTGGCGTCCTTCCAAAATTCAATAAATATTTATGTAAAAAACAAATAAAAAAATATACAGCCCCTAATTTTATAAATATAAATATGATGATGGCCTAATAAGCCGTAATATGTATTTATATTAAGTATTTAATAAATTAATTCTGTGGATCTCTATTGAGTTTTGAGTTTTTTCTGTATTGTTCAAAATGTTCCATCAAGATAACAGCTACATCCAACAATATTAATGAATATAGGGAGCAGAAATCGCTCAAAACAGATTTCAATATTATTTTCCTATATTCCGATGCACAAATGTTAAGCCCCGGTAAAAAGTTTTTTAAAAAAATTGTGCACTAAGTGTGTGTTAATTTTTCTATTTATTCATCGTGTACCATCAAGAATTAACAGTGAACAATATTATATATATATAAAAAAAATAGCTTCTCAAAACTTAGATAGGCATACAAGGGTAAAGAAGGTAAGTTCTCCGTAATCAATATTATTAATTTCTTTTTAATAAAACATTTTCAGAATCTAAATTAGTTTCATGACACTCCTGAGCTTTCGCGACACACCGTTTGGGAAATACTGTTATAGAAGATAAGAAGAAATAAAGAATAAATGAATATTTTAATAACTGAATTGATAAGTGGGTTCCATGAAAATTATGAAGACCTTCTAGAAATCTTCTCCTTTTTCCCAGTGTCCTAAATTGATTAACCCGCGTTCTGCTTGTGTAGTGCAGAATTCTGCACTTTCTGTCACATGACTTGGATCAATACTTAACATCTTTCCAAATAATACTGACTACAAATGTTCGCATAAAACTAAAACTGTTAACAATCGATCAAACATACTTATTAGAATTTAATCACGAAATTAAAAGTAACAATAAAACTATTGATTAAATTAACAATATATACATTAAAATATAACATGCTAGAATAAGTATACTTGCGTGATATAATTATAAATATAGGTTTTATTGTTTTTTAAGGCAATATCCACACCCTTGATTTTGAGAGACGAACATGACACACTAACTATGATAACTGCGTGAAACCGGTTGGGAACCGGGACGCCGGTTCATGACGCAGGCGTACTTAAGGATTTCTACACGTCGATTTTCAGATTACTTTACGGCGTGAAAATCGTATGCATTTTCAAAAATTCATCATTGCAACACCGCAATAACTGATTCAATAAGATTTCACCACTATTTTTTTTCTTCATATTTTAAATCTGTGATATTAAATGTATCTTAAGGGGGAGCATAACCGTATATTATTCAAAGTTTCTTATACAAAACTAATAATCAGAAATAGTAACAATAACAATCTATTTAACAAAATTTGCAGGGAATTAATATTTATCTAAAAGGATATTTTTAATTATATAAAAAACTGTTACACAGGATGAGGCAACCCTTATCATCATATTGATTATTTCCTTAATAAAAAGAGTTATAAAAATATTGTCCGAATCATTGAATAAAAAGACTAAAGGAAGCAGGCTAAATGAATTTTTACATACAAATTTTTCTGAGGGAAATGATAGTCATTCCAAATACCGCAATTGCTGTCAATATTTTGTTGTTTACGTATATTATATAGAGATTATTGACAGTTATTTTGATAATTTAAAGCATATTCGTAATTTGTAACCCACTTTCGATCTCTCATATAGTCTTCTTCTTCTTCTTCCCTAGCTTATCCCATGTCATATGGGGTCGCTGTTCCTTATCATTCTTCTCCATTCATTTCTGTCTTTCCATTCGTCTCCCTGTAAATCTTTGCTGGAGAAGTCAGCCATGAGGCATTCGTTCCACCTCAGTTTAGGGCGCCCTGCCTTCCTCTAACCCTCTACCTTCATTTCCAAAATTTTTCTCTCAATGTGATTTTCCCCCCTCTTCATCACATGGCCGTACCACCTGAGTCTCTTTTCTTGCATTTTCATAGATAATTCGCCTACTTTCAGTTGATTGCGAATGTGTTCATTTCTGATCTTATCTCTCCTTGTTCGTCCTAGCATCCACCTTCTTTTCCTGCGATTTCTTAACTGGCCAAGTCTCCGTCCCGTACAAAATTGCTGGCCTCACGACTGTCTTGTAGATCACTCCGTTCAGCCTTGCACTTATTCTTTTATCGCACAGAACACCTGAAACCTTTCTCCAGTTCATTCAACCCGCTTGAATTCTGTGGCTGATTTCTCTATCCAACCCTCCGTCCTTTGAAATGTATGAGCCAAGATATTTGAAATCCTTCCCTCGCTTCTTCTTTTTTCCCAGCAGTTCCACTTCCCCACATTTTGTGGCTCCTCCAAACCACATGTATTCAGTTTTCTTCCTACTTATTTTAAGGCCCCTTTCCTCCAATGCCTTTCTCCAGTTTTTAAGATTTCTCTGCACAATTCTTCTACTTTTTCCCACTAAGACAATGTCGTCCGCGAAGAGCATTTCCCATGGGGCTGGTTCTTTTAGATCTCTTGTAAGAACGTCCATTATTAAATTAAATAAGTAGGGACTTAGGGAGGAACCTTGGTGAAGTCCAACAGCTACCGCGAAAAAATCCGAGAAACCCAGAAAACATCTTACCACACTGTGCACTCCAACGTACATGTCTTGCACAAGTCGCACATACTTCTCACTCACCCCTTTCTCTCTCATGCATCTCCAGATTCTCTCATATAGTACCCTGTTTAATATTTTTTCCACCAAATCTTTAAGTGAGGTTCGTTAAGCCCATTGACGTCATATAAATAGACACAGCACGCTCTATGCCTTAGCATTATTTGTTATGAAGCCAAGACCCTGCGGAGACGAAAGGGGGATTTGCCCCGAGGAGTATAACAAGTTGCCTAATTTACGTTTATTTTATTCAGCTATTGCTAAGAAAAACGCGCCGTATTGTGTTTCTGATTGTTTTGTTGTGTTATTTTTTCTACTTTACTTTTTTACCTTTTCATCATATTTCAACTTTTAATAATATTGCGTAAATTGCATTTTAATAGTTGCGAACTGTATTTCAACTACGTAGTATTTTAAATACTAAAAAGTAATGTTTAATTAAAATGTTACATATAGTTTTTCCTGTAGAAAAAGTATTTGTATTCAGTACTTCAAAAACATCAGAAAAGTATTTAACCCAGCATTGATTATAGATATACATACATCTTTATAATTTGTCAGATAAATTTTAATTTAACATGGAATAAATGATGTAATATTTGCCCATTTTAAATTTAGAAAGTGTCTGAAGCATTGCTATACAATATATATATATATATATATATATATATATATATATATATATATATATATATATATATATATATATATATGTACATATACTAATAAATTCAGGTTAATTTAATATTGTTTATGAAATTTATTTTATCAAAATTTGCAGTTTACAGTATTAAAAATATATATTTTTACTTTCAATTCTTATCGGCAAAACATTTGGATAAATCCCAGTTTCTTCATCTGTAAGGTGTTGTATATGGATTTTGCAGTGCCTAGGTTGAATGTTTTTAGCATTCCCTTACACCAATCAACACGAATCTTTTTTTGAGCTTCGGTCAAATTATGCAGAATCCATCGGGAACAAATCTTTTTCACAGCTAAATGTTCATGCAAAATCGAATGTATTTCAGTCTGCGATATGCCAAAGGATGCCTCTATCTCACGGTAAGTCACATGCCGATCTTCTTCAATCATTTTGCGCACAGCATCGATGTTTTTTGAATCACAACCGATTTTGGTCGACCTTAGAGATTCACTGACGGACGCACGACCACGACGAAAATTACAAACCAATAGATACGCATAAAATTTATATTTCCTTAAAACTACATTTTTTTGATATGTTAATGTTAGTTATGTCATCTAACAAAACAAAAATCACATTTTAATGAATATTATAGCCAAATTTTATAATTAAAATATTGTAAATTTGAAATAAGCATACCACGACGCGAAGGTTGCCGAGTAAATACGACTGAGTATGACGTCAAACGACTGGGATTTGACGTCACAGATACAGTTACAACATAATCTTTACGTGTGTATATTGTATTGTTCGAATGTTTTGTATTTGTTTTTAAACAATTTTTCACGCATTTATTATTAAAATGGCAGATAAAGATTTTGTTAGGGCTCAGAGTGATAATTTACCCAACATTGATGCATTTATGCTCATGCAATATATGAAAAAACATATACAAACATAAAGTTTACTTTTTTCTGAAATATCGGTTTTATTTCGCCTCATAGCTTCCAGCCACAAATTTCGCCTTTTCTGTTGTTTTTCGCCATCAGGTAATGTTATAAATTGTTTTTTTAAATTTCTATTTGAACTATTTGTGCACATCTGTACTAAACAATATTTTCGACTATGTTTTAAAGTACTGGAGCCTGGATCTTCCATATTTTATATATTTTAATATAAAATTTAATTCGGTAAACATGTATAAACTGTTTTTATAGAATTAAACTTTATTTTAATTAAAATCACTCTAACTTTACATAACCTATAAAAGTTATACAAGCAAATAAGTTCACGACTGTGTAGGCTACACGCTGTACACTGGGTAGGCTGTACGCAGTATACTGGGTAGGCTGGTAGTGTACTGCGTCACTTAGAAGGGGTATGACGTCACACGCCGTTTTCGCGCGCTACATACATTAATAATTAAAACCTTCAAATTAAAAAAAAAATGCAAAACTGTTTTTTATGTTTATATGCAACAAGAGGAATATAATAAAAAAAAAATTAAAATCATGCCTATCCCCTATTGTAAACATTTCTTTGTATGTAAAAATTCATATATTCTCGTTCATTGAGTCTTTTTATTGAATGATTCGAGGGCATTACAGCTGTAATAAACTACTGACTATCTAGTTTAATTATTCTTATGCTTCTCTCAATTAATATCTAATATTTTAATATAATTTTCTTACCAATCTTAATTTTAGACATTTATAACTTCTGGCACCAAATAACTAAAATGTTTTGTTACTCATTTCAAAATAGGGCAAGAAAATTATTTCTGAAGGGGAAGATTTCTATCAAATGCATCACGCTACAAGATTGTAGATAAAAATGTCTATTGATTTACAAATCCTAGGTATTTTTAAGGTTTTTCCCAAATGGGATACTGTAAAGTTTTAAAATTTCATTTACTATCCTAAATAAAACTCGTAAAAATATTGAGACAAACATGAAAATTACATTCTAACTTCGATCGTGAATATTTTATTGATTCTAGAATATAGTTGACCCGCAATGCATCTGTGCATTTAAATTGCGTACATATGAAATTTTAAAGGGTAAATTGTTTTATTAGAATTTGGCAAGTTTCCAGAATATTATATATAATAACTATCTGTTAACACATTTTGGCTTGCGCTCTGGAATACAAATTGCCAAATGATGTATATAATCTTTTTAATATTTTAAAAGTTTGCCGCTTAGAAGTTAAATGATGGACAAAGGCCAAAATCACTTAATAGAGCAAAATGAAGGAATTTTGAAAGTGTGGCCAAATATCAGTCTTGCTGACAATGATTGGGAAGGTTAAGGAAATATATTTTTAAAATTTTTTGTAACCTGCGAAGAAAAGAGGATTTCCCAATATTGTTTAAAAAAACAGGTTTGTGAAAAAATTGATATTATTCGTGAAGGTTTTCGTTAGATGATTTTTTACGACTTTAGTAAAGGCCTAACTCAAAAACAATGCATAGATTCGCTTCGTTCAACTTTTGGTAATGAAGCACCATCAGGAAAGACTGTTTACAATTGGTTTGCAGAATTTCGTCGTGGTCGTGCGTCCGTCAGTGATGAATCTCGTAAAGATCGACCAAAATCGGTTGAGATTCAAAAAAACATCGATACTGTGCGTTAAATGATTGAAGAAGATCGGCATGTGACTTACCGTGAGATAGAGTCATCCTTTGGCATATCGCAGACTGCAATACATGCAATACGATTTTGCACGAACATTTAGCTGTGAAAAGGATCTGTTCCCGATGAATTCCTCATAATTTGACCGAAGCTCAAAAAAAGGCTCGTGTTGATTGGTGTAAGGCAGCGGTTCCCAAACTTTTTTGACCACGACCCGGTACGAGGTTTTAAAATTTTTCGCGACCCACAGTATGAAAAAAAAACATTTATTTACAAAACGAATTTTATTTTAAAGCAGTAGCTTTATAGTAATAAAGAGTAATAAATAGTAATAAAGAGTGTAGTATAGGGTGACCATTCGTCCCGCATTTTAACATTTTGTCCCGCATTAAGATGCGTCCCGCAAAAGTCCCGCATTTTAACATTTTGTCCCGCAATGTCCCGCATTTTAACATTTGGGAGTGAGGACCTTTTTTTTTGCTCTTCACTTGGATTTGGAAGGTGAAGACCTTTTTTTTGCTCTTCACTTGGATTTGGGAGGTGAGGACCTTTTTTTTGCTCTTCACTTGGATTTGGGAGATGAAGACCTTTTTTTTTGCTCCGTCCCGCATTGCCTTTTTAAGAAAATGGTCACCCTAGTATAGTATAGTAATAAAGAATATAGTATAGTAATAAAGAGCACAAATACACACTATTCTAGAGATTA
The DNA here is from genome assembly GCA_963971575.1 of Liopterus haemorrhoidalis. Classification (NCBI taxonomy): domain Eukaryota; kingdom Metazoa; phylum Arthropoda; class Insecta; order Coleoptera; family Dytiscidae; genus Liopterus; species Liopterus haemorrhoidalis. Next base: position 2,961,617 of record OZ020615.1, read on the forward strand.
ACTGACGAAAATTTTTTTTTTTTTTTCGCTAGCTGCCAACATTTTTCGGCGACCCGATGCCGGGTCGCGACCCACACTTTGGGAAACGCTGGTGTAAGGGAATCCTAGAAAAATTCAACCTAGGCACTGCAAAATCCGCATACAACATCGTTACAGGTGACGAAACTTGGATTTATTCATATGAACCGGCAACTAAGCAACGAATTACTGTTTGAGTCTTCCAAAATGAACCGAAATCCACATAAGTTGTTCGTTCACGAAACACTTCCAAGAAAATGATCGCTTGTTTCTTCGGTTGTACTGGACATGTCGCAACCATTCCTTTAGAGGATCGGAAAACAGTTATTGCTGAATGGTATAAAACAATTTGTTTGCCAGAAGTCATCGACAAAATCACACCAAAACCGTCGCATCATTTTTCATCGTGACAATGTATGCTCCCACACAGCACGTCAAACAATTGATAATTTAAAAGAGAAAAACATCGAATTAATGTCTCATTGCCCGTATTAACCTGATTTATCCTCTAACGACTTGTTTTTGTTTCCCAATGTCAAACAAAAAATGCGTGACAGCGATTTGATAATCTCAAGAAGCCGTTGAAGCCTTCGAAATCCATGTTTTTGAGATACCAACTTCAGAGTGGAAAAATGTTTCGAGAATTGGTTTGAACGAATGCAAAAGTGTGTAAATCTTAAAGGCGAATGTTTTGAAAAGCAATAAAACAGTTTGTTCCAAAAAAAAAATCTTTCTTTGTTTTTGTAAAAATTTAAATGGTAGTCCTCGTACATCAATGGTCTAAAAACTAACCATATGACCGGTGAGTAAGTACGGTAACTTACCGGTAGATCAACGTATTATTATTATTATTAAGTACAACAATGGGCAGGCGGCAAAGGCCGATGAAGCCCAGAATAAATATATTACAGAATATATAAACAAACAATATATGAAAAAATAGTACAAAACTAAAATACAGACGATTAACACAATGACACATCAATTTTGTTTTTAAACGAATTAACACTTATTACATTTACAGAAGTAGCTAGTAGAGAGTTCCACAAAGGGACGATCCTATTGGAAAAGAAATGTTCCCTGCAGTTTTTTTTTATATTTACTTTTCTTAAGTTTAAAGTTATGGCCTCTCAAGTTAGTGACCTGACTGAACATAAACATATCAGTAAGACTACAAGAATAGTGATTGTGCAAAATTTTATATGTTTCAATCAAGTCACCACGAGAACGTCTTAGCGATAAAGTACAAAGAGATAATTTGCTAAGTCTTTCACCATAACTTAAACTTTTGAGCAAATAAGGGATTTTTGTCACTTTACGTTGCACTTTTTCTAACAGATCAATGTCCTTTTTAAAATATGGGTTCCAAACAGTTATTGCATGTTCTAGCAGGGGTCGCACATAAGTTTTATATAGTTTCAATAGCAAGGACGGACTTATGTTTTTAAATGCTTTTCGTATAATATAAATTAAGGAATTAGCTTTCTTGCAAACTGCTACCGTCTGTAACGACCACTTTAAGTCTTTGGACACCAGAACACCAAGATCATTTTGTACACTGACGCTGTTAAGCAAACATCCATTCAACATATAATTTATTCTTGGATTATTCTTACCCAAATGCAGAATATTGCATTTTGAGGAATTAAGGGATAGCAACCAGTTGTCACACCAGGCAGATATTTGATCCAAATCACTTTGAATGGAGATTGAGTCAGTAACGGGATTATTAAAAAGTTTTGTATCATCTGCATACAATAAGGAGGTATGTATACAGAAAAAAAATTACTAACCGGTACTTCCCTGATGAGTCTGTCGAATGAGACCACTGTTAAGAGTGGATATAAACAAGGAAATAATCTGTATTGTGGTACCCGAATTAAAAACACAGATAGGAATATGTAACGTATATTTCCGTATTTTAATATAAAAATAATATAAATAATTTAATACTAATTTTGTAATTTTACTCAGCAGGGACATCCACAAATATGGAATTTGCGCAATCTGCTCCAATCCAAAATCCTTGACAGTCACAAACACCATCCACACATCTTCCATTTACACACTTGGGGTTGCAGACTTTGGTACATTTTGCTTCTTCATTTAGTTCATAACCATTGTCACACAGACAAGTATGTGGTGCTACACATTTACCATGCTGACAATCTTCACAATGGGGCACGCAAACATTGTTCTGGAGTTTAAACCCTGGTGAACAGCTACAAACATCTGGGGCAACACAAACACCGTTTTTACATCCATTCTTACAGTGCGGTTTGCAGGCTGAAGACTCGGGAGCATCCTTCACAAAACTGTAAAAGAAGAGTTAGTCCTACTGTGGTTTATGGTAGAGATAAATACTTACCCTTTGTGACATGAGCAGGTTTCAGGAGCTGTGCAAGTAGAATTGACGCAAGTTTTGCTGCAAGTTGGCAGACATTCATACTGGTTAGTTGGACAGATGTAATACCCAGCATCACACTGACACTTCTCTGGACCTACACACTTCCCATGTATACAATCTTGGGAGCACTTAGGTAGACAATTGTTCTTATCCTGTGGGATGGAGAAGTATCCAGGATCACAAGTGCACTCCTCAGGAGCAGTACAAGAGCCGTGTTTGCATGGTTTAGAACATTTAGGTATGCACTTGTATTTATCCTTGGGATCAAGGAAATAACCCTTGTCACAAGTGCAGGTATCAGGACCCGTGCAACTACCATGAGTACAACTGCTTGAACATTTTGGGAGGCACTTATATTTGCTTTCTGGCTCCTGAAAATATCCTTCTTTACAAACACAGACTTCTGGAGCAATGCAGTCTCCGTTCTCACATTTTTGAGAGCATATTGGTTCACATTTATATTTATCTTTAGGATCCAAAACGTATCCAAAATTACAAGTGCAGATTTCAGGAGCAGTACAAGTTCCCCTATGACACTGTGTTGAACATTTTGGAAGACATTTGTATTTGTTGGAAGGATCTAGATTGTACCCAGCATTACAAGTACAGGTTTCTGGAGCAGTACAAGATCCTTGGTAGCATGAAGTTGTGCATTTTGGAAGACACTTGTATTTATTTGAAGGATGCTGAACGTATCCAGAATTACAAGAACAGTTTTCTGGAGCAGTACAAGTTCCCTGATGGCATGGGGTTGAACATTTTGGAAGACACTTATACTTATTGGAAGGATCCAGAACATATCCAGTATTACAGGTACAGGTTTCTGGAGCAGTGCAAGTTCCCTGATGGCATGGACTTGTACATTTCGGAAGACACTTATACTTATTAGAAGGATCCAGAACGTATCCATTATTACAAGTACAGGTTTCTGGGGCAGTGCAACTTCCTTCATGGCATGGAGTTGTACATTTTGGAAGACACTTATACTTATTGGAAGCATCCAGAACGTATCCATTATTACAAGTACAGGTTTCTGGAGCAGTGCAAGTTCCTTGATGGCATGGAGTTGTACATTTTGGAAGACACTTATACTTATTGGAAGCATCCAGAACGTATCCATTATTACAAGTACAGGTTTCTGGGGCAGTGCAACTTCCTTCATGGCATGGAGTTGTACATTTTGGAAGACACTTATACTTATTGGAAGCATCCAGAACGTATCCATTATTACAAGTACAGGTTTCTGGAGCAGTGCAAGTTCCCTGATGGCATGGACTTGTACATTTCGGAAGACACTTATACTTATTAGAAGGATCCAGAACGTATCCATTATTACAAGTACAGGTTTCTGGGGCAGTGCAACTTCCTTCATGGCATGGAGTTGTACATTTTGGAAGACACTTATACTTATTGGAAGCATCCAGAACGTATCCATTATTACAAGTACAGGTTTCTGGAGCAGTGCAAGTTCCCTGATGGCATGGACTTGTACATTTCGGAAGACACTTATACTTATTAGAAGGATCCAGAACGTATCCATTATTACAAGTACAGGTTTCTGGGGCAGTGCAACTTCCTTCATGGCATGGAGTTGTACATTTTGGAAGACACTTATACTTATTGGAAGCATCCAGAACGTATCCATTATTACAAGTACAGGTTTCTGGAGCAGTGCAAGTTCCTTGATGGCATGGAGTTGTACATTTTGGAAGACACTTATACTTATTGGAAGCATCCAGAACGTATCCATTATTACAAGTACAGGTTTCTGGAGCAGTGCAAGTTCCTTGATGGCATGGAGTTGTACATTTTGGAAGACACTTATACTTATTAGAAGAATCCGAAACGTATCCATTATTACAAGTACAAGTTTCTGGAGCAGTGCAAGTTCCTTGATGGCATGGAGTTGTACATTTTGGAAGACACTTATACTTATTAGAAGAATCCGAAACGTATCCATTATTACAAGTACAGGTTTCTGGGGCAGTGCAAGTTCCTTGATGGCATGGAGTTGTACATTTTGGAAGACACTTATACTTATTGGAAGAATCCGAAACGTATCCATCATTACAAGTACAAGTTTCTGGAGCAGTGCAAGTTCCTTGATGGCATGGAGTTGTACATTTTGGAAGACACTTATACTTATTGGAAGAATCCGAAACGTATCCATCATTACAAGTACAAGTTTCTGGTGCAGTGCAAGTTCCTTGATGGCATGGAGTTGTACATTTCGGAAGACACTTATACTTATTGGAAGGATCCAGAACGTATCCATTATTACAAGTACACGTTTCTGGTGCAGTGCAAGTTCCTTGATGGCATGGAGTTGTACATTTCGGAAGACACTTATACTTATTGGAAGGATCCAGAACGTATCCATTATTACAAGTACACGTTTCTGCAGCAGTGCAAGTTCCCTGATGGCATGTACTTGTACACTTTGGAAGACACTTATACTTATTGGAAGGATCCAGAACGTATCCATTATAACAAGTACAAGTTTCTGGAGCAGTGCAAGTTCCTTGATGGCATGGAGTTGTACATTTTGGAAGACACTTATACTTATTGGAAGGATCCAGAACGTATCCAGTATTACAGGTACAAGTTTCTGGTGCAGTACATGATCCTTGATGGCATGAAGCTTTGCATTTTGGAAGACACTTATACTTATTGGAAGGATCCAATACGTATCCAGTATTACAAGTACAGGTTTCTGGTGCAGTACAGGATCCCTGATGGCATGGAGTTGAACATTTTGGCAGACACTTATACTTATTGGATGGCTCCAGAACATATCCAGTATTACACGTACAGGTTTCTGGAGCAGTACAAGATCCTTTATGGCATGTAGTTTTACATTTTGGCAGACACTTGTATTTATTGGAAAGATCCAGAACGTATCCAGAATTACAAGTACATTTTTCTGGAGCAGTACAAGATCCTTGATGACATGGCGTTGTACATTTTGGAAGACATTTGTACTTATTGGAAGGATCCAATACGTACCCAGCATTACAATTACAGGTTTCTGGAGCACTACAATAACCCTGATGACACGGAGTTGTACATTTTGGAAGACACTTGTATTTATTAGAAGGATCCAGAACGTATCCAGCTTTACAGGTACATGTTTCTGGAGCAGTACAAGATCCTTGATGACATGGCGTTGTACATTTTGGAAGACATTTGTACTTATTGGAAGAATCCAATACGTATCCAGCATTACAAGTGCATTTTTCTGGAGCAGTACAAGATCCTTGATGACATGGCGTTGTACATTTTGGAAGACATTTGTACTTATTGGAAGAATCCAATACGTATCCAGCATTACAAGTGCATTTTTCTGGAGCAGTACAAGATCCTTGATGACATGGCGTTGTACATTTTGGAAGACATTTGTACTTATTGGAAGGATCCAATACGTATCCAGCATTACATGTACAGGTTTCTGGAGCAGTACAAGATCCTTGATGACATGGCGTTGTACATTTTGGAAGACATTTGTACTTATTGGAAGGATCCAATACGTACCCAGCATTACAATTACAGGTTTCTGGAGCACTACAAGAACCCTGATGACACGGAGTTGTACATTTTGGAAGACACTTGTATTTATTAGAAGGATCCAGAACGTATCGAGCTTTACAGGTACATGTTTCTGGAGCAGTACAAGATCCTTGATGACATGGCGTTGTACATTTTGGAAGACATTTGTACTTATTGGAAGAATCCAATACGTATCCAGCATTACAAGTGCATTTTTCTGGAGCAGTACAAGATCCTTGATGACATGGCGTTGTACATTTTGGAAGACATTTGTACTTATTGGAAGAATCCAATACGTATCCAGCATCACAAGTGCATTTTTCTGGAGCAGTACAAGATCCTTGATGACATGGCGTTGTACATTTTGGAAGACATTTGTACTTATTGGAAGCATCCAATACGTATCCAGCATTACAAGTGCATTTTTCTGGAGCAGTACAAGATCCTTGATGACATGGCGTTGCACATTTTGGAAGACATTTGTACTTATTGGAAGGATCCAATACGTACCCAGCATTACAAGTACAGGTTTCTGGAGTAGTACAAGATCCTTGATGACATGGCGTTGTACATTTTGGAAGACATTTGTACTTATTGGAAGGATCCAATACGTACCCAGCATTACAAGTACAGGTTTCTGGAGTAGTACAAGATCCTTGATGACATGGAGTTGTACATTTTGGAAGACATTTGTACTTATTGGAAGAATCCAATACGTATCCAGCATTACAAGTGCATTTTTCTGGAGCAGTACAAGATCCTTGATGACATGGCGTTGTACATTTTGGAAGACATTTGTACTTATTGGAAGAATCCAATACGTATCCAGCATTACAAGTGCATTTTTCTGGAGCAGTACAAGATCCTTGATGACATGGCGTTGTACATTTTGGAAGACATTTGTACTTATTGGAAGGATCCAATACGTACCCAGCATTACAAGTACAGGTTTCTGGAGCACTACAAGAACCCTGATGACACGGAGTTGTACATTTTGGAAGACACTTGTACTTATTAGAAGGATCCAGAACGTATCCAGCTTTACAGGTACATGTTTCTGGAGCAGTACAAGATCCTTGATGACATGGAGTTGTACATTTTGGAAGACATTTGTACTTATTGGAAGAATCCAATACGTATCCAGCATTACAAGTGCATTTTTCTGGAGCAGTACAAGATCCTTGATGACATGGCGTTGTACATTTTGGAAGACATTTGTACTTATTGGAAGGATCCAATACGTATCCAGCATTACAAGTACAGGTTTCTGGAGCAGTACAAGATCCTTGATGACATGGCGTTGTACATTTTGGAAGACATTTGTACTTATTGGAAGGATCCAATACGTACCCAGCATTACAAGTACAGGTTTCTGGAGCACTACAAGAACCCTGATGACACGGAGTTGTACATTTTGGAAGACACTTGTACTTATTGGAAGGATCCAGAACGTATCCAGCTTTACAGGTACATGTTTCAGGAGCAGTACAAGTTCCTTGTACACAAGCTGATGAACATTTCGGTAGACAGTTATACTTATTACTGGGATCCAAATAATATCCAGCGTTACAGTTACAAGTCTCAGGAGCTGAACAGCTTCCATGATTACATTTATGGGAACAGGTTGGATGACAGATATGTCCATTAGTTGGATCCTTATGGAAACCTCCATTACATGTACAAGTATTAGGAGCTGTACACTGTCCATTAGTACATCCATGTGGGCAGACTGGTGCACAGTGGGTGTTTGAAGTTTTGCTGAACCCAGAATGACAAGTACAAGTTCCTGGTGCGCTACACCAACCATTGGTGCATCCTCCAGCGCATACTGGTGCACAATTATATGTAGATTGAAGAGTATATCCTGAATTACAGGTGCATTTTTCAGGTGCTGCGCACACGCCATTGGTGCAAGCTTGAGAACAGACTGGTCCACAGTGATATTTGGATTGTAATGTGAAACCTGCATGGCAGATACAGGTTTCTGGTGCACTACACCATCCATTTGTGCAACTTTGGGAACAGATAGGACCACAGTGGTACTGAGAATGTTTGGTATAGCCTCCGTGGCAGGTGCAAGTTTCTGGACTACTGCACCATCCATTTGCACAGGGCTGAGAACAATGGGGTGTACAACTTCCATCAGCTTGTCTTATATAACCAGGACAACACTCATAGTATCTCTCATTTTCCAAGTACGTCTGAAAAAAAATATATGTAAATTATAATGAAATATGTGTAATGTATCATATAGTGTGCTTTTCATAAACTTTTTAAGTTTTGCTTTACCTCAGTTCTCCACTGAATGACAGGCAATATAACTGTTTTATAACACGAATGATATCTATGAGGGCTAAATGGGCAATTAACTAATGGATTAACAGCCGCGTGGTATGTTTGGTAAGAAACTTGGTGAGTTTTTGGATTCCTACAAGAATATAGATATATAAAAATTTCATATGAGTTGTGAATTTTCACACATTTCTGGATTTTTTAGGTATTTCATAACTGTAAGAAGCCAATGGTCGTTATAATAATTAATAATGTATTTATTTAAACTAAAAATATGTATATTTTTGTATAGCCCTTATAAATGTGAAACTTATAAAATGTATTAAAAAATTGATGTGAAGTGTGAATATTCACACATTTCAGGATTTCGCAGGTATATAATAAGTGAAGGCGGTATGCTGAGTGTGTAGGACAAATTTTACTTTGTAGTAATCACGGCAAAATGAACGATATTTTTAAAATAATTTATCGTCTGTTAATCATATAATAAGACTGGTTATTAAATTTACGCTCTTAAAAATTAAATACAACATTTGTCATAATATAACTAGAATTTTGACAAAATAATTTCAACATAATAAAAATGCAAAAAAAAAACAGAAAAAATAAAATTCGCTCCGTACTCGAACTCGAAACCCTTAGTTTTCCAGCTTACGACACCAGTGCTCTAACCCATTAAGCTATCGCACGCCTTGCATGTGAGTGTCTTACATTGGTATAACTTTTGTACTTTGTGAACCAAAAACCACAAAAAATGCGTTATTTTCCGAAAACATAATCTGATCAAAAATTCCTGTTGTACTATTTTGGTTCACACCAATATACATTACTTAGAATTTTTTTAGATTTTTAGTTTAAACCATCTGGGCTACAGGGTGTAGGACAAAATTTTTTTTGCACAATTTTAGCAAAAATCGCATCAAAATAATTTATTTTGCAAAAATAAAAATTTGATCGTTAATCCACGTACTAAGGGCTTTCATTTGATACCCTACTGAGAATTAAAAAAAAAATATTTTTGTTTTCGATGAGCACATATTTGTTTATATTTTTAGGGGGGTATGTTTTTTAGATGTTTTAGTATTTTTCCTATGTGTGGGTCAAAGAGTTGTATAAGCATGCCAAATTTCAACTCTCTAGGTTTAGCCGTTTGGCTACAATTTTTACCGAACAGACAGACAGACAGACAGACAGACAGACAGACAGACAGACAGACAGACAGACAGACAGACAGATAGACGACAAAATGACGGTATAAGGGTTTTTTGGTCATACCTACAAAACCCTAAAAACACTTTTTAATACATCGCTACATAAACAGAAAGTTGAAAGTGGTATGAGTTTCACTTCATTTAAAACACGGTTCCCAACTTATTGCGCAGCTTGGATAATTAAAAGGTTTAAGGCCCGGTTTTTCCACCTTCAGATAAAGTTCCAGGTAACTATCTGACAGATAAGGTTATTTTCAACTTCATCTGCTGAGTAAATGTCATCCCTTCTTTCTATACAAATGTATCTTTCAGATAGTTATCTAACGGATAATGAGACTGACGTATTGAATTCACTGACTGGTATTGACATTTATTCAGCAGATGAAGTTACAAATAACCTTATCTGTCAGATAGTTACCTGGAACTTTATCTGAAGGTGGAAAGACCGGGCCTAAATCTGATTTATTATTGTAACTGTATATAACTGAATTTATGCAATATGCGTATATTATAATATTTATAATTTTATTTTTCATTTCCTCTGTTTTTGTTACTTTTTGTTTATCTACTTTTCTCATGTAATGTACATATTTGGTTATATTTTGTACTTGTTTTATATGTGTTTTATTTATGGTCACAGATGGGACTGCTTCTGTGTCCTAAAATCAATAAATTCTAAATTACCGATCCAAACCGAAACGAGCTGATTATGTTACTTGGCGGTTATTTTATATTATGACACCCATGACTGGGTTATTCTCTGTTATTCCATGACGTTCGAAGTACGGAGCGGGGTGGAGATGTGTTGGTGGTCAGTCAAGCTGAGTGGGATGGGAACTACTCGCACGCTTTCGTAACAGAATTTATGGCAAGATATTGTTTATAATTTAAAATGAATTACAATACCTCGGTTCCCATTTGAAATTTAAATGGTTTATATCCTGGATCGCAACTGTACATTATGCGACTCTGTGTATGTAGAGAACAAGGAAAAGATACATATCTAGCCCTGGTTTTGGTAACCCTGCGACAAAAAAATTACCTTATATCCTCCGTAAAGAACCACTTTACCATTTTTCTTTCCGCAATTACGTGCTCCAAATATCGAATAATTAACTGGACAAGAAGCAGACATTAGCCATGGTCCTTTTTTACGAACCCTGTCATAAAATAAATTAAATTAATAGTAGGGTTCAAGGACACAAGGATAATAAACAAGCTGTTCAATTGAATTAGTCTGCTATTGTTATTTCGAGAACAATAAGAGCTACGTGGTTATTAAATTATACAAAAATTGTCATTTTATTAGAAAATATCAATGCATGAAACATTTTTTTTAACCAGTGGTTCCTAAAAGAAGTTGTACAACTTTCTTATTCACACCTTTTTACCGACCGCCAACATATATAAGGGAGGTATTGTGATCATACCGATTTTGACATTTCGAGATTTCGATGGATCTCCACAAATTGAGGTCCCTACATAATGATTTGACTATTTTTAGCATGATGTCTGTCGGTCTGTCTGTCTGTCTGTCTGTCTGTCTGTCCGTCTGTCTGTCCGTCCGTCTGTCTGCCTGTCTGTGTACACGTGCAGAACAAATTCGGCTGAAATGATTTTTATGAAACTTCATATTTAAGCTTTTGACATCAATGGCACAAGTTGATCAACTTTTGGTAAAAATCGGTTGACTAGAAATGGGAGTTTACTTGTGTCGATTTTAAGATTTCTGCGAATATTTAACAACAGAAAAATATTTAGAAATAATTATTTAACAAAAGATGCTATAAATGCAATAACTAAAAACTTTAATTTGAGAAATATTTTGATAAAACGAAAAAAAAAATATTTTTTTTTCTAGGTATCTATTTTTTCATATTTATATGTAACTTTTCCATGGTCATGATAAATAATATCTCTCCTAGAAAATTTTAGGCCAAGTTATTTCTACTCTGCTGCTAGACTGTATTTTATACAAGTACTTTGTTATGACGATCAGTCCTGTGGTGGCCACAGCTGATTTTTTTCTTATTCTATAGTGTATTTTATTTTGAACTAGCTGATGTTCCCGGTGTCTGTTTAAGACAATAATAAGGGAAATATTTCAAGATTTTTGTTTTATGGTCTGCTCCCTTAACTTCTCACATATTCATCAAATTGAAAAATGCAGGAAGAAAAGAAAATATTTGTTTTCTTATTATAAGCAATTATTGTAATATATGCTTTGATTTTAATAATGAGAGAGGTAGTTTTTTAGTAAATAGTTTCAACACTAAAAATATAATAGGTATATTGTATACAAAAATTTTAAAAAAATATACTAGGTGTATTCTTCTTATCTCTTTTTAAATGGGTGATACTACAGGACAAAAGAAGGCGAAAAAACTTAAAACACCTTAGTAAGAGTTTTATAATAAAAGAGATATTAATTTTTTAATTTTTAGGATTTTTTCGTCATAATTCCACAAATATTTATGCAATCAAAAAAAAAAAAAAATGCATTTGAATAAAAAAAAAATTCTCTTTATTCTTAACAATATTAGTAATATATGTTTTTACTGTTATCATTAATAAAGGAGTAATTTATATTTTTAATTTTTAGGCTTTTCCACCATAACTCTCCAAATATTTATCCAATCAAAAAAATTGATGTGAAGTGTGAATATTCACACATTTCAGGGTTTCGCAGGTATATAATAAGTGAAGGCGGTATGCTGAGTGTGTAGGACAAATTTTACTTTGTAGTATCACGGCAAAATGAACGATATTTTTAAAATAATTTATCGTCTGTTAATCATATAATAAGACTGGTTATTAAATTTACGCTCTTAAAAATTAAATACAACATTTGTCAAAATATAACTAGAATTTTGACAGAATAATTTCAACATAATAAAAATGCAAAAAAAAAAAAAACAGAAAAAATAAAATTCACTCCGTACTCGAACTCGAAACCCTTCGTTTTCCAGCCAGTTTAAGAGTGCCGTAACGCATGTCGCCATCGCACGCCATGCATGTGAGTGTCTTACATTGGTATAACTTTTGTACTTTGTGAACCAAAAATCACAAAAAATGCGTTATTTTCCAAAAACATAATCTGATCAAAAATTCCTGTTGTACTATTTCGGTTCACACCAATATACATTACTTAGAATTTTTTTAGATTTTTAGTTTAAACCATCTGGGCTACAGGGTGTGGGACAAATTTTTTTTTGCACATTTTTGGCAAAAATCGAATCAAAATAATTTATTTTGCAAAAATAAAAATTTGATCGTTAATCCACGTACTAAGGACTTTCATTTGATACCCTACTCAGAATTTAAAAAACATATTTTTGTTTTCGATGAGCACATATTTGTTTATATTTTTAGGGGGGTATGTTTTTTAGATGTTTTAGTATTTTTCCTATGTGCGGGTCAAAGAGTTGTATAAGCATGCCAAATTTCAACTCTCTAGGTTTAGCCGTTTGGCTACAATTTTTACCGAACAGACAGACAGACAGACAGACAGACAGACAGACAGACAGACAGACAGACAGACAGACAGACAGACAGACAGACAGACAGACAGACAGACAGACAGACAGACAGACAGACAGACAGACAGACAGACAGACAGACAGACAGACAGACAGACAGACAGACAGACAGACAGACAGACAGACAGACAGACAGACAGACAGACAGACAGACAGACAGACAGACAGACAGACAGACAGACAGACAGACAGACAGACGACAAAATGACGGTATAAGGGTTTTTTGGTCATACCTACAAAACCCTAAAAATGAACTGTGATAGATGATAACATACCTCAGAACCAATTGGCATGTCCCAAGGTACCCAAGGTTTAGGACCGCATGCATATGGTTTGAAATATAATCCAAAATCAAATTTACAGGGTAGAGTTATAAACTTGCCCCTAGATTTTGTTACCCTAAAAGTTAAAAGATGTTGGAAATTTTTTATAAAACAATTGGGGGGGGGGTGCAGGTCGCTCGCCCCCACCCCTCTAGGCTGCGTCACTGGACTTAAGTCACATTACGCGTTCATTGACCGTTCGCAGGTACTGCATCACTTATAACCAAATTGTTATTTAGTTAGGGTGACCATTCGTCCCGCATTTTGATTTGGTGTCCCCAGGGCCGAAACTTACTCTGTACTTATATTTGGGAGGTGAGGACCTTTTTTAGGGTTTTGTAGGTATGACCAAAAAACCCTTATACCGTCATTTTGTCGTCTGTCTGTCTGTCTGTCTGTCTGTCTGTCTGTTCGGTAAAAATTGTAGCCAAACGGCTAAACCTAGAGAATTGAAATTTGGCATGCTTATACAACTCTTTGACCCGCACATAGGAAAAATACTAAAACATCTAAAAAACATATCCCCCTAAAAATATAAACAAATATGTGCTCGTCGAAAAAAAAAATATGTTTTTATAATTCTGAGTAGGGTATCAAATGAAAGCCCTTGATTTTTGCAAAATAAATTATTTTGAAGCGATTTTTGCCAAAATTGTGCCAAAAATTTTTTGTCCCACACCCTGTAGCCCAGATGGTTTAAACTAAAAATCTGAAAAAATTCTAAGTAATGTACATCAGTGTGAACCGGAATAGTTCAACAGGAATTTTTGATCAGATTAGGTTTTTGGAAAAAAACTCATTTTTTGTGATTTTTGGCTAATAATGTACACAAGTTATAGCTTTGTAACAAGCAACACTCTAACGTGTGTGCTGGTCTAGTGGTATTTGACGCTGACTTTTCACCCATGTAACCCGATCCGATAGGGATCGAACCCTGGAGAAGAGACTATATATATATATATATATATATATATATATATATATATATATATATATATATATATATATATATATATATATATATATATATATATATATATATATATATATATATATATATATATATATATATATATTTTAATTTCTATATTGTTTAAATTATTTTTTCGAAATTCTAATTATATTTTGGCAAATGTTGCATTTAATTTTTAAAAGCGTAAATTTAATAGCCAGTGGAAATTGTTTAAATTATAATTTAATTCTGTTTCAATGTACACGAAATCAGAGGGGCGGAACTTATAACAACCAATGGAAGCCAATAGGCGCAATTTTGAAATTCTTAATGAACCTTGCTATATAAAAAAAAATACTGCACATATTTAGAAACCTAAATAATGGTATTAGGCGTTCGAATTAAAATTAACAAAAAAAATATTTTAATATAAAATTTGTTTTCGCATCCAAAATAATCATCATTCACTTACTAAATACCTGCAAAACCCTGAAATGTGTGAAAATTCACACTTCACATCAATTTTTTTGTTTGCTCTTCACTTATATTTCGGAAGTGACGACCTTTTTTTTGCTCCGTCCCGCATTACCTTCTCCAAGAAAATGGTCACCCTGTATTTAGTTAAATCTAGATCAATACATATTTATTATTTTCTGTAATTTGTGAGTGGTCGATTAATAAAATGAATTTAAATTTTTATAGAAAACGTATATTTAATATGAACCCGCTATATAGACGCCATTTGTCAGTATATTTCTTATTAATTAATGAAAACTTGGATACGAAGTAAATGCAGAAAAAAATGGTATATATAAACCCTTTTGGCACTACCTGCCCAGATACTCCTAATTGACCCTTAATTAGCCTACTGTAGGGGTCGGCAACCTGCGGCTCTTTTAGAAAATTTTGTGACTCCTTGAAAATTGGCTAGTTTTTATTTTAATATAATCTATTTTTAAATTTGCAACTTTCTGCCTGTACTATATAGGTTTTGTATTGTTCAGGATGTTTTACGGTGCAAGTCACGCCCGGTAATTCCCCGAGTTACTGCATATTCCCTTTTAGAATTTGTTTCGAAAAAAAGTTATCTGTATTTGTGAATGATTTACGTGCAGAAACATTTTTACATTTTATTAATTTACAAAAACATAAGAACAATAACAACGTTATTAATGTAATTTTTTTTTGCACAAACTCTTGTTAACATGCAAGAAGATTTTGGAGAAAGATTTAAAGAATTTAGAAAATATAAAGCTACACTAGCTTTTTTGACAAAACCAAATGAAGCAGATACGCAGCAATTACATTTATCACCATTCCCATTGATTAATCAGGCAATTTTAACTTCAATTATTGAATTTGAAATTCAAAGATTTATGAAATAATATATTCTTAAAATTAAATTCTGAACTGGAAAGTGTAGAAAGAGAAAAGTGCATTTTATCTTTCCAGCATAAGTAGACTGAAATTCACAATCTTCAAAAAGTAGGTAATGTTGTTTTCGAAGCTTGGAAACGTCTTTCGAAATCATTCAATCACTTAAAAAATATGCTTTTGGACTACTGACAATTTTCCGATCCACATATTACTGTGCGCAAGTCTTTTCACATATGAAATTAATAAAGAGTCAGTTAAGAAGTAATCTTACTGACCTGAAACTTGAGTGCTGCCTTAAGTTAAAGATTACTGAATATTCACCAAATATAAGTCTTACCTTACACTATTCAGGAGCAATCGTCCCATTAAAAAAATTATTATATTGTAATATACTGGCAAGTGCAATAGGTATCACAAACTAAATATAAGTAAATATTAATTTATTGTAATACTTGATTATTTTAAAACAAATAAACAATTTTTACGTTTTTTTCTTAAATATAGCATATATTTTTTAGCGGCTCTTCCATGTTATTGTTTTATTTTCAATATAGATTTGGCTCTTTGTCACCGAAAGGTTGACGACCCATGGCCTAGTGTAATTTATGGGGGGAAAAAAATGGGGCACTAAAGGGTTAAATATACCTCACAAATCCATGAATCTTCACAAACAAATCGGTTCTTTACAGCTTCCGGAAATAAATTGAAATTTTTAACTGTTATGAAGAAATTCAAAGCTTGGGGTGTAAGTTGTTGAAGTCTTCTATTTTTAGAAACCCTGGTAAAAAAATTACCGTAAAATTTAAGTAATAAAATTTATAATTTACTTACATTCTTGTTTTCCAACATTTTCCATCAAATGCTTCCACACTTAGAAATATTTGGAACAATAAAAGAATATATATTTTAGCACTCATATTGTTTGCGATCGTCTGAATAAACGCAATATTTTGTCAAACTTATATAGCTTATCTCTAAATGGTATTTCCATTTGGGATTATGAGATTTCATCTCGTAAATATGACCTGGGGTTATCTGGGTTCCTTGAAGTTGAGATGGGTAAAACCAAAATTTAAAAAAGGTGATTTCTTTCTTAAAAGTTGTAATTATTTTTTTAGAAAAATTTTTCTGCGTGTTATCATAACTGATTTTATTGCAATATGTGTATATAAAACAGTGGCGCCGCCATGGAGACGGGGCCGTGTCACTTCCTATGTAACTTGAAGCCGTAGACTTAATTAATTAATAATAATAATAATAATAATAATAGACTTTCCCCAAATAATAATAAAATTATTGACTATGTTACAATACATAAATTGTTAAGTCAGTCGTAATTACTCATAAAATACACAAAATAATAATTTAAAATATAAATTTAGCACTAAATATTAAAACAAGAGTTCAAAGAGATTTATACTAGCTAGCAAGTGCGTTAAAATTTATAAGACAAGAATTCAACGACAGAATAAAATGGATTGTACGAGGGATGTTTCCAAAGTTCTGGGAATTTAGCTATAATTTTTATTATTTTGTTAATTTTCGTCAATATTACAATGTAGTTTTTCAACATAATCTCCATTTAACTGAATACATTCATCACCGTAACGGGCTAACAGCTCTTGAAGTTGACGACAAGTATCAGACCTATTGAGTTTCTGTTCTGGTCCCAACAACCTTGGCATCCAGCGCGGCGAAACCTTGCTAACGCTAAACAATCATGCAAGATGTCATGAACTTGTCGTGTACCTATCCCTAGCCGCATACTAATTTGATGTTAGTCATTCGCCTGTCCTCTTTCAGTAGGTCTTCGACGGCAGTAATGTTTCTTTCATTTACCGACGTGCTTGGGCGCCCACTGCGTGGATCGTCTTCTAGTGATGTTCTACCGGTTTTAAAACGATCGATCCACTGATAAACAGTACTTTTGGATTCTGCACAGACTCACCAAATACACCTTGCAGACGCTGAATAATTTCTGATGTTTTCACACCTTCTTTACACAAAAAGAAAATTATTTCTCTTTGAGATTTTGCTGCGTCTTCCATGGTTACAAAAACAATGCTATGAAAACGCTTCTATATCAGTGGAACACCTAAATCAGACTGAACAATATTACACTAGACAGTTGCATAAACATGTCAAGACTTGTCTGGCACTAATAACATTGTCTATAAGTTCTGCGTAATTTAATTATAGCACAATTCCCAGAATTTAGGAAACATCCCTCGTATGTTAAAATTTTGTTATTTTAGGTAAACGGTTAAATAATACAATAAGCTACATTGCAGCTTTGATAATGGTATTATATAACGAACTGCAGTCAGCATGTTTAGAAAACCAATTTGTGAAACTACACCAAGTGCATCATTTAACCGTTTACCTATATTTAAGTTTCACCAAGTAAAACTATCAACTATTCAATACATTTTTTATTTTATTTTTAAAAGTATTGAAATAGTCAGATTTAAAATTATCAGTAAATTCATGAACTAAATAATAGTACTATTTTTAATTTTTGGAGTCTTATATAGGTTGGATAGATTTTGTCTTTATTTCGAGTGT
Source organism: Liopterus haemorrhoidalis (assembly GCA_963971575.1). Lineage (NCBI taxonomy): Eukaryota > Metazoa > Arthropoda > Insecta > Coleoptera > Dytiscidae > Liopterus > Liopterus haemorrhoidalis. The sequence goes on from OZ020615.1 coordinate 2,979,847, forward strand.
TGTAGTTATGTACCTGTTCATGTGTTACAAGTCCATTGAAGTTATTGTACGCATATAGGGAATTATAAATAAATAGAGAAGGCAGTGTCATAATTTCCAGTTCAGGGAAACAAACCCTGCAATCGGTTTGGTAAGAGACTTCGGCCAGAATTCTTACAGCTCGTCGTTGTAAGGAAAATATTCTTTCTGCCGCAGGAGAATGTCCTCAGGCTAAAATAGAACAGGATATTTGCAACTGGAACAATGCAAAATAAGTAATGCGAACAATTTCTCTGAAAGCTGAGGCTATAAGATTTCTTAATAGTTATACAGTGTTACATAATTTATTGGATAGGGAGCTAACGAGATGATGCCACTTGAAGGTGGGATCGAGATGAACACCCAAGAAATTTACAAAATCTGGGTTGTCAAAATTATGGTTTCTTAATTCAAATAAAAGGTGTTGAGTTTTGCTATCATTTAAGATGAGACCGTTTGATGTAAACCAAAGTTTGGCTTTGTTAACAACTTATTTTTACTTATCATACTTTCTAAGGAAATTATGTTAGTGTCATCAGCATATAATACACATTTATTATTTACAGCGGATGGAAAGTCGTTCAAGTATATAATAAATAGTAATACTGCAAGAATAGACCCTTGTGGAACACCGGTTTCGAGTGGAAGATGAGTCGACTTGGAATTGTCGAGAAGAATTGGATTCTGTTGCTAAGGAAGGAGTAAAACAAAATTGCCATTTTTAACCAATTATTCTAGCCACCGAGAATGGTCGAGCTCGTTAAATAACGCAGTTATGAATTGTGATGTAGCTGGTTCAAGTCTCCGTGGGTGATATTATTTGAGCGAGAATAATATGTTAACATTAAGCATTCATTTATAAACTAGATTGTATAAGAAACTCAAAACTAAGTATATAAATTAGTTTATTTATATTTTGTTATACATATAGGTAGAATAAATATTATAATCTAGGAGTATTTAAATATCTTCTCAATATGAGCATTAACTAAATAACTGATGTATAAATTGATTAATACATGGTTATATACTGCCTTAATTGTACTTAGTACTAACTCTGTCATTTTACTCAGCAGGAACTTCTTCAAAAATTGATTTTGCGCAAACAGGCCCCGTCCAAAGATCTTGGCAGTCACAAACACCATCTACGCATATCCCATTAACACACTTGGGGTTGCAGACTTTGGCACATTTTCCAATTTCATTTGGTTCATAACCTTTGTCACATAGACAAGTATGTGGTGCTACACATTTACCATGATGACAATCTTCACAGTAAGGCTCGCAAACATTGTTTTGTAGTTTATACCCTGGTGAACAGCTACAGACATCTGGGGCGACACAATCACCGTTCTTACATCCGTTCTTGCAGTGCGGTTTGCAGGTTGAAGACTCGGGAGTATCCTTCACAAAACTGTAAAAGAAGAGTTAGTCCTACTGTGGTTTATGGTAGAGATAAATACTTACCCTTTGTGACATGAGCAGGTTTCAGGAGCTGTGCAAGTAGAATTGACGCAGGTTTTGCTGCAAGTTGGCAAACATTCATACTGGTTAGTTGGACAGATGTAATACCCAGCATCACACTGACACTTCTCTGGACCTACACACTTCCCATGTATACAATCTTGGGAGCACTTAGGTAGACACTTGTTCTTATCCTGTGGGATGGAGAAGTATCCAGAATCACAAGTGCATTCCTCAGGAGCAGTACAAGAGCCGTGTTCGCATGGTTTAGAACATTTAGGTATGCACTTGTATTTATCCTTGGGATCAAGGATGTAACCTTTGTCACAAGTACAGGTGTCAGGACCTGTACAAGTACCATGAGTGCAACTGCTTGAACATTTTGGGAGACACTTATATTTGCTTTCTGGCTCCTGGAAATATCCTTCTTTACAAGCACAGACTTCTGGAGCGATGCAGTCTCCGTTCTCACATTTTTGGGAGCACTTGGGTTCACACATATCCTTTGACTTGATATATCTGAAATTAAATTTAATCATAGCTTCATATTTTTAAGGGATTGGGTGGTTTTCTTACCCTGCATTACAGGTGCAAACATCAGGTGCAGTGCAGATTCCATTTTGGCAAGGTTTGGAGCAGACTGGTGTACATTTATATTTGTTTGTGGTATCTAATATGTAACCCTTTTCGCAAGAACATGTTTCAAAGGCTGTACAAGAACCATGTTCACACCTTTGTGTACATCTTGGAACACATTTGTACTTGTTGTTGGCATCGGATTGACATTTTGATATTTCAATAGGACTTTTCAGATGAATACATTCCTTTATAGCAAGAATATGTCCTTTATTGCAAGTACATGTTTCTGGAGCAGAACAAATTCCATTGCTGCATGGTGTTATGGTGTTGAACATTTTGGAACGCATTTGAACTTATTGGAAAGATCCAAAACGAAACCAGAAATACAAGTACAGGTTTCTGGAGCAGTGCAACTTCCTCTGTGACATGGTGTTGTACATTTTGGAAGACATTTGTATTTATTGGATGGATCTAGAACGTACCCGGTATTACAGGTACAAGTTTCTGGAGCAGTACAAGATCCTTGATGGCACGGAGTCGAACATTTTGGAAGACACTTGTACTTATTGGAAGGATCCAAGACGTATCCAGCATTACAGGTACAAGTTTCTGGAGCAGTACAACTTCCCTGATGACACGGTGTTGAACATTTTGGAAGACACTTGTACTTATTAGAAGGATCCAGAACGTATCCAGTATTACAAGTACAGGTTTCTGGAGCAGTACAAGATCCCTGTTGACATGGAGTTGAACATTTTGGAAGACACTTGTATTTATTGGAAGTATCCAAGAGGTATCCAGCATTACAGGTGCAGGTTTCTGGAGAAGTACATGTTCCTTGATTACATGGTGTTGTACATATTGGGAGACACTTGTATTTATTGGAAGGTTCCAAGACGTATCCAGCATTACAGGTGCAGGTTTCTGGAGCAGTGCAGGTTCCTTGATGACATGGAGTTGAACATTTTGGAAGACAATTGTACTTGTTAGATGGATCCAGAACGAATCCGAAATTACAAGTACATGTTTCTGGAGAAGTACAAGATCCCTGATGACATGGAGTTGAACATTTTGGAAGACATTTGTACTTGTTAGATGGATCCAGAACGAATCCAGAGTTACAGGTACAAGTTTCTGGAGCAGTGCAAGATCCTTGATGACATGGAGTTGAACATTTTGGAAGACATTTGTACTTGTTAGATGGATCCAGAACGAATCCAGAATTACAGGTACAGGTTTCTGGAGCAGTACAAGATCCCTGATGGCATGGAGTTGTACATTTTGGAAGACACTTGTATTTATTGGATGGGTCCAAAATGTATCCAGCATTACAGGTACAGGTTTCTGGAGCAGTACAAGATCCTTGATGGCACTGTGTTGAACATTTTGGAAGACATTTGTACTTATTGGAAGGATCCAATACGTACCCAGCATTACAAGTACAGGTTTCTGGGGCAGTACAAGATCCTTGATGGCACGGTGTTGAACATTTTGGAAGACATTTGTACTTATTGGAAGGATCCAATACGTACCCAGCATTACAAGTGCAGGTTTCTGGAGCAGTACAAGATCCTTGATGGCACGGTGTTGTACATTTTGGAAGACATTTGTACTTATTGGAAGGATCCAATACGTACCCAGCATTACAAGTGCAGGTTTCTGGAGCAGTACAAGATCCTTGATGGCACGGTGTTGAACATTTTGGAAGACATTTGTACTTATTGGAAGGATCCAATACGTACCCAGCATTACAAGTGCAGGTTTCTGGAGCAGTACAAGATCCTTGATGGCACGGTGTTGTACATTTTGGAAGACATTTGTACTTATTGGAAGGATCCAATACGTATCCAACATTACAAGTGCAGGTTTCTGGAGCAGTACAAGATCCCTGATGACACGGAGTTGTACATTTTGGAAGACACTTGTACTTATTGGAATGATCTAGAACGTATCCAGTTTTACAGGTACATGTTTCAGGAGCAGTACAAGTTCCTTGTACACAAGCTGATGAACATTTCGGTAGACAGTTATACTTATTACTGGGATCCAAATAATATCCAGCGTTACAGGTACAAGTCTCAGGAGCTGAACAACTTCCATGATTACATCTCTGGGAACAGGTTGGATGACAGATATGTCCATTAGTTGGATCCTTATGGAAACCTCCATTACATGTACAAGTATTAGGAGCTGTACATTGTCCATTAGTGCATCCATGTGGGCAGACTGGTGCGCAGTGGGTGTTTGAAGTTTTGCTGAACCCAGAATGACAAGTACAAGTTCCTGGTGCGCTACACCAACCATTGGTGCATCCTCCAGCGCATACTGGTGCACAATAATAGATTGTGAGTATAATAGTAGATTGAAGAGTATATCCTGAATTACAGGTGCATTTTTCAGGTGCTGTGCACACGCCATTGGTGCAAGTGGAACAGACTGACAGTCCACAGTGATATTTGGATTGTAATGTGAAACCTGCATGGCAGATACAGGTTTCTGGTGCACTACACCATCCATTTGTGCACCTTTGGGAACAGATAGGACCACAGTGGTACGCAGAATGTTTGGTATAGCCTCCGTGGCAGGTGCAAGTTTCTGGACTACTGCACCATCCATTTGCACAGGGCTGAGAACAATGGGGAGTACAACTTCCATCAGCTTGTCTTATATAACCAGGACAACACTCATAGTATCTCTCATTTTCCAAGTACGTCTGAAAAAAAAAATATATGTAAATTATAATGAAATTTGTGTAATATATCATATAGTGTGCTTTCCATAAACTTTTTAAGTTTTGCTTTACCTCAGTTCTCCACTGAATGACAGGCAATATAACTGTTTTATAACATGAATGATATCTATGAGGGCTAAATGGGCAATTAACTAATGGATTAACAGCCGCGTGGTATGTTTGGTAAGAAACTTGGTGAGTTTTTGGATTCCTACAAGAATATAGATATATAAAAATTTTATATGAGTTGTGAATTTTCACACATTTCTGGATTTTGTAGGTATTTCATAACTGTAAGAAGCCAATGGTCGTTATATTAATTAATAATGTATTTCTTTAAACTAAAAATATATGTTTATGTATATAGAGCAGGGGTTCTTAAACCTATGTAGTCCGAGGACCCCCTCTTGAACAACTTTTTTTTGCGGACCCCATCCCAACCCTAGACATTTTACGTTGTTCTTGAGACTTAATTTCTGGCTCAATAATCTCATAGGCGCTACGTTATAATAAATATTGGTAAAAATGTATCGCTTGGTGGCATATAGAATAAAAAACATAAAATGAATAAAAATAGTAGTAAAAAGAATTATAAAAGTTACAAATTATAATACGTTAAACTCATACAAACATTACTTGGTCAAATATTGGCCAAAATAATTTGCAGTTGAATAAAAATAGTTAAATTTTTACTAATTATTCTTTAGTTATGTCAATAACTAGTTAGGTAACAACAAATATAAAAAGTCTTGATCATGTAGGATTTTTATTAAATGAGTTATTTGAATAAAAGCGAAAAATTGGGGGATGTAAAGTTAATGTCAAAATTGTTTCGAGGACCCCCAGGGGTCCGCGGATCACAGTTTAAGAACCGCTGATATAGAGAATGTTGTTGCATTATGAAATAAATAAATAAATAAATAAATAAATAAATAAATAAATAAATAAATAAATAAATAAATAAATAAATAAATAAATATATAAATAAATAAATAAATAAAGAAATAAATAAATAAATAAATAAATAAATAAATAAATAAATAAATAAATAAATAAATAAATAAATAAATAAATAAATAAATAAATAAATAAATAAATAAATAAATAAATAAATAAATAAATAAATAAATAAATAAATAAATAAATAAATAAATAAATAAATAAATAAATAAATAAATAAATAAATACTATCCTGGATGTCTAGGAATATTTGTTCAACAATCACATCAAAATCAAGAGTAAGAGTATAATTTTTTTCAACAAAATATAAATATTTTGCAAAAATTTGGTCACAATAAAATTTAAATTAAAGAATCCCAGCTTTTTTATGCCTTTGCTTCATATTCTAATCTTCATTAAATTAATAAGTTATATATATTGGTTAAATAGCTTCATTTTTTTTAATTTCAGACACGTTTTTCTCACTTTTAACAATGTGTTGTTTGATTTATAAGTATTTCATTACTATAAATAATTTATTCCACTTTGATTCCTCAAGTCTACTTCCGGCGTACCGCAGGGAAGTAACCTTGGTCCGCTCCTCTTTCTTCTAGCAGTCAATGATATTCCACAAAATATAAATAACAGCAACTGTTTAATATATGCCTACGATATTAAATTATTTAGGCAAATAAATAACATCTCGGATTGCTTAAAGTTACAGGACGATCTAAATGCCTTATATCAGCGTGAATTCAGGTCTAAACTTTAATCCTGCAAAAAGCAAAATCATGTTCTACAAGAACAGTCGTACAGCGATATCGTATAATTATAACATGAATAATATCGGTATAACTAGGACTACAGTAGTAAAATTTCTCGGTGTGCTTTTTATAGCAAACTTACTTTCACAAACCACATTACAAATCTAGTAAAGGATTGTTATAAACTAACAGGTTTTATCCTTAGAACATCAAAGGATTTCAAAATGACTCAAATTTATTTAACATTATTTAATGCGTCAGTTAGGAACAAGCTGGAATGAATACGTCTCGGTAATTTGGTCACCATTTCACAAGAACCATATTAAAATACTAGAACAAATTCAAACAAAATTTTTACGTATCGTTGAATTCAGAATTAAAGGTACCTACCCGAAATTCGAATCATCTAATTCACTCCGAAATAAATATTTTGTTGAATCCTTAGGCGCGGTGAAGTATTAGGCGCGCCCTGAAGTATTAGGCGCGACTTTCAAACTGTGTTTACGTTGCATAAAATATGGAATGGTACCATGACTTGTCCCGATATTTTATCTCAAATAAATATAAGGAAACCAGTATGTGAAACTTATAAAATGAGCCCTTTAAAAAGAATGACAACACTTTTTAATACATCTCTACATAAACAGAAAGTTGAAATTGGTATGAGTTTCACTTCATTTAAAACACGGTTCCCAACTTATTGCGCAGCTTGGATAATTAAAAGGTTTAAGGCCCGGTTTTTCCACCTTCAGATAAAGTTCCAGGTAACTATCTGACAGATAAGGTTATTTTCAACATCATCTGCTGAGTAAATGTCATCCCTTCTTTCTATACAAATGTATCTATCAGATAGTCATCTAACGGATAATGAGACTGACGTATTGAATTCACTGACTGGTATTGACATTTATTCAGCAGATGAAGTTACAAATAACCTTATCTGTTACCTGGAACTTTATCTGAAGGTGGAAAGACCGGGCCTAAATCTGATTTATTATTGTAACTGTATGTAACTGAATTTATGTGCGTATATTATAATATTTATAATTTTATTTTTCATTTCCTCTGTTTTTGTTACTTTTTGTTTATCTACTTTTCTCATGTAATGAACATATGGGACTGCTTCTGTGTCCTTAAAATCAATAAATTCTAAATTACCGATCCAAACCGAAACGAGCTGATTATGTTACTCGGTTATTTTATATTATGACACCCATGACTGGGTTATTCTCTGTTATTCCATGACGTTCGAAGTACGGAGCGGGGTGGAGATGTGTTGGTGGTCAGTCAAGCTGAGTGGAATGGGAACGACTCGCATGCTTTCGTAACAGAATTTATGGCAAGATATTATTTATAATTTAAAATGAATTACAATACCTCGGTTCCCATTTGAAATTTAAATGGTTTATATCCTGGATCGCAACTGTACATTATGCGACTCTGTGTATGTAGAGAACAAGGAAAAGATACATATCTAGCCCTGGTTTTGGTAACCCTGCGACAAAAAAATTACCTTATATCCTCCGTAAAGAACCACTTTACCATTTTTCTTTCCGCAATTTCGAGCTCCAAATATCGAATAATTAACTGGACAAGAAGCAGACATTAGCCATGGTCCTTTTTTACGAACCCTGTCATAAAATAAATTAAATTAATAGTAGGGTTCAAGGACACAAGGATAATAAACAAGCTGTTCAATTTAATTAGTCTGCTATTGTTATTTCGAGAACAATAAGAGCTACGTGGTTTATAAAATTATACAAAAATTGTCATTTTATTAGAAAATATCAATGAATGAAACATTTTTTTTTAACCAGTGGTTCCTAAAAGAAGTTGTACAACTTTCTTATTCACACCTTTTTACCGACCGCCAACATATATAAGGGAGGTATTGTGATCATACCGATTTTGACATTTCGAGATTTCGATGGATCTCCACAAATTGAGGTCCCTCCATAACGTTTTGACTATTTTTAGCATGATGTCTGTCGGTCTGTCTGTCTGTCTCTCTGTCTGTCTGTCTGTCTGTCTGTCTGTCTGTCTGTCTGTCTGTCTGTCTGTCTGTCTGTCTGTCTGTCTGTCTGTCTGTCTGTCTGTCTGTGTACACGTGCAGAGCAAATTCGGCTAAAAGGATTTTTATGAAACTTCATATTTAAGCTTTTGACATCAATGGCACAAGTTGATCAGCTTTTGGTAAAAATCGGTTGACTAGAAATGGGAGTTTACTTGTGTCGATTTTAAGATTTCTGCGAATATTTAACAACAGGAAAATATTTCGAAAAAAATTATTTAACAAAAGATGCTATAAATGCAATAACTAAAAACTTTAATTTGAGACATTTTTTGATAAAACAAAAAAATCAATTTATATCTATTATCCTTGTATGATACATATAAGTATCTATTTTTTCATACTTATATGTAACGTTTCCATGGTCATGATAAATAATACCTCTGCTAGAAAATTTTAGGCCAAATTATTTCTACTCTGCTGCTAGACTGTATTTTATACAAGTACTTTGTGATGACGATCAGTCCTGTGGTGGCCACAGCTGATTTTTTTGATTATTCTATAGTGTATTTTATTTTGAACTAGCTGATGTTCCCGGTGTCTGTTTAAGACAATAATAAGGGAAATATTTCAAGATTTTTGTTTTATGGTCTGCCCCCTTAACTTCTCACATATTCATCAAATTGAAAAATGCAGGAAGAAAAGAAAATATTTGTTTTTTTATTATAAGCAATTATTGTAATATATACTTTGGTTTTAATAATGAGAGAGGTAGTTTTTTGGTAAATAGTTTCAACACTAAAAATATAATAGGTATATTGTATACAAAAATTTTAAAAAAATATACTAGGTGTATTCTTCTTATTTCTTTTTAAATGGGTGATACTACAGGACAAAAGAAGGCGAAAAAACTTAAAACACCTTTGTAAGAGTTTTATAATAAAAGAGATATTAATTTTTTAATTATTAGGATTTTCCCGTCATAATTCTCCAAATATTTATGCAATCAAAAAAAAAAAAAAAAATCTCTTTATTCTTAACAATATTAGTAACATAAGTTTTTACTGTTATCATTAATAAAGGAGTAATTTATATTTTTAATTTTTGGTCTTTTCCACCATAACTCTCCAAATATTTATCCAATCAAAAAAATGAACTGTGATAGATGATAACATACCTCAGAACCAATTGGCATGTCCCAAGGTACCCAAGGTTTGGGACCGCATGCATATGGTTTGAAATATAATCCAAAATCAAATTTACAGGGTAGAGTTATAAACTTGCCCCTAGATTTTGTTACCCTAAAAGTTAAAAAAAATTGGAAATTTTTTATAAAACAATTGGGGGGGGGGCAGGTCGCTCGCCCCCACCCCTCTTGGCTGCGTCACTGGACTTAAGTCACTTATAACCAAATTGTTATTTAGTTAAATCTAGGTCAATACATATTTATCATTTTCTGTAATTTGTGAGTGGTCCAATAATGAATTTAAATCTTTATAGAAAACGTATATTTAATATGATCCCGCTATTCGCGACTGCAAATAACAGTGAGACATCTGGTGGTGACTGGCTAAATTAAACAGAAGCGTATATTTGGATAATATTTGTAGCGTGTTGTGCTGTAGTTTATGTGAATTAAGAAGTATTTTAAAATATAGTGACTTAAATACAGTGCTTTTTTGCCGAAATATTGTTTGAACAGATAAATATTAAGAAAAAACTTCTGACATATACGCTTCTCGTCCGCCATTAGCTGTTGTACGCAGCGCCGCCAACGTTAGTTTCAGTCGCGAATAGACGCCATTTGTCAATATATTTCTTATTAATTAATGAAAACTTGGATACGAAGTAAATGCAGAAAAAAATGGTATATATAAACCCTTTTGGCACTACCTGCCCAGATACTCCTAAGTGACCCTTTATTAGCCAAGTCAGCAACCTGCGGCTCTTTTAGAAAATTTTGTGGCTCCTTGAAAATTGGCTAGTTTTTATTTTAATATAATTTATTTTTAAATTTGCAACTTTCTGCCTGTACTATATAGGTTTTGTATTGTTCAGGATGTTTTACGGTGCAATTCACGCCCGGTAATTCCCCGAGTTACTGCATATTCCCTTTTAGAAGAAGTTATTTGTTTCGAAAAAAAGTTATGTGTATTTGTGAATGATTTACGTGCAGAAACATTTTTACATTTTATTAATTTACAAAAACATAAGGACAATAACAACGTTATTAATGCAAATTTTTTTTTGCACAAACTATTGTTAACATGCAAGAAGATTTTGGAGAATGATTTAAAGAATTTAGAAAATATAAAGCTACACTAGCTTTTTTGACAAAACCAAATGAAGCAGATATGCAGCAATTACATTTATCACCATTCCCATTGATTAATCAGGCAATTTTAACTTCAATTATTGAATTTGAAATTCAAAGATTTATGGAATTAATATATTCTTAAAATTAAATTCTGAACTGGAAAGTGTAGAAAGAGAAAAGTGCATTTTATCTTTCCAGCATAAGTGGACTGAAATTCACAATCTTCAAAAAGTAGGTAAAGTTGTTTACGAAGCTTGGAAACGTCTTTCGAAATCGTTCAATCACTTAAAAAATATGCTTTTGGACTACTGACAATTTTCGGATCCACATATTACTGTGCGCAAGTCTTTTCACGTATGAAATTAATAAAGAGTCAGTTAAGAAGTAATCTTACTGACCTGAAACTAGAGTGCTGCCTTAAGTTAATGATTACTGAATATTCACCAAATATAATCGAAAACAATGCAGGAGCAATCGTCCCATTAAAAAAATTATTATATTGTAATATACTGGCAAGTGCAATAGGTATCACAAACTAAATGTATAAGTAAATATTAATTTATTGTAATACTATATTATTTTAAAACAAATAAACAATTTTTACGTTTTTTTCTTATATATAGCATATATTTTTTAGCGGCTCTTCCATGTTATTGTTTTTTTTTTCAATATAGATTTTGCTCTTTGTCACCGAAAGGTTGCCGACCCCTGGTCTAGTGTAATTTATGGGGGGAAAAAATGGGGCACTGAAGGGTTAAATATACCTCACAAATCCATGAATCTTCACAAACAAATCGGTTCTTTACAGCTTCCGGAAATAAATTGAAATTTTTAACTGTTATGAAGAAATTCAAAGCTTGGGGTGTAAGTTGTTGAAGTCTTCTATTTTTAGAAACCCTGGTAAAAAATTACCGTAAAATTTAAGTAATAAAATTTATAATTTACTTACATTCTTGTTTTCCAACATTTTCCATCAAATGCTTCCACACTTAGAAATATTTGGAACAATAAAAGAATATATATTTTAGCACTCATATTGTTTGCGATCGTCTGAATAAACGCAATATTTTGTCAAACTTATATAGCTTATCTCTAAATGGTATTTCCATTTGGGATTATGAGATTTCATCTCGTAAATATGACCTGGGGTTATCTGGGTTCCTTGAAGTTGAGATGGGTAAAACCAAAATTTAAAAAAGGTGATTTCTTTCTTAAAAGTTGTAATTATTTTTTTAGAAAAATTTTTCTGCGTTTTATCATAACTGATTTTATTGCAATATGTGTATATAAAACAGTGGCGCCGCCAAGGAGACGAGCCGTGCCCCTTCCTATGTAACTTGAACCCGCAGACTTAATTAATTAATAATAATAATAATAGACTTTCCCCAAATAATAATAAAATTATTGACTATGTTACAATACATAAATTGTTTAGTCAGTCTTAATTACACATAAAATACACAAAATAATAATTTAAAATATAAATTTAGCACTAAATATTAAAACAAGAGTTCAGAGAGATTTATATTAGCTGGCAAGCGCGTTAAAATTTATAAGACAAGAATTTAACGACAGAATATAATGGATTGTACGAGGGATGTTTCCAAAGTTCTGGAAATTTAGCTATAATTTTTATTATTTTGTTAATTTTCGTCAATATTACAATGTAGTTTTTCAACATAATCTCCATTTAACTGAATACATTCATCACCGTAACGGGTTAACAGCTCTTGAAGTTGACCACAAGTATCAGACCTATTGAGTTTCTGTTCTTTTTCGAACAACCTTGGCACCCAGCGCGGCGAAACCTTGCTAACGCCAAACAATCATGCAAGATGTCATGAACTTGTCGTGTACCTATCCCTAGGCGCACACTAATTTGACGAATAGTCATTCGCCTGTCCTCTTTCATTAGGTCTTCGACGGCAGTAATGTTTCTTTCATTTACCGACGTGCTTGGGCGCCTACTGCGTGGATCGTCTTCTAATGATGTTCTACCGGTTTTAAAACGATCGATCCACCGATAAACAGTACTTTTGGATTCTGCAGACTCACCAAATACTCCTTGCAGACGCTGAATAATTTCTGATGTTTTCACACCTTCTTTCCACAAAAAGAAAATTATTGCTCTTTAAGGTTTTGCTGCGTCTTCCATGGTTTCAAAAACAGTGCTATGAAAACGCGTCTATATCAGTCGAACACCTAAATCAGACTGAACAATATTGCACTAGATAGTTGCATAAACATGTCAAGACATGTCTGGCACCAATAATATTGTCTATAAGTTCTGCGTAATTTAATTATAGCACAATTCCCAGAATTTAGGAAACATCCCTTGTATGTTAAAATTTTGTTCTTTTAGGTAAACGGTTAAATAATGCAATAAGCTACATTGCAGCTTTGATAATGGTATTATATAACGAACTGCAGTCAGCATGTTTAGTAAACCAATTTGTGAAACTATACCAAGTGCATCATTTAACCGTTTACCTATATTCAAGTTTCACCAAGTAAAACTATCAACTATTCAATACATTTTTTATTTTATTTTTAAAAGTATTGAAATAGTCAGATTTAAAATTATCAGTCAGTAAATTCATGAACTAAATAATAGTACTATTTTTAATTTTTGGAGTCTTATATAAGGTTGGATAGATTTTGCCTTTATTTCGAGTGTTGTAGTTATGTACCTGTTCATGTGTTACAAGTCCATTGAAGTTACTGTACGCATATAGGGAATTATAAATAAATAGAGAAGGCAGTGTCATAATTTCCAGTTCAGGGAAACAAACCCTGCAATCGTTTTGGTAAGAGACTTCGGCCAGAATTCTTACAGCTCGTCGTTGTAAGGAAATTATTCTTTCTGCCGCAGGAGAATGTCCTCAGGCTAAAATGGAACAGGATATTTGCGACTGGAACAATGCAAAATAAGTAATGCGAACAATGTCTCTGGAAACTGAGGCCATAAGATATCCTAATAGATACACAGTGCTACATAATTTATTGGATAGGGAGCTAACGTGATGATGCCACTTGAGGGTGGGATCGAGATGAACACCCAAGAAATTTACGAAATCTGGGTTGTCGAAATTATGGTTTCTTAATTCAAATAGGAGTTGTTGAGTTTTGCTATCATTTAAGATGAGACCGTTTGATGTAAACCACAGTTTGGCATTGTTAACAACTTATTTTTACTGATCATACTTTCTAAGGAATTAGATGTCACTATTATGTTAGTGTCATCAGCATATAATACACATTTATTATTTACAGCGGATGGAAAGTCGTTCAAGTATATAATAAATAGTAATACTGCAAGAATAGACCCTTGTGGAACACCGGTTTCGAGTGGAAGATGAGTCGACTTGGAATTGTCGAGAAGAATTGGATTCTGTTGCTAAGGAAGGAGTAAAACAAAATTGCCATTTTTAACCAATTATTCTAGCCACCGAGAATGGTCGAGCTCGTTAAATAACGCAGTTATAAATTGTGATGTAGCTGGTTCAAGTCTCCGTGGGTGATATTATTTGAGCGAGGATAATATGTTAACATTAAGCATTCATTTATAAACTAGATTGTATAAGAAACTCAAAACTTAGTACATAAACTAATTTATTTATATTTTGTTATACATATAGGTAGAATAAATATTATAATCTAGGAGTATTTAAATATCTTCTCAATATGAGCATTAACTAAATAACTGATGTATAAATTGATTAATACATGGTAATATACTGCCTTAATTGTACTTAGTACTAACTCTGTCATTTTACTCAGCAGGAACTTCTTCAAAAATTGATTTTGCGCAAACAGGCCCCGTCCAAAGATCTTGGCAGTCACAAACACCATCTACGCATATCCCATTAACACACTTGGGGTTGCAGACTTTGGCACATTTTCCAATTTCATTTGGTTCATAACCTTTGTCACATAGACAAGTATGTGGTGCTACACATTTACCATGATGACAATCTTCACAGTAAGGCTCGCAAACATTGTTTTGTAGTTTATACCCTGGTGAACAGCTACAGACATCTGGGGCGACACAATCACCGTTCTTACATCCGTTCTTGCAGTGCGGTTTGCAGGTTGAAGACTCGGGAGTATCCTTCACAAAACTGTAAAAGAAGAGTTAGTCCTACTGTGGTTTATGGTAGAGATAAATACTTACCCTTTGTGACATGAGCAGGTTTCAGGAGCTGTGCAAGTAGAATTGACGCAAGTTTTGCTGCAAGTTGGCAAACATTCATACTGGTTAGTTGGACAGATGTAATACCCAGCATCACACTGACACTTCTCTGGACCTACACATTTCCCATGTATACAATCTTGGGAGCACTTAGGTAGACACTTGTTCTTATCCTGTGGGATGGAGAAGTATCCAGGATCACAAGTGCATTCCTCAGGAGCAGTACAAGAGCCGTGTTCGCATGGTTTAGAACATTTAGGTATGCACTTGTATTTATCCTTGGGATCAAGGATGTAACCTTTGTCACAAGTGCAGGTATCAGGACCAGTGCAAGTACCATGAGTACAACTGCTTGAACATTTTGGGAGACACTTATATTTGCTTTCTGGCTCCTGGAAATATCCTTCTTTACAAGCACAGACTTCTGGAGCGATGCAGTCTCCGTTCTCACATTTTTGGGAGCACTTGGGTTCACACATATCCTTTGACTTGATATATCTGAAATTAAATTTAATCATAGCTTTATATTTTTAAGGGATTAGGTGGTTTTCTTACCCTGCATTACAGGTGCAAACATCAGGTGCAGTGCAGATTCCATTTTGGCAAGGTTTGGAGCAGACTGGTGTACATTTATATTTGTTGGTGGTATCTAATAAGAAACCCTTTTCGCAAGAACATGTTTCAGGGGCTGTACAAGAACCATGTTCACACCTTTGTGTACATCTTGGAACACATTTGTACTTATTGTTGGCATCGGATTGACATTTTGATATTTCAATAGGACTTTTCAGATGAATACATTCCTTTATAGCAAGAATATGTCCTTTATTGCAAGTACATGTTTCTGGAGCAGAACAAATTCCATTGCTGCATGGTGTTGAACATTTTGGAACGCATTTGAACTTATTGGAAGGATCCAAAACGAAACCAGAAATACAAGTACAGGTTTCTGGAGCAGTGCAACTTCCTCTGTGACATGGTGTTGTACATTTTGGAAGACATTTGTATTTATTGGATGGATCTAGAACGTACCCGGTATTACAGGTACAAGTTTCTGGAGCAGTACAAGATCCTTGATGGCACGGAGTCGAACATTTTGGAAGACACTTGTACTTATTGGAAGGATCCAAGACGTATCCAGCATTACAGGTACAAGTTTCTGGAGCAGTACAACTTCCCTGATGACACGGTGTTGAACATTTTGGAAGACACTTGTACTTATTAGAAGGATCCAGAACGTATCCAGTATTACAAGTACAGGTTTCTGGAGCAGTACAAGATCCCTGTTGACATGGAGTTGAACATTTTGGAAGACACTTGTATTTATTGGAAGTATCCAAGAGGTATCCAGCATTACAGGTGCAGGTTTCTGGAGAAGTACATGTTCCTTGATGACATGGTGTTGTACATATTGGGAGACACTTGTATTTATTGGAAGGTTCCAAGACGTATCCAGCATTACAGGTGCAGGTTTCTGGAGCAGTGCAGGTTCCTTGATGACATGGAGTTGAACATTTTGGAAGACAATTGTACTTGTTAGATGGATCCAGAACGAATCCGAAATTACAAGTACAGGTTTCTGGAGAAGTACAAGATCCCTGATGACATGGAGTTGAACATTTTGGAAGACATTTGTACTTGTTAGATGGATCCAGAACGAATCCAGAGTTACAGGTACAAGTTTCTGGAGCAGTGCAAGATCCTTGATGACATGGAGTTGAACATTTTGGAAGACATTTGTACTTGTTAGATGGATCCAGAACGAATCCAGAATTACAGGTACAGGTTTCTGGAGCAGTACAAGATCCCTGATGGCATGGAGTTGTACATTTTGGAAGACACTTGTATTTATTGGATGGGTCCAAAATGTATCCAGCATTACAGGTACAGGTTTCTGGAGCAGTACAAGATCCTTGATGGCACGGTGTTGAACATTTTGGAAGACATTTGTACTTATTGGAAGGATCCAATACGTACCCAGCATTACAAGTACAGGTTTCTGGGGCAGTACAAGATCCTTGATGGCACGGTGTTGAACATTTTGGAAGACATTTGTACTTATTGGAAGGATCCAATACGTACCCAGCATTACAAGTGCAGGTTTCTGGAGCAGTACAAGATCCTTGATGGCACGGTGTTGTACATTTTGGAAGACATTTGTACTTATTGGAAGGATCCAATACGTACCCAGCATTACAAGTGCAGGTTTCTGGAGCAGTACAAGATCCTTGATGGCACGGTGTTGAACATTTTGGAAGACATTTGTACTTATTGGAAGGATCCAATACGTACCCAGCATTACAAGTGCAGGTTTCTGGAGCAGTACAAGATCCTTGATGGCACGGTGTTGTACATTTTGGAAGACATTTGTACTTATTGGAAGGATCCAATACGTACCCAGCATTACAAGTGCAGGTTTCTGGAGCAGTACAAGATCCTTGATGGCACGGTGTTGAACATTTTGGAAGACATTTGTACTTATTGGAAGGATCCAATACGTACCCAGCATTACAAGTGCAGGTTTCTGGAGCAGTACAAGATCCTTGATGGCACGGTGTTGTACATTTTGGAAGACATTTGTACTTATTGGAAGGATCCAATACGTATCCAGCATTACAAGTGCAGGTTTCTGGAGCAGTACAAGATCCCTGATGACACGGAGTTGTACATTTTGGAAGACACTTGTACTTATTGGAATGATCTAGAACGTATCCAGTTTTACAGGTACATGTTTCAGGAGCAGTACAAGTTCCTTGTACACAAGCTGATGAACATTTCGGTAGACAGTTATACTTATTACTGGGATCCAAATAATATCCAGCGTTACAGGTACAAGTCTCAGGAGCTGAACAACTTCCATGATTACATCTCTGGGAACAGGTTGGATGACAGATATGTCCATTAGTTGGATCCTTATGGAAACCTCCATTACATGTACAAGTATTAGGAGCTGTACATTGTCCATTAGTGCATCCATGTGGGCAGACTGGTGCACAGTGGGTGTTTGAAGTTTTGCTGAATCCAGAATGACAAGTACAAGTTCCTGGTGCACTACACCAACCATTGGTGCATCCTCCAGCGCATACTGGGTTGCATTGATACTTTGAAACTAAGGAGAAACCTCCGTGGCAGGTACAGGTTTCTGGAGAGCTACACCAACCATTTGCACAAGGTTGGGAACAATGGGGAAGACAACGTCCATCAGGTTGTTGATTATAACCATCACAGCAAGCTATGTAGTTTTCGTTTTCTGTATAAGACTAAAAGAAAAGAAAAATTGAAAGATGTTTCTTTTGTAAAATTTAGGAAATAATACCTCTGTTCTATACAGCGTATCAGTAACTGTTCGGTGTTTGGTACATTTTCTTATATACCATTTTCTGCCACAACGTTTCTTGTATGTTTCTATTCGGGTCTGCTGATAAGGAACGCTTCTCGTTTTACTGACACTATTACAAAAAATATATTAGACAAATTGATATGAAGTGTAAAGTTTAATAAAGTTCAGGGTTTCGTAAGTAATTAGTAAGTGAGAGAGTCTCATTTGGGAGCTGAAGGCTTGCCAGTAGATATAAAATCCGCAGATCAGAAGTAGAGTCAATTACTTAATACCAATTCGTATTTCAGAAGTCTTTATGTCCAGTCGTTTGGCCACTATTTAGATCTGCCATTATACGTTGCCTTTTATATTTCGGGATTTGAGATCAAAAACAATTATTTATCAACAAAAATGGCTTTATTGTTTTTCAAAATATTCTCCATGAAGATCAATATACTTTTACATGCGTTTGAACCAATTTTGGAAGCACTTTTTCCACTCCGATTGAGGTATTTTCCACTCCGATTGTCAAATTATGTGGGATACAACAGGAACAAATCTTTTTGACGGCCAAATGTTCATGCAATAGTTAATGTATGCTGGTCCCACCAATGATCATGGATACCTCAATTTCACGATAAGTCACACGACGATCTTGCAATATCAGTTCACGCACAGCATCAATGTTTTCCGGAACAACAACCGATTTTGGACGACCTTCACGTAATTCGTCCTTATGAGAACTACGACCACGATTGAAGTTGGCAAACCATCGATAAACAGTAGATGGTGATTCATCGTCAAAAGTCGAATTAAGTTCATCGATTCACTGTTGTTGGGTTAATCCACGTTGAAAGTGAAAAAAAATAATCGTTCGAAAATGTTTGATTTAATTCAATTTTTAGCCGAGATGAATTTTTTCAAGTTACTGTAAAGAACACAAATAGCACTCTTACGTCAAAACGTTCTGAGTACGTATACCGTCAAAAATATCAAACTTTACATATATAAAAGGCAACCCTCATTTTTCAAAATCCGGAGCCGTAAATTCGAAGTATTTATTAATAAAATATTTTTGGCTATTTCGTAACAAATTTTAATCAGGGTTTCGAACTGGAACTGAACCGAAAACCGAAAAAACCCGTTATTTTTGTCGGAACGAAAACCAGATCTGAACCGAAAAAAAAATATCAGTTTATTTCGGTTCAGATAATATTTATGGGAGTGAATATAAAATATATTTTATTTAAAATTATTTTTTAAACTTTAAGCAGAAAAAAATCCTATTTTTTTTAACTGATAAGTTCAAAAACAATTGCGCTTGTATTATTTCGGGAGGGGGGATTGAACGCCCAGAACCCCTCCCCCTCTGGCAGCGGCCTTGGTATGATTATTACAAAATAAGGAATAAAATGTTCTTCTAAATTATAGTAGAAAATAAATTTCTAAGACAAATAAATGCATTTAAAAATTTATCACTCGGAACTAAACCGAAAACCGAAAAAAACCGTTATTTTTGCAGGAACGAAAACCGGAACCGAACCGATATTTATTTTTTTAATTGAACCGGAACAAAAACCGAAACGAAAAAAATAACGGTTCGAAGCCTTGATTTTAACTAACAAGTTTATCATATGGTGCGAACGACCGTTCACTGCTCTAAATTTAATGCATTATGCGTTGTTGATTGTAGTTAGTGCGTTGTTATAATGAAACAGACATATAAACACACATTAGCTATCTCGCTTTGCATAATCTAAAAAATACTGTCACACATATTTCAAAAAATTTCGGGAACCGTGAAAAGAAAAAGAATTGCTGAAGCTGCGGTTATAATTTTGTTATTAAAATTTAGTAAGAAATCACGATCTCGCTGATGGCGGGTTCGTAAAAAGTTTTTGCTTTTATTCCATCGTAGTTGGTTTGCAAAAACATAGATGTCACAACATTCGCTGCGCATTAATTTTCAGAGCTGTAAACGCTTTCGTTAAAAGTTAAAATTAATAATTTTATCTAAAATGCATAGTCTATAGTCGACTAATTTAAGAATTGTGAATGCAGTTTAAATGTAATATTTTTTTGAATTAATACTTACGGTCTAGTTTTGGTGCATTTTCCATCGTTTGCCGATACGCTAGCAATGAACACTAGCTCAAAAATGAGCAATAAATATATAAGTTGTTTCTTCATTTCGATTTCACTTGAACTGATTCAATAATTCAATCACAGAATGTTTTATAGTAATTTTCTGGGAATATCCACAGATAAAATTACATAAATCGAAAGATGCATAAATCGGAAATCCCGGCCATGACTTCTGACCTAGGTGAACTCTTATCCATAAAAATGACGATAATATAATTCGAAAATATACGGTAATTCAATAGGGGATTTATGAAAACCATTTATTAATAAACACACGATAAAACGGAATTTTGACTTGTAAATTTTGTAATATAAGGATTTCGTAGATATAATCAAAAAACTTTGACAATGGCGGGAGCTGGAACTAGAGCCCTGCGCGGATACGTTTTACTGTATCCGCATCCGATCCGCATCCCCATAGACAGGATTCGCATCCGATCCGCATCCGCAACCTTTGCAAATATAATATCCGCATCCAATCCGAATCCGCAAAAATATCCGCACAATCCGCACAGGATTTGCTGTCTGTTAGGAAATATCTAACATGTTTCGCCTTATTTGGCATATCGCTGTATTAAAACGCTACTACAAATTTTTTAATATTATCATATTAATATTACGTGATCCAGAAATATGTTTTCTATCTAACGTCGTACTGAGATTATATAGATTAAACCAGTGGCAAAGGAAGACCTCCGCTAGACTTGCCCTCCCATAAAAAAAATAATAATAATAAAAAAACACATATATTTTTTTTTTAAATTTAAAAAAAGATTTAGGTAATTATTCAAAAATACATCAAATTATGTCCTATACAATTTTTTGTCCAAGGCTTGGTTTACTAGTTACGAATTTTTTTAAATTTTAATGTTTAATAACTTCCGTTTCCGGTTTTGGATTTTAATAAAAAACAATAGGGTTCTTCCCATTCTTTAAGTTAAACCGTTTTTAAGTTATCGTGTATACACACAGACACACAGACACACACACATACGGACGGCACTTCGAAAATAGGTTTTTTGGATTCCCTGGACCATAAAACGTGGTCATCAGTCAAAATCTCGACATCGAAAATTTTCGCGATTACAATACTTGCCCCTTATATATTAAGGTCGGGCAAGTATTGTAAAAATATATTTTTTTTTATTTATTTTTTTTTTTTATGGGAGGGCAAGTCTAGCGGAGGTGTCCCTTCGCCACTGGTTTTAAATTTGATATAAGCTTCTATGTTTTTAAATGTGGCAAATTACCATGGTTAATTTTTACTAATATTTCCAAAAATGCAAAATAAGACGATACATAATTATTTTTAAATTAATAAACACAATAAATCCAAAAAAAAAAGTTGTATCTACGACTGTTATATAAACTCTACTATATTTAACTATTTAAGTGAACGTAAAGTAGGTCTTCATGGGAAGAGTAAAAAAAGTAAAAAGTTCCGTAACGTATTATTATTTCACTCTTGCCATAAGGACAATACAAATGCCAGCGATACACTTTTGGGGTTCTAAACGCGTTTTCCGGAGGAAGAGGCGTCCAACTGAAGATTTTATGTTTATGCGGATATTGCGGATAAGCGGATATGATATATAATCCGCATCCACACGATTTAAATGATAATTTATCCGCATCCGCAGAAAAATGGCGGATATCCGCGGATTTGCAGGGCTCTAATTATTAACGCTAGTAACGTTAGCATCACACTTAGTTATTTTAACAAGTAACGCTTAATTGCATTATTTAGTAAAAGATTATGAACATGGCCCACAATAATTATTTTAAAAATACAATACTTATCTATCTTTACAAGTTTTTAAAGATTTAACACTAGGAAAATAAATCGGTACTTGGATAAGCGGTCCTGGGAGAGTCCTTCGATAGATCGTGATACAAACATAGTTGTAGAGCTTAAATTATACATTTAAAATTAGTAGACTTTATTTTTATTTTGCCGTTTCCAAATTATACATATTATTATTCATTTTGTTTGGGAATCAATTCAAAATGAATTGAACGTCTCCTTTTAGCCTTCATGCAAACATTGCCTCCTTTAACACTGGTGTCCTTTCTGAATCCAGGATTGCAGATACAGAAATTGGGAGAAGAACAAATTCCATTAACACATCCACTGGGGCAATAGGCAACACAGATATTTCCAGCAGCGTAACGGATGTCTTTTACATAGCCTTTTTTACAGGAACATACATCAGGGCCGGTGCAGTCGGAATTTAGACAGGGCTGATCGCAATGAGGAGTACACATACGACCGGTTTTGTCTAAAGTCCATCCAGGATCACAGGCACATCTGAAATAAAGTTTTGGAATCAGTTGCTAGTCAAGTATGTTAAACCTAGAGAGTTGAAATTTGGCATGCTTATACAACTCTTTGACCCGCACATAGGAAAAATACTAAAACATCTAAAAAACATATCCCCCTAAAAATATAAACAAATATGTGCTCATCAAAAAAAAATATATTTTTTTAAAATTCTGAGTAGGGTATCAAATGAAAGCCCTTAGTACGTGGATTAACGATCAAAATTTTATTTTTGCAAAATAAATTATTTTGATGCGATTTTTGCAAAAATTGTGCAAAATTCTAAGTAATGTACATTGGTGTGAACCGGAATAGTACAACAGGAATTTTTGATCAGATTATGTTTTCGGAAAATAACGCATTTTTTGTGTTTTTAACTAAAATATGTTAAATATTTAATTCGCTATGTAACACTTCACATCAGAAACTCTGGTAGCTCAGATGGTTTCGTAATGTACTTTGTAATTTGCAGTGCGAACGTTGCAGAGTTCGACTCCTGTTAATTTTATTTTTTTCTGTTTTTTTTTTGCATTTCTATTTTGTTTAAATTATTTTGTCAAAATTCTAGTTATATTTTGGTAAATGTATTTATTTTTTAAAAGCGTAAATTTAATAACCAGTGGGAAGTGTTGAAATTCTAATTTAATTCTGTTTGACGAAATCAGAGGGCGGGACTTATGATATAAGCAACCAATGGAAGCCATAGGCGCAATTTTAAAAATCTTACTGAACCTTGCTGTATAAATAAAATACTGTACATATTTAGAAACTTAAATAATAGTATTAGGCATTCGAATTAAAATTTATAAAAAAATATTTTGACATAAAATTTGTTTTGGCATTCCAAATAATCATCATTCAGTTACTAAATACCTGCAAAACCCAGAAATGTGTGACGATTCACACTTCACATAAATTTTTTTTGACTGCCTATCAATATGTCATCAACAAAAATATGGTAAATGAAGACAGTATCCTAAAACACTGCCAAATACATAATTACAATAAGAGAGGGAAGGATTTATTTTCTATATCGAGATATAAATATAGCTTGACAGGCAATCTGCCCCTAATTAAGGATATAGTTCTTTATAATAATCTGCTTGTAGAGCTCAGAAAACTAAACAAAAACCAGTTCAGAAAAAAATTTAAAAAATTGTTGCCATTGGTTGTAAATGGTTATTTTGCCCCGGACCGTCGGTTAGGAATCACTGTTATAATGTGTATTTACCTGTTTGGAGCTACGCAATGACCTTTTATGCACCCAGCTGGGCACTGCGGTTCACAGCTGACCGACGTGTTAGTTCCAGTTTGAGACTTCATAATATATCCAGGTTTGCAAGAACATTTGTTTGGTCCAATGCATTCTCCTTGGCCACATCCTCCTTCGCAATGGAATCCACATACACCAGTTTTATTAGTTGAAGTAAATCCCTAAGGATGAAAAAAAAAAACAAGAATTATTTGATCTGATTGTATTTGTTATAGGAATTTTTAACATTAATCTTATTTTTTTCGTTTTGTTTGTAAGCTCTAGCAGCTTTAGCTATTAGCTAGGTAATAAAGGCAGAGATTAAGGGCTTTTAATGTTCGATTATAATTTGATATTTTCTGATTTAATATAGTTATACATAATTTCATTAATATCTGGAGAGTTAGTAGCCAGAAGCATCTGAATATTGGTAAGTGAAGAAAATTTTCGGTTAACTAAATTTTGTATGAACATGTTACAATTGCGAAAATGAATTGGGCATTCAAATAATAAGTTTAATAAAAATAAGTCCAGGCGTTTTTGCGTGAATCTCGGACAGACCGGCAGACATATAGATATACAGACATACAGACAGATAGACAGACAGACAGACAGACTGAGAAACAGACAAAAATTGTTTTTTTTACGGATTTTGTCTTATAAGGAGA
The DNA here is from genome assembly GCA_963971575.1 of Liopterus haemorrhoidalis. Taxonomy (NCBI): domain Eukaryota; kingdom Metazoa; phylum Arthropoda; class Insecta; order Coleoptera; family Dytiscidae; genus Liopterus; species Liopterus haemorrhoidalis. Next base: position 3,004,566 of record OZ020615.1, read on the forward strand.
TCCTGTAAGAGAGAATTTTAACAAGTATTCATTTACAGCTGCTTCTTTATCTTGAAGATCGACTTCGTTGTTAAACTCAAAATCTAATAATTTAGTTTTCGTAGAAAACAACGCAAGTTACAATGAAACGCATATTTCTTTATAGCGTGCGTCGTCTGTTAAAAAAGTGACTATCAGACCAATTCTGTAACTCAGTTACTATGATCATTGTAACTATATTTGTCCCTATGAGCAAGGTCAGTTACTATCATGAATGAAAGTCATTATACTTTTTATAATATTTTATCTTGTAGTAACGTCACTACACAGTAAATATTTACAGAATTGATCTGTATAACTAATAATATTTATTGGTCTTTGACCATCCATTTCTCACCTTGAAACATTCACAGTGTTGTGGCTTTGTACAGTTTCCATTAACACATCCTCCATCACATTTTGGAATACACATCTTTCCATTTTCATGGAGAACGTATCCAGCATCACAGTCACATCTTCCATCTCTAGTACATACACCATTATGACATCCAATTGGACAGGAAGGAATACAGTTTCCAACTAAATCCAAGATATATCCAGAATGACATTCACATTTGTTTGGAGCAGTACAGTTTCCATTTACGCAACCATTTTCACAAATTGGTTCACAATGGTTGGGATTACGAGAATATTGAGGACGTTGATAACCGCTACAGCAAATATGGATTTTACTTAGGCCAGGGCGAGACTGAAAAATAGATGGATTGTAAAAATAATAATAAAAAAAGTTCAAGTTGGACTTACGCCATTTCCAACTGGAATTATTCCCTTTTTTTCAGCATCGCTTAATAGATCCACGGTCCTAAAAAGATTTTTGAAAATTATGCATGCTATTATTGAACAAAAGTTCGACAGTTATTTTTTTGGAAGCAACGTTTTGTATAAAAATATCATCGATTTTTTTCCCCATTTAAAGATTAGTTTTTTTTTTTTAAGTTTTAACACGTTCACTTCCGCGCAATAATGCCCCTGTTTCGTAACAAGGCCCCTGGCACTACATTCTTCTTTAACTCTGATTAAAATTTTACTGCAGTTTTAATAAAACATAAAACTGTTTATTATTTTAAATTTTAATAAAAAATAATATTTTATTTAATAAGCATATTTTGGGGACTATATTTCACGAGGATGCATTTTACCACCTGAATCGTAGGCAAGGGTTGTAATCATCCGAGTAAAATACAGCCATTATGTGCGAGTCAAATACAATATTTTATCATTAAATAATTAGTAAAATTAATTTAAAAATACAGAAATTCTGAATGTAATCTAAATACATTTTTTTGATTGGATAAATATTTGGAGAGGCGAGAAAACCAAAACTTAAAAATTTTAAATATCTCTCTTTTTATCGACTTAACAGCAAAAACCTACATTACAAATATTGCTAAGAATAAGAAGACAAATATTTTATCTCAATGCATTTTTTTGATTGGATAAATATTTGGAGAGTTATGGCGGGAAAACCAAATCTTAAAAACTTGAAATATCTCCCTTTTTATTGACAACAGCAAAAACATACATAACAAAAATTACTACGAATAAGAAGACAAATCTTTTATCTAAATGCATTATTTTGATTGGATAAATATTTGGAGGCTTATGGCGGGAAAACAAAAACTTAAAAATTTGAAATATCTCCCTTTTTATTGACTTAACAGCAAAAACATACATAACAAAAATTGCTACGAATAAGAAGACAAATCTTTTATCTAAATGCATTATTTTGATTGGATAAATATTTGGAGACTTATGGCGGGAAAACCAAAACTTAAAAATTGGAAATATCTCCCTTTTTATTGACTTAAAGCAAAAACTTACATTACGAAAATTGTTAAGAATAAGAAGACAAATCTTTTTTCTAAATGCATTTTTTGTTCATTTCTGGTTAACTTCACAACCTACTTCATCAAAGATGGTTGCCAAACTATCAGCTGTTTGTATGATACAACAATGTTTAAAATACTATTATTTATTATTTTATTTATTCTTATAAATAATATTCTAGTTATAAATATGGGTTGTGAGGTGCAAACAGCCATAATTGCTGAGCGCCAAACATTTTAACTAACTAACTTACTAAATCTTAACTTGCAGGGTAAAAAACTTTAATATTTCGGGGTAAGAACGAATGCGCGTCGCTTGTTTGCACTGGTTGCAATATGAACAGCTTTATGTATTTACAGTTGGACCCATAATGCAATAATTATTAGATGGTTGTAGCTGATTTTACTTAACTTTACGGTCCAGAAAAGAAATCTGATTTCACCAATTAAAGACCCAATTTTTTTCTAGACTATTTCGAGGATAAAGAATTTAAAAATCGAAACTTCAGGTTGCTATCTCTTACTCCTTTGGATTTATACTATTTTGAAATTTTGTAAATTTTTACGAAAACATTATAATTTTATAAAAAAAAATTGTTGAAAATTGCTTCAAAATGAGTCCTAAAGGTACATAGGACTTCAGAAGTTCAAAATTTCCAACCGCAGGTATCTAACTACTTTAGTTTTTGAGATACTGTTTTCTGAAATTAAATTTTGTAAAATTTTGACTGTTCTTAAGGTGGGAAACAGAATGCAACGAGTTCTACGGCGCGTTGACGGCGTTCGGACGGCGCTATCTGTCAGAATAAAGTTAAAACCAAGCTGTCGTACGCAAGTGCACAGAATATGTAACGTCCTGGCGGCGTTCGAACGCCGTTGATACTGAATGTTCGTCAACTTCCAACTTTTGACGCCGCTGAACGTTGACGCAGAACACCTAACCTCAGTTTTTACTGAATGGTACAGTGTTTGTATGTATAAATAACTTGCATATAACATAAATAACATCACACACAAGTATTCATCATCCATTATACTTTTAATAAAAGAAAGTGCACGTATAAACAAAGATATAGGTTGTCACGTGACACTTTGACGGCGTTAAAAATTATTGAATTGTGTGCAGGCGAAAATCTCAACGGCGCTACCGCAACGCCGTCGCAAAAGACGGCGCCCTGACGGCGTAGCGCGCTGTGCATTCTGTTCCAGGTTTAAGTGTTTAAAAAAGCCTCTGTGCTAAAATACATGAATGAGGAAGGCTCTAATTTTCTAATTGACTATGAGAAACATGAAAGATACAAAAATTCAAAAGTCCCTATCTCAGTTCGTTTTCAAAACATTTAATTTTAATTTTTCAAAAATTAGTTATATTTCTGAAATTGAATTTTGCAAATTTTTGATTGTTCTTAAATGTTGCCTCTTAAAAAAAGCATCCGAGCTAAAATACTAAAACGAGGAAGGCTCTAATTTTCTACTTGATTAGGAGAAACATGAAAAATACAAAAATTCAAATTGCAAATTCCTATCTCAATTCGTTTGTAAAATATTAATTTTTATTTTTCAAAAAAGAATTAATTTTTAGTCAAATTTCCAATAATTCTGGGAATTTACTATAAACAAACGATAAGAGAGTTCAATCAAGAGTTCAGAATTGCATTAAACATATTTTTAAACATATTTACTATGTTCTTGGAACTTTGAAGGCTACGTTTATTGATAAAATATTATAAACTAAGATTAGATAAACTGTACTTACGGAACTTCTAAAGTACATACACCTTTGGCAGGTTGGGTAGCGTTTAATTTCCCCTTCACCCCATTATAACATTGGGCTACTCCTAAAATTAGGAAAAATACAAATATAAGACCACTTCCTTTCATTGTTACAATCTTTTAACAACTGTCATTTTAGGAAGTTTAACAGAGTGTTATAAAATAGCCAAACGGATGCTATGGCTGATAATATTTTGCTGACACCCACAACATAATGTTATCAACAAAATTATACTAAAAAAAAAAAACTGTAACGGTCAAAGGAAATAAAAAATGGGCTCAAAAATCACAAGCTGTAAATATTAATAACTTTGGCCCTCACATATATAGACAAAATTGGCTGACAGTAGGTAGGCCAAAAAAAATCTGTAATGTACACTTCGAGACTACTGGGAATAAAAATGATTAAAAAATAAAATATACCAGGTCTACAAGTATGAAATGCGGATTTTTTTTAAAAATAAAACACATTAAACTCAAAAGAACAGTAAAAGTTTATTTATTCAAAGTATGCTCCATTAGAAGTTATACATTTTTCCCATCTTTCAGGCAATTTGTGAATACCTCGCCAGTAAAACTCTTCCCCTTTCCCCGCAAACCATTCATCAAGCCATTCTTTCACATTTTCATATGAACAAAAGTGCTGCTCGGCAAGTGCGTGACCCATCGATGCGAACAAGTGGTAATCTGAAGGGACCAAGTCTGGTGAGTAAGCGGCATGGGGTAGCATTTCCCACTTGAGTGCCTCCAATGTGTTGCAAACTGCTTTTGCCTTATGTGACGGAGCGTATCGTGAAGAAAGATTACCTTGTGCTGTCTTCTTTCGTATTCTTGTCGTTTTATGAGCAGCGAATGGTTCAATTCGATCAGTTGTTGTTGGTAGCGTTGTGTATTAACTGTTTCACCAGGTTTTAACAATCCATAATAGACCACACCCTTTTGGTCCCACCAAGTACAGAGCATTGTCTTTTTGCCAAAGCAATTCGGTCTTGCAGTTGATATGGATGGTGAGCCTGGGTTCACCCATGATTTTTTGCGTTTGTGATTTTCAAAATAAATCCATTTTTCATCGCCAGTAATGATACGATGCAAAAAAGACTTTCTTTTGTTTCGTGCAAGCAAAATTTCACAATTGTTTTTGCGTTTTTCCATCTGCCTCTCATTCAATGCATGTAGAACCCATCTGCCGACTTTCTGGATCTTACCCATCTCTCGTAGGCGCTTGGAAACAGCTTGTTGACTAACGCCTAACTGCTCTGCTAGTGGTTTTTGTAATTGACTATCATCTTCCTGTTGCAATGTTTCCAATTTTGTATCTTCATATTTTTTTGGAGGTTTTCCATGTTCTTTGTCTGTAAGATCAAAGTCACCACTTTGGAACGCCGAAACCATCGTTCACACGTATCTTGCGATAAGCTTCTCGCTTCCATAAGCAGTCGATATGATTCAGCAGCAGCTTTTTTTCAAATTAAAACAAAACAGTAGTACTGTCCGCGAATGCTCTTTATTTGGCACAAAATTTGACAATTTTAACACAGTAAAACAAAACTATATGATCACTTTTCAAATTATAACCTATACGCATTTGACGCTTAATGATAACTTAACAAAACGCCATATGTGTTGAAACTTTGAACTAAACACTCTGTTTGCGCGGCAAGTTTGAAAAAAATCCGCATTTCATACTTGGAGACCTGGTAGCTTTGTTAAAATTCTTTGACTTTGTGTGCTAGTAAAATACTCTTTATTTTTCTGTGTTGCCATTTTAATTTAACCTTTTCAATAACTTAATAAAAGATATCAGACAAAAATGTTCCTTTTCAACTGTCAGTGTTTTTGTCTTTCATGCAATTTGATATCATCATATCGTATATTAATTACTATTAAAACTTACAAATTAATTGAGAAAATATTAAGTTACATCATTACAGTTTTAGTTTATTAATGACCTATATTTACCAAATGGAAAATGAGAAATCAGAATGAAAATATTTTAACACTGTATTCGCAGCAGAGTATCAGGAAAGAAGAAGAGGAATATAATGAGGTCAAAGGTTGTTCCTGGGTTAGGGGTCACCCAGGTGCAAAAACAATATCGCTGGCCGCCCAGGTATGAGAACACCTTTTGCACCTTCGCCAGGAACGAGCCTAAATAGTACACTTAGGCCCGGTCTTTCCACCTTTAGGTAAACCTTTACTTAACTATCTGTCAGATAAGGAATCTGGAACTTCATCTTCTGAATAAATGTCAATACGAATCAGTGAATTCAATACATCATTCGCATTATCCGTTAGATTACCAATTTATCCAATAGATAAACTTGTATTGAAAGACGAGATGACATTTATTCAGCACCAGTGGCGCAGCCAGGATTTTGTCTTGGGGAGAGCCGAATCAAATTTCGAGGGCACGCGGGCCGCATACGGCCCAGAGCCTCATTTTTTGTGGCCCCTGAAGCGGTAATCAAAATTACTTGAGCTTATTTAGGGGAAAAATATATTTAAAAATGTAAAATATACTCTCTTCCCTTTTTCTGTTTATAAAAAAATGCCAAGAAACCCTTCGGGATATTTAAAGTTCCGTCAATGCTTATAATTTTGTATGTCTTAAATGTAAAATAGACTGCGACCCAAATCAGTTCGACACTACTGCTGTTGGATATTGATGTTTATATCAAATAATAATTCCATTATTTGTTGATAAAAAATGTAATTGTTAATCCATGTACAAAAACTTTCACTTGATTTTTTCTTCGATAAATACATATTTATTTATATTTTTCGCGAGATATATTTTTGAAGTCTCAATATTTCTCTTACTTATGTTCAGTTCTCTAAATCAGCCGCTTGGCCACAATTTGTACCAACTCATGTGACGGAATAAGGATTTCATGATTATATCTACGAAAACCTAAAAATAACAAGTAAATGTGCATATTTTGTTAATTTCAACACTAATCATAATAAAATATAGCTTATTATTATTGTAAAATACATAAGTTATTTTGCTGTACGATTATGATAAATTTGTAAAATTTTCATTTCATTGGACCTTAAGAGGGGGTTTGTGCCCCCCCCCATCTGAATACGCCACTGTTGTTCAGTACAACTTATATCAGTCCTTTTTGTGTGTAAAACATCATAATTTCAAAAATACCTAAGATATTGATATTCACATTTATCTACAAAATAAAAACAAATACCGATTTTAAGAGCGCGATTGTTTCCAAAACTACTCTATTATATTTCTACTATTTTTACTCTATTTTACGTTTGAAATGTCATTTTAAAATTACATTCTGAAGGTTATACCGAAGTCAGATTTCCACTTTATCTTATCTGAATCGAGTAATTCGTTGTTTTAAACAGTTTTATCATTTGACTGGGCGAATATTTTAGTCAATGTGTCAGGGGGAAAAGGATCAACGCTCCCCTTCATATAATTCGTTGGAGCATATTTGGAAAGTGATGTATTTTCACTTGAACAATACCTAATTATGTCACTTTATCAAGAATAGGCAGTCTTAAAAAAATGTTTATTTATACGAAAAAAAAAAAAAAAAATGCCAATATTGTTTACAATGAAGTAATTGAAAAATTAATTACTGTTGTGGTTAAATTTTATCTTCAACTCCCCGAGCAGTGCCGTGTAATCTGTTGGTCCTGGGAGAGGCCCCGGCCCGTCGGCCCCCCCTTGGCTGCGCCACTGTTCAGCACAGAAAGTATCACATAACCTTAACTGTCAGAAAGTTACCTAGAGGTTTAACTGAAGGTGGAAAGACTGGACAACAAAAATGACTAGAAGATAGAATGGTAAAAATCTGGTAAAGAAGAAAGCATCCGAATGGCGAAGGAGTTGCTAAAGACAACACCTGCCAGAAGATCTAGCACGAATTCATTCGAGAAACTTAGAAAGTTTTGTAAAAGAAAGACAGTATTAACATCAGAGCCGCAGCAAGAGGGGGGCGGAGGGGGCGACGGCCCCGGGCGCACTGAGGACCTTTTTTTTGCTTATCACTTGGATTTTGGGAGGTGAGGACCTTTTTTTTGCTTATCACTTGGATTTTGGGAGGTGAGGACCTTCTTTTTGCTCGTCACTTGGATTTTGAGAGGTGAGGACCTATTTTTTATTTCCCAAGGGCGCCAAAAACATTGCTACCTCTCTGCCCCTAGCGCAAGTTTTCCTTACCGTGGCTCTGATTAAAATCTTGCGGGAAGAAAAGATTTCTACTCAAACTGAAATGTATTAAAATCTTTTTAATAAGATTGTTGCAAAATAAGTTTGTTATTACGCAGAAAATGTATTTTTTTTATATTTTTTAGTGTTTTTAGTACATTTTGGCATAAAAATAATTTGACCCCGACGTGATTTGAACACGCAACCTTCTGATCTGGAGTCAGACGCGCTACCGTTGCGCCACGGAGTCTTATGCATTAACAATTACTGCAAATAAATTGTTACAACCTGTAACAAGGTTATTAGAATGCATATACAAGTACTTGATAGCTGCATATGCAACAGTAATGAAATATGTATGTATATCTACAATATGGCAAAGTGAGATAATACTGTCGAATTAGGAAGTGACAACTGTGAGAATTAATAAGATAACCTTCAAGAACGGATGTTTGGATTGATAAATTAAAAATAGTTATCAATAACACTCCCACAAAAAAAAAAAAAACAATTAAACACCAAAATATGAGGGAAGTATAAATTTGGTTTGGATATAACAACAATAACGTCATACAGTTTGTGGCGCCCGCTCCTGGCCTAGGTAGGGTAGGAGTCCAGGACGACACACAAGGATTCACTTTGTAAAGTCAAAAATATAACAGGGCGGTGCGCAGTTAGGTAGTATCTATGCATTGGACTAAGAAAAGCACTAAGTTGAACCGAAGGTCAAATGCTCGGTATGCCTCGGTATAATGTCGGGGAGAATTTATTATTATAAAATAAAGTCAGGTTCTTGGTACATTTGCGTTGCCAGTAAATTGATAACAGAGAAAGAATGTTTTGGGAATCGCTAATATATAATAACAGGTGGTAAAGGGTACAGCGTTGCCAGGAATAATCACAAATATAATAAATAAATAGTTGTAAAAAACTTAAAAAATTAATCAAAAAAAATAATTTAAACAAATTTAATTGTTGCGAACGGCAACAATTAATAGTGGTAAACTCAGTAGAGAATAAGATAAATCAACTGTATTAATCCCACAATAACATCTATAAAAAAGATTAATTCTAAATTTAAACAATAATTTATTAAATTTCTACAAAAAAATTGATGAATTTAAATTATTTCTCAACACAAAATGTTGAGAAATGGGTAAAGATCTACTAAAAAATTTATAACAAAAATATTAGGTTAAATTAAACAAATGAAAAAATATTTAAACAGAACGAACAGCAGGTTTGAAACGGTACAACACGCGTTCGTTCCGAGTTGCAGCGACTTATGACATCACTCAACAAATAATGAAAAAAAATTGAAATTAAATATAAAAATAGACAATTTTTATAATAAAATTTATAAAGTAATGAACAAACCTTGCTCTCTGGTCTCACAAAATTGCAGGTGATTAATTACTGCAACAATGACCGGTTTTAAACAGAAAACTGAATCTGGAGGGAAAACTCCAGAAAAAAAATAGTTTTAACAAAAATATAAATTTGTTAATTAATATATACTGATATATTAATTAAAAGTTAACATAAATCAGGGGATCCTGATTGAATTACACTGAATTTAAAACTTTTATAACAACAGATAATTAACAGACACATGTGCTCGCCTTGCTAGAAAAATATTAATGTATAAAAATGGATTAATTTGGCTGGAAGGTGTCTTACCAGCGGCTCTAAACAAGTTTTATTTAAGAAAACAAATGGTTATATTTAAATAAATTAAAATTAGGTTTTTAAATTAATACAATAATAAAATATTATAGAATTATATAATTATTATATAAAATATTATTGTATCGGGTAAAATATGGTAATATATTTGTAATTTGGAAATAAAATATAGTGAGGTTCTAAACATGTTTTGTCTATGAAATGAATATTTATTTAAATTAAGTAAAAATGATAATTAAACGGAAATAAATTAAAATTTGCAATATAAAATGAAAAATACAAAGTGGTACGCCCTAAGCGGGCGCTTCATTCCGCCGGCCAAAACGAATGTTTTAAAACCAACGATGAAAACAACAAACAAATAACTGGTCAACACTCGGTAATGGGGTCGACCGGTAAGGGAACCAAAATTCCTCATAGGTGAGGATTTTTTCTTCCATGACTCGAGCTAGGTGGAATTTTACCAGCTTAATGGCTGCGTCTCAGAGTCCCCCAAAGTAAGGGCTAGACGGTAGGTTTATGTGCCACTGAGTGCCTTCCGAGGACAACTTAAGGTTGAACCAGTCATGATAGTCGGTTAAAGTTGCGCTGATAAAATTGGTTGCAACCACATTATTGGCTATAAAGGTATACCAACCGTGGTAAGGAGACTGAATCCGCGCAAATATGACGGTGGAGTCAGTCCGGTAATCATTACACCCAATGTGTAATAATTCAAAATTTACCCGTTTGTAAGACGGGCAAATAGACAAAATTGTCGGCGAGCAAGTCGATGGTTTGCGGTGGCGCTCATACTAGGACTGCGGTAGTATCAGCGAATGCTGATGGTAAAAACTCACACTAAAAGTGTGTAGTAAATCAAAGTTTCCCCGTTTGTAAGACGAGAAAACAAACAAAACTGTCGGCGAGTAAGTCACCGGTTTTCGGTAAAATGCATGCTATAGATGCGGTAATATTAGCGGGAGCTGATGGTAAGATATTACACCAAACATGTGTAACAACTTTAAGTTCACCCGTTGGTAAACCGGGTTGACATAAAAAACTGTCAGTGAGAGAGTCGGATGATCGCGGTGTAAGTCATACATTAAGTGTGATTGTATCTGTGGTAATATCAGCGGGTACTGATGGCAATATATCACACTATAATTATGCAATAAATCAACTTACGCCCGTTTGTAAGGCGGGAAAATGAAGAAAACTGTGGATGAGCGAGTCGATGGGTTGTATGTAAACTCATACATTAACTCTGGTAAGATCAGCGGATACTGATCGAAAGGAATTACACTAGAATTCTGTGATAATTCAAAATTCACCCGTTTGTAAGACGGGCAAACCAAAAAAACTGTGGGCAAGCGAAGCGTCGCTTCCCGGTAAGCTTCACAATGATGAGGTATAGAATACCCGACATCTCTAGCGAGAAATGTGTAGTCTATTTTGGAAACATGTCTGTTTTCTGTATAGTCACACATAAAGGTGACATATTCTTGACAGAGGGTAAGGTTGTTGTTGAACCTGGTACGTAGGGAACGATAATAGGTTAACGCGGGTCCGAATGATCCGCTAAGCGCAACAACATCGGTTTTAAATAGTAGTGGAACGACACAACGACTATCAGTGGTGCGTATATGTTGTTCGGTAGATGTATGCTCAGCCTTGAGTTCCTTTTCTGAATGGTAAGGTTTATGAGGAAACTTTTCTAGTTTACAAGAACTAGGCAAGGCTGACTCTAACGTTTCCTCCACGGAAATGTGGAAAGAATTTAAGTTGATAGTAGATCCGAAGGTTGGACCAGAGATGACTACACCTAAGGCGGTCTCAACAGCATAGGGGCCATCTGGTAATTTGGTGGTTTTTCCTGTAACCAGGGAAAAATAAATGTCAGCACCCAATAGCATATCTATTGGGCCTGGCACGTAGTAGGTAGGGTCCGCTAGCCTTAATCCCTTTAGATCTGGTAACTGAACAAAGTCCAACTTCTGACTAGGAAGGTTAGCGGCAATATGGTTCACGACCAATGCCGTGACAGAATATTTATGGCGATTGGTTCGTGGCCTGAAGCAACAATTAACAACGCCTTTTATGGTGTGTATCTCAACGTTAGATACACCTGAGATAGTTAAGTTTGTTGGCGTCAAATTTAGGTCCAATTTACGCCTACAACTTTCGGTGATAAGGCTGGTTTCACTACCGCTGTCTAACAAGACTCTTACTTCCTGCCAATTGTTTGCAGAATCTCGCATCTGAATTAGAGCCGTGCTCAATAGCACACATGAGGAGTTAGGTGAGCAGTTTGTCTTCACATTGGTAGCGACTAAAACTTTGGATGTGCCAGCATCATTAGAGGGTGAGCTAGTTCCGGAAGGAACTGGTTCACAAGTTTGACCAGTCGGATGACTGGTGGTTGCCCCTATTGCGGAGTTAAATTTATCAAAGTGCAAAAGGGTATGATGTCGAAGTTGACAAGTTCTACAACTTGTTTTTGATCTGCACTCCGTAGGTTTATGGCGTGGCGCAAGACAATTGTAGCAATGGTTATTGTCTTTGATCAGATTAAACCTCTGCCGGATGGTGAGGTTTTTAAAAGTAGAACAAGAGTGCATGGGGTGCGCAGCATTGCAAGCCAAACACATCATTTGCTGGTTTGAGGTAGTGAGGAAGGTCTTTTTCTGAGCATGATTATAGTTTGATGCGGTACGTTCAAAGCTATTCGTGTTTGATTTAGAGTAAGTTGGCTTGCTTTTCTCCAAAGTTTTCCATTGCTGGGAAGTAATAAAACGCTCCAAAAAATTCAAGAGAACGTCTAGTTCTGGTAGATGGTCCCTGTCCAACTTAGCTTCAAATTTATCACGAATGGTCTCGTGAAGCTTGCTGGTGAGAAAGAGCGTAATGAATTTTCCCCACTGGTCTACGGGTTCGCCTAAGGCACGAAGCGCGGCTAAATGCTCCTTGATGGTTGCCAAGAAAGCATTTACGCTATTGTACGAACTATCCTTGAGAGGAGCGATGTTGATGATCGCCATACCATGGAAGGTCGTAATAAGCCTATTACGCTGATAACTATCCTTCAACATGTCTAAAGCGATCTCGTAATTGGCGTCCGTTAACTTTAGATTGCGGATAAGCGAGAGCGGTTGGCCTCTAAGTGAAGTCCGTAGATACTGTAGCTTTTGAACGGGGGGTAACATCTCGTTGTCGTGAATTGAACTGGTAAAAAGGTCAAAAAAGGATTGCCAATTTTCAATTTCTCCGCTGAATGGAGGAATATTTAGCTTTGGTAGCCGAGCGTAGCTTGCAGCAGTTGAGGGCGTGCCGGTAAAATTAAAGGCCGTGTTATGGGCAGTTGACGCATTCAAAGACTCTGGTTCTACAAAGGGAGGTTCTTGACAGAGTCCTTTGACTTTATATACGTCGTCCCTAAATATTTGGTACTCGGCTAACAAATCATCCTTCTTGTTAGCGTTGGTGTCATGCGCCATCATCGCCAACAGACATGTCTCGTACTCCGAGACTTGGGTAGATAACTCTTGCAACCTCAACTTAATCTCCTTTATCTTACCTGGGAGAGGGTTGAGTTGAGTGTCTTCCACCAATTCCCAAAGGGTATCTAAATCGCGACGGCGTAGTTCCCTTTTTAGGGTGGCCAGAGCAATGTCGGCCATTTTGAATTTAATTAAAATCAAAACACCAAAAAATTGAGGAAATAGGTCCCGCCCTGAGGTAATACGGGGCAAGTAACAAAGTTCTAGTGATATTAAGCTGACAAAAAAACTGTTGTATGAAGCGGTTGTAAATTATTGTTGAAAATTACGTAAAAAATTTTGGCACACGTCAAAAATTAGGTGATTTTTGACCCGCCAAATCCGGCTCGAAGGACCATTAAATGTGGCGCCCGCTCCTGGCCTAGGTAGGGTAGGAGTCCAGGACGACACACAAGGATTCACTTTGTAAAGTCAAAAATATAACAGGGCGGTGCGCAGTTAGGTAGTATCTATGCATTGGACTAAGAAAAGCACTAAGTTGAACCGAAGGTCAAATGCTCGGTATGCCTCGGTATAATGTCGGGGAGAATTTATTATTATAAAATAAAGTCAGGTTCTTGGTACATTTGCGTTGCCAGTAAATTGATAACAGAGAAAGAATGTTTTGGGAATCGCTAATATATAATAACAGGTGGTAAAGGGTACAGCGTTGCCAGGAATAATCACAAATATAATAAATAAATAGTTGTAAAAAACTTAAAAAATTAATCAAAAAAAATAATTTAAACAAATTTAATTGTTGCGAACGGCAACAATTAATAGTGGTAAACTCAGTAGAGAATAAGATAAATCAACTGTATTAATCCCACAATAACATCTATAAAAAAGATTAATTCTAAATTTAAACAATAATTTATTAAATTTCTACAAAAAAATTGATGAATTTAAATTATTTCTCAACACAAAATGTTGAGAAATGGGTAAAGATCTACTAAAAAATTTATAACAAAAATATTAGGTTAAATTAAACAAATGAAAAAATATTTAAACAGAACGAACAGCAGGTTTGAAACGGTACAACACGCGTTCGTTCCGAGTTGCAGCGACTTATGACATCACTCAACAAATAATGAAAAAAAATTGAAATTAAATATAAAAATAGACAATTTTTATAATAAAATTTATAAAGTAATGAACAAACCTTGCTCTCTGGTCTCACAAAATTGCAGGTGATTAATTACTGCAACAATGACCGGTTTTAAACAGAAAACTGAATCTGGAGGGAAAACTCCAGAAAAAAAATAGTTTTAACAAAAATATAAATTTGTTAATTAATATATACTGATATATTAATTAAAAGTTAACATAAATCAGGGGATCCTGATTGAATTACACTGAATTTAAAACTTTTATAACAACAGATAATTAACAGACACATGTGCTCGCCTTGCTAGAAAAATATTAATGTATAAAAATGGATTAATTTGGCTGGAAGGTGTCTTACCAGCGGCTCTAAACAAGTTTTATTTAAGAAAACAAATGGTTATATTTAAATAAATTAAAATTAGGTTTTTAAATTAATACAATAATAAAATATTATAGAATTATATAATTATTATATAAAATATTATTGTATCGGGTAAAATATGGTAATATATTTGTAATTTGGAAATAAAATATAGTGAGGTTCTAAACATGTTTTGTCTATGAAATGAATATTTATTTAAATTAAGTAAAAATGATAATTAAACGGAAATAAATTAAAATTTGCAATATAAAATGAAAAATACAAAGTGGTACGCCCTAAGCGGGCGCTTCACAGTTAATGAAACAAATTTTATTTTTCAAAATAAATCCTTTACTTTAATTCACACTTACCCCAACCAGCGCTGTAGTTAAAAGGGCGCATAACCAGTGATGGGATTCAATTTATTCACAACAACCGGTTCGTAGGGGTATTTGTTTAAAAACACAACATTTTCACAAAATTCAAAATAGTATATTTATTTAAATTAAACATTAAGGCCCGGTCTTTCCACCTTCAGATAAAGTTCCAGGTAACTATCTGACAGATAAGGTTATTTATAACTTCATCTCCTGAATAAATGTCAATACCAGTCAGTGAATCCAATACGTCAGTCTCATTATCCGTTAGATAACTATCCGATAGATACATTTGTAAAGAAAGAAGGGATGACATTTATTCAGCAGATGAAGTTATAAATAACCTTATCTGTCAGATAGTTACCTGGAACTTTATCTGAAGGTGGAAAGACCGTGCCTAAGATATGTAATTACTTTAAATATTGCCAAATAGTCCTCTGGTTTTCAGTCACTTCTACTTCCGTTTTTGTTTTACACGAGGATCATCCGAACTGTGGTTGCTTCTTAACCAATTTAGCACTATCGGTACTGGATCCAAATCTATTAAAGGCAAACCATTCAAATTAATAACCATTATATTACTTATATTTGAAACGATCGGTCTGTTTCGTTTTTCTGTGCATATATTATTTATAAGGCTAAAGCCTCTTTCAGCTTCTGCTGAACTGACGGCAATGGTCATTCCCTGTATCTAAAGTAATTTAACAAGCGGTTCGCCGAACTTAAAATTTCTTAACAAACGGTTCGAGCGAACCGGGTGAATCCCATCACTGCGCATAACCATATAGTTTCTTATACAAAACTAACAATCTGAAATAAAATTAGTTACAATTTATACGAGGGTTACCTTTTATGTTTTTACAAACGACCAATAGATGGCAATATTGAAATGTGTTATTACTATATTCGTAAAATTTTACATTTGTTATTGTGAATTCAGTGGAAGCTTATAAATTGACCGAGTAGTTTGTTGACAGTGAGCGTTTAAAAAAGCGTTAAAAAAACAAGACAATTGATTATTTGAAGGAGAAAAAAACCAACAAAAAACCAAAATCGAATTAATGTCTTATTGCCCGTATTCATCTGATTTACCCACATGTCAAACAAAAAATGCGTGGACAGCGATTTTCATTACCTCAAGAACTGTTGAAGCCTTCGAAAACCATGTTTTTGAGACACTAACTTCAGAGTGGAAAATATGTTTCGAGAATTGGTTTGAACGCATGCAAAAGTGAATAAATCTTAAGGGAGAATATTTTGAAAAGCAATAAAACAGTTTATTCAAAAAAAAAAAAAATGTCTTTCTTATTTTTTGTAAAAACTTAAAAGATAGCCCTCGTATATCTCTTACTTTCGACTTAACGGAAAAAAATATATATAACAAAAATTGTTTATAATAAGAAAGTAAATTTGTTCAGTGCTTTTATTTTATGTAAAAAAAAGATCCCTGTAAAAATATATATTTTTTAAATATTTTATTAACTATTTATACAATATTTATTTTAGTAAATATTAATACGTATATTAAATAGGTATATCAGCATCTATCATTTTGAGTTGGCATCCTGAGTCAGGTGGACTTTTGGTTTGTAGGGCAGGTCCAAAAGTGTTCATTACTGGTACAGGTCGTCTTGATGCTGGGATTTCATCATAGAGGGGCTCTGAATCGGGATCTGGGATAGATGCCGCTCTATAACTTCCTGTTGATGGGGGGTAGTCATATTTAATCTCTATAGAATCTGTAAAACAAACGATAATTAGTATTTTCTGGTGCAGGAGTATTACTATTACCGAAATGGTGACACTCCGAAGGAGCGAGGTCAGTACTATAAGCGAGATGTTATATTATCTCAAAATTCAATCCCTGAAGAGTTTGAACAGTTAATGAAGCAGATTATGAGCGAGCAGTGTCCTTACACAATGGCTTTTGATAGCAGTGCTCAGCGTTTTGTTTGAATTACAGGCTTTCATAAGAATGTTTTGAGTGAACTGTGGGATGCTGCATAATGAACTAAAGCCTGTAATTCCAACTATCAAAACTCCGAGGAATATCAAAGCAGTGAACGGGAGGACGAGGACGAGAATTCAGATTCTGCCCCATCTGCAGGGTCACCAACTGTCCCGGTTTGAGTACTGAAACTCCCACGTCCCGGGAAGCAGTGCCCGGGATGCGAAAAGTCCCGGTTTCAGCAATAACAGAATGTTTTGGAATTTTTTCAGAAAAATTGAATATTATTAAAAAAATTAATATTTTTCATCCTCAATTCCTCATATAACTAGATAAACTCCTTAGACATGTTCCTACAAGATGGTTATCATTATTACCAGCAATAGTCAGGTGTAAAAACTTATTTTCAAAGTATGGAACAAGACGAATGGATGGAAATAGAGAATAAGAATACAGTGGAATCGAAATTTACATGTTATTCCTTCAAAATTGTTTGCCAGTTTTTGAAGAGGCTATAAGGAGTTTAGAACAAGGAAATCTTACTGCGCCTGAGTTGTTCGATGTTATGTATAGGTTACGTCAAAAACTTGAAGGGCGAAAAAAAATCCTTTTTTGGAGAAAAAACTGCTACAGAACTCAACAAAATTCTGCCAGCAGAATCTCGAAAAATTACACAAGTTTTTATTAATTTTTATCAAAACTCTTAACTATTTAGAATCAAATTTTGATTTTTCCAATTCAAATTACATGCAATAAGACCATTTTCTTTAAAAACAACAAATTTAACATATCATATAAAATCTGCCGCAAAGAATTTGAAAATACAGATGCTTTAGAGATGGACAGCCTCTATGATGAATGCATAGATGCAAAGGACATTATCGAAAAACAGCTGTCTTACAAAAATAAGCCTGTAGACAAAATGTGGACTGATATTTTTGAAGCTAATGAGTTGGAAGCTAATTTCTACAGTCTACAGTTATAAGAACCTTTTGCTACTAGTTGGCAAAATTCTCAGTATCCCATGCTCAATCGCATTTGTTCAGTTTGATGTCTTCTCATTTGACTGACACCAGAAACCGTTGCAATACTGATTTAATAAAGGACGAACTGCAAGTAAAAGTTAATTTTAAAATGGATTGCATTTAGTTTTACAATTTTATAAAAGAAAAAAATGATTTATTAAAAGCGGCAAGTAATTCGGAAAAATATTATTGGAAGAGACAATGAAACGTATTTCATTCATTTATAATATGTAATTTCATTAATATGTAAAAAAATGTTAAGTAAACTAATTTTTCTTTTCCCGGGTTGGTTCTTTAAAAAGTTGGCCACACTACCCACCTGTTGCACACACATTGTGCTGTTAACCCCCTTCAGTAATCATTAAAAAAATTAAAAATGGAAAAAAAACACAATTATTTTTTATGAATGAATTTTATTTACTGAACATATATATCCTTCATAAAAGCCATTTCGGGCCCAAAATGGGATTGAAAGTTAATATTATGGTGCATAGTGTGGGTCGAGAAATAAAAGAAATTTATAAAAAAATATTCATTTTCTCTTGTACCTCGTTTGAATCTTCGTAGCTGTCTTTTGTCTCGCTTCCACATACCATGAATCGTATTTATTTTCGCCCGAGTACATTCGAGAGTGATCTTTTCTGCAGGTAAAGCTTGCCCGAGTTATCTCGGGTGTGGGAATTTCGCACATAATAGCCACCCGAGCATACTCGGGCGTAGTCCTTAAGCGGTTAAAACGCTTCAGGAATTGAATTTTGAGATACTGATACTTCCCATATAGGTATAGTTATTTCATAAACGGAATAAATTATTATTATTATTATTATACCCACATAATTAATGAGCTCCTGTAAGCAGTGACGGATTATCCCCTTAGACAAAAAAGACATTGGCCCGTCTTGGGCCCATAATTTTTAAGGGCCCGGATTTGGAAGGGGAGGACCTTTTTTTTTTGCTCTTCACTTCTTCACTTGGATTTGGGAGGTGAAGACCTTTTTTTTTTGCTCTTCACTTCTTCACTTGGATTTGGGAGGTGAAGACCTTTTTTTTTTGCTCTTCACTTGGTTTTGGGAGGTAAGGACCTTTTTTAAAAAAACATAAGTTGAGGGCCCGTAAATCAAAAATGTCTTGGGCCCGGCGAAGGCTTAGTCCGCCACTGCCTGTAAGGATTATAAAACTATCAGTGAGTAAATATGAAAGACAGAAAATTTTGCCTCAATTATTTCCTTATCTTACCAATTATGTTGTTGTACATTCCGACAACATTTGGTGTAAAACTTTTTTCTGTTTTATTTTCTGCCATTGTAAAAACTGGATTTTGAAAAACAGGTGGATCTGAAAATACAAAAAATTTCATTAGTTTCATTACATTTTTTTAATTAATGTCATTGTTGTCTTATTAAATTTTTAAAATATTTGACCCCGACGTGATTTGAACACGCAACCTTCTGATCTGGAGTCAGACGCGCTACCGTTGCGCCACGGAGTCCTGTGGTAATGTCACTTAACACTTTCACTCTCATTTAACACGTTTATTCCCAAATAATATGTTGTGCATCGCAACAAATTGTAATCTAATTTAGGTATTAGGGATTCAAATGCTTTCTTCTTCTACAAGTGCCGTCTTCTCTTTGAATATTAGCAACTAATATGAAAATTTTCTGAAGGAATTTAAATATCTACCTACCGTATTTTTCGGACCATAAGACGCACCTTTTCACACAGAAAAATCGTCTTAAAATTGGGGTGCGTCTTATGGTTCGAATGTATAGGTACGTTTAAAAAGTGTGCGATGTTAGTGTGGAATCAATTCAGAGCGTATATAACAGAATCAACCAAGAAAATATAATAGAAATGAATATAGAATTAGCTGTCATTTATGGAGGCCTTACAAGTCAACCACCCTTTGATGTGTCGATTAATGAACCATTTAATAATTTTATGCGGGAAGAGTGGAACAAACGGATGATAAAGCCAAATCACGATGTTAGCAACAGGCGTATGAAACAGACAATTTCAGAAGTATCTGGGTAAAAAATTCATTGGAAGCTGTAAAATAAAAGACGATTATAAAGTCTTTTAAGAAATGCGGTATAAGCAACGCATTGGATAGTATCGAAGATGACTTGGTTTTTGAAGAGATTGATAATAGTTCAGACGAAAATAATACGAACAATAACATTAACGAGACGAGTGATAATACAGAGAGTGAAGATGAACAGAATGTTGCTGGTACAAGTTATCGTAATAATAAATATTTTTTCTAAAAATTGTCTCATCAATTTGGGGTGCGTCTTATCGTCCGGTGCGTCTTATGGTCCGAAAAATACGGTACATTCTTTTTAATTTCTGAGACATGACATTGCGAAATGGTTTTTGCAAAAAATGTGTTTGGCAAAATTTGGTTCGGGATTCAGTTTAAATGTTAAGCTAGATCCAGATTAGTGAGCCGATCCTGTAATGTACCACGTAATGTAACACGTCGTGTAACATTTTAGTCTAGTTTAGACAGAATGAAGAACACAAACCGAGCAGTTCGCATGGCGTTGGACCGTTCTGTTTTGGTTTTTGTCGCGAAAACTTTGAACCAAGTTATAAAAATGTATGTATTATTTGAGGGGGGACTAAATTTGAAGCTACTCCACTGCCGAAAACAGTACAAAAAATCATAAAATTCAAATCATAGGTCGCTCCCTTTAACCTTTTATGAGACATGATTTGTTTTTAATAAAATACTTTTATTTTGGTTAGTACCTAAATTTTGTAAGAATTATTATTTTCTTATTACGTTTTTTTATTATTTAGCAGTATTATTTTTAATTTTGCATTATTAATTGTTATTATACGCGATAATATAATAATATTTTAAACAAATAATTTGACCCCGACGTGATTTGAACACGCAACCTTCTGATCTGGAGTCAGACGCGCTACCGTTGCGCCACGGAGTCCTGTGGTAATGTCACTTAACACTTTCACTCTTATTTAACACGTTTATTTCCAAATAATATACAACGGAACAAATTGTAATCTAATTTAGGTATTAGGGATTCAGGGCCGGCGCTAGGATTTGCGAGGCCATGTGCGAGAAGAACCGCGGGGCCTGTTGTTCAGATCCAAGTGAGGAGCAAAAAAAAAGGTCCTCATCTCCATGCGCGGGGCCTGTTGTTGAACCGCGGGGCCTGCTGTTCAGATCAAAGTGAAGAGCAAAAAAAAAAGGTTCTCATCTCCATGCGCGGAGCCTGTTGTTGAACCGCGGGGCCTGCTGTTGACCGCGGGGCCATGTCGGCCGCACATGCTGCACATGCCTCGCGCCGGCCCTGTAGTGATTCAAATGCTTTCTTCTTTTACAAGTGCCGTCTTCTCTTTGAATGTTGGCAACTAATACGAAAATGTTCTGAAGGAATATAAATATAAAAAAAATTCAACCATAGATCTACCTACATCGTTTTTAATTTAAAAGACATGACTTTGCGAAATGATTTTTGTAAAAAAATTTATTAAGATTGGCAAAAATCTTTCGGAATTCAGTTCAAATGTTAAGCTAGATCCAGATTAGTGAGCCGATCCAGATTAGTGTGCCGATCCTGTAATGTACGACGTAATGTAACCGCCGTGTAACATTTTTGTCTAGTTGGACGTAATCAAGCGCACAAACCGAGCGGTTCGCAAAGCACTCAACCTGTGTTGGTTTTTGTCATGAAAATTTTGAACCAAGTTATAAAAATGTATGTATTATTTGAGTTGAAATTTGGGGATGGAAGGAATGGGAGAAGGTCGAACGAGTACAGGAGAGGTATTTGAGATGGATCTTAGGGGTTGATAGAACAACACCAGGGTATATTGTAAGAGAGGAACTGAAAAGGGATAAGATGAAAGTGGGTACAGGAAGGAGGGCGGTTAAGTACGAGGAGAAAGTTAGAATCGAAACAGACAAAAGAATAATGAGGGAATGCTGGGGGGGAAAGAGCCAGAGAGGAACAGAAAGGAAGATGGTACGCATGGGGGGAGATGAGGAAGGAGTATTACTGGAGATGCGGAGTGGATGCGACAGAGGTGGAAAGAAGAAGAAAAGACGGGATAAGCGTGATTAAGGAGTTGTGGAGAAGGGATAAGGAAGTGGGGGAGCAAGAAAGGACAGTCAGAATAGAAAAATCAAGGAGCGTGGAGGTCAGAACGATAGGGGTACCAAGCTACTTGAAGGAAGAAAGAGGAAGGTCAGGAGGGAGAGTTAGGAGGATTGCGAGGCTAAGGTGCGGGAATGAAGAGAGAGGAAATAGATATTGGAGGAAACAGGAGGATAAGATGTACAGGATGTGCGGGGAGGGGGAATAAGATATAGAGCACCTCGCGAAGAGGTGTAGGGAGATGACAGTATGGTCGGGGAGCACATTAGACCTGTTGCACGAAGATGGAAGGGGGAGAGGTGGGCGAGGGAATTAGAGGCAAGAAGTATTGAGATTGGGGAAGGATAACAGGAAGGGATAAAGGAGGGAAGGAAGGAAGAGACCCGGTGGAAAGCAGAAGGGGAGAAATGGAAGGAAGGGGGATGAGGTTACCTGGAAATGGGGAGGAAGGAAGGGAGAAAGATGGGCGAGAAAATTGGAAGCAAGAAGGAAGGAGATCGGAGAGGAAAACCAGAATGAGAATAGGAAGAAGGAGAGGGACATTGGAGCAAGAAGAAAGAAATGAGAAAAAATATTGTAAATTGTAAATTGTAAATTGTATTTTTGGATTGATTTATCTATTTTTTGTAATGGTTAATACCCTGAACGCCGCAAGGCCTAGGGAATAAAGAATTTATATGTATTATTTAAGGGGGGGTGGGACTAAATTTGAAGCTACTCCACTGCAGAGAACAGTACAAAAAATAATAAAATTCGAACCATAGGTCGCTCCCTTTAACCTTTTATGAGACATGATTTGTTTTTAATAAAATACTTTTATTTTGGTTAGTACCTAAATTTTGTAAGAATTATTATTTTCTTATTACGTTTTGTTATTATTTAGCATTATTATTTTTGCATTATTAATTGTTATTATACGCGATAATATAATAATATTTTGATTAAATAATTTGACCCCGACGTGATTTGAACACGCAACCTTCTGATCTGGAGTCAGACGCGCTACCGTTGCGCCACGGAGTCCTGTGAAAGAGGTGATAACTATTATTAATTTACGCTTCAATATATCAAAATTCCAATATTTAATTCATAAAAATCAAGATTATAAATTCGCGATTAATACCAGATGACGTCATAGGAATCCCACGTAGGTTTCCCAAATTAGCAAATAAGAACAAAGCGAAAAATATAATTTTTAAGACCAAAATCCTATTACAAACTTTTAAGTGGAACTATGTGGAACTACGGCTCGGGTGGTAAGCTTTATCCTCGTGAAATATAGCCCCCCTTATGTGTTTGTTTATTCAAATACTGTTATAACCTTTATATATTTTTTTAGCTTTGAAATTTTCATTTAATAGTTATAAATAAATGCTGAATTAACGAGCATTCCGCTACTATTTTTTTAACAATACAACACTGGGGAACACCTTATGGCTGACAAAAATATTGGCATACAAGATACCAGTAGACAGAGCTGTAATTAGTTTTTCTTAGACCCTGTACAAGACTACAAAAAAAGTTCAAAAAAGGTAATTCACAGTTTGACTTGGGCCCCATTGACGATTTTCCCGCCCCCTTTCGTCCTGGGCCCCATGCCTGTGCACCTGCCTATTAATAACCTTGACACTTAACAGACCAGAATGGAGAATTTGCGTGAAATCAATCTAAACAATATCGAAATACAAAAACTCTTTTTCGTGGCGTAATTTTTTTTTGGTACTTAATTTTTTTAAATAAAATTTAAAAAACCATTTTCCCATTATCAAAATTTTAGAATTTGAGTAAAAAATAAATTTGACCCCGACGTGATTTGAACACGCAACCTTCTGATCTGGAGTCAGACGCGCTACCGTTGCGCCACGGAGTCCTGTGTAATAATTGTTAATTGTTAAGAATAATTTTATAAACAATTTATATAAACAATTTATTTAAACAATCTTACCTGGTAAAGGTGCATGAAATGTTGATCTGTACATACTTCTTTTAATATTATTATTAGAGGGATCAAATTTCATCTTATTAACAAATTTATGTTTAGTTTTATAACGTGTTATAAGAACTGATATTATCGCTATTATTATTAACAAAATAGCGAATCCTATTGTTGTTGTAATAAATGAAAAGGCGTTTATTTTCTTAGGTCTAACTATATTAATTATTTCATCCCAAGTTTTAGTTTCGGTATTGTTAATATTTTCTATATAATTATTCTCATACTCGGCTGGTGTTCTAGAAATTTCTGCGGGAATTTCAAAATTAAATTCGACCGTCTCTAATTCTGGATACATTTTTTCTGTATCCTTCTCATATTTATTCGTTTCTATTTTCTGTGTTGTTTCACTCATTCCATTATCATCTGATATTGTGGTTATTTCGGTTCCTTCAGTTATTTCTGTTTTGTTTTGGCTTGTTTCCAATTCATCACATTCTTGGCAGTTTTGTAATTCGGAGCTCTTGTTCAATGCAGATATTTCACAACTAAAACAGGAAATGTATTTGAATAAATCAATAATAGATTTATGGTAATATGTTACGTGTTTTGTAAGTGTCAGAATAATGATTATGGACTGATATTAATGATTGTTTACATAATATTTTAGACTAGGGCTTTCTTGACAAAAATATATAGTAAACCATATGTTAGGGCATGGAGAAATGATATTTAAAAAAAAATTAGTGTAGATAGACCACGTGGCGAGATAGAACAGTGGTCTTCAAACTTTTTTAGATATGTTTTTACAATTTTTCCTTATTCATTATGTATAATTTTGTAATCTTTAATTCTAGCTAACATTCAACTTTCCATACATTCTAAAAAATTGATGTGAAGTGTGAATTTTCACACATTTCAGGATTTTGTAGGTAGGTATTTAATAAGTGTAAAAAGCCAACAGAATGCTGGATGTCTAGGACAGGGGTCGGCAACCTGCGGCTCTTTTAGAAAATATTGTGGCTCTTTGAAAATTGGCTGGTTTTTATTTTAATATAATTTATTTTTTAATTTTCAACTTTCTGCCTGTACTATACAGGTTTTGTATTGTTCAGGATGTTTTAGGGTGCAATTCACGCCCGGTAATTCCCCGAATTGCTGCATATTCCCTTTTAGAAGAAGTAATTTCTGATGAATGATATACGTGCAGAAACATTTTTACATTTTATTAATTTTCAAAAACATAACGGACTGGACATAACTGGACATAACAACATTATTAATGCAATTTTTTTTTGCACAAACTATTGTTCACATGCAAGAAGCTTTTGGAGAAAGATTTAAAGAGTTTAGAAAATATAAAGCTACACTAACTCTTTTGACAAAACCAATAGAAGCAGATATGCAGCAATTACATTTATCACCATTCCCATTGATTAATCAGGTACAATTTGAACTTCAATTATTGGATTTGAAATCCAAAGATTTATGGAATACTATATTCTTAAAACTTAATTCTGAACTGGAAAGTTTAGGAAGAGAAAAGTTCATTTTATCAAGTATAAGTGGACCGCAATTCGCAATCTTCAAGATGTAGATAAAGTTGTTTTCGAAGCATGGAATCGTCCTCCAGAATCGTTCAATCATTTAAAAAATTATGCTTTTGGGCTACTGACAATTTTCGGATCCACACATTACTGTGAGCAACTCTTTTCACATATGAAATTAATAGTTAATTAAGAAGTAATCTTACTGACCTGAAACTTGAGTACTGCCTTAAGTTAAAGATTACTGAATATTTACCAAATATTGAAGTCTTATCGAACACTATGCAAGTAGCAATCGTCCCAGTAAAAAAAATAATAATATTGTAATATACTGGCAAGTGCAATAAGTATCACAAACTAAATGTATAAATAAATATTAATTAATTTATACATTATATATTAATAACAATTTTTACGTTTTTTTCTAAAATATAGCATATATTTTTTAGCGGCTCTTCCATGTTATTGCTTTTGTTTTCAATATAGATTTGGCTATTTGTCACTGAAAGGTTGCTGACCCCTGGTCTAGGACAATACAAACAAAAAACTGTTGATTTTGATGTGAATAAATATACAGAAATCCAGCATTTTGTTGGCTTCTTACACTTATTAAATACTTATTAAATAATAATAACCATGAAATATGTGAATATTTATATTTCACATTAATTTGTCTATCTCAAAATCATTAAATTGAATTATAATTATCCCTATATATTATAAGAATGTACATATGTTCTCTATAATATATAAAATATTTTTAACTACTATTTACTGTGTCAAGCTTACTAAGAGCGAGATTGGCATTTGAATGCGTGTCACTTACTATAATCCTGAGTAGAAGGGTTCACATTGACAACTTCCGGTCTTAGGGTCACATTGTCCCTTCAGGCACAAACAAGATTCCTGACAATTGACGCCCCATTTATCTTCGGGGCAGGCTACAACAAAATTAAACAAATTAAAAATTTGAAGGAGTTGGAATTGGAGGCTAAATCAATTTTTTTTCGGTCTCATTTAGTTTCTACACGTTTCAGATGATATATAAGAGAGACTCTATCTGGCGGAATTATGTTGAACTAACCAAATAGACAAGTTTGTTATTATTCTGAGGCACGTGTTACATTTGTTTGGATTTTTAGATTTTGTATCTGTTTGGCATAATTGTGATATTTATTAAGAAAACACAAACCAAGACAATACTATTAGTAAATTCTTTCTTTCATTATTTATGTAATGTCAGTATTTATGTAATTAGTAATGTCAGATTACAACGTATTGTCCATATGTCAAAAAGTTGTTACTGTCTATTTAGTTAGTTTCGATTTTGCCACTTGGGCGCTGCAATTATAAAAGGGGTTACCTATAAGACGATATCTGCAAAAAAAAAAAAAAACATTATTATACATTTTCCTGAAATTTGGTACGATGATATAATAAAACCAGGATTCGAACATAGGTTTATGCGGAATTAGATTTTCAACTTTTTACGGTTGATTGAAGCTTTTTATCATTTTGTTTACGAAAAGCCAACTTCAATATATAAAAAATTAGCTAGTGACTACAAGAAATTATAAATTTCATTTGGTTCCGCTTAACCGCCTAAGAACTACGCCCGAGGATTCTCGGGCGGCTATTATGTGCGAAAATTCCCACACCCGAGATAACTCGGGCAAGCTTTACCTGCAGAAAAGATCACTCCCGAGTGTACTCGGGCAAAAATAAATACGATTCATGGTATGTGGAAGCGAGACAAAAGACAGCTACGATGATTCAAACGAGGTACGAGAGAAAATGAATATTTTTTTATGAATTTCTTTTATTTCTCGACCCACACTATGCACCATAATATCAACTTTCAATCCCATTTTGGGTCCGAAATGGCTTTTATGAAGGATATATATGTTCAGTAAATAAAATTCATTCATAAAAAAATTGTGTTTTTCTTTTCCATTTTAAATTTTTTTAATGATTACTGAAGGGGTTAAGGTTTGGAATAACCTGTATGTGACATCTTAAAATTTTTATTCTTAAACTGTTTACTAATAAACATAAAATATCTCCCTTATTATTGGACTTAACAGAAAAATGTGTATAACAATAATTGTTTGGAATAAGAAAACTAACCTTGTTTACTATATTTTTTTACTTGGATGAATATTTGGGGAGTTATTTAAATCTGAATCTTGTTTGCAAGGCATGTGCGAGACAGAAATATATAAATAAATTGTTTGTTGATTCATTCATTTGTCATTGAATAGATTTCTTTAAATAACTGAATTGTAGACAGCCATATGAGTAACGGTATAAGGGTTTCTTAGTTAACTACGAAATCCTAAAAAAGTGAAACACAAGCTCATTCGGAGATTGTTTCCAACTAGCCATGTTAAATCGAAGCCACGACAATGTTGTATTATTCGAAATCAAGTTAAATGTTTCGCCTGTGACGTATGCAAGCTGTAACATTCGTGTAGAACGGGTTGCATAACTGTCACCCCAATTAGAGTTTTTGTTTCTGGGGTAAATCCCGAGATATTTATCGGTAATGACCCATTAGTTGACGTCAAACCCTTCCCTTAGCCCAATGCTTCATAACCTTTTAAGCTGATAGCACCCTTATATAAAATACTAGCTGTCGTAACTCTTTAAGAATATTTTTACTATATCGTAAATAATAAGTTAGATTTCAATTTTAAGTAGAACAGAAAATAATCGTTTTTTTTTATTCAGAACTACACTTTTATATATATTTTTGATATTAAGTAAATAATGAGATACTTTGTTTATAGGTAGCACTCCACATAACCCCCAAACATGCTTATTAAGCAGTTCTGAAGAGAAAAGAAACGATTTTTAATTCCAAAAAAAATATTTTTATGCAGTTTTGCTGTTAAGTAAATAATAGGTGAGATATTTTAAGTTTGTAGGAGGCGCTCCTCAAATATATCTTATTAAAAACTGCATGGGACAGAGAAGTATCGTTTTCTTAAATATAATATTTTTTTTTTTTTTTTTATTTTAACAACTTTTAATATATTTATTTTTGTAGTTGCATGGATAAAATATTTCAACTTTATAGGTAACACTACCCCTGACCCCTAAATAATTTTCTAAAGACTGCATTTAAAAAAATATATATATTTTTTCTCATTCTAAACATATTTTTTAGTAAATAATAAGTAAGATTTTAGTTTTAGGGTAACCTCCGTAACCCCAAATATTCATTGAATCGAAATGAACAAAAAAGATTTATTTTCTTATTCTAAGCAATTTTTGTTATATACATTTTTAATAAGGGAAATATTTCAAAAGTTTAATTTTGAGGCGCCCCTTCCCCCCTCTCATAATTCCCTAAATATTCATCCGTGAAAAAATTTATTGAAAAAAAAGATTTGATTTCTTATATATATATATATATATATTTTTTGTCATGTATATTTTTTTATTAAGTCAATAATAAGGGAGATATTTCAATAGTTTTAAGGTGTCCCCCCACAAGCTCCCTAAATATTCATCAAATCTTCATTTCTCATCAAATATTCATGAAAATATGTATTGAAAAAAAAAAATAGATTTGCTTTAATCTCGAACAGACAGACAGACAAAAATTAATTTTTTGCGGATTTAGTCTTGTGATCATCTGAAACGTATACAAGCCAAATATGAGGCCGAAAAAATAAGGAAGCAGGTAAAGCCCCCGATTTTATTAATATAAATTAATTGCCCCCAGGGGGAGGGGCTCAGGAGAAATAATCTGGTTATTATAGGTAAGGGATTCTGGGATGATAGTTTTATTCTGGATTTATTTGAAAATGATACATGACATTAAATGTTAATTTATTTTTATTTGAACAAGTGTTAATTTCAAAAGACATTTTCAAAGGAGGTATTTAGATTGGATGGATTACATTTAACGAGGAAGTTGTTATCATCGGTAAATGTTGTTAAGGTTAGGTTGTGAAATAATCGGAAAGTGATTTGGAAGGTCGTTTGAGTAAATGAGGAATAAAGTGGGACCAAGAACGCTTCCCTGGGGAACTCCTAGATCTAGTGATCTATTTTTAGAACACCAATTGTTGATTCAGGTGTTCTATTAAAATACATAAATAAATAAGTGATGAGCCCCCCCAAGAGCTCCAAAAACATGTGGGTTGGTATGGTTGTTAAGTGATTTTGTTAAAATAGAAATGAGGACCTTTTTTGTTTTAAGTCATCACGTATATTTTAGAAATGAAGACTTTTTTTGGTTTTCACTTGTATTTTAGAAGTGAAGCCTTTTTTTGTTAGGCCTTTGTGAACCTTTTTCATAATTTAAATTAAATTACTTTTAAATAATTTCTACTTCTGAGGACAAAAAAAATAATAATCCTGGGTTTGCGCCTGAACTACGGCTTTACCCAATACACTTTTTTCCCACATTCGCTTATATCTGCCAATCAAGATTTCATATAGCGATGATTCTGTTTCATAATGAATTCAGTTATATAAGGTTGTATAAGTTAGTTATCTTACTTTGGTTGCATGATAGTCCGCTGTATCCTGGTTCACAATGGCATTGTTCTGGATATACGCATTCACCGTTTACGCATTTTGAACACAATGGTTTGATGCAGTATGTATTGGTGTCATCTTCAAAATATCCTGGGCAGCATCTCTGAACCGGACGACTGCGAATTTTTTCCTAAAAAACAATTATAATAAACTAGCAGTCTAAACGTCAGCCTAATTTATTAGATTTTATGAAGCCATCGACATCAAAATAACTTTTTTACGTTACTCATTTATTTATTTTTTTATTTTGTAGTAATATGTAAAAATAACTGCACTTTTATTAAATATTTATCTTCTTAACTAATGTTTTTGTTAGTCCTTGGTCCCAATTAAACAATATTGATATGTATTTATATGCAAAGTTGAACCCCGACTTACGCGAATTCGACTTAAGCGATTTTTGTCGGACCCACTTATCGCGTAACTTCGGGGTATTGCAGTAATCGTACGAAGTACGGGTACTCCAGCTAGTGTATGAATATTTGGATGATCGTCTTTTTGTTTGTCCGTATTTCACTGTGTTTGCGTGTCTTTATGGTTATCTGTACAAGTATATTCGTTAATAAATGATTGAAATGCGTTTGAATTTCCAGCTCATTAGATTAATTGTAAAGGTTGGTAACTCCTGGTAAGCCTTGGATAAGGACCAGGAGCTGCACATGGGGAATTTTCAAAGGCAAATTAATGAGGAATTATCTCAAATTCCTTGTTCGTTACGTTTCTCCGATCAAAAATATTCTTCAATAATATATTTATTGTGCAAATCTGTGAAACATATCACTAACTTAAAATCTTACCAATAAAATATGTACAAAAGTGGCAGTAAGAAAGCTTTTTCTGATAAAAAATACACTGGAAACTGATAAAAATACAAAACTAAATATGCAAATATCAATCTACTATTATATAACAACAAGTGTGGTATATATGGTATATATGTGGTACAAGTGTGGTATATATGTTCTATTCAACTTCTGGTGCATCTTTATTTTTCCGTTAACGCGGAGAGAGGAAAATGAACCGCCGTCTTATCCGGGTGATATTTCTTTAGTGCTTAGGCTTAATTTTATTTCGACAAGGGGTACTGACTAATTTTTATTGATAAAAATCATGCATTTTTTCCTCGAATCCGTGTCGAATCAAAGTCACCATTGATCGGCACGGACAGGTTTTATCAGACGATAATTCAAAAATATTCTTAATACAAGACGGTCGGTCCAGAATATTTACGGCAAGAATCAAAGTGTTAAATGGTAATAATGGTTCAGGATAGCTTTTTGGACGTGCGAGATAATATTTTGAGGTATCAGAAAGCATTTTTCAAAGAATCTGGGCCATTATTGGAGCATTTTGAGGCAAAAATATGCTTACAAGGTTTCAAAAGGAGACAGCTGTCAATTTTTTGCATTTTAAAATGAGACGAGATTTCACATTTTGAACGTGTTTCTTGACAGAAGAATACTAATTAAGGATTTAAAGTGAATTAACGATAAAGTTTAAGACATTTGCAGGGCGAATTTCCATAAAATAGTATTAAAAAAAGATTTATATATATTAAAAATTTCAGGGTTAATCAAAGTGGTGATAATGGTTCAAGATAGCTTTTTTGACGTGCGAGATAATATTTTGAGGCATCAGAAAATATTTTTCAAAGAATCTGGGCCCTAGACAACTAGGGCCCAAGGCAACTAGGGCCCTTGACAACTAGGGTAATACACAATTTGGCACTTTGACAACTAGATCAAACAATATGATCAAATTCCACATTTTTTGTATTTGCTATAAATAGAAACAGAAGAGGTTTTAATTATAATATTAATACAGTGGCAGATTTCCCGTCGAGCTATATTTATACCTCGGTATAGAAAATAAATACTTCCCTCTCGTGTTGTGATTATGTACTTCACAATGTTTAAGGCTGCTGTTTTCGTTTTCCTTAATAAACATTATGATACTCAATATATATAGAGACGGGACTGTCAAAATTTTTAATTGTTTAAAAATTGGCTTCCATAACGTACGTGGTTTAATAGCATTATTCTAATGACCTTTTTCTGTATTATGAAAATCCTTTGCAAGCCAGCAGAAGCACCCCATAGTTCAAGGCCGTAGGTTACTGTTGATTGAAAATGTGCAAAATAGGCCAATCTAACAATCTCCGCAGACACCGTATTCGTCAATCTTTTTATCATGAAAGAAGTCTTGTTCAATTTACTGGACACCTAATTTATATGGTCCTTCCATGTTAATCGAGCATCCAAGTGAAATCCAAGAAACCTTACAGAGTCATCAGCGTGGAATTCGTTATTATTCATGTGCCTGTTTAAACTGAAAACGACTGTTTTAGTTTTTTCCAAATTAAGACTTAACCCATTGGATGAGAACCACTGTAAGGCTTGAACTTGGGTGTCACTTAGAGCCCTTTTTACATCCTCAAATTCTACTGCTTCGTCAATAAATGACGAGTCATTTATTGACCTCCAAAATCAATTAGCCGGGCACTAGTGCCTTAGATTGAAAACCTCTGATTTTCCATTACATAATTGTTCTAATTAAGTGAAATCTAGTCCAAAA
Organism: Liopterus haemorrhoidalis; assembly: GCA_963971575.1. Taxonomy (NCBI): domain Eukaryota; kingdom Metazoa; phylum Arthropoda; class Insecta; order Coleoptera; family Dytiscidae; genus Liopterus; species Liopterus haemorrhoidalis. Next base: position 3,037,135 of record OZ020615.1, read on the forward strand.
TTTTCAATGTATTTTTTATTTAAATCAGTCTGTAAATATAAATAAATAATGCGAATCTTATGAAATAAAATTATAAAATATAATCTATTAAAAATGTCAATAAAAATTTTCTTTTAGACATTAACATATACATGCTCTAGAATTTCAAACTCACTTTCTCGTATGTTGTTTTTCTGGTATTTTTATTGGTATTAATACGAGTTTTTCTCCTTAGATAAAAACACATACTTAAATTAATTCCTGCAACAATGGCTAATGAAAAATGTTGCATAGACACTTCCTGGATACATTAGACGACTATTATACAATATGTATATTTCACAAAAACCTTATTAAAAAATTTGATCTCATTTTATTAGATTAATAGAATGTACCGTAAACACCAGCTAGTAACCAAGAATGCGATTTTTTCGTTCCGAAAATGCAAAATTGGTGAATTTTTTCACATTTCAGGATTTTGTAAGTAGCTAGAAAACATTATACTCCCTCCGTCCGAAAATATGGTATACAAAAATTGATGTGAAGTGTGAATTTTCACACATTTCAGAATTTTGTAGGTATTTAATAGGTGTAACAAACCAACATACGAGGGTCGTCTCAAAAGTAACTTACACTATTTTTTTTAATCCGTGTGGTTGGCGGGAAAAGTCTAGGAGTCTCAGGGAATTTGCGTCTGGGTGTAGTGGCAGCACTATAAAATTTCTATGCGCGTGCGTTGATCAATCCGGCAGTCAGGCTCCAGCCACTATGGAGACTCCCACTTGTACCTTCGTTTTTGACGGCAAAAAATAATAATGCTACTGAAATGCTACTGAGTTGAAAAGAAAGCATGGAAACTTTAGGATACGAATGATACATAGCACACCAAAATTGAGATAACGATTTTTCCTGAATTATATCACGCCCAGAGGAGTCATTTCGCAGCTCCAAAAATTCATCTTGTACTTCATCGGGAATGTCGGTAACATCCAAAGATACATGAACTGTGTTTCGTTCTAATGCAGCTTCTTGTTCAGAGAACTCCGGGAAATAACGTTGAATTTCAGATTCAAGGGCTTTAAGGTGATTATTAATTTCCTCTCTTAGATTATCTACAATTCTCGTCTCCGATTCTTCAGTCTTGGTGTAAAGGTGTTCAAACATGGCAAAGTTTCCAAGTTTTATTTTACGGCGCCAGTTTTGCAGCTTTAATACGAACACCTGGAAATTATCTATGAAGTGAATAAACTGCGTTTCTTTACCTTGCAGTTTCAAATTTAGCTTGTTTGGCGGTTCTAAAATATCAGATAAATAAGCTACCCTTTGGACCTAGGTCTCAGCATTAAAGTGTGTCATAAACTCATGTTTTCCTTTTATTTCTAAGAACTGTATCAATTAAAAAATTCGGCCAACAACATTTTCTTTTGATAACCAATGAACCAACATACAAGATTTTCTCTGGATAGGGAGGAGCTATGGAAGGTAATGTAAAGGAAGGGGATAGGAAAAAAGTTGATAGTAAGGATAAAGGAAATATACAATGGGACGAGCTGCAAGGTGAGGGTAGGCGAGGAAGAGACGGAAAGATTTTGGGTGAATAAGGGGGTGAGACAGGGTTGTCCGCTGAGCCCGACCTTGTTCAACTTATATGTAGCGGATTTAGAAGGGACTATGAGGAAGGGACAAGATGGGGGGGTGGTAGTAGGGAAGATGAAATTGTGGACATTGGGGTACGCGGACGATATTGTATTGATGGCTGAGGAGGAACAGGAGCTTAAGAGAATGATTGAAAGGGCGGATAAATATTTCAAAACGAAAAAATTAGAAGTAAACAGGGATAAGACGAAGGTAATGGTATTCGGTAAAGGAGGAGGAAGAAGAAAGAAGATAAAATGGGAATGGGCGGGGGGCAGAGAAATAGAAGAGGTGAAGAGTATAAAATACCTAGGTTATATACTAACGAGGAACAATGGGGCTGAACTACACATAAGGGAAAGAGTAAAGAAGGCAAGGATAGTCATGGGGAAGCTGTGGAGTATAGGAGAGAGGAAGTTTAGCGACGATATTAGATGGAGATTGAGGTTGTTTGACGCCGTGGTGAAAAACATCCTGCTATATGGGGTGGAAATTTGGGGATGGAAGGAATGGGAGAAGGTAGAACGAGTACAGGAGAGGTATTTAAGATGGATCTTAGGGGTAGATAGAACGACACCAGGGTACATTGTACGAGAGGAACTGAAAAGGGATAAGATGAAAGTGGGTACAGGAAGGAGGGCGGTTAAGTACGAAGAAATAGTTAGAATAGAAAAAGACAAAAAAATAATGAGGGAATGCTGGGAAGAAAGAACCAGAGAGGAACAGAAAGGAAGATGGTACGCATGGGGGGAGATGAGAAAAGAGTATTACTGGAGATGCGGAGTGGATGCGACAGAGGTGGAAAGGAGAAGAAAAGACGGGATAAGCGTGATTGAGGAGTTGTGGAGGAGGGATAAGGAAGTGGGGGAGCAAGAAAGGACAGTCAGAATAGACAATTCAAGGAGCGCAGGGAAATATAAGGAGGTCAGAGCTATAGGGGTACCAAGCTACTTGAGGGGAGAAAGAGGAAGGTCAGGAGGAAGAGTTAGGAGGATTGCGAGACTAAGGTGCGGGAATGAAGAGAGAGGAAATAGATATTGGAGGAGACAGGAGGATAAGTTGTGCTGGATGTTCGGGGAGGAGAAGGAAGATATAGAGCACCCCGCGAAGAGGTGTACAGAGATGACAGTATGGTGGAGGAGCACATTAGACCTCTTGCACGAAGATGGAAGGGGGGAGAGCTGGCCGAGAGAATTAGAGGCAAGAAGGATGGAGATTGGGGAAGGATAACAGGAAGGGGAAACGGCAAGAAGAAAGAAAAGAGAAAAAAATATTGTAAAATGTAAATTGTATTGGATGTTACTGTTATGTATTTTTGGATTGATTGTTTTATTTTTGATTTTATTTTTATTTTTTTGTAAATGTTAGCACCCTGAACGCCGCAAGGCTTAGGGGAATAAAGAATAAAGAATACAAGATTTTCTATTGTAAGCCACTACTTTCAAAGAATGAACTTATCAGCTCCATGTCGTCTTTACCTTTCGTAGTAGTTTTTATTGCTCTACAAAACAGAAACTCTTCTTTGATGTCCTCCAAGTAAATATATCTCACGAAATGAGCAACCCCCCAAAAAAGCCACCCGACACCCGTGTGGGTCGCGACCGACCGGTTGGGAACCGCTGCATTATCCAATCATTTTATTACTTTAATTCTTTTATTACAGTTCTCCAGTTAAATATTACTTTTACAACCTTAAATATGCATCTGGCTTACATAAACAATTCTGTGCAAGTTTTGACAAAAATTTTGAACATTGTTTTTACACCTACTGCATATAAATCAGTGTGTTTTTAAATTTATAGTGCGCCTGCAGATTTTAAAATATTTATGCATTAATTGTATATTTAATGAGTGCAAATTTTTGTGAAAACTGTGCAAATGTGGACCTTTACAATGAAAATAAAAAATTACAGATGTATAAATGACGACCACCCAATGGTTGGGACTTATAAACAATTAGGTTAGTATAAACATTTAACAACAGAAAAAAATATAAATAACACTTAAAAACTATTAAGGAAAATGGCATTTCTCTGATTTAATTTATGTTTAAAATTTAATGTCAAACTTTCATTTTCTAGTCAATTTGTAATTAACATCTTACAATTATATAATTTAATAGAGAAGTATGTTTTGATAAAATTAGGTTACGATACAATTTACATTTTTAAAATTAATGATTTCGTGATGAGCACTAAATATCAAGGATTGTAATTCGATAGTATAAATTTCCGCTTACCAAAATAGCTTAAGAAGGTTAGAATTTCGAGAGCAATTGAAATTTGTTCAATAAATAAAAAAATCAAGGTAACTAAATATTTAAACATATAATTTAGTTAGTAAAAGAGCATTTTACTGTTACATAAAATAGTATTAGAACATAAAGTTTTAAGAGAACATAAACTAGGGTCTAAAACCTAGGTTTAACAAAGTTTAAGTGAGGAAATAGTAGATAGAGAATAGGCAGAGAAGTAGACAGAAAGACAGTGAGATAGATAATATAGGTTGTCACATGAGTAAACTGACAGATTCACTCACATAAGATAGACAAAGACAAACAGATAGACAGACAGATAGCCAGACAGATATGCAGTCATATAGATTGACAGATAGGCGAGATAGATGACATAGATAATATATAGATAAATAGACACATTGATTACATTAATACAAAATAGCAAGATAGATAGTCAGGCAAAGATACAAATAAAAAAGAAAAACAGATCCTTTTTAGGGTTTTGTAGGTATGACCAAAAAACCCTGTCTGTCTGTCTGTCTGTCTGACTGTCTGTCTGTCTGTCTGTCTGTCTGTTCGGTAAAAATTGTAGCCAAACGGCTAAACCTAGAGAGTTGAAATTTGGCATGCTTATACAACTCTTTGACCCGCACATAGGAAAAATACTAAAACATCTAAAAAACATACCCCCCTAAAAATATAAACAAATATGTGCTCATCGAAAACAAAAATATTTTTTTTAAATTCTGAGTAGGGTATCAAATGAAAGCCCTTAGTACGTGGATTAACGATCAAAATTTTATTTTTGCAAAATAAATTATTTTGATGCGATTTTTATCAAAATTGTGCAAAAAATTTTTGTCCCACACCCTGTAGCCCAGATGGTTTAAACTAAAATCTGAAAAAATTCTAAGTAATGTATATTGGTGTGAACCGGAATAGTACAACAGGAATTTTTGATCAGATTATGTTCGGAAAATAATGCATTTTTTGTGTTTTTAACCAAAATATGTTAAATATTTAATTCGCTATGTAACAAAGTTGATACGTCAACGCTCATAGCGATGTGCGTTTAGTCATTGGTTTCTAATTTCTCAAACAGGTAACTTGCAAACTAGAGTTCGAATCCTGTCATTTTTAATTTTTTTGTTTTTTTTTTTTGCAGTTTTCTTTTGCTTAAATTATCATATTATTATTGTCATAATTCTAGTTATATTTTGGTAAATGTTGCATTTAAATTTTAAAAGCGTAAATTTAATAACCAGTGGGAAGTGTTGAAATTATAATTTAATTCAGTTTGATGTATACGAAATCAGAGGGCGGGGCTAATGATTTAAGCAAACAATAGAAACCATAGGCGCAATTTTCAAAATCTTAATGAACCTTGCTATGTAAAAAAAATACTGCACATATTTAGAAACTTAAATAATGGTATTAGGCATTCGCATTAAAATTCATAAAAAAATATTTTGACATAAAATTTGTTTTGGCATCCCAAATAATCATCATTCAGTTATTAAATACCTGCAAAACCCTGAAATGTGTGAAAATTCACACTTCACATCAATTTTTTTATGTTGCTATGATTCGAGTTAGACACATCTTGAGTTAAAACACTTAACTCAAAAAAAATTTGAAAGATATATAAACATACAAATAAAGAGATACACAGCTAGTGTATCTCTTTAGACTTTATAGACAGGTAAGATAGCTAGACAGACAGAGATGTAGACAGATAGACAGGGAGATAGATGACATAGGTAGTCATAAGTATAGAATTACAGATTCATACACATATAGATAGACCTTTGTCTATTTGTTTGTCTTTACAAACAGACAAGTAGACAGATAGATAGACTGAGATGCAGTCATACAGACAGACAGACAGGGGAGATAGATAATAGGCAGATTGACAGACAAATAGATAGAAAGCCAGGCAGAGATATTAATAAATAAGGCAAGCAGATATCTTTGTTTCCGTTTTCTAAGCACTGTCAGTCGACTGTCAGGCAGAAAAAGTACTTCAATTACTTTCTGCTATTTGTAATATTGTATTTCAAATATTTTAGAAATACAATTGACAGAGGAGTCCGTGTATTCTCGGTGAAACATATTTAATATAAGATTAATAAATAAAACACTCGGTAAGTTTCACAAATATAAGTTTAATGTTACTCTATACGTATTTCGGCAGTGACGCCATCTACAGGAGTTCAAATTACAAACTAAACTTATTTTTTAACAAATACATTCAGTGGAACACCCCCCACCATTAATATTTGTTCCCACTGAATGTATTTGTTAAAAAATAAGTTTAGTTTGTAATTTGAACTCCTATAGATGGCGTCACTGCCGAAATACGTATAGAGTAACATTAAACTTATATTTGTGAAACTTACCGAGTGTTTTATTTACTTATCTTATACTTTAGAAATATTTTCTAGTATTTCAAATATATCCTCATATTTCAAATATTCCCCTAGTATTTAAAAAATAAATACTTTTAATACTTTTAAATGTGATATTTCAAATACTTTGATCGATAATTGAAATATTTTTATTTAGTATTTGGCATAGGCACCGACCGCTAACATATATAAGGAAGGTATTGTGATCATACCGATTTTGACATTTCGAGATTTCGATGGACCTCCACGAATTGAGGTCCCTGTATGTCTGTCCATTAAGTTTGTAGACCTAAAAAATATAATGTAAAAGTGTTAGAACGTGAATTAGTACTTGTTTCTTTGACTGTTCTTTGTATCTATCACTGTCTATCATAGTGCTATTTCTATGCGTATCATAAAGACCGCTCTTTCAAGAAATATTTGCCAAATAGATAAACTAAAAGAAAAATAGCCAGATAGGAATGCAAAAAGATAGATTGTAAAACAAATAGATAGGTAGATAAGGAAATAGACAGACATACAGACAGGCTGATATAGACAGAAAGACAAACACATTAAGTTTTTGCATGAAAATATTACAAAAAAAAAGATTTTTCCCAAATGCTAATAGCTTAAGATGCTGTGTGTAAAATATTTAAATAATCATAATCTCTTATTGCTGTTAAGTACAACCCTGTTCTAATGCTGTTGCTTTTATCGGCTATAAAGTGTGTAGTTAGTGGTATTCCAGTCCATATTTTCACTTTCTATGCGCGATCGGCAATGGACATAGAGGCTGCGTATCTCGTCCAGCATCACCTCCGTCACGTGTGAATAATTCAGTACATCTGCAGGTGAAAGCAAATACCGATAACATAGTCCGACCTATACACCGAACACCGCGCGTCTCTCCTACCTCGTACCGCGATCCGACCGTATCATGTCCGGTCATTATGAAATGGAGCGCCGGAGAATGCGTATAACACGAATTATATAATTTGTTTTGTTCAAATAACCCGAGGAGATTGTTTCATGTGGGATGATATTTGATCGGATCGAAGTATTGCATTTGTAAGATTTCGTTGTATGGTGAAAACACGACAGACTGCTTATTAAACTGGGTCCAGATAGGGTGACCACCTGTCCCGGTTTTCACGGGACAGTCCATGTGAGCACTGAAAGTCCCGCGTCCCGGGAAGCAGGTGTCCGGGACGCGAAAAGTTCCGGTTTCAGCAATAACACAATATTTTGGTATCTTTCCAGAAAATTAAATAAAATTATTAAAAAACTAAATATTTTTCATCCTCAATACCTCACATGACTACAAATAGACCGGGAGCTCATGACAGTTTTTGGTCTCCGATTTCATACAGCATGCCTTTTGGAGGAGAGAATATTTACCCTGTGACAACAAAAAAGGGATGGTACTAAACCCCTGCACGCTTTCCGGTCATAGGGAAAATTTTTGTGCTTTTCTCTGGTTTAATATTGCTTGCCCTTTTGTCAGAAGAAAGTTATAACAAATTTAAAGTCTTTTAAATATATGCATGGGATTCGGAGGGTCCCAAAGGGCTCAAACGGTCATGTTATCTTTTAATAAAAAATATGATTTTCCGCGTTTTCATACAGCATGCCTATAATTAAAAGACTTTAAATTTGTTATAACTTTCTTTTGACAAAAGGGCAAGCAATATTAAATCAGAGAAAAAGACAAAAATTTTGTGCAAGTGGAAATGCAATTTTCCCTATGACCGGAAAGCGTGCAGGGGTTTAGTACCATCCCTTTTTTGTTGTCACAGGGTAAATATTCTCTCCTCCAAAAGGCATGCTGTATGAAATCGGAGACCAAAAATGTCATGAGCTCCCGGTCTAAAATTAATACAGTCGATTCCGCTTAATTGGGACACATCGGGACTTAGACGTTTTGGCCCAATTAAACGGCTGCCCCAATTAAGCGAATTTCACATAAAATTAAACTATGCATATTTTTCTTTCAATAATTTTATTTTATAAACTCTTGGACAAAACTATAAATTACATATAACCAAAAAATATAAATAAAATAATAAATTGGTACATACAATTTAATTCAATGCAAAAATGCGTCAAGTGTAGTCTGTCTTTTGTTTTTGTAACATTTCACTTCTACAAAATCAGCACAGGTATTCAGTGCGGATGTAGGGCTCCCTTCATTTACTTTCTGCATAAAATAACGCTGTAATATTAAATTCTTTGTACATTTTCTTGAGTATATGTGTAACATAATATGTACTGTGATCTTAACTGTCCCAATTAAGCGGAATGTTGTCCCAATTAAACATGTAATTTTACTGTTGGTTCCTTGGTTTGGTTTCTGTTCTTAGAGATTTGTCCCAAATAAGCGGCTGCCCCAATTAAGCGGTGGCTCAATTAAGCGGAATCGTCTGTATAAGAAATGATACAGACACGTCTATACGACTATTATAAAGTGAAGTAATTTATAACTGCATTTTAAAGTTAAAAGTTTTTTTAACAGTTATAGACGAGACGCCACTGTATAGATTTGCTAATTTAGTCCACAATCTCATGCCCTGCGGTTCTTCAGTAAGGACACGAATTAACAGAGCATGGCGCATAGCCTTATGTCATTTCTCTCATTGATAAATGCAACACCAATTACTAAAGATATTTAAATTAAATACTACGGTAAACGGCAAGTGTTACACGACTATTTATTACCACATTGTGTACCATAACTAGATTACAGCTTCGTGAGAACTACACTAACTAAAAAAACAGGACTATTAACGCCGTTTTAAATTAGTTTTAAGTATCGTTACAGTAGTAAAAGCCAAGATTCAAAAAGATGGAATTTATGAGTACAGACGTTCCCGATATAAATGTCGTATGGTGGCCGCTATGTGGTGATTTTAAAATATTATTATTACACTAGCTGGAGTACCCGTCCTTCTTACGTGTTTTGCAATGTACATTTTTGCTGTAAAGTTAATGATAAGTGAGATACAGGGTGGTGAACTGACCTGTTGGCCATAGCGATTTAACATGTAAAATAAGAAATATGCTATTTCCTGCTTCCCTAATTGTTTTAGAGCAGCGGTTCTTAAACTGTGGTCCGCAGACCCCTGGGAGTCCGCGTAGCCATTACCGGGGGTCCGCGAAATAATTTTGATATTAACTTTACATCCCCCAATTTTTCGCTTTTATTCAAATAACTCATTTAATAAAAATCCTACATGGTCAGGACTTTTTACCGACCGCCAACATATATGTATAAGGGAGGTATTGTGATCATACCAATTTTGACATTTCGAGATTTCGATGGATCTCCACGAATTGAGGTCCCTACATAACGTTTTGACTATTTTTAGCATGATGTCTGTCCGTTTGTCCGTCGGTCTGTCTGTCTGAAAAAAATTATTTAATAAAAGTTGCTATAAAATCAATAGCTAACAACTTTTATTTGAAACATTTTTTTATTTATTTTTTTTATTTTTTTATTTTTTTTGTATTTATGCAGGTACGTTTCCATGGTTATCGTATATTATAAATACACATTATGAAATTGTCAACATAATATAATACGTTATTTTCTTTGACAATAATAACTACTCTGCTGGTAGAATGTATTTTATACAAGTACTTTGTGATGGCGGTCGGTCCTGTGGTGGCCACAGCTGATTTTTCTAAATCGTTTTACTACTGTTTTTATTCATTTTATGTTTTTTATTCGTAATGCTAATAAAAATGATAATCACTATAAATTCGCAAAACCATTTATTAAAATAACCAGCTATACTTTTTTACCACTATTTATTATAACATAGTGCCTACGAGATTACAGAGCCAGAAATTAAGTCTCAAGAACAACGCCTAGGGTAGGGATGGGGTCCCAAAAAAAAAAAATTTTGGTCAAGAGGGGGTCCTCGGACTACACAAGTTTAAGAACCCCTGTTTTAGAGAAAAAGTTCAAGAGATAAAATTTATTTAGAATTAAAAGCTCTACATGTTGGATAAGTAAACTATTTTCCAACTACTTCTGAGAAAATTATCCCTGATCTGTCACCAAATGACTCTTTCTTTTGGGGAGATTTAAAAAGCAAAGTATACCGAGCAAGGTATCCAGAGATTGATTCCCTAAAACATAAAATTATCAAGGAATGCGCAAAAGTAACTAGCCAATGTGCGGAGATATTTTTACGATAAATTTGGTTTCTGCTTAGCAGTGAATTGTGACATATTTGTGCATTTGTTAAATAATTATTTGTTTATTAATAAATTGACTATATTTATGGTAAATCTTTCATGTACATTTGTTTATAAAGCATAACTACTTGATAAAGAATGCTTTATAAAATTTATAATTTTAAAATTTCCTCGGAAGTAATTGGAAGATTCGAATTTTCGACCAATCGGAAGTATGTAGAACAAAAAAGATTTGTTTTTTTTTAACGGTTCATTATGCTTTATATGATTATAATATTGCATAATAATAAGTGCAATATAATTCTGTACATTAAATTAATAACAATCCACTTTAGTTTTTAGTAACCTGTTTTTGGATGTTATTTTTTGTATAATTTCACAAACAAATATTGCTAAATTTTTAGAAAATAAGTAAAATTCCCAACGGAAACAGTTAAATGTAAGGTTACTTCCAGTGTTACTTAATATAATAAACGACACCATTTGCATATATTTAAATAAATAAGACGTTTGTTTACGCACAAAAACAAGTTTCTCTTCATTTTTTATACGAACATAAAATTAATTCTAAATATTTGCCCAAGAATTAGCTAAATTAATTTTAAAAATAACAGGAATTGGAGCAAAGCTTGTGATGGACAAATAAAAGCAAGTCAAAAAATTAGTCAAAGTCTTAGTCTCTGTCAGGAAGAGTATTTAAAATTTGGAGAAATTTTAAAATAATTATAATATCTATTAATAGTCAATAAATATGCTAACTAGGAAAAGTTTAAAAAATTTGTATGTCATTATTAATTTATTTAAAACATTTAAACAGGTAGTTGTCATCTGAAATCATGCCAGCTGTCACAAAAATGTCACCAAAAACAGTTTTTTCAATTTTTATATAACAGATTTCCTTGTTTCAAAATTGAATCAAAATAGAAACTAGTTGTTGCTTGTGGCTTAAAGAAAATTTAATGTTAAATGAAGACCAAAAGACAAAAAATTATGTCTGTCCATTGAATAAAAATTGATGTGAAGTGTGAATATTCACACATTTCAGGGTTTCGCAGGTATATAATAAGTGAAGGCGGTATGCTGAGTGTGTAGGATAAATTTTACTTTGTAGTAATCACGGCAAAATGAACGATATTTTTAAAATAATTTATCGTCTGTTAATCATATAATAAGATAATTATTAAATTTACGCTCTTAAAAATTAAATACAACATTTGTCAAAATATAACTAGAATTTTGACAAAATAATTTCAATATAATAAAAATGCAAAAAAAAACAGAAAAAATAAAATTCACTCAGTACTCGAACTCGAAACCCTTCGTTTACCAGCGAGTTTTAGCTTACGACACCAGTGCTCTAACCAATAACGCCAACGTACGCCTTGCATGTGACTGACTGACTTGGATTCTCTTGATTTCTGGAGTACCGAACAAATGTTCATACCTCCTTAATCGCAATTATATATCTCTGTTTTTATTTTATTGATGGTGCCAATGTGGCCGCACTTGAGTGCGTCTTCTTTTCAGAGTTTTACCTCATTCTCAATGACATGTTGTAATTGATCATCTTGTTGGTCTTTTGTTTCCTTGCATGTGAGTGTCTTACATTGGTATAACTTTTGTACTTTGTGAACCAAAAACCACAAAAAATGCGTTATTTTCCGAAAACATAATCTGATCAAAAATTCCTGTTGTACTATTTCGGTTCACACCAATATACATTACTTAGAATTTTTTTAGATTTTTAGTTTAAACCATCTGGGCTACAGGGTGTGGGACAAAATTTTTTTTGCACAATTTTGGCAAAAATCGCATTAAAATAATTAATTTTTCAAAAATAAAAATTTGATCGTTAATCCACGTATTAAGGGCTTTCATTTGATACCCTACTCATAATTAAAAAAAAATATTTTTGTTTTCGATGAGCACATATTTGTTTATATTTTTAGGGGGGTATGTTTTTTAGATGTTTTAGTATTTTTCCTATGTGCGGGTCAAAGAGTTGTATAAGCATGCCAAATTTCAACTCTTTAGGTTTAGCCGTTTGGCTACAATTTTTACCGAACAGACAGACAGACAGACAGACAGACAGACAGACAGACAGACAGACAGACAGAGAGACGACAAAATGACGGTATAAGGGTTTTTTGGTCATACCTACAAAACCCTAAAAATGAAGGAGTCTTTATAAATTTTTACATACAAATTTTTCTGACGGAAATTACGTCAATCCAACGACCACAATGATCAATATTATGTTGTTTTCGTATTAAAGAGTGATTATTAACATTTATTTTGATAATTTAAAGTATATTCATAATTTACAAATCATAAATAAAAGACAGGGTTAAAATAGTTTTTAATTATTATATAATTTAATATAAAATTTTATTTAACCTGAAATTTGGTATCTTGTCAAAATGGTTAGCTATTCTGTTTTCGGCCGAACAAAAACGCAAAATACAAAGACTAAAAGAAACACTTTTTATTCGTAAGTATTTTCCAAGGCTTCGAATCGTTATTTTTTTCGTTTCGGTTTTTGTTCCGGTTCGATTAAAAAAATAAATATCGGTTCGGTTCCGGTTTTCGTTCCGGCAAAAATAACGGTTTTTTTCGGTTTTCGGTTCGGTTCCGAGTGATAAATTTTTAAATGCTTTTATTTGTATTAGAAATTAATTTTCTATTATAATTTAGAAGAACATTTTATTCCTTATTTTGTAATAATCATACCAAGGCCGCTTCCAGGGGGGGGGGGGGGGGGTTCTAGGCGTTCCCCCCCGAAATAATAGAAGCGCAATTTTTTTTTACTCATCAGTTCAGTATCTGCTCATCAGTTTAAAAAATAATCTTAAATAAAATGTTTTTTATATTCACTCCCATAAATATTATCCAAATATGCGCCTTATACAGAATTACGTCCGTGGCAAGCGCCACCTTTGGCACGCCCTTGTTACGGGCCTGATATTTCAAAATACAACAGAAGAAAAAGGTATTAAATTCTGTTGGCAGCTCTTAATATTTTTATAATCTTCTTCCTTGTGAAAGGTGTAATTTTTGATCCGATGTGCGATTTATCGTTTCAAGATAAAAGATGCGCTATACTTTCCAATCTAGTAATTTAATTGCAAAAAGTAGCAAATGAAAGGTTATAAAAAAATTATTGCATACTTACAACTATTCTGACATCATCTCTGAGCACAGTGCGATATTTGGAACATCGTGGCGGTACGGCCATACACCAGACGAATTCTCTGATAGTAACATTTTTCTTAAAATGTTGTTCACTTGTCACTGTATACCTGAAAAATAAAAGTAATAGTCAATAAGATGTAGATATCAGGGATGGGGAGTCGACAGAAAAATTATCGACTCCCGACTCTCGACTCCGGAGTCGGTATTTTCGAAAATCGACTCCGACTCCGACTCCGACTCCCGACTCCTTTCACTGGTAAATTGTAAAGTCTATTCCAAATGTTTAAGCGAAACTAAATGGAATTTTTATTTTCTTAATTTATCACGAGTTCACTTTTTAACTATCAAAGTGGGCTTTTGTTAAACAAAATGATACAAAGCTTCATTCAATCCTTAAAAGTTAGTAGATTTCGATATCTAATTCTGCTTAAACCAAAGAAACAGACTATACTTACATTAAATATCTTGGGTTTGGGTGAGCTGTTTTTATAAAATGTCATTTTCATTTCATCTTGACTATTGAGTCATTTTTAATACAAATTTTCAAATATATTAGTTTAAAAAAAAAATTGTTTTGTATTTTATATAACGTCTGTTTTTTTGGTTTAGGCGGAACTAGATTTTCGGTTAGTCTGATTTTCGGTTAGTCTGTTCCAAACGATTAGGCGGAACTAACCGAAAATCTAGTTCCGCCTAATCGTTTGGAACAGATTATACTTTATTTTTCATAACATGTCACTTTTTTCTTTTGACATATAAATATTAGCTGCCAACATGAAACATAAAATAATCACAAAGCCCGTTACAACTTGAGAAAATAAAAATCCAGTTTAGTTTCGTTTTAACATAATAAACAAAGTATACAGAAAAAGAAAAAGTAGATATGACTAAAAATTAATTAAATTTTTAACTGGAAAGCGTGAAGGAAACCGGAATTGAATATTTTTAATTTCATTTTCGTTCATGAACAGAGAAAAAATGTCGTTCCTGTTTCCGTACTTTAAAAAATTCTGGTAGTATGGTATTTTACTTTCGTTTTCGGATTGTTCTCATCCTTGATAAATATGTAATCAAAGAGTCGGGAGTCGATAACTTTTTCCGACTCCCGACTCCGACTCCGACTCCTCCATAAAGCTTCGACTCCTCGACTCCCGACTCCCGACTCCGACTCCGACTCCCCATCCCTGGTAGATATACAACATATGTGTGATTTGCGACTTAGAAGTACGTTTGTAGCGAAATTTATGGTGGAAATAAATCTGCTCATGAATTATATGTGCAAATAGACCTAACGAAAGGAGGTGGAGAGGAAGTAGAATTAGCCGGGCCTGTAGTTCTTAGAGGCCCGGGCAGGTCGCCAAAATATTGTTCTCTTATTTATTTTGTGACCTGGTAAGAATTTTTCCGCGGGCCTAACGTTGTCTCTTGATGCCGTTGTCAGTAGCGGCGGTGAATAAAATATTGGGAGAGACACTTTTTGAAATATACACTGCAATGGTGTCCAACCTACGGCCCGCGGGCTGAATCCGGCCCAACAATAAGTTTCAAACGGCTCGCACGATATTTCTGCCCCTTGTTTTTTGGAATCACTACTACACAAAAACACATTTGTTCTTGTTATGTGATGTGACGTGGCCCTGCCATGTTTGCATAAATTAATTTTTCTGTGTTTTTTACGTCACTGAAGATGTGCAACTTTATGCACGAAACGTCTCTGTAATGTTTTAATTACTGGTTTTAATAAATTTGACGAATATACAAGATAGTGTTTTATTTATATATATATATATATATATATATATATATATATATATATATACATACATACATACATACATACATACATACATACATACATACATACATACATACATACATATATATATATATATATACGAATATATCACTTAACAGCAAAAGTCTACATACATCTGTATAAAATTATATATTGTTAATATTATTATGTGAAAAACGTTAATTTTTCCTAATATTTGGATAAAATTCAAAGATCTATCAAAATGTTTCTCATATATACACAATTTAAATACATACATATATTTTGTATTTGATTATCAGTACAGTTTTATGATATACAAGTTTGGACGAAACAAACGCAAAAGTGAACATACATCATTCAAAAACAAGTTTTTACCTTCCTAATTCTTTCATATAGTTCTGTTCGATACTTTTATAACAAGTTAAAGAAATTATTGAGTTTTTTTACTCGGTTCTTATAAAAAATTTTACATAAAATAAAATGAAAACTGTGCGAAAAGAAGTTTCGATCGATTTAAGAAAAGTAATAGTGCGCTTATCAAATGAAGGAAAATCTCTCCGAGAAATTGCAAAGATCACTGGTAAAAGTCATGCTACTGTACAGACCATAATTAAAAATTATAAAAGTAGTAAGTCTTTTAAGTCAAAACATAGAACTGGTCGTCCAAAAAAATTTACACGAAGAGAAGAATCTGTAATAGTGAAGAAAATTAAAGAAAATCCCAGGCTTAGTGCTCCGAAAATAGCTGCGGAAATTTTTGAAGAGTTGGGAAAGAGGGCCCATGCAGATACAGTTCGAAGAGTACTCAACAGAAATGATTTTTTCTCAAGAATTGCTAGGAAGAAGCCATTTGTTAGTGAAAGGAAGAGAAAAGCAAGACTTGAATTTGCAAAAAAACACGAAAAATATGATCACGAGTTTTGGTCTAAAGTAATATTCAGAGACGAGAGTAAGTTCAACATTTTTCAAAATGATGGGAAGGTTAGGATCTTCAGACAAAAAAATACAGCTCTTCAAAAACGAAATTTAGTTAGTACGGTGAAGCATGGAGGAGGGAATATATTAGTTTGGGGGTGTATGTCAGCCGCAAGAGTTGGAAATTTGTTTGATATTCATTGAGTCTATAATGGACAGATTTAAGTATTTGGATATTTAAAAAAAAATTTTGAAGTTCAGTGCGCAGAAACTGGGATTGGTCCCAAGCATACTGCGCGGGTTGTGAAGGAGTGGATATTATATAACGTGCCCAAACAGCTTCACACACCACCACAATCATCTGACACAAACTCCATTGAACATCTGTGGGATGAAATGGGTAGACAATTAAAAAATCATAATATAAAAAACAAGGATGAACTCAAACAAGCACTTCAAGAAATATGGGACTCCATTGGGGAAGAAGTTACCCAAAAATTGGTAAAATCCAAGCCCAATAGAATGAGGGAGATAATAAAACAAAAAGGGAATCCAACCTCATATTAAAATTTTTGTAATATTCTAATATTAAATATAAAGTTTGATGTGTATGTTCACTTTTGCTGTATTCGTAAAATGAATACTTTCTATTATATTTGTATAACTTAAAAAAAATTAAAATTAAAAGTCAAATAAAATTATTTTTACTTAAAAAGATGTTATTTTATTAATTATAAACAAATAAAATATGTGTTTCTCTTTTATTTATGGGAATAATTAAAAAAAAAAATATTTTATAACGAGTGTATGTAGACTTTTGCTGGTAAGTGTATATATATATATATATATATTTCTACCTACGTTCTAAAATATAGTAAAGAAAGATGTTGTAAATAAGACACCTTGAAGCTTGAAATTAAAAATTATTTATTAAAATCATATTCTCATCTAATGAGAAGGATGAACCTGGTGCGCTGCTGTGAATGTATCAATCCTCCGCTCTATTTTTGTCAGCAGTATTCTTAAATCACCGCGATTAGCTATTTGCAGTCGGTTTCTTTTTTTTTTTGTTTCACGTTCCACTAAATATGACGAAGAAAATGCAACTAACAACTTTTGTATTATAGCCCATTACCCAGGATAAGCTGTAGGAATCTGCTTTTGCAGCCAGAACTGTTGGTAGCCGTCTTTGAATTTAAATTTCAATTCGTAATTTGTTGTTACTTCCATCAGTTCTTCTTGTAATTTTGGAGTGTTTGCACATAAAAAAGGATCCAAAACCCAATCGGGTAGAGTGGAGAGTATCAAAGTGCTGACAATAGGTAAGCAAGTCTTCATCATATTCAATGCCCCCCAAATGCACCCGAGCTACTATGGCCCCCCCTGGATCGTTTCAGCGCTCCTCAGGGGGCGCTATCGCTCACTTTGAGAATCACTGGTCTATAGGTACCGTAACGCCTACAGAACGCGTTACGAATTGCACAGAATTGACCTATTAGATTCTGAACCGGTGACTGGATCAACGACAAACAATTTACTTGTTAGATTACGCGGCTTAATATTTATCAATTTAAACAATCTAAATTATAAAATATCTTTCACTAGCAATATTAATAAATATTTAAAATTCCAATAAACTAATATAAAATTTAATTATAATTTGTTAATTTGTTAATAAGTTATGAGGTATTAAATAACATATAATACAATAAATTGTTTTTGCAATATTTATTTGTAAAATGTAATAACCAAGGATATGACAATATTACATTTCTATATTACGAAATGTAGGTTACATTCATATTATTTTCATGATTAATATATTTTTATAATTTCCTTATTTGACAAAAAAACCACAAGTTCGTTATCATTTCGTAAGATGGCAACATTAACTATAATACAGGCGTTTCAAGCTCTTTTAAAATGTGTTTAAGATCTCATAACTTATTTTGAGTAACTTGAGTAACTAAATTTATAATTTGATATTTTCTGCTTTAATATAGTTATAAATAATTTCATAAATGTCTAGAGAATTAGTAGCAAGAAGCGTTTGAATATTGGTAGGTAAGGATATTTTTTTGACAACTAAATTTTGTATGAATAAGTTACGATTACGAAAATGAATTGGGCATTCAAACAATAAATGGTTCGAATCTATGACAGACAAATTATCACACGGACAGAAAGGAGACGAAACCATGTTAATTCTATGCAGGTGATATGGAGAGAAGTTGTGATTAAATCTAAGCTGGATAAGAGTGGATATAAAAGATCTGCTTTGGTGAGAAGAAAACCGAGGCTTTCTAGGAAGAAGAGGTTGAATTTGACCATAGTATGATCCTTTTTGATGTAGAGAATCTACGTATTCTTGTTGCCATTGGTTGTATATGGAAGATTTGAAGATTGACATAATCTCATTACTGTTTAGAGGAATATTTAAAAGGGAGCCATTTACAGCTGCTCCTTTGGCTAGAAGATCGACTTCGATGTTGAACTCAAAATCTGAGTGGCCTTTAATCCAGCATATTTTTATAATTTTACCGCTGATCGTAAGATCGTTAAGGCATTTAATAACAGCATAATTTAATGAATAATTCTTTTTCTCAAATCCAGGGCAACTCAATTTTGAGTAACTTGAACCTACTGATTTCGATACAGTTTTTTTCTATCACATAAGGTTTTTGAACAACTGCATATAATTAAAAAATAAGCAAAATGAATACAAAAAAAAAATTAGAAAATATTTTACCTATTTGGTCACACACTAGCTACCCATTAATACGAGGGTTGCCTCTTATGTTTCGGGATTGCGCTAAACTAGTGCTTCCATCTGGCAACTGACGCTTCTATCGTAAAGTTTGACATTTTGACGGTATACGTACTCAGAACTTTTTGACGTACGAGCGCTATTTGTGTTGTTTACAGTAACTTGGAAAATTCATCTCGGCTAAAAATTGAATTAAATCGTGAACATTTTCGAGCGATTATTTTTTGTGCCTTGGAGAGCTTGAAGAGTGCCCTTCCATGCTCTGGCGCTTGGTTTCCGGGTCACCAGTAATGACACGTTTCAGAAAATGGGTATCATTTTCAATCGATTCCAAAAAACCTTTGCATCCTGATGTCCTTTTGGTCCTGTGAAAGGTTTTTGGAACCATTTTGCGCAGATTTGTCTCCCATCCCCAAATCATTGGTCAAAATCTGATGAACGGTAGTGTGAGTCAAATTCAACTCTTTCCCGATCATTTTGACTGTCAACCGACGATCTGAATGCACAAGATCCCGGATTCTGTCGACATTTTCGTCGGTTCTTGAAGATGAAGGCCTTTCGCTGCGTGATTCATCTTTAATCAATTCTCTTCCTTCTGAAAATACCTTAAACTATCAAAAATCTGGGCCTTGACAAAACACTGTCTCCGTAGGCCTGTTGAAATTTTGCGAAAATTTCCGTTGCACTGTTCCCAAATCTGAAGCAAAACCTGATTGCTGTTTTCCATACTTCTTTAGATCGTGCTTCCAGATATTGCCGGGCATTTGAGTGCTGGCAAAACTTGCTTACATGGTGGACATATTCAGTCTGCCCAATGAGGTTAATATTTCTCTACAGGGGTCATATACAAATATTTTTAATTTAAGAAATAAAATGGATACGTCAGGATAATCAAAAAGAAGTTTGCTCTTTGGAATAGTTGCTTACAAGAGGAAGATATAGAAATGTTTCCACTTTTGGAAGAATTTTTGATTGTGCTGATGTCAACCAGAAAGTCATATTCAACATAATAAGTCAACATTTAAGAGCATTAGCTGAAAATTTTAATAATTATTTCCCTGAAAATGAGGATCCTCGTATCTGGATTAATAATCCATTCTTGGAAGATATAAAGTCATGTGCACTTGATCCTCGTGAAAAAGAAAAGCTGATCGAGTTGTCTTCTAATGTCACTCTGGTGTCCAGACATAAAATGCAATCATTGTCTCCATTTTGGAAATCGCATTCATCTTTAAATTAAAAACTATCAAATTACTGGTCATTTTTCGACTTCCTGTTGTGCGAAAGGACTTTCTCAGCCATGTTAATAATAAAAACCAAACAGAGAAATCGAAAGGATGTCAATGCAGCGCTTCATCTCCCAAAAACAACTCTGCAGCCACGCATATCAAAATATCTTAGCTTTCAGTCGGTCCACGAAATGTTTATCCTATTTTCACCGGTCCGCAAGTGCAAAAAGGTTGAAGAATATTGCTCTAGTGCAGGGGTCGGCAACATGGCGCCCTCGGTGAGATTTTTATGCGCCCTCGCAATCGAGACACACACATACTGAGCCCAATATCCACATCGAATCTATTGGTGATTCGACTTGAGCGATCAGGGCTAGATTAGACGACCTTGCGAACCACGAGTGTTTACATATTTTACGTTTTTATGCGACCTCAAAACATTTGAATTTAAATTCGCCCTTATTGACAAAAAGGTTGCCGACCCCTGCTCTAGTGAGTTCAAATTCGTACTGAATACATATCACATGTTCACGTGCCGCCCCTCCAAGTCCCGCGTCCCAAATGTTGCCAGGTGAAACGTTATGTTGCCAGTCCGGTTACTTAATTTATATACCTTGTATATCTAAAATAACTGTAATTGTTTTTTTCAAATAAATTCATTTTTTGAGTTTTTAAAACCTGAGTACTCTTTCTTTGTGGAAATGCCTCGTTCTTTGCCTTTACAGTAACCAAACGTTGCACATTAACTTTTTTCTCTATAGAACAATTTAATCTTAATTTTTGTTTTTTTTTTTGTTTTAGGTAAGTACAGTTTTAAATTACAACAAATTACAAACAGCATTGGGAAAAATCAAAATGTACGTATTATTTTTCATTGAAATTATCTGAAAATATTACTGACCTTTCCTCTTCGGTGCAAATATTGTCCCCAATGAGGTGCTGGGCAGACACAACTCCAAAAATAAAATATATTCCCCACCACATGCTTCACTAACCATTTAATTCATGGACTAAATTGTCATAATAAAGTCAAGATGTTTGCAATTACGTCACTTTAACCATTTCCGCTGACATTTTGTTTATAAAGAAACATCTGCTGAGAATAACGAAAATTTTATACTCCGTTTATTGATATTAACAGCTGAAACAAAAAACACACTTTAGATGGTTTATGCAAAATTTATCTATTAACATAAAAATATCAGTGAAAGGGAATAGGGGATAGGCATGATTTTTATTTTATTTTTTATTATTGATTAGATGAGTTACGTCCGTAAGTTAGTAGTTATAGTTGAAGGTAATGGGATTCGGACCAGTCAGAAAATAAAAAGGTAATAACTAAGGTATTGTAAATTTAACATTGTTTTTTATTCTTTAACTCATATTTGATATGTTTTTATTATTTAATAATTATTTTATGTTATATTTTAAATTCCGACAATTTTGTAATGATTATTTTAACTACTTGACTTGTTAAATTTGAACACTATCATAATTTTATACATGTACACCTACCAATTTAATAATTGTATATTTCTATTTATCTTTGTAGCTCTGATGAAGATTTAAATTAAATCGAAACGTTAGCGAAGTTAATAAATTTGTTTTTATTTTCTGACTGGTCCGAATCCCATTACCTTCAACTATTTTTTATTATGTTCCTCTTGTTGCATATAAATATAAAAAACAGTTTTGCATTTTTTTTTTAATTTGAAGGCTTAAAAAAATCATAAAGGTATGTAGCGCGAAAACCACGTGTGACGTCATACCCTACATAAGTGTACTGCGTACAGCCTACCCAGTCTACAGCGTACAGCCTACACAGTCTGTCGTGAAACTGTCTACCGGCTTGCATAACTTTTATAGATTGTGTAAAGTTAGTGTGATTTTAATTAAAATAAAGTTTAATTCTATAAAAACAATTTATACATGTTTACCGAATTAAATTTTATATTAAAATATATAACCTATATGGCAGTATTTCAATTATGCCTCTAACGTTTTGTAATTTCATGTAAACAATGTAGTAAAATTCTGACATCTTAATTACATAAATATTTACATTTTACAGAGTTGCAGCGTTCATATTGTTTACATAAAGTTATAGAATACATAAATGGTTTATTTACAAGTCTGTTTTGACACCACGTATTTATTCAGCACTGTAGCATTCATTATTTTTCATATATTCCATATATATATTTCATATATAAAAAAAAAAATGAAAAATTTTCAAAAAATTTTTGTTTCAAAATGTTTTGACTGATCAATTAGGACTTCAAGATTTCAAAAATTTCAACCGCAAGTCTTTATCGCATTTCGTTTTTGACAAACATCCAGCCGAAGATGAATATTTCTATAAATTACGCAATATTAAAATTTGTCATAATTTTAAATTGCGCAAAACGAATAAGGCCTCAAATTTTTTCTAGACTAAGTAAACTACGAGAAATCCAAATATTCTAACGTTTTCTATAACCGTTTTTGAGTCATGATTTTTTTAATTCACAATTTTCACAAATGATGTAAATTATCTCATTAAAAAAATTAATATCTTTGAAATTATTTTGCAATGGTCCAATATTAATGCAGACACCTTTATTTTGGACGTTTGCCATTGCTGATAGTACTAGGCTAGAATAGTACAATATAATGAGTATTAGTATCAAAAAGATATAATACTTCAAGAGTAATATAAAAAATAAATTCGGACGTTTCGGAAACTGCTCAACAATCTGTTTCCGTCTTCAGCGATCACGAGAAGTGATAACACTTCTCAGCAATGGCAAACGTCCAAAATAAAGGTGTCTGCATTAAAAAAATTGTCATAATGTTATAACGCATAAAACGATTAAAGTCCCAATTTTTTTCTAGCCTAAATAAACTACGATAAATTCAAAAATTTCAACCACAGGTTGTTATCTTTTATCGTTTTTGAGTTGTGCTTTTTTTAATTCTTCTTAATTAAAAATTCTTTTATATCCTTATTTTCCACCTAACGTTAGTCTCTACACTGGTTCACAGATTTATCGTTAACCTTCACATTCTGTCGTTCAGCTACATAATCTGTCGTGTATTTGTCTTTTCTATCGTTCTTAAAATCTAATCTGTGGTTCATGAAACTTTGTTTTATCGGGCCAAATAATGGAACCCATTAGATCTTAGTATAGCTAGAAAAGAATTTGAATTCAAATTTCAACTTAATTAGTAACCTTTTAAATTTTAATTTCCTCATGACAGTTAACACAACTTAGTAATTTAGTTTAATACCCGTGGTCTAAGTATAGTTTTGCAATTCAACATATTTTTCAATCTAATTCTTGCAAAATTGTGTCAATGCTAAGAATGGTTTTAGGTGAATTTAAATACAGATATGGAAGTATTTTGACAAATTATCACAAATAAATGTGACCTAGATACTGATCTAGTTTTAATGCAAAAATTCAAAGCGGATTATTCAACATTAGCATTAGAATAATTAACATTCGTTCGTATGATTAATGCAGCACAAACCATAATAATAAACTTCAAAAAAGGCAGGTACGAGGGATGTTTCCTAAATTATGGGAAATGTGCTATAATTAAATTACGCAGAACTTATAGGCAATGTTATTGGTGCCAGACAAGTCTTGACATGTTTATGCAACTATCTACTGCAATATTGTTCAGTCTGATTTAGGTGTTCGACTGATATAGACGCGTTTTCATAGCACTGTTTTTGTAACCATGGAAGACGCAGCAAAATCTCAAAGATCAATAATTTTCTTTTTGTGGAAAAAAGGTGTGAAAACATCAAAAATTATTCAGCGTCTGCAAAGAGTATTTGGTGAGTCTGCAGAATCCAATAGTACTGTTGGTGGATCGATCGTTTTAAAACCGGTAAAACATCACTAGAAGACGATCCACGCAGTGGGCGCCCAAGCACGTCGGTAAATGAAAGAAACATTACTGCCGTCGAAGACCTACTGAAAGAGGACAGGCGAATGACTATTCGTCAAATTAGTGTGCGCCTAGGGATAGGTACACGACAAGTTCATGACATCTTGCATGCTTGTTTGGGCGTTAGCAAGGTTTCGCCGCGCTGGGTGCCAAGGCTGTTGGGACAAAAAACAAAAAATAAAAAATTAGTTTATCGTTGTGATAAATGTATTCAGTTAAATGGAGATTATGTTGAAAAACTACATTGTAATATTGACGAAAATTAACAAAATAATAAAAATTATAGCTAAATTCCCAGAAATTTGGAAACATCCCTCGTACATCGTTAATATTTCCTTTGGATACGAGGGCTACTTTTTAAGTTTTCACAAAAATTAAGAAAGAAACATTTTTTTTGGAACAAACTGTTTAATTGCTTTTCAAAATATTCGCCTTTAAGATTTATACACTTTTGCATTCGTTCAAACCAATTCTCGAAACATTTTTCCACTCTGAAGTTGGTACCTCAAAAACATGGATTTCGAAGACTTCAACGGTTTCTTGGGATGATCAAAATCGCTGTCCACGCATTTTTTGTTAGACATTGGGGAACAAAAAAAGTCGTTAGGGGATAAATCAGGTGAATACAGTCAATAAGACATTAATCCGATGTTTTTTCCTTCAAATAATCATTTGTTTGACGTGCTTTGTAGGAGCTTGCATTGTCATGATGAAGAATGCCACATTTTTGGTTGTTTTTCCTGATTTCATCGATGACTTCTCGCAAACAAATTGTTGTTTACCATTCAGCATTAACTGTTCTCCGATCATCTAAAGGAATGGTTGCGATTACAACCGAACAAACAAGCGATCATTTTCTTGTAAGAGCTTCGTGAACGAACAACTTTTGTGGGTTTCGGTTCATCTTGGAAGACACAAACAGTGGATTGTTGCTTAGTTTCTGGTTCATATGAATAAATTCAAGTTTCGTCACCTGCACCGATATATACGGATTTTGCTGTGCCTAGGTTGAATTTTAAGCGTTTCCTTACACCAATCAACACGAGCCGTTTTTGATCTTCGGTCAAATTATGCAGAATCCATCGGGAACAGATCTTTTTCACAGGTAAATGTTCATGCAAAATCGAATGTATTGTAGTCTGCGATATGCAAAAGGATGCCTCTATCTCACGGTAAGTCACATGCCGATCTTCTTCAATCATTTTGCGCACAGCATCGATGTTTTATTGAATCACAACCGATTTTGGTCGACCTTCACGAGATTCATCACTGACGGACGCACGACCACGACGAAATTTTGCAAACCAACTGTAAACAGTCTTTTCTGATGGTACTTCATTACCAAAAGTTAAACGAAGCGAATCTATGCATTGTTGTTGAGTTAGGCCTTTACTAAAATCGTAAAAAAAAATCATCCAATGAAAACCTTTACGGGCATTATCCATTTTTTCACAAACTTTTTGTAAAGGCTGCCACTGATTTCACAATAAAAAATCTCAAATTTTACGAATATAGTAATGACACATTTCAATATTGCCATCCAGTGGTTGTTTGTTAAAACATAAAAGGTAACCCTCCCATTAGTTCAAATATAAATGTTACTTTATTTTGTAATTGTTGCTACTGGCAATTTGTAAATAACAATTTTCAATTATCGATTTCATTTTGTGTCAGGTGAATATAATATTATTAAACCATAATTGCGTCATATTTTGACAGTTTACGCGTGCCTGTAAACACGTATTAAAAAATTTCTTCTCTAATATGAGCGGAAATGTTGAAATGCAGGCCTTGAGGTTGTAATTTAGAATGCAACCGTTCAAATTTTGAGTTAAAATATAAGACAAAAAAGTACAAGTAGTTGGTACAACTTGCCATGTCGCTAAATGACGCATTATAAGTATCGATGTTCGACTTTTAACGAATTATCGATGTTTTTAACATTGATATTAGCCGAAGTTATCAGACTATCTATGTAATTTTACGATATTTTCCACTAATAGTTGGGTATAGAGTGTGAAGAAAAATACCATCCAAAATAAGAACCTAATAGTACGACAGTGTTATTTATTAATCCTTTAAATACAGGACTGCATGTAGGATATGTCAGTACATGAATTTATAATTTTACATAGATTTTGATTAGTAAAACAAGTTATGCAATTGATAAAACAATAAAATCATGCATTAAATTGCCCAAAATCAATGTTCCCCATTGGCATGACAACACCAGTCCTTACAAAATTTCAAGAATTCATTCATTGAGTATACACAATGCTCTATAAGAAATACCTTAATCTTCCGCTTAAATACAGCAAACTGCGTTTCATTTCTGACATGGAATGGCAGTGAATTAAATAATTTAATACCAACAGTTTTTGGTGATTTTTTTGTCAGTTCCAGCATGTTTGCTGGAGTTCTGAAACAATCTTTTCCTCTAGTGTTATATGAATGCTGGTTCAAATGGCGAGCAAAGTATATTTGATTTTTAAATACATAGACCAGCAACTCTAAGATGTAAATACCAGGAACTGTTAATAATTTGTATTTTACAAAAATAGGTCTGCATGATTCAATGCGTCTTTTGTTTGCTATACAACGTATTATACTTTTCTGGGAAATAAATATGTCATCTGCCATAGTTGATGATCCCCAGAAGCATATTCCATACTTAAGCCTACTATAAAATTGTGCATAATAAAATTTAATAATGGTCTCATGATTTACAATATTTTTAGATTTTTTATTTGAAAGTGAGCTGAATTTAATGATTTTA
The DNA here is from genome assembly GCA_963971575.1 of Liopterus haemorrhoidalis. Lineage (NCBI taxonomy): Eukaryota > Metazoa > Arthropoda > Insecta > Coleoptera > Dytiscidae > Liopterus > Liopterus haemorrhoidalis. The sequence goes on from OZ020615.1 coordinate 3,064,170, forward strand.
GTAGTTTTTTACAGTGGGCTTTCCAACTTAAATGTTCATCTATGTACAGGCTTAAAAATTTTGTTTGATTTTCTGATTTTAGATATTCATTATTTATTTTAATATCTAAATTGATTTGACTATTATTTTGCAAAGTTCTAAATATCATATAGATAGTTTTGGAGGCATTTAAGTATAATTTATTAAACAGGAACCAGTTGTTGAGTTCATGTATAAGAGAGATTATTTTTTCATTTATTTCTGCGTTATTTTTGCCTGAGAGAATAACGGATGTATCGTCGGCGAACATTGTAAGATGATAATTTATGTAATAAATAATATCATTTATGAATAGTAGGAATAGAATGGGGCCTAAGATTCATCTTATAGACCTTATATTAAGTGTTTGTTCATAAGAGTAAAAGTAATATGATGTAACTCAATCTTAAATTATAGCGCCGGAAATCATAAAAATTGAAACCATTTATTAAACATTGACTTAATTAATCCATCTTATTTCATCATCACAGAGGAAATTTAAAATACTTCAAATTATCGATTTCTATTTAGTTCCCTGGTTGGAAATAAAATAGTAATATCCTTTTTTGGAAAAACTAGGTTAGTTAATGTAGATCTTCAGAAAATGAGTTTTTAATCCCTAAGGGTATTTTTAGATTTTGTAATAGATCGCTATAGTATTCATAGATTGGTGGTCTTAATACTCCATCGAGAGATCAAATCCGTCAAAATAAATCGTTTTTAAAGGTTTAGACACGAGAATTTTTCATATATATCTAAATTCAGCTCTATAAAACTCCTTAGTTCCATACTTACAGTGGTGGCCTTAAGTATGGAAACTCTTGTTACCAAATAGTCCCATATTATTTAGTTTCCTTCTTATAACAATTTGACAATGAAATATTAAAATTTTTTAAGATTTCCTCAGAAATGTGTCTTGATATCTTTTTCTTGAAGTGTTTTTTTTTTTGTTTTACGTCGGCCACTTTTTAATTTGGCATCCACGGTGCCTCTATCATTAAATTTCTTTGTAATTTTTGAAATCGTACCTAGTGAATACAATAATGAATAAGTTTTATACTAAAATTTTCAATTCAACAAGCTGGTTATTGTATAGTAGTGCATGTTTAATAAGGTTTACATACATTTTGGCCAGATGCATTTTAAAATTTCAATGTAAATTACTGAATATGTAAAAATAATTTTTCCTAATTGTTGCAAAATATTTCTCTTTTCTCTTAAATTATACACAAATTACAAGAAACAAAAAAAATCTAGCTATGGCCACCACAGGACCGACCGCCATCACAAAGTACTTGTATAAAATACATTCTAGTAGCAGAGTAGAAATATCTTGGCCCAATATTTTCTAACAGAGATATTATTTATCATGACCATGGAAATGTTACATATAAGTATGAGAAAATAGAGACAGAAAAAATTTTTCAAAATTTTTTCTTTTTATCAAAAAATATCTCAAATAAAAGTTGTTAGTTATTATTTTTATAGCAACTTTTGTAAAATATACTATGTCTGTAATAAACAATAAAATAAATTTTTAACAATGAATGACTAAACAGTATTAACGTTGTATTTTTATTTTCGAACCGAAAATAAAAAAATCAGCTGTGGCCACCACAGGACCGACCGCCATCACAAAGTACTTGTTTAATTTATGCTGTTTTATCAAAAAATGTCTTAAATAAAAGTTGTTAGTTATTGCTTTTATAGCATTTTTTGTTAAATAAATTTTTTCGAAATATTTCTGTTGTGAAATATTCGCAAAAATCTTAAAACCGACACGAGTAAACTCCCATTTCTAGTTAACCGATTTTTACCAGAAGTTGAACAACTCATGCCATTGATGTCAAAAGCTTAAATATGAAGCTTCATAAAAATCCTTTTAGCAGAATTTGCTCTGCACGTGTACACAGACAGACGGACGGACAGACAAACAGACAGACAGGCAGACAGACAGACAGACAGACAGACAGACAGACAGACAGACAGACAGACAGACAGACAGACCGACAGACATCATGATAAAAATAGTCAAAACGTCATGTAGGGACCTCAATTCGTGGAGATCCATCGAAATCTCGAAATGTCAAAATCAGTATGATCACAATACCTCCCTTATATATATATATATATATGTTGGCGGTCGGTAATATATCTATAATAATTTAATTTTTAATAGGAAAAATAAAAAGTTTCTATACTTATGGCCCCCACTGTACTAGAAAAATTTAACGATCACGATGGGCTTATATGAGTCCAAAAGGTCAACCTGACTAATTGAAATAGTCCTGGATTGGTGGTCTAAAGTTTGAGAAGCACTGCTTAATATAACAGCAACAATGCTAGCCTTAAAAGATAAACATAACTTGTTATATTTTTATATTTAATTGGACATCCAATTAGACAGCTGTTTTCTAGATATTCTTATAAGGCCATAGAAAATATTAGTAATCATACAGATGACTGTTAAACTAGTGCAATTTTATATATTACCTAGTGATCTTAACTCTCGCTTTTCAAGGTCTAAATTAGGATGTGCTTGACCTCTTTAGTCATTTAATAACACGTTACGTTATCTAGATATTATAACATTCGCGGATGTTTGCTATTTTTGGCTGTTTAATTGTTTAAATAACATTATTTTAATAACTTTAATATAAGAATAAGGACCCGGATGGAGTATTTATAAAATTAACATCAAATTTTAAATTAAACATTAAGTAATAATAATAATGCAAATAATAACAGTAAACGGAAAAGCTGCAAGAATGAAGATATCCATGAACAGCATTTGTAGCTGTCACACAGGAAATGTGACGATTACAACGTTATGAGGATGTAAGAATACAAGGTGTCTCAAAAGAAATTTTATATTTAGTGGATCGATTAAAAAAAAGTAAGCCGTATATAGAAAAAATGTTTATTAATTATTAAAATACACTTTTTGGGGATTTATTTCTTAAAAATAATATCGTCTAAATGTAGACTCTCGCGTTCTCGGCACTCATTTAATCGAACAGTAAAATTACTTTTGACGTCTCGGCAGGTGGACTCAGGGATGGCTGCCATTTCGTGACGGATATTTTCTTTCAAATGCGCCAGTGAAGTCGGTTTATTGGCGTAAACTTTAGATTTAAGATAACCCCATAGGAAAAAGTCCATAGGGGTTAAATCTGGACTGCGTGGAGGCCAATTTATGTCACCTCTCCGGGAGATCAATTTGCCTGACTAATTAAGCCTCTGACTGGCATCTTGGGGCTTTAATTCTTGCACCAATTGAATTTTGTAGGGGTGCAGCTTTAGGTCTTTGTGCATAATGCGATGTAATAATGATCTATGCACATTTAAAGCACTTGCGCGCTTCCGAATTGAAAGGTTCGGGTCGTCACGAACAGACTGATTAACATTCTCCACGTTTTCTACCGTTCTTGATGACCTAGGTCGCCCGGATTTTGATTTATCCAGCGTTGTACCAGTCTTTTCAAACTTTTTAACCCAATGTCGAATGAGAGGAATGCTTGGCGCATCATTTAAGTGGCGAAAACCTCGAATACTGCAGAATTTTCTACGCGCTACAGTCGCCGAATCACCGTTTTTGTAAAACTCTCGCACGCATAACGCGCGGTCTGCTCCCGAGAAACGCTCCATAGCGACTAAATTCCCAAGAGCCAGGCTACCGATTGACATAACCCCCGCGCCCCTCGGATACGTTGCGTTCACGCAGTAGTTTAAATAAATATAAAATTTCTTTTGAGACACCTTGTATATGATTTATATGAGTGAAATCAAGTCGATTTATACTGCCCGAGTAGAATAAAAACAGTTTTGTTAGCATAAATTTTATATATATTTGTCACGTATGTCGATTTGGTGTGTACATGTTCACTCAAAATATTAATTTTTACCTGCACCTCTCGAACCAAAATAAATCTTCTACTCACCCAACAATATACAGGTGTTTGTTTGAAACGGGGCACCCCGAAAATCTCCTTTATTTGTAAAGATACAAAAAATCTTCAGAACAAAAGTTAAACTAGACAAAAAGGCCCATCTAAAGGTTACTATAAGAATTCTGAGGCACTTCCGGTTTCACCGGAAATGATGTCAACTTTTGATCTAGCCTAGGGAATCGATAATTTTATATTTTTTCCTAAAAGTATATTAAATTAGATTTACAATGACACCAAAAAGTCATATTTTTATGTTAACCATTTCAAAATGGCGACCATTTATTTACAAAATAATAATCAACATAAGTTTTACAAAGTTAAACGTAGCAAGCTTTGAAAACAATAAAAAAAGAAACAAAATATCTCTAAAATAAACTATTTGACTATTTAGAAAAAATAATGAGAGAAATAAAAAGAATAAATTTTCAAATTATTTTATTCATTTCGATAAGTTTTGATTTATTTATGCGTGATCCCATTTGGTCATACTCGTTCATACTTTATTTCTCTAAATGAATATCTGTCACTTATTTTACAACTACGATAAATTGTTGAACATTTAATTTGTGGACATGAAAAATACATTAAAAAAATAATAGCAATCATTAAAAATAACTGTCAGATTAATCATTTTGAAAATTTATCAACAAATGTTGACCTCTATGTATTAACTTTTACTGCAATTGTTTCCTTTATTTTTATCATTTTTAGGGTTTTGTAGGTATGACCACCAAAAAACAGCTAACATAGAAAGTTGAAATTTGGCATGTATATATATTTTTTTAAATTTTTAATAGTTGATCAACAAGAAAATTTTTATTTTTGAAAAATAATTTTTTTATGAGACTTTCGCCAAAAATGTGTCAAAAACCTTTTGTTCCCAACCCTATCTCCCAGAGAGGTTGATCTAAAAATCAGAAAAAAATTTCCATAATGAACATTAGTTTGAACCGGAATAAATCAACAGGAATTTTCGATCAGATTGGTTTTTTGAAAAATATTTTTATGTGTTTTTGACAAAATTAATAATTTTTTTAAAACATGGCTAAATTATGGCTAATACTGTTATGGATTTTTTGTATTTAGGGCTAAGATAGTGTGTGTCTTTTTTTGAAATTAAAAATATAATATTTTTTTTAACAGCTTTTCAGAACCGGGTTTCTATGTATAGACTCTATGAATGCCACACTACACTCTATACTGTAGAGTGTAGTGTGTAGTGTTCAGTTATTTTATTATACTATTATACGCTGTGATTCAACTTTTTGTTTGAATTTCTTTAGATTCTCGTTTTTTACGATTCAAAGATCAATAAATCATTTATAATAATGAAATACTTATAAAACAAAAAACACATTGTTAAAAGTGACAGATACGTTTCTGAAATTGAAAAAAATAGAGCCATATCAATATATTTCTTATTAATCTAATGAAGACTTGAATAGAAAGCAAATGCAGAAAAAATCTTCGGCAAGTTATTTAAATTTTTTTGAAAAAAATAAAAAATAACTCAAATAACAAATAAAAGTAATTATCAAAAAACTGTTGATTTTGATGCGATTATAGAACAAATATTCCTGGACATCCAGTATTATGTATATATTGCTTCTTACATTTATTAAATACCTAAAAAATGTGTGAAAATTCACACTTCACATACATTTTTTTATAAAGAAGTGAACTTAGAGAAGAAATATGTACTTACAGACAACACAATGAAAATTGTTGGAATTTTAAATCTAGTTATACGAGTAATGAATTAGAAATGAATAAATATTTTTATTCTTTTTACTGGTATATTTATATCTGTCTGGAGATGTTTATTGTACTTATGGTAGCTTTATTTCGTTTGTCTTAAATCTAAAAATAAAGATAATAAAAAAAACACAAGTCTGGCGCATGAATTGCTGCCACAATTATAAAAAAATAGAAAAAGGTAGACTAGTTGCTCTCACTGAGACTTATTAATGTTAATGAAATTTTGGAGAGCCTTTGCAAAATGGGGAAGTCCACCGTTTGACTTGGGCCCCTTGCTTGCCCCCTTTGGTCCTTAGCCTTGTGCCTGTGCACCTATTGCACCTGCCTAGTTACAGCAGTGCCCACATATTTACGAATTGGTTCATAGTAAATAAATGACTAAATTTGTGTTTTAATACTTACAGCCAAAATGAGTTAGTCCTTCTCTGTAATGGTGACTAATCAGAAGTAACAGGACTTGGTGTACAGTTTACTGTTACTTCTGCTTTTTGTTTTGTGTGTTACACCTGCAATTACCCAAGAACATTCGATACGGTCACGAAGGACATTATTTTATTAACTCGTCACTTCAGCATTCACTACTGTCACTGCAGGGACTTGTTATCTCTTACTGAGCACTTACACACATCTGCTACTTAGATTCACTTTTTATACCATAATTAGGTTGTCATATATGTTTTTAATATAACATATGAATAACTTATGTAATTTCGGGGTAAAAAAAGTGGCGCCTTTTGCCCAGAGTATATTTAATTTGATTTTATTCTGATCTATCAATCTCCGAATAAAATTTTAATTTATTTGATGTACTATTTGACTCACAAGAAATGCCTAAGATACAAGATATGAACATACAGTCCACGGTAGGGTTGCTGGGCGTTCAAAAACCGAACATCGTCGATGAAAAATAAAATTATCCTACTTTTTACCATGATGGTCGGTAAAAAGTAATAATCGGTAATAAGGGAAGCATGGTGATCATACCGATTTTGGCAGTTCGAGATTTCGATGGATCTCCACGAATTGAGGTCCCTACATATCGTTTTGACTATATTTAGCATGATGTCTGTCGGTCTGTCTGTCTATCTGTCTGTCTGTCTGTCTGTCTGTCTGTCTGTCTGTCTGTCGGTTTGTCTGTCGGTCCGTGTACACGTGCAGCGCAAATTCGGCTAAAAGGATTTTTATGAAACTTCATATTTAAGCTCTTGATATCAATGACACGAGTTGATCAGCTTTTGGTAAAAATCGGTTAACTAGAAATAGGAGTTTACTCGTGTCGGTTTTAAGATTTTTGTGAATATTTCACAACAGAGAAATATTTCGAAAAAATTTATTTAACAAAAGTTGCTATAAAAACAATAACTAACAACTTTTATTTGAGACATTTTTTCAGACAAAGCAGCATAAATTAAACAAGTACTTTGTGATGGCAGTCGGTCCTGTAGTGGTCACAGCTGATTTTTTTTATTCCATTTTTATACTGCTCACACTAATAGCAGTATCGTTAATAATCTTAAATCTAAAGTTTAATTTAGAGTAGGAATATGCGATACTGAGAAAGTATCGATATTTGGGCATCGATAATATCGAATAAAAATTATCGATACCGATATCGTATCGAATAAAAATATATATCCACGGGCATTACAATTTTTTTAGGGCTCGCATGGGAGTATGTAAGTACCACATCTTTATTTATTTTTTATTTCACTTAGGCACGGTCTTTCCACCTTCAGATAAAGTTCCAGGTAACTATCTGACAGATAAGGTTATTTTTAACTTCATCTGCTGAGTAAATGTCATCCCTTCTTTCTATACAAATGTATCTATCAGATAGTTATCTAACGGATAATGAGACTGACGTATTGAATTCACTGACTGGTATTGACATTTATTCAGCAGATGAAGTTACAAATAACCTTATCTGTCAGATAGTTACCTGGAACTTTATCTGAAGGTGGAAAGACCGGGCCTTAATAAAACTTAAAAAATAAGTATAACGCTTATGATTATAACAACCGCTTCTCAACTCCGAAGACAGAAAAACATTCCTTAGGTTGCTAAAGGGCTGGATTTAGTGAGATTTGGAAAAGTCCTTGTGGGCCAGATTTAATCAGGCCCTGGGCTTGTTTCAGTTCGCGAACCCTAGGCTGCACATGTCTGATTAGTGTTATCTTTCGGAAATATTTTAAACTATATTTTCGCGTTAATTTTTAAAAACTCACTAACTGCCAACAGATGATCTACCAAAAAGCTGATGAAACTGATAAAATACTCATCAATATTTTTTTCCTTTAATTTTCACCAGTTATCTTCAAATTTAAACAACCATTTTTTCTTCCACTTTAGTAGCCTTTGTATAAAAATGTTTTAAATTTCCCAGTTAATTTTCATTAGAAGTAAAATCACGATCCTTATTGTTGGTTCTTTTATGGTAATCATTTTAAATTTTAAGTAATTACTTAAATAATATCTTTTGTAATTACTTTTGAGTATGTATGCTATTGATTATCTTGTATTCAGAATAACGCTAGTCAATCCTGACAGTTTTTGGATCCCTACTTTGGATAATTAAACCTGCCATTGTCAGACAAAACAGATGTTGATGAAATAATTGTTACGGTCAAATAAGTACGGCATATTCAAATGACTGATACAAATTACCGTCTGTAGAACAAAATCTATATTGATAAAATTGGAGGCTCTATCGGTTTTTTTCCGGTTTCATATTTGGTTTCTAGAGATATCAGATGATTTAAAGACGATATTCGCAAAAAAATCAATTTACATCTGTCTGCCTGTCTGTCTTTCTGTCTGTCTGTCTGCCCGAGATTCACGCAAAACCGGCTGAACATATTTTTAGGAAATTTGGTATGATGATTGATAGAGTAAATCCATGATTCAAACATAGGCTGTAAGGCATATCAAAATTTTTGTTCTAGGGGGTCTTTCGGAGTTTACCAGGTCTACAAGTATGAAATGCGGATTTTTTTCAAACTTGCCGCGCAAACAGAGTGTATAGTTCAAAGTTTCAACACATATGGCGTTTTGTTAAGTTATCATTAAGTGTCAAATGCGTATAGGTTATAATTTGAAAAGTGATCATATAGTTTTGTTTTACTGTTTTAAAAATGTCAAATTTTGTGCCAAATAAAGAGCATTCGCGGACAGTACTACTGTTTTGTTTTCATTTGAAAAAAACTGCCGCTGAATGATACCGACTGCTTCGAGAAGCTTATGGTGAATATGCTCCATCGCAAGATACGTGTGAACGATGGTTTCGGCGTTTCAAAAGTGGTGATTTTGATCTTACAGACAAAGAACATGGAGAACCTCCAAAAAAATATGAAGATACAAGATTGAAAACATTGCTACAAGAAGACGATAGTCAATCACAAAAACAACTAGCAGAGCAGTTAGGCGTTAATCAACAAGCTGTTTCCAATCGCCTACGAGAGATGGGTAAGATCCAGAAAGTCGGCAGATGAGTTCCACATGCATTGAATGAGAGGCAGATGGAAAAACGCAAAAACACTTGTGAAATTTTGCTTGCACGATACAAAAGAAAGTCTTTTTTGCATCGTATCATTACTGGCGATGAAAAATGGATTTATTTTGAAAATCCCAAACGCAAAAAATCATGGTTGAACCCAGGCTCACTATCCACATTAACTGCAAGACCGAATCGCTTTGGCAAAAAGACAATGCTCTGTACTTGGTGGGACCAAAAGGGTGTGGTCTATTATGAATTGTTAAAACCTGGTGAAACAGTTAATACCCAACGCTACCAACAACAACTGATCGAATTGAACCATTCGCTGCTCATAAAACGACCAGAATACGAAAGAAGACAACACAAGGTAATCTTTCTTCACAATAACGCTCCATCACATAAGGCAAAATCAGTTTGCAACACATTGGAGGCACTCAACTGGGAAGTGCTACCCCATGCCGCTTACTCACTAGACTTGGCCCCTTCAGATTACCACTTGTTCGCATCGATGGGTCACGCACTTGCCGAGCAGTACTTTTCTTCATATGAAAATGTGAAAGAATGGTTAGATGAATTGTTTACGGGGAAAGGGGAAGAGTTCTACTGGCGAGGTATTCACAAATTGCCTGAAAGATGGGGAAAATGTATAACTTCTAATGGAGCATACTTTGAATAAATAAACTTTTACCGTTATTTTGAGTTTAATGTGTTTTATTTAAAAAAAAAATCCGCATTTCATACTTGTAGACCTGGTATTTATATATTATAGATACTAAATATTTCCCTTATTATTGACTTAACAGAAAAATATATATATAAAAAAAATTGTTTGTTCTAAGAAAACATATCTTTTTTGTCCAATACATTTTTTCAATTAGATGAATATTCGGGGTTATGGGGGATACCCTAAAACTAAAATCTATATGTAGGTACCTCCCATATAATTGACTTAACAGCAAAATCATATTTGACAAAAATAAATGTCCAAATAAATTTATTATGTGTTTTAAGCACTCAGTGACATTTTGTTGATACTTTAATATAGTTATGACGCGATTTAAGTCAAAGAAATTTATTTTTATTTGAAGCCATTGAAATAACTTTAAAGTGACTACCTCATGTATGCTAAAGCAGTTTTCGTTTAATGTGCAATATAATATAATTTTTATACTCTTGGATTATGCAAGAACACTTTCACGGAATCTCAACCAATTCCACAAATTGCATTAAAAACAAATAACCATATATATTTTTTAGTTTTGAAATAAATTAATAAACACATCACTTAATGAAAATATTTCCTTATTATTCAGATTTTTTTTAAAATAATAAATTTGTGTGAGGTAAGAAAACTTATTTAAATTCATATCTTTTTTAAAACAATCTGCTCAATAGTTTTATATACAAGGGAGGTTCAAAACTGAATTGTATTTGATTCTTTTCTGTAATTGAAGAGCTACAGCAAAGAGGTTTTATATTCAACATACGAGGTGTGTAAATTAAGTTACCGGACTGGCAACATAACGTTTGATCTGGCAACGTTTGGGACGCGGGTCTTGGAGGGGCGGCAGGTGAATATGTGATACGTCTTCAGTACGAGTTTGAACTCGCTAGAGTAATTTTGTTGTCCACAGCGATTTTTTTCGTGACAACAGTTTTTTCTAGGGCGTTCTAAAAATGAGTGACATTCATTTTGAGCAATGGTGTGCTATCAGATTTTCTTCAGACATGGGCACAGTGCAATGGAAACTTTTGCAAAACTTCAGCAGGCCTACGGAGACAGTGTTTTGTCAAGGACCCAGGTTTTTTGGTGGTTTAAGGCATTTCCAGAAGGGAGTTGTTTGAAAATGAATCACACAGCGGAAGGCCTTCATCTTCAAGAACCGATGAAAATGTCGACAGAATATGGGATCTTGTGCGTTCAGATCTTCGGTTGACAGTCTGATCGGGGAGGAGTTGAATCTGACTCACACTACCGTTCATCAGATTTCGATCAATGAATTGGGTACGACAATGCGCCTTGTCACACAGCAATTTTAATAAACTAGTGAATCCTGTGGCTCCTCAGCCTCCTTATTTGCACGATTTGAGTTCTTGTGACATTTTCCTCTTCCCAAGATTGAAAAATCATCTCATGGGACGTCATTTTAGGACACTGGAAAACATTCAAACGTCCGTAACCGACCGTAAATGTCTCCAAAAGAAAAAGTCATTTGGAGATGGATTTTACGACAGACTTGGTTTCTGCTTACCAGTGAATAGCGACATATTTGAACATTTGCTACAAAATATAATTATTTATTTATTAATAAAATTACTATATTCATGATAAATTGAATTTATTATTTAGATTACTAGTCTTTCATTTACATTTGTTTATAAAGCATAGCTACTGGATAAAGAATGCTTTTTATTAGGATTTTGTAGGTATGACCAAAAAACCCTTATAACGTCATTTTGTCGTCTGTCTGTCTGTCTGTCTGTCTGTTCGGTAAAAATTGTAGCCAAACGGCTAAACCTAGAGAGTAAATTCTGAGTAGGGTATCAAATGAAAGCCCTTAGTACGTGGATTAACGATCAAATTTTTATTTTTGCAAAATAAATTATTTTGATGCGATTTTTGCTAAAATTGTGCAAAAAAAATGTTGTCCCACACCCTGTAGCCCAGATGGTTTAAACTAAAAATCTAAAAAAATTATAAGTAATGTATATTGGTGTGAACCGAAATACTACAACAGGAATTTTTGATCAGATTATGTTTTCGGAAAATAACGCATTTTTTGTGGTTTTTGGTTCACAAAGTACAAAAGTTATACCAATGTAAGACACTCACATGCAAGGCGTGCGACAGCTTAATGGGTTAGAGCACTGGTGTCGTAAGCTGGAAAACGAAGGGTTTCGAGTTCGAGTACGGAGCGAATTTTATTTTTTGTTTTTTTTTTGCATTTTTATTATGTTGAAATTATTTTGTCAAAATTCTAGTTATATTTTGACAAATGTTGTATTTAATTTTTAAGAGCGTAAATTTAATATCCAGTCTTATTATATGATTAACAGACGATAAATTATTTTAAAAATATCGTTCATTTTGCCGTGATTACTACAAAGTAAAATTTGTCCTACACACTCAGCATACCGCCTTCACTTATTATGTACCTGCGAAACCCTGAAATGTGTGAATATTCACACTTCACATCAATTTTTTATTATTATTTTTTTTATTTTTGTACTTAGCTACTAAGGCCATTAACCAGTAGATGCATTTATTTTTGAAAAATCCATGCCATAACCGGGATTTGAACCCGAGCCCTCATGATCTAGAAGCCAGTGCATCGCTAAACTAACCACTACGCCTTGGTGACCGGCAAAGAATGCTTAATAAAATTTATAATTTTTAAATTCCCTCAGAAGTAGTTGGAAGATAGTTACTTACCTAACATGTATAGTTTTAAATTTTAAATTAATTTTGTCTTTTGCAGTTTTTCTCTAAAACAATCAGGGAAGCAGGAAATGCATATTTATTATTTTACATGTTAAATCGCTATGGCCGACAGGTCAATTCACCATACTGTATAATGTTCCTACAAATTCTAATTATTATCGATCAGAAAATAAATTGCAGGTCAAATTTGAACCGCCCTCATATTTTTATTTTTAGAATACTTTTATTAATTTTCTAAATTTATTGTAACATGACAGGAATTTAAAATATTAGCTTTAGTTGATATTTGAAGTGCGTGTGTGTAGGCACGCATGTTAGCAGGAAATAATTTATTGTACTATATGGGTTTTCCTTTTCTTAAGTAATACCTACTTAAATTTCATAACAATTTATAATGTACAGCGTGCTCAAAATAATAGCAGTGTTAAAGACAATAATATATTACAAGCAACATTTTCGCTAAATTCCATTTTGAAATCATGCCTCTTTTAAAGATGTTAGTTGTTATTCAGGAAAACGTACAACCATATTCATGTTGGTACCACTGCCAAATAAGTAAGGGAATTAGTCAATTTAATGTTTCTATTGCATTTTTTTACTGCTAACAGTAATAGCAGTAGCGTTAATAATTTTAAATCTTAAGCTGCTTTTAGAGCTCTTTAAATTAGTATACTGTTTACTGTGCGTTGTGGATAAGTTTAGTAGATAGTTTTAACGCTCAAGGCAGCGTTTATAGCTAAGAAAATTAGTGCGTTGCGAATAGTGCAACATACGAGGTGTGTAAAGTACGTAACCGTACTGGCAACATAACGTTTGATCTGGCAACATTTGTGATGCGGGACTTGGAGGGGCGGCAGGTGAACATGTAATACGCCTTCAGTACGAGTTTGAACTAGCTAGAGTAATTTTGTTGTCAGTACCGATTTTTTTCGTGAAATAGTTTTTTATAATGCGTTCTAAAAATGAGTGACATTCATTTCAAGCAACGGTGTGCTATCAGGTTTTGCTTCAGACTTGGGCACAGTGCAACGGAAACTTTTGCAAAACTTCAGCAGGCCTACGGAAACAATGTTTTGTCAAGGACCCAGGTTTTTGGTGGTTTAAGGCATTTTCAGAAGGAAGATAATTGATTGAAAAAAGAAAAAAAAAACGATGAAAAGAACCGATGAAAATGTCGACAGAATGTGCAAGGAAGAAGAGGAAACCTTGGAGCATTTAGCGAAGAGATGCAGAGAGATGCCAGTCTGGGAAGAAGAGATAAAGGAAATGATGAGTTACGAGTGCGCACAACCGTACAGTTTCCTATACAAGACTAACAACCTGAAATAAAATTAGTAACAATCTATGCACCAAAATTTTCAGCGAATTTTTATCTACCTGATAGGATATTTTTAATTGTCAAAAGAACTGTCATATAATTGTAAATAAACAACTTGCGTTATAGACGTCATATTGTAAACCATTCGACGCATATTTGTGTACCATGCGGCAAATTGTAGCTAGAGCTTCATTCTACAAATATGTTTGGAGATAATTTGTTCTATTGTGAAAATTAATTATAGTTATTGTACTTGGTAATCTACTTTTGCCGTCACCTCGAATCTGCCGCGGTTCTCAATATAGGTGCGGCAGATAAAAATGATTCATTTCATGTAAAGAATACTTGTACCAAGTGGAATTTCATTATCATCAAGTATAATATTTTTCGACGAAGGCTCTAAACTATTTGAACATTTATACACAAACCTATATAAATATAAAAATTATTTGAAACCCACAAATATATTTAAAAAATTACAGAACATTGTTGTGCAATATTTCTTATTAAGTTATTTAGCAATAACATTTTTACAATAATTTTTTCTACAATCAAAAATATCCTAATAAATAGATAAAAATTCTGTGCAAAATTTGATGCATAGATTGTCACTAATTTTATTTCAGATTGTTAGTTTTGTATAAGAAACTAATAATCTCTGGGGGTTGTACGTAGCGTTAAGAAGGCCAGAAGAAAGATGGGCGAGAGAACTAGAGGCAAGAAGGAAGGAGATCGGAGAGCGAGGCCGTAATAAGAATAGGAAGAAAGAGAGGAACACCGGAGGAAGAACAAAAAAATTAAATAAAAATGTATTGTAGTAAAATTCATTGTAAAGTTATTTTAAAATTTTTTATTTCTTTGTAGTAATACCCTAAACGCTGAAAGGTCTACGGGAAAATAAAGAATATGTTTAGTTTATAAAAATGGTGCAATAAAAATTATGAAAATCAGAATACCCAACTTTTTTTTAAATTAATTTAAGTAGGAGAAAATTCATGTTTATAGTACTCGTTAATAAGTGTTTGGTTAAAAAAAAATTAACAGTCGCATGACAAAAAACGCTATCGTAAAAATATAGGCATATAATACTAATAATACTAATTAATTTTTATAATTTAATTTAATAATTCTTACAAATCTGACATTTGCATCATACTTAAAACTAAAATAAACACATAACAACATAATTTAGTTTTAACATTGTATCAATTGTTCAATTTACGTATCTTACATAAATTAATTAGACATGTTGAAAGATTTGAAACCTGTTTCTTTAGAGACTTCCGTAGTAATGTATGTAATTATATTCTGGTATGTAAATACAATTATGTCACTTATATGATTATGTTCAAGTTATGTCCCACGTGTTTTTACTCCACTAAAATTCGGCAATATACACATATTACATAAAAAACATGCTTTTTAAATTTATGGAGACATATATGTGGGATTTTAAGCGAAACAAGATATTATAATTTAAAAAGTTCTGTAAAAATTGCAAAATACAGATACAATAACATAATATAGTGAATAAAAAACACAATTATCAAAAATATAGGTGGGATCATTTTTCATAAATTCATAATTCAAAACTGTGTACAGTGTCTGTGTTGTAAAAGTTTGTAATAATGAACCCGATGTGCACAGTGCTGGCAAGTGACAGATCATGATCTGTCACTTGCATATTTAACCAAAAATAAATTATATTCATTTGTAAAAAAATATTTCAGTTATAAAAACTGTGTATTTTGATTTATACAGAAATTCAAGTTATATTTTAGACTTTTTACAGTAGATTAAAATTTGATACATAATTTGAAAAATAATATTAAATCCAAATTTTCGCGAGATGATTATGTTGTTGAACGATTAGAGATAGAAACCTACAGTTTGAATTTTTGAAATCTAGACTTTTATCTACCTAAATAAAAATAATCAGCTGTGGCCACCACAGGACCGACCGCCATCATAAAGTACTTATATAAATTACATTCTAGCAGCAGAGTAGAAATAACTTGGCCTAATATTTTCTAACAGAGATATTATTTATCATGACCATGGAAACGTTACATTTAGAGACTAAAATTTCGAAAAATTTTACAGAAATTATTCGAAATTTTGCGTTTTATCAAAAAACGTCTCAAATAAAAGTTATTAGTTATTGCTTTTATAGCAACTTTTGTAATAAATTTTTTCGAAATATTTTTGTGTTGTGAAATATTCACATAAATCTTAAAATCGACGCGAGTAAACTCCCATTTTTAGTCAACCGATTTTTAGCAAAAGTTGATCAACTCGTGCCATTGATGGCAGAAGCTTAAATATGAAGTTTCATAAAAATCCTTTTAGCCGAATTTGCTCTGCACGTGTACACAGACAGACAGACGGACGGACGGACGGACAGACAGACAGACGGACGGGCAGACAGACAGACAGACGGACGGACAGACAGACAGACAGACATCATGCCAAAAATAGTCAAAACGTTATGTAGGGACCTCAATTTGTGGAGATCCATCGAAATCTCGAAATGTCAAAATCGGTATGATCACAATACCTCCCTTATATATGTTGGCGGTCGGTAATTAAAGCTCTCCTGAGTTAAAGTCTTTTTGAAAATTTGTAAATATTTCATTTTCGAAAGACCTACGGTTGGAATTTTTGAAATCCCGAGGTCGTAAAAGATCTTAGGATATATTATAAAACAAGTTCAAAAAAAAAAAAAATTTTTTTGTGAAATTTTAAATTTTTCTTGATTAGATGAGTTTGATTTTTCTTTATTTTTTTAAAATTTTTATAAAGTCCTAATTTAAGATCAATAAAATATAGGGACCTGCGGTTTGAATTTTTAAATTCTACAGAATTTTTTCTACCTTGATAAAAAATAACGCCCTCCTGAGTTGATGCCTTTTTGATCCGTCTAGTTTTGAAAATTTGTAAATATTTCATTTTCGAAAGATCTCAATCTCCATGATATAGGAATTTTGAAATCCTAGGGCCTTAGGAACCATTTTAAAGCTACGCCCAAACAATATTTTTTTTTGTAAATTTTTAATTTGGCAGATTTATTTTTAAATTTCAAAAAATCCTAACTTAAAAATAATAAAATATAAAGAATTGCGGTTTGAATTTTTGAAATCTTCGTATCATGTTTAGTGTTGAAAAAAATTAAGGCCTTGATAACCCAACTTTTACAATAAATACGGATCGTCAAACAAAACCTTTGATAATGAACAAAAATCGACAAAATCGTAAGGATCGTAAGGATTTTTGAGCAAAAAAATTTTTTTTTGTCTAATTTACTTCAAAATGTGTATACTTAGTATGTATTTTTGTTGTAGATCTAAAAAATAATCTCCATTACAAGCTACGGATAACCGTTTTTGAATTAATTCAAAAAAACCAACAGAAAATGACCATATTTAAAACAATGCACTTGAGAAAGCTCTTTAAATATATTTTTTAGACTCCCCACCCTAATATTGGCCTAAAAAAAATAAATAAAAAAATAAAATAAATCCCTAGAGTTTACCCAGTTATTACTACTCATGCCCCAATAGTAACTTTTTTAAATCTCCCGCTATGCTGTAGGTATTTGTTATACTGGGTTCACAACGGTGACTACTTCTTATTTGAAACAGAACATACATATATTTAGAAATTAGAAGAGAATTTGGTAAGAAGATATTTCGAAGAGCTTCTAGCAATGATTCTAACTCGAAATTTATTCACGGAACTAGCAATAAACCATTAGTGCTTTTTACGTCCAGCATTGCCAAGGTAAAAATGTATTTCAATGTTCTGATTACTGTTTAATAAATTGTGAAATAATAATAATATATAAAGAAGAGTACTTTTCAAATCCTTGACATTCAAAGTAAACCTACTCTCTAGAAAAAATATATTACAATCTCTTAATTAATTTACAATGTTGCATATGTCTTAAAAATATAAATAAATTTATTTGAATTACATTTTGGAATGTGAGTGACTACAAATATCGCAATACGTTGGTTATATTTACGCTTGTCGTTCTTAACATAATTACATAAACGTATAACGAGGACTTGTAATTCAAACAAAGATATAAAAATACTTGTTGATAAGGAATTTTATGGAATGTAAGCTTTATGAAATAACATTTTAAACAATCCTACATATCTTTAATTTCGCATTTTCACTCAAATATTTTGGCTCACATTAAGTATAGGGTATAATGGTTATACTACCAGTCATTATTGGAATCAATAATTGAGAGTGGCCAATTCCTTTTGGAAACACTATACTGTGCATCAAAAGATATTTAGTACTCTATACTGTATGTTTATTTTATTTCTTCTGGCAGTTGTGACTGAAATTTATTGTATGATTTATTGATATATGATTTATCGTATGGGTATAGTTAACAACAATTTACATGCCAATTGATCGACAGAGAACCAATAAACAAATATATATCAATTTCACAAAGTTTTATGTAAACAACGTATTTGAGCTTCTTATAACCAACGAACGTCCGTATATTCTATCTTTGTTTGTTAAATTGAATATATTCAGATAAACGTGTGTGTTTTTATATGTCGAGCTCTTCTATTGCAGCTGTGCGTAGAGCGAGTGAAACAAAACACTAGATCTTTCTCATCATCCAAGCGAATAGCATTGCTTAATTTTTATAGCCTTCTAAATTGTATCATACCCTTTTTCTAACGGGAGTCGATCAAGTTAATCCTTCTCAAGGATATAGCTATATTGGTATATTGTATATAATATTTTTATTAACAGGTATTTTTTAATAACAGAATATAGAGCATTTCAAGGACATCCTGTATTTATTTTATTATTTATTATGTTTATTGTTGCAATATTAAGAGCAAAGGTGAAGAAGCTAACGGGATATACAGGGCGTGGAAGTAAACAAATAAAAACTGTAACAAGATTGCTAATTATCTGAATTAATTAATATATTCAGTTTGATGGTTTTTATTCAAATCTTGCTAAAACAGATCATGCAGCCTTTTCTAGAAATACTCTGTAATCTATTATAATAATTAGGAAAAAATGTAGGAGTGTTTTCAAGAATTATTACTTATGATTGGAATTATCAACTTTTTTCCATTACATCCTCTCATCATCATCCACAAAATTTATTGTTCTTTTTTCTTCATATGTTTGTGCTTTTGGTGTGCAGTTTCTTGAGGTACTTTTTCATGGTGAATTTACAGAGGTTCTCAATTTTTTTTTTTATCGCGTACCGTTTTCAAGTTATCGGGGTCTATTTTATTTTTTCATATGGAGCTTATAGTAGGTTATGATAATTTTCAATAAAGCTTTTTTTTGATATTCAACCATATAAAAAAGTACTATTTTATTTTCGTAAATATGAAAAATTAAAATAAATTAATTAAGTGTTGAGATATATTATTCGAATGGCACAAAAATGCATTGATAACAATGGAGAATTATTTGAACACATGCTGTAATGCGTTTTTTTAATTTTCGTTAATTATTAAACCATAAATTATTGCTGGAAAAACTAGAGAGATATGGAATTAGAGGCATTCCTTTGGAACTTTTGAAATGTTATTTATCAAACAGAAAACAAGAAGTTAAAATAAACAATTGTAGAAGTCAGGAAGGAACTATCGTATACGGGGTTCCGCAAGGCACTATTCTGGGGCCTTTATTTTTCATAATATACATAAATGACATGCTTAACCTGAAATTAAAGGGTCAAATATTATCTTATGCTGACGACACAGCATTATTTATCGAAGGTTCCAATTGGTCTGAGCTCGGAGATGCAGCGATGAGGGATCTGGATCTTATAAGAACATGGTTGGATAACAATGTCTTATCATTGAATTCTGATAAATCACATTTTGTATCCTTTTCAATACACAACAACAAACAATCACCATTTAAACAATTAATAGTACATGATCAAGGCTGTAATAGTATATCTTGTAAATGTAAAATGATAATTAAGAAAACAGATAAATGTAAATATCTTGGAGTAATTTTTGATAGTTTCCTTAAATGGGATCAGCAAATAAACTCATTAGTTAAAAAACTTAGGAAATATATTTATATTTTCAAGAAAATTAAAAACATTTATTCGATGCGTGAATTTAAAACATTTTACTATGCCTTAGTGCAGTCTATTTTGTCTTATGGTATTATTGGTTAGGGTGGAGCTAGAGAAAAACATATTAATAAATTAGAAGTTATACAAAGAATGATAATTAAATCAATGTTAGGTAAATCAAAATATTTCTCGACTTCTAAATTGTTTCAGACAAGTAATTTGTTTAACTTGAAACAAATATATTTACTACATATATTAAAATACATTAACAAAAATAACTCTAAAATTGAAACCATGAATCATAATTATAGTACTCGATATAAAAACAATATGAAATATTTTAAAGCTAATAAAAGCTTAGCAAAACAACACTTCTTAAATTTTTTGCCTAAAGTGTACAATAGTTTTAATAAATTTATAACAAATAATGATATAACGATAAACAAAGGAAATTTCAAGAAATATTCCATAGAATGGTTGAAACATGTAGACGTCTCCAAAATTCTTCAATGTATCTCTTAAAATATATATATATATATATATATATATATATATATATATATATCTTATACACACCTACTTATTATCACGTCCGTTATGTAATGAAGATATAACATGTGCTATCTTCACTAGGACAATTTCAAATAGAAATAAAAATAAATTATTGAAAACCACACACTGACTGATTTTTCAGTCTTCGTGGTATAACTACCCTGTTAATAGTTGGAAGGGTATCCCTCACAACTATGAGCATTTTGGGTAATTGTTGTCTTTATACTTAATTTTGTAATTACCTTAATCTTGTAATTTTGTACTATAGATATTAGTGGTAATAAACATTATTATTATTATTATTATTATTGTCATAAATTAAAATATTTCCCCTAACACCAGTAGGAAAATCCCCCCTTTTTATTTTACTGAAGGACTTGATTTGACTCTTACCATAATAAGATTGATTTAATCGCCTTCAATAATCATAAAAAACGAATATATTGATGTGTATCATTATTTTTTCAATCCATAATCACAGATCACTCAAGATTTCACTTTCACAAAGTAAGTTATAAACTATTGGACTAACGGCGTGAAACACTACTACAGACAACGAATGCTACACTCAAGATGAACAGTAATGTTTTAAATTAATATTTCCGAGTCTTTCAACTGACCGCTTAGAAACGAAATGTTTGACTCGTAAATTACACTTAAAATTGAACACTTAAAAAATTGTTTACACAGTTATTCTGTTTGAAAATAAAATAATTGTTATAACTTGTCCTAATTAATGTAGGCTAGAACCTATTTAGGTTATTTGGGCGGTAATATTGCAATCATTGCTGAAGTAACGTAGTATCAAAATATGTTACAGATTTTGTACTCCAAATTTACTTTAATGTACATCAAATTGATCCTTTTGCATATCACATTCACCCTTTTGCAAATCAAATTAATCCTTTTGCAAACAACAACATCCATGAGAAGAAACTCCAGTATTTAATCTAAATATTCAATCTGATCATGTTGAATAATCGGTACGTATAACCCCCACGGATTATAATGGTGTTCCACAAGGTTCGGTACTAGGCCCAATTCTGTTCGTAATATATGTAAATGATCTTCCAGATATCATAAATTGTGAAGAAAAATAATTTTTGCAGACGTCACAAATTTCTTGAACCAATATTCCGAAATAGATTACAATAATATGATTACAGACAGTGGCGCACCCAGAAATTGGGGGGGGGGGTCGGAAGACAAAATTATTTAAATCATGAATCATGTTCTCATTTCTGAAATACAAGTGACGGCAAAAAAAAACAGGTCCTCACACTTATGAAATACAAGTGATGACCTAAAAAAAGGTCCTCACGTCTAAAATATAAGTTATGACCCTAAAACAAAGGTCCTCACTTCTGATATACAAGTAATGACCCTAAAAAAAATTGATGTTGAGTGTGAATTTTCACACATTTCAGGGTTTCGCAGGTATTAAGTAAGTGAATGATGATTATTTGAGATGCCAAAACAAATTTTATGTCAAAATATTTTAAATTCGAATGCCTAATACCATTATTTATGTTTCTAAATATGTGCAGTATTTTTTTTTTTTTATATAGCAAGGTTCATTAAGATTTTGAAAATTGCTCCGCCCCTCTGATTTCGTGTGTTCAATTTCAACAATTTCCACTGGTTATTAAATTTACGCTTTTAAAAATTAAATGCAACATTTGCCCAAATATAACTAGAATTTTGAAAAAATAATTTAAACAAAAGAAAAATGCAAAAAAAAAACAGAGAAAATAAAGTTGACTCGAGATCGGATTGAAACCTAGTTTGCAAATTAGAACGCAAGAGCTCTAACCATTACACTATCAAAGCATGCTGGGCCACTGACTTACATAAGTTATTAAATATTTTACATGGTCAAGCAAAAAACAAAAAATGCGTACACTATCAAAGCATGCTGGGCCACTGACTTACATAAGTTATTAAATATTTTACATGGTCAAGCAAAAAACAAAAAATGCGTACACTATCAAAGCATGCTGGGCCACTGACTTACATAAGTTATTAAATATTTTATATGGTCAAGCAAAAAACAAAAAATGCGTACACTATCAAAGCATGCTGGGCCACTGACTTACATAAGTTATTAAATATTTTACATGGTCAAGCAAAAAACAAAAAATGCGTACACTATCAAAGCATGCTGGGCCACTGACTTACATAAGTTATTAAATATTTTATATGGTCAAGCAAAAAACAAAAAATGCGTACACTATCAAAGCATGCTGGGCCACTGACTTACATAAGTTATTAAATATTTTATATGGTCAAGCAAAAAACACAAAAAATGCGTTATTTTCCGAAAACAAAGTCTGATCAAAAATCGGTTCACACCAATGTACATTACTTAGAATTTTTTCAGATTTTCAGTTTAAAGCATCTGGGCTACAGGGTGTGAGACAAAAATTGTTTTGCACAATTTTGGCAAAAAACGCGTCAAAATAAATTATTATGCAAAAATAAAATTTTGATTGTTAATCTACGTACTAAGGGATTTCATTTGATACCTTACACAGAATTTTTAAAAAAATATTTTTTTTTCGATGAGCAGATATTTGTTTATATTTTGAGGGGCATATGTTTTTTAGATGTTTTAGTATTTTTCCTATGTGCGGGCCAAAGAGTTGTATAAGCATGCCAAATTTCAACTCTCTAAGTTTAGCCGTTTGGCTACAATTTTTACCGGACAGACAGACAGACAGACAGACAGACAGACAGACAGACAGACAGACAGACACACAGACAGGCAGGCAGGCAGGCAGATAGGCAGACAGACAGACAGACAGACAGACAGACAGACAGACAGACAGACAGACAGACAGACAGACAGACAGACAGACAGACAGACAGACAGACAGACAGACAGACTGACAGACGACAAAATGACGGTATAAGGGTTTTTTGGTCATACCTACAAAACCCTAAAAACAATCAAAGGGTGTTTAGATCGGGCAAGCGTGTCGCCCACGGGATGTCTCCTGGAATCGAGGTAAGTCGTCCAAATATTGCCCTCAAAATTGTCATCAAAGCTCGGTCTTATGGGCTATGGCACCATCCTGTTGGAACCAGACATTTCCTAGGTTCATTTCTTCAAGAGCCGGTTCGAAAATGTTTTGAATCATGTCCACATACCGCTGTGAATTGAGTAACTGGTCGATTGTCCTCCTTAAAAAAATAAGGACTAATAATTTCAACTCTACACAACGCATACCTTACTGTCACCTCATCACTGTGAAGTGGTCTCTCGTGGAGCTTTCTAGGGCTGTTGAGATGTTGGAACTCGTAGAGAGAAACGTCAAAAATTGGTTGCATCAGTGCATAGAGAACGGTGGCAACCACCTTCAAGATATTTCTTCATGATTTGAAATTAAATTCTTTCATTATCAAAAAAGAAAAATAGTTTATCAGCAACAACTCTTTCATTCGCATTCAAAAAAAAGGAAGTTTTTGCGCTCCACCTTGTTTTATCAATATATTTTTGTAATTGCAAATGTAATTATTAATAATACAAATAATTTACATGTCTTAGACCTTGGTTTTGAGAAATCTACACTTAACAGTACAAGATCAAATATGTATATATAATTAAATTCTAAGTATAGATTATTAAAAGATTATATGTCAAAGTTAGTGAAATCTTGAAATGGATAAGATTTTCGTAATTCTAATGTTGGTAATGTAAGTTATAGTTTCCTGATTTAAAACTTCCGGGACTGATCTAAATTTTCACTTAATCTGAAATCAAAATCTTCGTAAATTGACATTTTAAAATTACGTAAGCTTTAAAACACGTGTCAATTTTTATAAATTTTGAAATGATAACCATTATTGGAAGAGTCGAGATAGTTAGTTAGTTCATTTTTATTTCCCCTAGGCCTTGTGGCGTTTAGGGTATTAACAATTACAAAGAAATAAAAAATAAAATAACATAACATCAATCATAGATCTATGGGAGGCGTTTTTTGGCAGCTACACTGATAGAGATAATAGCCTTAAATGCTGTACCAAAAAATTATTTGAACCCTGGAGTGAGATAAATGAATAATATTATTTAATTGAATTTATTAGATTATTGACAAGTGTTCTCAGACAAGCAGGGTCATGCGAATTAAATTGATGAACACAGCGGAAGTTATTTGTAAAATACCCTACATGAAACAGGGGTCCTCAAAAGTAATACCGGATGAATTGTTACACAGTGGACTAATTGTGTCACAGCATAAGCCGGCTGAGGACTAGAAGTTTTATACCAAAAAATAACTAAGATTAAATGTAAGATGAAAGTGGGTAGAGGAAGGAGGGCGGTTAAGTACGAGGAGAAAGCTAGAATAGAAACAGAATAATGAACGAATGTTGGGAGGAAAGAGCCAGAGAGGAACAGAAAGGAAGATGGTACGCATGGGGGGAGATGAGAAAGGAGTATTACTGGAGATGCGGAGTGGATGCGACAGAGGTGGAAAGGAGAAGAAAAGACGGGATAAGCGTGATTGAGGAGTTGTGGAGGAGGGATAAGGAAGTGGGGGAGCAAGAAAGAATAGTCAGAATAGACAAATCAAGGAGCACAGGAAGATATAAGGAGATCAGAACTATAGGGGTACCAAGCTACTTGAAGGGAGAAAGAGGGAGGTCAGGAGGGAGAATTAGGAGGATTGCGAGGCTAAGGTGCGGGAATGAAGAGAGAGGAAATGGATATTGGAGGAAACAGGAGTATAAGATGTGCAGGATGTGCGGGGAGGAGGAAGAAGATATAGACCACCTCGCGAAGAGATGTAGAGAGATGACAGTATGGTCAGGGAGCACATTAGACCTGTTGCACGAAGATGAAAGGGGGAGAGGTGGGCGAGAGAATTAGAGGCAAGAAGGATTGAGATTGGGGAAGGATAACACCAAGGGGTAAAGGAAGGAAGGAAGAGGCCCGTTAGGAAGCAGAAGGGGAGAAATGGAAGGAAGGAAGGCGGCTGAGGTTACCTGGAAATGGGGAGGAAGGAAGGGAGATAGGAGGAGGGGTGAAGAAACGGTTGGAAGGGAAGAGAATGGAATAAAATAAATTAAAGATGGGTGAGAGAACTGGAAGCAAGAAGGAAGGAGATCGGAGAGGGAAACCAGAATGAGAATAGGAAGAAAGAGAGGGACACTGGAGCAAGAAGAAAGAAAGGAGAAAAAATATTGTAAAGTGGATTGTATTGTACATTATTTATTTTTGATTGTTTTGATTGTTTTACTTCTATTTGTAATGGTTAATACCCTGAACGCCGCAAGGCCTAGGGAATGTTTCTTCTGATTCAGTGGTATCCAAACTTTTCCCAACATGTGGCCATATTTGATTCTAGATATTTCACGGGCCCGAATGAGTTGGGCCGAGGGACAGATATTTAAAAATCGAGTGAGAACGAGAAGTAGAAATTCCGAAAATCACTTGAAAACGGGAGAAAATATCTTGAAAATCAGTTGAAGACGGGGGAGGATATAAATTCCAAAAATCACTTAAGAACGTAGAGAAGCAATTCCAAAAATTACTTGAGGATGAAGGGATAAAAATCTCGTGCGGGTAGATTGTTCATTTGCTACGTCATAACTCAAAATTTTGAATATTTAAGTTGGTTTTGCAACAAATCGCATCCAATCTCATTTATTAAGAACAATATAATAAAAGCAAAATAAAATATTTCATGCAAAGGTTAGGGTGACCATTTTCTTAAGAAGGCAATGCGGGACGGAGCAAAAAAAGGTCCTCATTTCCCAAATCCAAGTGAAGAGCAAAAAAAGGTCGTCACCTCCCAAATCCAAGTGAAGAGCAAAAAAAAGGTCTTCATCTCCCAAATCCAAAATGCGGGACAATGCGGGAGAAACTGTTAAAATGCGGGACTTTTGCGGGACGCATCTTAATGCGGGACAAAATGTTAAAATGCGGGATTGGTCACCCTAGCAAAGGTAATGGAATAAAATTTTATTGAAAATTATAAAAATATTTTCAATTGATTGTTACGGCATTTATGTGCGTGTTATAACTTGTTACTGTCAACTTGTATTTATCTACATGTGTTTATGACCTGCGCAAATAGAGAAAATAATGGAGTGATGTGACTGGCTAAAATTCAAAGTTGATTTTGCACCAGACTCGCTTGTGGATAAAGTTGGTTCTGTTTTGTCTTGCACAATTCGAAACGACATTATAAATTGATATCGTTGATTTTGTTCATATTTTTTCTGTTTTCTGAATAGCTTTCAAGGTAAGAAATGATAATACGTGGTATCTCGATTTTGAAAAAAAAATGTGATTATTTCGGTTTTGCATTTTGCCTCCTCAGATATAAAACATATGATATAAAACAAGATGATAGAGAGAAAATCAATGACCAAAGTGTAAGATAAATTTGCATAAGTCCAAAACTCCTTTGATACTGCTCAAGTAAAAATTAAGAGGAAGTACACATATTTTGTAAATCATTTTTATGAGACATTATAATGAATTAAAATTATATGTTGTAAAAAATTAATTATACTAATTTAATAAATGTTACAATGGGAAATTAATTAATTAAATTCCAGTCATATTTGTAACATTGTCAACAAAATTTTGCATATTGAGAAATGTTCACACGAAAAATTGTATCAAGTATTAAAGTTGCGGCGAATACAAACTAACGCAAACACAATTGAGATGTTGTAAGTCATTATTAAATAAATTACGCACATAATGTTCATATAAAGTGTAGAAGACAGTATTGATTGTTTGGGGGACAGAGAAAATTGTTCTAGCAGATGTTTTAAAAGATGCATCTGATGAGAATGCCGTATTAGTTAATGGAAACATTTTATATAAATATATACACACACATACTTAGAAGTTTGAAAATTCGTTAGTAGTGGGAAAATATCACTTTATGGAGATGTCAGCTGAACGAGGATCTTTTAAGTATTGGTATACAGCGGTATTCAAACTATTTTTTCTGGAATCCTGGTGTTTCGTGAGAATTATCTAAAGCAGTGGTGGGCAAACTGCGGGCCCTACGTGGCCCTTGATAGTTTTACATGCGGCCCTTCATGAATTATTATATTAGTAAAACTTATCTTCACTATGGCCAATAAAAAATCATTGTACGCAATTTAAGTGACTTTATTATCCTCTATCCTAAATTATAGTATATATTTTAATTTTTTTATTGTCTGAAGATATGATATACATTAACAATTTTGATTAATTAAAATGATTTTATTTATGAAATAGTTACAAATATCTAGTAAAACAAAGAATAATACAAAAAGTTTTAATTTAACAAGGACGTGGTTGTCTCCACAGCTTGTATGGAACATGATAATGGTGTTTGTAATCATCCCTTATGATGAAGTTTTGCCTTATTAGCAAAATTATTATGTGCGGAATCTTATATGAATTTCCTTCTTTTGCTAACATGGTTGCTTCTAGACAAGTTTGAAATGTTAGAAAAACATTATCAAGGGTTTGTATGTTTAATGCATTAAATGCATTTTGTACACATTCAATCAGTTCGTCGATTGTATTCGGTGAAGCTGTATGTTGTAAGTATTGTATAGAATTGAAGAAGCCAAGATACAATACAATATAATTTGGACTGTTTGATGGTTTTGATTTAAGTCAATTTGGAACTTCTTCCTTGCAATTCAACACAATTTTGATAAAAATTAGTCATTTTGTTAGAACAGCGGGCGTCACTTGAATTTGTTTAAAATACGCGTTTTTTCTGTGAATTACTTTTGACATATGCAAAACATTTGCGCGCCATTTGTTTATTAGTTGCCTAGCAACCACTTATTTAGAAATAAAAACAAAAAAGATCAAGATAATATTACTTTCGTTGATCCCACATTTTTTAAAGTAATATGTAGTTTATTAGATTCCGGGATAATAGGTCAGGAACAAAGAATTACTCGGTATTGACGTAAAACTAGTTTCGATAAACTTGTATTATCTTCTTCAGTTACACTACATAATTCGAAACAGAGAACTGATACAAATTCCTCTCCAGATGAGGGTGGATAATAAAAAACTGTCATATTTTATTATAGCAATATTTTAAAAACAAATTAAAAACAAGATTAAAATCACTATAAAGTCATAAAATTATTAAGTATCACAGATATTATAAAATAAAATACAGTAAAATAAACAAAAATCAATTTTTTTATCAAAATATCAAAAATTAATTTACTGTATTTTATTTTATAATATTTTCTAGTTTTTGTAAAGTATATTTTACTGTAACGTACATGATACAGATTTGAGGAGCTATGGGGAGAGCTACCTATAAACTAAATATCTCATTTATTATTTACTTAGAACAACGCATAAATGTGCGGGATTTGAACCTGCTCTATAGATAACTATCCACCCACGGAGCCACAACAATTCTAATTCTTGTGACCTCCTTTTTTTTCTTTATTTTTATTTTTATATCCTAATGTCTCTAATTTCTTAATTATATTATTATGTTAGCAAGGACATGTTGCCCTTTTGCAATTAGGTTGTTGTATTCACGAACTTGTTCCTGAATCTGTCCTTTACTTAAGTTTACTTTCCCATTCTTTACTTTAAATGCACGAACTCACGCCATGCGACCATTGCTGGACTTGATAAACTGTCCATTGTTCGACTGACACACTTTGTCTAAAATACTACGACATACTACATATTAATAATTAGATCTTTTATGAATTATACACAGTTTCACTTTAGTTAAATTAATTTAGAGACTAAGGAATACCATTCACTGAATAATAAGGATAGGCATTGTTTACAAGATATCGATAAATCATATCTATGGTAACAACGGTTGTCTTCCTCCAAATGATCCATACATGGCACTACTGAGGAATTCCTTATTTCCCATCGCCTAATAGTTAATTGGAAATTATATTATCGTTTTATATATTTAACTTTAACGTTGTGAGCGTAATGTTCTACTTTCTTGGATTTAAAGTTGTTAAATGCCGTAACGAAGCACGGGTACTTTACTATATATATTGTGTTTGTAAAATTGTTTTCCTGATTTTCATAATTTAATAAACAAATGGATAAAACAAGAACAGATAAACGTTGAATCTACGAATTAGGAGAATACCAGAAGAGAAAAACATGGTTTAATTGATATTGAACTTCTCAGTGTCATTTAGTCAGTGTCAAACCTTTTAGTAGTTTTCTAGTTATTTTATTAATTTGACAGTTTATTTTCAGATCACTCTCTCATTTCCTTTTTCAAAGCAAAAAGTTGTTTACTAACATTATGGAATGTTGTTCACTGTCAAAGATCTGGAGTGAACTAACAGGTTCATTGTATGAATCCACTTTCGCTATCAAAGAAGGAAACTAATACACGATATAATTATTTTCTGATCTTCCTGTTAGGCAGGAAAAAACATTTCTTCGAAAACGTTACTCTCGTTATTATAACTTTAAAAAAATGTTTAATTACAGTAAAAAATCTTAAATTAATACTTGTGTATAGAGAAATCAGGAGTAAAATTGGATATATTTAATTTAGAGAAAGATGAAATTTGACATACATATACAGATCTTTGACCTGCATCGGGGCTGTTTTTCCACCTAGGCCAGCAAGGACATTGTCTAGTGCCAGCTTTGACAAAGGACCCAGTCATCGATTTTAATCAGAAATTCATATTTATTGTTTTTATTATCCACTACCTGGAGTTTGTTTTGTAAATTTTTGTAAACCACGTAAATGATAAGCGAGACATTTCGATTTCAAGTTGAACAGAAAATAATAATTTCTTTATTCTATACCACTCTTTTGTATGTATTTTCAATGTAAACACTTTAGTTCCCTACTCTGCCTCTAGGCGGATCATATACAGTGAATTTATTTTTTAATGCAACATGTACTATGCCAATACCATGGATACAGTTTTTGATAGCAATATAAATCGTGTTCATTTTCATTTGCAACATAGAAAAAACCATATCTACTAGCAAAATCAAAATATTTGATTGAAAATACAAATAAAAAAAAAATAATAATAAAATAAATAAATAAATAACTAATAAAAAATGTTCAAAAGTTTCTCCATTTACTTGCATACAAAATGTTAAACGATCATAAAAATGATTCAAAACATTCAGCAATTGCTCTTAAGGTATATTGTTGTATGCTTGAACAATTTTGTCTTGCAGTTCAGCAACATCCCTAAGTTCTCCATTATATACTTTGGCTTTTAAATATCCCCAATAAAAAAAATCATTGGGTGCCAAATCCGGAGATCTCGCTGGCCAATTCATCGACCCTCCTCTTCCAATCCAGCTATTGGGGAAAGTTCTATGTAAATATTCTTTAACTATTCTAGAATAATGGACTTGTGCGCCATCATATTGAAACCATATTTGTCCATTAATATTCAGGTTTCGCAACGCAGGTAATATTTGGTTTTGCAAAAGGGTTAGATATTTTTCGGCATTAAGGTTACCGTCAATAAAAAAAGGCCCTATAATATAGGTTCCTATTATCCTTGCCCAAACGTTTAATTTTTGCGGCCTTTGAGTTCGGGAGGAATGAAACAAATGTAAATTTTCTCGACTCCACTACCTAAAATTTTATCTGTGCACTTCACCATTTAGAGTAAATGTTGCTTCGTCAGTAAATAAAATTCTTTGAAGCATTGTTGGGTCGGAATTAATTTTTTCAAACATTTCAATACAAAAATCCATACGTACTGCTGCGTCCCTTTCTAACAATTCTTGATGATTTTGAAATTTGTATGATCGAAACTTTTCATTTTTTAAAAAGTTAAAAACAGATTCAATACTGACACCAACGGTTTGTGCAATTGATCTTAAAGTATTTTGATTGTTTTCTTCCACTTGTAATAATATTTCCAACTGATTCTCTTCTGTAAGCACGTAGGATGTTGTTATTTTTTTTTATTATGTTTTGACTTAAGACATCCTTCGCGATGAAATTTATTAACTAGTCTTGAAAAAAAAAATTCATACAAATTAGCGTAGATGCCTTTCTGGGCGCGCTAAAAGAAGGATGTAATACAGACCATATTACTCCTGAATGTACACAGACTATAAAATATGGTCACAAGAATGGCCATGTCTCATCTCGAGCTGTCGTGTCTACAATGGAACCTAATGATAATAATGATGATAATGACGATGACGATGATCACGATGATGACGATTGTGACGATGATGATGATGCTGACGATGGTGACCATGCCGATGATGATGATAATTGTAATTATTGTGACGATGACGATTTATAGTATCTTCTGCTGTTTATAATAAATTATTCGTACGATTAGTTGATATATTTGTTGTTGAATTAATTAATTCTTGAGTATAGCAAATAAAGCAAATGAAAATATAGGTTATCCATCTGAATCGGAAATAAATGATTAAATTATTTTGCATTTGTCGGCACAAAAGTAGTTTAAGTGTCGCAACTGAGTTACATTCACTGTGATTTGCAGTTACTTCTTGAAATAACGAGCAATTCGCATTAGACTTCACGACAAAATCACCCACGAGCAGCCTTATTTCTTCCATCATCTATTGCAACAAGACAGCACAGCCAACAGCACAGCGCAGCCAACAGATTAAATCGAAAAATCTCTAAGCGAGCGGAACAGATTATATACATGTGGAAACCGTTAATTGATCAACGTTTCGCAAATTATTCATTCAACTTTTGTTATAATGCTAAACAAACATTCTAAATTATTATTACTTCGAAATATTTGCGAAAATTAACAGTGGTTGTCAAATTTGCAAACTGAGGTGCTGAAAACACATGCATTTATTTTCAGGAAGGGAAAAATATAGACATATTTTTGAAAATACAGTGGATATCGCTTATAGCGACATCTGATATAAAGGCATATCGATTTTTGTGACGAAATTTCAAAGTCCCGGCCAGACACATCTTTTTATACGTGTGACTTATCGCTTATAACGACATCGGATATATATTACGACAAAATTAATATAACGACGAAAAATGACTTGAAATTTGGGCTAAATTTGGAATAAATATCACGAATACAGCGGGGAAGTACCAAATTAGCTAAGGGAATTGCCGAGTTATGAAAACGCAAGGCGAAACGCTACAGATAAACATATTCATTCAGTGGTTAACTAAGAGTTGAAGCTACGTCATCGATGTCGATATGGCGAAACGAAAAGCATTAATGGAAATTTTTCAAATATTGATGAAGAATTTGAAACCGAGGAAGATATTGCGGAAGATGAAATTTTAGCTGGATCAGATCCGAATTTGGAGTCAGAAATAAACAACGACGAAGTGGAAACGGAAGAAACTACCGTGTTCCAACCACCTACTATAAAGGATGCATTTTCAGCAATTGAAACAATTCAGCATTTTTTCACGTTTAATCAAAATTTAAAAGAAGTTAAAACAGATTTTGCATTGCTACATTTGGAAAAAAATATTGAAAAAATTAGAAAACCAAAAATCACAAAAACAATTCTTTTTTTTTTAATACATTTTATTTAACTAGATCTACATACATGATTTAACACATAGTTTTGATTATACATTGTTTGTCAGGGTTTGTCCCGTTGTGGGGTCGGTTCGAAGAACTCCCCTGTCACTTCATTTTGTGTCTGTTAATTCGCTACTAATGTTTATTTAGATTGTTCGCTATCCGCACTATCACTGTCACTGTCTATTATAGTGTTTTGCGGTAATTTTCTCTTTAATCTTCTGTGGATTTTTCGCTTGCCCAGTTAGTAGTGTGTGGCACTGGTGAACTGTCCAATTCTGTGGAAAAATGTTGTTGACAGCTTTTTCATGAATTCTTCTATTGTCAATATACCCAGTTCCTCGTGTAAATGGCTGTTCCTGGTGAACCACGGGCTGTTGGTGACGATCCGTAATACTTTCGACTGAAAAGCTTGCAATTCTTTAATGTGTTTTCGGTGTGCAGCACCCCATACCATGCACGTGTAGGTCAAGGTAGTAGGTCTCAGTATACTTTTGTATATTAAGAGGGAACATTTTCTTTTTAGGGTTGACTTGATTTTCCTATTCACTAATGGATAGAGCATCGCTAATTTAGTTCGGGCTTCTCGTAAATTTTCTTAATGTGGTGTCTCCATGTTAGTTTGTTATCGAGATGCACCCCTAAATATCTTATTGCTTGGTTAGGCGGGTTCCATGGAATAATGTTGTTAATAATTATATCTGGCAGGAAATTATGTAAGTGTTAAGTTGTTTGAAAAATAAGTTGGATTGTTTTTTTTTTATGTTTTTAAATTTTAACTGAACGAGAACCCGAACCTGTAAAAATTTAAGTTCTTGAACATAGAAAATATTGTTACTGAATCTGAATCTGAAACCGAACCGAAATGAACATATTGAACCTGAACATAAATAAATTCAGCTTAAAATCCCTGGTATTTCGTATGTTCAATAAAAAAGTAGATACTCGGTATATACTATTGTTTGAGAACCACTGTTTTCGCTCGTGCAGCCGTGTGCAATAAACAGTAATTTGAAATTATTTATCTAATTTTATGATAACAAAGACCAAATAACAGTCTTGTGACATCTAATTGCATATTAAAAACTTAAACAATACTTTAAAGATCTTTCAAATTTCAGGGGAGATATTATAGTTATGGGCAAGTGAGGTCTCGTTTACTGTTAAAGAAATTCAACTCCCTTGAAATTAAATTTGTTTTCCTGAATCTTATATTTCATGTTCTTATATACCGTAGTAGGAAACCACAGGTCTTATACCTTGCATATGAAATTTTAGACTAAGCAGGTGTTTAAAAAAATGTTACAGTAATTGGTATCAATTACAAATAACAAAATGTAACAAAAATAAATGAGGAGGAAAGAAAGTTAAATTATAGGTTATCAAATTAAGCATATCTGTCTCTATGAGCAATGTCAGTCAAAAATCATACTAGTCAATGGTATTGACTGTTAGTTAAAATTTTAACTAACAGTCAATACCATTGGTTATTATAGTATAATATTTAAATTTATTCCTGTTTTCCTATTTTTCTGTATTTTTCAAGTACAAAATATTTTGTCAATGTTAATTCTGCAATTTCACCATCCTTGGAGATGACTGATGTACATGTTGTTAGAGTGACGTTTAACTAACATAGGTAAATTAATTTATAATTATATAAGATTGTTACTTTATTGTATGTTATTGTTATAGCACCTGAAGAAGCCAACAATGTTGTTGGAGAAACGTTGTGTTGTTTAAAATAAACGCTTCTTGTTCAAAAAGCTGAATGAAATTATTTCCTAATTCTACCAAATATTGTTTTGTAAATTAAAAAATTACACGGACTTTTTGATCACACCTCGTGTATTTTAGATTTAATTTATAATTGTTTGTCTGATAAGCCAAAGATTTTGTAAGGAAATGAACTATTTGTGGACACCGTTTTACCCTTTTTGTACCCTACAAATTCTTTGAAATACTTGCTCTGATATTATTTCTATTTATTACCTTTCCTGCAATTGTAACAAAAATGAACTTACATAACTATACGTCTATGGCAATAAAACTCTTCTAAGTAGGTAATTTACAAACAAAATAGAAAAAGAAGATAATGCGCGAGTAGGAAGGAATAGTGTTGTGAAAGTGAAGCACTAATACATATTACGTTACGCATTATATTTGTTTCTATTAACACTAACAGATGGCTACATACACGTAAGATGAATTCAATTTAAATAATATTTAGCAGATTATTACGTATTTGAGAAAGCGTTCTTGGAATTATTATTTTACAAAATTCCTAATAGCACATAATTCGCGTAAGAAAATAATTGTTTATACTTGACATTTATGGTGTAATACGACCTAAATTTTCATAAACAGTTCAAGTTTATAAGTTTTTTTGAGTTTCGAGATTGCATTTTTTGACAACAAAAACGAAAATGATAAAAAATGTCTTATTTTTGAAGTGCAAAAAATATATCAGAGAACTAAATTCAAAGCTTAGTATTATACAGGACATGACAGACGAATACAATGAATAGGACTGATAAAAGGACTGGATGTCAGAAGCAGTAAAAGCGAACATTCATACTGCTTCAAATATTAGGGGGACCGCAAATCCATTATTTTAGAGTACGAGGATTACCTTTTACGTATTTACAAACGACCACTAGATGGCAATATTGAAATGTGTCATTACTATATTCGTAAAATTTGAAATTTTTTATTGTGAAATCAGTGGCAGCCTTTAAAAAATGGATATTACCCGTAAAGGTTTTCGTTGGATGATTTTTTACGATTTTAGTAAAGACCTCAACAACAATGTATAGATTCGCTTCGTTTAACGTTTGGTAATGAAGCACCATCAGAAAAGACTGTTTACAATTGATTTTCAGAATTTCGTCGTGGTCGTGCGTCCGTCAGTGAGGAATCTCGTGAAGGTAACAAATTTGACATTTGTTATTGTGAAATTAGTGGCAGCTTATAAATGGACCGAGTAGTTAAAGATCACTGACCGTTAAAAAATAAAAGTTTGTGTAAAAATGGATATTACTCGTGAAGGTTTTCGTTGGATGATTTTTTACGATTTTAGTAAAGGCCTAACTCAAAACAATGCATAGATTCGCTTCGTTCAACTTTTCGTAATGAAGCACCATCAGAAAGGACTGTTTACAATTGGTTTGCAGAATTTCGTCGTGGTCTTGCGTCCGTCAGTGATGAAACTCGGAAAGGTCGACTAAAATCGGTTGTTATTCAAAAAAAAAAAAAAACATCGATGCTGTGCGCATGATTGAAGAAGATCGGCATGTGACTTACCGTGAGATAGATGCATCCTTTGGAATATCGCACACTGCAATACATTCGATTTTGCCTGAACATTTAGAATAAAATCTGTTCCCGATGGATTCCGCATAATTTGACCGAAGCTCAAAAAAAGGTTTTGATTTAAAATAATTAATCCGGTGATTTTTTTTAACGGTGATATATCAAAATATTTACCTCCGAGTGTGTGTTCCATAGATCCAAATAGGTGAAAATCAGAAGGCGCAAGATCGGGTGAATACCGTGGATGTGAAATAATTTCCCAATTTAAGTCCTGAATTTCACACGGGTTATTTTTGCTGAATGCATTGTCATGATGAAATATTATTCCTATTCGATTAAATAAATTTGGATGGTTTTCCTTTAGTTTGTCTCTCTAATTGTTGGAGCTTGAATAATTCTTTTCAATTAAAAATATTCTATTAAATACAAATTTGCTACAAATTTGGATGTATAGATTGTTACTAGGTTTATTTCAGCTAGCCAGTTTTGTATAAGAAACTCGCAAGAACTAGAATTTTGCGCCACCTCCCAAGATTGTTCTTTGTGGCCAATCTTTAAAGATGTTTCAATAGCTTCAATTGAACTATAAAATTTGCTCATTGATTTTTTATAACTTTTAGAAATTTATTTACAAGTCCTTGAAAATTATGCGAAAGATGATTTTTAAAAGATAATTTTAATGAGATTTTTTCAGGGGAAACATATTTTAAATTTTTTCTCCAAGGTGAAAAAACATAATTACTTATAGAGCGTTTCTAAAATCAAAATAATATGATACAAGATAATATTTTTCCATTTTATCTGTATAGTTAAATATAAGAAATATTTTTTGCCTGTTTAACAACCCCCCCCCCTAGCAGGTAATAGCCACAATAACGATTCTTATTATAAAAGGATTATTTCCAGGTCCACACTAGGTCATAATGTTATAATTACCTAGTCAACATTGCTATTTTAAACCAATGTAAAATCTGTTCCGATGTATGGCTGCTAAATTACTAAAGAAATTATCCATAAACTACAAGTTTCTGTTAATAGATGCTTTTGCAGAATTTTTCGCATTAATTGTTAATTAGTTAGCTAAAATTTTTGGCGCACAACAACGATGGCTATTTGGTATT
Source organism: Liopterus haemorrhoidalis (assembly GCA_963971575.1). Classification (NCBI taxonomy): domain Eukaryota; kingdom Metazoa; phylum Arthropoda; class Insecta; order Coleoptera; family Dytiscidae; genus Liopterus; species Liopterus haemorrhoidalis. The sequence goes on from OZ020615.1 coordinate 3,101,735, forward strand.
ACCGTATTTTGCGAACCATAAGACGCCCGAAGACGGGACAAATAAGGAGATAAAATAAAGGATCGAAAGCTTATCACCAGAAGAATGAAAGATAGTTTGTAGAAATGCACAAAAAAGAAGTAAGACAGGAAAAGACACATGATAAATATAAGGTAATAATTTAAAATCAGAATTATTCTAAAATTTGTAAAACATTTATTAAAATACCTATAATACATAATATCGATATATTTTATTGTTCTATCTACAATATAAAAAGTAAAATGTTAACAATATAGTTACGAAATCCTTCTTCTATATAAAGGAAATTGAAATTTGTATGAAAATTGATCGATTTTAAATTAGAGTTGAAACGTTCCCACAACATTGACCCACAGAAAGGAGTAATATAATTTATTCTTTCGTAATGTTGACTTTTTCTTTACAAAATGTTGTGTAACTGTCATACTAATGATTCTTAAACTTATTGTTACGCGATAAAAATAAAAACATTTTCCAACACCTAAGTTGGAAGAAAAATTATAATTTTAAAACTTATAATTCAGAACTGGTAAGAGATAGAGACTTGTAGTTGAAATTTCTGGATTTTTCAGACTTTAGGTGATATAGAAAAAAATAGCCTTTTTATTAAGCACTAAAACCAGTCAAAAATTTTCAAAATTTCTATTTTTAGAAGACAATATCTCAGAAACGAGAATAAAGAGAGACCTGCTATTGGAATATTTTAAATTCCAAGAACTTTACCGTAAAAATAAATTTTAAACTAATATAAAACAATTATTAAGGCCCAGTCTTTCCACCTTTAGGTAAACCTCTTGGTAACTATCTGCTAGATAAGGTTAAGTGATACTTTCTGTGCTGAATAAATCTCATCCCGTTTTTCAATACAAATTAATCTACCAGATAATGAGACTCATATATTGAATTCATTGATCGGTATTGACATTTATTCAGATTCCAAATAACCTTATCTGTCATATAGTTACCTAGAGGTTTCATAATTTTTAATAATTTAAAAAAATCTTTAAGCAAAAACGGTATGAGATAGATATTGGCGGTTGGGATTTTTGGATTTTCCATGCTTTTTATAAAACGGTAAAAAATTAAATCCTTTTTAGTTTTTATATTTTTGCATCGAAGCCGTTTTGAAAACTTCGAAACGTTTTAAAAAATATATATATTTATAAGCTGTTCACTTTTGTAAGGACAAACCAGATCTAGTTATTTTGGTTACTCTTAAAGTGTAATACGGGCTTTAAATGTCAATTAAAAATATTCCTTGCGCTGTAAAACCGACTTTAGATTTATTGTTTCTGATAATTATTATGAAAGTGACATATTTTATAATTTTTTAATACCAACAAACTACCAGCAAACTATTAAAACAAAATTTCCTCTTAGTTTGTTCTTACAAAAGTGAAAAGCTTATAGAAGACATTTCAAAAACTAATATACATTGAGACCTGTAGTTGGAATTTTTGGATTTTCCATACTTCTTTTAATACAGATAAAAATTAAGACTTTCTTAATTTTTATATTTTTGCATCGAAACCGTTTTGAAAACTGTCAAATATTTTGAAATTTTTTATCTTTAGAAGACGACATTTCAAAAACTAAAATAAATAGAGTCCAGCGGTCGGAAAATTTTTGAATTTTCTATACTTTTTAGTATGATTTTAGAACTATCAAAAATTTTGAAAGTTATTGACAGCATCCTGCAGTTTTTGAAATCCTCGTAAATCAAATATTCTATAAAAAATTTGAGGTCTTAATAAGGCTACCCATTTTGTGTTTATGGGCAGTTAACCCTTAAAATGGCAAAACATCTATAAAAGGTTAAGAAAAATTGCGATTTTTGGCAAAAAATAATTTGTTTCGGATTTGGATAAAAATTTGTGGATGTATGTATTTTGGACCGTAGATAACGAAAATGTGGTCTCGCCCTACCCGTTTTTGAGATATTATTTTAAAAAAACTGCCAACAAATAGCAGTATCTCAAAACTAAAAGGCCAAACTTATTTTAAATAACTTATTCATACATTCTGGACCCAAATGACTTCAGAAACACATTTTGGTCTAATAAAAAAGACAGACTCGTAAAAGTCGAAACTTTTGTCGAATAATTTAGTCAACATTTATTTGGCAGTTATTAATCTTTCTTATAAATCAATAAACGATCAGCAAATTTTATAAATAGTATAAAAAACTGAACAGTGTTAAAAGTGTTATAAGAGCTACAGAACTACTACTTAAAGAGGCGGTATTGTAAAATCCGCCATAAACTTGGAGACCTGCTGTCTCAATACTTTGTTTACAATAATCCCCATCGTAGACCCAACCAACAAATTCTTGTGTACGTAGATTTTCATTTCTTAACCATTCTTCCAATGGCCGGAAATATTCCCGAAGTGCTGTACCATCGAGTTTTGATTCTCCAGTGGCTTGGAAGAGGGCTTCTGTCCATGGAATAGAGGAACCTTTCTCCATCAACTGACTGTAAGAGACAAAAACAATAATTAATAATTGATAATATAATATAAAAGATCCAATATTCAGATGGGAAAATAATGTTGAAGTATATATTGTCGTTAAGGATGAAATTTGTAGAAAACAAGGCAAAGTTGGTTGATAACGTACAAATATAAGGAATTATTTTATTCATCAATGTATGCACCCATATTATCTATACACTTTTGCCATTCAAGCGGCAGGTTGTTCAGGCCGGTGGGATAAAACCCTGGCGGACGAGAGTCAATGAATTCCTGGAAGGCCAGTTTTACAGCATTGTCTAAATTAAACTGTTTTCCTATTAAAAAGTTGTCCAAATTGCGGAATAAGTGGTAGTCAGTGGGGGCTAGGTCTGGTGAGTATGGAGAATGATGAAGAAGTTCCAACTCCAATTCCTGTAGTTTTGCCACTGTTATTTGTGCAGTGTGTGGTCTAGCGTTATCATGCAATAAGATAGGAGTCGATCTGTTGAACAATCTAGGCCGTTTTTCTTTAAGTTTTTCCATCATTTCGTCCAGTTGGTTGCAGTATATTTCTGCTGTGGTCGATGAGCCAGGTTTTTTATTTTAATTGGTTTTTAAGTTACTTGTACGAAATTTGGCGAACCAATTCGATATTGTCTGCTGCGTAGTAACACTAGAGCCAAATACACTATTAATGTTTCGAGCGGTCTGCTATGCCGGAGTTCCACGTAAGAACTCATACTTCATAACGTTCGGAAAAATGCCTCGGGCGGAACGAGGACATCTTCGCTATTTTTCGACGTAAAATAGCGAAAATGTTGTTGGTTATTGTAGAAATAAAAATTTTGAAAAAACTTTATTTGTGTTTACTTTTAAACCAAAACGGTTCTTATTTAAAAAATCAGCTGTGGCCACTACAGATCCAACTGCCATCACATAGTACTTGTATAAAATACATTCTAGCAGCAGAGTAGAAAAAACTTGGTCCAATATTTTCTAACAGAGATATTATTTATCATGACCATGGAAACGTTACATATAAGTATGAAAAAATTTAGATATTGTTATTAAATGTATTTGTTAAAACTGGCGGAAAGGCTATGTGCCTAGGCCATAATAAAATAAAATAGAATAGAATAGAAAAAATTTGAAATTTTTTTCAAAAATGTAAATGCAATTTAGGGGTGAAATATAAAAAAAACGGTCAAAATGAAATGATCTTGAAACTAATGATATTAAAAAGACACCTAAATGCGAAAAAGTACAATATAATTGTAGTACAACAAAGACAGATGATACAAAAGGTATAATTCACCCCGAATCTAGAATTACCCCTTTAGGTTGATGATTAGAGCAAGATCCTGAATTTAATTTTTAAACACATATACGGATAACATTGTAAGCAAAATCTAAATCAATATATCATTGGACCTAAGAGATAATGAAGAATCCGAGGAAAAACATTTTATCACTTTTCATCCCCTAGGGGTCGAATTTCGAAAAATTGCATATAAGCTTGTGACAGAGGGAATATATTTCCTGAATTTCGTATCTCTATGTCAAGGGACGTTCTTTCGAATAAAAAATACCAATTTACCCCTTTAGGGATGAAATTTAAAAAACTTTCTAAATATTTTAAATAGAAAATTATGTACCAAAATGGAATGTTCTAACTCAGGAAATACAAATGTTTCTATAATTCACCCCAAATGTAGATTCACCGCTGTAGGGGTTGATTAGGGCAAAATCCTGAATTACTGTTTCAAAAATTTGTATGAGTAACCGCTTAAAAAAAAGCTTAAATATGAAGTTCCATAAAAATCCTTTTAGCCGAATTTGCTCTGCACGTGTACACAGAACGTCAGACAGACAGATAGACGGACGGACGGACGGACAGACAGATAGACAGATCAACAGACATCATGCTAAAAATAGTCAAAACGTTATGTAGGGACCTCAGTTCGTGGAGATCCATCGAAATCTAGAAATGTCAAAATCGGTATGATCATAATACCTCTCTTATATATGTAGGCGGTCGGTAAAAATTATCCTCGTACAATGATACCTTCGGCAATAGTTTAATTATAGAACTGTAACTGTGTGCTTGGCACATTTTTAATGAAATACCAAGCTTTTACCTACACAGTAACCTTGTGTAGTACTTTACTTCTAACAATAAAGTACAGGCATCGTGTAGTTGGTTACGTTGGTTACGTAGTTGCGGATACTTGTGGGCGAGGTTATTCTGTTGAATGGTAGATCACGCTCGTGATAGTTTAAACAAAGAATAAAAGTTCACATTTTTTACAATTTTATGGTATTTTTTTAGGATGTTAAAGATAAAGTCTGACAATGTTGAGAACATTATGATGTAATTAATTAAAATATTAATTATATAAAAAGTGTTGAAAGAAAACACTTGTTAGTTAAAAGGGATATTTTGAAATAATTCAGGATTCTTTGTACAATAGAGGAAACTAATAAATACAAGCTATAAAATAAAATAGAACTACGGGAAATATAAAACACGCGTCTCTATCGGTATTATAATTTGGTTATTTTCTTATTAAATTATATTTGCAATAGATATAGTATAAGGGAAGAATTTAATTATCTCTCTCGTGCTCTAGCAAATATAAGTATACATGAGGAATTGGTCGTCGAATTAAAAAAAAAAAAAAAATGATGTGAAGTGTAAATTTTCACACATTTCAAGGTTCTGTAGGTATTTAATAAGTGTAAGAAGCCAATATAATACTGGATGTCTAGGTATATTTGTTCTATAATCACATCAAAATCAACAGTTTTTTGATAGTCACTTTTATTCGTTATTTGAGTACTAAGAACTTCCATGTAATTTTTTCGAACAATATTTAAATACTTTGCCAAAACCCCAACGTTTTTTTTTTCTGCGTGCGCACAGAGCCGTAGCAATGTTTTTGGCGCCCTTGGCAAATAAAGTAAATTAATTAAATTAACTTAACATTGCGCCTCACATCCACTTCCAGAATACAAGTGATGAGCAAAAAAAAGGTCCCATTCAAATTAATAGTAAATGGAAAGTCCGTTAGAACAAAGATATCCGACAACTGTTCTCAAGGGCAAGTATCACACAAGAACTGAGAGGTAGACGATTACAGTGAATAGGACATGTGATGAGGATGGGAGGACAGAATGATTAAGAAGATATGGAAGGGAAGATTGAATACTCGACCAGTGGGAAGACCTCGCAATGGATGGAGAGATTAGCTAACCGAAGATATAACAAGTATTGGTATACAAGATACATCGAAAGAACTGAAAATGCACAGATCAAGATAGATGAATTATGTGAGTGAGGCCAAAAGTCAACCCGACTGTCAGTGCCCAAAGAAGAAGAAGAAGAAGATAATGAAGAAGAAGAATAAGAAGTATCCAAATTAAATTTAGTTGGTTGATTATCGTGAAATTAAAATAGAAATATTTGTAAATCATTTGCTCATGATGCTTTCTACATACGATAAAAAATTTCAAAGATATATTTTTAAAATTTTGAGTAAAATATTAAATAAAAGCTTTTGATGATTAGTTACTGATAAAGAAGAACGAGTTTAAATTACTAGTATGTCAACGAAGCATAGAAAAATCTATTTTTAATATATCTAAACGTCGAATAAGAAATGGAGAAATAAGAATACAAGCCGGAATAACTGATGTATTAGTAAGGTAAAAGGTCAAAAATGGAAATGAGCTGGACAAATGCCTTTAACAGACGATAGACTAAGCCAGGGGTCGGTAACCTTTTTGTCAATGAGGGCGCATACAAACGTAAAATATATAAACACTCGTGGTTCGCAGATCGTCTAATCCAGCGCTGATCACTTAAGTCGAATCACCAATAGATGCGAGTGAATATTGGGCTGAGTATGTGTGTGTCTCGATAGCGAGGGCGCATAAAAAACTCACCGAGGGCGCCCTGTTGCCTACCCCTGGACTAAGCAATTGATGGAATGGATACCAAGAGATGGAAAAAGACACCGAGGCAAAGAGTTAAGAAGATAAAAAACGAATTACAGGATATAGAAGCTTTGAAGAAGAATAATACAGAATAGAAAAAAATGATGGCGTAGGCCTTTGCCCTTAATGGGCTTATCGTTATTTTTATTGAGTAAATTAACACTTTTTTTTATGAAAATAATAGATTTTTACGCGATTTTAGCTGACAATATGCAAAAGATATACCCTCCAGCCTATAACAATATGTAATAAATGTACCTATATATTGAAACATTATATAATATGTTTTTTAAATATTTTTCATCTTGAATTGTTGTTAATCACGATTATTATATAAGACTATGTCAGCTGCAAACGAATTAGTTCAAATCTTATTGTCTTAGGTAAATAGAGCAGGCTTATAGAAAGCATATTTATGTAATGGCGACAGTACAATAACAATAATTAAAAATATTATTTAATAATAAATAAATTGCAGTAGTTAACGCCTGCATTTCTAACCTATCTTCAAATCTAGAACCAGTCATGCGTATTTTGATAAATTTTATATAAAGTTGTAATAAAAAATTCCTCTCCTTTTCCTTGAAAGCGTGTCATTGTGTTTTTTTAATATAAATCCGCATTGTTATATTTTGTATTTACACCATTTCTCTCCCCAAACATCAATGTTTTTATTTTTGGCAATTTTTAAGGGTCCAGTTTGACGACTTATATAAGAGGAATAAGTTGAGTTATTAAAATAACAAATTTTTTCAAGGTATTCTTAGGTATTACTTTTACAAAAATTTAAATAGCAAGACCCTACATTTTGTTTACTGTTTGAATTGACGAATTTCTGAAAAAAATAAGGTATTTAAAATTTCTTCAAAATATAACTAACCATTGCACCTCACGAAGAGGTGTAGAGAGATGATAGTATGGTCGAGGACCACATTAGATCTGTTGCACGAAGATGGAAGGGGGGAGAGATGGGCGAGGGAATTAGAGGCAGAAGGATTGAGATTGGGGAAGGATAACAGGAAGGGGTAAAGGAAGGAAGGAAGAGGCCCTCTGGGAAGTAGAAGGGGAGAAATGGAAGGAATGAAGGGGGATGAGGTTACCTGGAAATGGGGAGGAAGGAAGGTAGATAGGAGGAGGGGTGAAGAAATGGTTGGAAGGGAAGAGAATGGAATAAAATAAAATAAATTAAAGATGGGCGAGAGAACTGGAAGCAAGAAGGTAGGAGATCGGAGAGGGAAACCAGAATGAGAACAGGAAGAAGAAGAAAAAGAAGAAATGAGAAAAATATTGTAAATTTTGAATTGTAGTGTATTGTACGTGATTCATTGTTGGATTGATTTTTCTATTTTTTTTAATGGTTAATACCCTGAACGCCGCAAGGCCTAGAGAATAAAGAATATATATAACTAACCATTAAGGATCTCAAAAGTTCAAAAATTTAACCACATGACTTCCTTCCGATCTTCTTTTTGTTAGTCAATAACTTTGACCAGGCACACATTCAGGGATGGCTCATTTAGTGGGGGGGGGGGGGTGCCCCACGAATAGGTTTTTAAATGACACATTTTAAGTCCCCCACAAAAATAAAATTCTGGTTGTTTTCCTGCCCTGGTTATCGTACGAATTTTTGTTTTTGACTATGTTTTTAAAAGGAACAAAATTATCCTAGTTTTTAAGTTTCTTAAACAAAACTGAGAATTGAGATAAAATTGGTAACAATATATACATCAAAATTTGCAGCGAATTTTTAATTGTAAAACAAATTGTTATGCAATTGTTAATATACAAATTGCATTATAGATGCCATCTTGTAAACCAATCGATGCATATATATATTTGAGTACGACGAGGCAAATTGTAGCTAAAGATAAATTATTTTTAACTATTTTGTTGTTCTGTGAAAATTGATTAGAGTTATTGTACTTGGTGGTCTTTTTTTGTCAATATCTTCAATCTACCGCAGTTCACAGGTGCTGCAGGGAAAATTAATTGAATTTTCGTAAAGAACACGTGTACCAAGTTGCATTCTAATATCTTCAAGTATAGTATTTTTCAACAAAGGTTCGAGCGGAATCTGTTTAATATTTAATAATTAATAACTATCTTATAAAATAAAATATTCATTTTTTTATACCCATTTAGTTCCGCCTAAACCAAAGAAATGACCTATATTAGGGTGATCATTCGTCCCGCATTTTAACATTTTGTCCTCCATTAAGATGAGTCCCGCAAAAGTCCCGCATTTTCACTTTTCACTTGGATTTTGTGAGATGAGGACCTTTTTTTTGCTCTTCACTTGGATTTGGGAGGTGAGGACCTTTTTTTTTGCTCTTCACTTGGATTTGGGAAATGAGAACCTTTTTTTTGCTCCGTCCCGCATTGCCTTCTTAAGAAAATGGTCACCCTACCTATATAGATTGTTACTAAATTTGTTTCAGATTGTTAGTTTGATATAAGAAACTTTTAATCCCCCCAGATATAATTTTTAAAGGTACCGTTAAACACAACTCCCTTAATTTCTAGAACTTCTTTACAATTCTCCAATTCTATCCACTGTAATCGTCTGTATTTTAAATTAATTTAATTAAAAGTACCTACTGTCTGTGACATTTTTGATAGTCTCCGTTCTACTTTTGAATTAGTCTAGGTCAATGCAATAATTATACGCTAATTAAATGAAATAATTATTCATAATTTGCAATAACATTTAGAAGTGAAAATTACATCAAAATGACACTGTGAGATCTCAATTAAATAACACTATTGCATATTACATAAGTTCATAAATCAACTTGAGAAAAATCTTAAACAAACATAGATTAACGAGCGACTGTTTAGAAATAGGTAGAGAGATATAAACCAAAATTGACAACTTTCTTCCTTTCAGTATATAGCAGGCGTTATATATTAAATCAAGTAACTAGTTACGCGGTTAAGTAATTGTATTATGTTACTAGTTAAGAAAAAAATCTGATTTACGAAACAAAGAGAGAGAGGCAAGGTTAAATTTTAATACCTCACAAAGGATTTATTATAAAAATAAAGGAATTACAGAATTTTTGTCTCTGTATCTAATTCAAATTGCAGAAGCACAAAAAACAGGATTTAACAGTAAAATCTATCATTGGATGTAGACACAGTGCTGTCTTATGGATTGTAAAGCAGCGTTTAGAGCTCTTAAATTAGTCGACTATGGGCTATGACTTGTGCACTGTTGATTGTCACAAGTTTGTCTTATGGGGACTCGAGCAATCGTTCTCTAAATTTAATACGTTATACGTTTCGACTGTCGATAGTTTTCCAAACTTATGGTTAATGAGTTGTTTTAATGAGTTAGTTAGTTAAAATTTTTTTTTGGCGCACAGTAACGAAGGCTATTTGCGCCTAACGCAGCCCATTTAAATGGCTACACTACATATTAAAAACAATAAATTAAACAATCAATAAAAAGATAAAATCAATAAAATTACGAGTACTCAATAAAAGAAATTTTGCACAAACACAAATAAATAAGATAAAAAGTCTGTTCGAAAATTTGAACAGACTCAGGGTGATGGTAAGAGGCTGTAAAGGGGCCAATTACCATCGAATATCACAGTTAAGAAATAGATCACATTAAAATAAGATGCAAGACTTCACACATAAAACAGTAAGTTCGATTCTCTCAGGAAGAGTATCAACCTGTCCATGAGTACCCTGTCGTCACCTAAAGCAACTGACAGGTCATAGCACAGGCCTAACCTCTCTCTGACCTCCTCGAACTGTACACATTCCGTTAAAATGTGTAACACAGACAATTTTAACACAGTTTTAATGAGGCAGACATATAAACACATTGACTATCTCAGTCTACATCAGAGAGAATGGTTCATTGTATGCCTTTACATCAGTGTCTCCCAACCGCCGGTCCGCAAGATTTTTTTTTCCAGTCCGCGAGATATTTTACCGTCCCGCTGAATTATTTTTATGTGCAAGTTAATAAAACAAAAAATTATGTTGATTTATAAAATACAATAATAATTATTTTCCACAATAAATGATACATATATCAAAAACATGATGTTAGTGCTTCATTTTATTACCTTTAGTTATGAAAGGGTTAAAAAGAATTGTTTTAATCAGTGCAATAAAAAATATTTGCGATACACATTACTTCCTACGCTTGCTGGTCCGCGAATTTTTCTAGGTCGCATGCCGGTCTGCCATGAAAAAAGGTTGGGAAACGCTGCTTTACATAACCTAACAAAATTTTATTGCGCTAATTACAACAAATACCGCCTATAATTACAAAGACGAACAGTAAATATGATCAATTTAGATAATTAGGTTAGGTTTAATTAGTAAAAATCTAGGACAGCAGAATTAGGAAAACGATGATAGATAATAAACATTTCAGGAAGCCACCGTAGTTGGTTTAAAGACACACAGATGTCACACTATTCGTAACGCACTAATTTCCTTAGCTGTAAACGCTGTCTTGAATGTTTAAACTATCTGCTAAACTTATTCATAACTAGTGTTTCTGATTTCTCGACATTTTTCATTCCTCGAGAAATGAAAAATTAGACTTATTTTCTCGAGAATTCTCGAGAAAATCTTTTTTTAATGTTGAATGTATCTATGTATATGTTGTAATAATTGTATGCTCTAAAAAATATCAAAAACTTTTTTAAAAATTAATTTTCTTGAAAATGGAACGGTCGGAAATTCGCACTATTATGAAGTATGAGGTCTTACGTGGAACTACGACATCGCAGACCGCGCGAAACATTAATAGTGTATTTGGGTCTAGTGTTACTACGCAGCAGACAATATCAAATTGGCTCGCTAAATGTCGAAAAGGTAACTTAAAAACCAAACAGAAAAAAAAAACCTGGCTCATCGATCACAGCAAAAATATACTGCAACCAACTGGACGAAATGATGCAAAAAGATAAAGAAAAACAGCCTAGACTGGTCAACAGATCGACTCCTATCTTATTGCATGATAACACTAGACCACACACTGCACCAATGACTGTGGCAAAACTACAGGAATTGGAGTTGGAACTTCTTCATCATCTTCCATAACCACCAGACCTAGCTCCCACTGACTACCCCTTCTTCCGCAATTTGGACAACTTTTTAATAGGAAAACAGTTTAATTTCGACAATGTTGTAAAACTGGCCTTCCAGGAATTCATTGACTCTCGTCCGCCAGGATTTTATACCACCGGCCTGAACAATCTGCTGCTTAAATGGCAAAAGTGTATAGACAATATGGGTGCATATTTTGATGAATAAAATAATACCTTGTATTTGTTATCAACCAACTTTGCCTTTTTTTTCTACAAATTTCATCCTTGACGATCTAATATTTCCCTATTCGCGACTGAAACTAACGTTGGCGGCGCTGCTTACAACAGCAGATGGCGGACGAGAAGCGTATATGTCAGAAGTTTTTTCTTAATATTTATCTGTTCAAACAATATTTCGGCAAAAAAGCACTGTATTTAAGTCACTATATTTTAAAATACTTCTTAATTCACATAAACTGCAGCACAACACGCTACAAATATTATCCAAATATACGCTTCTGTTTAATTTAGCCAGTCACCACCAGATGTCTCACTGTTATTTGCAGTCGCGAATAATGCAACCTCCTTGGAACCTCATTATTTGAACATCTCTATACAAAGCTATCTTAGTATATCTATATAATCCAAATAATTATTTGAGAGACAAAATTACTTTTAAAAAATACAGAAAACTGTTGTCTGATGCCTATTATTAAGTTCCTGAATGATAACGTTTTTATAACCATTTTTTTACAATTTAAATATCCTATTAGATAGATTATAATTCGCTGAAAATTTTGATGCATAGATTGTTAGTAATTATATTTTAGATTGTTAGTTTTATATAAAAAGCTTGTGAGAACTACAGTGTTGTACCGCCCCTTAATGGTTTTATTTATTTATAATTTAATATTAATAAATTCTTGTTGTTGGAGAGTGGTTTAGCAAGGTCTGATCTTCGCTCCACATATGAATACCTTCACTAGATAATCTTTATGTAATGAATGTTATATTTCAAAATAGTTTTTATTTATGACAGTCACTTTACTGGTACATATACTGACCATTAGATGTGATGTAACACACAGGTAAGTCTCCTAGTGAGACGATACATTAATCTCATTTAGGTAAATGTGTAATTCAACATGTCATCGAAGTCTAATTGATGCTACCAGGAATATGGCGAAAGGATCCGAAAGTATGTTATTAATTTTTGATTTACTGATGATATGTTCAGGCATGGGAAAAACTTTTGTCTCAAAAAAACTCATAGACTACGCCTTAACTAATCAAATCAGTGGTTTTTAACCGGTGTTTTAGGGAGAACTAGCATTACATGAGCTTGTTACAAATATTCCCCGAAATTATGACGTTGCTTTGTATCTAATGGGTGTTTTTTTTTAGAGGTATAGAACTTTAAATTGCAATAAAACAACGATGGATTATTCGATTGACATGAATTTTTTTTTATTCGAAAGATAATCTTGTGGCATTACATTTTAAATATGATTTCTGGCATATGACCGCCATGGCTGGCTCGGATGTAGTCCAATCTGGACGTCCAATTTTCGATGACTTTTTCCAACATTTGTGGCCGTATATCGGCAATAACACGGCGAATGTTGTCTTCCAAATGGTCAAGCGTTTGTGGCTTATCCGCATAGACCAATGACTTTACATAGCCCCACAGAAAGTAGTCCAGCGGTGTTAAATCACAAGATCTTGGAGGCCAATTCACAGGTCCAAAACGTGAAATTAGGCGGTCACCAAACGTGTCTTTCAATAAATCGATTGTGGCACGAGCTGTGTGACATGTTGCGCCGTCTTGTTGGAACCACAGCTCCTGGACATCATGGCTGTTCAATTCAGGAATGAAAAAGTTAGTAATCATGACTCTATACCGATCACCATTGACTGTAACGTTCTGGCCATCATCGTTTTTGAAGAAGTACGGACCAATGATTCCACCAGCCCATAAAGCGCACCAAACAGTCAGTTTTTCTGGATGTAACGGTGTTTTGACATACACTTGAGGATTAGCTTCACTCCAAATGCGGCAGTTTTGTTTGTTGACGTAGCCATTCAACCAGAAGTGCGCTTCATCGCTAAACAAAATTCGCTTATGAAAATCGGGAACAACGGCAATCTCAGAACCATTATTTTCGAAATAAAATTGCACTATTTGCAAGCGTTGTTCAGGCGTGAGTCTATTCATGATGAATTGCCAAACCAAACTGAGAATAAATCACTTGACAGCTGTTAAATCGGTCGCCATCTTGAACAGTAATGCCAACTTAAAGTTCTATACCTCTAAAAAAAACACCCGTTATATACTCGAATATGTAATTTATTTTGGTTTTCTGCAAAGATTTTTTTAAAATTAAAAGTGGTTTCAAAAAGACTAAAGTTGGTTTTACACAGTTCAATTTATTGATAATCTTGAAATTAAAAGGATCACTTTACGCACATCAATTTATTTATCAATTTTTTTGAAAACTTTAACATTACCAATTGTAAAACATGGTGGCATATTTATAAAAATTTAAGTGAAATGTGAATTTTCACACATTTCAGGGTTTTGTAGGTATTTAATAAGTGTAAGAAGCCAACATAATACTGGATGTCTAGCTATATTTATCACATTAAGATCAACAGGTTTTTTGATAATCACTTATTCGTTATTTGAGAACTAAGAGCTTCCATTTAATTTTTTTAAATCAAATTTAAATAATAAGCCAAATATCCCAGAGTTTTTTTTTCTGCATTTGCTTCGTTTTCAAGTCTTCATTAGATTGATAACAAATATTTTACAGTGTAGAGTGTAGTGTGGTGTGGTGTGAGTAACTCGGTTCGCAACTATTAAAAAAATATACTATTTTTTTAATATTTTTAATTCCAAAATAATACACGCACTATCTTAGCTATAAATACAAAAAAATCCATAACATTATTAGCCATAATTTAACCATGAATTAAAAAATAATTAATTTTTTCAAAAACACAAAAAATGCAATATTTTTCAAAAACACAATCTGATCAAAAATTCCTCTCGTACGTTTCCAGCTCAGATCAATATACATTACGTATAATTTTTTTAAGATTTTTAGAACCTTTGCATCTTTTAAAATTCGTGTTTTTCTTTTATTTTTTTATTTTAATGGCCTTTGCTGCTGTGGCAATTAGCCAGGACAATTTTTATTTGAGAAAATTTCCATGCCTGAACGACTTTCGAACCCGAGACCTTCGCAACGCAGAGCACATGTGTTACCACTACGCTACGCCGATCGGCAAAATTCGTGTTAAAATAAATGAATTTCAAAAAACTATCGATCGTTCCGTAATCTACGTCTCAAGAGCTTTCTTTTACCACACAATACATTTTTTAAAAAAATATTTTTTTTTAGTAACGACCCAAAAAAAATCATCATTTTTCGAAAAATGTATCTGATCAAAAATTCCTGTTGAACTATTCCGGTTCCCATCAATGTTCATTACGGAGATTTTTTAAGATTTATAGATGAATCCCTTTGGGAGATAGGGTGGGGGACAAAAGTTTTTTGCCAATGCCTTGCCTGGCCCATCAAATTCAGATGGGGTCGAAAAAGATATTTTTTGGCCATGGAACAAATAACGGAATATATCTACTGAATTTAAAATGATTGAGTATCTTATTGACGGTGGTCTAATAAGAGAGAAAATAAAGGAAGAATACATTGAAGTCATCAAATATAGACAAAATTAAATGTAAAAATCCTATTGGATTAACCCAATGACAAAAACTCTTTCAAATTTTCATTCTTTTTGTAAAGAATGTAGACAATTCAACATCAATCACAAGACATTTCGTCATATGATAATTAAGGAATTTGTGCAAGATATAATAACTGGCATAGTGACTTTAGGTGCACCGGAATTGGGGACCGGAACTGTTTCATAACACACTTACATAATGCAACGTAAGATAACGCCATATGTGAAAGCTCCAGATTCGAACATCAAGTTTAATTTAATTTAAATAAAACAGACGAACCCGTGCTTCGAACATTTCCTTATTACAGGCCCGTAACTAGGGGGCGGCGAATATGGCGACCACTATTAGCACAACTGCTTTTAGGGCGCAACATTTTTAATTAACTATTATTTTTACATTTATATTTTTGCGTAAGTTAGATACGCAAGTGAATTTTTTGAATTTATACCCCTCTATCCGGGAATCAGGTAGACAGACAGATACACAGACAGATAGACCACCAGACAAACAGATAAACAGGCAGACAGTCGAATAGAAATTATTTTTTTTGTGAATATATACGTGGGAAGTTTAAAATTACTTCCATTTTACATTTATTAATTTATACCTCTCGGTCTGCAGGCAAACAAATATTCAGACAGATAGACAGACTGACAAAAACGTAGATAAATAAACAGGCAGACAGGCAGACATACAGACAGACAGACAGACAGACCGACAGACAGACAGACAGATAGACAGACATACATACAGACAGACGGACAGACAGACAGACAGACAGACAGACAGACAGACAGACAGACAGACAGTTGGATAGAAATTAATTTTTAGGTGAATATATACGTGGGAGGTTTAAAATGACTTGCAATTTATATTTATTAATTTATAACCCTCAGTCCGCAAGCAGGCATGCAGACAGATAGACAGATAATAATAATAATAATAATCTTTATTAAACTTCAAAAAAGGTACAAGTTATGTCGACAGAGTGTAATATATAGACAAATATATAGTTAAACACGCAGGCAGACAGACAGACAGTCGGATAGAAATTGATTTTTTGGTGGATAAATACGTGGGAGTTTTAAAATGACTTGCAATTTACATTTATTAATTCATAGTCCTCGATCCGCAAGTAGGCAGACAGACAGATATTTATACAGACAAAAACATAGAAAAACAAACAGACAGACACAACCTTTATAGGTTTATTGGTCTCATTATACCCCCCTCCCCTTCTATAATAATATATATCTTTTTATAAACTGCATTGACCATAGAGAAATATTTTATTTTCTCAAATTAATTATTGCTGTCAAATAAATAATAAATGATATATTTCAACTTTATAAGTAAGTAAGCCAACAAATCAGAAGAAGAACTTTATAAGTAACACTCCCTATGCCCTTTAAATAATCTTCTTATTAAAAACTGCATTGAAGAGAAAAAAAAATCCTAATACAAATTTGAAGTCCTAATCTGAAGTCCGAAAAATCCTAATACAAAAGTAAAAAAGTGAGATATTTCGAGATTTTAGTTTTAAGGTGTCTGTAACTCGCCAAATATCTAAATGAAAAAATGCATTGAATACAATTATTTGTTTTCTTATTATAAACAATTTTTATTACATAGTACGTTTTTCTATTAAGTCAATAGTAAGGGAGATATTTTAAGTTTCTTAATAAAGGGTTTCAACCCCGAAACAGCCCCTAGAATAAAAATTTTAAAATGCCTTATACACTATGTTTGAATCCGGGTTTTACCCTATCATCAAGCCAAATTACTTGAAAATATGCTTAGTCGTCTTTGCGTGAATCTTGAACAGACAGACAGACAAAAAACTTTTTTTTTTCAGATATTATCTTATAATCATCGTATAGACAACAAATATGAGGCCGAAAAAATGAAAAAGAAAACAAATATAGCCTCCAATTTTATTAATATCATCATCATTGGCGCGACAGAAGTAAGCCTAAGCCTCTTGTTTCCAGGTTTCATGATCATGTTTTCAATCTATGTACATTCAGGAGTAATATGGTCAGTATTACGTCAATTTTTTAGCGTACACAGACAGGCACCTACCGTTTATAACCGGTTGCGAATGGCTAAGCAGAACCTGCAATTTGTATAAATATTTTTACACAAATTATTTGACATAAGTAGGAATTGAACTTTCGTCCGTGCCCTTGCTTAGCGGACAAATAGCAGGTACAAACGATTTAACGGTCGCAGCTATAGGCTTGTTTTGTATAGATATGTTTTTAAATTACATGATTTTTATTTTTTTTTCCCAAAATTAGTCAAAATTACTTTTATAACAGGTACACAATATACACAACAACATCTTTAAATATAGATTGTTTCTTTTAAAACAAATGCAGTCCACTTACAATGTAATTTTATGTATTTTAGTTATTTACTGAATAAACTAATTTATAAATAATTTACCTGAGAAGTCTCCCGGCTTCTTTACTACGATAAATATCGCATTTATGAAGTGGTTTGTTGACATCATCAGGATCATATTGTCCAGACACTCTGCACATCGCCCTCTGAAGCTGGAATTGTAAGATAGTACCCACGAAATATCTGAAACAAATCATTAAAAAATTAATTTGTGAACTGTGGTTGCTGGAAGACAAAAAGTTAATAACGTTGTGAAATATCCTGGTGATAATGTCGCAAGACTCGGTGGCGTTCCGTACGTGGCAAGGACGTATAAGTCAATCCACGGAGGTGATGATGAGACAAGTGTCATGCTCTATTGATCTATGACGATTCACGTTTAGTTAATATTACGTAAAGGCCAAATGCTTGGCCTGCTGGTCATATTCATTTTAAAAATTACTTTCTCAATAGTGGAAACGGAGCAACTTTCATAGCAAGGAGAAGAGTTTTACACAATATGGTGCATATGGCTATGTCCGCAGCGAAAGTTAAGTGGCGGTATATAAAGCCGAGTATCACAATCAACAGGCATCCAGTTCAACAGAACTTAGCACCTTCATGACAAGCAATATGAAGGCATTGGTGAGTTCTTCGAACAAGTGAATTAGTGAGACACAGTGATATATCTGGACTCAGTGAACAGTGAGACAAGACAAGTGATACAATAGTGTCGACCCACGAAACAGTCCTTCACTCTGTCTCAATCAGAGCTGGATGTATTTCAAAAAGGCTCACATAAAAATTGGAACCTTATTAACAATAGTTTATATGCACAAATAAAACAAAACACTTGATAAATTAAATTAAATCAGTTAAAAAATATTTAATATAGAGTCATTAGTCCTTAATTTAGCCGAATAAATTCAGTACTTGTCTCAAGTTCAGCACTCGAATCTGGATACTGTGGTCCACATTTTTTATTTCGATTTTACATTGATTTTTTTTTTCAGGTGTGTTTATCAATCTTAGTCCTCGCAGTGGCACTAGTTAGTGCCGAGGCGGAGGAGAAGAAAGAAGTAGAGACAGTTGTAGATGATAAGAAACAAAAGAAACGCGGACTTCTCAGTCTGGGTTATGGTTACGGCAGTGATATTGATCACGGATATTTAGTAGGATCCGGCGGTCATGGCTTTGGATTAGGTCATGGAGGATATTCCCTAGGTGGTCACGGTGGATATTCCGGTGGATATTCCGGTGGATACTCCGGATATGATGGATACGGCGGAGGATATGAACATGGAGGTCACCTCATCAGTCAACACGCTGATGTAGTCAAAACAATCACATTAGTTAAAGGAGTTCCAGTACCATACCCAGTAGAAAAACATATCCCATATCCAGTAAAAGTACCAGTTGACAGACCATACCCAGTCGAAAAACCAGTCCCAGTCCCAGTAAAAGTATACGTAAAAGTCCCAGTTGACAGACCATACCCAGTTAAAGTATTAGTTCCACAACCCTACCCAGTAGAAAAACGTGTTCCAGTCCCAGTCCATGTCCCACAACCTTACCCAGTAGTCAAACACGTGCCATACCCAGTCCATGTTGAAAAACACGTCCCATACCCAGTTAAAGTACCAGTTGACCGTCCAGTACCATACCCAGTACCAAAACCATACCCAGTTGAAGTAAAAGTACCAGTTCCACAACCCTACCCAGTTAAAGTACCCGTTGATCGTCCATACCCAGTACATGTTGAAAAACCAGTACCATACCCAGTCAAAGTACCTGTAGATCGTCCATACCCTGTCCATGTAGATCGTCCATACCCAGTTGAGGTTAAAGTACCAGTACCACAACCCTACCCAGTTAAAGTACCTGTTGACCGTCCATACCCTGTTCATGTAGAAAGACCAGTACCATACCCAGTTAAGGTTCATGTTGATAGACCAATCCATATTAAGGTACCAGTACCACAACCTTACCCAGTTAAGGTTCCAGTACCACAACCCTACCCAGTTGAGAAGCCCGTCCCAGTTCCAGTTGCTGTCCCAGTACATTCTCACCATCATGCTGAAAGCTACATCTCTTACGATGGACACGATGGTCACTACAGCCACTATCACTAAAAAGTGAACCAGCTCTAGAAAATTAGTTAATAACAATATATCCCACTAAAACATAATTGTTATTAACTAAATTTCTAAACACATCTCTTGTAAATCTATATATCTAATATATTTATGTATTTGTTTTATGTTCTAAATAAAATTTTCTTTTTTTTATAATTATTTTTGTTTTTATTGCAAGGTTAAAACTTTCATAATATGATTACATAAGTTAAAATTGGAGCAAAAGACAATGGAACAATCTTGGGTATTGTCAAGTTATGTGAACTTTTTTTAGCTTATTAAGATAGGAAGTAACAATTAATATTTTACCCGTATTTTGTTGAATAACTGCAGGTATTATCTCGTTAAAAATATGCATTTCTCTTTTTGCATAAAATTACGTCAGATATAATTAACATATAAAAAATTAAATTATTAAAAATTGACCTGGATTTTTAAAATTGAAAACAAGATTGACAATTTATTTAAATAAGTGGGTTGTAAAATATTTATTAAAATATTATTGACTGAAACTCAAAATGTAGAACATATATTTTATGTACAACCTGCTTCTTCGAAATCTTAGTACCTATAGTATATTTCATGTTGTAATATGTAACTAAGAGGGAAACTTAATTTTTTGTGTTGTATATTTATAATATCATCTTAGGGTAGTAATTATTAGCATCTTAGGGCACAGAGGGTAAGTTCCCCGTTTCTAGACCTCTGGCCACAGATATGAAATGCATGTGGTCAATGTAACGTTTCGATCGATTCTATTATCCCTGTATAAACAGGTACTTATTTTCAAGTATTAAATACTTTAGGTTGTCAACTCCAAAGCTGACTGCCCCATATTGGAAGATAAAAATCTGAGGTAGGAAAGAAATAAATTAAATACACTTATGTTCATCTTGATTATTTCCGTAATAACACGAGCTATAAAAAATTAGCTGTGGCCACCACAGGACCGATCACCATCACAAAGTACTTGTTTAATTTATGCTACTTTATCAAAAAATGTTTCAAATAAAAGTTATTGCTTTTATAGCAACTTTTGTTAAATACTTTTTTTCGAAATATTTCTCTGTTGTGAAATATTCGCAAAAATCTTAAAACCGACACGAGTAAACTTGTTATGCGATTTTTATCAAAAGTTGATCAACTCGTGAAATTGTTTTTAAAAGCTTAAATATGAAGTTTCATAAAAATCTTTTTAGCCGAATTTGCTCTGCACGTGTACACGAACCGACAGACAGACCGACAGACATCATGCTAAAAATAGTCAAAACGTTATGTAGGGACCTCCATTCGTGGAGATCCATCAAAATATCGAAATTTCAAAATCGGTATGATCACAAAACCTCCCTTATGTATGTCAGAGGTCGGTAAATATTGTTCAAATAAAATTTATTCGGGGTAATAGGGGTCAGACTATAGTAATATCACACATTTTTTAAATTTTTTTATTTGTTTTGCAAGAGGCTAGAGTTAATAACTATATTTCAAATTAAACTACACATATTATTTAACGCAATATTATAGAGCTTTTTTCAACTTATTCTCTTTTCAACGGTGTAAATCTTTTATGTCTTTGCATAACAAAATTTTTGAGAAAAGCGACTTTTTGTGGTCTAAAAGTGATTAGTGACTCAAAACAGTAATTTACCTATTAGAAATAATTGCATGCATTTGTTTTTATTATTTACCAACAAATAAGTCGTCATGTTAAAGGCTACAAAATGCGATTTTCTCATTTTTTTTTTATGTAAGTGGATATACAAGTTTTACAGCGTTGAATGGAGAAAAAAAGTTCTATAATAATATGTAAAATAATATGTGTAGTGTAATTAGAAGAAAAGTTATTTACTGTCTTACATTTTGCAAATAAAATGCAAAAAATAATTGATACTGTTATAATCTGAGCCCCATTGCCTCAAATAAGTTTTATTTCAACAATATTTTTATAACTCTTTTTATTAAAGAAATAATAGAGGTGTCCTTAAAGCCTGGTTTATAATAACTCCATAACATAACGCATAAGAATTGAACAATGGGATTGGCGCTTCAAAACATCTGTTTGTAATATAAACTATTTGTTTGTAATATAACTATTATAAACCAGGCTTAAAGCCTGGTTACATAAGCATAAAAATTACACTACGTTCTTTGTTCTGTTTATTACAAACAGATGTTTTGAAGGGTCAAACCCATTGTTCAATTATTATGCGTTATGTTATGGAGTTATTATAAACCAGGCTTAAGTGTTGCCTCAGCCTGTATATGTTTATGTACAAAAATATAATAAGTTAATTAAACATATTGTACTAGAAGCAGATATTTATTTTACAAATTCGAAAGAAACAGTTGCTTTAATAAATATTTTCATGTATAAAAATCGTGAAAAAACATATACTACCCAGCAAACATTCAACTAACGGCCGAATGCTGGCAAACTGCTTTTATGCTGGTAAATTACTGGCACCAAAAGTAAGTGCAACGCCAGTATTAATAATGTACTTCACATTTGTATTTCGCATTCCGCCTATACGAAGTACTTTACCAGCATTTTATAAGCACTCTTCTTCACTCATACTTTTTACTTAAAACCATCAGAAATAAATTTTGCAACTAATGCGATTATTTTGCACTTTACCGTTGCTGGGCCAGCAACTGATACATCAATGGGCCAGTAACGGCCACGGGGACACCGGGGTACTGGATCATTACTTTCAATGCCGGGGAGTATGTGCTTTACCAGTACTGGCCCGTATAAAAATGTTTGCTGGGTAATATCAATATTGTGATAATTTTGTCCATGGTGTATATTTTTCTACTGAAGTGTTTTTCGTAATCGTATTTTTTATAAGAGGGAAAAAACTAAATGCATGCCAAATTTCAACACTATATGTTCACAATTTCTACCGTAGACAGACACATGAAGGACGGCATAAAGGTTTTCTAGTTATACCTACTAAAACCCAATAAAATATTTGAAAAAGATAAGTCACACATCAGTCTGGAGTGTTACGATAATAATCATTATTTTTACTAAAATTTGTACTATTTATATTTGTATTCTGTCTGCAAGAGAAATGGATCTTATTTACTAATTCATAATCTTCTCTCGTCTTCGGTTCATAACCTGTTCAACACATATTAACTATTAAAGTCTCGTCTTGATGTCCGTCTATTGACAAATTATCTCAATAGTAGATCTATAGTATTGCCTTATATTTTCACAATAAGGAAGACACAATTGAAAGTTTTTCCGCGTACTGAACACCACGCATCAAGCGAAAGTTGATATGATTCAGAATTAAATGCATATACAAATGTTGATCAAACAGCGATTCGCGAGCCGCGACCATTGGTTGCAGTACATAATATTCGTGTCTAGCTGGAGTACCCGTACCTCGTACGGTTTTTGTAATGTACATTTTGGTTGTGACATAAATGATAACTCGGATATTTCAATTTCAAGTAGAACAGAAAATAATCGTTTCTTTATTCAATAAATAATTCTTATGTACCAGGTCTACAAGTATGAAATGCGGATTTTTTTCAAACTTGCCGCGCAAACAGAGTGTATAGTTCAAAGTTTCAACACATATGGCGTTTTGTTAAGTTATCATTAAGTGTCAAATGCGTATAGGTTATAATTTGAAAAGTGATCATATAGTTTTGTTTTACTGTGTTAAAAATGTCAAATTTTGTGCCAAATAAAGAGCATTCGCGGACAGTACTACTGTTTTGTTTTCATTGGAAAAAATCTGCTGCTGAATCATACCGACTGTTTCGAGAAGCTTATGGTGAATATGCTCCATCGCAAGATACGTGTGCACGATGGTTTCGGCGTTTCAAAAGTGGTGACTTTGATCTTACAGACAAAGAACATGGAAAACCTCCAAAAAAATATGAAGATACAAAATTGGAAACATTGCTACAGGAAGACGATAGTCAATCACAAAAACAACTAGCAGAGCAGTTAGGCTTCGGTCAACAAGCTGTTTCCAATCGCCTACGAGAGATGGGTAATATCCAGAAAGTCGGCAGATGGGTTCCACATGCATTGAATGAAAGGCAGATGGAAAAACGCAAAAACACTTGTGAAATTTTGCTTGCACGATACAAAAGAAAGTCTTTTTTGCATCGTATCATTACTGACGATGAAAAATTGATTTATTTTGAAAATCCCAAACGCAAAAAATCATGGGTGAACCCGGGCTCAAAATCCACATCAACTGCAAGACCGAATCGCTTTGGCAAAAAGACAATGCTCTGTACTTGGTGGGACCAAAAGGGTGTGGTCTATGATGAATTGTTAAAACCTGGTGAAACAGTTAATACCCAACGCTGCCAACAACAACTGATCGAATTGAACCATTCGCTGCTCATAAAACGACCAGAATACGAAAGAAGACAGCACAAGGTAATCTTTCTTGACGAAAACTCTCCATCACGTAAGGCAAAAGCAGTTTGCAACACATTGGAGGCACTCAAGTGGGAAGTGCTACCCCATGCCGCTTACTCACCAGACTTGGCCCCTTCAGATTACCATTTGTTCGCATCGATGGGTCATGCACTTGCCGATCAGCACTTTTGTTCATATGAAAATGTGAAAGAATGGCTAGATGAATGGTTTGCGGGGAAAGGGGAAGAGTTCTATTGGCGAGGTATTCACAAATTGCCTGAGAGATGGGAAAATGTATAACTTCTAATGGAGCATACTTTGAATAAATAAACTTTTACTGTTCTTTTGAGTTTAATGTGTTTTATTTTTAAAAAAATCCGCATTTCATACTTGTAGACCTGGTATATATTTGATGTTAAGTAAATAATAAGTAAGATGCTTCGTTAGCTTCCATAGCTCTCTACATATATGTAGGGTTCAAAGTTGTCCAACCAGTGTAAGGCCCGGTCTTTCCACCTTCAGATAAAGTCCCAGGTAACTATCTGACAGATAAGGTTATTTTTAACTTCTGCTGAGTAAATGTCATCCCTTCTTTCTATACAAATGTATCTATCGGATAGTTATCTAACGGATAATGAGACTGACGTATTGGATTCACTGACTGGTATTGACATTTACTCAGCAGATGAAGTTATAAATAACCTTATCTGTCAAATAGTTACCTGGGACTTTATCTGAAGGTGGAAAGACCGGGCCTAAGTCAATAAACATTTAAAATGAGATAATTAAGTCTTAAAATAAAAATATTGACGTGAAGAGCGAATTTTCACACATTTCAGAATTTTGTAGGTATTTAGTCAGTGAATGATGATTATTAGAAGGCGAAACGATGAATGCCTGTCACTACATAACACAATTACAAGTGTTGCTTTAAATCCTTTAAATCAAGGCATGACAAGACAGTTGCAGTTAGATTTTTTGTACCGTGTATCATATATCTCTAATAATACCATAATATATATTTTTTACGATTTTTTTTTTTTCTTATTTAATTGCAAAAATATCATTCAAATCCAGAGTTGGCATAGATCGCCCGCAGTATCCTTTGTCACGCAAGAGCATAACGCCTTCAGAGACAATGTTAATATTGCGACTATATGTAAAACTAACAGATTCTCTACTAGAAATGGAATCCCAGCAACCGGCCAGTTATTTATTTATTTTCCTAGTCGATATTTGCAAAATAAATGTACGTACCTCTTTTCTACCTACAACAAAATGTATCCATGTATATACAAATATATTTTTATAATTTTAATTTTTAAGATAACGAAAATCTTAATACTTGGCAAAATTTAGTCAAAATGAAATGTATTTAAAAAATCAATTACCTTTCCTTAATCTGCACTTAAAGAGCTTCCATTTAATATCCCCCCCATAAAATTTATTTATTTATTATTTTTATTTATATATTTTTTTTTTTTTTCAATGACACAAAAATTCGGAAGCATCGCTATCCGACGCGTGATCGAGTACCGATCACGTGATACATATTTTGGTAAACAAAGCAAAATGAACGCATGGCCAGCCGTTCGCGCCTAGATATCTTGACAACAACTCAGATTTAGTGCAGCTATGAACTTTTTGTTTTTTGCTAAAATAAGTGATTTATATTTATAATTATGGGTCCAAAGGATAGAAATGCAAACAGAGCTAAAAGGAAAACAAATACATATATGTATTTCCTTATATGTATATGTATATATGTACATATGATTCCCTTTATTTCTTATGGAAAAATTCGACTCGCCACTCGACGTAATCGCTACTGGACGCTTTTTCAGAACGAATTAACGTTGAGTGGCGGGGTATTACTGTAATACTGACCATATTATTCCTAAATGTACACAGATTGAAAATATGGTCATGAAACCTGTTAACTGGAGGACTAAGTTCACCTAGGGCTGTCGCGACAATGATGACCATTTCCCATTTTCACTTCTCATTTCGATTGCCTCAATCAAAATGAGCCCAAAATATTATAAGACTATGGTGACCTTTAAATATATATTCAAAATATTTGGAATTTTAGCAACTATAAAATCTGTTGACATGTTTGGCTATTAACTCCCCTTCTTTCATTAAGTTGAAGGATATTGTGGTTATAAAAATAACTAGGTGTGACTGCCATCAGATCCTTTTCACGATTGATTTAAACGAAGGTCGCGAAATCAAATCCTTATCCTAGGAATTATTTGTATAATAAAGAGATCGATTGGTCCAAGGTTTTATTAAACGTGAGTTACACCATACAACAATCACTAATTGACAAACTAAATTATAAAATTAAATAAGGCAACCCAATATCAAACATAATTCTAAAATTAAATCTTATCGATATTTTTGAATTACAAATTTTATATTAATATCTTGAATTAATTAAGGTTAAGTTAGATGAGATAACCAAAAATATTTAATAGATAGAACTATGTTTGCGTCCTGATTTCGAGGGGAATGTCCTGATTGTCTAGGGTTTCGTAGGCATAAATAAGAGACTCCTGTATCCTTTGACCGATATGAATAATATTTTGCAGATTTATTCTCTAAGAATCTGTGGACAAAATAACATACAGACGTGTCTAGGGTTTCGTAGACATAAATAAGAAACTCTAGACACTCCCAAATTCTTTGATCGATATGAAAAATATTTTACAGATTTATTCTCTAAGAATCTGCGGATAAAACAACATACAGAAATGTCTAGAGTTTCGTAAGCATAAATAAGAAACTCTAGACACTTCTATATTCTTTGATCGATATGAAAAATATTTTGCAGATTAATTCGATTAATTAATTAATTAAGAATCTACGAATATAATTATATATAGAAATATCTAGGATTTCGTTAGACTTTACACACTATTATATCCTTTGACCGATATGAACAATATTTTGTAGATTTATTCTCTAAGAATCTACGAATATAATTATATACAGAAATGTCCAGGGTATCGTAGGCATAAATTAACGTCTCAAATTATTTTTAGTTTTAACAATATAAATGTAATGTATTGAGTAAAAATGAATCGGTTTCCTATCTTAAAAAGTTTATGAATAAATAATTCGGAATAATACTTATAATTTAAGCAGATTTTAATAATGGACGAAGAATTGATTCAATTTAAATTGAATGAAGTATGGCGTTTGAGGCGTCGAACATGTTCCACATTAAGGTAATGATGTGTTTGCCAGCACAGTTGGCAACGGGTGCACTAGTCTACAAATATATATTAAAAAATTACATTATATTCAGAAGATACCACAATTAATCGAGACCCGAATAATTGCAGTTTTTCTATATTTTAGTTAGGGCTCGAAATAGAAACAATTTCAATAAGTTGACAAACCAAACAATATTTTCCATAATTTCTGTTATAAAGACCTGTTATAATTGCAATATTTGAATGGTTAGGAATTAGTGAACTGATTGGCGGGAATCAGTTGTTATGAAAAACTTGGAGGTTGAATTCATAGTAAAAGAAAATTTTAACATGTCATTCAAGCAGTTTCGCTAATTATTAAAAACTGAAAATATTCTTACAGAAAGTATTTTGAAATAATGCAGCAGGAAAAGTAAAATAGTGAATACATTAAAATGTTTTGTATTAGTTTTAAAATGAAAATATTTCATTACAAACATGTTACGGAGTAATAACATATAGATTAAAAAGGTTTAAAAAAATGTTTATTCTCTACTTTAAAATCCCGATATGTTATTTTGAAAATCTGACAAACCCTGGATAAAACACGTGATGAGGATGAAAGAGGACAGTATTTTATATGAAAAACTAGAAGATATTTTTACAGTTCATGTTTTCAATCATAGAAGTATGGCACGTACTATAGTTTGTTAACGACTAATCTTTTGTTTTTAAAAAGAAGTTTTGTGGTGACAATGTACAAAATTTCACGAACCGTATTTTTTTTTGGAATTGTGCCATATAGGTAAAAGAAAGGAATATTTATTTCAGAGAAATCGCTAAAAAATTATTATACATAAAACAAGAATTTTAACATTTCTACTTAATATTCTGCACTTTTTACTGACCTTAGTAACACTGTATGCTTTTTAAATGTTTTAATTAATTTTATAATTGTGTCAATAAAAAATAACTAAAAGTAACAGGTTTAATGTCAAATAAAAAGAACTGCTTGAAAAAATGTTAAATGGACCATAACATTATTATAATTTATACTAATTATGTGATACAAATATAAAATTTTCTTTCCATGGTCAAGTGGATTTAAGAAATATTTTACTGTAAATGATGCAGAATTAAAAGGCACAGAAGGCACAGCATCCTTTTAGTATGTGCAAAAAGGTAACCAGACAACTGGGGCCGTAAGACAATTCGGGCCGTTCACAATTGGGGCTTTTCACAACTGGGGCCATTAACAACTGGGGCGATGGACAATTCGGGCCGTACACAATTGGGGCTTTTCACAACTGGGGCCATTAACAACTGGGGCGATGGACAATTCGGGCTGTTCACAATTGGGGCTTTTGACAACTGGGGCCATAACTATAAGAGCTAGAGTCTTACATATATACACAATACATATATAGCACAAGCATAGCATGTGCATAGAGTTGGGTACAAACGTGTGCCCCTGTTCTGAATAACTGCTTTTAAAAAGCAGTTAAATAAGCAAAAAAATATGGTCTTGTGATTTTTATGTTACGTCTGCAGTCTGTATCCATTATAAATTAGTTTCCATGACAACTGGGGCCTTAAGACAATTCGGGCCGTTCACAATTGGGGCTTTTCACAACTGGGGCCATTAACAACTGGGGCGATGGACAATTCGGGCCGTTCACAATTGGGGCTTTTGACAACTGGAGCCATAACTATAAGAGCTAGAGTCTTCTTTTGTTTAAAATAAAAAAGAATTATTTTACAAATCAACATAAATTAAATTGCGTGTTCTTTTGAAAAAAAATATTTTAATGGTTTGATTAAGTACATTTTGATGGGAATTAGAATAAATGAAAAAATTGTATTTTAAGGATTGGCTTAAGAAAATCTTAGTGATCATTTGATTAAAAAGAAATTGTATTTTAAGAGTTATATTAAGTAAAATTTGGTGCTCTTTTGACGCACTTATAATCCCCGCACTCATTAAATTCTGAACCAATAGAAAATGTTTATGTGAGTGACTTTATAAGGGGTTTTTAGTGATCATACCTACAAAATCCTTTTTTATGTCGGTGTTTTTTTAATTGTTAATAAACGAGGTAGTAAATTACTGCTAGCTGAGCTGATTCAAAACTTTGGGTAAAATGGGAGGGGAGCTAGAGGGAGTTAGATTGGCCCGACATTGACCCTACCATTCAATATTGTCAAGAGATTTTTGAAATCTTCAATTGATCTTTCTGGTTTTTATAGGATCAGTGGAATGATCAATGGCTTTGTTCAATCTTTCCTAAATTATCCTTAGTATTCTTTCTTTTATCTTCACATGTCTTACTGTTATCCTCCATTAATTCCTGTGTGGTACTCAGCTTTATATTCAATTGTTTATAAATTTGTATTTACATATTTTACCGACATCTATACAACTTTCGTTTTACTTATTGATCTTCCACAATATACAAGGTATAGTTTCCAATATATGTTGAAACACTGCCATCTCTGTTGCAAAAGTTAATTCATGAAACCATAATATGCGTTAATGTAAACTAAACTATTTATTACAGATGTAAAACATCTAAAACATGTCAAGTATTTCCGGTATTTTTTAAAATTTTAAATTATTTATAAGATTTCAAAACTGTTATGTCATTTGTTACAATTTATGACATATTTGTACCAAATTCTTGACAATAAATTACAAAATTTGTAATCTGTTAGAATACGTAATAATGTTCAAAATGTTACAATATTTAAACAAATTTAGAATAAGGTTTAATTATTTTCACATTTGAAAAATTAAATAATAAAATTACATTGAAAGAAAAACTTCTTAAGAAAATCATTGTAACATTTAATTAATAACTGTATGTTTATTAAATTAAAATAATTATTGCACCTGCGCGTTTTAGCAAAGTTTAAATTTATTGATAACATTTGTAAATAGGGCATTTTTTATTTATATACATGATGTAATTGATAAATTCCTAGTACTTGAAGAAATGACGATTAATAATTTTAAAACATTATCTGTGATTATTAGAGATCGGATTTAAAGGCGCTAAAAAATGATGAAATAGGCAGTAAAAAAGGTACTAAAAAGTATTAAAATAGGCGTAAAAAAGGGAAAGAAAAAAGGTGAAATATAAAATCAAATATATAGAATTATATATTTATGTATATATTTATTTATTGAATTTATTATTAAGAGAAAATAATTCATATTTATATTTGATTTTTTACAGAAGAATTTTGAAAAATCTTTAAGAACATATGACCGACTTATACTTGAAACCGTTTTTTATGGTTGAGGAAACTGATCACTGGCCCGTAAATTTCGCTAGGCTGCTTAATCAATAACGATCAATTTTGATTCTAGCATACGTCCTTCAAAATCCTACTTTTAAGATATGAAGTATATATATATCAGGTCGTCAAGGATGAAATTTGTAGTTAGTAATATTGCCAAATTTAACAGCTTATTATTTGACATTGGTTTAATATTTTACCCTTCTGTTTTTTTTTTTTTTTTTTGTAAAGTTATACATCTCGCCTGTTTAAAGAAATCATTGTATGCTGTAAAAAATATCAAAAACTTTTTTTTTAAATTAATATTCTGGAAAATGGAACGGTAGGATATTCGCACTATTATGAAGTATGAGTTCTTACGTGGAACTACGGCATCGCAGACCGCGCGAAACATTAATAGTGCATTTGGCTCTAGTGTTACTACGCAGCAGACAATATCAAATTGGTTCGCCAAATTTCGTACAGATAACTTAAAAACCAAACAAATAAAAAAAAAAAACTGGCTCATCGATCACAGCAGAAATATACTGCAACCAACTGGACGAAATGATGCAAAAAGTTAAAGAAAAACAGCCTAGATTAGTCAACAAATCGACTCCTATCTCATTGCATGATAACGCTAGACCACACACTGCACAAATGACTGTGGCAAAACTACAGGAATTGGAGTTGGAACTTCATCATCCTCCATACCAGACCTAGCCCCCACTGACTACCACTTCTTCCGCAATTTGGACAACTTTTAAATAGGAAAACAGTTTAATTCCTACAATGCTGTAAAACTATCCTTCCAGGAATTCATTGACTCTCGTCCGCCAGGGTTTTATACCACCTGAACAACCTGCCGCTTAAATGGCAAAAGTGTATAGACAATATGGGTGCATACTTTGATGAATAAAATAATTCCTTATATTTGTAAGTTATCAACCAACTTTGCATTTTTTTCTACAAATTTCATCCTTGACGCCCTAATATAGAACATAATAAACGATTCTCAAATACAAAATTAAGTCAGATTTCTTTGTATTTGACATTTGTTTCAGACATTCTTAAATTTATTTTTACATTTTAAACCTAGTATCTTACTTAAAGCTGGTTTTACATTTATCAATTTATTCATCAGTTTATTGGTTAAGTTGGTTGTCAATTTATTGCTGAGCGTAATATGTAAATTAATTAAAGATTTCTTGACAGTTTGCAGTTTGATTGTATGCTGACAGGATTTTATAAATAGGGGCCCACCGATTTCCTAAATGACTTTTATTATTAATTGGTGTTTGGTCTTGAAGGCCACATGAACCACCTTTCTATTAGGGAGGGGGGGGGGGGGGGTTTGAAGAAAATGTTGTGGGATTTATCAACAAAAGAAGTAATGCCATTTTGTTTACCTATTACAAGTATTTAGTAATTTACTAACATTTACGCCTTATACATTTTAGATATGCAACCTGCTTATCATGTATGTATTGCTGGTTATCTGTGTTATTTTATTTTACTCATGTCATTTGCATCTTGCAAGACTTTCACGATCAACTTGAGGCATGGGTGACAGGGGTATCAGGCCTCGATATCGCTGGGGCCCCACGCTACCACAATAACCAATACAATCTGGTTGAAGAACAGGTTGACTTGGGAATCACGATAAACTGGAGCCAACAGGTTAAAAAAGTGGTAAAACATGCAAACATGTATATTGTGTCATATATTCTGCCCAAATCGGCCGTCTCCTGATTTTTCTTCTTCTTAAGGTGCTTATCAGATGCTCTACGTGTTCTGCATAAGTCCTCATTTGGAGTTTACAATCTCACTTTGGTCACCTACCCTCAAAAAATACATGTATGATGGAGAAGTTGCAAAGGCGTTTTACAAAGTTGGTTCGTGTATTATATTCATTGTCCTATGAACAGCACTGTAGCAACGGGGTAGCGTCGGAGCATTGACCTGGGGCGCGGGGTCTCATGAGGGGCGCAATTACGGATGAAAACCATTTTTTTTGCTCTTCACTTGAATTTGGGAGGTGAGGACTTTTTTTTACTCTTCACTTGATTTTGGGAGGTAAGGACCTTTTTTGGTGAGGACCTTTTTTTGCTCTTCATTTGCTTTTGGGGAAGTAAATTTTATCAATTTACTTCATTTACCAAGGGAAACATTGCTACAGCTTCGCCTACGAAAAAAGACTGCGTAAATTGAATCTTATTTCTCTTTTAAAAAGACGTCATCGTTGTGACCTTATTACGATGTTTAAAATAGTGCGTGGTGATTTTAAATGTGATTTGTCGAATCTCTACACTCTGAATAGAAGCAATAAGTTATGGGGTCATTGTTTAAAGTTAAATCGTCAATAATTCAGGAAAAATGTGTGTGGAAATCAAATTTAATTCTTTAATCATTTAGGATAGGCTATTACCCACAGTTTTTTTAGCGCCATCATGCCTGTAATTATCATTTTTCGAGAGCCCGGGTCCAGAATTATTGTTTTACGTATTTTTTCAGTGCTCCTGGTTTTACAGTTATCCAAGTATTTGTTAAGTTATTGTAATATTTGTGCCTTATTTTATGTAGATACGCAACTTGTTCTACATAGTCGTGGAGATGGTTATCTATAATAAATACTTTTGAAATGTGTAGTAAACCAAATAATGATATAATTGGAAACACAGCTACACAAATATGCAATTGATATTGATGGGCAGTGGAAAGAAACGGAAACAAATTGACTGTATCTTTAAATTTCTTCTTAATGATTTAATGACAAAATAATTGATAATTCAGAATCAGCTTCAGTATAAAAGGAAGATGAACTGAAGATGAAATCAGTTCACACACATCTTTCACAATGAAGACATTGGTAAGTAAATAATTAAACTTTTAAACAAAAAATATATATATATTAAATTTGTTTTTAGGTAATTTTTTTCTTAGCTATCATCTTGACTCTTGCAAAAGAGGATAAGAAATTAGATGAATCTAAAAAAGAAACCAAAAAATCTCCAGATTCGAAGGACAAAAGAGGCCTATCATCCTTTGGTATATCCGGTTCTGGTTTCGGAGGAAATTTCCAGCATTTTGGGAGCCTAGGAGACCGAACCCAAGTACTTTTCAAAGATGTTCATGTACCAGTACCAATTGAAAAACATGTACCAGTACCAATTGAAAAATACGTACCATTCCCAGTAAGAGTAGGAGTACCACAACCTTATCCAGTACAGAAAATAGTCTACGAACCATACAACGTCTTTGTTAAAGTACCAGTACCAGTCCACAAACCAGTACCAATTGAAAAGTTTGTACCAGTTGCTGTTAAGGTTCCATACGACCAACCTTACCCTGTTAAGGTTTTGGTACCACAACCTTATCCAGTTGAAAAGTCAGTTCCTGTTGAGGTTAAAGTACCTCAAGCTTATCCAGTGGAGAAAAACACTCAAGCACCAGAAGTCAAACAAAAATCCTACGAAAAAATTCCCTATTACATGGTTCCAGTGGAAACTCCAGAGGTTAAAGATATGAAAGAAAAGGACAAACTTCCTGGAGCTGATAAACAGTTCCAAGTGAGATTTGTATTGCCTTATCCAGAAAAATTGTATAATTCTGAAAAGAATATATATCCAATATTCAGACAAGTCCCGTACCCCAATTTTGAAAGAAATCTACCAGCTCTGTTCGTGAAACAAGTGGACAAATATTCTGTAAAAGAAGAACAGAACGAACAACCCTACTACCAACCTCAAGAAGTTCAGAAAGAAAAGAAAGTTGAATACTATCAAAAACAACAACCAATCCAAGAAAAAAAGAAGATATATCAACCTGTACAACAACAGAATTATGACAAGAATGCTGAATTATATCAACAAGCCTTCAATAAAAAGAATGCTGAATATCTTCAGACTCAACGTGAATGGAATAAAAAGAATGTTGAAGTTTATCAACCAAACCAACAGGAGCAACAAAGAGAACAAGCTTACACCAAAGAGTATTACCAACAAAATGCTGAAGATTATGATAAACAGTATCAACCAAATCTAAAGCAAACAGAACAAACTTATAATAAAGAATATTATCAACAAAATACTGAAGTTTATGAAAAGCAATACCAACCAACACCAACTACGACGCATTATCAATATGATAAGAACGCCAAACAATAGTCAAATCAGTTCCTATGTATTTGTAAACTATATTCAATAAATAGTTAGAATAATATTGGCATTTAAGTACTACCAACTAAGTAAAACACTTTGTAAGCTATAATCAATAAATCTTTAATAATATTTTTCTTTTAATTTCATCAAAGCTACCCAGAAAAAAACTCGTTTACCACGCACATTATCATCATCATCATTTTTCCTGCTTTAGACGTCTACTTGTTTCATGTTCTGGGGTATATTATCTTTTTTGGGACTATCTTCTTACTTCTATGTTTATTGAGAAGTGACATTACCGGTGGCAGCGCTGTGATCCAAGGCAATATGGCTGTTGACTCTAGTACTCAGCCATAAATTTACAACAGGTTAATTTAAGCACAGTATATTTTTATTTTATTAAAATTCGAGTAAATATTTGCGACATTTTTGAATTTTTAAGCGCTACACATGTGTACAACAGCAGGTGGGTATCAAATTACAATATTTAAAGTTAAATTTCAGATTTATTGAAGTGTAATATGTAGTTGAACAGGTGTTGAATGCCGGGCATGTAATTTTATGTGGTACATTAGAAACTGAGTGTCATCTGAATTTACAATATATGCATTCTGTTTGCAAACAAGTGCATTATGTTCATTGCCTCATGAAATAAAATTAGTTTTAGTTGGACAGGGGCAGCTAAAAGTTAAAAATGCAACTTGTAACTGTTAATCAGGTGCAAGGATATTAGTGCAGTTTTGTTTTTCTGCGACAAATGCAATGAACAAACATAGTATCAGTTACTTTTTTGTGGTAACTCAAAATATACTCCCACGCCTTCCTCCTATCCATAACCAAATCTTTTCCTAATCTGGACTTAATATTAACTTTCCCTCCATTTTTCTTACGAAATGAAAAAAACTAAGATGCCTAAGATGCCTTTAGGCGGAACTAAATGGGAATTTCGATTTTTTAGGTTGTCACGAGAAGGAATCTTGCTTGGGTTATTCCATTTTTCACGTTGGAATGTCAAAATTTAAAATTCCAACAGTGAAACCATGGAAACGAATTACATATGTCAAAAATAATATGCTTTTAATGGCAAAAAAATAAATAAATGAGAAATATGTATTAAGAATGACACAAAAAATCAAAATATAAAGAAACTGACGTTTTAAAATGATATTAACCTTAACCAAAAAATGTTTATTGTAAGTATGATTTACAAAGCTAAAACAAAACGGCTAAAAAGCACGATTCAAACGATGAAAGTAACTAGATTGCAAAATCTAGTTTCTGCCTAATCGTTTGGAATAGCCAATAACTTTGTCCTGTCTTGAATGACAGCCAAAAACACTACAATTTGTTTTGCTTTTATAGTTTTTCACAACTTCTGTCGACATTCATTAAAACATACGTAATAAGTTCAAACGGTACTAGAGTGCCTAGTACAATATTTGACTACCATAAAGCGTATTCGAGCGTATCAGTTCTCAATAGTTTTTTTAATAATTATAATACGCCTATTTTTATGCAATACGCACGACAGTACTGCTTTTTGGGTTGCCTATTTTAACTAGATAAATGATAGTGATTTTTTACTAGGAATTGTAATCCGTTCCGCTATCTAACTTAAAATATAATAATTTATGCACATATAATTTTCCTCATTCTTAAAATGGTAATAGAAATTTTTTAAAAGGATTTCTAAAAATGCCATTAAATTTAATTATAAATTGTTAACAATTTAAGCAATGAATTGTTATATTCAATAAAATATACATAAACGTTGACTTATAAATAGTTTTGGAAAGGGTATTCTTGATCACCGTTGCTCTTTTGCGGCATTAGATATACCTGTACCATGTACCCAAAAATTCAGTGGTAAATATATGAATACATTAAATTTAATTAGTGAAATACAGTATGACCGCATATCTACGGAATATCCGCAGTATCTGCGAAATATCCGGAGTAACTGCGGATTCGTCAGCAGCAGTTTCAGTTATCCGCGATTGACAACTCGATTTTTTTTTTTTTCTATATATTATCACTGTAACTGTCATCTTCTGACGTGTATTCAACATGTCAGGAGTAGCCTAACGCTACAGCATATTGTCCACGCCTTTCTACTCGTTTCATCTCATCACATAAGCGTTGTTACTTTACCACAACTAGAATACATGTAATAGTTTACATTTGTTTATTTAATACTGTGCACAATTTATTAATTATACTTTATTAAATAAAATTGAAGTGAAGTGTGGATTTTCACACATTTCAGGATTTTGCAGTTATTTAATAGGTGTAGGCCAACATAATACTGGATGTCTAGGTATATTGATCACATCAAAATCATCAGTTTTTTTTTTTTTTTTTTGGATAATCACTTTTATTCGTTATTTGAGAACTAAGAGTTCCATTTAATTTTTTTAAACAAAATTTAAATAATTTGCCAAATATTCCAGCGTTTTTTTCTGCATTTACTTCGTATTCAAGTCTTCATTAGATTTATAAGAAATATTTTACAGTGTAGAGTGTAGTGTGGTTTGGTGTGAGTAACTCAGTTCGCAACTATTAAAAAAATATATTATTTTTTAATATTTTTAATCCAAAAAAATACATGCCATAATTTAACCATGAATTAAAAAAATAATATATATATATATATTTTAACACAAAAACTGCCTTTTTTACAAAAACACCATCTGATCAAAAATTCCTCTCGTACGTTTCCGATTGAGATTAATATACATTACCTATAATTTTTTTCAGATTTTTAGTTTAACGTGTTTTGGTAAAAGAGTTGTGGGACAAGAATTTTTGTACATTTTTGGCTAAATTCGTGTTAAAAGAAACGAATTTCAAAAAACATCTATCGTTTCGTAATCTACGACTTAAAAAATTTCTTTTGATACCACACAATAAATTTAAAAAATATATATTTTTTTACCAAATCCTAAAACGTAAGCACGTGGAAAGGATAAAGGTTCTAAAAATTACTTGCGGCAACTAAAAATTTCACGCCCTACATAATGTTGTGCCTTTGATGGGCGCCACCTTCACTAAACCCTAGTTAAGGGCCTAGACCAGAGTTACTCATCAGTGGAATAATCTAAGGCATATTCTAATATTGGACCTAATAATCCTATTTGTGATGATAATAATAAAAATACTCATAATAGTCCTATTAACATAGAGCCGTAGCAGCTCCCTGGTGTCGGGGCAAGAGCCAGGGGCGCGAGGCTTGAGGGGCGCCATCGTGTATTTCGCCATGTTATATAAAAACAATTTCTCAAATACTATTAGCAGTGCTGTAGTCGTAAAATCAGTAGAAGGTATATGGTACATGTATCGTCATAATCATAGGGCACTAAAATTACAAATATTAAAATTTAAAAAAATAAAAAGGGCGCTATTTTAACAATTTGCCAAGGGCACCAAAAACCATTGCTACGTCTCTGGGTAAACATAAACAAGTACTCATTTTAAGAATTAAATACTTGAAGCTAACTTGACCTTAGGGCTGGCTTCACAATATCGAAAGAAGAAGATTCCTAAGAGGGGGATTCGATCCCCGCTTCACTGCGCTCCGTAGACAACTGTCTAACCACGGAGCCACGGAAACTTTGCGATATACATCTATATTTTAACTGATTAATATTCCTGA
Source organism: Liopterus haemorrhoidalis (assembly GCA_963971575.1). NCBI lineage: Eukaryota > Metazoa > Arthropoda > Insecta > Coleoptera > Dytiscidae > Liopterus > Liopterus haemorrhoidalis. Next base: position 3,140,215 of record OZ020615.1, read on the forward strand.
GTTTAAAAATAGTAATTTATTAAATTAGAAAGGAAAAAAGTAAATGATTTCCTTCCGACTATCAAGTATTTACCTGTCATATCTCAAATCATCTCAGTTTCGCACATATTCACATATACTGTCAAGTAATTACTGGTCTCTTACTAACCCAACTTCTATATATAACCTTTGTACAGATTTTAATATTAATAAGTACTTAGTAATACGCAATTAGAATTTGCTCTATTTTCATTTTAAATATGTATTAGAACGTTCACATATATTTTTTTGTATTGTGTCAAACCGTACTTTCTTAAGGAAGTAAGTAACGGTTATTAAATCATTTTTAATTCATTTCCTATTCTTGTGGAAGTGGAATTAAATTTTTATTGGATTTAATGAATACTTTTTTAAAAGTTATTGCGTTTATTGTCTAAAAGAAAGCGACAATGTGATGTAATGTGTAATACTAAGTGAAGAAGTGTTACATGATCTAAATTGGGTACTAGTTTGACTAGTATTTGTTTTTGTCGTAACTCAAACAAGCACAACATAAACGTTGGCTGTATTGAAAGTACAAGACTAGACAATAGCTTCAGACATATCCAACAATAACAATGGAAATATTATTTTTGATGGCTTTCATAGTAAAGCGAAACCCCAAAGAAAAATCTGTATTTGTAAGTAAATAAACAAACATAAGAATCTACAGAAATTCATCTCACAAAATTAGCCTGAAGCAAAGCAACAATGAATAGCGCAAGATTTTGTACAAAGTAAAAAATTCAAGGCTCTATACCAAAGGTTCCGGTCTTCCGCGGAACAACTTACAAGCGTTACTGTTCCGCGAAATTATGTTTTAATCGCTTCATATACATATTGGTTAGAACTGCTAATCTCGTACGCAATGTAGCTTTGGATTTGTTGCTTAGGCAATAATGTTATTTAATTTAATGATACATTTACCGCCATATTGAGAAGTGACATTACCGGTGGCGGCGCTGTGCTCCAAGGCAATATGGCTGTCGTATCTAGTACTCAGCTGTCAATATGCTAATAGTGAACTGGTTAATTTAAGCACAGTACATTTTTATTTTATGAAAATGCGAGTATATATTTGCGTATTTTTTTAATTTTTAAACACTACCCGTAGGTGTAGATTTAGATTTATTGGAACATTAGATACATAATATCCACATAATTCCAGTCAGACAAAAAAAAAAAATAAAAAAAAAAAAAACAATATATAATATTCGTACAATATAATATTATAATACATAGTATAAATACGAAATTATATTACACCATCTAAATTATGGTTCATACGAGGAATGTTTCCAAAGTTCTGGGAATTTAGCTATAATTTTTATTATTTTGTTAATTTTCGTCAATATTACAATGTAGTTTTTCAACATAATCTCCATTTAACTGAATACATTTATCCCAACGATAAACTAATTTTTTTAAGCCGTCCTATTAAGTATCAGACCTATTGAGTTTCTGTTCTGGTCCCAACAGCCTTGGCCTCCAGCGCGGCGAAACCTTGCTAACGCCCAAGCAATCATGCAAGATGTCATGAACTTGTCGTGTACCTATCCCTAGGCGCACACTAATTTGACGAATAGTCATTCGCCTGTCCTCTTTCAGTAGGTCTTCGACGGCAGTAATGTTTTTTTTTTACCGACGTGCTTGGGCGCTCACTGCGTGGATCGTCTTCTAGTGATGTTCTACCGGTTTTAAAACGATCAATCCACCGATAAACAGTACTTTTGGATTCTGCAGACTCACCAAATACTCCTTGCAGACGCTGAATAATTTCTGATGTTTTCACACCTTCTTTCCACAAAAAGAAAATGAATGCTCTTTGAGATTTTTCTGCGTCTTCCATGGTGGGTAGTAAATTAAATTTTTCTAAATATTTAACAATTCAATCTTTAATTGCAATTTCAATTTTTTTTGAAAAAATCGGAACAAGTGATATCTGTCGATAATTAGATGGATTATCTCTTTCTCCTTTTCTAAATATGGGAATCACCATCGAATATTTTAATTGATCTGGATAAATGCCAGTTAAAAAGGATTTATTTAACTGGCATATTTACGCGATACTACGCGATACAACAATTTGTGTACTATAAATCGTACGAGATTCAAAACGAAAAATCGCATCGCGTACTACAGGCATAAGGAACACACACTCAGACACAAAATATTTAAAAAGATAGAGAGCGGATTGGAAAAAACTAGGGAAGACTTACAGCCGATGATGGCTGCCATAGTTAATGATGATGATGACTATAGCTTCAATAATTTTTCTTAAAGTTCATTCAAATTTTGAGACATATTGTTATATGACGATAAATGTAACATTACCAGATCTAGAAGTATGAAATGCGGATTTTTTTCAAACTTGCCGCGCAAACAGAGTGTATAGTTCAAAGTTTCAACACATGTGGCGTTTTGTTAAGTTATCATTAAGTGTCAAATGCGTATAGGTTATAATTTGAAAAGTGATCATATAGTTTTGTTTTACTGTGTTAAAAATGTCAAATTTTGTGCCAAATAAAGAGTATTCGCGGACAGTACTACTGTTTTGTTTTCATTTGAAAAAAACTGCTGCTGAATCATACCGACTGCTTCGAGAAGCTTATGGTAAATATGCTCAATCGCAAGATACGTGTGAACGATGGTTTCGGCGTTTCAAAAGTGGTGACTTTGATCTTACAGACAAAGAACATGGAAAACCTCCAAAAAAAGATACAAAATTGGAAACATTGCTATAGGAAAACGATAGTCAATCACAAAAACAACTAGCAGAGCAGTTAGGCGTTAGTCAACAAGCTGTTTCCAATCGCTTACGAGAGATACGGTAAGATCCAGAAAGTCGGCAGGTGGGTTCCACATTCATTGAATGAGAGGCAGATGGAAAAACGCAAAAACAATTTGAGAAATTTTGCTTGCACGATACAAAAGAAAGTCTTTTTTGCATCGTATTCATTACTGGCGATGAAAAATGGATTTATTTAGAAAATCCCAAACGCAAAAAATCATGGAACCCAGGCTCACCATCCACATCAACTGCAAGACCGAATCGCTTTGGCAAAAAGACAATGCTCTATACTTGGTGGGAACAAAAGGGTGTGGTCTATTATGAATTGTTAAAACCTGGTGTAACAGTTAATACCCGCTATCAACAACAACTCGAATGGTTCAATCGAATACGAAAGAAGACAGCACAAGGTAATCTTTCTTCACGAAAACGCTCCATCACATAAGGCAAAAGCAGTTTGCAACACATTGGAGGCACTTAAGTGGGAAGTGCTACCCCATGTTGCTTACTCACCAGACTTGGCCCCTTCAGATTACCACTTGTTCGCATCGATGGGTCACGCACTTTTGTTCATATGAAAATGTGAAAGAATGGCTAGTTGAATGGTTTGCGGGGAAAGGGGGAAGAGTTCTACTGGCGAGGTATTCACAAATTGCCTGAAAGATGGGAAAACTGTATAACTTCTAATGGAGCATACTTTGAGTAAATAAACTTTTACTGTTCTTTTGAGATGAATGTGTTTTATTTAAAAAAAAAAAAAAAAATCCGCATTTCATACTGATCTGGTAAGTAAATACGGCCCTATATATACTAATAAACATCAACAATGGTAACAGTTTGTGAAATTAAACGCAGAATATTTCTAGTCTAAAACTATTATGGATTAAAATTCCTTTTAAAATTTTTAGGTAACATTTTTAAACAAATCTTGTTTATAATTTATATCTAAAATTGTTTTTTAGTGTTAAACGGCAATGCAATTAGTCATATATTGGTTTGAGTAGTTTTGCCATTAGCAAAATATTTACAATTATTTCCTGATATCCTGATTGTTAATCCTGTGTTTTTCTAAATTATATCATAGACTAGTTTGATTGATATAATTAATTCAAAGAGTTAATTTTCTCGCGTGTATGCGTAATCATGTGTTACGAACATTAAACGCGACATATTCGCTTAATTATTCATATAAAAATATGCACTTGCAATGGAAGGGCGAATGTGGAAAGGAAACCTATAAATACTATACTTGTACACTGAACTTTTTAGTTTGGGTTTAAGAGATTGAGTAATGTTAACTAAAGTAAGTAAACGTGATTATTTTTAGTGTAAAAATTACGGTTCGGGTTTTATCATCTTCAGGACTACAGATGAGTTTTTCTAAACTAAGTTCCAAAATTAATTTTGGGGTTATATGTGTGATAAAAGTATATACTTCCTAAAAGTTACCGTGGCTTCGTGGTAAAGTTGTTTACGATGTACTACGTGTCCCGGGTTCAAAACCTGGACAGTGCATCGGAATTTTCAAATTTTGATACTGTGCAACCGTTGAGAGATTGACTTAGTCTTATGCAGCGGAGGTTAAAGGAAGGGGCGACAGGGGCACAGGCCCAGGGCGCCAGCTCTTAGGGGCGCAAAAACCAACGCTTAGATATACATATTCTAAGTTTTTATTAAGTTTTCACCGACCGCCAACATATATAAGAGAGGTATTGTGATCATACCGATTTTTACATTTCGAGATTTTGATGGTTCTCCACGAATTGAGGTCCCTACATAACGTTTTGACTATTTTTAGCATGATGTCTGTCGGTCTGTCTGTCTGTCTGTCTGTATTTGTTTGGAATAAAAAATATTAAGAAAAATAATATATTTTTTAATAGTTGCGAACTGAATTACTCATACCACACCACACTACACTCTACACTGTAAAATATTTCTTATTTATCTAATGAAGACTTGAATACGAAGCAAATTTAAAAAAAACGCTGGGATATTTAGCAAATTTTTAAAATTTTGTTTAAAAAAAATTAAATGGAAGCTCTTATTTCTCAAATAACGAATAAAAGTGATTATCAAAAAAACTGTTGATTTTGATGTGATAAATATCACTCATTAATTACCTACAAAACCCTGAAATTTGTGAAAATTCACAATTCACATCAATTTTTACCGACCGCCAACATATATAAGGGAGGTATTGTGATCATACCGATTTTTACATTTCGAGATTTCGATGGATCTCCACGAATTGAGGGCCCTACATAACGTTTTGACTATTTTTAGCATGATACAGACAGACAGACAGCACAGACAGACCGACAACTGTCTGTCTGTCTGTCTGTCTGTCTGTCTGTCCGTCCGTCCGTCTGTCTGTCTGTATAAACGTGCAGAGCAAATTCGGCTAAAAGGATTTTTATGAAACTTCATATTTAAGCTTTTGATATCAATGGTACGAGTTGATCAACTTTTGGTAAAAATCGGTTGACTAGAAATGGAAGTTTACTCGTGTCGATTTTTGCGAATATTTAACAGAAAAATATTTCAAAAAAATTTATTCAAACAATTCAAGTTGCTATAAAAGCAATAACTAACAACTTTTATTTGAGACATTTTTTGATAAAACGAAAATTTTTTGAAAAAATATTCGAAATTTTTTCCAAGTGTCTATTTTTTTATACTTATGTGTAACGTTTTCATGGTTATGATAAATAATATCTCTGTTAGAAAATAGTAGGCCAAGTTATTTCTACTCTGCTGCTAGAATGTATTTTATACAAGTACTTTGTCGGCGGTCGGTCCTGTGGTAGCCATAGCTGATTTTTTCTATAGGTGCAACTGCTGTGTACAGTACCAGTATACTGATTTCGACCCGTTTTACTTTGTCGTTCGATAAAAAAATATTTTGAAAAATTTAATTGCTATTATTTAAATGTTATTTCTTTACTTCGAAATGAATATATATTGAAAAATATCTCTCTTAATTTGGTTTCAAAATCATCCTCAACTTTTTAATTTTAGAAACATATTTCTCACTATTAACAATTAGATCAATTCTGTAAAAAATTACTGTGCAGTAACGTTACTGCAAGATAAAATATTATAAAAAGTATAATGACTTTCATTTATGATAGTAACTTACCTTGCTCATAGTGACGAATTTAGTTACTATTATCATAGTAACTGAGTTACAGAATTGGTCTGACAGTGTTTTTTAATAAGTAAGTATTTCACTACTATAAATGATTTATTACTGTTTAATACCTTAAAAACTAAATATTAAAATAATTTATGTAAATAGGGGGTTAATATATTTTTGTCTTTCTAGAGGTTACTTTTGCTTTTTGGTCTCCTAGCCCTTGCGGCTTGCAAGGAAGAAAAGTCTAAAAAAATAGATAAAAGAAGTTTTTGGCATGGAGATATAGAAACAATAGGTGGCCTTGAAGAAGGATGGCATGGAATTGAAGAAAGTGGATGGCACGGTATAGAAGAAAACGCATGGCATGGTGATGAACATAAAGAAATAGATTTAGGACAACACAAAATAATCAAAGTTATCAAAACAAAAGGAATACCAGTGCCAGTTGAAAAGAAAGTTCTTTTCCCAGTCTACAAAAAGGTACCTTATCCAGTAGAGGTTAAGGTACCACATCCATACCCTGTTGAGAAAAAAGTACCATATCCATTTGAGGTTAAAGTGAAGGTTCCAGTACCCATCCATAAACCAGTACCAGTAGAAAAGATCGTACATTACGCTGTTAAAGTCCCAGTAGAAAAACCAGTTCCTGTAAAGGTTTACGTCCCACAACCTTACCCAGTAGAAAAAATAATCCACGTACCAGTTAAAGTAGAAGTTCCTCAACCATATCCAGTAGAAAAAAAAGTTCCATACCCTGTAAAAGTCCCAGTCCACGTCCCCAAACCATACCCAGTTGAAAAAATTATCAGAGTCCCAGTCCACGTTAAGGTAGACCGACCAGTACCAGTCCCAGTAATCAAACCTTATCCAGTCCATGTAGAAAAGAAGATCCCAGTACCAGTTATAAAAAAAGTACCTTACCCAGTTCATGTTAAGGTTGAGAAACCTGTACCTTACCCAGTTGAAAAGGAAGTACCATACCCTGTTAAAATAGAAGTTCCACATCCTTATCCAGTAGAGAAAATTATAAAAGTCCCAGTTGAAAAAGAAATACGCGTACCATATGAAGTTAAGGTAGAGCGACCAGTTCCCTACGAAGTTATCAAACATGTTCCATATATTGTTGAGAAAAAAGTGCCAGTACCTGTTAAAGTAAAAATACCATGTATCATTCAAGAACATAGGCATGAAGAAGTCCATCTTCCAGAACACCATGAAGAAATCCATATCCCAGAACATAAACATGAACACCATGAACATCATGAGCATATTGAGGTCCAACATCACGAACCAATTGAAATTAAACATGAGGTTCAACATGAAGAACCAAAACATGAACACAAAGAAGAAATGCATCATCATTCTCATCAAGTTCACCATCACCATCATCATGAGCAGGAGGAACACGGACATGGGGTTAGTCATCAGAGTATAACTTTTGGAGGACATCATTATGGAGGAGAAGTACAACATCATCATCACCATCACCATGAAGGAGGAAGTGGAGGAAGTGGATCGGGAGGATCTGGTTCTGGTGGATCGGAATCTGGAGGATCAGGTGAGGGGTATGGTGGATTACTAGGGACTGGATTATTAGGCGAATAAATGGTCAGAAATATTGGATTTTTCAGAAAGTTTTTAGGGATGTAAATGTAAATTAATTTTTTTTTAAACATTTATATCAAGCTTTAATTATCAATGTATTAACCATTTAATGACTTCCTTCCATTTTTAACTTCATCAAAGTTCTTAGTGAAAGCATGGGTATCTCGAGAATGGTAAGAGATACGAGGTCGGTTAAACTAGACCAAAGTTGCTGCATTAAGAGACCATTTTAACAATGTCTTTGTTCTCCTAAAATATATATATATATAGCTTAATGTAAATTTTCCGGTTTTTAGGGTTTTGTAGGTATGACCAAAAAACCCTTATACCTTCATTTTGTCGTCTGTCTGTCTGTCTGTCCGGTAAAAATTGTAGCCAAACGTAATCCTAGAGAGTTGAAATTTGGCATGACACATAACAACACTTTCATTGGATGCAATTCAGCTTTTGTAGGGTGACCATTCATCCCGCATTAAGATGCGTCCCGCAAAAGTCCCGCATTTTAACATTTTGTCCCGCATTTTGGATTTGGGAGGTGAAAACCTTTTTTTTGCTCTTCACTTGGATTTTGGGAGATGAGGACCTTTTTTTTGCTCTTCACTTGGATTTGGGAGGTGAGGACCTTTTTTTGCTCTTCATTTGGATTTGGGAGATGAGGACCCCTTTTTTTTGCTCCGTCCTGCATTGCCTTCTTAAGAAAATGGTCACCCCAGTTTTTGCCAAAGATTCTGCTCGTTCACTCCCATGCTTCCAGCTTCTTTTTCTTTTTATGTTGTGATACAAAATCCATTTTTCATCTCCAGTTATTACTCGATCCAAGAAAGGTTCATTTTGTTGACGGGCAAGGAGAGAAACGGCAGTGGAAACACGTTTCAGTTTGTTCCGTTCTGTCAAAATGTTTGGAACCCATATATCGAGTTTCGAAGTATAGCCAAGTTTTTTTAAATGGCGAAATGCTGTTTGTCAACATTTAACTTCTCAGCAAACTCTTCAGTCGAAATCCGTGGATTACTATTCACCAAATCACTGATACAGTCATTATTACACGGCACGAACTTTTGCAATCACCTGATATTTTAATTTTGGAAGTTTTGAGCAAAAATTAAAAACCGGAAAATTTACATTTTCGTTCATAGTAATCTTTATATTTTTTAGGAGAACAAAGACATCATTAAAATGGTCTCTTAATGCGGCAACTGTGGTTTTATTTAAGCACCCTCGTATCTCTTTACATTCTCGAGATCGACATGCTTAAGTTATTTAGGACACCTGTAGACCTGGCCAAAAATTACGCTAGATAATTTTTGCTTCGCCCGCTTAAATATTATAAAAGTGTTCTAATTTACATTAAAATCCCACGAATTTTTCGAATAATCCAATATTTATAAATTAACCTGTTAAGTAATCCTTTTTGTCTTTTTCTGGCCTAAACTGTCTAGAAATCTGGTCCTTAGATTCCGTCAAAAATTTTAGAATTTTTTCTAATTTTTTGAAACTAGGTTTTGGCGCTATGTATGGAGGAGGATCCTCACACGGCTACGGAACCTCTGATCAAGGAGAGGAACTCTCCTGGTAATAGAGGATTCATTCAAAAACCAGTTTTATGTCCAGAGTACAGTGGCTCTCAAACATAGAAGGTAATAGGTTATTTGAGTGTATATATTATATATGTATCGGATCGGTTAGTTAGAAAAACATGTAATAACGAGAGAAAATATTGTAAGAAAAGGATAGTAAGTAATAAAGATAAAATAATATAGATTATAACAGTGATGAGCAACATTTTCTGCCGGGAGCCTAATTAAAAAAAAATCTGTTGAACTCTTAACTATAATCCATTCACTATGTTTCCTCATCTGAGCAGACCATTATATTTTTTTTAAATTGCATAAAATTTGACATTAAAAAAATAATTCACACTCTTCCAATCTTTTTTGTATATTACAGTTAATACACATGAAAATATATTATATAAAATTAATAAAAAATTTACACCATTTTGTTTAATATTTTATTTTTACATGTCTAGATATTTTTCGTGGCTACCAACAAAACTGCCACTCTCAAATGGCTAACTCGGAAGAGGAAACGTCGTGAATGGATTATATAAAAAATATCGACGAGTGATTCTTTTTCGTTGAACAGAAGAATTTCTAAACAATTTTTATTTTACTTATCGATTTAAGTTACTAAATTAATCGAGGCATATCACAGATTTAAAAAAAAAATCAATTCAGTTAAAAAACAGATTTAAAAAAAAACTTCATCTTGATGTTAAAATTTTAAAATCCATTGTATTTTATATTGATTTTCTAATTTGTATCTTTTGTAGTAGTATCTTTTATTTTTATATAAATTTAAATACTTTACTGATTTTTTTTACACAATAAATCGACGTGTTTCAAAAAGATTTAGATTGGAACTAGTCAAATACGCAAATCAGCAAAATATAACATATTTTCGCGGTCCCCTGGAAATATTTTTTATTATTTATTTATTGTAAAAACTGCATATTTAAATTAAGAAATTCATATTTTTTAATTATTAATAAACGTTTATAATTTTATGTATAACAAGTTCTGCTGTAATCCGTTCTAATGTTAGAATGCAGTACAGTTAAATGTTAGAATGCAGTACAGTAGGGTGACCATTTTCTTAAGAAGGCAATGCGGGACGGAGCAAAAAAAAGGTCCTCATTTCCCAAATCCAAGTGAAGAGCAAAAAAAAAAGGTCCTCACCTCCCAAATCCAAGTGAAGAACAAAAAAAAAAGGTTCTCATCTCCCAAATCCAAGTGGAGAGCAAAAAAAAGGTCCTCACCTCCCAAATCCAAGTGAAGAGCAAAAAAAAGGTCCTCACCTTCCAAATCCAAGTGAAGAGCAAAAAAAGGTCCTCACCTCCCAAATCCAGGTGAAGAGCAAAAAAAAAATTTTTTTGCCGGTCCGCAGAATTACTTTATGTGCAAGTTTACAAAACAATTATTTAACAAAATTGCTTATAGTTTACTAAGCTTACAGAAACCAGCCCAAAATTTTAATTTTCTTCTACTTGATTAATACTTATTAAATCATAAAATATAATATTTCTTAATTTTATATGATTTTATTTGTAAACGTATATATAGTTAAACTTTTTATATCTATCTTTATAATGATTTATTTTCCCGTACAAAAATCTCAATTACACTTCTGATTGGAGTACCTCAATCAGAAGTTTCCACTAGCCACCACTGCTAGGTACACAGCAAAAAATTCATAAGTGTAAAAATTCTTAGTTTGATTAAAATTTTAGTGTTAAAATTTTCATTTAAAAATAGTAAAAAGATCACTATTTTTAACCAAATCACCGTACAAATCTTCATTTATTTAGATTATTTTTATGAAATATTACTTTTTCAGTTTTAACACTACTTCAGATGGGCTATAGGGGCGCCGCGAAAATTTTCTAATATTCCTCCGCGTTAGTTAGACCGGGGCTTCTTAAAGTGGTGGGCCGCGGTTCCCTAGGGGGCCGTGACATTCCCACAAGGGGGCCGCGAAGAAACGCGAATATAATACTTGTTAATTGTTTTATTAGAGAGATATTGCAACCTCTGTTCTACTGATCTTTTAATTAAGTTTTCCTTTATTTGATATGTGCGCATGCACAGTTGATATATCCTTAATTTCTTTCTTTTATTAAAATACAGGCTACCTTTATTTAATTTAAATAACGGCAAAGCATTTTTATTTAAAGCGCCTTTATTTTGACAGGTCTTCTGTCAATTTAACCTCAAAATTAACAACGGAGTAAATTCGAACATAAAATTTGTTGAGTTTTCGTGTGAGTTCTTGTGAGTAATGATAAAGTTAAAGATAAAAAACGTTTACGATATAAATACGAGGACGATGTTATATTTCTCCGAGAAATTGTGTCACGAAACCCTTTTGCGAATGGTTGTGCAGTGTGGGAAGAAGTTAAAAATAGTCTGCTGCATTTAACTCATATAAGGGTTGCAGTTAACTTCTATATTCATTACGATTTCGATCTGTCAATTTGGCATATTTGTCAAAATAAAGTATAAAGCAAGAGCACCGTTGCAATAACACTCTTTAAAACATTATGAAAAATTTTAATACAGGATACTTTATTAGAGGTTTCTTTTAATAAAGTCAGAGTTTTTTCACTTTGCAATATCTCTCTATTATTTAAAAAGGATAAGTAGCTTTAACTTTAATGCTACATACATATTATTCTTCACTGTACATAGATTATTGAATGATCTGAGCGTAAAAAAATATATGTATATATGAAACAAAAAATTATTTCTTTTTAACCAGACAAAAAAAAATTAGGGGGGCCGTGGGTTATCGATTTGAGTTGCAGGGGAGCCGTGACATCTAAAAGTTTAAGAAACACTGAGTTAGACCAATATTTGGACTTGGGGCGCCGCGGGAAAATTCTGATACATTAAGGGCTCCGGGGGAAAGATTGGGAACCACTGGTGTAGACAATATTGTTATTGTTCTATACATTTTTTCAATAGGATGAATAAATATTCATCCTAAATGCCACCTGCTGGGGCTTTTTATTTAGTTTTCTCAACTCCCTGTATGAAATGCTCTGCTAGTTACTTTATATAATTCAATATTATGCTAATTTGATGCAATTGTGCTATATATAAACTAAAAAAAATAACACTTTCCATATGTTATATAATTATTTAAAATATTATTTTTGTAATTAACCGATTCTTTTATTTTAAATTGTTTCATTGTATTTATATTGTTTCATATTTGTTGAATTATATTAAAAACTTTTTTTAAACAAATCTATTTTTTTAAAACCTTTATCTTTGCAGCTGTTTTAATGTGATTAGTTTAAATATATATGTTGCAACTGCGTGTCGCACTAGAAATTGAAAACTAGACTAGAAAGTGGGAAGCAGTGCCAATCAAGTAGATTTTCACATTAGTATAAGTTCAATAATAACGTAAGTCATGTAATAATATATCTGTATTACTAAATTAACATTTACTGACACGAGACAAATTTATTTCATTAACTGTTACACTTAACACTTAAAAGGTAGTTTTTATTGTATAATTATAAAATAGAATAAAAGATTTATTTAATATTTAAGACTTTCTAAGTATTATTTTATATTTTAGTCCCATTTAATGTTGAAAACATAATTCTTAGTAACCCATTAAATCCTTTATCCCGAAAACAAAGATCAATTCTTAAGGCAGGTAGTCTTAACGGACATATAGGGTGAGGCGACATTTATGTTCATCTTCATCATTTCCTTAATATACAGAGTTATAAAAGTATTGTTCAAATAAAATTTATTCGGGATAATGGGAGATAGACCAGTGTTTCTCAACAGGTGGTCCACGCACACAAAATTTTATTAGAATTAATAATGGGCCTTTATGCGAAAATATCGTTTTTCTTGATGGTGGTCCGTGGTTATGTTAGACTATAGTGGTATCGAACATTTTTTTTCATTTGTTTTGCAAGAGGCACGTCTGTTAATGACTATATTTCAAATTACATTACACATATTATTTAATACAATATTATAGAGCTTTTTTCTCTTTTCAATGGTGTTAACTTTTATTTAGCTTTACATTTTTGAGAAAATCGACTTTTTGTGGTCTTAAAAATAACAATTAGTGCCTCATAACAGTAATCTACCTATTGTATTAAATGTACAAAATGATGACCTTGTTGTTCAATATACTTTTGTACTAGTTTTTAAAAGCTGTTTGAACAGAAGAAGCCTTCTTTTCCAAATTTATCGTTAGAAACGTTTGGCTAATTTTAAATTTCATCACAGGTAGAAACAATTGCATGCATTTGTTTCCATTATTTTCCAACAAATAAATCGTCAATTTGAAGGCCACTAAATGCGATTTTCTCAAAAATTTTGTTATGTATTGCTGCTCTATAAGAAGTTTTATAATAATATGTAAAATAACATGTGTAGTGTAATTTGAAGAAAAGTTATTTACTATCATAACTTCTCACCCTGCCTCACCCTGTATAATATAGGTGAAATAATTTTGACAGTTCTTCTATGTTGTGGAAGGGTAGTACCCATTTCGTACAGGATTTATGTCAGAAAGTTAGTAAAAAACCTTAAAAATTAAATATTTCAAACATCAAACATATTGTGACGTCATTATTTTAGTAATTTTTATTGAAGACGTAAATCCTCTTATATCGTGGAAGACTTATAAATATAGCTGACCAATTTCGTACCGGTAAACGTTGCGTGGGTGTCATCCGCCCGTGTGCAATTATTCATAAGACCGCTCTCTATTAGAACCGAACCCAAATGCCGCTTGTGTGAAAACTTTCATAGAACCGCCCTCTATATTAGAATTTTACAAAAAACGACCCGAAATTCCATTGCTTTGATAAGCCATAACTATTCATGTTTTCCGAATAAAATTAAATAAATGCATTAAGATTATAAATCGACCATAAATTTAAAAAAATAGATAATTAAAACAATTAAACAAGTTTTTAGTGATGTAAGTAAATTGTTTTTTGTTGTTATTTACACATCAAAATAAAATTAACACATTCAAACGGTAGTAGAAAAAAGATATATTTAAAATTTTCAAGTCCAATTTGGTTAATTGATGCTGTAGGTTATTAGCGCTTTAATCTAGGAAATAAATACGTCTTCTGTTCAGTCTATGATGTTATTCCAACCAGTTCACGACACATACTAGATTGCAAACTGCCTTTCATTTTATATATGAGCAAAAATAATAGAATTTTAAAAAAGAAATCTAAAAGTGAAAGAACTTAAATATACAATATTTAAAACAGTGACATATTCCCACAATATATAACACTTTATGTCAAAAAATAAATTTGCAAATTGATTGTTTATAAATTTCTCTAACATTTTATATTAAGGTGTGGTTTAAACTTGTCCTCATATGACCTTAGTCACTGCCAAGGAACGCCTTAAGCTAGTATTAAACATCTTGACAAGTATTATTAAATCTCATTTAATAAATATAGTTTTAAAAACTGACCTCTTTGTAAATGCATTTGTTTATGACGTATTTAATTGATTGAAACAATGATAGTCTGATAATCTGAGCAGATCCGCAGTAAGGAAAACTTGCGCTAGGGGCGGAGCCGTGTTTTTGGCGCCCTTTAAAAAAAAAGGTCCTCACCTCTCAAAATTCAAGTGATGACGAAAAAAAAGGTCTTCACCTCTCAAAATCCAAGTGATGACCAAAAAAAAAAGGTCCTCGCCTTTGCAATGGCGCCCCTTAGTCAAGCCCGTCAGCGCGCCTAGGGCCGACGCCCCGACGCCCCCCCCCCTTACCGTGGCTCTGAATCTGAGAGTTTGTAGGGGCTGATTTTAAGAGAAGTACCAAAGGAAATGATGTAACCTAACTAATTTAGTACAGAATATACGGAATTACTCATTACACGCAGGGCCGTCTTAAGTTATTCGGCGCCCGTGGGCTACTAAATATAATGCGCCTCTCTTCATAAGAAAATACATAACCAGAACCGTAACAATGTTTTTGGCGCCCTTGGCAAATAAAGTAAATTGATTAAACAAAAAACAAAGATCTTAGCTTTCCCAAATCCAAGTGAAGATCAAAAAAAGGTCCTCACGTCTCTAAATTCAAGTGAAGAGCAAAAAAAGGTCTAATGAGGAGCAAAGAAAAAAAAAGGTACTCATCTCTGCAATTGTGCCCCGTCTGTACATAACACCAATAAAAATGCCAAAATGCCGCCCCCAAAAGGCTGTAGCCCATGGAGCCCTGTGGTTAGGGTTGCCCTGGTTACACAACCAAACAATCTAAATATCTCTAACCCATGATGAACAAAATCTCACTCCCTCAAACACTTCTTAACCCTATGAGTCTTAAAAACATTGTCTTTCCTTTATGACTGTCTAAACTGCACTCCTGAAAACACGACTACCCTGAAAAGCTTACATCGCCCAACTGTATAATATCATTTCACACCCTCTTGAACTGTCCATGTTAAAATTCATATTACAATTTATTGGAGATTACTCAGATAAGTAACTAAACTAATATTTATATTTCAGACAAAGATTATTATTTATGTACATATGGTCGGTATATATTTTTGACACGTTAGTTTTCTGTTGAGAATTTACGATTCACTTTTCATGTTAAATTTAAAAAAGTTTTAAGTTAAAATAATAAACCAAGAGTAATAATTTTAAACATTTATTGAAAATTCCGAATGTAGAAGAAAAGTAAAACTCTATAGATGAAATTTATTCAATGAAGCCACAATATATAATTAGAATTCTCTTCTACAATTCGCTGTAGAGGTTGTTCTTCTCAGTCTAATTCTTTTATGCAGTTGCGCCATTCTGTTTTATTGTGGGCCTTAATTTCTACTTCCTTCCATGACTAATCCTTCCTTATCTAAGATTTGTGCCACTATTTAGTTTTATGTTTTATGGTGTCTTATTCTTGGTTTACTTCCTGAAGTTCTGGTCAGCCATATATTATTTGTTGGTCTTTCTTCCTTCATTCTTGTGGATGTGTCTACCATCTTATTTTCTATCTGTCTATTATTTTTTTCTACTGCTTCTATTTATAGCTCTTCCCGTACTGTGTCACTTCTAATTCTGTCCATTTTAGTGACACTCTAACTCTTTTCATTTCATTTTTGCAGCTTGAACTTAGTTTTGAACCGATTGGAGAGTAACCACGACTCGCATCCATACGTTAATGTGGACAAGTAGATTTTGTGTTTGGCTATTAGTGTTAAGCATTAATATCTTCGCCAATCTTGACGTTCGGAACCTATTATTTACTTATTGTTTATTAATATCTTCAGATTGAGTTCAAAATTTTTAATCGTATCGTTAAGCAAGATTTATGTTGAGTAAATATTAGATTACAGCAAACCGGAAGTCTAGAGATAACAATTTCGTAAGAGATTAATGTGTATTTCCGAAAAGGTGGACATCTGAATAACATAATTCGAGAACTTTCTTTGGCCATAAATTTAATTACGCAAACAGTTTTATGTCCGATTAATATTAGATTTTTGCTTTTTTTATACAGTTTTTAAATACATTTTTGTTTAATTTGTCCATTTATTTATTAATTATTGTTTTAAAATTGAAAGTTATTGTAAAATTATTGTGCTAAAGTTTACGAGCGGATGTAAACTATTTGAGAAATTGTTTATACCTTATTAGCATAAAAATGTATGTTATGAAATAATTTTCCATGTCGAGTGTTTTATGGAAAAATTACAGTGCGTAGAAATGAGTTTTCTTTTCAATGCAAGAAATGTTAATCTCGGATTAAACAATAGTATATTAACCAAGTTAAATTAGATAATGAGTTGTCGTGGGTATGTGGTAAGACGGTTGCCTATAATAATAATAATAATATAATTTAAAACGTAAGTACTTCTCCTCCTTAAGTTTTCAACCTATAGGTTGGTTTGCAGCATTTCTCCATGCTTCCCTGTTCTCAGTCTTTTTAGTTCCATGTACGTGTTGTTATTCATCTTCTATTAACTGTTCCATGTACTCTAGCCTTGGTCTACCCCTACTGTTTTTTCTCTCAATTGCTCCTTTCTGTATCGTTTTTACCAGTCCTTCGTACAGTTACTCACAAAACTGAGCATACAAGAATTTGACAAAGATACTTTTTAATAAAACGTGACTATAAAACAGATTTTTTTAAAACTAATTAATTTTTATTTATAAAATAAACCTTGCAGATCCAAAATTATTATAAATAGTATAAAGTATAATAATATTTGTTAAAAATTTGTTAAGGAAAACTAAAAATAATAATTTTTTAGAGACACAAAATTGAGCGTACTAGTTAATTTTGATTGATTTAAGACCTGTCTTTTCCTGAAATTATATTCCATAGGTTTTATCTTGCAACAGATGGTTTTTGCATTAGTTTAGTTTGCATTAGGCCACATTCAAGTACAGTGATTTTGTTTCTATTATAATGGAAAGTAAACGTAAACAGACTGACGAATCTACACGAAAACTAATAGTTAAATTATACGCCCGGGGTCATACAATGCGTGAAATAGGTGATATAGTAAACCGAAGACATGCCACAATTCAAAAAATAATAAATAAATTTAAATATGAAGGTACTATCAAAAACAAAACGGGCAGAGGCAGAAAAAAATTGTTTTCAACTGTGGATGAAAGATTTATTTTGCGAAAAATCAAGCAAGATCCTAAAATTAGTGCACCCTAGTTAACGTCAGAATTGTCACAAAGATTAAATAAACATATTTCAGTAGAAACAGTCCTCCTCGGAACGGTATTAATTTTTTTAAATTCTGTATTGGGCTTCCGCCAAACAATATGTCTGCCGTCTGACCCAAAAAAAATAATTTTCGTCTCGTCAGAAAAAATAACTTTATTCCAGAAGCTAATTGGTTATTATATGTTAGCAATATATGTAAACAAACCAATTAGCTTCTGGAATAAAGTTATTTTTTCTAACGAGACGAAAATTAATTTTTTTGAGTCGGACGGCAGACATATTGTTTGGCGGAAGCCCAATACAGAATTTAAAAAAATTAATACCGTTCCGACAGTAAAACACGGAGGCGGATCAGTTATGTTGTGAGGTGCTACGGGCTCAAACGGCCCAGGTAATTTAGAATTTATAGTAGGGATCATGGATAAATGGAAATATCTAAACATCTTGAAAAATAATCTTAAGAAAAATTAGATATGCCACCAGTTTGTTATTTTCAACAAGATAACGACCCCAAACATACTGCGCTTATTGTAAAGGAATGGCTGTTACACAATGCACCAAAATTACTCAAACCACCACCACAATCTCAATCCAATTGAAAATTTATAGAGAGAATTAAAAGTTCGGATAAAAACAAATTCATTTTCTAATAAAAATCCTCCAGGACACTTTGAAATTTTCACCAGCTAAAGTTTCTTTGAGGGCATACTTTATTATCAAATTAGAAAACTAGTGAATATGTTATTATGCATTATAATGTTGGAAATAACATATGCCATAAAATTCTTTTGTTAATGTTAAAACGTTCTACTCCATTTCTTATGGCGTTGTGTGCATTATTTAAAAGCCAGCTTTCTTACGCTCACTATTTTGCATTCAAAATTATTTTACAATTACTTTAGAATTTCCGTTAATACGAAAACCAATACCCATTACTAGTATTAACACTTGCGTAGATTTCATAATATGTATTAGCAGGGGCGTCAAGAACCAAAGTTACCAAAGGTCCGGAAATCTACGGATACGTTCGAAAACAGGACATATCCAGGAAAACCCAGGCGTTTGGTCATCCTATTTGAGCACCTCAGTAAAGTGGTAATAATAATAATCACATATGATCAGGGTTTAGGATCCAGCCGTGTGTTTTCTGCTCCATTGTTAGTATAATCAATAGATACCTGTTAGCACCTTTACTAACTCAATAATTATAATAATAATTATCAAGAGTAATAATTTAACATCTTATTAAACTATTACTGAGAGTTACAACTGTTATTATTGGATGCACTTTCTTCCTTTCACTCAGCAAAGTGTTTTCATATCAACATTAGTGTTATATTTGCTTTTGTTTCACCCAATTCTAATATGTAATTAATTGACAGATATTAACAATTAACAAGCAGGAGTTTAATATTCAAATGGCTAACGGATGGTAATTATTCAAATGTTGACATTCTGAGCACGAGCAAGAATTACACATTTCCGCAAGAATTATGTAAATAAAAGTAAGATCTGGTTCGGACGGACACTGAATATACACGATTTTCGGCACTACGCACTTTTACAATCCTACTTTTACATTGATTTTAAAACAAATGGAATTCATTAAGACATTTTAGCAAGAAACATTTCTAATTTCTGTTAATCAAGATTTTAACAATGGCATCTTTAAGGCCTTATCACACTAGAGTTATTATTCAAGTCTAAACTTGGAAAATTAAAGTCTTTCCATTCGAATCGAAGTCTTGTGTGTGTGATATTAGTTCCTACAACTCCTCAAGAGGAGCAAAGGGCCTCAATAAATCATCTCCATCTGGTGCGGTTCTGGGCTAAGGTCTTGATTTCGCCCCACAACTTTCCCATGTCTCGCAATTCTTTCTCCACTGTGTGCCTCCATGTGTTCTTCGGTCGTCCGATCCTTCTTTTTCCTTGCGGATTCCAGTGAAGGGCCTGTCTGGTTATGTTGTCTGAGTTTCGCCTAAGTATGTGTCCCAACCATCTCCATTTGCGCAAGCGTATCTCATTTCCGATCTCTGACTGTTTTGTTATTCGCCATAGTTCTTCGTTGCTTATGGTGTCAGGCCAATGGATTCCCATTATCCTTCTTAAACATTTATTAACAAAGACTTGCAGTTTATTGGTGAATGTCTCGTTAACCAACCATGTCTCACAGGCATATAACAGTACAGACCCTCGCGTTCTCGGCACTCATTTAATCGAACAGTAAAATTACTTATGACGTCTCGGCAGGTGGACTCAGGGATGGCTGCCATTTCGTGACGGATATTTTCTTTCAAATGCGCCAGTGAAGTCGGTTTATTGTCGTAAACTTTAGATTTAAGATAACCCCATAGGAAAAAGTCCATAGGTGTTAAATCTGGACTGCGTGGAAGCCAATTTATGTCACCTCTCCGGGAGATCAATTTGCCTGAGAAAATTTCACGAACACGTGGCAGAGACATATTGGATGTGTGTGAAGTTGCTCCGTCCTGTTGGAACCATGTTCTTTGGTTATAGCCAGGAAAGTTTTGCAGTTCAGGTACCAAGAAGTTGTTTAACATCTCCACATTCTCTGAATTCACTGTAACTGCACGCCCCCTTTCGTCTTCAAAAAAGTAAGGGCCGATAATTCCTCGCGCCGAAATCGCAACCCATACGGTCACTTTAGACGAATGTAGGGGTTTCGGATTCCTTGCACTCCAGTAGCGGCAGTTCTGCTTATTTACGTGGCCATTAAGATGAAAATGAGCTTCATCCGAAAACAAAATTTTGGTAAACGTTGAAAATCGCTCAATCACCTGATTTACGAAATTAAGCCTCTGACTGGCATCTTGGGGCTTTAATTCTTGCACCAATTGAATTTTGTAGGGGTTCAGCTTTAGGTCTTTGTGCATAATGCGATGTAATGATGATCTATGCACATTTAAAGCACTTGCGCGCTTCCGAATTGAAAGGTTCGGGTCGTCACGACTGATTAACATTCTCCACGTTTTCTACCGTTCTTGGTGACCTAGGTCGCCCGGATTTTGATTTATCCAGCGTTGTACCAGTCTCTTCAAACTTTTTAACCCAATGTCGAATGAGAGGAATGCTTGGCGCATCATTTAAGTGGCGAAAACCTCGAATACTGCAGAATTTTCTACGCGCTACAGTCGCCGAATCACCGTTTTTGTAAAACTCTCGCACGCATAACGCGCGGTCTGCTCCCGAGAAACGCTCCATAGCGACTAAATTCCCAAGAGCCAGGCTACCGGTTAACATAACCCCCGCGCCCCTCGGATACGTTGCGTTCACGCAGTAAGCTAAATACATATAAAATTTCTTTTGAGACACCTTGTATTAAGAACCAGAAAGAATCTTTCTAAAGTAAAATCGTCAGCCAAATACAAATAGGCGATTTTCTGAAAACGATATTGTTCAGTATCAGTATTTAGATTACAATGTACCATTTTGATTGCTTTAAGATAAATAAACATTTAGAAATATTGAACTGTACATTTTATTAGGTTGTCCCGCTTTTTGTGCCTTAATCACGATTTTTTTAAATTTATTTGTCAAAAATCCCGATTTGGTAAAATAATAATCTGGCAACGCTGCTTTCTGTGTACGCTAAAAATGGACGTAATACTGGCCATATTACTGAATGTACACAGATTGAAAATATGATCATGAAACCTGGTAACAGGAGTCCTAGGCTCACCTCGGGCTGTCACGCCAATGTTGATCATTATATGTACAAAATGTTTGTCGGTTAATTTATATTTTGGCATATTTGTACATTTCCTACACAAAACAATTGTAACAATCTACGCAATTGTGTCGTACGCTGTATGAGTTTTGAGGCGTAATTCCTCATGACAAAACTTATGAACAATAGCATTTCTCCTGAGATCATTAGTAGATAGCCCTAGGGGTCGACGCATCCTAACCTAACTGCACTTTCAGAAATAAACGAACCATGTTTTAATATTTTTGCATTTATTACGAGGAAATTTCTATGAACGGTCTACTGGTTGAACTAATTGTGCCAAGTCAATTTAGATGTAGATTTTAGCATATTAATTAATTTGCGGTTATAATATACATGATCTTTCAAATTTATTTTAAAATAATATTTGATTCTTTCACTGACATTTTTTAAAAGGAAGTTTTAGTTTTAATAAGCGTGTAGGTTGGGTATATTATTATGAATTTATCAAACTTTTACTTCAAAGAAAGTTATATTGGTTTAGTTTATTGATATATATTCTGCATACAATTACTGCAAGACTATTTTATACACACGAACAGCTCTAATAGCTTTATATACTGAAAATAGAAACAGCTATTGGTATCATCATTTGGGCACTGCAAAAATTATTCCTCATTTTGTATATGTTTATTTATTTAATATTATTATTATTATTTTATTAAATTTGTATCATCTTATTCTCCTGTATTATGATATGTTTTGTCAAATGTATATATGTACTGTTTATTGTATATTTCTAGATATATGTGTTATATGTACAAATTTCAGTGGCTTCGGGCCGTAAATTAAATTTAAATAAAATTAATTTATCTCAACAAAATCCTTCAAATTATTCTCTCAAGTCTAACTAATTAAAAAAAAACTTTTAGCATTTAAGCTTTTAGTGATCCATCGTTAGTTAGTTAGTTAGTTAGTTAAAATTTTTTGGCGCACAGCAACAAAGGCTATTTGCGCCTAACGCAGCCCATTTAAATGACTAGACTATATATTAAAACAATATATTAGACAATAAATAAATAAAATCATTAAAAAAAAACGCATACTCAATAAAAGAAATCTTGCACTGACAAACATAAATAAATAATATAAAAAGTCTGTTCGAAAATTTGAACAGACTCAGGGTGATGGTAAGAGGCTGTAAAGAGGCCAATTACCATCGAATATCACAGTCAATAACTAGAAACACATTAAAATAAGGTGCAAGACTTCACACATAAAACAATAAGTTCGATTCTCTCAGGAAGAGTATCAGCCTGTCCATTAGTACCCTGTCGTCACCTAAAGCAACTGACAGGTCATAGCACAGGCCTAACCTCTCCCTGACATCCTCGAACTGCATACACTCAGTTAAAAAGTGTAACACAGACAAATCTGTGTTTCTCACATGTGTCTCACAGGGGACTCTTCACCTCGAAGGAGGTGTCCATGGGTCCATCAACAGTGACCTATACGGAGGCGTGTGATGGCGGTTTCCTCCCTGCGGTTAATCCTGCAGGAAGAAACCCATGGTTTAACGTCTCCCTTAATCTGTCGTAACTTAACGTTCTGTGTGCGGCTCCACTCATGTTGCCACATGTCTAAAACCAGATGTTTCAGATGACTCTTTGCGTCATCTGGAAAAATTAAACTCACATCAATCATAGGTCTGTGAGAGGCAGCTTTTGCAGCTGCATCTGCCGCTTCGTTGCCTTTAATACCAACATGTCCCGGTATCCAAAACAGCTCTACCCTCATATTCTGAGCATTCAGATTGTGGAGTAGCAACCGGATCTTTAGTACAAGAGGATGCACTGGATCTGGATCTTGGATACTGTTCAGAGCGCTCAGCGAGTTTTAGTGATCCATCGTGTCCATTCATAAATATTAATATATTTTTTCTTTTTTGCCTTTTTCCAATTGTCGATTTTCAGTATTTTCAATCCAGTATTTTCAGAATGCGATTCGCATTACCTAACTTTTTTTTAGGTTTTCCTAGGGCCAAATTTCCTACTCTTGAAATGATAAATGAACACAGAAAGATTTTTTATCGGCGCTGGTTGACTAGCTAGTGAGCACGTAGAAAGATTGTTAGCGGTGCTGGAAATTTCTTCAAAAAATTACCTGGTTTTAAATTAATATTCCTGAACTTACTTGGAGGTGTTATATACCCACTAAAACATGCAACTGCTACAGACTGACGTTGCAAAGTAAATTCATAACAAAATATTAAAATTTAATCTATCGCTAAGTAATTGTAAATGTCGGTATTTCGCTATATCAAATAAATTTTAATATAAGACGATATTTATTCTCGCTAGTTGCATGTTAACAAGCGTTTTTAGGCGTCGGCAAAAATCTTTCTACATGTTCGTACCCTAATTTTTATAATAGTAACTGCCACGTATGCACATAGTTTTTTTTAGTTCACGTTTTTTATGGTCTTTGCTACAGAGGCAATTAGCCAGGACAATTCTAATTTTTCTTAATGAAAATTCCATGCCTGAACGGGATTTGAACCCGAGGCCTTAGTAACGCAGGGCACGTGTGTAACCACTACGCTACGCCGGTCGGCGTGCATATATTTAGTCTGTGAAAAGCGCTAATATCAACAGTATCAACTGCTGATATTCGCACAAAACATAATGTATTCTCAACCTACAAATTATAAATTAGAATTAACGTTAAATTTGTACTTTACAATTTGTACGTGGAAATTAAGTGGCATTCACAATGTAAATTAAGAAATTAAGATACTGACAGCATTGTATCGTAAATTTCTATCGATTTCTACTTTATCGATCCATATTTGACAGCTGTTTATATTTGCTAATGAAGTTTTGAGTGTTTCATAGTTTTGAAAAGAACTAAAATAGAGAAAAATTTTATATCTATGCTCATAGAAAATAGAAAGATATGGATAGAAACAGAACAATATGGTCATAGAAATTTTCAGGTTTAGACAAATGCCTACTGCGCAATCGTCATAAATTAACGTAAGAGTTTGTAGCTTGCAAACTCTTAATTTTAATTTATAAGTATAAGTATTAATTTAGAAGGTTGTGAACGAAGTTACGTATAACATATATTTACGTCAATACTAAGTACTAATTCTAATTTTAAGGTTACGAATGCAGCGTTGATATCTTCATAAAACATTTTTTTCTTATGTTTTTTCTTATCTACTTAATAAAAGGTTATTTTAAATAAAGTCGGCATTATCAGCAGCTGACATTCGAGTAATAAGTGGAGTTATACAATATGTTCATTTAAATAATTATAATTATTTATAATAATTATTAGTTATAGTTATTGTTAGCGCTTAATATCAACAACTTCTACAGATGTCTAAGTTCTCTCAGATATTTTTTGTTTTCTTTGGAAAATTATTTATTGCGGTATCAAATGAAAGTTCCGTAAGTCTAGACTAATTTGGAAACATTTTATTTTACGGATAAATTTGCCAAAATGTGCCAAAAAAATTAGTCCTCCTCCCTACAAACTAAGGTGGATGGTCTAAAAATTTGAAACAATTCAGAGTACTGCACACTGATGTGAACCAAAATAGCACAACCGAAATTTTCGATTAAATTATTTACTCTAAGAAATCACAATTTTTTGGGTGATTATTTAAATTTTATTAGTTACTAGTTAAATTAAAAAATATATTTTTAAATTTATTTAGAGGGTATTTCATTTGGAGATTTTAAAACGTAGATTAATAAACGAAAAGTAAAAAAATCGCACAACCTGAAAGTGGAAGGGATTGGTATAAATTTAAAAAAATATAATGGTAACCCATATTGATGTGAACCAAAATAATTCAATTGTAATATATAATTAAATTATTTTTTTGAAAAATTAGGATATTTTTGTTTCTTGGAAAAATTATTCATTAAATAATAATTAATTTATTATAGGGTTTCTAATGAAAGCTCTTGAAAAAGTAGATTGAGAAACAGAGTAATAAAAAAAAATACGTTTTGGAACGAAATTTCAAAAAAAAAAAATATCCGGAAAAAAATATTTTTTATTATTTATTTTTTGGTACTTTGATATTTTTTATTTTTTTTCATAGGTTCAACAAGAAAGTAATTGGAACGTTGGTTGAGAAACCTTTGTACCCACAGGAAGGCGCGCCCTCATTTTTTTAATGGTGGCTCTTGAAAAAATAATTTAAAAAAATAAAATGCAAAAAAAACATAAAAAATAAAATTGTCTCGAGACCGGAGCGAACCCTAGTTTGCGAAATTAGAAATGAGAACGGTAACCACTATCAAAGCATGTTGGTTTACATTGTTACATAAGTTATTAAATATTTTACATGGTCAAGCAAAAAACACAAAAAATGCGTTATTTACCGAAGACACAATCTGATCAAAAATTCCTGTTGTACTATTCCGGTTCACACCAATGTGCATTACTTAGAATTTATTCAGATTTTTAGTTTAAACCATCTGGGCTACAGAGTGTGGGACAATTTTTTTTTTGCACAATTTTGGTAAAAATCGCGTCAAAATATTTTATTTTGCAAAATAAAATTTTGATCATTAATCCACGTACTAAGGGTTTTTATTTGATACCCTACTCAGAATTTTAAAAAAATATATTTTTTTTTCGATGATCAGATATTTGTTTATATTTTTAGGGAGATATGTTTTTTAGATGTTTTAGTATTATTCCTATGTGCGCGTCAAAGAGTTGTGTAAGCGTGCCAAATTTCAACACTCTAGGTTTAGCCGTTTGGCTACAATTTTTACCGAACAGACAGACAGACAGACGATAAAATGACTGTAGAAGGGTTTTTTGGTCACCTATAAAACCCTAAAAAATAAAAATGATGAGCAAGAAGAAATAAGTCGAATTGAAATTATAAGCAAAAAAAGTCAAGTCCAAGTGATGAAAAAAAAAGGAATTCGAATTAAACTAAATAACCCGGAAATGGCAAAACCCGGTCCGGCTTGACGATTTGATTGGATACTTATATCAGAGGGGTTGGTGTAATTATCAGAAATAATTCAAAATAACGTACATTAATATGAACATACATATTACAAACGAAAAGTATATTACAATTATTTCTTCGAAATCAATTTTTTTATTGTTAAAATTTTTACCGACCGTCAACATATATAAGGGAGGTATTGTGATCATACCGATTTTGACATTTCGAGATTTCGATGGATCTCCACGAATTGAGGTCTCTACATAACGTTTTGACTATTTTTAGCATGATGTCTGTCGGTCTGTCTGTCCTCCGTCTGTCTGTCTGTCCGTCCGTCTGTCTGTCTGTCCGTCCGTCTGTCTGTCTGTCTGTCTGTCTGTCCGTCCGTCCGTCCGTCTGTCTGTCTGTGTACACGTGCAGAGAAAATTCGGCTGAAAGGATTTTTATGAAACTTCATATTTCTGCCATCAATGGCACGAGTTGATCAACTTTTGGTCAAAATCGGTTGACTAAAAATGGGAGTTTACTCGTGTCGATTTTAAGATTTTTGTGAATATTTCACAACACATAAATATTTCGAAAAAATTTATTGAACAAAAGTTGCTATAAAAATAATAACTAATAACTTTTATTTGAGATGTTTTATTTTGATAAAACGAAAAATTTCGAATAATTTCTGTAAAATTTTTCGAAATTTTTCATACTTATATGTAACGTTTCCATGGTCATGATAAATAATATCTCTGTTAGAAAATATTAGGCCAAGTTATTTCTACTCTGCTGCTAGAATGTAATTTATATAAGTACTTTATGATGGCGGTCGGTCCTGTGGTGGCCACAGCTGATTTTTTATTTTATAATATAAACTACGGTATTAAATGGAAGCTTTTGATTTGTAAATAAACGATCAAATAGCAATTTTTCAAAGCAAAAAATATTGTTCGAGGCAACCACCTTGCTCTGAAGTTCTTTACTTACTATTATTTAACTTTACTATTATTCTTTACACCTATTAGACCTTCAACTGTGTGATAATTTACACTTCTTAGTCAGTTTTAGTAGTTTTTAAAGCAAATACTGCGACTACAATGTTATAATGAAGCATGTTTCTCCACTGTCTGTTAACCAAGAATCAAATTTTAATTATAAGAAATACGTTGGCATTATACGATATACCTACTGATAATTTCTAATTTACAAGTTCTTAATAAATTCGCGCTTGGTGCTCTGTTTGTTAAATTGATGTTTTATTAACATTGGATTATAGATGGTTCAGAGGGTGGTGGAGTGAAGGGAGTGTGTAACGTGGTAATGCACTGTTAAGTCCGAAATGGACGGGGGGAATAGCGAAAGTCCTACTGTGACTCAGTATAAAAGAACAGAACATCTCCATAGAGGTATCCAGTGTTCACTTGGTTATCTCATACACACACAGAGCCATGAGGTTGCTGGTAAGTCAAAAGTGAAATAATTAACAGTGAAAAATAGTGAAAAAATTCAATACCCAAAAAAGTGCCCAAAAAAAATTTGTGATTTCTTCAAAAAAAATTCTTAAAATTTCATTTCTTTGTTTATTATCATGGGTTTATTATTAGGCCTCAGTAAATTTAACAAGGTGGATCTTAAAATTTTTTTAAAAAAATTTCAAAAAATTTCCGTAGTTTAATTCCTGAAGCCTAACAAAATACACAGGACTAATAGATATACAGACCAATTCTGTAACTCAGTTACTATGATTTTAATATGTCTCTATGAGCAAGGTCAGTTACTATCGTGATTACAGTCATTATACTTTTTATAATATTTTATCTTGTAGTAACCTTACTACACAGTAATTTTTTACAGAATTGATCTGATAGTCTGTTTTTTTGATTTGAGCGGAACTAGGTTTTGAATTCTAGTTCCGATTAAATGGAGCTTTTGATAATTTTGTTTAATAAAAGCCCATTTCAAACCTTACAAAGAGAGCTCATACCAGCATTAGAAAATTACAATTCCAGTCATAGTCTGATTTTTTGATTTGAGCGGCACTAGATTTTGAAAATTACTTTTAACTTTTGAGGCTTGTGATCATTTTGTTTAGCAAAAGTCCACTTCAATCAGTAAAAAGTCAGGTCGTGACAACTTCATGTTAAAATATAAATTCCAAAAAAATTGCCCCAATATAAACCAAATAAAATTAATTTAGCACGAGACTGTTTTTTCTACAAATGGAATTAAAATTTTGCCATCTTTTTCGGGATTCAAATAATAGTTTAGAATCTGATAATATAGTCATTTTTTAAATTCACTTCTTATTTATGGCTTCCAAAATTATGTTTTTTTTTTTACTAAAACAACTGTCAAGTTGAGAAAAATTTATATTTTTTTCTTATTTGGTTTTAATACAGTGTGTAGAAAAAATATTGTATGCAACGCGTGAATAAAATACGACATTACTCCCTTGTTTACGTCTTCAGCAAATAACAAAGTAAAGACACACTTTTTAGGTCACTTCCATTGACAGATTTGTTTATAGGTTCAAGAACGTACTTTTTTTTATTAATAACGTAATATATCTCTCTGAAATCATGCTCATTTTCACGTATTATTCTAGCCTATAGTTTATGCGTTGTTGAATAAGAACTAAATGGTATTTTTATTTTTTTAAGTTGTCACGAGCTCACTTTAAAGCAATTGAATGGGGCTTTTTATCAAACAAAATGGATGAGAGCCTCTTTCGATCGTTAAGTTACTTGATTTCAAAATCTAGTTCCGCTTAAATCAAACCGATTGTATCTATCCACAGTCAAAACAAAGATAATTTCGTAAATATTGCAACAAAAAAAATCAAGGATTTATTTATATGATTCATTTCACTCCTGCAAGGCCCATAAGGCATCCAAAAAATTGGAAAACAGACCTCACCAGCGTTTTAACTTTCTCCAGTTATCTCCAGTTACTTTTTTTAAACCAGTTCGCTTCCAGGTTATTTCCTCTTGATCGATTTCCTTGAGGATTCCAATCTAGATCATCTTTCGTCATTTTAAGCCTTTGATTGCGTGGCCAATTTGCATCCACTTGCAGTTTTTAATCTCGATCTAAATATGTTGCTGTCTTCTTCAATAGCATATTGGAAATTTTATTTAGCCAAAATTAATATTTCCTTCAGACATTAAATTAAAAAATCCAATAATTTGTTACTAAACATCATTGTAGACTAAATTTTGTTGCCGAAAGCAAGAATATTTATGTTAAATAAATTTCGTGGATATGGTCAATAATATGCCCTCCAAAGGCATGATTTTCTGAATCCTCTTTGCTATGGTACATCCACTTTTACTAAAGATGCTACCGAGATAGCAAAATTCATTTAGTTTTTCACTTCTTCTTCTAATAAGATTAATGGATATGGCCAATTGCGTTGACTTTCATATATCTTTAAGGGTTTCAATTACTTGATTGACTTTCTGAATCCTTTTTCACGTATCAAGGTGTAGTACCGCCATCTTTAATAAAGATGCTGCCGAGATGGCAAAATTCATTTACTTCTACGTATCAATATAATTTCAAATATTTAGTTTATTGTTTTGGCAGACTTGATTGATAGATTTATTTTTTCTAGACGTGTTTTGCGTTATTCGCTGTGCTCCTTTTGGTTGGTGCCGAGGAATCCAAGACCACTGAGAAAAAGGTAGAGGAGACCAAAGCTGAATCCCGGATAGATGATAAAAAACAAGAAAAACGTGGACTTCATGGATTCGGTGGTCATGATTTCGGTGGACACTCCTTCGGTGGTGGCCACGATTTCGGTGGTGGACACTCCTTTGGTGGTGGACACGATTTCGGTGGTCACGACTTTGGAGGACATGATTTTGGAGGAGGACATGCTGGAGGACATGATTTTGGTGGTTCTCAAG
The DNA here is from genome assembly GCA_963971575.1 of Liopterus haemorrhoidalis. Lineage (NCBI taxonomy): Eukaryota > Metazoa > Arthropoda > Insecta > Coleoptera > Dytiscidae > Liopterus > Liopterus haemorrhoidalis. The sequence goes on from OZ020615.1 coordinate 3,170,596, forward strand.
GAGGTCACGGACATCATGAAGAACATGTGAAAACAATCACTGTTGTCAAGAAAGTCCCAGTGCCATACCCAGTAGAAAAACACATTCATGTACCAGTTGAAAAACATGTTCCATACCCAGTAAAAGTCCCAGTACCACACCCCTATCCAGTGGAAAAGAAGGTGCCCTACCCAGTCAAAGTAGAAGTTAAAGTACCCGTACCAGTCCCCAAACCATACCCAGTCACAAAACATATTCCATACCCAGTCAAAGTCCCAGTAGACAGACCATACCCAGTCAAAGTACCAGTTCCAGCTCCTTACCCAGTAATCAAACATGTCCCAGTACCAGTAAAGGTCCATGTTCCACAACCCTACCCAGTAGTAAAGAAAGTACCATACCCAGTAAAGGTTCCAGTACATGTTCCACATCCATACCCAGTAATCAAACATGTACCATACCCAGTAAAGGTACCAGTAGACAGACCTTACCCAGTACCAGTACCAAAACCATACCCAGTCCATGTAGAAAAGAAAGTACCAGTTCCAGTAGAAAAACCAGTACCATACCCAGTTAAAGTACATGTAGAAAAACCAGTTCCATACCCAGTAGAAAAACCAGTACCATACCCAGTTAAAGTACCAGTACCACAACCCTACCCAGTTGAAAAGAAAGTACCATACCCAGTAGAAAAACCAGTACCATACCCAGTAAAGGTTCCAGTAGATCGTCCAGTACCATACGAAGTAATCAAACATGTACCTTACCCAGTAGAAAAACCAGTACCATACCCAGTTAAGGTACCTGTACATGTCCCAGTACATCATCATGAAGAACACCACGGAGGACATGATGGTGGTGATTATGGAGGACATGATGGTGGTCACAGTTTTGGAGGACATGATGGTGGTCACAGTTTTGGAGGACAGGAAGGAGGTCATGATTTTGGAGGACATGGAGGTGATTTTGGAGGACACGATCTCGGTGGACATGATGGAGGACAAGATGGAGGACACGGGTTTGAGGGAGGTTACGGCCACCATTAATTGTTTATGTTTTATTTTATAAGTAAGAACTGTTCCGCGTACCTTCGCTTCTGATTTCTTATCAGTATTATTTGTCTGTTTTTCTATCTTTATTGCTGTGTTGTTATATTAATAAATAATTTAAAAAATTAAAATATTGTTTTTTATTCAAAAAACCCAAACAAAAAACTGTATTAAAACACAATAGTTTTGGAAAGAAAATCCAACGTTAGGAAAGATTTAAAATTGTTCCAGTCTTTTGAAAAAAAAAAAAACAAGAATTAAAAATATATATATATATATATATATATATATATATATATATATATAAGATTGACAGAATTAAGAGTTTCAAATTAAGATTAATAAAAAATAAAATAAAAAAACTTAAAAGCATAATTTTGCAAATTTGAAACTGCTATTATTTTTTTTTTTTTTTTAGTTATGCAAAAGTTTTTGTTTGTTTGCACATTTGAGTTTAAATTTTGCTAGCTTACTAGTGTACCAATTTTGCTAATTTACTAGTTTGCTAGATTTTCAAGGTTTTTACTTTGCTAGTTTTTCTAGGTTCTAGCTAGAGAATTTTCTTGGCTTGCTGGTTTGATTTCTACAAGCGTTTACCATCTTCCTCCACCGATTCCTGTATCCTTCTGGTGTCCTCTATTAGCAATAATTCGGTTTTATCCTTCACTTGATCGCTCCACCATTTAGGAAAATATCCTCATAATCTACATCTTTGTATTTTCCCTTAAACTACTAAGCGCTCCAGATTTTCTGGTTCTCTTCGGCGTACGTGGCCAAAACACTTGGTTATTTTTCCACCTTTCGTATTTCTACTTTTTTTAACCCATGATTCTGTAGAATAAAACCATGATGAAAAAAACCAAATATTTGACAAGCAATTAACAGTACGTATAATTCCTGCAGATTATGAGTTTCATATACAAAACCAACAATGTGAAATAAAATATATAACAATCTATACATCAAAATTTGCAGAGCATTTTCAACCATCTAATAGGATATTTTTAATTGTATAAAAAATTGTTGTATATATATTATCGCTCAATAACTTAATAATTGATATCAGGCAAAAATTAACTGTAAATTTTTTAATATATTTGTGGGTTTCAAATAACTATATTTATATAGTTTTGGCCTCTTCAGTCATGAACCCACTCTCGTCGAAAATTGTAAAATAATTTTCTTTTAGTAGCGAAATGCTGTCGTCGATTCGAGGTAGCAGTTTTATAAATATAGTTTTGTGTAGAAATGTTTAAATAATACGTCAACCTTTCCTTCGATATGATTGTTTATAGTTGAGAACCTTCGCCAAAAATACCATACTTAATAATAGGAATGTCACTTGATCCACAAGCTCTTTACGAAAATTAATTAATTTTTTTCCGCTACTCCTATTTGTGAATTGCGAGATATGTGGGGGGGGGTTAAACCCCAAGAAAAACTTTTAAGTATTATTATTGATTGCATCAGTGGTGCACCCAGGAATTTTTGTTGGGGGGGCGTAAGATAAAATTATGTAAATTATGAATAAGGTTCACACTTCTAAATTTATAAAGTGATGATCTATAAAAAAAGGTCCTCGCTTTGAAAATACAAAGTGATGACCTAAAAAAAAAGTACTAATCTCTATTTTTAAAATTTTCTATTGTGTTTGTATGTTTTTATTTTTATTTCCTTCCTTCATGGGGGGGGGTGACCCCGGGCACCCTCCCTGGGTGCGCCACTGGATTGTACATAAGTGGAAAAATCAGAATGAGACAAAAATTTCATTAATGAATAAATTTTCAGAAAGTTATATTTATTATTTATTATAAAATTTAATTTCAATAAAATCTGTTATATTACCTGTACTGTTAATTAAAAAAAAAAAGAATATTTCAAAAAAAGCCACCCTATTCCCAAACCCCCCTCGAAAAAAATTCTGGATACGCCCTTGCTAAAGATATATTTGTAAAATAAAGATTTATCTACAATTTGCCACGTCGTACGCATACATACGTAGATTGGTTTACAAGGTACCATCTAAAATGCAATTTATGTATATACTTACAATTTCATTTTTATTACAATTAAAAATATCGTTTTACATAATAAAAATTCTGCGCAATTTTGATATATAGATTGTTACTTATTTTATTTCATATTATCAAATTTTACTGAATACCACAATTGTGACTTTCAAACCACAGCTTTCAAATCGTTTTTGAGATATAACCAGTTTTGTTTCCCACTACCTTTTAAAAAAGTCTCTAATTTCAATATCCGTATGATTTACGAAAAGTTTGAATTTTTCCTCACAAGAACGCCAAAGCTCAGCAATTGAAAAATTAAATGTTATTTACAAACAAAATCAGTATCAAAGCTTCAGGATTCAACTTTTTAAAATAAAAAATTTCAAAAAATTAATGTCGCAAAAAAAAATTTCTAATATTTGAAGCGAAATCGTACAACAGTCGTACAACGGTCACCGTTTGAATGTTTATGATGAAATTCTGTAAGTCCGAGTTTTTCCGCCAAACGGATGGTGTTTGACCGTTAATAATTATTACTTCAGACGGCCGCTGTATGCCGAGTGTACGCTGTTTCCATCTTTTGCTTAAAATTTGGGCGCCGAACTTTAAAGTTTTTAGAGTCCTAGCGGACCGTTGTATGCCGCTATAATGCTAAGCAGCAGTTGTTCGTAAAAAAATGTATGAAACACGTATGAAAAGTATATTTTTAATAAACGGTATTTCTTACGCCACCTTAGGCTTGATGAAAAAAAAAAAAAAATCCACAGAAAATCATATTAAAAACACGTTTTATGAGTATAGGATTAAAACTGAATTATATTTAATCCCCGTAAAATCTTTTGGGATTTAATGCAAATATTATTATGAATATTTTTGAAAAAACTTACCTTATGTAGGGTATATTGGCTGGTATATGATATTTGGAACCTGGATCAAATTCAATCTCTGATCTCAGCACCGGAGGCTTAATCCCAGAATATTGTTCTCTATAAAAACACCATAAGTGTATAGAAAGTTCTAATAACGCATGGTTTCATAATTGCGGAAGTTGCGTAATATAAATTACCTTAGTCTCCACCAGTGGCAATTGTACTGGTCTTTTCCAATGTTTCCTTTGAAAACGTCCCATCTCCATTTATCCATCACGAGGGCGAAGGGAAGAAAAGCAACCTTATCCAAAGCCATGGCGTAAAGATAGTTTATGTCTACTGAAACATCTTCTACGGTGTTTTGAATTAGGCCTAGGGTTTGAAGATGACGGGGAGTTCCTACAGAAAGGGCTATTGCTTCGCCTATCGCTTCGTGAAAACCTAAAAAAAAAAAAAAAAATTGTGAATTTTACACATTTCAGGATTTGGTATTTAAATAGGTAACAGAATGTTGGAATTCTGTGGTAATACTTTTTGCCACAATGGTATCAAAATCAACAATTTCTTAAAAAAATTAATCTAAATGAGTTTTCATATCATAGCTTGCATACAATTGAAAAACATATTTTAAAAAATATGATAAACTCTATATTTAAAAATAATGTGATAAAAAAATTCGAGTGTACAATTTAGTTTCACATTAGTCCGTATTACTGTGATATTTTTTTCAGACTTTTAAGCAATATTTTTGTGCAATAAAGGAAAATACATTTTTATAGCAAAAATCGCATCAAAAAAATGGTTTTTAAAATTTTATTTTAGTTTGTTTATCTAAATTTTAAGACCTCTCATTTAATAAAAAGATAAATGAAATAAATAAATAAATAAATAAATAAATGTTCGGCTCAAATTTCAACCACCACAGGACCAATCCCTATCACAAAGTACTTGTTTAATTTATGCTGCTTTATAAAAAAAGTCTCAAATAAAAGTTGTTAGTTATTGCTTTTATATCAAACATTGTTATCATATCATTATCATTGTTAAACAAATTTTTTCGAAATATTTCTCTGTTGTGAAATATTCGCAAAAATCTTAAAACCGACATGAGTAAATTCCCATTTCTAGTTAACCGATTTTTACCAAAAGTTGACCAACTCGTGCCATTGATATCAGAAGCTTTTATGAAGTTTCATAAAAATCATTTTAGCCGAATTTGCTCTGCACGTGTACACGGACCGACAGACAAACAGACAGACAGATAGACCGACAGACAAACAGACAGACAGACAGATAGACAGACATCATGCTAAAAATAGTCAAGACGTTATGTAAGGACCTCAATTCGTGGAGATCCATCAAAATCTCGAAAAGTCAAAATTGGTATGTTCACAATACCTTCCTTATATATGTTGGTGGTCGGTAAAAATATGATCAATTTAGGTAATTAGGTTCGGATTAGCTAGTAAAAATCTAGGGCAGCAAAAGCCAAAAGGCTCGAAGTAAACTTAAAGGAGTTTGTGGAAAAAAAAAGTTCAGTTTGTAAAAATCTAGGACAACAGAAGCCGAAAGGCTCGAAGTAAGCTTAAATGAGTTTGTGTAATAAATAAACAAAAAAAATATTTTTTTTTCCACAAACTCCTTTAAGCTTACTTCGAGCCTTTCGGCTTCTGTTGTCCTAGATTTTTACTAACTGAACCTAATCTAATTACCTAGTTTTTAGGTACATAGTACTTTTATGCCTGTCATTGTCCGAAAAATTTTACATTGGCCCCCGAAAATGGTAATTATTGGTTACATTGGCTAATCATTTTGGGAAACGACATTTTTGGCTCGTCAATGTCGTTTTTGTACGATTACGGACATTTGCCGTAACATATATAAACATAAAAAGATAAGTTAAAAATACTTGAGCAAAAAACAGGGTTGATATCTGGGTATGAGTTCAATTATTCCGCCCGGTTCATTGCACCCTTTGCACCCCGTTACGGTACGTACGTGGTTATATACGAAATCCCAAGGAAGATAAAGAAAGGCTAGGTGAAAAGTAAATTTTACTGAGACTTCACAGGAACAAGAAAAAGAGAGATATGTTAACTTAATATAAATAAATTGCAATGTTATTAAAACAACATCGATTAATTCGTATAGCCTTACAAATAAGGTAACAGATTGTGTGAAAACCTGGAAATGAAACTGCCACATGTTTTAGTTTCATCAGTTGCACTGGGTAGGAAAGTTGCGATCGCCAGCTGACACATGCGTGAGCTGATGTACGCCACAACTTTCACTAAAACGTACATTAGAATCTACAGATCACATTTTCATTCATAACCAGTATACTACTGACGTAACAGTATAATATCACTATTTAAATGATAAACAGAAAAAGTTATATTATTTCAAAAATATATGGATATTATTTAAAAAGTAGAAAAGAAATTTGCCAATTAAAATTTTTAATTCAAATTTTGTTACACTTAGAATATTCTCAACTGATAACGCCCAGTGGTGGACTGCAAAAATTCTAACAACCAGAGAGAACATTTTATACAGGGCCGGATTTACATAACGCGAGGTTCTAGGCTACTCAAATTTTTAGGCCCTTTCAATAGACTACCTCTTTTTTTAATATTTCTAAGTTTATCACTTTCAATGCTCAGAATGCTCAATGCGGATAATCTGTTTTCAGACATTGTGCTCTTTAATTCATTTTTAGGGTTTTGTAGGTATGACCAAAAAACCCTTATACCGTCATTTTGTCGTCTGTCTGTCTGTCTGTCTGTCTGTCTGGCTGGCTGTTCGGTAAAAATTGTAGCCAGACGGCTTAACCTAGAGAGTTGAAATTTGGCATGCTTATACAACTCTTTGACCCGCACATAGGAAAAATACTAAAACATCTAAAAAACATATCCCCCTAAAAATATAAACAAAAATGTGCTCATCGAAAACAAAAATATTTTTTTTTAATTCTGAGTAGGATATCAAATGAAAGCCCTTAGTACGTGGATTAACGATCAAATTTTTATTTTTGCAAATTAAATTATTTTGAGGCGATTTTTGCCAAAATTGTGCAAAAAAAATTTGTCCCACACCCTATAGGGGAAACTTCCTAAGCGCCCTGACATCTGGTGGCAATTTGTGAAAGATACGAAAGCCACATTGTTTTGTTTTGTTCAATGGAGAAATACGTGTTTTTTTGTTGTATGTGTTTTATTTTTGTGTATCATAGAAAAAAAACAATCAATTTTGTTGTGTGGCGCAATGTAAATCGTGAATAATGAAGAATCTTTCTTAAACATTCCATAATTTACCTAACCTAACCTAAATCGAAAAAAATATCAATTGAAACGACGTTTGGAGGCAGAGAGAAAGTGGATCGTAGGTTTTTATGGACTCAAAAACTAAAAATGGGCAAAAATCCAAGCCCATGCATGCATGTTTGCCCGTTGCATTTTATGGAAAGTGATTTTTTACGTCCAAAAAAAGACTGAAAAAAAGCATGTATCGCACCCAAAATTTGCCTAAATCATCAGTTGATATATTAAAAGGCCCTTCTACTTTTTCAGGCAGAGATATTAATTTTTACTAATATATTTACCATATTTTAGTTGTTATTATATTGACAGACAGTCAAAAAGAATTAAAAATACAATGAAAAACTAAAAATATCCTTGAAATTTCTTTAGAATAGTATATTATTACATATCTTGTAAATCGTAGATTACCTTTAAATTAAAAAAAAGCTCGGAAAACAGGAAAAATACAACTCGTGTTCATTTTCACCATGTAAACAAATACACGAATAACAGTTTAATGTGGCTTTCGAGTGTTCCAACTTTGCCGCATACGGCGCTGCGATCTTAAAAAGTTTCCCCTATAGCCCAGATGGTTTAAATTAAAAATCTGAAAAAATTCTAAGTATTCGGTGTGAACCGAAATAGTACAACAGGAATTTTTGATCAGATTATGTTTTCGGAAAATAACGCATTTTTTGTGGTTTTTGGTTCACAAAGTACAAAAGTTATACCAATGTAAGACACCCACATGCAAGGCGTACGATAGCGTAGTGGTTAGAGCACTGGTGTCGTAAGCTAAAATTCGCTGGAAACGAAGGGTTTCGAGTGAATTTTATTTTTCGTCTACCACGACTACGTCTACCAGGTTAATTCGTCTACCGTAGAGAAGTCTGTATACGAAATGTCGTAGACGTAAAATCTGTAGACGAATTGTCGTGGAACCAGGGATAAGGGCGCAGGTGGAAAACACGCGGACCACTTGATTTTCATAACTTGCGAGGTCAAGATAAAAAACATGCACAACCCAATGCACCACAATAAAGTCTAAATAATTCAAATTTATATTAAATGTTTACAATTTTAAATTACTTGAAAGTGATGTACAAAACGATTTCTAAGATTTTATCTAAAAAATTTATTTAAGCTAAATTTTCTGTATATGAAACAAAACATGCTTCACTTAGACATTATTTTGCGCTTAGCTGCGCGTTGTAAAATAAAGTAATAATTTAAAAATTATTAAAAGTAAAATTAATATAATATAGTTTGAGTTTAACAACTGGTATAGATTTGGTCGTGTCAGTAAATTGACTCGTGGACACGGTTGTTCCTGGCGGGGATGCAACTGGTGCCTCGGTACCTGGGCGGTCGAACCAGTGGTGGTTTGGGAGAGGACCGTGGACAGTATTGGGCAAGACAAAAGGCCCTTTAGAAGTATACAGTGATTGAAAATACACTTTGATAATTTTTTGAGGAATTTCTTCACTTGAGGCCTGACTCTAGTCCGCCTCACCTAAGAGCCGTCCATGTTAGTGTGAATATTAAGTTCATTTCCTAACTGCAATCAGTAAGATAAGTAGGTATGTTTCCTAAAGGACGTAAAATTTAATAAATTATTAAACGTTCACATAAATTTAATCTGTAAGCGTGAGAATGTCAACTGAAATTTTGTTTATAAATTAAATTTGTATGGAATGAAAAAAATAATAATAATAATCACATATTTTTTATCAGTAATTTTTTATTAGTGATCAAAAATGATTGTGACATTACACGAATTCCACTTCAATTAGGGCTAAAATTTGATTGAAATGAACATCATCTGAACAAGAACATAGCTGCGTATCTATTAGACTAACATTAGTCTAATAGATACGCAGCTCATACGTTAGCACATATAGCTAACAATACATACGTTATTTAGTACAAATGTATTCCGTAGAATAGTGTTTTACCTTGAATTTAGTGACATCCCGGTAATTTTTGAACAGCCTGTATATTACTGATTCACATATTTTAACAAACAATGTATTGTTTGGTAAAATATATGGAATTTTCATTTTTCAGTGATTTTTCTACAGTGTTCTTTAAGTATCTAGCTGTATCTAGATACAAACATGTTTGGCATGTATCTGTATCTAGATACTTTTTAAAATTTGTATCTGTATCTGCATCTAGATACATTTTTCCTCAAGTATCTGTATCTGTATCTAGATATTTTTTTAAATGTATCTATTACAACACTGGCCTTAATATCTTCATTTACTAATTTTACTATAGCTTTAAGATTTTTTTAACACTGCCTGTAACTGTGCCATCAAGAGAAAGGAGTTTTTTTAAATTAAAATTAATCAAAAATTACCTCAGATCGTCGATGTCACAGAAAAAACAAACGTAAGATATTTAAGATAAAGGAGATTTGGAGAAAAATTTATTTGGCAAAAATTATTTATTCCACTTTCAGTATATTTGTATTTATATATAAATTAGGTAAAATGCGGATTTTGATTTAAGCTCCCTTATTCCTGTCATAAAGAATCTTAGCAACCGACCAGTGGACCTTTTAGGGGTTCAAACTTGATCCGCTCGCAAGTAGGGAAACGCACTATGTGGAATGGCCTTTCAAAGTACCATGAAGTATAATGAAAATATTTAAATTCATTCAGCCAACCGTAACGTTTTGACCGATACTAGATGCCCCCACAAGTGTAATAAATAAATCTGTGAAATACAACAGAATATCTTTTATATAACTTGTATCTTTTAACAACTTCGAATTGCGTTAGATAAAGTTAAATTATCGAAAATTTAATATATTTGCTCATTTTAATTACTTAAAAATGTAACAAACACATTAAAATTTGGTCATAAATTTAAAAGCCTATTAAAGATTTGTTTTGGTTAATTTATATCCATTTTACTTTCTTCCAATTTACATAATTATTACATAAAAAGAAAGTATGCTTTGACAACTAGAAGACATATATCTCTTAAATGGAAAACAAAAAAGTTCTAATATTAGTAACGCTAATAGACTAAAGTTCCTCATATTTTAATATATTAAAATATAACAAACACAAAGTAACTAGAACATACCTGGATTTGCACCATCTCTGAACACCTTTGGCTGGTTTTTATAATGCATAAAATAGTGTATATGGGCCATTTCGTGATGGGCAGTGATAAGATCTTTCATTGTTACTTTGGTGCACATTTTTATTCTAAAATAAATAAATAAAATCATAAAAATTGTCATAAAACATTAAGTAAATTGTCTTACCTAAAATCTTGTCTATTACAAAAATCCCAGGCTGAAGCTTGGCATAATACGGCCCTATCTGCAGGCTCTTGCAAGACTGAACCTGTCCAAAAATCTAGAGGCATTGGGGTCATGTTGAGGGACACGAAAAATTCTTCAGCAAGTCTGAACATGTCTACTGGAGCGTAACCCTAAAACAAAAAAATAAAATAAAATAAATAAATAAATAAGTAAGAAAATTAGTTAAAAAGAAAATACTGAAATAGTACTTTATCGTATTGATATTATTCGTTTCTTAGCCTTGTGCGTAACGAAATGAAATTTTCAATTTTTTAAGTTGTGGCGTGCGTACTTTTTACCGATGGAAGTGGGCTTTAGTTAAAAAAAATGATCAAAAGCCTCAATTAATTGTTAAAAGTCACTAGATTTCAAAATGTAGTTCCGTAAGAGGCTATGAAATGAATATTGTGTTATAGAAAGTTTTGCTCCTTTGTATATGCAACCAAGTTTACAGGAATGTATGTAAAGTTGCCTGAAATTAAGAAATATACTTGCAATAAAATTAAATGTGAATGAACGATTCTTAGTTCATGGCCAGAGGAAGAAGGTAATGTAAAGATGTGGCAGAGCCGTTTCTGCTTCATTCATATCCCTAAACAGGAAATATGAATACATCCGTATTTGTTCATAGCGATTTTTTTCGTGAAACAGTTTTTTCTAGTGCGTTGTAAAAATTAGTGACATTCGTTTCGGGCAACGGTGTGCACAGTGCAACTGAAACTTTTGCAAAACTTCAGCAGGCGTACGAAGACAGTGTTTTGTCAAAAAACAGGTTATTTGGTGGTTTAAGGCATTTTCAAAAGGAAGAGAGTTGATTGAAGATGAATCACGCAGCGGAAGGCCTTCATCTTCAAGAACCGATGAAAATGTCGACAGAATGTGGGATCTTGTGCGTTTAGATCGTAGGTTGACAGTCAGAATGATCGGGGAAGAGTTGAATTTGACTAACACTACCGTTCATCAGATTTTGACCAATGAATTGAGAAAAATCTCCTTGTCACACAGCAATTTCAATAAACAAGTTTTTGGCCAGTAAAAATATTTCTGTGGCTCCTCAGCTCCCTTATCCGCCTGACATGTGTCCTTGTGACTTTTTCCTCTTTCCAAGATTGAAAAATCACCTCAAGGGACGTCATTTTGGGACACTCGAAAACATTCAAACATCCGTAATCGATTAGCTGAAAACTATTTCACTATCCGAGTTCCAGCACGTCTATGAGGATTGGCAGAACCACCTCCAGCGCTGTGTGGCTGCCCAAGGAAGTTATTTTGAGGGAGGCAATATTGAATTGTAATTCTATTATATAATTTTTTTTTTAAATCAGTCCGGTTACATTATTTACACACCTCGTATACGAAAGAAACATCACACATCGAAAAATATGGAAAAATCAGTCAACAGTATGTTGGTATACATAATACCTGTAAAATTAACAGATCAACGAACGTGGGAGTGGGCCAAAAGTCAACCCGACTAACAACACTTAAGATTAAGTAATTAGTTTCTTTTTTTTTAATATCTATGTTTGTATAAAAATATGTTTTGTAAATATTTGAGTGTAATATACCCAAACAAAGAAATTATAGGCTGCAATGTGAATTTTAGTGTTTTCATTTAAATATTTTTTCCTGTTATTGTTAAAATGAGACAATTGTTTTTTAGTAACAATTTATATAGACTTAATTATATATATTAAGAATAATTAGGATTTTTATTTTTGTTATTATTTTAAAATTCGTACAAATTTTGCAAACCAAGAACACAAGATATATAATACCACGTATGAAACAAACATGAACAAACATAGAATAAATGTGGACGTATCAACAAATGTGAACGAATATAAATGCGCAAGGAGGAAATTATTCGTTTGAGCTCGTGTACTTGCGTTGAGTTTGGAGACTGTTGACTGGACTGTTTTAATATCGACAAACGTTTCTGTTCTTTGCTTGTTCAAATTCGAATCAGTTTGTTGATATTCGTTGTTATTACTATGGTTAGTTTTGTTCATTTTTGCTCATTTGTTAAGTGTGAACACAGCTTTATATTAGTAATAAAACAACTTGCATCCAATTGGAACAATTAGATAATTAGTGAATTTTTATTAGAAAATATGTAAACCTAAAAGGGAGACGCGATTCAGGACGACCAAGAATGATCAAGCTCCAAACAAACAATCTTGATTAAGTCTTGGTGTACACATTTTCTTATCTTTCAATGGTTTCAATGCCAAGAGCCGGCAACATTTTTTTTTATGTCGCGGGCTGAATTCATTAACAATAATTTCTAACGGGCCATACTTCCTTTTGTAATTTCTATTTCTCAGATCTTAAGTTCGTGCCTAGTTCGTGTAAACCGGCGTTTTACACGTATTTACGTCGGCGTAAATACAACTAGTATGTCAGAAGCCTAAATGAGCGCAGCAGTAATCGGTTGGCTACGATGGGTATGAAAAATTACTATTATATTTTCTTATTGGTGGACCACACAAAATCTTTCGATGGGCCGCATTTGTCCCACGGGCCACCAGTTGTCAACACTTAGTTTAGATTATTGTTATTTTAATATACCAAATTAATATTCCACTTACTTGTCTCGCCATTTCTGGTCCTACATCCAAAAAATTCTTTCCAGGATATGGAATAGTAATATCCAAAATATTAGTCCAACTCTGCGCCCACATATTTCCCAAAATATGTGCCGGAAGAGGAGCTTGTCTACTTATTTTTTCAGGACCATAAAAATCACGCAACTTCCTGCGTACATAAGCGTGCAGGAGTTCGAAAAGTGGACGCACTTCTTCCCAGGCATCTTCTACGTCAAGTTGGAACGTGGGGGAATCGAAAGGATAAGTCCAATAATCTGCCGTATCCGTGAAATCTATAAATAAATAAATAATTAGTTAGACTCCTCCGCTTTTTTATGATAACAAATAACTAATATTTATTTATTTAACCAGTAACTATATAGATTTGTACAGTAGTGCACAAGTCCAGTTACTTAGTACTGGGGAAGAAATACAATACAATAATAATATTATAATAAGAATAATATAGAAATACTAATAATATAGAAGAATAAAACACAATATAAGCAAACATGCTATAAAATACAATATAACTAGTCTAATTTTATATAAACTCTCTATAATTGTCGTTAAAGATATCTACATTACTATCAGAGACTTGTTTGTTTACTAGACTGAGCATTTTGTTCAGTGGTGACATAGATTCTGAAATTTTGAAAAAGTGATCATTTTTAATTCTCAATCTTATGTCAGGGACTCGAATATTTAAATTTTGAAGAAGTTCTGGGGCATCTAGTTTATTATTAAATAATTTAAACGCGAAATTCAGAGTGTGGATGTCGCGTCTCCATTCTAATGTTTGAAATTTCTTGCTATTATTGAGAACTAGATTTTTTAACTGGTTTGCCTAAGAGATTCGAAAAGGGTATGTTCCGGTTAATTTCAGGGTCAGGTTTCTTACAAATTTCTTTTGTACTTTTTCTATTTGATTTTTGTGGGACATTGTTTTTGGGCTCCAGATTTTAATCGCGTACTCTAATTTAGGTCGAACTAGTGCACAGTACAGTAACCAAGTTGTAGATATCTTAAAACTACCACTGTTTCTTAGTATACATAAATCCTAAAGTTTTTAATGCACTATTCACTATATTGTCTATGTGGTCACTAAAATTAAAATCGTGTCTAAATAGTACACCTAAGCCTTTCACTTTATTATCTCTAAGCAGCATTATATTGTCAATATGGTAATCGTGGGTTATTTTGTTTATATTGCATGTAAAGGATATAATGGCGCGTCTACATTGAGGCAACATGGTAGCATACAAGTCTGACGAGACTGCCGTCGGACCATGTCGCATTGACAAGCTAGTGCCTACACCAACACTGGGATCGTGCTACTGTTTGTTGTTGCGAGATCTGTCACTTTACTGAATAAATATGGAGGGTCGCAAAAATATTATTACATTTTATAACTATAAATAATATCAAGCTAATTTATACTATTTTATAATAAATTTTAATTCCATAACAAAAACATAACCTTACTTAATTATGTTTATCATTATTTCTCATACTCTATTTTATCAAAACTTATATATACTCACTTATCTTAAATAAATTTAAGTTAATAATAATTTTTGTTGATACAGCAACGCTTACAACCAGGGCTTCGAACCGTTATTTATTTCGCTTCAGTTTTTGTTCCGGTTCAATTAAAAAAATAAATATCGGATCGGTTCCGGTTTTTGTGCAAGCAAAAATAACGTTTTTTTTCGGTTTTCGGTTCAGTTCCGAGTGATAAATTTTTAAATGCTTTTATTTGTATTAGAAATTTATTTTCTACTATAATTTAGAAGAACATTTTATTCCTTAAATTGTAATAATCATACCAAGGCCGCTGCCAGGGGGGGTTTTGGGCGTTCACCCCCCCCTAAATAATAGAAGCGCATTTTTTTTTACTTATCAGTTAAAAAAATTACGTTTTTTTTCTGCTCATCAGTTTAAAAAATAATATTAAATAAAATGTATTTTATATTCACTCCTATAAACATTATCTGAACCGAAATAAACCGATATTTTTTTCCGGTTCAGCTCCGGTTTTCGTTCCAACAAAAATAACGGTTTTCGGTTTTCGGTTCAGTTCCGGTTCGATGCACTGCTTACAACATTATTTAATTTAAAAAACAAATACTTCTATAATAACAACTATCAAATATCTAGTGCGAACATGTGGCTTTCAGAACTGGTATCGTGTCGCACGAAAATTCTTTGAGGATTACCGCCAAGTAACGGGAACGAGTAACATGTCGCACGGCCCCCATCAGACCGCTGCACATTGGTAGCATGCGACATGTCAAACGGTCGCACGCTACCATGTTGCCTCGCGCTATTACTTTGCATTTGTTGATATTGAAATAAATTAGTAATAATAGTGGATTAACGCCATTGGATCTGACATTTCAGGGAAGATAAGCAAGAAATATGTAACCTAAGGCAATATTCTCAACTATCTATGTCTAATATTTAGCCCGATTCTATTTTGGATACTTACTATTTAGTTTTGAGGCTTCATTACTTAAAGCAACCATTTGCTCGAATAAATCCTTCATGTTTTGTCCTGTTTTTCTTCTCCACTCCGTCCAAACATATTGTAATTCTTCCCAGTTTTTACTCCTTGACATTATAGTTGCAAGATCAGGTTGCAGCCTTAAATCGCACCTGAAGGGGTCGGCCAAAGCACAAATAGAAGCTCCGTTGTAGACAGCAAGCATGTCATTGATAAGACGATTGTACTGGAAAATTAAAAACATATTTAATTTTACTTTCACAAATGAGAATATAAGATAAGAATCGCATGAGAAAAATATTACAAAGACGTGTGTCTCTTGTTAAAAAAGTACATTCATTTTAAGCAATAAAAATAATATGGACCACGGATTACACCATATATACTAATGTATAAATTAGCTAAATAGTTTAGCAAAAAAGAGTGAACAATTTTTGAAGAAGATTTATTTAAAATACACAAATTATAAGAAGAAAAAAACTTAAATACATTTTTTTATAGATAAATAACAGACAAAAGACTAAGAAAAAGCCTATGTATAAGATCTTATTGTATGGAAGTGAAACTTAGACCAGTGTTTCTCAACCAAAAACGCACCGCGGACCTGTATAATATATAATTTTCTAACGCGGACCACTAACAATAATTGTTGGTTCATTTTTTGCATGAAAACAAAATATTTAATGTGCTAACTAAATATATTTATTTTATTTGTAGAAAATCACAGAAAGTTTACAGAAAATAAACAAAATATAAATTATTTACAAAAAAAATGTGCACAAAAAATAAAATAAAAATACAAATATAAAAACTTTCGCGGACCACTAAAATTTTTCTGGGGACCACCTGTTGAGAAACACTGACTTAGACACTAGTGACAGAAAAAATTTATGTGAAGTGTGAATTTTCACACATTTCAGGGTTTCGCAGGTATTTAGTAAGTGAATGATGATTATTTGGGATGCCATAACAAATTTTGTGTTCAAATATTTTTTTTTGTTAATTTTAATTCGAATGCCTAATACCATTATTTAGACTTCTAAATACGTGCAGTATTTTTTATATAGCAAGGTTCACTAAGATTTTAAAAATTGCGCCTATGGCTTCCATTGGTTGTTTTAAGTCATAATCCCGCCCCTCTGATTTCGTGTATTCAATTTCAACAATTTCCACTGGTTATTAAATTTACGCTTTTAAAAATTAAATGCAACATTTGCTCAATTATAACTAGAATTTTGAAAAAATAATTTAAACAAAATAAATATGCAAAAAAAAAAAACAGAAATAATTAAATCGTCTCGAGACCGGAACCCTAGTTTGTAGATTAGAACGCGAGAAAGCTAACCATTACACCATGAAAGCATGCTAGTTTACTTTATTACATAAGTTTTAAATATTTTACATGATCAAGCAAAAAACACAAAAAATGCGTTATTTTCCGAAAACATAATCTGATCAAAAATTCCTATTGTACTATTCCGGTTCACACAAATGTACATTACTTAGAATTTTTTCAGATATTTAGTTTAAACCATCTGGGCTACAGGAGGGGGGACATTTTTTTTGCACAATTTTAGCAAAAAATCGCGTCAAAATAATTTATTTTGCAAAAATAAAATTTTGATCGTTAATCCACATGCTAAGGGTTTTCATTTGATACCCTATTCTGAATTTTTAAAACATATTTTTTTTTTCAATGAGCATACAGTCTGTTCCAAACGGTTAAGCGGAACTAAATGGGAATTTAGTTCTTTTAGGTTGTCACGAGAAGGGACCTTGCTTGGGTTATTTCATTTTTCATGTTGGGATGTCAAAATTTAAAATTCCAACAATAAAACCATGGAAACGAATGACATATGTCAAAATTAAATATTTTTTTTAGATATTTTAATGACAAAAAAATAAATAAATGGGAAATTTGTAAGAATGACACAAAAAATCAAAATATAAAGAAAATGACATTTTAAAATGATATTAACCTTAACCAAAAAATGTTCATTGTAAGTATGATTTACAAAGCTTAAACAAAACGGCCGAAAGACACGATTTAAACGGTGAAAGTAACTAGATTGCAAAATCTAGTTCCGCTTAACCGTTTGGAACAGACTGTACATATATTTGTTTATATTTTTAGGGGGATATGTTTTTAAGATGTTTTATGGTAGTATTTTTCCTATATGCGGGTCAAAGAGTTGTATAAGCATGTCAAATTTCAACTTTCTAGGTTTAGCCCTTTGACTACAATTTTTACCGAACAGAGAGACAAACAAACAGACAGGCAGACAGCAGACAGACAGACAGACAGACGACAAAATGACGGTATAAGGGTTTTTTTTTTTTGGTCGTATCTACAAAACCCTATGATAAATAACCTATGACAAATCGAAATAAAACAAAATTAAAAAAACCACAATGACAAAAACTTAATGACATTCATACAGACCGACAGACAAACAGACAAACCTTGTACTGACACCTTCAATAAACCTTAAAATAGGAAACTATAAAATTATGTAATTTTTATTAACTTGATAAATAGTGTATTCAGTTTTTGTTATAATATTAAACAAATCATTTCCTCCTACTAAATTTTAGCACGAGGAAATTATACGTATATTAAAAAGAATAGGAAGAAATTTAACTGATATTTAATTAGTGAGTCAGAAGGAAACGCTGTGTTAAAGTGATAAGTTTTCTCAAAAGAAACTGGCGCGAAAAAAACAGTTTCTTTATGCAAATGAGGTACGAACCGTAGTATAAGGCATTGTTTATATATTCCCATCCACTTACGGACACTCATTTATTTATAAACATTAATTAATCTAAGTGAGAGAGTTAATTATTCAACACTGCAGAAATTTAACCCTTCTCTCAAGCACAATTTTAATCCGCAATCGAAATTATTATACAGTAACTAAGTAATTACAGGTATAATTTAAGTTATCAAAGCAATAGCAAGGTAATAAGAAAATAGAAAATAGACAATATTATATCTTCCATAAAAAAAAAAAAATGCAAATTGTGTAACATTTCTGGGTCAATTTTATGCATGCAGTAACGTGTTCGGTAAATATTTATAGGCGTAATGGGTAACAGAAAATAATCGTTTCTTTATTCTAAAAATATATTTTATTTTTTACCGACCGCCAACATATATAAGGGAGGTATTGTGATCATACCGATTTTGACATTTCGAGATTTCGATGGATCTCCACGAATTGCGGTCCCTACATAACGTTTTGACTATTTTTAGCATGATGTCTGTCGGTCTGTCTGTCCGTCCGTCTGTCTGTGTACACGTGCAGAGCAAATTCGACTGAAAGGATTTTTATGAAACTTCAATTTTAAGCTTCTACCATCAATGGCACGAGTTGATCAACTTTTGGTAAAAATCGGTTGAATAAAAATGGGAGTTTACTCTTGTAGATTTTAAGATTTTTGCGAATATTTCACAAAAGGAAATATTTCGAAAAAAATTATTGAACAAAAGTTGCTATAAAAGCAATAACTAACAAATTTTAGTAATTTTTCTCAATTTTTTCATACTTTTATGTAACGATTCCATGGTCGTGATAAATAATATCTCTGTTAGAAAATATTAGGCCGTTACTTCTACTCTGCTGCTAGAATGTATTTTATACAAGTACTTTATGATGGCGGTCGGTCCTGTGGTGGCCACAGCTGATTTTATTTTTAATGTTAAGCAAATAGTGAGATACTTTACGTTTATAAGTAGGACTCCCCATAACTCCCCAAATATATAACTTATAAAAACTGCATTCAAGAGAAGAATAAAAATGTTTTCACATTTTTGATGAAAAATAAATAATATGGAACAAATGTATGGAACAAAAAAAGGTTGTTTTCTTGCTGTCAACAATTTTTGGCATGTACGTTTTTGCTGTTAGGTCAATAAGTGAGATATTTCAAGATTTTAGTTTTAGGTTATACTCCCGTAACTCTCCAAATATTCAACTAATCGAATTAGTATATACAGTAAACCAGTGGCGAAGGGAGACATCCATTGGACTTGCCCTCCCATAAAAAAAAATAATAATAAAAAAATATTTTTTTTTTAATTAAAAAAATATTTAGATAAATCTCATTATGTCCTACACAATTTTTTGTCCAAGGCTTGGTTTACTAGTTACGAATTTTTTAAAATTTTAAAGTCTTATAACTTCCGTTTCCGGTTTCGGATTTTAATAAAAAACAATATGGTTCTTCCCAATTATTAGAAGAATTTTTTAGTACCACAACGAACTCTTTAAGTTAAACCGTTTTTGAGTTATCGTGCATCCACACAGACACACAGACACACACACATACGGACGGCACTTCGAAAATAGGTTTTTTGGATTCCCTGGACCATAAAACGTGGTCATCCGTCAAAATCTCGACATCGAAAATTTTCGCGATTACAATACTTGCCCCTTATATATTAAGGTCGGGCAAGTAAAAAGAGTTGTTTTCTTATTATAAAAATTTTTGTTAAAACCAAATATGACAACCTCCAATTTTATTATAGATATGATTTTGGTATCAAAATTTTAGCTCAAACTTACTCTGTCCAACTGGTCTGGTGATAGTGCAGCTGGACCCACCATGGAGTAGAGCCTGATCTGCCTCCAGGATTGCATGTCTGGCACTTGATCTCGGCCAATCCTAATGAAAAGTTCCCAGACACCTCTTTGGAAATCCGAGTACTGCTGTTGTGCATTCAACTGCAAGAAAATATCTGTTAATTACCAGTTAAACAGTAAAAAAAAGTCACGCAAATATTGTTCTAGTTACATTATTGCAAATACAAAAGTATTAAGTTCGAATCCAGGTGTAATAAATGTCACCTGACCGACTTACCAAGTGCTAACTATTCGCTAATGTCAGATGGGTTTATTTCTTTTTTATTTATTTTTTTGAATTTCAATTTTACATGACAAAAATGATGTGTGAAATCTCACACATTTCAAGGTTTTTAAAAATTATTTTTATTGTTTTTTTTTTTTTTTAGTTTTCGTTTTAGGCCATAACTGATGGCCATATATATATTCTTTGTTTCCCCTAGGTCTTGCGGCGGTTAGGATATCAATAATTTGAAACAATTACCAATTACAAAGAAATAAAAACAGAATAACATACAATACAATATGATGAGGAAGGAATTCGGACTCAGAAATTAAAATTAAAACAATATTTTAACTTCGCTAACGTTTCGATTTATTTTTAAATCTTCATCAGAGCTAGAATAAAAATGTAGCTATAATTTATGATACAGTACCCATTACTTCCTCATCATATTATATTTTACGGACGTAACCATCTAATTCAATACAATACAATATATTTTAAATTTAATTTCTTTGTTCCTCTTCTAGTGTCCCTCTGTTTCTTCCTATTCTCCATCCGGATTCCCTCTCCTATCTCCTTCCTTATTGCCTCCAGTTCTCTCGCCATCTTTCTTCTTTGCCTTTCTCACTCATCAGTTCCTTTATCCCTTCTTCCCAGATTGCCATCTCTTTGCATCTCTTCGCTAAATATTCCAAGGTTTCCTCTTCTTCCTTGCACATTCTAAAGAGCCTGTCCTTTGGCTTTGACCAATACTTGCTGTTCCTCTCTTCGTTGCCACATCTTAACCTCGCAATCCTTCTGACTCTACCCCCTGATCTTCCTCTTTTCCCCCCAAGTAGCTCGGTATTCCGATCACTTTTATCTCTTTATATCTTTTCACGAGAATGCTGGGAAGCAAGAATGAAGGAAGAACAAAAGAGTAAATTGTCCGAATGGGGAGAAACAAGGAAAGAGTACTATTTGAGATGTGGGATGGACGTAAGGGAAGCTGAGCGAAAGAAAACGGAGGAAGAAACATAGTAGAAGCATTGAGGAGGAGAGACAAGAAGGTACAGGAGCAGGAAAGAACAGTAAGAATAGACAATTCAAGGAATGTGAAAAGGTATAGAAAGATAAGGACGGTAGAAATACCTAAATATTTGAAAGGGAGGAGAGGAAAGGCAGGGGACAGAGTTAGGAGGATTGCCAGATTAAGATGTGGAAATGAAGAACGGAGTAATAGGTATTGGGCAAAACCAGAGGATAGGCTATGCAGAATGTGTAGGGAGGAATCCTTCGAGCACCTAACAAAAAAATATGGAAAGATGATAAAATAGGAGAGAGAGATAAAGGAGCTGTTGAGTGAAGAAGGAAAGGGAGAAAGGTGAATGAGAGTACTCGAGGAAAGAAGGAAGGAATGCGGAGAGGTAAGACAGAACTGAGAACAGGAAGGGAGAGGCAAAGGAGGAGGAAAGAAAAGAGAGAAGAGAAGCGAAAAAAAGAGACGAAAGAGGGGAGGAAGAACTGGAGTCAAGAAGGAAGGAGACCGGAGACGGAAGCCGAAAAGAGAATAGGAAGAAAGAGAGGAACACCGGAGGAAGAATGTAGAAGAAAGAAAGTCATAAAATGTATTATTTTTATTATTATTATGATTATTTTTCTAATGTATTAGTAAAACCCTAAACGCCGCAAAGCCTAGGGGAAATAAAGAATTATATATATATATATATCTTGTCACACTCAGCGATTTGTCTGTTCTATCTGTTTTTTCCTGTTCCTGTACCCCCTTATCCCTCCTTCTCAATTCTTCTACTATAACTGTTCCTCCGTTTCTCTCTCTTTCTGCTTCTCTTATTCAACACCTCCAAAAGTACTCTTTCCTTGTCTCTCCCCATGCCGACAATTTGCCTTTTTGTTCTTTTTTCACTCCTTCTTCCCAGCATCTCCTAATTATTTTTCTATTCTCTTACCTTCTGAAGTTCTCATCATATTTCACTGCCGTCGCTCCGGCACCCACTTTCAGCTTTTTCCTCTTAATTTCTTCTCTCACAATATATCCTGGTGTCGTTCTGTCCAGAGCCGTAGCAACGCCCTAGCATCGGAGCAAGTGCCAGGATCGCGAGGTCTGATGAGGGGCTCCATCGTGTGTTTTTCTTTGTTTTTAGCCACTTGTAGTTAAAAGCGAGGATCTTTTTTTTTAGGTCTTTGCTTGTATTTTGGAAAGGAGAACCTTTTTTTTGTTTTGCTCATCACTTGTATTTTGGTTTACAAAGTGTTTACAAAGCCAAAGATTTCGAGGCCTAAAAGCCATTTTAAATGGAAATCATTATACCTGTCATTTTGCTGTCCAGAATTTAAATCCTCTTTTTTGCGCTGCCTAGAGAACCCTCTTACCATGGAGCCTCGGTTTTTAAACTCGGATTAAAGCAATGAAACGCTCAGTTAACCCAGATTAAATGCAGATTCTAGCAGGGTTTTACAGAATTATGTAACATTACTATTATCGTTGCATTACGTAGCAATTTGATTCTATTTGTACGCTAATGCCATGACAAAACAGTTGCAGTTTAACAATGCATTTCTTGTGTGATTGCATACGTCCATTAGTCCAACACTATCTAATTGGATGAAGTCCAGCACTTTCACAAATTTAATATGGCACAAAAACGTATATACCACCTACAGATATTTTTTTTTTATTTTACATGAAGTTTTAGAGCTATTTATACGATTATTTAATTTTGTAATACATAATAAATAGCCCAATATTGTACCCTAGGTCAGTGTAAATAGGTCAGTCACTTATAAATTGTTGTTGCTATACCAATATAATTCAATATTCATTTAGTCAATAATCGGGATTTATGAAAATGATTTAAAAAATAGTTTTATTTCTCTAGTTATAGCCAATAGTGTATGCATGTACATATGTGTTTCTATATTGTCCATCGAAGCACATGCTACATAACAATGACTTACATTATAAAATTAACAAAAATTTCTACAAATACCTTTCCAGTCGCTCCAATTTTGGTCTGCATGTAGTCCAAACACTTAAGTTCACACTATAACACACTATTTCAAGTATTTTCTGCACTTTTATCACTTAAAAATAACTAAAAACGTCAGAAAAAAATGAACACGCCACTTGCAAAAATCACGTATCACTACTTATCAAGATGGCTAATCCTGATAAAGCTCATTAAAGAATATAGTCATTAACAATTAATACATAAGGAACAGAATTGCTTAAAATAATTCTTTATGAGAATAAACACATATATTAATATTTTATCAATAGTATACAGGTGGTTGAAATTGAACTACCGGGCCCAATACACTATTTTTTATTATTGAAGATGTATAACGCTAAATTTGGGAGTTACTTGGTACTACATGATCTAAAATAGTTTATATTTTGTTACTTTGTATCTTTATATAAATAGTTATACATTTTGATTGAGGATTTATTAAAATTTCAGAGCTATAGCGTTTGAGACATGACCTATATGGTAAAATGGGAGGACAGAGGTGATAATAGGATGACTTTTGGGCTATCGTGTGAAAATTCACACTTCACTTCAATTTTTTAATTTTTAAGTTATTACTATTTTACATTTTTAAATTTGCTTTTTTGGCCATATCTACAAAACACTAAATAAAAAACTGTACAGTAAATCTAGGAAGGCGAATTAAATATCAAACTCAAGAGAAGATATGAAGATATCATCTAACAAGATAATTTATTGCTAAATAAGATTCCTTGTGAAACCTGAAACTATATAATTCTGTTTATTATATTGATTTACGTAGTGTCCATTTCCGTCAACAAGTTTAAATGTGTCACCTATTTTGTAACCACAAACCTAACACATCGCACATTACCATAATCAGAAGTAATTTTTAAAACTTAACATAAAAACTAATGGTTTATTATCAGTAAAAGTGCATTGCGTCAAATAGATAAACTGTGCCACATAGTTATCAACATTAGACCACTCCTTGGTTATTACCATACTGTTTACCAGCATATATACCCAACTTATTGTTTACTTTCATTTTTAGTATAATTTAGTGATTTTGTTCCAAGATCTAATTATTAAGGGCGTGGAACAGGTGTGAAAATAATGAGAAAATTGAATTGTGTCATAGAAAATTCTCGAAATTGGTTGATTTCATTTACAAATATAAACATAAAATCTAGGTTTGTAACTTTAAAAATTGTTCACGCTGAAACTGCAATTAATATGATGGATACATAGCAATGTTTGATGGAGCCGTAGCAATGTTTTTGGCGCCCTTGGCAAATAAATTAAATTAACTTAAAATAGCGCCCTATTAATAGACAGGTGAAAATACAAGTGATGACCTTAAAAAAAAAGAACCTCACTTCCAGAATACAAGTAATGACAAAAAAAGTTCATCGCTATACAGCTTCTTCGCAATACAGCTTCCAGACTTTAAAGTCCCTATATAAATAAAGTAGCCCAAAAGGCGTGTGGCTTGACGTAAAGGGTGACTAACACTTATAATTTCCAGTGATTAAAACAGTGTAGATAAAATAAAACTATACTCTGTTTCTTTCGTTTAAGAGGAACTTAATTTTGCTATCTAGTAGCTTTTAACGTTTGAATGAGATTTTTGATCATTTTGTTGACAAAAATCCCGTTCAGTTGCTAAGAATTGAGACAACTTAAGAAAATAAAACATCTGCTTATTTCCGCTTAAACATTTGGAACACACTATAAATTTCCCACATGCCCGCAAATATTAAATTTCAAAATAAATTGCATCTAAAAACAAATCATATTTTACATGAAGTTTTAGAGCTATTTATACCATTATTTAATTTTGTGTTATATAATTAACATCCCGGTATTGAATCCCTACGTTAATTACTGATATCGCAAATTTTCCCATTTTATCAAACCAATTCTCAATAAAAAAAAATTTTGTTTCCGATTTTCTACTTTTCACTGTTAAATATATGATCATAGTTTTAAGTTTAATAAATGAATACTATTTATTTATACTTTGATAACTCGTTATTATTAATTGATATGACATTTTGACAGAACCGGTGTTGCTAATTAAGCACTGGGGCACAAATTTGAAGTCAGCTTATTCAACTTCTCAATTCTCTTATTCAATTTTCTCCCTCTGCAAGACAGTTTTTTTTTTTAGCAGAATAATACCGTTTTTTCCGAAGTTCTGGTTATGTCTGGCTTGTTAATATTATGTATTAATTATATATGTGCGAATCTATTTTTATTAACTGTATTAGTTATCTCCTATGATTCATTATGAGTCAAGTTGTATTTTTCTTGCAACTCACGAGACGATTCATCTAATTTTGTAGCATTGTGTAATTTAATAATTCAGTTTGCTCCCACATTTCATTATAGTGCTCCAACACAATAATTAATACACGAACATGACTGAAAGTAGCAAGCACACGACTTTAATACAAATAACACAAATCTTTTGATATTAAGGGAGGACAAGCACCATATTCCTCGTAAGTTTCTGATACAAAATAAACAGTCTGAAATAAAATTAGTAACAATCTAATATATTGAGAATAAACATTACCTATAGAGGCGCTGTTGTCGCTTACAAAATGGCGATTGGAATAGGATAGTTTTGACATTTGCTATTTGATACACAACAATTCACATTGCAGTTAATTTTCTGTTGCGATTTTAAAGACATTTTATTAAAGTTTTCTTCACTTTAACACATACAAACAATGCAATTAAATGAGCCACATCCAACAAAATCCTATTCCGTTAAGTTCCAAAATATTTGATATATCGTGGAATAAATACTAACGAGAGTACTGAATTATTAAATAGTTTTAATGAACAGTATGACAAATACAAAAACGAGGTTTTGTAGGTATAACCAAAAAACCCTTATACCGTCATTTTGTCGTCTGTCTATCTGTCTGTCTGTCTGTCTGTTCGGTAAATATTGTAGCCAAACGGCTAAACTTAGAGAGTTGAAATTTGGCATGCTTATACAACTCTTTGACCCGCACATAGGAAAAATACTAAAACATCTAAAAAATATATCCCCCTAAAAATATAAACAAATATGTGCTCATCGAAAAAAATATATATAGGGTATCAAATGAAAGCCCTTAGTAGTGTACATTGTTGTGAACCGTTAAACTTATCGTTAGCGTTCTCGCTTCCTAAGTTGCAAAGTACGGTTCGCGTCCTGTAAATTTTCTTTTTTTTTGCATTTTTATTTTGTTAAAATTATTTTGTCAAAATTCTATTTATATTTTAGCAAATGTTGCATTTAATTTTGAAAAGTCTAAATTTAATAACCAGTGGGAAGTGTTGAAATGGTAATTTAATTCTATGTTTGAATGTATACGAAATCAGAGGAGCGGAGCTTATGACTTAAACAACCAATGGAAGCCATAGGCGCAATTTTCAAAATCTTAATGAACCTTGCTATATAAAAAAATACTGCACATATTTAGAAACCTAAATAATGGTATCAGGCATTCGAATTAAAATTAATAAAAAAATATTTTAACATAAAATTTGTTTTGGCATCCCAAATAATCATCATTCACTTACAAAATACCTGTGAAACCCTGAAATGTGTGAAAATTCACACTCATCAATTTTTTATATTTGCTATCGAATGTTAAATTTTATTTCATTTGCATTACTCGTTTCAAGTTTGCAATAAGGGGCCTTGCAATACTAGAGCACCTTGAGCCTCGAAAATGGTAAGCAGGGGCACCAAAAGAGAGCCCCAGCCCTGGTAATCGGCGATTAGCCTCGTTGCAGAAATAGGCCGATGTAAAATAAATAAATAAATCAGCCCTAGTAATTCAATTATTCTGGGCCCAGGAATACAAGAATTCCACCCTACTTTCGGAGAACAATGATTAAGGGCCAGATGACCGTTTTAACAGTTATGAACGCCACTGTCCTTGATAATAAGCGTAAATTTAAAAAGCACAAGAAAATAAAAACTACATCATGGGAAAATTCATTTTTATTCCATCAGTTTATCGCTGGTTTCATAATAACATTGTTTTCTCAGCGCTAAACATGTTTTACTGTGAGATCCTTAGTTACGTAAGTGATCTATCCCTTGTAATTTCCACCGGAAAGTAAAGATTATTCACTAAGTTTAAGTTTAAATTCAATGTCATTGCTAGAATTAATTGCTCTTGCAACAAGAGTATCGTGTACAAGTATTACACAACTGCAGACATACAGTTATGAACTGTTATTAATAATATTTCAAAAATGATAATGAGAAGAATATATTAAATATATAACCGGATTTAAAACTAAAGAAGCTGTAATTTTTATAACGCGCGTACTGAAGAACGCTGTTTATAAGTAAAGCTGCATTCACAGCTTTAAAATTAATAGACTAAGCGCTGTGCGTTGCGGATGAATGTAATTGACTGTTTTAACGTTTAATGACAGCGTTCACATCTATGAAAATTAATGCATAACGAATTTTGTGACATCTATAATTTTATAAAGCAACTACGATGGAATAATAGTTATTTATGCAACAAGTGCATAAAGTAGTGCTTTTTTTTGTGGAAAAAAAGACGCTTTATGCATGTGTTTCGTATAATATTTTTTCTACGACTGTTTCTAATTGAAAAAATAAAAAATGGAATGTAGCCTATACCTTTTAATTTTGTAACATTTTTAAAAAATAACAAGTAATGAACTTTCTTTCATAATAGTAATATTAAAAGTACAGTTATTGGGATTATTTATAGTAAATCACAGGTCAAAATAAAAGGTCACCGGTTAATTTGAACCATCTTGCACTGATTTATTTACAATCCCAATTACAGCGACAATGAATAATTAAGGTTAAAAATTAGGTCTCAAAATCATTTTAATCGCTTATTTATTTTTTAATTTAACTTGAATCCTTCTGAGAGGGGGGCCGTTAAATACCTATGGCCTAGGGCCCTTACAATTCATAAGACAGCCCTGCTGAACCATATTGTGGCTGATTTAATATTTCTTGATTTTTCCTCGAAATAAGCCAGTTATAGAAATTTTCATCTTCGCATGGACATATCTCAAAAACAAACTGAGATAAAGACCTGCGGTTGAAATTTTTGAAATCTTGAGGTACTAAATGACTTGTAGCCATATTTTGAAACAAAAATAATTTTTGAAAATTTTTAATTTTTTTAAAATTTTTTTGAAAATTTTGATAAATCATAACTCTAAAATGGTTATGGATAAAAATATGCAGCTTTAATTTTTAAAATTCTCCTACATTTTTTAATCTAAAAAAAAAAGTTGAGCTTTAATCAACCAATTATTAAGGTTTGTATGGGCAGTAATCCAAAACCCTTAAAAATAGCCTAAAATCGAAAAAATCGTAAGGGGTAGACCTTAAAAAAATCCTGATATTTAAGAAAAAAAAATTGTCTTCGATTTTATTGAAAATTGGTATTAATACGTATTTTCGGCCATAGATCAATAAAATTGGGTCTATTTTGAAGTTTGGGTAAAGGTTTTGGAATAATAGGCAAAAAACACCAAAAAAAATATGGCCCAAATCAATAACTAAGAAAGCATGAATTTTTTAAATATTTATTTCATAATCCTCACCTTTATATTAGCGTATAATTATATTTTGGCTTAAATCAGAGTAAAAAAATGTTTGGTCAAAATTTCAAAATTTTAGGAGAAACATTGGTATACTTATATACTTTTATCAGCCTTAGATCACAAATATATGGCCACTTTTCAGTTACGGTCTAATATTTGACATTTGCGGCAAAAAAATCATTATTATTATTATTATCATTATTATATTATTTATTTTACATCGGCCTATTTCTGCAACGAGGCTAATCGCCGATGCCAGGAGGCGAGCTCCTACACCTGGATGAGGGGTGAATGATTGTGAAATGAGAGTAATGTAAATATATTATTCTCGTCCGAATAATATCACCAACGAAGGAGGCTCGAACCACCGACCGCCCAGACCTTAAACTGTTTCTATCAGTCTAAAACCGCACGATTTAGTGCGCTCGGCCACTCCGTTGGCACAAAAAAAAAATCACATTCCACAAAAAGGCTCAGAGCCGATGAAATATGAGCCTGTCCTCTTTTTTAAACTATTTTAATAAACTTTAAAACTAAAGACAACCACGAATTATTTCAAATCTTGTCACCATTAGTTGATGGCAAAGCCTACGATGAAGCTCTAAGTATATTTAATTATCAAACAAAAAGTATTATAATTTCAAATGACGTATGACATTGGATCAAATTTTCCAGAATTTGTCGAGACAAAGAACATATTTTTTTATTAAAATTATATATTTATTTTTGTATTTTGTGGCATTGTTACATATAATGATAACTTTGGCATTGAATACTAAGTGAGGACTTTTATTTTCACACATATTTATTAAATGTTTTTGTTATTTTTCTAGTCATATAATTTATCTTAAACGCAGTTTTTACCTAAATATTATTCATAAATTTCCAGGAAGAAACAAAAGATTTATATGTATAAAATAGTACGCAAAAACTATGAGTTATGTCAGTAATAAGAGTGATACGTGATGAGGAAGAAATAACATAAAATGGTTTTAAAAAAAAAGGAAGATAGAACAATCATCGACAAGTTGAGATACTCATAAGTGATATTAGCTAACAGATGATCTAAAACAGTGTTTCTCAACCTTTTCTGTGCCGACCGACGTAGCGTATTGGTAACACATGTGCTCTACGTTGCTAAGGTCTCGGGTTCAAATCCAGTCGAGGCTAATTACCAAAGCTCCAAAAGCCATTAAAATAAAAAAAATATAAAAAAAAAAATCTTTTCTATCATGGGTTCACCCAAAATAATGTAAATATTGTTTGCCGCTCCCTATATATATACAGGGTGTATCAATATTTAGCATTAATAACCCTCGTGTAACCCGCAAAAGCCTAGTGTAATTTTTGGCCAAGAAAAAAATAATGCAGCTCTACTGTTTGTTCGCATCCATTGCTGTATTAATATTATTGCTGTATCCTAAAGCCTCGTTTATAATAGATACATAGCATAAGCATAGCATGTGCATAGAGTTGGGTACAAACGTGTGTCACTCTTCTGAATATCTCTTTTCAAAATACAGAACAAATAGTCCGAGAGCTAGCAACGTTTTCAAGAAAGAATTTTAGGTCGGCTGGTTTTTCGATATTTCCCTTTCTTATTGAAGTTAGGTAGGGATGCGGTACGTCTGGCACCTGGGAGCTGTTGCGTTTACCTGTGCGCATCTCGCCTGTACAGGTAAAAAGGATATTTAGAAATCATTTTAAGACATTTTTTTAAATAATTTTCTATGTCTTTTTATCATTATAAATTTATAGTTGCCAAACAGTTTTGTTGTTGCTAACATTGCGCCAGATCTAATTTAAGTAATTAAAAAATAATAATTTTCAAACCTTTTTAGTATAGCTGTAATTTTAATATGATATAGTTCTGTAATCAAAGAATACAATATTAATTTGCTAGACGGATATTCCGTTGTTTAATTAGGAACCAGACCAATTTAAGTCCCGGGGAGAATAGGTGAGTTAGAAGAGTGTGGCAGCTTATTCGTTGGTTGCGTGAGAGTGATAGCTGCAACAGGGAGCGTTATGAGAGAGATAAACAGTCACAGCTGCTAGTTTTAGGGTTTTGTAGGTATGACAAAAAAACCTTATACCGTCATTTTGTCGTCTGTCTGTCTGTCTGTTCGGCTACAAAAATTGTAGCCAAACGACTACAAGTTGACAATAACAAGTTATAACACGTACATAACAGCTGTAACAATTAATTGAAAAAATTTTGACTTTTATTATATTTTTCTTAAGAAATGAGACTGGAAGCGATTTGTTGCGAAACCAACTTTATCCAGTCAAATCTCAGTAAAACCTACTTTATCCAGACAAGTCTCAGCATTACCAACTTTTTCCAAACAGTGAATTATCTCACAAACTATTAAATTTTCGATGTGGGTAACTTATTTAATCTTAATCGTATTACTATAAACAGTAGATTTACCAAAATATAATCATTGTAGTGATAAAACTAAACTCTAAAAACATTTTTTTTAATACCCAAAATTTTGATGACCACAGTCATCAAAACTGTTTTTTTTTTGTACCTCTTCAATTATCGAGAGATTTGTTTTTTTGAATTCGCAGTATTTTTCTTATATGTGGGTCAAAGAATTGTATAAGCATGCCAAATTTCAACTTTTTATGTTAAGCCGTTTGGCTACAATTTCTACCGTACAGAGAGACACATGAGTGACGTTTTAGGGGGTTTTTGGTGGTCATATCGACAAAACCATAAAAATGTACAATATTTTAACTCTTATGCAACTTATACATCTTGAGAACTTTTTATTGCATTTAATTGAGTTTGACAGTTATGTCTTATGAGTCAACTTGTGTTTGTTTATAGTGTAAACTAGCTATTAGCTGCTATGGCAACTCAGATAATTGTTAAATTAGTAGGTACAAAAAGAATGCAACGTTTTCTGATAACAGGAAACATGCATAGATAATGCACAAAAGTTATTGTTTAATCTGAACAAAATTACACGTAAATTGTAGCAAAAAATAGTCTCAATGTCACTGCTATTAGCATTCCCCGTTTTAAAATACGAATAAGTTTGTGTTAAATCATTTCAAATTTGAAAAGGACGGGAATAGAATTCAAAATAAAATACTGTGCTATTCGGTCTTTACATCTGTTCTCGTCCGAATTAAGGATTGGTATGAGCCCTATAGATTATAAGTTTGTCGTGCAAAACTGAAATAAAATTAATAACAGTCTATACACCAAAATTTGCCGCGAATTTCTAGATTTCTAAGGTGCGTTCGGCATTAGCTAATAATCTACACATTCTGCATAATTTACACAAGAAACGTTCGGCATAAAGTTTCTAAGTAATCTGTGCTGCACGAAGATCGTTCGGCAAATATCGTGCAGTACAGTTTGTGTTGAACAGTCGTCACAAGTTCAGATCGTGCGGCAATCTGTGGAATAGTGTTTTTCGCGGTAAAAAGTTATTATTTCTACAAAACAATATGAGTGAAAACAATCAAGATATCATTGTTTATGCCTGCAGCATTTGCAAAATAAATAGTACAGACATGAACCGCAAGATGGAACATGTAAATACGCTCAAAAAGACTCAACAAAATTTTCTGGATACAAGCGGAAATGTACTTTAAATTGTTTTGTAGTTATGTTTGGAACAGTACTCTGCATATTCAGTTTTCCAAAATATTTTCTGGTTTGGAAAATTCTTCTGAATTGTCTTCCTCATCAAATCAAATTTCTTTTATATTACTTAAAAGCATGCCAAAACCTTCATGCATCATTTTTATACTATCGTACAAAACAAGTAGCAGGAGACAGACTTCATGTTATCAAACACACATAATTTTTTTACAAAAAAAAAGGTTGGAATAACAAGAATAACTGCACAATCTGAACAAAGCGTTCGTCTTTGACTTTCTTGTGTGCACAGTGGTCACGTGACAAAAAACTTGCACGACACAGAGTTAACACTGCACAATTATGCCGAACGCAACTAGAATAGCTTTTTCTTAATATCGTTTGATCTTGGAAGATTACAACTCTGTTGAAATTAACAATTTCTGTTCAGAATAGCCCCATTAGTCACATGACTAAAAATATTCAAGTTAAACGAGTTAAGGTGAGATTCTTCTAATATTAAAGCTTTAATGCAGACACCTTTATTTTGGACGTTTGCCATTGCTGATAGTACTAGGCTAGAATAGTACAATATAATGAGTATTAGTATCAAAAAGATATAATACTTCAAGAGTAATATAAAAAATTCGGACGTTTCGGAAACTGCTCAACAATCTGTTTCCGTCTTCAGCGATCACGAGAAGTGATGAGCGATCTCACTTCTCGTGAAAACGCCACGTCCAAAATAAAGGTGTCTGCATTAATATTGGACCATTGCAAAATAATTTCAAAGATATTATTAAAGCTTTACTTATAATCTGGAACATAGTGACATTATTTTTAACATTTGCTTATTTTGCATTTATTTGTTGTAGTGTTTTTCTTCTTAAATGGCGTAATCTAATTCTTACGATTGTAATAAATTACAACCTATAATTTACAACAACAAATGTTTTTATGTGTAAACAAAGTAATGCACAATTACAGTGACCTAGAATTATCAAGGTTAATTCAAAAACGTACCGCTCCTGATTGATTAAATTGCAATTACCTTCTAAAAGATGGTTCGAAAAATTTAAAATAAAGGAGACTAGAAGATCATACATTTTTTTAAAACATTGATTATCTAAATTTAGAAACACCCACCAAAATTAAACAATTTAGAATTTCGTAGATGTTTAAATACTTAAACCAGGAGCTTCAAACAATGAATTTGTAAAACCTGTAGCATTTAGGCTTCGATCAGCTAAACTTGTCCTTTGCAGGACAGCGTACTTAAGGCACGTACCAACCCCCAGGGCCGTAGGAACAATTGCCAGGGGCGCGAGGTTTGATGAGGGGCGCGTGGCTTGATGAGGGGCGCCATCATGTATATATTTGGTAATTAAAAACATTGGAAAGTAATTTTTTTTGCTCATCACTTGTATTTGAGAGGTTAGGAGGACCTTTTTTTGCTCAAGCCTCTTGTATTTGGGAGGCGAGGACTTTTTTTTTGCTTATCACTTGTATTTGGAAGGTAAGGACCTCTTTTTTGGCTTGTATTTTCGGAAGTGATGAGCTATTTTAAGTAAATTTGAGTAATTTAGTTTATTAGCCAAGGGCGCGAAAAACATTGCTACGGCTCTGCCAACCCCCCTCCGCTCCGTAAAGTTCAATGAAATGAAAATTTAACAAATTTAAAATAGTAACGCAAAATCACTTATAAGTTTTACGACATACAAGATGAGGATTTGGACGTTTTTCCGTAGTTTCGGATTTAGGAACTTACTGTTTTATTTGTGAAGTCTTGCACCTTATTTTAATGTGTATTATTTCTAGACTGTGATATTCGATGGTAATTGGACCTTTTACAGCTTCGTACCAACACCCTGCGTCTGTTGAATTTTCGAACAGACTTTTTATCTTATTTATTTGTGCAAAATTTGTTTTTTTTTGTGGCTTCAGCAACTAGCCAGGACAATTAATATTTTTATGAAAATTCAATGCCTGAACGGTATTCGAACCCGAGACCTTAACCACGCAGAGCGCATGTGTTACCACTACGCTACGCCAGTCGGCTAAGATTTCTTTTATTGAGTATGCGTATTTTTATTGATTTTATTTATTTATTTATTGTTTAATTTATTGTCTTTAATATGTAGTGTAGTCATTTAGATGGGCTGTGTTAGGCGCAAATAGCCATTGTTGCTGTGATCAAAAAAAAAAAATTTTTTTAGCTAATTGATTTAGTTTCAACCATTAGAGAGTCATACAAATTTATTTAACCGAAAAGGAAAAAAATTTCATCATGACAATGCACTTTCTCAATCAGCAAAAAAAAACGCACGAAAAAATTGAGGATTTAAACTGGGAAATTATTCCACATCCACCATATTCACCCGATCCTGCCCTTTCAGATTTTCACATATTTAAGTATGTGGAACATACACTGAGACATAAAAAATTTCGAAATATCACCGATTTAGAAAATCACGTAATCGGTTATTTTAAATCAGAAAACGTCTATAGAGAGGGTATCGAAAAATTAGTACTACGTTGGAAAGCCACAATAAATTATAATGGAAATTATATTTTGTAAATATACTTAATAAAAATTTCTGGAAAAAAACATATTTTGTATTCTAAAATAATGAATTTCTTTCTGGTCTCCCTAATATATATAAACGTCTTTTTTTATTGACGCTTAACGGTCTTAACGTTCTACAAAATAGTTTTTTAAGGCCCGGTCTCTCCACCTTCAGGTAAATCTCTAGGTAACTATCTGACAGATAAGGTTATGTGATACTTTCTGTGCTAAATAAATGTCATCTCGTCTTTAAATACATATTTATCTATCGGATAGTTATCTAACGGATAATGAGACTGACGTATTGAATTCACTGATTGGTATTGACAGATTTATTCAGCAGATGAAATTCTAGATAACCTTATTTGTCAGATAGTTACCTAGAGGTTTACCTGAAGGTGGAAAGATCGAGTATAAAATAATTATGTTGCGGGCAATAATGGTTTACAATTAAACAATATTTTGAAAATAACCTACCGCTTCTAGTTGCGTTAACTGATTGATATTAGTCTCAAAATTCCACTGCGCCGCTACATTGTTGGTGCATTGTTGTGAAGCCTGTAGATCCAGTTGTTGGAGTAGACTCCTTATATCTCCTCTAAACCTCGTCCTTTCGATAGCCTCAGGCGCTCTGTTATCCTCAAATTGTCTCTCTTCAAAAGGTCTGTCATCAAAAGGCAATTGACAGAATACAAGATTGAACACAGTGAACAACACAATCACAGGTAACTTGTGAGTTATAAGTTGATCGCACATTGTTGTAGCTATGTCAACAGACAGAACATACTGTGTATATGGTAGCGAGTTGACTGATTAACAATAAGAACATCTTCTACGCCCTTGCCGCACGTGGGAACCAGGTGGGTGGGAGGAAGTCTTCATGAAAGAGGATATAACCTCTGTATTGCACCTTGCACTCCGGCATCGCGACACCAAACAGTGACGTACATATATAAAACAACTGGGGGCAAAGAAAAAACATCGAAGCAAAATCCACTTAGTGTATGAAGGAGTATTTTCTATCAAGTGTGAAGTTTCGCTCGATGCATCAGCCGAGTGCCAAAAATGCTAGTGCGAAATTTCAAAATAGAGATGGACGCGGGACGCGAGTCACGATGGTTCACGACGTGACTCTCGTGAATTTACACAAAAATTACGCTTCGGGCCTTGAGCGTGAGTACGAAATTTTACGTACAGTATATACGCGATTTTTTTTACAGAAAAAAAAGCGGAAACATAAAAATTGCGTATATTTAATAATAATAAATAAATCATTTATTAATTAGCACGAAGCTATACATAATCCTAGGAAATTTTCATGTTTGTTAATTAAATTATGTGCGTTTTTAGGGTTTTGACCACCAAAAAAATCTTATAATGTCACTCATGTTTCCAGAGCCGCAGTAAGGAAAAGTTGCGCTAGGGACAGAGCCGTGTTTTTGGCGCCCTTGGCAAATACAAAAACCCAAAATCTAAGTAATGAGCAAAAAAAGGTTTCCTCACCTCTCAAAATCTAAGAGATGAGCAAAAAAAAGGTCCTCACCTCTCAAAATCCAAGTGATGAGCAAAACAAGAAAGTCCTCGCCATCGCAATGGCACCCCTTAGTCAAGCCCGTCCGCGCCCCTTTCCTTAGTGCGCCCGGGGCCATCGGACCCGCACATAGGAAACATACTAAAACATCTAAAAAACATATCCCCCTAAAAATATAAACAAATATGTGCTCATCGAAAAAAAAAATAAAAATAATAAATTATGAGTAGAGTATCAAATGAAAGCCCTTCTATTTGTAACTCCTCCCGTATTGTTTAAATTTTTAGGGTTTTGTAGGTATGACCAAAAAACCCCTATACCGGTATTTTGTCGTCTGTCTGTCTGTCTGTCTGTTCGGTAAAAATTGTAGCCAAACGGCTAAACCTAGAGAGTTGAAATTTGGCATGCTTATACAACTCTTTGACCCGCACATAGGAAAAATACTAAAACATCTAAAAAACATATCCCCTTAAAAATATAAACAAATATATGCTCATCGAAAAAAAAAATATTTTTTTACAATTCTGTGTAGGGTATCAAATGAAAGCCCTTGGTACGTGGATTAACGATAAAAAATTTATTTTTGCAATATAAATTATTTTGATGCGATTTTTGCCAAAATTGTGCAAAAAAATTTTTGTCCCACACCCTGTAGCCCAGATGGTTTAAACTAAAAATCTGAAAAAATTCTAAGTAATGTACATTGGTGTGAACCGGAATAGTACAGGAATTTTTATCAGATTATGTTTTCGGAAAATAACGCATTTTTGTGTTTTTTTGGTTGACGAAGCACAAAAGTTATAGCTATATAACACGTTAAATTTTAATGCGTATCGTGGCCTAGTGGCTACGTTGCTCGCTAGCTACACAGATTTTTAGGGTTCGTTCCTTGCCAGAGTCAATTTTATTTTTTTATTTTTCTTTCCATTTTTATTTTGTTTAAATTAATTTGTCAAAATTCTAATTAGGTATATTTTGGCAAATGTTGCATATAATTTTTAAGAGCGTAAATTTAATAACCAATTCGAATTGTTGGAATTATATTTTCATTCTGTGTCATGTATACGAAACCAAAGGGGTGGAACGTATGATTTAAAACAACCCATGGAAGCCATAGGCGCAATTTTCAAAATCTTAATGAACCTTTATATATAAAAAAAAAATACTGCACATATTTAGAAACCTAAATAATGGTATTAGGTATTCGAATTAAAATTAACAAAAAAATATGTTAACATAAAATTTGTTTTTAAATCTCTTAGATTAACAGACGATAAATTATTTTAAAAAGATCGTTCATTTTGCCGTGGTTACTACAAAGCAAAATTTGTCCTACACACTCAGCATGCCGCCTTCACTTATTATATACCTGCGAAACCCTGCAATGTGTGAAAATTCACAATTCACATAAATTTTTTTCAAAATTTATTGTCAACTATTTATTGAGTTGGTCGTATCTGAGTATTAATCTTTTCACGATTTTCTGTTATTCTATTGTACCGAATAATTTTTTATTCTTGTCAGGGCACATAATTATCATCATCGGAAGTTTCACTGGCCCTATCAAAAACCCCAACGATTAAATTACCGATCGTCCGAACAAATTCTTGAAACTATTTGAAACGATCGATTCAGTATATTAACAAGGGAAATTAGGGCAAGCAAATACTGTAGTGTTTATCTAATTACACCAGAATTAATACGAAATCGATAGTTCTAGTTAAGTTAGTATACATATACACAGACATTCAACACAGAAGATCCTTAGGTAGATTATAATAAACAAGAAAAATTTTCTTCTTATTCATAAAAAGATTCGTAACTCCACCTATGTATTCTCCCCTTTGCCCCCCATATCACGTGTACTTTTTCCACACGCAAACTATTGTATGATACTGTTGATAATTACTCCCAGAGAAAAATGTTTTAAGTCAATGAGCAACTTGGTGGTCACTCTACGATTCTTCTTTTCATGTGTGTGATTTTACACTCATATACAAGGTTATCTTCAAGTTAAAGAAGAAATTCAACTACTTCAAAAGTACAAAATAGCGTGCGTACTGAATTGCGTGTTTTTCAAAATATTTTCAAATGTGTGGTAGAACTTAATTGAGTGAATTATTAAGAAAATTAGTTGTAAACATGATTATAGTTAATAGAGCTAATAATGATTAATGAAAAGATCATTAGACATCGTATACTTGCTTTTTAAAACATCATGGGAGGAGGAAGTCGGATAAATGATCTTTAAGGCACAAAGAAAATATGTAAGACCATTAAAATATATATCTTATAACTGTCTTTGTAAACGGTTTGTATTACAAACATAATAGAGCATAATAATGCAAATGAGCAAAAAAAAAGTCCTCATCTCCCAAATACAAGTGATGAGCAAAAAATAAAAAGGTCCTCACCTCCCAAATACAAAGTGATGAGCAAAAAAAGGTCCTCACCTCCAAAATACAAGTATTGAGCAAAAAATAAAAAGGTCCTCACCTCCCAAATACAAAGTGATGAGCAAAAAAAGGTCCTCACCTCCAAAATACAAGTATTGAGCAGAAAATAAAAAGGTCCTCACCTCCCAAATACAAAGTGATGAACAAAAAAAAAGGTCCTCACCTCCCAAATACAAGTATACAAGTGATGAGCAAAGAAAAAAATGTCCTCACCTCCCAAATACAAGTGTACAAGTGATGAGCAAGGAAAAAAAGGTTATCACCTCCCAAAATCAAGTGATGAGCAAAAAAACGAATAAAGTAATGACACATTTCAATATTGCTATCTAGTGGTCGCTTGTAAAAACATAAAAGGTAACCCTCGTATTACTTTTACTTCAAATGTTTTTTTTTTTGGCCTTTGTTGCTTCGGCAATTAGCCAGGATAATTTTTATTTTTGAGAAAATTCCATGCCTGAACGGGATTTGAACCCGAGACCTAAGCAACGCAGGGAACATGTGTTACCACTACGCTAAGCCGGTCAACTACTTCAAATGTTCAAAACTCTCTAAGACAGTGTTTCCCAACCTTTTTCTCCTCGCGAACCCCTTATAAAATTCGAACGAATTTGGCGAACCTCCTATGTCAGTGTTTCTCAAACTTTTTAAGTGCGCGGCCCACTTTTGACTTGTAAACTTTTTTTGTGGCACAGCTATGAGTTATTGAATATAGGTTTAACCCTTTACCACATAGTGTGCAATATATGGCACATTCTATTTTTTATTTTACTTTTAAAACTGAATCAGAACATTACTTCATGAATGTTTAATATGCCACATACACAGCAATGGATCCTGTAGTATCTCAAGTAATGGACTGCAATAGATTTGAGGATATCAAGCGGAATTTGCACTTCAACGATAACTCTGAATTTATTGAGAAAAGACAACTAGAAGATACGACCTTTTCTTTCAAAAATTCGAGAGCGACTCCTTTTAATCCCTAATGAAGAACACCTAGCAATTGACGAGCAAATAATACGGAATCATTTTCTTTTGTAACATAATGTAGAATCATAATGTTCCATGTATGACACAAACCCTAAATTATTATTTTAATTATTATTTTTTCATAAAAATAATAATTAATATTTTAAATATATTTTTTTAATTAATTTTTCTATCAATAAGAACCAATTCCTAATGCTCATGAATTATTTCAGACAAAAATAAAAATTCATGCAGTAAAGGGTTAAATGGAAAATTGTAAAATTTACAGCACACTCCTAGAATTTCACGGCACATTTTTTTGCGTTTATTTTTCTTTGACGATTTAAAATTTCGCCATTACAATATTATTTTCAGGGGTTCGCGAACCACCGGTTGGGAAACGCTGCTCTAAGAGATGGTTGGAGTAAAATTTACTAAAACTGTCAACAATTAGTTTTCATAAGTTACAAACGAAATGCAATTTTATAACTAAAATCTTAAGTTAAATTTACCCTGTGTATTATTTGAAGTACATATTCCGATTATCCTCTATATACCCTTGAACAGACATCTTCAAATATAATTATGAGTGGAATGTGCCCTGGAATTCGAAACAATAGCCCTGATAACAGTAAAATATAAACACGCATTAGAAAAAACAGAAAAAGTAAAAGACTATATTATGGTTTGAATATACTGCATAGAAGTTCTAATTAGTTAGTGAGTTGCATAATTTTTGTTTTTGTTTTGTATAAAAATCTATAAAGTCTGCTCTCACAGTAAGTAAATTAATATCTTTTTCCTGCATTTATTAAAGGAAGGAAACCAGTACTAGTTCCCACTGTGCGAAACTAGAAGTACTTATTGTCGTACTTTCATTTTCACTACACCTACAATCAGAACACTTTCCATTACATTAGACACCCAACCTACTCAATAAACCTCCAATTAACATAACTGTTCTTAAACAAATAAACACACAGATACTACAAACGTTCTACAAATTTATTTATTTATTTTTTTAACCGCAGAACAGGATTAAATGTTCCAATTACACTGTGGCTCACAAACATTTATGCCCTGACCAGAATCGTACCCGGGACGTTTTGCTTGTGAAGCAGGAGCGGTACCTCTACGTTACCAAGGCCGACATCATCGATAAATTCATCATCAATTATAAGATATTACTGTTTGTTGCGACTTCACATTGGAGAATTACTATTTTAGAGTTACATAGGTAAAACCAAGAAACCGTTATGCAATCATGTGTCTGTCTGTCTGCGACTTACAAAATAAATGAGAAAATTTATATTAATTTAGAAAACGATATGCAAGATGACCGATGGCCCAAGAAGATCTGAGAGTGGATTCCTGCACACAGAAGAAGACCAAGACGACCAGCAAGGAGCTGGGATCAGGATGTTCGGGAGACAGTGTCGTGTGGCAAAAAGGAAGCTAGAAACGGCGCCAGACATAAACCACTCTATATGCAGGGTGTTTGTTTGAAACGCCGCACCTCGAAAGAATCCTTTATTTTAAGAAATACAAAAAATTATTATTATAGTCCTTTTCGTCTAGTTTAACTTTTCTTATGAAGAATTTTTTGGATCTCGTAAAATAAAGGAATTATTCGAGGTGCGGAGTTTCAAATAAACACCCTGTATACAGCGTAATCCAAGAAATTGGATACAAATGGAAAACAATTTAATTTTTAATTTTACGAAATAAGTCACTCGTCAAAAAAACTCTTGCTTTGACTCAAACCCCCAAAAACGTTATCATTTTAATTTTTTGTATTAAAGTTTTAGAAG
The DNA here is from genome assembly GCA_963971575.1 of Liopterus haemorrhoidalis. Taxonomy (NCBI): domain Eukaryota; kingdom Metazoa; phylum Arthropoda; class Insecta; order Coleoptera; family Dytiscidae; genus Liopterus; species Liopterus haemorrhoidalis. Next base: position 3,212,602 of record OZ020615.1, read on the forward strand.
CAGGCCTGTGGCTGCAAGCGTTAAACGGCTTGTATCTGATGATTGATCGCTGCAAGGGCACGGACGTGAGTTCAACTCCTGCTTATGTCAAATAATTTGTATAAAAAAATATTTATACAAATTACAGGTTCTGCTTAGCCGTTCGCAACCGGTTATAAACTGTAGGTGCCTTTCTGTGTACGCTAAAAAAATGAACGTAATACTGGCCATATAACTCCTGAATGTACAGTAGGTGGCCAAATTATTATAGACCGGGAGCTCATGACATTTTTGGTCTCCGATTTCATACAGCATGCCTTTTGGAGGAGAGAATATTTACCCTGTGACAACAAAAAAGGGATGGTACTAAACCCCTGCACGCTTTCCGGTCATAGGGAAAATTGCATTTCCACTTGCACAAAATTTTTGTGTTTTTCTCTGATTTAATATTGCTTGCCCTTTTGTCAAAAGAAAGTTATAACAAATTTAAAGTCTTTTAATTATAGGCATGCTGTATGAAAACGCGGAAAATCATATTTTTTTATTACAAGATCACATGACCGTTTGAGCCCTTTGGGACCCTCCGAATCGCATGCATATATTTAAAAGACTTTAAATTTGTTATAACTTTCTTTTGACAAAAGGGCAAGCAATATTAAATCAGAGAAAAGCACAAAAATTTTGTGTTTAAGTGGAAATGCAATTTTCCCTATGACCGGAAAGCGTGCAGGGGTTTAGTACCATCCCTTTTTTGTTGTCACAGGGTAAATATTCTCTCCGCCAAAAGGCATGCTGTATGAAATCGGAGACCAAAAACTGTCATGAGCTCCCGGTCTATTAGGGACAGTACAAATTGTCTGTAATTTTCAAATGAATTTAATGAGGAAATAAGTGGCTTTTGGCCGGTCGCTATGGCGTAGTGGTCAGCTCATTTGACTACCAACCATGGGGGCTCGGGTTCAAATCCCGGTTATGGCATGGAAATTTTCTCAAACAAAAAATTGTCCTGGCTAATTGCCACAGTAGCAAAGGCCATTAAAAATTAAAAAAAAAAAAAAAAAAAGTGGCTTTGGGTCTCGTATTTATTTTTATTCATTAAAGTGCTTTATTTAGAATATAAAACGACATAATTGCTTATTCATAACCATTTATTTTTGTATAAAAAGTGTTAATTTAACAAATTAAGTAAAATATTTTGTAATGCCATCCTTTGCTGCGATTGCGGCTTCCAGGCGTTTGGGCATGCTTTCTATGCAGAGTTTTGCGTTGTGTCGGAGATTGGGGTTGTGATGCCACTCTCTGATAAGGGTTTCTATAAATTGCCGCTTGGTGGTGATGATTTCTTTGGCGATCTCCCACTTTTTAAAATAATAATGGTACCAGCAATAAGAATATAGAAGAAAAATGATTTAAAAACAATTTATTTCCTCACAAAATGCATTTAAACTTAAAAATTACAAAAAAAGTGTACTTTCCCTAATAATTTGGCCACCTACTGTACATAGATCGAAAACATGGTCAAGAAACCTGGAAACAGGAGACCTAGGCTCAACTTGGGCTGTCGCACCAATGTTGATGATGATGATAGCCTATGTTCGAATCCTGGCTCTATTCTACCTTCATACCAAATTTCGTTAAAATATGCCAAGACGTTTTAGCATGATTTTCGGTTAAATAGACAGACAAACACCAATTGATTTTTTGCGGATAACGTCTTAACGCTTGCAATGTGTTAAGGATTCCACACACCAAAGCGGCCGCGGTGGCGGCCACGGTGAGTGACTAGTGATACGACTAGCGATCAGGTCTCCTCACACTAACGCGGTGGGAGTGGCGGTAGCGGTAGCGATCAGTTAGTGAATCACGGTATATAGTTGTATGGTAATATTGATTGCGAGAACACAATAGAATAATTAATTGTATGTAGAGGAAAAATAATAATCTACTCACATTCTGTTTCAAACAGTTAGGCGGAACTAAATGGGAATTTCGTTCTTTTAGGTTGGAAAAGGGACCTTGCTTGGGTTATTTCATTTTTCACGTTGGAATGTCAAAATTTAAAATTCCAACAATGAAACCATGGAAACGAATGACATATGTCAAACTTAAATTAATTTTCTTACATATTTTAATGACAAAAAATAAATAAATGGGATATTTGTATTAAGAATGACACAAAAAATCAAAATATAAAGAAAATGACATTTTAAAATGATATTAACCTTAACCAAAAAATGTTTGTTGCAAGTATGATTTACAAAGCTTAAACAAAACGGCTGAAAAGCATGATTTAAACGATGAAAGTAACTAGATTGCAAAATCTAGTTCCGCCTAACCGTTTGGAACAGACTTTACTATCAATTTCCAAAACTTTTCCTATTTCGTTCCACACTTTATTTGTTTTCCTAATATTCTTGTAATCAGGATGTGCTAAGTCATACAAAATTAAATGATCCTTTACTGATCTATGATTTTTTCTGTTAAATTATCTATTTTCGACATTATTTTCTTAAATATATTCACTCTGTGGTATATAAACAATGAATATCGAGCGGCCTAACGCAACTTGTCGAGTTCGGCCGCCAGTGTTTGGTGATCGCTAGACTGAACGCTGCATTCGGTGGCGTTCTCAGATAGCTGAACGCTTGTATGTGCGTGGTCTCATTGTATTGTATAGGTTGCGTTAGGCCGCTGCCGTATCGCTACCGTGGCCGCCACCGCGGCCGCTTTGGTGTGTGGAATCCTTTAAAACCAAATATGAGGGGGAAAAAATAAAGCAAATATAAACATTAACAGCTATAGCCTCCAATTTTATTAATATAGTTTTATATATTTAAGAAAAAAATTGAATTTTTTTCAAATTGATTTATTTTTTCACTTGGGAAATATATTACATTTTTCCAATAATTTTCCCATAAATGATATTGCTTCATAATTCTGAAGAAAACCACTCCTATCAGTGAATGAAATGAACAATAAGTGAATCATATATCAATTGTGTATTACTGATTATATAACCGGGCAAATATATATAATTAAACGTGCATGCATCTAACTATGTAAATTTTTAAAGTGAAAGAATCATCAGAATTGAACAATACCCAAGGATGTGTGAATAATACTTGAATAAAATGTGATTCTAATATGACTTTTTACTGATTTATGGACATCCCAGCATTTATTTTAAAGGACAACTCTTTATAGTAAATTAACAAATACAGTAGCGTTCGCAGAAAGACGTAATGACTCAGTTATAAGGAGGGAGGAGTTAGGTACAGGTTAAGAAAAGATAAACATCGAGTTATGCATCATTTCCATGGTAGTGTCAAAGGCGCGACAGGGGTGAGAGGCGTGGAATTATATTTACAAGTTCGAATTTCATGGTGGGGTTGGAAGCGTGATAAGTGCGCGTTTTCGGTTTTGACAACATTTGTATCTAACCCAAATCTAACCTAAAAGTTTATACAATTATTTGGAGTAAACGGTTATTCAATTTCATTAAATATGTCATCAAATCGAATGAGACGTCTAGCTCTTTTTTATGCATATTTAGACTTATTGCGATATGAAGAAAAACGATGGTGGGTACGTCCCATATATACATAGAAACAGAAGGCAACAGGGAGATTATTTTACCTTGTTACAAGAAATGAGACACAAAAAACACAGACAGTTACTTCAATTACAAGAAAAGGATTTAATACACAATCTTTTTTACTTGACATCACAGTTTAGAATGAAGATTCTGTTGGCCCCTGCTTGGGGGTGTATTATTAGTATACCCACTGCATGACATTTCTGCAGACCAGATATTTGAAACCGAATCCATAATAATAAACATTATGATTGCCGACAACATTGTAAAAGTCGCTATTTCGCTACATCAATTTACGTTTTTTTATATTTTTTTAAAGGAAATTAATATAAGTGTCTCGCTAAAGATCTCACCATTCCGAAAAAATATATCTGTTTCTATGGTTTCGACGGTGCGGCAAGCGCTAGAGTTGATATTTCTGAACTTGCGACACCGCGCTTGTAACACTGCGCCTACGACACCATGGTACGGGTTTTTTCAAAATAAAGCGATCCTATTGGTTGAATTTCTTGTTCCACGCTTCCAACACCAGCATGAAAATGATACATTAGGAGTTGTGTATATAGGTATATGAATTTTTATATTTATTATATAATTCTTTATTTCCCTAGGCCTTGCGGCGTTTAGAGTAATAACCATTACAAAATAACCAGTTTGTAGAGCTTTTTATATTCCCCTAGAATTCTTTGTACAGCTAAGAAAACGGGATCTTCCCAAAAAATGCACGTGCACAATTGATGAAACATCATAACCTAAAAGGATCAGAAAAAAACTATTTCATATGAAGCACCTTGATTTTTTACACTTTTTCTATTAATTAAGAAAATTGTTGTAACAAAACATCATTTTCACCTCGATCTTGTATTAATTATTTTCATTATTTACATAATAACATTATTTTATACACTGCCTTCCTATTTGTAAAATAATTATGTCATCTACTTTGTTAAAAAATGGTTATTATTTTCTGATTTACTCTGGCCTCAGTCAAATGAATAGAAAAACAATATTAATGAAGTCATATTTAATTTGAAAATTGGAAAAAATAACCTTTTGTTTTTTGTTTGTTTAATGATGAGGTTATTAAACCATATTCCACGGAATAAAACTGCAATTGATTTTAAGTATTTTTGCTGAACAACATTATTCTTCATTGATTTTTTTTTTTTTTTTTTTCTTTAATGGTTTAATTTTTAACACTTTAACACTTATAAATATATATTTAATAGATTTTCAGGATTCAGATGTTCCTCGATACGCCTATTTTGCGTCAATTTATTTGTTGTTACGTTATTTTTTGTCTTTTCTGAATCTTCAAGAAATCCATCTGGAACGGGTTGGTCAGCAATTTTGGGAAACTCGGACTTGTCGATAAAATCCGCCTCAATATCAATTTTCCCTGCCATCTCCCACACTGATTTCGTTTATGTCTTCAGTTATTTTACAGGTGGTTCATTATTTTTTCTTTTTCCTTTTCATCGAAATCTGCCAGGAACTTATTGTTATTTATTTAATTTTAATAAGTAAGTCATGTGTTACCTATTAGATTTTTGTGGTATGAGACTTCCTTAATTATAAAGAAGAAAAACAAATCCAATGTTCAATACTTACGTAACTGAATCGTCACATCCTTAATAAATTGTTCCTTCCTTGATATAAAATAATTTAGATTTAAAATAATTTTAATCGAGGACAAAATACCAAAACATCCTTATTTTTTATTACGAACTGTTCAATTAAATAGAAGAGGAAAATCCGGGAAGAAATCAAGATCAAATAGTTGTGCATTCAAATAATAATAATCCAAAACTTTAATTAGTTTGTCATAACTAAAATGGTATATTGAAACTAAAACTGTAAAATCATTTATTATAATAAGCAAATTGTGCAATTCTAGTCATTATCACCATTTACATTACAAAATTCACACAACTAAATTAACATTTTGACAATATCAAAGGTCATAATTGTCCTCTTAAATAGCTCTCTTTAAATGTAGTCATGACATATTTAAAATTTTACAAAATCAAAAAACAACAGACTACATTGTATACAAAAAGATTCTAATTGAAACATATTTTGAAATCATTTTACTTTCTTTGACACAATAATATTTCGTGAGTTTATTTTATCATAGAACATAGAGGTTTCATTTCTATAACAACCGTTGATTGATAGCAATGTTAAATGCGTTTATTTTAAAATAGAAAATACTGCATATAGACCGGGAGCTCATGACCGTTTTTGGTCTCCGATTTCATACAGCATGCCTTTTGGAGGAGAGAATATTTACCCTGTGACAACAAAAAAGGGATGGTACTAAACCTCTGCATGCTTTCCGGTCATAGGGAAAATTGCATTTCCACTTAAACACAAAATTTTTGTGCTTTTCTCTGATTTAATATTGCTTGCCCTTTTGTCAAAAGAAAGTTATAACAAATTTAAAGTCTTTTAAATATATGCATGCGATTCGGAGGGTCCCAAAGGGCTCAAACGGTCATGTGATCTTGTAATAAAAAAATATGATTTTCCGCGTTTTCATACAGTATGCCTATAATTAAAAGACTTTAAATTTGTTATAACTTTCTTTTGACAAAAGGGCAAGCAATATTAAATCAGAGTTGAACACAAAAATTTTGTGCAGGTGGAAATGCAATTTTCCCTATGACCGGAAAGCGTGCAGGGGTTTAGTACCATCCCTTTTTTGTTGTCACAGGGTAAATATACTCTCCTCCAAAAGGCATGCTGTTTGAAATCGGAGACCAAAAATGTCATGAGCTCCCGGTGTAATAGCTACCTACTCGATTATAGTTTTTTTTTTAAATATATTTTAAAGGCCTTTGCTGCTTCGGTAATTAGCCAAAACAATTCTTATTATTTCGAAAATTCCATGCCTGAACGGGATTCAAACCCGAGACCTTAGCAACGCAGAACAGACGTGTTACCACTGCGCTACGCCAGTCAGCTTGATTATACAGTTAAATAAAAGCAAAACTTTTTTTTAAGAAATAAATAGGAATGAAAAATTAAAAATATATTTATTAAACAAACATACATTATAAATTTGGAAAAAACATAAATTAAAAATATTCTACAAAAAATTTACAAATATTCATCCATTCACTGCAAAGCAATGCCCCAAACGGTCGTAAAAATTTTGCATATAAGCTGTTCACTTTTGTAAGAACAAACTAGATCTGGTTATTTTGGTTACTTTTATGGTGTGTTACTGACTTTAAATGTCAATTAAAAATATTCCTTACGCTGTAAAACCGACTTTAGGTTGATAAGGTTATGATCATTATTATTAAGATATCATTTTTCATTATGACATATGTCAAATGGATAGACATTTTAAAAAAGTGACATTTTTTAATACCAACATGACATACAGCTTCACAGGTGCAAACTATTGAAAACAAAATTTCCTTTTAGTTTGTTCTTACAAAAGTGAACTGTTTATAACAATAATTAATTGCATCGGTCTTATTCTGTGTAATTAATTTTCTATTATAGCTTTTAGTTTTTCTATAGTTAAATTTTGGCCATTAAAAATTTAGCTTTTCATATATCCCCATATATACATAAAAATCTCAGGACATAGAAAATTAATATATTTACTGAAAAGTTAATACAAATAATACATTAAAATAAGTAAATATAAAAACTAGTATATCTAAAAATATTTTTGCAAAACGCACAGAAAAAAAAACATGTTTTTGGTAAAAATTTTATAATTCTAATTTAAAAAAAAAAAAATTCGCCGCTTAGTACTTCACTTCAAAATGATACTCTGAAAAAGAAAAAAAAAAAATGTAAAAAACACAGCAACTCAAATTAATTATATAATTTGTTGAATTGTACAATTAATTTGTAAACATTTTAGATAAACTTGACAAAACGACAAAATGTTGACCTCCGAAAATGACAGTAAAAAAGAACAATGAATGGGAAAAAATTATTTATATTCATATAAGTCGGTTACCTTTCTTGGATTCTGTCACTAAATTTTTATTTCTTTGTTCAATAATTTTGGTAGAAGAAATACAGAAAATAAATTACAGGTTTTGAACCCTCTATGGATGATATGGAAGTAATAATTTAGTTAATCGCGGAATCCAGAAACAAAAAATTAGAAAAAGAATATAGATATGGAATAATTATGCGCTATTAAGTAGCACATAAGCACATAACTTAACCCATTATGTTTTTTATTTTTATTTTACTTTTAAAACTGAGTCAGAACATTACTTCATGAATGTTCATATATGCCACATACACAGCAATGGATCCTGTAGTATCTCAAGTAATGGGCTGCAATATATTTGAGGATATCAAGCGGAATTTGCACTTCAACGATAACTCTATAAATTTATTGAGAAAGGATAACTAGAAGATATGACCTTTTCTTTCAAAAATTCGAAGGCGACTGCTTTTAATCCCTAATGAAGAACACCTAGCAATTGACGAGCAAATAATACGGAATCATTTTCTTTTGTAACATAATGTAGAATCATTCATAAAAATAATAATTAATATATTAAATATAATTTTTTTATTAATTTTTCTATCAATAAGAACCAATTCCTAATGCCCATGAATTATTTCAGCCAAAAATAAAAATTCATGGGTTAACTTTTCAAAATATAGAAATCCAAAAATATAGCAGACAATCCAAGACAAAATTAATGGTGTTAATCTGAATACAGCTTGTTCACTTTAACAGCGGTATAAACTTCTTAGGTCGTACCATGTTATAAAAATTAAGTTAACATTCTTTGTTATAGGTTAATATTATCGCTGTTATCCTAAAACTGGGTCCAGACTAGTTAGCCGATCACGTAATGTAACACGTTTTTTGTCTAGTTTGGACGAAATCATGCGCACAATCCGAAGTGTTTGCAAAGCGCTCAACCAAACCGCTCTGTATCAATTTTTGTCGCGAACACAAAGGGGTTCGCTGAATTTGTTTGGACGCGTTCGAAATAGTTTTGACGCTTGCAAGCATGGACGTTTGACACAATGTTTACATAACCTAGTAGTGGTAAATTTTATTTAATAAATTACTTTAATTATCTTTCGCCAGAAGTTTAGCTTCTTCAAATTTTTGTGTGTGTTGTATATAGCATACATGTGAAGTTTTAAATGTAAAATTTATATTTTTGGTTATATCCATAGCATGATCCACTCTCGTACTGTTCACAGGAACTTTGCAATAAGTTCGCAACACATAGTAGGAAACATTATAGGATCGGCTCGCTAATCTGGAGCTTTACATCAATTCCAACCATTTCTGTTAGCAGTGCGGTGTCTTTATATCGATGTTAAATTAACAACTGTGTTCAGAGTAACACCATAAGTGTTTGTAAGACTATTATACGGCGCGTGATATTTTATAGTGTTGAAACTTGAACTCTGACGAAGGCTGAGGAGCTTTTATACTTACTAGTCATGTCTGATTGCCATCCAATATATTCTCCAGATTTTTTATTTTCTTTTTCCAGCCATTCTTGCAGAGGTTTGAAATATTCTAACAATGCTCCAGCGTCCATTTTCCGTTGTCCTGTCAGGACCTCCATAGCATCATGCCAAGGTTTACTTGAACCCAGTTGTAACATTTTACTGCAAAATAATAAAAATTACTACTTTCCAATTAAAATGACAAAGATTTTTGTAAATCAATCTTTTTATATATATATATATAGGTATTAAATCAAATTCTTATGTCATACTCGTCATATATTTATTAAAACAATTTTTATCTAGACGTTTCGATTGGTAATCCAATCATCCTCAGTCTAAAAATAAGGATACACATTGAAATATAACAAAATCGAAATTATTAGTCTTGTATTAAAGAATATTTGTGATGAAGAAATGTAAAAGTAAAATGAAATAACTATGAAATTTAATGTGGAAATACATTATTTTATACATTTGACAATAATATTGGGTAAGCTATCTTTGTTAAGAACACTTCCTTTTGTTGCTAATTATGACTGTATTAAAGAATATTGTTTGTCCATTTGGTTTTAATTTAAATGTTTTTCAGTTTACGTGTTTAGCACATATATTATTAACCGTACGTAATACAAAATGGAGTTCGCGCCATCTTGGTTTTGTTTTTCATATTTTGGTTTCATTGTTAGTTTTCTAGTTATTTCATTTTACTTTTACATTTCTTCATCACAAATATTCTTTAATACAAGACTAATAATTTCGATTTTCTTATATTTCAATGTGTATCCTTATTTTTAGACTGAGGATGATTGGATTACCAATCGAAACGTCTTGATAAAAATTGTTTTAATAAATATATGACGAGTATGACATAAGAATTTTATTTAATACCCATATTAATTTCGTCAAGAACTTTCTTTCGTATATATATATAGTGAGTCCAGTCTAAACCTCACTGATGAACGTTAAATTAAAGTAACATTTTAACTCTTGAATTTACATACCTCATATTTAATTAAATATAGTTCCTGTTCGAAACTTAGTTTTAGTTACTTACCCTAAAGCATTTCCTGCTTCCACGCTTTTGTATATGTCGCATTTATGTAATGCCTTTTCAGGATTACCAACTTCATACTGACCAGCCTTCTCGCAGAGCGAACGATGGAATTGAAATTGAATTACAAAGCTTACAAAATATCTACAAAAAATAATAATAATAATTACAATAAGTTACTAACCACCGTTACATGTAAAATTAACATTTTGTCACGTGACCACTGTGTACAATGTGCAAGGAAGTCAAAGACGAACGCTTTGTTAAGATTGTGCAGTTATTATCATTATTGTAACCTATTCTTTTTTGTAAACATATAATGAGGAAATTTATTTGATGAGGATTTTATTTGATGAAGAAAACAATTCAAAGAAGACCAAGAAAATATTTTGACAAAAGTGTTTGAATATACAGGAGCACTGTTCTAAACATGACTACAAATCAATTTAAAGTACATTTCTGCTTGTATCCAGAAGAGTCGTTTGCAGAAAATGCACGCTTGTCAAATAAAACATTATTATACAGAACAAGAACCAGTTCTTTTAGAAAAGGAATTAATGAGAATGATGCCTGTAATATTTATTTTGTAAATGCTGCAGGCATAAAAAATTATGTCTTGGTAGTTTTAACTCATTTTGCTTTGTAGAAAAAATAATAACTTGTATTTTAAATTAGTAAATTATTTAAGTAGATAAATTCATGTAATATATTCTTTGTTCTTTGGAGATCTTCAATAAGGTCTAAAACAGTGGGAAAGGGTTCTGCTTAATTTTACTTGTTTTACCAATGCGATTGATAACAGATCAAGGTGTAGTTAACCTGAAATGACAAATGTAATGATCTGAAGAAAAATAATAATAAAAAAATGTCAGAATGGACGAGCGTTTGTCTATTGACAGACAACTAGTACGAAGGTAACTAGTTAGATGATGATGATTAAAAGTGACGATGATTAAAGTGGTAAGAGACATATTATTGCTTTGATTAAATGAGAAGGCACGTTGCGTGTGGGATCATAAGGCACTGAGTAGGAAGCAGCGACAGTCACTGAGCTTGTTGGGTACTGTAGACAACCTGTAATAAAATAGACTGATAGATAGTTGATTTGTGAATTGATAGCTTATTGAGTACCGCAAGACACACTGTACAATGCTGATATGGCACGTGTTAGCCATAATTAGTTGTTTGACTCTGGATGGTCAGGGACCTCAAGGACTTCAGACGAACTCTGGATGGTCAGGGACCTCAAGGAGTTGTTGAACCTAAAATGGTCGTGTTTGTCTTGTTGACTCTGAATGGTCAGGAACCTCAAGGAGTTCAGGGGAACTCTGAATGGTCAGGGACCTCAAGGAGTTGTGTTAGTTTTGTTTGACTCTGGATGGTCAGGGATCGCAAGGAGTTGTGTTTGTTTTGTTCGACGCTGAATGTTCAGGGACCTCAAGGAGTTCAGTGAAACTCTGGATGGTCAGGAACCTCAAGGAGACGGGCAAAACTAACATTATGTTTTCGTTTTCCTCTGTTTTATTTTGCAACTATTAAATTCTGAAGATGCCGCGAGGACGTGGCAGGAGCAGGACGGCTGTGTTAGAATAGCAAGTTGTTTTATTTTTCAGTTGAATTTAGATGATGCCGCGAGGACGCGACAAGATCAGGACGGCCGTGTTAAGATCAAAACTAGTTCTTGGACCTCCCTGCTAATACAGAGTGATTATTTAATGGCGAGACGACGTCACCGAATTTTACGTGCCTTCTAGCAAAAATACTGGTGAATACTATGACTATAATAACTATGATTATGAAGAAAAAAAGATTATGCGCATGCGCGCATAATCGCCTGCTACGATGTTTATGAAACGGCAAATTATTAAAATTTCCAGTGACGCCGTCTCGCCATTAAATAATCACTCAGTATGTTATCGATAGAAACCATAACATGATGACATAAGTGTGACAGATTGTAAATAGACGTGGTAATAAATGCTTATATGTGCTTGGATCTGTGTGTTTTAATTGATATTATTACAAACGCTATAAAGCGTTTATAATAATGATGTATAAATAATATATAGATGAAGCCCCGCAAATCCAGTTTTGGGGCCTCGCAATTCCCGCAGGCCCCGCAAATGCTAGCGGCGGCCTTGGATTCCGGCCCGGTTTCTTAACCCGGATTGCAACATTAAACAAATGGTAACCCTAATTAAAGCTTCACTATAAACACATCAAATAAAAGTTGATTTGATAAATTTTTATCCCTGGTCTTGAGGCCAAAAATCTAATGACAGTGCCCCATAGAGATATAAAGATTCTTTACGAAAGAAAATTAATTAAATTCAGAACTTTTCAGAATTTAAAATTATCTTCATTCTTAAGTTTATGTTTGCATTTTATAAGCTTATGAAAAAAAGCTATTATATTTTGTTTACTTAATTAAGCTCCGGATTTTACAAAAAAAAAAAAATAAAGCTCACCTTTATTAATGGAAAAATACTGGATATTGTGATATGTAGGATTTTAGAATGGAATGTTCTGATTCACGACTAGATAACAATTGTTATATCACAGTATAATTTAAACATTATATTTAAATTATTACTCATCGTCATCACAGTCAAGAACGGATTTTAAAACAAGACAAAAAGTAAAGAAACATTATTAATAAATTACTTTTATGAAATAATTATTTAGTTTAACCAACCAAAATAATTGAAGTATACTCACACGAGGGCTACATTTTAAGTTTTTACAAAAAATTTTTTGGAACAAACTGTTTTATTGCTTTTCTAAATATTCGCCTTAAAGATTTATACACTTCTGCATGCGTTCAAACCAATTCTAGAAACATTTTTTCCACTCTGAAGTTGGTATCTCAAAAACATGGTTTTAGAACGGTTCAACAGTTTCTTGAGGTGATGAAAATTGCTGTCCACGCATTTTTTGTTTAACATTAGGGAACAAACAAAAAAATCGTTAGGGAATAAATCCGGTAAATACGGGCAATGAGTCATTAATTTGATGTTTTTCTCCTTTACTTCGTGAACGAACAACTTTTGTGGGTTTCGGTTCATCTTGGAAGACCCAAACAGTGGATTGTTGCTTAGTTTCTAATTCATATGAATAAATCCAAGTTTCGTAACGATGTTGTATACGGATTTTGCAGTGCCTACGTTGAATTTTTTAACATTCTCTTACACCAATCAACACGAGCCTTTTTTTGAGCATCGGTCAAATTATGCGGAATCCATCGGGAACAGATCTTTTTCACAGCTAAATAATCATGCCAATTCGAATGTATTACAGTATGCGATATGCCAAAGGGTGCCTCTATCTCACGGTAAGTCACATGCCGATCTTTAATCATTTTGCGCACAGCATCGATGTTTTTTTGAATCACAACCGATTTTGGTTGACTTTCACGAGATTCATCACTGACGGACGCACGACCACGACGAAATTCTGCAAACCAATTGTAATCAGTCTTTTCTGATGGTGCTTCATTACCAAAAGTTGAACGAAGTGAATCTATGCATTGTTCTTGAGTTAGGCCTTTACTAAAATCGTAAAAAATCATCCAACGGAAAACTTCACGAGTAATATCCATTTTTTCACAAACTTGTTTTTTTTAAAGCTCACTGCCAAGAAACTATTCGGTCAATTTATAAGCTGCCATTGATTTCAGAATAACAAATTTGTCAAATGTCAAATTTTACGAATATAGTAATAACACATTTCAATATTGCCATCTAGGGGTCGTTTGTAAAAACATAAAAAATAACCCTCGTATTGTTCTCACAGTGTATTTTTTTAAACTCTTTATAATATTCTTATATGTAGGTCAAAGCATTACACAAGCATGCCAAATTTCAACTTTCTAGATCCAACCGTTCGGTTATAATTTCTACTGAACCGACAGTAAGACAGAAAAACACATGAGTGACTAAGGATTTTTTCGACTTACCGACAAAACCCTACAAAGACTATTTAAGTTTTACCTGATATATGGAACATTAGCAACTGTATGATATTTTGCTCCAGGATCAAAATCAATTTCACTCCTTTCCAAAGGAGCCTGAATTCCTTGATAATCCTCCCTTAATTTCCACCATTCATAATTATATTTTTCAGGACTAATTTTTCCTCTAAATACGTTCCATCTCCACAAATCCATAAGGTAGGCAAAGGGTAAGAAAACAATTTTCTCAAGTCCAACCCTATATAGATTATTCAAGGTTACTTCTGGATCGTCCTTGTATTCTTTGAGAAGACCAATTTTATGCAAATGTTTATTTGTGGAAACAGAAAGAGACATTACATCGCCAACAGCTTCGTGAAAACCTAAAAACATAAATTAAAAAATAAATAAAGCGCTAGGATTCATGAAAAATAGCTAAAAGATTAAAAGAGCATAAGCAAGAGGACGTTAGATACATAATTGGATATAGATAGGCAACAATCTCCCAACTTAAAAATCACTAGGTCAAGAAAATTGGTTTGTTAGTAGCCAAGCATTGAATAAAAAGACTTAAGGAAGAAGGTTTTATGAATTTTTACATACAAATTTTTCTGACGGAAATTAAGTCATTCTAACCATCACAATGGCTGCTAATATTTTGTTGTTTTCGTTTTAAAAAGTGATTATTAACATTTATTTTGATAATTTAAAGTATATTCATAATTTATAAATCATACATAAAAGACAGGGCTAAAATATTAGGTGTACAACTTTGTTTCCGTCGTTTTCCTATAGATGGCTTTTGCGGTAAGTAGTGGTCGAAATAAATAGATCATAGATATTTCAATAAACTTGGGGATCTGTCAACATAACCTCATAAAAACATTAGCCGATTTGTGTCTGCATCATAAAGTTATTCTCGATTGAAAATGTCAGTTTACGAACCAAATTCTCGTCATTTGCGGGAGGTTTTAATTTTCTGCTTCAATATGAAGAAATCTGCTCAAATGTATAGTCCACCATTTTGAAAGACCATATTGGTCTTCCCAAATAGCATGAAATACTTCTTCTTTTAGCCTTTTTATTCAATTTAGCTAAGTAAGTTAAGAACAAAAAGAAAGTTATGATTTTGCATAGCACCAATATTTATATATTTACCAGAATTTGCTCCTGTTCTAAAAATATAAGGCAGTTCCTTATATTGTATATAATATTGAATATGTCCCATTTCATGATGTGTGGTTGCAAAATAGTATTCATTAACAATAGTACATTGCTTAACTCTGGAAAAGGATAAAGGATATAGGAAATGTAAGGATTAGGAAAAAGCAATACATGCACCAAAATCAGTCCCAAAGTACCAAGCTTACCAGAATTGGCACCTCTACGAAAAACTGATGGTTGGTTTTTATATTGTAAAAAATATTGTACATGACCCATTTCGTGATGGGAGACCGAAAAATACTGTTCATTAACTACTGTACACTGTTTTATTCTGGAAAAGATATAAAATAGAATAGAACAAGTATAAATGAGCAGCATTCATACAAAGAGGGACATGTTCATTTTCAAAAAAATAGTTTTTAACTGGTTTGTCCTTTTTAATATGCTTTCTATCTATGAACTATTTTAGAACCTAATAATTATTATTATTATTTTATTTATATTACATCGGCCTATTTCTTCAACAAAGCTAACGCCGATGCGTGTGGGCAAGCTCCTACACCTGGATGAGAGGTGAATGATTGTGAGAATGGGAGTAATGTAAACGTATTATTCTCGCCCGAATAATATCACCATCGAATCGAATCAGCAACCTCACAATTCACTGTTTTAATCAGTCAGAACTGCACGATTTAACGCTCTCGGCCAATCCGTTGGCTTTTAGAACCTAAAATTTCCGATCGTTCCGAATTTGCCATCTAAACACAACTGGTTTAATGAAAAACTCCAATCTCCAATTTCATGCCAGTTCATCAAGAAACTGAACAAAATAAGATATATCCTGGTGCAATTTATACGACTATGCAAGCTGGGTTGTTCCTGACGGGGTTGCAAAAGGTGTCCTCGTACCTAGGAGGCCGAACTCAGGAGCGGTCGTCTACAGACCATTTATGTTGTGGCAAATGATCTGAACTGACTTGAATTATTAAGTTTAACGAAATATTTTCCACTTCTTCAAATCCTTAATTACTTTGCAGTACATAATATACAATAATTTAATATCTTCATTTCCAAATGTTTCTATAGCTTTAAGAATTTTTATAACTCTGCTTGTAACTGTGGCATCAGGGGTCAGGAGTTTTTCTAAATTAAAGTTAATCAAAAATTACCTCAAGTCGACGTTACAGGAAAGGTTAAATAATCTTGCATTGTTGTCAGTAGAGAAAGATATTTGCAAGAAATTGGATTTGTCACAAAAATACTTTATTTCGCTTTCAATATACAGTCTGTTCCAAACGGTTAAGCGGAACTAGATTTTGCAATCTAGTTACTTTCATCGTTTAAATCGTGCCTTTCGGCCGTTTTGTTTAAGCTTTGTAAATCATACTTACAATAAACATTTTTTGGTTAAGGTTAATATCATTTTAAAATGTCATTTTCTTTATATTTTGATTTTTTTGTGTCATTCTTAATACAAATTTCCCATTTATTTATTTTTTTGTCATTAAAATATCTAAAAAAAAATATTTAATTTCGTTCCCATGGTTTCATTGTTGGAATTTTAAATTTTGACATCCCAAAGTGAAAAATGAAATAACCCAAGCAAGGTCCCTTCTCGTGACAACCTAAAAGAACTAAATTCCCATTTAGTTCCACTTAACCGTTTGGAACAGACTGTATTTATAGTACAATTCTGTACAACTTCGATCGTTGATGTAAGATCTAAGGAGTTGTTTTATGTGTTGTTATGGACAGTTTCTTATAAATTTTGTCTGTAAGCTTACAGATTTGCCGCAGAATTGCACCATTAATACTAATAGTTATGTATTAATAATTTTTGTACTAAACATATAATTTTTCTAATGAATGCGAGTTATCAAATTTTTAAACAGAGTTTTGCGAGATGGAAGTTTTTTGCATTTTCTGAAGTGTTATATATATACATGTCCCTTATTGGATGAACGTTCCTCAAAAAGAAAAAAAAGCTCCTTTGTTTTGATACATTGCATAAATCTGAAAAGATTTGTGTTAATAAAGATGAAGAAATCTTTATTTTTTGCGAGAATATATACCACCACCGATTACCCTCGTAATATATCTTACCAGAATTAGCCCCCTCCCGGTAAATATCTGGCTGATGCTTATATTGCAAGAAATATTGCACATGACCCATTTCATGATGAGCAGTTTCGAAATGTTTATAATTTACTTCTGTACATTGTTTAATCCTAAATCAAACCAAAATGTAGACACAAAAAGGACATTTCTAATAATTAAACATAAACTAAATATGTTAAAAGTTCTAAATTAAAAATTAATATTGATTTAAAATGTGAATTTTCAATAATTTCAAGGTTTTGTAGGTATTTAATAAGTGTAAGAAGCCAACAGAATGGTAGGTGTTTAGGACAATAATCTTTTCTATAATCACGTCAAAATTCACAGTTTTTTGATTATCACATTAAAGATGTTTTTGTTAAACCTACAAATCCCTAAAAATGAAACTAATCCATATTTCCATTTTTTTATCCATATGACAGTTATTTCATAAATTGAAATTATATAATCAAAACCTTGATTATACATATCTTTTAAACATTTTACATAATATGTGACCTTTAATTTTTATAATCTGGGAAAGAAGAGACCAGGGTCCTCAGATTTGATAAAGAAACAATAGAAAAATTATTATTATTAAATGGAATTTCTAATAATTTTTATGTTTAACATTGTTGAAATTACAGAAACATTACAACGAAATTTGTTTAACTAAATCTAATGATTTTGATTGTAACAAATTTTGTAACTTTTGACATCCACGATAAACAATGAACTAATTCCCATTCTGGTTCCCATTATATAAACGATTTTCTGGTTTAATTAATTAACTATTATTGATTCAAAATTGAAGGTACACTAACCTGAAATCTTTTTGGTCGTAAAAGTCCCAAGCTGATGCATGACAGACCAGTTCTCGTCCATCGGAAGGTTTTTCCAAAATGGAGTTGTTCCAAAATGTTTCAGGCATAGCACTTAGATTAAGAGACGTGAAAAAATCTTCTGCTTTTTTGAACATTATCAAAGGAGTATATCCCTGAAAAAATAATAAATAAATAATAGGTTCCCAACGCCTAGATAGGCATATAGGTACAGAGAAGATAAGTGTTCCGTTTCTAGACCGCAGATCATTGATATGGAAGCCACGTGGTCAGTGTGACGTTTCGATCGGTTCTATAATCCCTGTATAGACAGGAACTCATTTTAAGTATTAAATACTTGACGCTGGATCGACCCCAGAGCTGACTGCACAATATCCGAAGAAAATATCTGGTCTAGAAACGGAGAACTTACCTTCTCTGCCCCTTATACACCTATCTATGCTCTATGTCAGCTTAGAAAAATGTGTGTAAAAAGATAAGAGCTGTTTGTCCTTGCTTCGGATTGGTTTAGAACGTCATCCCTATTAAACTGGTAAAATATTGTTTTTAGTCCAAGTTGACAAATGTTCAGTGTTGTACATTGGAAATATATATTTTTTATTTGTATTTACGTCCATATTACGTTTGTGTTATAATGTCGATTAAATATAAACTTGAAGTACAGAAGAATCCACTAATGATTAGGACTGATTTCCAATATTATTTTATATATTTTTCTTAATTATTTTTTATGTGTTGTATAAATAATAAATTTTAATTATATTTTCAATTGTTATATTATTTTTATATGTGACAGGTTTGTATAAATAATATATTTAAGTTAAATTTTAAATCATTTGAAAATAAAATATTTTACAATTTATTTAGAAATTAAGAATAATAGAAATTTTATGCATTTAAATTATAACTTTTTTAAAAACATTAATTTTGAAATGTCAAATTTGAATTAAACGCAAAATTTATTTAATTTTAAATTATAAACTTTAATTTGATACAGTGTGAAACCAGTCGCGCATGCAGCGCCATCTACTTTGTTCTTAAAAAAAATAGAGTATAGGTAAAAAAATCACGGGAAGCTGTAAAATAAAAGACGATTATATTCTTTTAAGAAATATAGTACAAATAACGCATTGAATGGCACCTAAGATGAGTTTTGAGACTGACAACAATAGTTCAGACGAAAATAATAGAGATAAAGGCATTAACGAGGTAAGTAATAGCACCGAGAGGTAAGATGAATTGAAGTTATCGTAATAATAAATAAAAATTAAGAATTTGTGGATATTTTATTTGCGTCTGAGTATTTTTTTTTTTTTCTAAAAAATATCTCATAAATTTGGAGTGCGTTTTATCCTCTGGTGCGCAGTCTTTCGGACCATAAGACTGCCTAATATGGTAGTTAGTAGCTATGGCAGTTCTTAACAAAAATCTTTTGCATAAATTTCCCATTTAAAATATCGCCTGTTATTATGCAACCCGACTTACATTACTGTTATACAAGTTATCTACATGTACTAACCTGTTTCTCCATTTCTTTAGAAATATCTTCCCCTTTAACATCTGGATAGGGTGCTGTGAACTGGAATACATTTCCCCAACTCTGTGACCACATATTTCCTAAAGATTTTCACAAGTTGAATATTTAAATTAATATTTTCATTTCACGCATACCAAGCAGATGAGCTGGAATTGATCCCTTGAGGGGGACGAGATTTTCTCCATAACGAAGTCGTAATTGACGTCTTACATAAGCGTGAATCTGAAGGTATAAAGGACGCAGTTGTTGCCACAGTTCTTCTACTTGTTGCTCAAAGGTTGAGTCCTCAAAATCAGGCTCGATCCAAAAGGCAGCGTTGTCAGTAAAATCTAAAAATGTACGGATTAAGTTTGATTTTATTCAATTAATGACACCAAAATAACATACAAATGCGAAAATTATTAATTAAGTATTGACTTCCAGGTCAATACTTAGAATTGTTGACCTTGAAGTTTCAGGTAAAAAAAATATCAAAGTAAAGTCTGTTTTTTTGGTAGATAAGTCACTTATAAAAATTAAAATTCCGGTTAGTTCCGCCTAATCTTTGGACCAGGCAAAAAAGACAATTGTCTTGGGTCCGTAATTTTCAAGGGCCCGATTTGGGAGGTAAGGACCTTTTTTTTGCTCTTCACTTGGATTTGGGAGGTGAGGACCTTTTTTTTTGCTCTTCACTTGGAATTGAGAGGTGAGGACCTTTTTTTTGTTCCGTAATCAAAAATGTCCCGGCGAAGGCTTAATCCGCCACTGATTTGGACTCTATTGTTTTATTTTATTCATATATTTTGTTATTATTTACATATTTAGACTTTTATATATATTCTTGGCGTAGATTTTATGACGACAATTTTATATATTTTTTAGGTTATCTGGCATATAAATAATTTGACACTTGACAATTAACAGATCAAGATAGAGGACTAATGTGAGTGAGGCCAAAAGACACCCCAGCTGATAGCGCCCAAAAAAGAAGTTATTGATATAATTTTTAGGCCTTCATATATACATATATTTTTTATTTTTATTTACAATAAATATTTAAATAAGAAACTTTAGCTCTGAAGATATATTGTTTGTTTTATTGCTTTATTTAAACTCTTTTAGCCAAATCTCTATTTTTGTAATACATAATTTTTTTAAATTAATTTTTTTTACCTTAAAATTTTCCATTATACTGAATTTATGTCGTATAAACAACGTAAGTGTATTATCTGCCTTGTTTATTTAAATATCTTATTAACCAATTCCGGTCTTATATTTTAAAAAAATACTTGCTAACTGTTACTACGTCCATGCCGTATTTGTAACTTATTTTAAATTTCCCGCTATACTGTATTTAACCTGTGTAAAACGTACTCGGTTCGCAGCGCTATCTACTCTTTTCTAATTTGAAATACATAGAGTATAGTTTCCTATTAGAAAATGAGACAGATTATATCAACAAAATATGTGTTGTTGTAAGAAATCGATGTGCGTTAATTTTCCTGGCTTGCTGCAAGGTTTTTTTTTAATGAGTAAAAGTTACTTACTGTTTAACACTGCTGCTTCATTGGATATATCAACATATTCTTCAAAAAGTTTACGAACTTTTTTTCCAGAAACTTCTCTCCATTCTTTCCAAACATATTTCAATTCCTCAGGATCTTGGGACTGTGATAAAATGTTTACAATTTCTGGAAAAAATAACAGAAATTAATTATGAGATCCAATAAAGAATTATGAGTCTTTATCCAACCGCTATGGAGTTCTGAGAAAAATTAAGAATTTGTGGATATGTTCTTTGCGTCTGTTTTTTTTTTTTTTTTCTAAAAATTATTCCATAAATTATATATAGTATATCTTCCTGGAGCGCACCCCTGGAGGGGGGGGGGTCACGGAGTTGATACTCCTCTAAATTCAATTTACAAAATTGTAAGGAACGTATTTTTTGTGTAACTGAACGATTATATACGTAAGCCTCCCAAAATAAATTCTAACTCTTGAGCCCCCCCCCCCTTAAGCGCGCCTGATAGAGTGCTCTTCCCACGGAAACAGGGCAGTGATGTCACATGCGCAGAAACCAGAATTTGTACAGTTGCTTCGTTGTTAAGCAACGGTCGTAAAACAGACTGCAAGTAGTGATTTCCATTGGTTTGACGTCATCACTTGACACATATACTATGGCATCACTATACAGTTCCCATGGGTAAAGCACTCTACCTACAAAAACCATCTTACAGGCATATGTGCCGTCAACACTTCTATGAGATTTGGGTTCAGAAGTATTCTAGTAATCTAGTAGAGTTTCCCAGTAAACCGTTGTCATTTTTTTTACCTATATATGTTATTAAATCATTTTTGAAAATTACCTGGTTCTAGACTTAGGTCACATTTGGTCCTATTATAGAAATCGCAAATTTTTCCTTTGGCATATATAGACTGCATTTCTGTTATAACTTTGTTGAGTCTTTTATATTTTTCTTCAGGCAAAGCTGCAGCACCCAAAATTGAAATTTTTTTAAATGTCCTCTTCAATTTTTCATCCTTAAATGTTTCTTGGGGATATTTTATTATTTCATTCCAAAGTTCTTTCGTTTTAACACCAATTTCATTAGCAACGTCGAGCTAAAAAAAATTAAATGCATATTTTTAAATGTTGAAATATTTGACGCAAAAATAAAAACTATATATTTACCTGTATTTTTAAATTTTCTTCTGTTATATTGGAGGCATATGCCCAGTTGGCAAGAGCATATTTGTTTTTCATAGCAGCAGTAACTTTATCAAAATTTTCCAAAAATTTCCAGGCAAGTGCTTCATCATTTGATATTGATAATACATAATTAAATAAAAATACGAAAGCAAATGGTACTACAACAAACCGCATGATGACGCGTTCTGAAATCAAAAATAAATTATAATAATAATAATTTCATACGATGATTAGTCATCATACACGTATGCGATTCGCGTAGTTGGGAATAAGAACATGAGATACAAGGGTTGCCATTTATGTTTCAGGATTTGAGATCAAAAACCAATATTTATCAACAAAAGTGGTTTTATTGTTTTTTAAAATATTCTCCATGAAGATCAATACAATTTTGCATGCGTTTGAACTAATTTTCGAAGCACCACTCCAATTGAGGCTTTTTCCACTGCGATTGTCAAATTATGTGGGATCCAACGCGGATAAATCTTTTGGCGGCCAAATGTTCATGCAATAGTTAATGTATGTTCGTCCCACAGATACCAAAGGATACCTCAATCTCACGATAAGTCACATGACGATCTTGCAGTATCAGTTCACGCACAGCATTAATGTTTTCCGAAACAACAACCGATTTTGGACGACCTTCATGAAATTCGTCCTTAAGCTAACTACGGCCACGATTGTAATCGGCAAACCATCGATAAACAGTAGTCCTTGATGTCGATTCATCACCAAAAGTCGAATTAAGTTCATCGATGCACTGTTGTTGGGTTAATCCACATCGAAAGTTGTAAAAAATAATCGCTCGAAAATGTTACGATTTAATTCCATTTTTAGCCGAGATTAATTTTTTCAAGTTACTGTAAACAACACAAGTACTACACTCCTACACTGTACGGTCTGTCCTACACTGTAGGACAGACCGTTCGGCTAGACTATGATTAACCGTTCCTGTTCGTTCCAAACATTTTAATTTTGAAATATATGATTTTTTACAATTGACTATAATATTGGACTGAGGATGATTGGATACCCAATCGAAACGTCTCTATAACTCTTTACAATAAATTATGACGATTATTAAATAAGAATTTTACCTATTCAATATCTGAAAAATGTATAGGTAAAGTAAATTGATCTGAGCTGGAACTGATTGTGTTTTTGGGAAATATTACAGATTCTGTGTTTTTGACAAAAAAAAAAATATTTTTTTTAATTAATGGCTAAATTATGGTTAATAATGTTATGGATTTTTTGTAATTTTAGCCAAGCTGGTAGGTTTTTTCTTGAAATTAAAAATTAAAAAAAAAAATTAACAGCAAGAATCGAGTTCATGTGTGTAAGGACTCCAGCCGGAGCGCCTACTGTTATACGCCATGATTCAACCTATAGTTTCAATTAGTTTAGTTTTTTGTTTTTAAAGTATTTTGTTAACAATATATAATTTTTAGTAATGTAAATGCCTATAAATCCAACAACAAATTGTCAATAAAGAGAAACAGGTTTTTGAAATTGAAAAAAATTAAGCCATTTATCAATATATTTCTTATTAATTTAATGAAGAGAATTAGATACCAAGCAAATGTAAAAAAAGCTGGGATTCTTTAATTTAAATTCCATTCAGTTTAAATAAATGGAAGCTCTTAGTATTCAAATAACGAATAAAAAAGATTATCAAAAAAATATTCCTAGACATCCAGCATTCTGTTGGCTTCTTACTCTTATTAAATACCTACAAAACCCTGAAATGAGTAAAAATTCACACTTCACATCAATTTTTAATATGTATTTTACCATTGGCGTAGCTAGCAGTGGAGTAATGTATGATGCCACCATTTTCTTTAAAAAAATATGCCTTTATGTTTTATATAGGATTGGAACTAATTTTTGTACTATATCAAATCAGTTATTTAAAAGTAACACGTATGAATTTTGAAAGACGTAAGCGGGCCAAAGGGTCACCTGAAGCCCTTATCTATTATTCAAGAAATTATTTTGATGTATCTGCAGGGGCGGACTTTGGCCTAGGCTAGTATTTTTTTGGGGTCCATAAGACGGTTTTATTATACATTTTTCCATTATTTTATGATTTCTTTAACTAGTAGAGCCCGCAATGAAAACCTTTCCTAGGACCCTGTTTTTCCTTAGTCCTTCACTGTGTATCTGGAACGTCTGAACCAGATCGACACAGCAATGATATATAAATGGTTGGTTTTAACAAATCAAATTAATAATTATTAATTATTTTGAGCCAATAAATCTTTTATGAGATGTTTAATAGATTCGGTGTCACCCCTTTTGATGGTGACACCCAGAGCGGACAGCAGTCCCCCTCCCCACCTAGTAGGCCACTAATTACACCCACGATTTGTTGTCACTTGCTAGATACCTGCAAAACCCCGAAAAGTGTGAAAATTCACACATCAAATCTTTAGTATCATTGTTGATTCCACGTAGCTGCTATGTATTTAGTCTTTTCACGTGTCTGAGTCTAAAATAAATATCATTATTTTTATATTTTACCTGGTATAATGAGAATATCATATGATATGGTAAAAAAGGGCTAAATTGTAAAAATGATGGTGTAACCATATAATCTACAAGCATTTCTACTGATTTAGCCACTCCTACTCGGTATACAAAATTCAAAACTGAAATCACAGTTAAGCCAAGCATCAATAATAAGGTTGATGACACTATTCGTATTCCCATACACATATTGAAACATAAAAAAATTACCTTTTGACAGATTGTCTACGTCAGTTTCCATGACACATAATTTTGTTAAAATTTACAAATTTATAATTTTAAATATAATATGACAATTCAAAATTTCAAACTAAAAATTTGTTTGTTCAAATAAATGTTACTTAGATTTTATATTTAAATAACAACTGGGCTACTAAAAATTTAAAATAAATTTTTTGAAAACAAATGATGGAATGAAATGCCATTTTATAAACAAAGAAAGGAGGAAATTAATAAAATATGGTCACAAATTAAATACAGTGGATATCGTTTATAACGACGTTGAAGGAACCAATGAAATTCGATCGTTATAACCGTTGGTCGCTATATCCAATCACTATAAATACAATGTTGAAAAATATGTACATTTTATTTAGGTTAGAAAAGAGTACATTTACATGATTGCAAGAAGCTTAAGCAACAAAAACAATATTCAAGTGTTACAAAACATAAAAATTGAAGTGTAATGTGAATTTTCACACATTTCATGGTTTTGTATGTATTTAATAGGTGTAAGAAGCCAACATAATACTTTATGTCCAGGTAGATTTATCACAAAAATCAACAGTTCTTTTGATAATCACTTTTATTCGTTATTTGAGAACTAAGAGCTTCCGTTTAATTTTTTTAAACAAAATTTAAATAATTTGCGAAATATTCTAGCGTTTTTTCTGCATTTGATTCGTATTCAAGACTTCGTTAGATAAATAGGAATATTTTACAGTGTAGACTGTAGTGTGGTATGGTGTGAGTAACTCAGTTCGCAACTACATATTAAATATATATATATATCTAAAAGCCTTCTACCATATATGGTGTAAAAACCATATATAAAATATATAATTTTTTTAATATTTTTAATTCCAGAAAAATACACGCACTATCTTAGCTATAAATACAAAAAATCCATAACATTATTAGCCATAATTTAACCATAAATTAAAAAAATAATTAATTTTGTCAAAAACTGCCATATTTTTCAAAAACACAATCTGATCAAAAATTCCTCTCGTACGTTTCCGGCTCAGATCAATATACATTATTTATAATTTTTTCATAGGAACATGCGAATAACAGAAATATCGGAAGGAGTATTTGCAGATGACGTAGTAATAATAGCAAAAGGAAGAAACGAATTGCAAGAAAATCTAAATATATGGAATAAAACATTCAAAGAATATAATATGACAATGAACAAAAGTAAGACTAAAGTTATGATTATTGGAGCAGATGAAGACTTAAATATAAGAATAGAGGACACGAACATAGAACAAATCAAGAATATCAGATATTTAGGTGTAGATATACGAGATGATGGAAAACAGGAAATGGAGATAAACACAAGAATTGAGAAAGCAATGAAATTCTGCTATGATATAAATAGTACTCTTATTAACAAAAAAGAAATAACAAAAGAGACAAAAATGAATATATTTAAAACAATATACAGACCGGTACTGACTTTCGGATGCGAAACGTGGACACTTTCAAGAAGGGAAAAGAATAAAATACAAGCTGCAAAAATTAAGTATTTAAGAAGGGTGAAAGGAGTGACTAAAATGGATAGAATTAAAAGTACGGAGATAAGGAAAGAACTTAACATAGAAGCAATAGATAAATTCATAGAAAATAGGCAACTAAGCTGGTGGGGACATACGCACAGACTACAAGAAACAAGAAAAGTGAAGCAAGTCTGGGAGACAAGAACATACGGAAACAACAAAATAGGAAGACCAAGAAACACATGGGACAAAACATTAAAAGATATATTAGAAAAGAGAGGAAAAACGACTGTAGAAGCCAAAAAAATGACGAAGAATAAAAAAGAATGGGCTAACTTCGTATATAAATACGTAGATACGCATTTTACGCCATAGAACTAAACAAAAAAATGAAAGAAATACAGCCTACACCATATATGGTAGAAGGCTTTTAGATATATATATATATATATATATATATATATATATAATTTTTTCAGATTTTTAATTTAACTCTTTTAGTAAAAGGGTGCAGGACAAGAACTTTTGCGCATTTTTGGCTAAATTCGAATTAAAAGAAACGAATTTAAAAAATTTATCTATCTACGTCTTAAGAGCGTTCTTTTGATACCACACAATAAATTTTAAAAACATATTTTTTTTTAGCAACAACAAAAGATCATCGACAATTTTCTAAAAATTTATCTGATCAAAAATTCCTGTTGAACTATTCCGGTTCCTATCAATGTTCATTACGGAGATCTTTTTCAGAATTTTCGATCAATCTCTTTGGGTAGGGTAGGGGACAATATTTTTTTGACACATTTAAAAAAAAAATCCAATAAAAAAAAAGATTTATTCTGTCCGGGACTTTATCGTTAAACTGATTTGTCGTTATCTCGCAAAATCAGATGTCGTTATAAACCATATCCACTGTATTATTATTATTATTATTTTGTTTTTTAATTTTTGAATCTGGGAACTTATTATTTGATTTCCCATAAGATAAATAATTGGAAAGTATCAATGCGGATTCAGGATAGGAAAATCTACCACAGAAGCTATTCGTGCAGTCAAACAAATAATAGGTAAAGCAGAACAGCATAATATGGAACTGAAACTACAGTCTGTTCCAAACGGTTAAGCGGAACTAAATGGGAATTTAGTTCTTTTAGGTTGTCACGAGAAGGGACCTTGCTTGGGTTATTTCATTTTTCACGTTGGGATGTCAAAATTTAAAATTCCAACAATGAAACCATGGAAACGAATGACTATGTCAAAATTAAATATTTTTTTTTACGTATTTTAATGACAAAAAAATAAATAAATGGGAAATTTGGATTAAGAATGACACAAAAAATCAAAATATAAAGAAAATGACATTTTAAAATGATATTAACCTTAACCAAAAAATGTTTATTGTAAGTATGATTTACAAAGCTTAAACAAAACGGCCGAAAGGCACGATTTAAACGATGAAAGTAACTAGATTGCAAAATCTAGTTCCGCCTAACCGTTTGGAACAGACTGTATTATTTATAGATTTCAAACAAGCATTTGATTCCATCAAAAGAAAAAAACTCATGGACACACTATAAAAGCTAAACATACACCCTAAGCTAAGAAGACATTAAAATGACTATGAAGAAAACCAGAATCACGGTGAAAACATCAAAAGGAGAAACGGAAGAATTTGTGGCCAACAAAGGAGTAAGGCAAGGCGACATATTGTCTGCAACTTTATTCAATTTGGGTCTCGAATATATTACAAGAAATGTCAATAAAGAAAATATTAGGACAGGAGGAAGTCAACTTATTGCATATGCAGATGACGTAGTATTAATTACAAAATATAGGAAAATATTGGAAAATATGGTGCAGGAAATAGTTAAGGAAGGAACAAAGATGGGCATGATAATAAATGAAAATAAAACGAAAATTATGAGCATAGGAAAAAAACAAGAATCAGTAGTAAAAATAGGAAAATTTAATTTTGAAATGGTTAGTAATTTTAAGTATCTAGGAGTGTGGATATCAAATACAGCAGAAAGAACTAAGAAATAAAATATAAGCAAATAAACAAATAGAGCTTACTATAATAATAATAATAATAATTTTTTTTACTATGCGAATAAAAAACTCCTAAATAGTACTGTATTGACAAAAACAACTAAACTGAACATATACAACACACTAATGAGACCAATACTACTATATGCAAGTGAGACACTCATATTGTCAAAGAAAGAGAAAGAAGAACTCGCTGAGAGGAAGATATTGAGAGCAGCTCTTGGACCAGTAAAAATTGGGGAGAACGAATATAAGCAGAGAATGAAGCACGAGATATTAGAAGTTCTGAAAGGGAACGATGTAGTAAGAAAAATTAAGCAACAGTGAGTAAGATGGCTTGGGCATGTATGGCGAGGAGAAGAAACGTCTATAGCATATTCAGCGTCGCAGTGTAAACCAGGGAGGAAAAGAAATCGGGGAAGACCTAAGCTAACATGGATGCAAGAAGTAGAAGAGGATCTGAAAAGGGCCGGAATTACGAGATGGAGAAATAAAGGTAGAAACAGACAACTCACAAAGAAGATTTAATGCGAGATATAGAAATTGATCCATCCTGAAAAAGGATTTAGAAAGCCCAAAGGGCGGCGTAACCCCGTATGGGTGTTTAGCCATTTATTATATTATTATAAGATATAAGGGAAAACTGGGTTTTGATATACATACTTAGATAGATACGAACCGTGGTCAGGAACGAATTAAGTACGTAAATCGAGGGTACCACTTTATATATAATAGAATAAGAACTTAAATGTAAACTTACATGACCAGTCGGTTGTCGCCAAACAAATGACACTTTTAGTTTGTTGATTTGGATATTAATATAGTCTTATCGCAACCGGTTTGAAGATGTTGTGGAGAGACAACGACCCCCAACTTCGGTAATTTGACGGTCAAGGTGAAAAAAACATGATTTAATATATAAATTATAATTAAACTTACACCAGCTTAATTTATATTATGCTTCACTAAATAAATTTTACCAAAAACTAACCCAAGTGATAATAGGTATAACCTTTTGAACTTTGATAATATAGTGATAAATAAATGATTATATTAAGAATTAAATTTGATTAATTGTCACATTGAAAAGTCAGGGCTGTATTCAGGAACGGTTTTGGCGGGTCCGGGCCCTGGAAAAACTATAATTAAGGGCCAGATGACAAGTGAAAAAAACAAAAAACTGCGTGTAGACATCTACAGAAAAACTGGTAGAAATTGTTTTTTGCAACATAGGGATAAACATTCATTGAAAATTCTAAACATTTTTTATTGAAAATACAATTATTAAATACAAAATTAACAAAAAAACACCTAAATTAAATGTTTAAAAATACCACCATTAACTTGTAAACAAAAAGTAAGCCGATCATAAAAATTATTTAAAACATTTATTATTTGCCCTTGTGGGATAGTGTTTGATGCTAGCATGATTCTATATATTCTATATATATACTTTTGCTTTAATAATAATAATAATAATAATAATAATAATATTTTATTGAGCCTGTTAGTGATCATTAGAAATACAGAGGTTGTCAATATAATGTATACATGTAGATATTCTAATTTAACAAAATGCAAAATTTAACACTAGTAACACTAGATTTTTCTTTTTTTTTACTAGTTAGCTTTGTAATTTAAATATTCAGAGATTGAATAGAATGTATGTTCTAGTAGATATATCTTAAACTTGTTTTTGAATATTTTCTCATTGGTTCTTTTAATACTATCAGGAATCTTATTATACAATCTTGCAGCAATAAAACGAGGACTTTGCTCGTACAAAGTAGTATGGTACCTCTCAATATTCAAGCTAGATTTACTTCTTGTGTTGTGATTATGATAATCACTATTTATATTAAAGTTACTATAATGATTTCTGACAAATAATACGCATTCTAATATAAAAATTGAGGGAACTGTTAATATTTTAAGATCTTTAAATAAATTTCTACAGGAAGTTCTATAAAATATCCCCAATAAAAAAATCGTTTAGTGATAAATCCGGAGATCGTGCTGGCCAATTTATCGTCCCTTCTCTCCCAATCCAACTGTTGGGAAATTCCCTGTCCAAGTAGTCCCTTACTCGTTTGGAATATGCATCTGAGCTCCATCTTGCTGGTACCATATTTGACCAACAAAATTTTAATTTCTTAAAGCAGGTACTATGTGATTTTGTAATAAGTCCAAGTATTTATCCTCATTGTTGCTACCATCAATGAAAAAGAGTCCTATTATGTCTGTTCCTATTATGCCTGTCCACATATTTAATTTTTGTGGCCTTTGTGTACGTGAAAAATTAAATAAATGTAAATTTTCTCGACTCCAATACCTAAAATTTTGGCGGTGCATCTCACCATTTAAATTAAAAGTTGCTTCGTCGGTAAATAAAATTCTTTAGAGCATAATAGGGTTGGTATTAATTTTTTCGAAAATATTATAGCAAAAGTCCATCCGTACTGCCTCATCTCTCTCTAAAAGTTCATGATTCTTTCACATTTTCATATGAACAAAAGTGCTGCTCGGCAAGTGCGTGACCCATCGATGCGAACAAGTGGTAATCTGAAGGGGCCAAGTCTGGTGAGTAAGCGGCATGGAGTAGCACTTCCCACTTGAGTGCCTCCAATGTGTTGCAAACTGCTTTTGCCTTATGTGATGGAGCGTTATCATAAAGAAAGATTACCTTGTGCTGTCTTCTTTCGTATTCTGGTCGTTTTATGAGCAGCGAATGATTCAATTCGATCAGTTGTTTTTGGTAGCGTTGGGTATTAACTGACCACACCCTTTTGATCCCACCAAGTACAGAGCATTGTCTTTTTGCCAAAGCGATTCGGTCTTGCAGTTGATGTGAATGGTGAGCCTGGATACACCCATGATTTTTTGCGTTTGGGATTTTCAAAATAAATCCATTTTTCATCGCCAGTAATGATACGATGCAAAAAAGACTTTCTTTTGTATCGTGCAAGCAAAATTTCACAAGTGTTTTTGCGTTTTTCCATCTGCCTCTCATTCAATGCATGTGGAACCCATCTTCCGACTTTCTGGATCTTACCCATCTCTCGTAGGCGATTGGAAACAGCTTGTTGACTAACGCCTAACTGCTCTGCTAGTTGTTTTTGTGATTGACCATCGTCTTCCTGTAGCAATGTTTTCAATTTTGTATCTTCATATTTTTTTGGAGGTTTTCCATGTTCTTTGTCTGTAAGATCAAAGTCACCACTTTTGAAACGCCGAAACCATCGTTCACACGTATCTTGCGATGGAGCATATTCACCATGAGCTTCTCGAAGCAGTCGGTGTGATTCAGCAGCAGTTTTTTTCAAATGAAAACAAAACAGTAGTACTGTCCGCGAATGCTCTTTATTTGGCACAAAATTTGACATTTTTAACACAGTAAAACAAAACTATATGATCACTTTTCAAATTATAACCTATACACATTTGACACTTAATCATAACTTAACAAAACGCCATATGTGTTGAAACTTTAAACTATACACTCTGTTTGCGCGGAAGTTTGAAAAAAATCCGCATTTCATACTTGTAGACCTGGTAAAAGAAACGCAATTTTACATTGCTGTCAGATTTCAATTACCATACTAACGATAATACCTATATTGCAGGATAAAAGAAATTCACTGTATTACTTTTTATTCATTAAACATTATGCCTGTTTTGACGTCAACCCTGACGTCACATGTGTATTGCGAGTAGTATGTTTATCAAATTTTCTAAGTAGGTATAATAAAGACACGATTAAGTGTCAAAGTAGGTCATTTAAATATATTTATGCAATATATTATGTTTATTTGTTTACGTATTTGAGTAATTATAGGGTAGATATAAAGATATATTTTAGTACGTACATGTAATACTGTTTTGCCATAAATAATTTTACATTTTTAGACTTTAGTTGAACTTTAGAAGTCTACTAAAATGGTAAGTATGTGTACATATGTTACTATAACAAGACACGACTTGAATATATTTTTTTCAGCACTGCATACTCAAATGGCTGTCGATAATTTTTGGGATACATTTCGTAAATGGGGCAAATATATTGGCCTTTCAAGGCGTTATTATGCGAAGTCATCTTCACTCTACAGCAGGGATATTGCACCATTTAGTCCCGTATCACAATATAACATTTTATGTGCCATCAGAATTGAAATATAGTCACCCTAATATCACTACTTATAATACAGTTGGTATTCCTGCAAGAGCAACACTCACGTAAGTAAAATTAGTATTGCCAACTTAGCAGTGGAGTAAGTATGGGCCCGCTTCGCCCACTGGGGCATGCCATTTTGTGGCATCGAACCTCAAAATAATTTTTTTTTTGCCGCTTTATCTTTCTTGACAAAGTTGAAAACCCCACTAGGAGACCCAAAGGAAATCCTTTGGGTCTCCTAGTGGGGGTACGTTTTTTTACTAAATGGTAATGAATTTTTTAATATATTTTTAATAAATTGTTAAATAGCGAGTCAGGAATCGAATTCTGACTCTTATTTTGGACTCGAATCCCAATTCGAGGTCTAGACTTGAATTCCGACTCACTGGAGTCGGAATTTGGTTTCCGCACACTCGAGTACTTGGCTGAGTCCAGATTTGATTGTTTTCTTAAAGAGTGTACTCGATTTCTAAAATACGTGGCTCGGCGCATCACTAGTTGTATCTTCCTTCTGTCTTAAGCACGAAACCCATTATGAACAGCCAGCAACAGCCAGCACGGTACTTGAACAGCCAGAACGTTTGAAACAATCCCAGTTTTAGATCAGCTGCGTTGGATACAATGGACAGTTCATCGGAAGAGGAGCTAATTGTAGTGGGTGCAATTTGTGCTGAGGAGGAAGAGCGGGAAAGACAACAGCAGAAACATAGGTTTTGGGTCCATGAGATTTTTAAAAAGAGGAGGAAATTTGGAGAATTTCATCATTTTTTTCCAGACTTTCTGAAAGATGAAGAAAAATGTTTCCTATATGTTCGGATATCAAGTAGTAAGTTTTATGAACTTCCTGTCCAGGACTCAAAATTCTCAGCAATTTGCTGCTACGCGTTGTCCTTCTTCCTATTATCATGATATGATGGATCTGATATATTATATACTATATAATATATCAGATCCATTCCTATATAATATATAGGAATGGGTATTCCCTCACATAATCTATAAAAATTTCCTCGGTGCTCATTTTTATAAAATATGACCGAAACACTCAAAACACTTGTATTAACCTAACGAAACACCACCCGTTTCGTGCCGGTCTGGCGTCTGGCTGTTCAAGTCGAACGCCGTTTTAATTCCGAAGAAAATCCAAGAGAAACATTCCGGCTGTGGCGTTGGCGTTTTGGCTGTTGTTGTGTTGGCTGTTGCTGGCTAAGTGGATTGCGCTCCATTAGAATACATGCAAAAGAATATGACCGTTGCCGTACTGGCTGTTGCTGGCTGTTCTAATGGCTTTCGTGCTTTAGTGAGGAACCCTTCGTTCTGCTAGTCATCAAATGCGCAATATTCTAACAGTTTTATTATGGTTGTCAACTGTTAAGAACAAAAAAAGAGAACATTTATTTAAAAAATATATTTATTCGTATATACTTTTTTTACAATTATATAACATTGGTAACCTAAACAGTACACTTCTTATTGCACATAAAAATGTAATTTAATCATTTTTCATTAATCAACCTCACTTTCATTATCTTTTTTATATTTATCCACACTACCAATTTGGGACAGTAGTTTATTATTTTCTTTTATTTCATTATAAAAATCCAAGCATGACATTTTCTTGTAATTATAAACGACCTTTAAAATTCCGTGTACACTGGAAATTTGTAATTTATTTCTTTCCTTAGTCCACTGTCTGCCAATCATAGAAAATATTCTTCTAGAAAATATTTCTACATTCGCGTTTTGACCAGGTATTGCAACAAGAAAAACTCACATATTTTTAATAATTCGGAATGAAACTCAATAGTATTTCTATTAAAATATTCTACCCACTTAAGACAGGAAATAAGTTTTTTAAAATGTTCTGTATTAAGATTTTTCTCTAAAAATACCTTTAAATTGCAAAATTGGTCTAAACACTTTGAGTTATCCACAACAATGTTTTTAGAGGCAAGAAATACAATAGACTTTTCAATTTCATTCCATATTGGAATGTTTTCTAATTTCATCCAAGCAAAATTATTGAAATTTGATAGCTGATTACTCCATAATTTCAAATAGTATGATTTTTTATAGCAATCCATGCAGTTTAAATTGAATTTATCTATTTTCTTTTGCAGACCATTTTCCGCAATATCAGACAAAATAGATTTTACTTTGATTGGAAGAAATGATTCTTCATACCTTTGACTTAATATATTTGATATTGAATTTACTGGCCATTACTTCCAACACAGAATTTTGTTCGGATTCTATTTCTAATATATTTTCATGTGTTCAATAATAAGTAATTAATAGTTGGCAAAATTTAAAAAGAGAACAATTTTAGTATAAATAAAAAAAGAAAGAGAACAAAAATATTTTGTTGAAAAAGAGAACATGTTCTCTTTAAAAGAGACCTGTTGACGTCTTTATCTTGTGTTGGGTCAGTCAAACAAGTTATGCGATTCGAAATTAGACCGCCTACACCATAATTCTTTTTCTTTTACTCCTAATCTTTAACACTAATTCTTTGTTTATATTTTTATTTTTTTATATGCTTTTTTTATGCTTTTCAGCTCTATCCTATATTTCTAACAAAAAATCTAACACCTTTTTTTTCTAGGCAAAACCAGATATTAAAAGAACCATGTCTAATAGATTCTTATCACACATTTTATGAATACGCTCTCCATGACAACGTAACTCTATATGACGAAGCGTTTGAAGATAAGGACATGCAGAAATTATTGAAATCTGATATGAAATATGATCTGCTCCTTGTCAGTGGATATAACTCAGAACAATATTTTCCATTCGCCCATAAATTTAATATCCCCATTATACAGGTAATACATCATTCTCAATACTAAAATTATGAACAATAACTTCAAGGACAACTATAAAATAAAAAATTATTGTTTAATAATTTTAGTAATTCATAATCATCTAACTAAGTTCATTCACTGGTGAATGAATAATTAATGGTCTTTAGAGGCGCTGACCCGGGAGGGGGGGCTTATCTTAAAACTCGAAAATGGCTGTATTGGAAATTTGTTTTGATTTCCAATATAAGATTTTAAGCTTTATTAATGTTTAAACGCCATGTCAGATTTTACATTTTGACATATTGAAAATATATATTAGAGACTTTTAGGGTTTAATATTGCAACAAAAAAGTTCACGAGGGCACATATCCCAGATCAATAAGATCTGGGATCACAATAAGCATTTATATGTTTTCATTTTCGACGAAAATTATCACATTCAGCTTGCAATGAATATTGTCGTTACCCTTGAAGATATATAGTATTTCCAAAATGAAATGGCCACGAAAAATAGTTACCAGGACCGTAATAATTATTTAAAGTACACGTGTTTTCTTATATGCTATTTAGAATGAACTGTATATACTCACATGACATTCCTTCACATTTTTATCAGACAGGCTGGATATATTTGAATTATAAATACAGGCATGTTTAAAAATCGTTTTGTTTTAAAGTCTTTAAGTCTATATTAAATACTTCAAATTTGCACCAACCAAAATAATTCTTTTTTTGCAACAAAAATAAATCCTAGCAACTTCAAATAATTATACGTATGGCTAACTTTGTATGGAAATTCTATTCCGTCTTCTTCCAACTTTTTTTTTAAAAGATGCGCAGGCGGCACTATATTTTTCGAATAAAAGTCGTATATTTTATTTATTTTTGTTTTAGACATAAAACTATCTAATTTCTTGAAAACTTGTAATTCGGGTCGTTTTCGCTGTTGATTTTTGCAACGAACATTGATAGGT
This sequence comes from Liopterus haemorrhoidalis, assembly GCA_963971575.1. Lineage (NCBI taxonomy): Eukaryota > Metazoa > Arthropoda > Insecta > Coleoptera > Dytiscidae > Liopterus > Liopterus haemorrhoidalis. The sequence continues at coordinate 3,249,219 of OZ020615.1, forward strand.
TGAATTGTTCTGTATGGAACACTAGTTAATTCCGCAGTTCTAAGTATAGGTTTGTCATTACCTTCCGAAACTAATTTTTTATAAACGTTCAGTATCAGAATTTTGCAATCTTCTGACAAATGACATTTTTCTTTAGTAGCCACGTCCACATTTTCGCATTCCAAGTCAATGTCCACATTTACGCACTCCAAATCACCTTGCACAGATTCACTATTTTCACTACAGAAATTAGGAATTTCTCCAAAATTAAATGGTCGCCAAGAGCCATGTTTTTAATATATGCACGCTATGAACGTTGAAAATTAACTAACAAACTAGTATAACAACCCCTAAAATTTAGAAACTTAAATATTATAAATTTGGAAAATATCCTTAATGCTTTTTAAGAAACTTCAATTGATCTAGTGTTACATCTAATCAATTTAATTTTAAAATTCACTTAATACCTCTTATATTCTTTTTACTGCAAAAAGTCCTAGGATTACTGCCATAAACCCATTACTACTTTGTTAAGCTTGTTAACAAGAGTGGCCATTTCATTTTGGATATACTATAAACAATACAAACATCTTTATATCGCTCATTCATCTGATAGGGGGTCTACCTTTACTCCTTGCAGAGTCTAGAATTACTCTTATCCATTTACAAGTTCCAACATGTCTTTTCAACTGATTTCTTGCCACAGATTTTGCCTTAAATTATAAGTTCTATATAAATTATAATTATGTAAAATCATTGTGTCTTAAACTGTTTTAGATTTCACCATCCATCCTACTTCCATGGACTAGTACTACAATGGGTAACCCACTGTTTTGGGATACTGACATATCTTTTATGACACCAGAAAAATCAGACTCATTTTATAAAAGAATGAAAAAATATGTAAGTAATTATAAGTTTTAAAACATATTAAAAAGTTCTACACAATATAAGGGTGGTTAATTTTTAAATTTATGCTTAAATACTTTGTAACTCTATACAAAAGTTTTAAAGCCGCTCAGATGCAACAGAAAAAAAGTTAAAATATGTAGCGTTGTCTACGAATTTTGTGGTAAAACATGACAAAATGGTGGAGTTAGTTTAAATATTTAATTATAAAGGTGTCAGCTACTTATTTCCTTTGCATAAGGTTTGCTATTATTTACGAAAAATATTTTTTAGAAACAATATTCCTGGGGGTCTATTCTGTAACTTCTCGACAGTCTCATATACAGTATCATGTCACCTATGTACACTGAACAGTCTCCGTAAACTATCTTCTGTGATGTTTTATATTCGGCATTATCGAAAATACGTGGCCCCATTTTGTAATTTTGATATATTGTGGTATCAGAATAGACTTGTAACAGGGGGTTATTTTGAATAGAAATGCCAAAAGTCTTACAAAATATTAAACGTTCAACCCCCCTCCTAAAATAATAGAAGCGCAATTTTTATTTCAATCAGTTAAAAAAAATCCGATTTTTTTCTGCTTATCAGTTTAAAAAATAATATTAAATAAAATGTATTTTATATTCACTTCCATAAACACTATCTGAACCGAAATAAACCGATATTTTTTTCGGTTCAGCTCCGATTTTCGTTCCGACCAAAATAACGGACTTTTTCGGTTTTCGGTTCAGTTCCGGTTCGAAGCCCTGATTGCATATACCAATGGAGCAATTGTGCAAAACAACTTATTTAGTCTAATTAAATTTTCTTATATGTTTGTATTATAGGCATGCTGTATGAAAACGCGGAAAATCATATTTTTTTATTACAAGATCACATGACCGTTTGAGCCCTTTGGGACCCTCCGAATCGCATGCATATATTTAAAAGACTTTAAATTTATTATAACTTTCTTTTGACAAAAGGGCAAGCAATATTAAATCAGAGAAAAGCACAAAAATTTTGTGTTTAAGTGGAAATGCAATTTTCCCTATGACCGGAAAGCGTGCAGGGGTTAAGTACCATCCCTTTTTTGTTGTCACAGGGTAAATATTCTCTCCTCCAAAAGGCATGCTGTATGAAATCGGAGACCAAAAACTGTCATGAGCTCCCGGTCTAAGTTGGAAATATAGAAAGAAATTTATCCTAGTGAATATCAAGAGGATAATATTATCCCATTGATAGTCATTCTTATAGATAACAGTAAAGTTGAAATACCGGGCCTAAAACATCTCACTAACTATAAAGTTTGGAAAACTGTCGATAGTCGACAACGCACAGTCTATTAAATTTAGAGATGTGAACGGTCGCTTGCGTTATCATATTACAAACTTGTTAGTGATAATCTACAGTGAACAACTCATAGCGTAGGTCTACTAATTTTAGAGCTGTAAATGCAGCTTTTGGAAACATGAATGGTGCGATTTAGGGAAAAGTGCGATAATAGCAACCTTCCCTGATAAGCAATTTTTGTTTTTACTTTTTTATATTATTTATATATTTATTTATTTATTTATTTTTATTATTATTTTTTTTTACAGTTTAAGATCCTTTTGATTTGGTACAGACACTCCAGTGTTGCAGTTCCAGCCATAAACAATGCAGTCTCCAAATATTTCCCACCAGACACCCCAGATATCCATACATTGGTACAACGTACCGAGCTTGTCTTTTTAAACACTCACAGAGCTATGGGTTTCCAACAACCACGCGTTCCATCCATCATTGAGGTTGGTGGGATGCATGTAAATCCACCAAAACCACTATCCAAAGAAATTGAAGACTTTATTGGAGATAGTGGTTTTATATATTTTAGTCTTGGAAGCGTTATCCCAGAATCAACTATCAATGAAGAGACCTACGAAGCAATGATTAATGTTTTTGAAAAATTGGAACTTAAAATTTTATGGAAATGGGATGGGAGTCCTAGGAAATTATCCAAGAATGTTATGATTTCTAAATGGTTTCCACAGCAAGACATATTAGGTAATACATTTTTTACAAATACATGAAAGAGGTGAAAGGTATAAGCAAAAATGGTTATAACCTCCCTTTTGAGCACAACACTCTCGACTGAAGTGAGGGCAAATGTGTGTGCGTTGTGTGTAAAGGAGTCCATAGACGATCAACTTGATTGTCAACCTTGTTGTCAACTTGCCATATTGAAGGAGATGTTGAACGTCTGTAGGCAGGTTGCAACTACTCTTAAAAAAATCTTTTTTTTTATTAATTAAGAAAATTAATTATTATTAACAGATCATTTTTAATATTTTGTATAGTAACCACCAGTATTTATAACTTTCCGACATCTTTTCGCCATTGATTCTAATAATTTCGTGATCATTTCATTATCAATATTAGACCAGGCACCTTGCAAAGCTTTAAACAAATTTTCAATATTTGAATGCGTTTTGTTTCTAATCTTTCTGTCGACAATCTCCCAAAGGTTTTCTATTGGATTTAAATCGAGTGACTGTGAAGTCACTACGTTAATTTTTGAAACCTCGAACCATTTTTTGACCAACTTCGAAGAATGTTTTGGGTCATTATCATGCTGAAAAATATGTTTTAAAGGCATGAACTCATCAGAATAAGGTTCCATAACATTCTGAAGGATGTCTTTATATTTAAATCGATCCATTATTCCTTCAATGTGGTATAGAGGATCCATACCATATCCCGTGAAACAGCCCCATACCATCACACCAACTCCGCCATGTTTAACTGTTGGCAAGGTGTATTTTTGAACTAATTTTTTATTAGCAGACCTCCTAACGTAACTTACACCATCATTTTTAAACAAATTGAACTTAGATTCATCACTAAAAATAACTTTTTTCCATTGATCCACAGTCCAGTCAATATAATTATTTGCAAATTCTAATCGGGCCTTCACATTCTTTTTGGATAGAAGTGGTTATTTAGCAGGACGGCGACTAAAAAGACCCTCACTAACTAATCTTCTGCGAATAATTCTTGTTGAGATGTTTTCATTTGTGGCAAAAGGCCCAAAATTTTCTCCGATGACAGAAAGAGGTTATTGGTAGATAAATAAATAATTTTTTTATCAGTTCGTTTTGTAGTTTTTCGTGGCCATCCTGGAATTTTTTAAACTTCAAACGTACCTTCTTCTCGAAATCGTTTTATAATTCGCGACACAGTAGATTTATGAACATTTAAATTTTGTGAAATGACATTTTGCAGCAACCCGTCTTTAAAACCAGAAATTATTAAGTTTCTAATTTCACTTGAAACAGCTTTACTACGACCCATGATTGACAAATATAAACTGAAATATTACTTGTGCACAACATATTATTTATGGATAAAACCTGCATATAACAAGAAAATTCAAGTAGTTGCAATATTTTTGTCCAAGCAAAAATGAAGAAATAATTTATTATTAATCTGTAAGTCAGATTATTTGACTATTGATTGATGTAACAGACAGAATATGATTAAATTATAGAAATAAGAGTATTTATTTTCCAATATTATTATTAAAATTTGAAAAATTGAAAACTGTTAAAAGTTGCAATCTTTATGGCCAATACTGTATATACAAGTCTGCACCGATGTTGGTCAAACTCCTTTGTCATGTGATGGAATAACGCCTCGAAAGCGAACGTCGGTCAGTGCCAAGCCCAGCATACGCTGGCTGTGACTTGTGACTTGTTGCCCCTACACACGATCCGCCGAGCTAAACAAGTGATGAACATGGCCGTGACTTGCCGCCGTCTGTAGGCACCTTAAAGCCTTCTACGACGTCTTCCGATTTGCACTGTTCTCTATTCTGATATTGCCTTTTGCTCAGTCCTCTTTCGTTCTTTTCTTTCAGATTTCTTCTCGTCTGCTTTCTCATCTCATTTTTGTCTCCCTCTTGAATATCCATGATAAAACTGTTTCAGTAATCTTTTATCACTCATTATTTCTAATGTGTTATGTCTAATTTCTGTTGATTTGCTTTTTCCAGGGCATAAGAATATCAAACTTTTTATTACGCAAGGTGGTATGTTATCGCTGATTGAATCAAGCAGTTTTGGAGTACCTGTTTTAATAATGCCAGTTCTATTTGATCAGCTGACCAACGCAGAAGTTGTAGAGACTATAGGCTATGGACTTTCTTTAAGTTTTTGTGAATTTACAGAGCAAGATTTTTATAGAAAAGTTAATGATTTACTCACAAATCCCAAGTAAGTAACCAACTTATTCAACTTCAAAGGACCATAGCAGGGTGTATGAGATATAAAGGGTTCTGGCAATACGTTAAGACATCCACGAGAGCCTAGGTAGTTCTTTCTATAGCTTCCCAAATATATATCTTATTAAAAATTGCATTGAACATAGAGATAAGGTTTCTTTTCTCCTATTCGTTTAAAATGGACCCATTTTTGTTGATCTTTGACCAAAAATACATATTTGTACCAATTTTTAATAAAAACGGAGAAAAAAAATGTTTTGCTTAAAAATCAAGATTTTTTAAAAGTCTACCCCTTATGATTTTTTCGATTTTCGGCCATTTTCAAGGGTTTTGGATTACTGCCCGTACAAAACTTAATAATTGGTTTATTAAAGCCCAAATTTTTTCTTAGACTAAACAATAAATTTTTAAAATTCAAACCGCAGATTTTTATCCCTATCCATTATTTAGTCAGGATTTATCAAAATTTTCAAAAAAGTTAAAAAAAAATTAAAAATCTTCAAAAAATTTGTTTGCTTCAAACTATTCTTACAAATCAATTAGGCCCGCAAGATGTCAAAAATTTCAACCGCAGGTCTTTATCGCATTTCGTTTTTGAGATACGTCCATGCGAAGATGAAAATTTCTATAAATCACTACATATTAAAATTTGTCATAATTTTAAAATAGGCAAAACGAATAAGGCCTCAAATTTTTTCTACACTCAGGCCCGGTCTTTCCACCTTCACATAAAGTTCCAGGTAACTATCTGACAGATAAGGTTATTTGTAACTTCATCTGCTGAATAAATGTCAATACCAGTCTGTGAATCCAATACGTCAGTCTCATTATACGTTAGATAACTATCCGATAGATACATTTGTATAGAAAGAAGGGATGACATTTACTCAGCAGATGAAGTTACAAATAACCTTATCTGTCAGATAGTTACCTGGAACTTTATCTGAAGGTGGAAAAACCGGGTCTAAATAAACTACGAGGAAACAAAAAATTCTAACCTCAGGTCGTTTTCAACTGAAAAGTGTAGAAACCAAATATGAGATAAAAAAAACAGATATGGCCTCCAATTTTATTAATATAGCTAGATACAATTAAAAATAAAACGTAAGCAAAATTTCACTCGTTTTATGTCAAACAATGACGACAAAATGCTGTTTAAGATGTGGCAATGTCGGAAAGCGATACCAACCTGTAGAAGCAAAATGTAACAACTGAGTAATGCTTGCACTTTGGTTATATTACATTTTGACATTGGCAATTAACCAAGTGTGACGTCATCTCATTCTATTACTTATTACAAACATTTTTTTTAAAATTTGTTTATTTTACATCGGCCTATTTCTGCAACGAGGCTAATCGCCGATGCCAGGGGGCGAGCTCCTACACCTGGATGAGGGGTGAATGATTGTGAAATGAGAGTAATGTAAAATTATTATTCTCGCCCGAATAATATCACCGACAGAGAATCGAACTACCAACCTTACAATTACAGACATTAATTGGTAGTTTAATACTAATTTCACTGTTTTTCAGATACAGTCGCAAAGCCAAACAAATATCTTATCTGATGCAGGCCGATTTGCCAAAAATGAGAGAAAAAATTAATTTTTGGGTTGATTATGTTTTGAAAAATAAAGAAAATTCAACACTTCGCGACAGCTATATGACACATATATGGCTTAAAAATATTCCCCTGGACTTGTTTTTAGGGTTTTCCCTAATTGTTTTGACGTGGATATCAGTCTTAATTTATGTTATCTTGGAGTTTTGTAAAAGTTTTAAAGTGAAAGAAAAACAACATTAATATTACGTAGTAATACATATTTTTATGAATAATTGTAAAAAAATGTCTAATAAACAGATTAGGTTTCAAAAAATCTACTTTACCTTCATATTTCATCCACATGTTCTAGCAGTAAATAAAAATTTATTGCTTTTCCGATTCTTTATCATTATTTGTTTATTATTGTAATGAACAGTGTCGTACGAGTCCTTTACCATTTATCCTCAAGAAAGGCACATAGAAATTTCTAGATCACATCCATAATCCTACTTACTTCCACGTTTACTCTGGGGAAAATATAATGGCACAACAATCCGATTATACGAGGTGTGTAAATTAAGTAACCAGACAGGTAACATAGCATTTGATCTGGCAACATTTGAGACGCTGGACGTGAAGGGGCAGCAGATGAATATGTGATAAGTATGAGTTTGAACTCGCTAGAGTAATTTTGTTGTCCGTAGCGATTTTTTTCGTGAAACAGTTTTTTCTAGTGCGTTCTTCGGGTTGAGCAACGGTGTGCTATCAGGTTTTGCTTCAGACTTGGGCACAATGAAATGGAAACTTTTATAAAACTTCAGCAGGCCTACGGAGACAGTGTTTTGTCAAGGACCCAGGTTTTTTGGTGGTTTAAAGCAATTTCAGAAGGAAGAGAGTTGATTGAAGATGAATCACGCAGTGGAAGACCTTAATCTTCAAGAACCGATGAAAATTTCGACAGAATCCAAAATATTGTGCGTTCAGATCGTCGGTTGAAAGTCAGAATGATCGGGGAAGAGTTGAATTTGACTCACACTACCATTCATCAGATTTTGACCAATGAATTGGGGATGAGAAAAATCTGCTTGTCACACAGCAATTTCAATAAACGAGTTTTTGGCCAGTAAAAACATTCCTGTGGCTCATCAGCCTCCTTATTCGCCTGACTTGAGTCCTTGTGACTTTTTACTCTTGTCAAAATTGAAAAATCACCTCAAGGGACGTCATTTGGAGACACTCGAAGACATTCAAACGTCCATAAACGACCAGCTGAAAGCTATTCCAGTATCCGAGTTCCAGCACTGCTGTGAGGATTGGAAGAACCGTCTCCAGCGCTATGTGGTTTCTGAAGGAAGTTATTTTGAAGGAGACATCATTGAATTGTAATTCTATTCGAATAAAAAAATAAATAAATAAATCAGTCCAGTTACTAAATCCACTTACCACATCACTAGTTCACATCAATTTGCTATACTCTGATTTTTTTCATATTTTAAAAGCTTGTGCGCCAATGCCCCAAATAATATTTTTTCTAAAAACTGTTATAAATTTTCAATGATTCATGAATGGAATCGACATAAATGTTTATGCGTAGATAATTAGCTATTATATATTATCATAATGTTCATATTTGGCCGCATTTACTAGCAGAAATTAGCTCAAACATGGTAAGAAAAATTTCAGCTATCCCTAAATAAATTTAAAACATTTCATTTTTCAGATCTTCAAACATATAGTAATATTTTTGCTTTGGGCAAATTTATCAAATGGGGCAAATATTTTAGCATTTATGGGGTCAGATGTAAGAAGTCATCTTATAGCAGTTTCAGCTTTTTTGGAACATTTGGCCCCATATCATAATATTACATTTTTTAAAGCTTCTACTCTACAATATAGTCATCCAAAAATAACAGCTGTGGATGTTGCTACATATTCTGCTTCGCATATTCCAGAGTAAGTAATTTTTTAAATCTTTATATATGGTATAATCATTTCTTTTTGTTTTTGTATCTGTTCTTTATGCAAAGATAAACGGATGGACCAATTTTCAACAAATTTAGTACAGGCTGGTAAAATAATCCGAGGAAGGTTTAAGTGCGGGTTCCAACTTCTTCCATGTCCTCCCAGGGGGCGATATGGGGGGTAAATCATCAGTTTCGTACTCTCCGTGCAGTTAGAACTGATAACGTAGGCTAAACCTTAAGAGATATATTGACACAATTCAGACAAAAAATATAGATCTTAACTAGATCTAAAAAAAAAGTTCGTGAGGGCATATACCTATCATGCACCGATATCGGGTAATGGGCAATTTTCTGTTTTTAAACGAAGTAGTTTTTGTATTAAAAAGTTTCTGGGTGCATAACATCATTTAGAATAATAAGTTAGACCATTCTCCTCGAATCATAATGTAACTAACATCATACATCAAAGATTAATAATAACGGACTTATCACAGGGTAAACAGAAGTCCGAAATGCAGATATGTTGATGCAAACATATCCTTTGACCGATATGAACATTATTATGCAGATTTATTCTTTAAGTATCTACAAATATAATTACATACAGAAATGTCTAGGATTTCGTAGGCATAAACAAGAAACTCTGTACAATCCTATATCCTTTGAAAGATATGAACAATATTTTGCAGATTAATTTTCTAGGAATCTACGAATATAATTACATACATAAATGTCTAGGTCTTCGTAGACATAAACAAGAGACTCCGATTTATTCTCTAAACTGCGGATAAAATTACATATAGAAATGTTTAGGATTTCGTAGGCACAAGCGAGGAACTCTAGACAAGCCTATATCCTTTAACCGATATGAATATGCAGATTTATTCTCTAAGGATCTACAAAAATAATTATATATAGAAATGTATAGGGTTTCGTAGGCATAAAAAAGAAACTTTAGACACTGTTATATCCTTTGACCGATATGAACAATATTTTGCAGATTTATTCTCTAAGAATCTATGAATATAATTAAATACAGCAATGTCTAGGGTTTCGTAGGCATAAATTAACGTCTCAAATTATTTTTAGTTTTAACAATATAAATGTCATGTACTGAGTAAAAATGAATCGTTTTCCCATCTTAAAAAGTTTATTAATAAATAATCTAACTATATAATTAGCAAGTGTCCGTATGTAGTGTCAGTAACATTGTAACGTCAATTTTTCTAATCTTCTCGTAATTGGCTAACTGGGGACACCCTCTCCCGTGATTGGCTAACTGGTGATATTCTGTCCCGTGATTCGCTGACCGGCAACGAAATTAAGTTACGTTAAAAAATAATACCAAATAGACATAATACAAACAATTAAAATTTTTATATTATAAATCCGTCATTGTTGATGGGTAATAACCTAGTAAATCAATAATTCTAGATTATATTTCAGGATGCAGTCATTATTACAGAAACCTTGTAACATAAATTATTTCAATATATTTTATAAACATATCCTACATGAAAATTTAACGCATTACGAACACGTTTACAATGATAAGAACATTAAAAAATTGCTAAAACAAAGAGGTCATTATGATTTGGTTATAATAAATGGCTATGGTTCTGATCATTATTTTGCCTTGGCCCATGCTTTAGAAGTTCCAGTAATTCAGGTATGTAAGTATGGGCTAAATTTTCAATAATTCGAAACTGACACGTCGAAAGCGAGGAGGAATTTAAATAGGCTCATGGTTTTAGATTACTCCTTCTTTGTTGTTTCATTGGAACAACGAAGCCAGTGGAAATCCAATGAACTGGGACTCAGATGTGAACTTTTTGGTGTCTGAAAATACGGACACATTTTATGGACGCATCGTACAATATGTAAGTAAAAGAATGTGGTTTGAATTTTCAGACATTTCATGGTTTTGTACCGAAAACCGAAAAAAAAAAAACCCTTATTTTTGTTAGATTGAAAACCGGAGCTGAACCGAAAAAAAATCGCTTTATTTTGCTTCAGATAATGTTTATGGGAGTAAACCAAAATACAAAATACATTTTATTTAAGATTATTTTTTAAACTGATGAGCAGTAATTTTTTGACTGATAAGTAAAAAAAATCCGTTTCTATTATTTCGGGTGGGGGGTGTTTGAGTTTCAGAGCTGTAAACGCTTTCGTTAAACGTTAAAACTATCTATTAATTATATACACAATGCAAAGCACTACCTTTTCTATAACTGCAAAAAATCCAAACATTATTAGCCATAATTTAGACATGAATTAAAAATATAATTCATTTTGTCAAAAACACAAAAACTGCCATATTTTTCAAAAAACGAAATCTGATTAATAATTTCTCTAGTATATTTTTGGTTTAAAGTTTCTTTTTATTATATTTTTAATTTCAAAAAAGACACACTACCTTAGCCATAAATGCAAAAATCCAAACAATATTAGCCATAGTTTAGCCATGAATCAAAATCACAAAAACAATATTTTTCAAAAAACGAAATCTGATCAAAACTTTCTCTAGTATGTTTTCGATTTAGATCAATATACATTACTCAGAAATTTTTCAGATTTTTAGTTTAACCCCTTTGGATTAAAGGGTGCGAGAAAGTGATTTTTTAGTACATTTTTGTAAAAAATCGTATTAAAGTAAAAAAAAAAAAATGCTAAACTACTTTCCTTTCCTTAATCTATGTCTTAAGAGATTTCTTTTGATACCACGCAATTAATTTTAAAATATATTTTTTTTTAACGGTACCTACTCAAAAATAGATATTTTTTGTAAATCTGATCTAAAATTTCTGTTTTGTGAATTATTCTGGTTTCCATCAATATACAAGGTGACTCAAAAGAAATGTTATATTTAGTGGATCGATTAAAAAAAAAGTAAGCCGTATATAGAAAAAATGTTTATTAATTATTAAAATACACTTTTTGGGGATTTATTTCTTAAAAATAATATCGTCTAAATGTAGACCCTCGCGTTCTCGGCACTCATTTAATCGAACAGTAAAATTACTTATGACGTCTCGGCAGGTGGACTCAGGGATGGCTGCCATTTCGTGACGGATATTTTCTTTCAAATGCGCCAGTGAAATCGGTTTATTGGCGTAAACTTTAGATTTAAGATAACCCCATAGTAAAAAGTCCATAGGGGTTAAATCTGGACTGCGTGGAGGCCAATTTATGTCACCTCTCCGGAAGATCAATTTGCCTGAGAAAATTTCACGAACACGTGGCAGAGACATAATGGACGTGTGTGAAGTTGCTCCGTCCTGTTGGAACCATGTTCTTTGGTTATAGCCAGGAAAGTTTTGCAGTTCAGGTACCAAGAAGTTGTCTAACATCTCCACATAACGCTCTGAATTCACTGTAACTGCACGTCCCCTTTCGTCTTCAAAAAAGTAAGGGCCGATAATTCCTCGCGCCGACATCGCAGCCCATACGGTCACTTTAGGCGAATGTAGGGGTTTCTGATGTTTGCGTTTCGGATTCGTTGCACTCCAGTAGCGGCAGTTCTGCTTATTTACGTGGCCATTAAGATGAAAATGAGCATCATCCTAAAAAAAAATGTTGGTGAACGTTGAAAATCGCTCAATCACCTGATTTACGAAATTAAGCCTCTGACTGGCATCTTAGGGCTTTAATTCTTGCACCAATTGAATTTTGCAGGGGTGCAGCTTTAGGTCTTTGTGCATAATGTGATGTAATGATGATCGATGCACATTTAAAGCACTTGCGCGCTTCCGAATTGAAAGGTTCAGGTCGTCACGAACAGACTGATTAACATTCTCCACGTTTTCTACCGTTCTTGATGACCTAGGTCACCTGGATTTTGATTTATCCAGCGTTGTACCAGTCTCTTCAAACTTTTTAACCCAATGTCGAATGAGAGGAATGCTTGGCGCATCATTTAAGTGGCGAAAACCTCGAATACTGCAGAATTTTCTACGCGCTACAGTCGGCGAATCACCGTTTTTGTAAAACTCTCGCACACATAACGTGCGGTCTGCTCCCGAGAAACACTCCATAGCGACTGAATTCCCAAGAGCCAGGCTACCGATTGACATAACCCCCGCGCCCCTTGGATACGTTGCGTTCACGCAGTAAGCTAAATAAATATAAAATTTCTTTTGAGACACCTTGTACATTATGGTTATTTTTTTAGATTTAGTGACCAACCCTTCTGGGAAATAGGGAAGGGGATAAAAGTTTTTGACATATTTTTGGAGAAAATCCCATAAAATTGATGTTTCCTTAATTAAAATTAATTTGTTTATCGACGAATTAAGAGGTTTTATTTGATACCCCATTCAAAATGAAAAAAAATATATATTTTTCCATTAACCATCAACCTCAACCATCTTTCTGCAATAAACATTTTTAAATATATAATCTCTCTTATTCGAGTTGATACTTGGCTTAATATCTCATCCATCTTATTAAATGTCAGGTATTTCCAAATATTGAGAATTAACCTCATTTATTTTCTTTTCAGTTTAAAAATGTCTTAATCTATCAACGTTTTTATAGTGTAACTTTCAAAGCTATGAACAAAATAATTCCTAAGTATATTCCATCGACACCACCCATTGAAGAAATAATGAAAACAACATCTCTTGTCTTCTCAAATACTCATTCTGCTATGGGATTTCCCCAACCAGGTGTACCAACTCTTATATCAGTTGGGGGAATGCATATAAAGCCCCCCAAAATGTTAAAACCAGTATTAGAAGAGTTCTTATCTCACAAAGATGGATTTGTGTATTTTAGTTTAGGGACTACTGTAAGAGAAGATACTTTAAATCAGGATATATTGGGGAGTATTGTGAAAACTTTAGGGAAAATTAAGAAGAGGGTCCTTTGGAAATGGACAGGAAATTTGAATTTTACTCTTCCCCAAAACGTGGTGGTGTCAAGATGGTTTTCTCAACAGGATATCTTAAGTAAGTTTTTAATGAGGACACCGTTATGTTGGACGTTTCCCATTGCTGATAGTACTAGGCTAGAATAGTACAATATAATGAGTATTAGTATCAAAAAGATATAATACTTCATGAGTATATAAAAAAATAAATTCGGACGTTTCGGAAACTACTCAACAATCTGTTTCCGTCTTCAGCGATCACGAGAAGTGATAAACATTTCAATTTTCTTCGAACTTTTATATCGATTATTGTAAGAGTGGGAGCAGGTTATAGGTGCGTTGCTATTGGTTGGCTAGTTAGGATCAGGTATGGGCAGGGACGGGACTACCTGCGGAGGATTAAAGACCGGATTAAAGTTGTTTGTCACATTAATGTGTGGTAATGAGTTGTTTGTTACCGGATTAGTGACTTGAGGATTAAAGGGATTGTTTTGAATAATGAAAAGCCAGAGTTGAGGAAATTCTATGCTAGCTTGGCTGACAGTATCTTCAGAGTTTTCGATCAAAGCAGACTCTTTCAATTTTCTTTTGAACTTGTTTTCCTCATACATTAAGGGTTTAGCATATTTCCATTGGAAATGGTGTTCATTTTCCCAAGCATGTTCAGCCAGTTTGGAACTGTAAATTTCGCCCTGCAGTATCACTTCTCGTGATCGCTGAAGACGGAAACAGATTGTTGATCAGTTTCCGAAACGTCCGAATTTATTTTTTATATACTCATGAAGTATTATATCTTTTTGATACTAATACTCATTATATTGTACTATTCTAGCCTAGTACTATCAGCACTGACAAACGTCCAAAATAACGGTGTCCACATTAATATTGGACCATTTCAAAATAATTTCAAAGATATTAAGTTTTTAATATTTTTAATTTCAACCAATAATTTTTTTTATTTTTAGGGCATAGGAATATTAAATTATTTATAACTCAAGGGGGCATGCTGTCAATGGTAGAAGCTAGTAGTTTTGGCGTACCAGTTTTAGTAATGCCAGTTTTATTTGATCAATACACCAATGCCAAAATGGCCTATAAAATGGGATATGGACTATATTTGGATTTTTGTGAATTTACAGAAAAATTATTTTTTGAAAAAATAAATTCTCTAATCTCAGATTCAAGGTAAGTTTGTTTTCAGGGGGTCATTATGGTATACTAAAACGCACTTTTCACGAGAAGAATTCGTCGCGGAGCACTATCATTGCTATATATATGTATATAGCAACACTAGTAGATTGCGGAGCACTAGTAGACGCTCGCGGAGTACAGTTTGGGAAACTAAGGTGACTGCGTGCACACGTGCTATTCTGTAGAAAGCGAGCTGCAGGGCCGGCTTGAGAAAAAGCGGGGCCCGATGCAAGATGCTCGTGCGGGGCCTTCTTTTTCTAAAAAAAAAAACACATTCAAAATATTTGTATTTTGCAATATTGCACTTATTATTCGTACATATTAGTTGCACTAATAATTTATGAATAATAGGGGATACGCATAAAATTTATATTTCCTTAAAACTACATTTTTTTGATATTTTAATGTTAGTTATGTCACCTAACACAACAAAAATCACATTTTAATTAATATTATAGCCAAATTTTTTAATTAAAATATTGTAAATTTGAAATAAGCCGACCACGCCGCGAAGGTTGCCGAGTAGATACGACTGAGACTGTAAGGGTTTGACGTCACAGATACAGACAAAACATAATGTTTACGTGTTTATATTGTATTGTTTGAGAGTTTTGTATTTGTTTTTAAACAATTTTTCACGCATTTATTATTAAAATAATTTATAAAATATATGTACTCACATTAAAATGGTCTTCACAAACATAAAGTTTACTTTTTTCTGAAATATCGGTTTTATTTCGCCTCATAGCTTTTCTGTTGTTTTTCGTCATCAGGTAATGATATAAATTATTTTTTTGGATTTCTAATTGAACTATTTGTGCACATTGGTACTAAACAATATTTTCGACTATGTTTCGAAGTACTGGGGCCTGGATCTTCCATATTTTATATATTTTAATATAAAATTTAATTCGGTAAACATGTATAAATTGTTTTTATAGAATTAAACTTTATTTTAATTAAAATCACTCTAACTTTACATAACCTATAAAAGTTATACAAACAAATAAGTTCACAACAGACTATGTACCATAGACAACCAATGCTATGTACGCTGGGTAGACTAGTAGTGTCATGTGTCAGTTAGGAGGGTATGACGTCACACGTCGTTTTCGCGCGCTACATAAATTTATGATTTTTTTAAGCCTTCAAATTAAAAAAAAAAAATTAAAACTGTTTTTTATGTTTATATGCAACAAGAGAATATAATAAAAAAATTTAAAAAAATCATGCCTATCCCCTATTATAATTAATAATATAAATAGCTAAAAAGATCTATAAATACCTATTTCATAACGACCACTGCCCATAGAAAACATATTGTTATGAAATCTCATTCTGAAAACAGTACTGAAATCCTGACGCGACCCAGATGCGCCAAGATCTTCAAGGGCCTTGAAGGCCGCACCAGTAATGATGACTAATTCCTTCTGGCATGTTTTATTGCAAAATTATTAATTATCTCGTCATAATTTAGTTTTCTTGCCAACTCGGACTCGATTGACAAAATTGCTAATGAAGAGAATCGCTCCTGACAATACCGTAAATAATTTTTTATTATTTTCAATTTTGAAAACGATCTCTCTGTCGATGCAACTGTTACTGGAATTGTCAGTATTACTTTCAAAACAGTTACAAAATTAGGATACAATTTAAATAAATTGTTCTTGTAAATATATTCTAAAATTTCTAGGCGACAATACCCGACGACATTTTAATTTCATAAAAAAAGGTCTGTACAATCAATGTCGTCTTTTAAACACAGTTTTAAATCTTTGCAACATTTAGACAGATCGTCTTCAGTTATCTCTTGTATATTGTCTGAATTGTACAAAAAGCCAAATAAATTTTCGTGGTGGTGATAAATTTCGAATCTTTAAATGATAAAATTGCTTTGTCGATTATAATTAAGAAGTAACGGGTGTTTTTTTTAGAGGTATAGAACTTTAAATTGCAATAAAACAACAATGGATTATTCGATTGACATGAATTTTTTTTTATTCGAAAGATAATCTTGTGGCATTACATTAAATCATACCAACAAGACGGCGCAACATGTCACACAGCTCGTGCCACAATCGATTTATTGAAAGACACGTTTGGTGACCGCCTAATTTCACGTTTTGGACCTGTGAATTGGCCTCCAAGATCTTGTGATTTAACACCGCTGGACTACTTTCTGTGGGGCTATGTAAAGTCATTGGTCTATGCGGATAAGCCACAAACGCTTGACCATTTGGAAGACAACATTCGCCGTGTTATTGCCGATATACGGCCACAAATGTTGGAAAAAGTCATCGAAAATTGGACGTCCAGATTGGACTACATCCGAGCCAGCCGTGGCGGTCATATGCCAGAAATCATATTTAAAATGTAATGCCACAAGATTATCTTTCGAATAAAAAAAAATTCATGTCAATTGAATAATCCATCGTTGTTTTATTGCAATTTAAAGTTCTATACCTCTAAAAAAAACACCCGTTATTTAATTCTGTAATGTTCTTCTGCGGATGAAATTGGTTCATCAGTTCCTTCGTAAGAAAACTGTTTTGTCTTTCGTCCAGTAGGATGTATTTTAAATTTTGGTTCTATTTCTAATTCTGCAGCAAGTTCCTTTGCGTTAATTACAGAAGATTTAAATCCAGAATCGCGGTAATCCTCAAAAAAATTTAATAAACCTTTTAGATGGAAATTTGAATGGTATAAAGGTACTGCAACTATGAAAAGAACAGATTTAGTCATTCTATAAATAAAAACAAAAAACTCGGGTCGAGCGGGGCCTTCCGAAGAGCGGGGCCCTCTGGCCGGCCCTGGCGAGCTGTCAGTTCTCTGTATAAAATCAGATTTAAGTAATCTTTGTGTGAAGAAGTCTGTACAGCTTTACAACTAAATTTTAATTATCATTAGTAATTAATTAAAAATAACTTCAATATGTCGATGAATAACGGACCCAGACTCGGACCCAGACCTGAAAAATAATCGTGGACCGGAATCGAACTAGCCAGTTCTAAAAACCCAAAATCTAACGGCGGTATATTGGTTTCTTGATCAGAATTGGGGAAGCCTATAAATAGTTACACGATTACAAATAATTATGTTTCTTTTGCAGGTTTAGGCAAAAAGCGAAACAAATTTCAGAAATAATGCAATTTGATATCTCAACAATGAATGAAAAAATTAACTTTTGGGTTGATTTTGTTATAAAAAATAAGAAGAATATGGTTTTGAAAGAAACGAAGAAAACTCAGAAATGGACTCAAATGATGGCTGTAGATACATTTATATTTATTTTTACAATTATTTTATTATTTATTGCAATATTAAGTTATATTTCATATCATTTTCTCTCATATTTAAGAAGTGTAATGCCAGTATTTAAAATAAAATTACAATAAATATTTAAATTATTTATTTAAGAAATTTATTTTCTTTCGAGGTAGACTACTAGGTGTGTAAATTAAGTATCAGGACTAATTTTTTATTTTTTTTTATTCGAATAGAATTACAATTCATTATTGTCTCCCTCAAAATAACTTCCTTGTGAAGCCACACAGCGTTGGAGACGGTTCTTCCAATCCTCATAGCAGTGCTGGAACTAGAATACTGAAATAGTTTTCAGCTGGTCGGTTCCGGACGTTTGAATGTTTTTAAGTGTCCCAAAATGACGTTCCTTGAGGTGATTTTTTAATCTTGGGTAGAGAAAAAAGGTACAAGGACTCAAGTCAGGTGAATAATGAGGCTGAGGAGCCACAGGAATGTTTTTACTGGCCAAAAACTCGTTTATTGAAATTGCTGTTTGACAAGCAGATTTATCTCATCCCCAATTCATTGGTCAAAATCTGATGAACGGTAGTGTGAGTCAAATTCAACTCTTCCCCGATCATTCTGACTGTCAATCGATGATCTGAACGCACAAGATCCAGGATGCTGTCGACATTTTCATCGGTTCTTGAAGATGAAGGCCTTCCGCTGCGTGATTCATCTTCAATCAACTCTCTTCCTTCTGAAAATCCCTTAAACCACCAAAAAACCTGGGCCATTGACAAAACACTATCTCTGTAGGCCTGTTGTTTTACAAAAATTTCCGAAGTACTGTGCTCAAGTCTGAAGCAAAACCTGATAGCACACCGTTGCTCGAAATGAATATCACTCAGTTTTAGAAAGTACGAGAAGGAACTGTTTCACGAGAAAAATCGCCACGGACAACAAAATTACCCTAGTTACCATAAGTTATAGTCAAAAATCTGGTTCAAATCGTAAAATAAAAACTAATAAGGCTGGTATTTTTTACGAACTCCGTAAGTTTTTAGTTAAAAACATGTTTTGAACCAAATCAACTAATAAAAATTGGGTCAAATTGTGCAGTAATCCAAAAACTAAAAGAGCTAGATCTTTTTAAATATATTTATTGGATAGCTCAGGGTTAAAATAGGCTAGTTACAAATTTTGGACTAAATATAAAAAAAAAGGTCTTATGACCCGAGAACCCGATAAAATTAAAAATTGGGCAATAGGGTACCAATTAAATCATTATAATCTAAACGGTGTTAATCTAAAAAACATGTAATTAGGACTAGGGCCGTTTTTACGCAAGTCAAATTTAAAAATCTTTGGACTACATCTTTCTTGTGCCCATCACTCACTATAAAAGTAATATAAAACTTTTATGAATAGGTCCCGTATTCACCAATTTATTAATGAACCTTTAAATATATAAAATTGGAACTACTTAGGACAAATTTAGGTGTTTAGGGCGAAAAGAAGGACTAGGAGGCAAAAACTGTACTGTTCAGTTCATCGAATTGCGTACAGATGGCTCTGCATGTAAATACCACAACAGGTACATTAGCCATGCGTCATCCATTAGTTGCCGAACTCGCCACAGAGTTTCAGTGCGCAACCATCAGTATTGAAATGGAGGCTTGACACAGTGGGAGTATAACAATTTTGTGCATAACCTGAACGTTCGTGTTTGTTGCTATACATTATTTCAAATGTATTAAACAATAATAAACGTTACAACAATAATTTCTCAATATACAGTGTTAAGTTTGTGATAGTTTTGTTAAATATAGTGTGTTTTTTGTGGTTGTGTTTAAAAGTACAGTTGTAAACAAATGTTTATATTATATTAAATTGTGTTTTATAATAAATAATGTGGTTGAATTTTTGATTGTTTGTTAAATGTTTTAATCAAAATGAACTCTAGACAGCATTTACAACCGTTTTTAAACAATTCACTTGCTATTAGACAAGAAATACAAAGATTTGAAAGTGTACATCCTAGTATTTATGCTATTTATGATTTAATAGAACTTGTTCCTGATGCTTGTGTTGCTCAACAAATTCGAGATCACGTCGTTTGCATTGAAGGTAATTTTTTTAAAAATATTGAATGAGTGTTCTTAATCTACTAACGCTTTTGAAAAATTCTACCTGTAGCAGGCATAAATGCATACAGGTTTTTTTGTGCAAGGTCGAATGGAACAACAATGCTAACGGGACAACCAATGTTCAATACATTTAGAAAACATTACTCTAACCCAGAGATGCTGTCTTTTGGAAGACGTCAGTGTGAAAATTGGGACCATGGACCCATAACATAACTATTGCTTTCAGGCCCAAATTCAGAACAGCTAAGGAAATGTATTCTGTAAAAACTCCAATAGCAGTGTTCATTCACTTTATTATTATAATATTCATTAATTATAATATAACTAATATTTCGATTTGGAAGAGAAGTATTTTAATTCCCTATAAACCCAAGAGTTGAAAGAACGAGACGAACAGTGAAAGGAATGATTTTGTCCACAGGAGATCACTATTTTACTAATAATTTAATGCCAGGAATAATTTCTGTGGTGCAAGACATACGTCAAGATTAAATATACCACCAATATACCATTATGTTCTTAATACATATAGAAACCATACACAATCAGAAGATAGAGAACACAGTAGGTACTCCCACCAAATTATAAAAAACAATGTATCCATATGATTAAAAAAAAAGTAATCTAGATAGCCATGGAATTTATTTAATTTTAAATTAGGTTGGCAACATCATTTAACTGACATTTGACGTCTGAGTTTGAGGTTATGTTCAAAATAAACATATACAGTCTGTTCCAAACGGTTAAGCGGAACTAGATTTTGCAATCTAGTTACTTTCATCGTTTAAATCGTGCCTTTCGGCCGTTTTGTTTAAGTTTTGTAAATCATACTTACAATAAACAATTTTTGGTTAAGGTTAATATCATTTTAAAATGTCATTTTCTTTATATTTTGATTTTTTGTGTCATTCTTAATACAAATTTCCCATTTATTTATTTTTTTGTCATTAAAATATCTAAAATAATATTTAATTTTGACATATGTCATTCGTTTCCATGATTTCATTGTTGGAATTTTAAATTTTGACATCCCAACCTGAAAAATGAAATAACCCAACCAAGGTCCCTTCTCGTGACAACCTAAAAGAACTAAATCCCCATTTAGTTCCGCTTAACCGTTTGGAACAGACTGTAGTTGTATTATAATTATTGAAAATACACTTTATGGTCACCATCAATGAAAGTAAATGATTAAAAATGGTAAACAGTAAAGAATTGCCAACCTAATAATTAAAAAAAAAATTAAATTGGAGGCTTGCCACAGGCTATTCCAAACGTTTGGGCGGAACTAAATGGGAATTTCGTTCTTTTAGATTGTCACGAAAAGGGACCTTGCTTGGGTTATTTTATTTTTGACGTTGGCATGTGAATATTTAAAGTTCCAGCAGTGAACGAATGACATATGTCAAAAATAAAATACTTTATCACATAATTTAATGGCAACAAAATAAATAAATGGGAAATTTGTATTAAGAATGACACAAAAAATCAAAATATAAAGAAAATGACATTTTAAAATGATATTAACTTTAACCAAAATATGTTTATTGTAAGTATGATTTACAAAGCTTAACCAAAAAGCTATATCAAATTATAAAATTTATTAGACTGCACAATCTAGTTCCGCCTAAAGGTTTGGAATACCTTATATTTATTTTTCACTTTGCTGTTATTTGGTCATAATGCCTAGGATACGAGATATTTAAACATATGCATAACAACTGGAGCATTATGAATCCATAATGCCCTCTGATTACGCCCTCAACAAATATTAGTCTCATTTACGGTTGGTACCTTATTTTTTGATTGCCATAGTCCAGTTTCCCAAACTGCTCCGCGGAGCACCAGGTGCTCCGGGAGCGTCTACTAGTGCTCTGCGAGCGTCTACTAGTGCTCCGCGATCTACTAGTGTTGCTATATATATAGCAACGTTAGTGTTCCTCGACGAATTCTCGTGAAAAGTGTAACCGCGACTTAAAAATTTTGGGAAACTGCCATAGTCGAAAGGTTTCGTATTCTTTTTCATATTTCTGTTTAGATTTAATTGGTTACAAACTTTCTGTGGCTTTTTGTACATTTTTTCCCCGGTATATTCGGGTAATTCATTATGATTGCTAAATTAATCCTGACAATTAAATGAATAAACAAAATCATTTGTTTTTTGTCTATAAACTGTTTATTGTCAGGCTTACAGATAGGAATAAATATTTGTTAATGTTTACTCTTTATTTTATGTGAAGTGAAAAATAAAATCTTGTATGCACCATTGGCGTTACTGGATGATTACGCCCATTGAGCGACATCCATCTCTAGCCCAAAGGCCTTCGGGCTGTATTACGTCGCTATCCGGGCGAATCATTTTAGTTACACCCGTGGTGCATAAATAACTATTGTCGTCACTTGAATTTTTAGGGGCATTCAATTTAAAATTGCATCGGGACGCCAGGACATTTTCAGTCGGCACTGCCCGTAGCACTTTATATAAATTAGTGTATCCATCTGTTGTCCAATAACGAAATTAAATATAGAAATCCCGTAAAGGAAGAGAATAGAAATGCAGAAAATTACTTGTGGATGAGGAGTTCAGAAATTTCATTCGGGCCGGTTAAAAATCAGACTCGAGTTGGATACGGCCCGCGGGATGTATTCTGGACATCGATGATCTAGCAAAAAATGTTGTGTTGATATTTTTTGTTTATGTTACTTAAAATTTGATTTAATAAAAATGAAATAATATGAATGAAATAAAATGAAAAATTATTGCATTTACATTTTTTTGGTACAATTCTGTGGCAAACCTGTAAGAAACTGTCACAACACATTAAACAACTCCTTAGATACGATTGTCTGTAGTTTAAAAATTTGCCACAGAATTGCCGAATTGTCTGTAAGCTTACAGATTTGGCACAGAATTGTACCATTTATTCTTAACAACTGTGACAATATGGAATAAAAAAAGTAAATACATCCTTTCTCAAATATTTTGTCGCGCGACCCATAATATTTGTAATAGGATCGTCCTCCAAATGTTTATTATTTTTCCCGGTTCCTGGTATTATTTCGCGACCCAATAAAATTTTAATGCGACTCAATATTGGGCCGCTATCCGTAGGTTGAGAAACGCTGCTCTACTGGATGAGTTATTTTAAATTAGACGCAGAATTCAAAGACTTGTAGGCGAGAAATTTGTCTTGTTAAACGTGGGTTTGCATTTATTAAACTTTTTTATAGTGGACATGTTTAATAAATGTGGGCTTCTTGCAAAATTTAATAAGAAAAACGCCCATTATGTTTTTAATAAATTAAAAACTCAAAAAATATAAAACAGAATATGTGTTGTTTATCAAGATGTTTTTATTTTTCCTTCCTTATCCCCTTTTTCCTTCCATTTTCCCATGTATGATTGTAGCAGGTTGTATTAAGATTGGGGTCGACATGACGGGATTGAAGAACAGTAAAAAATGGTAAAAATCCAAATTATTTACTCAGTAGCATAACTAGGTTTTGGCATAGGGGCAATTGCCAAGGTCGTTGGTATTTGAATGGCTGTGAACTCCGCCCTTCTAAATCTCTTTTATTTTCCATCACTTTTAAAAAAGACGTTGAGATATATGTATATTTGGCAAGGACATCAAAATTATGATTACGTATTTGTTTTTAATTTTAGAAGAGCCATAGAAATGTTATAACACAAGAACACATACTTACTCCACGGCGCGCATCTTGGGGGTCTAACGGGCTAGAAGCCTCCTCCAGTATTCAAAAACCATAGGGGAAACTTTTTAAGATCGCAGCGCCATATACGGCAAAGCTGGAACACACGAAAGTGACATTAAACTGTTACTCGTGTATTTGATTACATGGTGAAAATGAACACGAGTTGTATTTTTCCTGTTATCCGAGCTTTTATAGGTTTTATAGGTATGACCAAAAAACTCTTATACCGTCATTTTGTCTGTCTGTCTGTTCGATAAAAATTGTAGCCAAACGGCTAAACCTAGAGAGTTGAAATTTGGCATGCTTATACAATTCTTTGACCCGCACATAGGAAAAATACCAAAACATCTAAAAAACATATTCCCCTAAAAATATAAACAAATATGTGCTCATCGAAAACAAAAATATTTTTTTTAAATTCTGAGTAGGATATCAAATGAAAGCCCTTAGTACGTGGATTAACGATCAAATTTTTATTTTTGCAAAATAAATTATTTTGATGCGATTTTTGCCAAAATTGTGCAAAAAAAATTTTGTCCCACACCTTGTAGCCCAGATGGTTTAATCTAAAAAAATTCTAAGTAATGTATATTGGTGTGAACCGAAATAGTACAACAGGAATTTTTGATCAGATTATGTTTTCGGAAAATACGGCATTTTTTGTGGTTTTTGGTTCACAAAGTACAAAAGTTATACCAATGTAAGACATCCTCATGCAAGGCGTGCGATAGCGTAATGGCTAGAGCACTGGTGTCGTAAGCTAAAATGCTCTTGAAACGAAGGGTTTCGAGTTCGAGTACGGAGTGAATTTTATTTTTTCTGTTTTTTTTGCATTTTTATTATGTTGAAATTATTTTGTCAAAATTCTAGTTATAATTTGACAAATGTTGCATTTAATTTTTAAGAGCGTAAATTTAATAACCAGTCTTATTATATGATTAACAGACGATAAATTATTTTAAAAATATCGTTCATTTTGCCGTGATTACTACAAAGTAAAATTTGTCCTACACACTCAGCATGCCGCCTTCACTTATTATATACCTGTGAAACCCTGAAATGTGTGAATATTCACACTTCACATCAATTTTTTTAATTTAAAGGTAATCTATGATCTACAAGATATGTAATAATATACAATTCTAAAGAAATTTCAACGAAATTTTTGGTTTTTCATTGTATTTTTAATTCTTTTTGACTGTCTGTCAATATAATAACAAAAAAAATATGGTAAATATATTAGTAAAAATTAATATCTCTGCCTGAAAAAGTAGAAGGGTCTTTTAATATATCAACTGATAATTTAGGCAAATTTTGGATGGGATAAATGCTTTTTTTCAGTCTTTTCTTGGACGTAAAAAATCACTTTCTATAAAATGCAACGAGCAAACATGCATGCATGTGCTTGGATTTTTGCCCATTTTTAGTTTTTGGGTCCATAAAAACCTACAATCCACTTTCTCTCTGCCTCCAAACGTCGTTTCAATTGATATTTTTTTCGATTTAGGTAAATTATGGAATGTTTAAGAAGGATTCTTCCTTATTCACGATTTACATTGCGGCGAACAACAAAATTGATTGTTTTCTTTCATGATTCACAAAAATAAAACACAAACAACAAAAAAACACGCATTTCTCCATTGAATAAAACAAAACCATGTCACTTTCGTATCTTCCGCAAATTGCCAGTAGATGTCAGAGCATTTAGGAAGTTTCCCCTATGGTTCAAGTGACACATTTTTCTTGCAATTAATCGTGTACCCCCGAAGATTTTTTTGTAGCTTCTGACTCTCTAAAAAATTGCTTTTGAGCTTCCTTCTCAAGAGAAAATTCTGAGTGTCCGCCTGCTTACTTTAATCCAGTGTTCATATATTTATAGAATGAGCGTTTTTTGGCTGCGCGAATAAGATCGTCCATGCTTTTATGGATCGAGAACGCGGTACACCAGCACAGTTTGATTACATATTTGCAACTTTTGCTATTATTGCAAGTATCAAAGAGTCAGATCTTACTCGCGAACCATACGTTGCCAACCTCTGACCCACACGCAGTAGCGGCCTTAAGGGGGCGCAAGGCCAGGAAGGGCGGCGGACGGTCAGGTCATCACTTGGATTTGGTAGGTGAGGACCTTTTTTTTTGCTCTTCACTTGGATTAGGGAGGTGAGATCAGTTAATTACCCTAAGTTATATTCTACACGTACTAAACTTTATTCCATCCCTATATTTAGTTCAGTCTCTTTATATTTTGGTTTATATTTAGAGTTAGAAATGACCTTTTTTTTGCTCTTCACTTGGATTTGGTAGGTGAGGACCTTTTTTTTTGCTCCTCACTTGGATTTGGGAGGTGAGGACATTTTTTTTTTGCTCTTCTCTTGGATCTGGGAGGTGAAGACCTTCTTAATTATTTGAGGGCGGCAAAAAAATCTCGCCCAGGGCGCCAGACTTGGTAAGGCCGGCTCTGCCCACACGTAAAAATATTGTTGCCGGCGACTGTAGGCACTAGATAACTAGAGATGGGAATTTCGGCTCATTTTGCGGAACCGGATCAGTGGAGGTCGTTCAGTTTGCTGAGCCGGCTCATTGGTGCCTTCACTGGTCCGTTGTCACGTGACATTGCATCATGACGATGATTGTCATGTAATTTTGAAACGTGAAAACTTAAAAGTCATGTTGTCATGACATTGCATTAACTGCCGAGACATCAATGTCACAGAATCAAATCCGATTTATTTTTAGTTAAATTTTCGGTCTTTTAAAAATGGCATATTATTATAACCTCAATTGTCATGACTTTTAATGTCATATGAAAGCGGACCTTTTTATTGTAAGTAACTGGACTTTTTTCATTTTTAGGGTTTTGTAGGTATGACCAAAAAACCCTTATACCGTCATTTTGTCGTCTGTCTGTCTGTCTGTCTATTCGGTTAAAATTGTAGACAAACGGCTAAACCTAGAGAGTTGAAATTTGGCATGCTTATACAACTCTTTGACCCGCACATAGGAAAAATACTAAAACATCTAAAAACATACCCCCCTAAAAATATAAACAAATATGTGCTCATCGAAAACAAAAATATATTTTTTTAATTCTGAGTAGGGTATCAAATGAAAGCCCTTAGTACGTGGATTAACGATCAAATTTTTATTTTTGCAAAATAAATTATTTTGATGCGATTTTTGCCAAAATTGTGCAAAAAAATTTTTTTGTCCCACACCCTGTAGCCCAGACGGTTTAAACTAAAAATCTAAAAAAATTCCAAGTAATGTATATTGGTGTGAACCGAAATAGTACAACAGGAATTTTTGATCAGATTATGTTTTCGGAAAATAACGCATTTTTTGTGGTTTTTGGTTCACAAAGTACAAAAGTTATACCAATGTAAGACACTCATACCCAAAGCGTCCGATGGCGCAACGCGTTAGAGCGCTGGTGTCTGAAGCTAAAATTCTCTGGAAAACGAAGGGTGTCGAGTTCAAGTACGGACGGAGTGAGTTTTATTTTTTCTGTTTTTTTTTTTGCATTTTTATTATGTTGAAATTATTTTGTCAAAATTCTAGTTATATTTTGATAAATGTTGTATTTAATTTTTAAGAGCGTAAATTTAATGACCAGTCTTATTATATGATTAACAGACGATAAATTATTTTAAAAATATCGTTCATTTTGCCGTGATTACTATAAAGTAAAATTTGTCCTACACACTCAGCATACCGCCTTCACTTATTATATACCTGCGAAACCCTGAAATGTGTGAATATTCACACTTCACATCAATTTTTTAATATTATTAGTCTCCAAATTTTTGTCCATTCTTCTTTGTAGTTTAGTGAACTGCCCTTTCCGGTTCAAATGGCAAAATGGCTGAATTGTCTAGTATTCAGCTGTCAATATGCTAACAGGGAACAGGTTAATTTAAGCACAGTACATTTTTATTTTATGAAAATGTATCTATCGACGTTTTAACAAAAAATCAACACCAGAACATATGTAATAATTTCAAACAGTACTACAGTCGCGTAGTACAATATTTGACCACCAGACTACGTATCCGAGCGTGTCAGTTCTCAATAGGGTTACAGTCCGAACTTTGTAGTCGCCAAGTCATTAACTTTAAGACTCCTTCCTCAGATACAATACACAATAATTTTGACGTTCCGATTCGTGAAATTTTCCATTTCGCGCCCTCTTTTGTCAGTAAAAATCAATTTTTTAAATAAAAATATAGTAGGTGCCTAAATATAAATAAAACCATACCGGCACAATATTAAAATTTATAATTTCACGAGTTTTAATAGTTTTCGAAACTTATTATTTATTACTTACTAATTATTTATTACTTAAAGTGAAATAGTTTTGTATTATTATAAAAATATTTGTATTATTTTCTTGATTAAAGCATTCTTTTTGTTAATCCTCCTACTTAATTTAAAACTGTTAAATTTGGCCTTTAAGTAGTAATTGTTATATATTTTTTTATAAATAACTTGTCGTGTTATCCAACTATTTCACATGTAATGGATCATTTCTAACTCTAAATATAAACCAAAATATGAAGAGACTGAACTAAATATAGGGATGGAATAAAGTTTAGTACGTGTAGAATATAACTTAGGGTAATTAACTTTGAACATGACTAATATGGGGTCAAAGTAATCTAATCAATATTGCAAAAATTAGGACGATGCTAAAAAGCTGGCGATAAACCTCGCTAGAACAACCGGAAAGGGCAGTTCACTAAAATACAAAGAAGAATGGATAAAAATTTGGAGACTAATAATATTAAAAACTGAAAAAAGTCCAGTGTTTTACAATAAAAAGGTCCGCTTTCATATGTCATTAAAAGTCATGACAATTGAGATTATAACAATGTGCCATTTTTAAAAGACCGAAAATTTCACTGAAAACCAATCGGATTTGATTCTGTGACATTGATTCGCGGCAGTTAAGGTGGGGGGTATGGTTAATTTTGCATTTTTTAAGCATATTTTTAAGAACGATTTGTGGAAATCTGGTAAAGGTAAGCTAAATAGGTGAAAGGCTATCTTAAAGAACAACACTTGAAGAGTATTGTGTTAAATTTTTATTGAAAAATATTGAAAAATGAGCCATTGGCGTCATTTTTTAGTAAACAATCCAAAAAAGTTGATTTGCGGTGTACACGATATCTAGTGACACAATCATCTGAAACATATAATTCAAAAAGTTTTGATTAGTTTAAAAGTTTCTTCAGGTAGTGACGTCGAGTTTTTTTTATTAAATTGAGTTTTAAATTTTTGGTACGACTTTAAAGTCAAAAAATCGAAAAAAAACGTAAAAAATCGTGTTTGGTAATCGGAAAAATGGTTATAAAAAAAAAAAAAAATCAAAATAAAAGCAAAAACTCAACGTCACTACCTAGTAAAATGATTTATAAAGAAGTGTACAAAATTTCAGAAAGATCCATTCATTAGTTTTTGAGTTATGATGTACACCGCATCAAAAAAAGCTATTTTTCAGAAAACGCGTTTAAAAATAAAGAATGTTTTTTTATTAAATAAATATTAAATTTTTTTCCTCTATGTATCAAAGATATTCGTCACGAGTCCCTTTTCTTAGAGTATAAAGCAGCTGATATCGATATTAAAGCCACATGCGCACAAAAGCGATACAACGCCACATACATACGATAGGCGCGAAATAACAAATAATAGGTACTAGTATTAAAATGAGTATATCTCAGTCAATTCTGCTCCGATTAACTTGAAATTTGAATGGGATACTCTTGAAGATATATACAATAAGCCAAAAAAAAATTTAAAAAATCATCAAAAATACCATACCCTCTCCTGAATGCAATGTCATGACAACATGACTTTTATGTTTTCACGTTTCAAAATTTCATGACAATCATCGTCATGATGCAATGTCAAGTGACGACGGACCAATGAAGGCACCAATGAGCCGGCTCAGCAAACTGAACGACCTCCACTGATCCGGTTCCGCAAGCTGAGCCGAAATTCCCATCTCTAGTTATCCAGTGCCTATAGTCGCCGGACAGACTGGAAGACGCAGTTATTAAATAGTTACGGTATGTTCCTTCTCGAACACTAACACTCTGGAAGCATTCAGTATTTATTATTAAACTGCGTAAAAAATTATGTCGATTTAACATTTCAATTTGTAACAATGTACTGTACAAACCTTTTTAGATTCAATACAATCTCAACGATGCTGATAAATAAAATTTTCACATCCAATCTGTTCTGATCTTGAACTATAATTTGATAGATTGCACAAGGATGTTCATAGTTTTTTTTATAAGCAAACCCAGTAATTATTCCGTGATCATGGTCAGTTTGTTGCTGGTAAAATAGACTTATATTTAAGGCACCGTTATACCAACGTCCGTTAGGTAAACCTACTGCGGTACTTAAATCTGTTACGAATTGAAATTGATGCTTGAATAATAAAATTATATTACATCCTGGATGGTATAAAATAAATATTACGTCAAAGTATCATTTTAGAACAAAAATACATCAATTTTATTCTCAAAATATTCTGTTTTCTTGAAACTGATATGAATTTTTATTTTTTAAACATGGTTTATATTTGACAAACAATTACTGATAAATTCCAACATTCATCAGGGTGAAATATTTTGTTTTAGAAAAGGTAAATGGAGAAGAAAGATAAAAATATTAAGAATAGTAATAAATATTAGTAAATAAATTGCTGTTTTTAAACAGTATCTCATAGTTTTGCAAGTGTTTTTCTTGGCAATATTTCATCGTGCATCTACGAGATGTTTTTATTTTTCTGCAGAAGATTTGTGGATAAGAATACTTATTAGTACAGAGTCGGAATACAAGACGTTACTTGAACAAAGTTAGTTTGTAGGGTTTCGTAGGGATAACAAAAAAAAAATCTTTATACCGTCACTTATGTCAGGGGTTCTTAACCTTTTTGAGCCGCGATCCAAATAAAGCAACTACGTTTATAAAAATAAAAACAAAAATTGGATGAAATGGATTTTACCACTTACTATCCAGGATAATAAACTATAATTCGTATAAAGTTTAGTTTCAAAAACAAAAAAAAAGATAGATTTCATTAAGGAAAATTAGTACTAAAGTGGGTTTTACACGGTACAATTTATTGATCAATAAATTGAAAAAATTGACCTTCAACATATTGATGTGTGTACAGTGTTCAAATTCAATAAATTGTCCAATTTATTGATATAAAAATTGATCAATTTATTTTGAAAATAGAACATGTTCTATTTTCTATACATTTTTTAGGGAATTCTAGGTATAGGCTATTCTAAACGTTTAGGCGGAACTAGATTTTGAAATCTAGTAATTTTTATCTATTAATTCGGACTTGTGGTCATTTTGTTTAAGCTTTGTATATCATACTCACATTGCAAATTCTAGATTAAATTGATTGTCAATATAAAATGTCCTTTTCATTGCATTTTAAATTTTTGTCATTCTTAATAAAAAATTCCCATTTGTTTATTTTTTTTCTTCAAAATTTGTAAAAATATATAATTTTTTTTAGTAAATGTCATTCGTTTCCATGGTTTCATTGCTGGAATTTTAAATTTTCAGATTCTAGCCTGAAAAATGAAATAACCCAAGCAAGGTCCCAAGTTTTTGGTGACATCTTAAAAGAACGAAATTCCCATTTAGTTCCGCCTAAACGTTTGGAGTAGCCTTTATATTTTTATCTGTTTAGTAATTGCCAACATTGTAGCATAACCAAGAAATATATAGGTTATGTGATTCATTTTCAAATGTGACAGAACTGCAAATGTTCTAATTCACCATCATCTAGGATATATATTTTTATTTTTGTTCACAACTCGTAATTATGTGAAGATTTTTCAAAATTTTCAGTCTGATAAATACGTTTTACAATTGGTAATGTAAAAGTTTTCAAAAAAATTAATAAATAAATTTTGTGTGTAAAGTTTTGTGTAAAGGATGAACGGTTTCGGCGGTAGAGACTTATAGTATAGACCAGTGGTTCCCAAACTTTTTCGGTTCCGGGCGCCCTTAATGTATTAAAATTTTCCCTCGGTGCCCCAAGTCAATACATTCAATCAGAACCGTAGCATTACGGTTCTGATTTGTTAATGTTTTCGGCGCCCTTGGCAAATGAAGTAAATTGATAAAATTTACTTCCCCAAGAGCAAAAAAAAGGTCCTCACCTCCTTTCAAGTGAAGAGCAGAAAAAATGTCCTCACCTCCCAAATTCAAGTGAAGAGCAAAAAAAAGGTCCTGGGTCTTCGCGGCGCACTGTTTGGGAAACGCTGGTATAGACTTCAAAAACCACGTGTTTTTGAAGCACTGGGGGAAGAGGATGTCAAGCTCGTTACCCCCTCATGTGCGCCTGCCCGCCCGATTTCTTCCCCCCTTATAATATTGTTTTTATCACAATGTGCAATGGTACAGTGACAGTTTTTAACGATATTATTACGCATCATCAGAGTTAGGGGTCATAATTTGTCCTTAGTGTACCTATTCTGTAAAAATTGCTGCAATGTGTGTTGTCATTTCGTCTCCTGTGTCTCTAGACACAAAATTTGCATTTTTATTCTCAAAGTTATGATGTAAAAGTATTTTATTTTACATAATATGTAAATTGAAATAATTTTGTTGCAATCTTGCATTCTTACACGCCAACTACAACTTTCTTTTGTTTATTAAATGAAGAATTGTATTATAAGTTTGTAGAATGTTGTTAAAGTAATAACTAAATTATATTGCAATGTTTTGAATTTGACTCAGGAACTTTTTAATCATACAAATTATAAAATAATTAAAATTTTCACATATTTTATTTAAGTAAACAAATTATTGGCGTCTTATGCTTTGCTTGCAGGTTGGGCAATCCCTAAAAAAAAAACTCCGATTTTTTTTTTCGAAATAATCAACGTAATATATTCGTTATACTACGAGGATAGGTCAATAAGTCCTTATCGAACAATAGAAAAACACATTATTTTAGTTGATTCATTGACCGCCAACATACGAGGGATGTTTCCTAAATTCTGGGAATTGTGCTATAATTAAATTACGCAGAACTTATAGGCAATGTTATTGGTGCCAGACAAGTCTTGCCATGTTTATACAACTATTTAGTGCAATATTGTTCAGTCTGATTTAGGTGTCCGACTGATATAGATGCGTTTTCATCGCACTGTTTTTGTAACCATGGAAGACGCAGCAAAATCTCAAAGAGCAATAATTTTCTTTTTGTGGAAAGAAGGTGTGAAAACATCAGAAATTATTCAGCGTCTGCAAGGAGTATTTGGTGAGTCTGCAGAATCCAAAAGTACTGTTTATCGATGGATCGATCGTTTTAAAACCGGTAGAACATCACTAGAAGACGATCCACGCAGTGGGCGCCCAAGCACGTCGGTAAATGAAAGAAACATTACTGTCGTCGAAGACCTACTGAAAGAGGACAGGCGAATGACTATTCGTCAAATTAGTGTGCGCCTAGAGATAGGTACACGACAAGTTCATGACATCTTGTATGATTGTTTGGGCGACAGCAAGGTTTCGCCGCGCTGGGTGCCAAGGCTGTTGGGACCAGAACAGAAACTCAATTAAAAGTTCTTTGAGGACGGCTTAAAAAAATTAGTTTATCGTTGGGATAAATGTATTCAGTTAAATGGAGATTATGTTGAAAAACTACATTGTAATATTGACGAAAATTAACAAAATAATAAAAATCATAGCTAAATTCCCAGAACTTTGGAAACATCCCTCGTATATAAGGGAGGTATTGTGATCATATCGATTTTGACATTTCGAGTTTTCGATGGATCTCCACGAATTGAGGTCCCTACATAACGTTTTCACTATTTTTAGCATGATGTTTGTCGGTCTGTCTGTCCATCCGTCCGTCTGTCTGTGTAAATGTGCAGAGCAAATTTGGCTAAAACGATTATTATGAAACTGCATATTTAATCTTTTAACATCAATGGCACGAATTGATCAACTTTTGGTAAAAATTTTAAGATTTTTGCGAATATTTAACAGAAAAATATTTCGAAAAAATTTATTGAACAAAAGTTGCTATAAATTCAATAACTAACAACTTTTATTTGAGACGTTTTTTGATAAAACGAAAAAATTTTGTAATTTTTTTTTTAATTTCTCAATTTTTCCGTACTTACATGTAACGTTTCCATGGTCATGATAAATAATATATCTGTTAGAACATATTGGGCCAAGTTATTTCTACTCTGCTGCTAGAATGTATTTTATACAAGTACTTTATGATGACGGTTGGTCCTGTGGTGGCCACAGCTGATTTTTTGGGTAATGTTCGCCAGGTATTTTGGCCTCATCCATACCTACATCTTGGCTTCTTAAGTATTATATCTTTTCACTTATCTTGCAAAGCTTTCTTCTGCTTTCTCCGATTTTTCGCACGTTATTTTTTATCAGAACAATTTTCCTTGAGCTTTTATAATGTCTTTTTCTCCTCATTTTCAAAATAGATGATCACATTAACAGCCTGTCTTAGTTCCCCTTCTAACCACAAAAACTAATGATAATGATGCTATTTTTAAATACTCCTCTATCATAATTTTTTTCTAAGTGAATTCTATTGTGTGGCCATTT
Source organism: Liopterus haemorrhoidalis (assembly GCA_963971575.1). Lineage (NCBI taxonomy): Eukaryota > Metazoa > Arthropoda > Insecta > Coleoptera > Dytiscidae > Liopterus > Liopterus haemorrhoidalis. Next base: position 3,283,657 of record OZ020615.1, read on the forward strand.
ATCTTCGTTGTTAAACGCTATCTCTTTCACCCGCATCTGTATTTTTGTGTAATTTACTTCGTATCCTCTTCCGCAACCTGTTAAAACTAAACTTAAAACTATTAACTGAAATTGTTCACGGAAACAGGTGTTAATAGCCGTAAGTATAAAGAAAATCTTTGATAACTAAATTATGTTATTCATAACTACAGTTCAGACATACAATTGAACCTCGTATTTTTAAATATCGTTGCTCTAAAACAATAGTAAGATATCTTAAAAAACTAAGTTTCTGAGACATAACTGCGAGGTGTGTAAATTACGTATGCGGACTGGCAACATAGCGTTTGATCTGGCAACTTTTGGGACGCGGGACTTGGAGGGGCGACAGGTGAACATGTGATACGCGTTCAGTACGAGTTTGAACTCGCTAAAGTAAATTAAGTAACCGGACTGATTTTTTAATTATTTTTTTATTGGAATAGAATTACAATTCAATATTGTCTCCCTCCAAATAACTTCCTTGGGAAGCCACACAGCGCTGGAGACGTTTCTTTCCATCCTCATAGCAGTGTTGGAATTCGGATACTGGAATAACTTTCAGCTGGTCGGTTACGGATATTTGAATGTTTTCGAGTGTCAAAATGACGTCCTTTGAGGTGATTTTTCAATCTTGGGAAGAGAAAAAAGTCACAAGGACTCAACACAAGCGAATAAGAAGGCTGAGGAGCTACAGGAATGTTTTTACTGGTTTATTGAAAGGATTTTTGGAACCATTTTTGCCCAGATTTTTCTCATCTCCAATTCATTGGTCTGATGAACGGTAGTGTGAATCAAATTCAACTCTTCCCCGGTCATTCTGACTGTCAACCGACGATCTGAACGCACAAGATCCCGGATTCTGTCGATATTTTCATCGATTCTTGAAGATGAAGGCCTTCTGCTGCGTGATTCATCTTCAATCAACTCTCTTCCTTCTGAAAATCCCTTAAACCACCAGAAAAATGTGTCCTTGACAAAACACTGTCTCCGTAGGCCTGCTAAAGTTTTGCAAAAATTTCCATTGCACTGTGCCCAACTCTGAAGCAAAACCTGATAGCACACCGTTGCTCGAAATGAATGTCACTCATTTTTAGAACGCTCTAGAAATAACTGTTTCACGAAAAAAAAATCGCCACGGACAACAAAATTACCTTAGTTTCCATAAGTTATAGTTAAAAAGCTAACTAAAAACTAATAATGCTAGTATTTTTTACAAAAATTGTTTAACGAAAAACAAAATTACTCTAGCGAGTTCAAACTCGCACTGAAGACGTATCATATGTTCACCTGACGTCCCTCCAAGTCCCGCGTCATAAATGTTGCCAGATCAAACGCTATGTTGCCAGTCCTGTTACTTAATTTACACACCTCGTACGTTGCTTTATTTTGTTTTTGGTTGCTTCAGTTATGACATTCACATTGATTGACATTAGTATTTCATTTAGGCCCGGTTTTTCCACCTTCAGATAAAGTTCCAGGTAACTATCTGACAGATAAGGTTATTTGTAACTTCATCTGCTGAGTAAATGTCATCCCTTCTTTCTATACAAATGTATCTATCGGATAGTTATCTAACGGATAATGAGACTGACGTATTGGATTCACTGACTGGTATTGACATTTATTCAGCAGATGAAGTTACAAATAACCTTATCTGTCAGATAGTTACCTGGAACTTTATCTGAAGGTGGAAAGACCGGGCCTTAATGGAAAAATAAATAAATATAAATATGGTTGTATAAAAATATAATGCATGGCACGATATGTAGTTAATTTTTTGTCCTCGGAGGCTTTACGGGCTTCGGCCAAGAAAATTCACTTGCATCTAGCAATGTAAATAACTATTGTGGATCCAGTAATATGTAATGAAATCCTAAAAATTTCAGTAGTGTTTTAGAACAGCGATATGCCAAATAAGGCGAAACATGTTAATTATTTCTAAACTGGCAGCAAATCCTGTTGTGCGGATATTTTTAGTTACAAAAGCTGCGGATGCGGATCCTGGATATGCAGATACGGATACAGCGCAGAAAACGTATCCGCGGAGGGCTCTAACCATAACGCACCGCGTCCAATACTTACCATAAATCCTATACTTATACGTAGCTGTCCCTGAGAATTTTTGGATGTTGAAATATTATACGCGTAAATTTTTTATCTGGTCAAAAACCACAAATTTCCGTTTAGTGAACGTAACCTACTAAACTCAAGTGTGAAGGTTAAGCATTTATGTGAAGAATTATATGCTAAACACGTATTTAATTACTTAACAATTAGTTACTAATAAAAACTTTCAACACAACTGCTCTGAGAATTTTTTCCATAATTGACACACATAACAACATATTGTATGGAGGTGAGAATTGTTTGGAAAACATTAACTTTGATGAAAGCCGACTTATGTATGTACAATAAAGCTTGAGTTAGAACCAGAATAGACCATTGTACAACTTATACACAACAAATTTTGATATAAGAAATTTTGAAATTGTAAGTCTCATAACTTCGAAAGGAAAAACTATATTTTAGTGGGCCAATTTTAAATGAAAGTGCAATTCTTTAGATATAAAATAGTGTGGTAGAGATAAACACAATCTTTTCTGTAATTTATAAAACATTTACGTTTAACAATTAACCACAATATAAAATAGTGTAGAACAGCGTTTCCCAACATTTTTTCATGGCGGACCGGCAAGCGACCTAGAAAAAATTTGCGGACCGGCAAGTTTAAAAAGTAAAGTGTATGGCAAAATTATTACAAGTGATGAGCAAACAAAAAAAGGTCTTCACCTCCAAAATGTAAATGGTGATGAAAAAAAAATGTCTTCATCTCCAAAATTTAAGTGATGAGAAAAAAAAGGTCTTCACCTCCAAAATGTAAGTGTTTAGCAAATAAAAAAAAAAAGATTTTTGTAACAAAATCTCGCGGACCGGCAAAAAAATCTCACAGATCGGTGCCGGTAGGCGGACCGGCGGTTGGGAAACGCTGGTGTAGAGTATATAAATTTTTACCGACCGCCAACGCATAAGTATAAAGGAGGTATTGTGATCATACCGATTATGACATTTCGAGATTCCGATGGATCTCCACGAATTGAGGTCCCTACATAACGTTTTGACTATTTTTAGCATGATGTTTGTCTGTCTGTCTGTCCATCTGTCCGTCCGTCCGTCTGTCTGTTGGTCCGTGTACACGTGCAGAGTAAATGCGGCTGAAAATATTTCTATGAAACTTCATATTTAAGATTTGGACATTAATGACACGAGTTGATCAACATTTGGTAAAAATCGATTAAATTAGAAATGGGAGTTTACTCGTGTCGGTATAAGATTTTTGCGAATATTTTACAACAGAGAAATATTTCGAAAAAATGAATTTAACAAAAGTTGCTATAAAAGCAATAACTAAAAACTTTTATTTCAGAATTTTTTTGATAAAGCAGCATAAATTAAACTAGTACTTTGTGATGGCGGTTGGTCATGTGGTTGTCACGACTGATTTTTTTAAATAAATCTGTTAAAATACTGTATTTATTATCAGAAAATTTGTTATTGCCACTTCTGTACGTATTTTATTGGTAAGCAACAAATTAGCCACATGAACAATAGCAAATGTGTGAAATATGATTTTAAGTTAGTGATGGCTTTGACAGATCTGCACAATAAATTTATTGAAGCATATTTTCTATCAGGGATAAGTAACGAACAAGAAATTTGCGATTATTCCTCATTAATTTGACTTTTTAAGTTTCCCCAGTACCAAAAGTACCAACTGTAAAAATTAATCTAATGAGCGGGAATTCAAACGCTTTCCAATCATTTATGAACGCATAAAAGTTCCGAATAAAAAAGAGATATAAGCGGCTTATTCTTCAATGAAGCAAATCTTTGACTTGTAGATGATGCAAAATACATGTAGATTTGCTTGTTAGTCCACTGAAAATCTTCTACTTCATCAATCAACTACTTCAACTAAAATTTACTAAATATAAAGCTTACGTCATTGATTGATTTAATCGATTAATTTGCTGATGAATTCTGGAACTTGCCCTTGTTTACGTTGTTCTGTTAATATCAATAAACTGAAATTTGACTAGAAAAAATGAGTAATTTCAAAGCTGTATAACTTCGAACAGAAAAAAGATATTCAAATGGGTCATTTTTCAAGTGAAAGAGAATTTTATTAGCTTTAAATTGATATAGAATAGATTCAGATTTACTGATGCCATTTTGGGGAAACAGTAGTTTTTCGCAATCTCTGAAAAAATCATCTGGGATTGTACTATTTTTTGAGTAAATTTATAACTTATATACATCATTTGAAAGCTTATGATTTTATCTATCTTTTAAAGTTTCTTTTATTTAAATATCTTTTTTTATTTGAGAGTTAAAAAAGTTTGAAATATTTCAATTTTCTTTCATTGATTTTTGACACTTTAATGCATTTGTTTAGTTCCATTCTTTGGTATTGTTTGACTTTTGGTATTAGACATATTGCTCTGTTAAGTTTTCTTCCGTTGTTATAAATAATTTTGAAAGCCACCACAACTTTTGTGGCAAGTTTCTTGACCTTTCTAATGCTACTTGTTGTACAGAAACTAAGGTATTATTCATAACTGACATGAATGAGAAATCAATAGAGTATGCGAGTTAACATCACCGTATTGGAACTGGAGTTCAGTGTTTCGATTCTATTCCAAGTAATTGGTCTGATAGTGGTATTTGATATTTAGATACGTTAATAGACAATCCATTATCTAAGGGTATGGATATAACCGATTAAATATGGATTATTACAATCGATTAGCGAAGAGAGAAATATTTTTACACTAAGTTGACCTTGGCATTTGGTGGATAAAAATTAACTTTACAAATACAAATTATATCAACCACCATTTTGGTTTAACTAAATTGTCCTAACTAATATGTTCTAACGAGGAACAACAGAGCAGAGCAGCATGTTAGAGAAAGGCTGAAGAAAGCAAGAATGGTTATGGGGAAGCTATTGAGCATAGGAGAGAGGAGGTTTGACGATGATATCAGGTGGAGGATGAAATTGTTTGACGGGATAGTGAAGAGTATCCTCATGTACGGAGTAGAGATCTGGGGATGGGAAGAATGGGAGATAATAGAAAGGGTACAAGAGGGATACATGAGATGGATTATGGGATTAGACAGAACAACACCAGGATATATAGTGAGAGAGGAAATGAAGAGGGAAAAGCTGTGAGTGGGAACCGGGGCGAGGGCGGCGAAGTATGAGGAGAAAATCAGAAGGGACGAAAGAAGGAAGATATTAAGAGAATGCTGGGAAGAAAGAATGAAGGAAGAACAAAAGGGTAAACTGTCGGAATGGGGAGAAACAAGGAAAGAATACTATTGGAGATGTGGGATGGACATACGCGAAGCTGAGCGAAAGAGAAACGGAGGAAGAAACATAGTAGAAGAATTGAGGAGGAGAGATAATGAGGTTCAGGAGCTGGAGAGAACAGTAAGAATAGACAATTCAAGGAATGTGAAAAGGTATAGAGAGATAAAAAACGGTAGGAATACCTAAATATTTGAAAGGGAGGAGAGGAAAGGCAGGGGGCAGAGTTAGAAGGATTGCCAGATTAAGTTGTGGAAAAGAAGAACGGAGTAATAGGTATTGGGCAAAACCAGAGGATAGGCTAGGCAGAATGTGTAGGGAGGAGGAAGAATCCTTGGAACACCTAACAAAAAGATGTGGAAAGATGACAAAATGGGAGGGAGAGATAAAGGAGCTGTTAAGTGAAGAAGGAAAGGGAGAAAGGTGGGTGAGAGTACTCGAGGAAAGAAGGGATGAATGCGGAGAGGCAAGACAGAACTGAGAACAGGAAGGAAGAGAGAGGCAAAGGAGGAGGAAATAAAAGAGGAAGAGAAGCGAAGAAAGAGGGGCGGAAGAACTGGAATCAAGAAGGAAGGAGACCGGAGACGGAAGCCGAAAGGAGAATAGAAAGAAAGAGAGGAACACCGGAGGAAGAATGTAGAAGAAAGAAAGTCATAAAATGTATTATTTTTATTATTATTATGATTATTTTATGAGTTCATTTTTGAAAATCGAGCCGTCTAGACGTGGCTAATTTGTTATGGCTATTAACGTGGATATTTTATAATTCAACAACGTGTAGTTTTTATAAAAACGTACTACAAAAATTTATCTGAAGTAGGATTTTCCTCACATTTCTGTTTTTTTTAGGTGTTTAGTAAGAGATAACAAATTGTTGGTACAAATTGATTATCATTAATTTCGATAACTTGCTGGAGTGAGTCATAGCTTGAATGTCCATGAGGGAATACATCAAGGTTCCACTCTGAGCCCATTACTATTCAGTCTCACATTAGACCATCATATGGCAAACATTAAAAAACCAACACTGTGGAATCTACTTTATGCTGATGATATAACTCTTATCAGTGAAGACCTTGCTTAGTTTCGTAATACTGTTGAGCAGGAGTTGCCAACTTTTTTTAAGTTGTGGGTTGCATTAAATAATATTTTTTCTTATTATGACGTCGTAGGCCGCATTCAGTAACAGACATGTTTAGCGGACTATTCTTCCATTTGTAATGCCGTACCGGTTTTCCAATGCATAAATAAGTTAAATGATTAGAAACCAAAAGAAAAATTAAAACCAAAAGGTTCTAGCCATACTTGTGCCAGAGAAGTTACGGATCATTCAGTTTTAAAAATTATCTGAAATGAAAATTGTAATAAAGTTAGCTTTTGGACGCCCTGTATCAATATAAACAAAGCGAGTTTAATAATATCTGTTCGGTTGATATAATACATAAACCCACATATATTTTTAAGTTTTAGAAGCAAGCTAGTAAGATAAGTAAACATAGTCCTTGAAATGGCGATTTGTTATGTTATGAAACTATAAACATTGGCTTAGATAAACAATGTGCTAAGATCGACTCATAAATAATCACAATAAATGTACGTTTAATTACTGCTGTAACACTTATTATGAATGGAATATACTTGTACCACTCAATACCACTTGTAACATAAGTGATAGCGCTTAAACTGAACTCATTTCTAACTGATAATTTTAATTTCTTTCCGTGTCACTCGAGTTCACTTAGAGAATGGGACACTTGACGACCATTGCTAGGATAGCGATCAGTTAATAATGATAATAATTTTTATAGGTAAGCACAGTGATGAATTAAGCTGTCGCCGGGCCCAAGACAAAATTTATATACGGGCCTTCAGACGTCGGAAGATGGTTACAGAATTATTTTTCATTGTTTTTTTTTTTTCGCGGTTAATTATGTTTGATATATATTTTACAATAAATTGTTTGACTTTCCAGTAAATTCGATTAGTGCGTTATCCAGTTCGCCAATTAATTTTTTTCTTTTAATTGTACATTTATATTCATTCGTATAAAATTTTATTTCCGACATACGTACAGCTTTATTATATTTATTTCTAAGATCATTAATAAAATCAAACAAACTGTCCAGTATACAAACTGCATTGACTAAATGATTTGATTGGTCCTGTAGATCTTTATTGCTCGCATTTAAGCGGGATAACATTTTATTCCACGTGACAGTCATAATCGAAAATTTTTTCATTTTATTTTCTAGATGAATAGCTTGAATCTTAACGTGTGGTTTTTGCCTTTCATCTTGTGAAATACTTAGGCCCGGTCTTTCCACCTTCAGATAAAGTCCCAGGTAACTATCTGACAGATTAGGTTATTTTTAACTTCATCTGCTGAGTAAATGTCATCCCTTCTTTCTATACAACTGTATCTATCGGATAGTTATCTAACGGATAATGAGACTGACGTATTGGATTCACTGACTGGTATTGACATTTACTCAGCAGATGAAGTTACAAATAACCTTATCTGTCAGATAGTTACCTGGGACTTTATCTGAAGGTGGAAAGACCGGGCCTTAATAGTGCATTTTTAATTTCACGATAACCATTATTAATTGCCTTAATAGCATCTGCTTAAGAAGATCATCTTGAGGATGTCATTCTCATTAAGCATGCCCTTTGCAGCAAGCATATGGCACGACTTCGGCAGATTTGGAGATCTTTGCAAGAACATGACCGCTTCCATAAACATGCTTACTGTCCCATTCATTTCATACAGCTTTGGTGTAATGAAATGGAATGTTCATGATCTTAAGGATCTCAACAGGAGAACCAGAAAGATCATGAACATCAACCGAAGATTTCACACGAAATTCTCTGTGCAGCTCATTTACCTACCGCGTCAAAATGGGGGTCGGAGATGACTTAATCTGGGGTGCTTGCACGATCGGCTCGACCTGGTTACATTTAACAGTATCCTCAGAAGTCAGGACCCACTATTACAATACTGTAGTGAAAACGAATTAAGCGGCAAAGGAACGTTTCTTTACCAGGTAGTACGAAGAGCAGCAACGAGATTTAACCTGGCAGACTTGTGTCCCATCAGGGCGCAAGAGTGTGGGGGCATTTCTAGGATCGGTCGAAACGTCAAGGTTGGCTAAATGAATTTAAGTATTTTCATTGTACTTAATGGTACTTACTTTGAAAGGCCCTCCACATAGTGGATTCCAAGACTTGCGAGCAGAGCCGCAATCAGGGGGGGCGCGAAGGGTGCGACGGCCCCTAGCGCACTAAGGAAAAGGGCGCCGATGAGCTTGACTAAGGGGCGCCACATTGCGAAAGTGAGGACCTTTTTTTTTGATCTTCACTTGGATTTTGGGAGGTGAGGTCCTTTTTTTTTGCTCTTCACTTAGATTTTGGGAGGTGAGGACCTATTTTTTGCTCTTCACTTGGATTTTGGGAGGTGAGGACCCTTTTTTTGTGCTCTTCACTTGGATTCTGGGAGGTGAGAACCTTTTTTTTTGCTCTTCACTTGGATTTTGGGATGTGATGACCTTTTTTTTGCTCATCATCTACATTTTGGGCGGTGAGAATCTTGTTGTTGATTATCACTTACATTTATTTGCCAAGGGCGCCGAAGCTCAGTTTTGCTCCTAGCGCAAGTTTTCCTTACTGCGGCTCTGCTTGCGAGCGGTATCAAGTCTGAGAACCTAAAGGATCCGCCGGTCGGTTGCTTAGATTCTTTATGAGAGGAATAAGGGTGTTTGAATTAAAGTCTGCATTTTACTTAATCTACATTTAATGTTTAGCTAGAATCGTAGGTTATTATTTTCATTAGAACTTACAATTTAATGCTGGCTGTAAAATCCCATGAGAGACACTCAAGCACAAAAACCTCACAATCACCGTTATCACCTCACAAGCCGCTAAACACCTCATAACACTCACAGTGTTTAACCCGTTAACGAGGTTCTTTTATTTTATTAAACTGTCCTCAACACTTCCAGACTACTTCTGGTTTACCCACTACACGCTACCGGGTTTCTCTACGAAGAATGCTTGGGAGGTTCGTCCGTACACGGTGACGGTTTACTCATGACTCATTTTGTCTCTCACAAGATTTTTCCAGCTCTTTTCTTAAACTAATAATCTGATCTCTAAACCCCATTTTTAGTCGCTGTAAAAATAATCAACTCTCAAATTTTGTTTTTTTATCACTGGTCTTCATTGTATATATATGTATTTGAAAATAGAGATGAGGACCTTTTTTTTGGTCTTCACTTGTATGTTAGAAGCGTGGACCTGTTTTTTCTTTTTTTTTTTTTTTTGGCATTATTTGTATTTCCGAAGCGAAGAGCTTTTTTTTGTCATCGCTTGAATTTCCGAAGCAAGGACCTTTTTTTTAAGGTTATCATTTGAAATTTAGTGAGAACCCTATTCATAATTTAAATAATTTTGTCTTCCCCCCCCCCTAAATTACTGAGTGCGTCACTGTTTTGTTGTATGTTACTTTAAATGGAAAATTTTTGTTTTCTTGTTTATTAATAATCCTTATTTGTTTCAGGTAAGACTATTTCTTGAATATGAAATTAGCTCGTAAGTATGTAATCTAAATTTATTTGTAGTTAGAAATACTAATCTATACTCCGAGGTATAACCTTAGATATTGTTTCTGAATTTTCAGAAGCAAAAGAGAGTTTTCAGAGAGATTCGCGGAACAAATTCCGGCTCAAACTTTCGTATATTCTAATGTTGATATATGCTAAATATATTCCTTTTTATCAAATCCCCTTTATTCGTTTTTTTGCTTCCGAATTCGAAGGATTGATTCGCTATGACAGTTATAGGATCACTTCGGTTATAAATCATGCAAATTTTTTTGAAAGACCTTTGAATATGACTTAATATTGGTTAATATTTCAATGGTGTAACATTTATCAATAAAGGCATTCACTTAACTGGACTTAGGGAATGAGATGTATACAGTGGCGTAGTTTCTCTTTACGTAAAAACTCTTCTTATCGTCATTGCACACCGTACTATTAATAAAATAGGGAGCAAACCTAATTACTTAACTAAAATTGATAATTAAAGGAAAGTAAAAATCTAGCTACCCTTTAAAAGTTCTTTTACAAGATGTGTAAAATAAGTAACCGGACTGATTGAAAAAAAAAAAAAAAATCGAATAGAATTACAGTTCAGTATTATCTTCCTCAAAATAACTTCCTTGGAAAGCCACATAGCGCTGGAGACGATTCTTCCAATCCTCATAGCAGTGCTGGAACTCGGATACTGGAATAGCTTTGTTGGTTACGGACGTTTGAATGTTTTCGAGTGTCCCAAAATGAGGTGATTTTTCAATCTTGGGAAGAGGAAAAAGTCACAAGGACTCAAGTCAGGCGAATACGAAGGCTGAGGAGCCACAGAAATGTTTTTACTTGCCAAAAACTCGTCAATTGAAATAGCTGTTTGACAAGCAGAGTTTTCTCATCCCCAATTCATTGGTCAAAATTTGATGAACGGTAGTGTGTGTCAAATCCAACTCTTTCCCGATCATTCTGACTGTCAACCGACGATCTGAACGCACAAGATCCCGGATTCTGTCGACATTCTCATCGGTTCTTGAAGATGAAGGCCTTTCGCTGTGTGATTCATCTTCAATCAACTCTCTTCCTTCTGAAAATGCCTTAAACCACCAAACAACCTGAGTCTTTGACAAAACACTGTCTCCGTAGGCCTGTTGAAGTTTTACAAAAGTGTCCGTTGCACTGTCCCAAACCAAGAGGTTGAAGCAAACGTCTGAAGCAAAACCTGATGACCTGAAACCGAAATGAATGTCACTCATTTTTAGAACGCACCAGAAAAAACTATTTCACGAAAAAAATCGGTACGGACAACAAATAGGCCCAGGATATTTTCCTCGGATACCCCCCTCCTCTTGTCGGGCCTGAATAGGGGATACGCATAAAATTTGTATTTCCTTAAAACTACATTATTTTGATATGTTAATGTTAGTTATGTCACCTAACAAAACAAAAATTACATTTTAATTAATATTATAGCCAAATTTTTGAATTAAAATATTGTTAATTTGAAATAAGCCGACCACGGAGCGAAGGTTGCCGAGTAAAACGACTGAGTATGACGTCAAACGATAGGGGTTTCACATCACAGATACAGCTACAACATAATCTTCACACTTGTGTGTATTGTATTGTTCGAGAGTTTTGTATTTGTTTTTAAGCAATTTTTCACGCATTTATTATTAAAATGGCAGATAAAGATTTTGTTAGGGCTCAGAGTGATAATTTACCCAACATTGATGCATTTATGCTCATGGAATATATGAAAAATACTGAATGCTACAGTGCTGAGGAAATACGTGGTGTCAAAGTAATATTTATTTTATATTCTATAACTTTATGTAAACAAACGCTGCAACTCTGTAAAATGTAAATATTTATGTAATTTAGATGTCAGAATTTTACTACATTGTTTACATGAAGTTACAAAACGTTAGAGGCATAATTGAAATACTGCAATATAAGTTATCTATTTTAATATAAAATTTAATTCGGTAAACATGTATAAATTGTTTTTATAGAATTAAACTTTATTTTAACTAAAATCACTCTAACTTTACATAACCTATGAAAGTTATACAAACAAATAAGTTCACAACAGACTATGTACGCCGGTAAGCTAGTAGTGTCATACGTCAGTTAGAAGGGGTATGACGTCACACGTCGTTTTCGCGCGCTACATATATTTATGATTTTTTTAAGCCTTCAAATTACAAAAAAAAAAAAATAAAATCTGTTTTTTATGTTTATATTTAACAAAAGGAATATAATAAAAAATAAAAAAAAAATCATGCTTATCCCCTATACACATAAAGGTTTGAAGAAGAGGAAGAAGACGATACGATACGAACAAATAGCTATTGATATGGTAAATTTAATCTCTACGTCTTTGTGTATATATTTTTTTATTAAATTAATATTTGCACAAATTCCACTTAACTTTTTGTAACACTCCACGTAAAGCTAAACAAGATGAATTAAGAATCCCATTATTACGTTAATTAAAACGTCAATCAGCGCCATCTATAAGTGATTTCTGGAATTATATTTCGCCCATCCTCAATAACTTGATTAAATTAGTAAAGTAATTAATATACAATAAACAAAGGCGGCACCCGCAGACTTTAATTACTGGCAAAACTTATTAACCCTGACATAGTAATTAATATGGAGGACATACTCGACGTCCTAATGACAACGCGTCCATCCTACGCGTCCTGGCGCCTGCCTTAAGCTCTTCGGATTAACAGATCGTAAATATCTACATATTAAACACTTAGTAAATATTCCCCTTATTCTTTTAGCACTTTAGGTTGAATTTTTTTATTTTTTCACTTACATAAGGCATCCATCTTGATCTGTTAACCCTATAGTATTTACTTCTGTATACGAGGATCAGTCAAATATAAACAAAACTTTTCCAAGAACTCTTTGTTCTTATTTTTACCGACCGTCAACATATATAAGGGAGGTATTGTGATCATACCGATTTTGACATTTCGAGATTTCGATGGATCTCCACGAATTGAGGTCCCTACATAACGTTTTGACTATTTTTAGCATGATGTCTGTCGGTCTGTCTGTCGGTCTGTCTGTCGGTCTGTCTGTCGGTCTGTCTGTCGGTCTGTCTGTCGGTCTGTCTGTCGGTCTGTCTGTCAGTCTGTCTGTCGGTCTGTCTGTCGGTCTGTCTGTCGGTCTGTCTGTCGGTCTGTCTGTCGGTCTGTCTGTCCGTCCGTCTGTCTGTCTGTCCGTCCGTCTGTCCGTCTGTCTGTCTGTCTGTCTGTCTGTCTGTCCGTCTGTCTGTCCGTCTGTCTCTGTACACGTGCAGAGCAACGTTCGGCTGAAAGGATTTTTATTAAACTTCATATTTAAGCTTCTGCCATTAATGGCACGACTTGATCAACTTTTGGTAAAAATCGGTTGACTAAAAATGGGAGTTTACTCGTTTCGATTTTAAGATTTTTGTGAATATTTCACAACAGAAAAATATTTCGAAAAAATTTATTGAACAAAAGTTGCTATAAAAGCAATAACTAATAACTTTTATTTGAGACGTTTTTTGATAAAACGAAAAATTTCGAATAATTTCTGTAAAATTTTTTCTAGGTCTCAATTTTTTCATGCTTATATGTAGGGTGACCATCCGTCCCGGTTTTCCGGGATTGTCCCGGTTTTAGGTCAGTTGTCCCGGTGTCCCGTAAAATGTTTTCGGGACGGTCGATTGTCCCGGTTTTTACATAATTCTGCATTTGTAAGAAAAGAAATATTACAACTAGTCAATGTGAGAGTTGAGATTCTTTTTTTTGCTCTTCAATTGGATCTGGGAGGTGAGGACCTTTTGTTTTTTGCTCTTCCCTTGGATCTGGGAGGTGAGGACCTTTTTTTTTGCTCTTCACTTGGTTCTTCGAGGTGAGGACCTTCTTTTTTTCTCTGTGTCCCGGTTTCCCTTCACTGAAATCTGGTCACCCTACTTATATGTAACGTTTCCATGGCCATGATAAATAATATTTCTGTTAGAAAATATTAGGCCAAGTTATTTCTACTCTGCTGCTAGAATCTATTTTATATAAGTGCGGTCGGTCCTGTGGTGGCCACAGCTGATTTTTTTACATAGGTTTCCTGAATATCTAAGCACTTGTGCTTATTGGTAGCTTTTTCATTTCCATGTCGTTGTCAGTTCTAGTAGTACTCAATGTGTTGTTGTTAATTGCTATAAATCTGACGTCAGAATAAATTTCCGGTGTACCACAAGGTAGTCACTTAGGGCCACTTTTGTTTAATATTTTTACAAACGATATAAATTTTTGTTTTCATGAATGTAACTTTCTTTCTTTATGCTGATGATTTAAAAATATTTCTGCTAATTTGAAATTTCAATGATTGCAATGACATTCAATCCAATTTAAATAGACTATCCGACAACTTACAGCTAAATAAATTAAATATTTCAAAATGTTCAAAAATATCATTTGCTACAAATAGAAACAAAATAGTTTTTAATTGTAATATTAATGCAAATGACATCTATGTTTTTTGTTAAAGTTTTAAAAAGAACAGATTTTAGAAAAATCAAATTTATTTATGGGATTTGCATAAAAAATGTGTCAAAAAGCTTCTGTCTCCCATCCTATTTCCCAGAGGGGTTCATCTAAAAAACCTCAATAATGTATATTGATTGGAACCGGATTAGTTGAATAGTAATTTTAGATCAGTTTTTCGAGAAATATTGATTTTTTGTGTGTTGTTGAAAACAATAATTATTTTTAATTGTTTTTTGTGTGGTACCAAATGAAAGCTCTTAAAACGTAAATTAAATAACGGAAAGTAGTCAATGGCGTACGCAGAAAAATATTTCGGGGGATGGGATTTTTCACAACTTCGGAAATTATATTGAAAACGCAAGCATTTTTGGTTGTTTTTCCTGATTTTTTTGATGACTTCTGGCAAACAAATTGTATACCATTCAGCATTAACTGTTCTCCGATCCTCTAAAGGAATAATTGCGACATGTCCAGTACAACCGAAGAAACAAGCATTAATTTTCTTGGAAGTGCTTCGTGAACGAACAACTTTTGTGGGTTTCGGTTCATCTTGGAAGACCCAGACAGTGGATTGTTGCTTAGTTTCTGGTTCATATGAATAAATCCATGTTTCGTCACCAGTAACGATGTTGTATACGGATTTTGCAGTGCCTAGGTTGATTTTTTTAGAATTCCCTTACACCAATCAACACAAGCCTTTTTTTGAGCTTCGGTCAAATTCAGCGGAATTCATCGGGAACAGCCAAATGTTCATGCAAAATCGAATGTATTGCAGTCTGCGATATGCCAAAGGATGCCTCTATCTCACGGTAAGACACATGACAATCTTCTTCAATCATTTTGCGCACAGCATCGATGATTTTTTTAATCACAACCGATTTTGGTCGATCTTTATGAGATTCATCACTGACGGACGCACGACCACGACGAAATTTTGCAAACCAATTGTAAACAGTCTTTTCTGATGGTGCTTCATTACCAAAAGTTGGACGAAGCGTTGAGTTAAGCCTTTACTAAAATCGTAAAAAATCATCCAACGAAAACCTCGTTCCATTCCACGAGTAATATCCATTTTTTCACAAACTTTTTTAAACCCTCACTCAACAAACTACTCGGTCAATTTATAAGCTGCTACTGATTTCACAATATCAAATGTCAAATTTTACGAATATAGTAATGATACATTTCAATATTGCCATCTAGTGGTCGTTTGTAACAACATAAAAGGTAACCCTCGTAAATGCATTTCTTGCTGTCTCTATTCTGAACGGATAAAGCAAGAGAAAAATTTTAAAAAAATTGAAAAATATCAACAAGTTTTACGTTGTTTCCCGTCAACTTTATTTACTACCCTGTGCACTGTTGTAAAAATTAAATTGTATTAAATTTTTAATTAAACATTAAACCATAATTAATATTTATAAAGTTCTAGCAACATGTCATAAATGATTTTTAGTTTATTTTGCATAAAGTTTTATGCGGCATATTCCAGGAAGGTTTAAGCTGGTATTATAAAACTGGAGTATTAGACGTAGTTCGTATTTCTTTACGTAGAAAATTCTAAACTGTACAAGTTTATCTTTTTGTGCAGTATCATATTGCTTTTCACAAAACTACATCGCTGTAATAAAACGGAGCACCAGTTATAGTTGGATACAGTTATATTTCCGTGTAGTGTAATAAACGACAGTAGAAAATCCAATTTTTCTATTTCAGTAACTTATTCCTTAAAATTAACAGATTGGTTATAACCAATCTGTTCCAGCTTCGAAATAGGGGATACGCATAAAATTTATATTTCCTTAAAACTACATTTTTTTGATATGTTAATGTTAGTTATGTCACCTAACAAAACAAACATCACATTTTAATTAATATTATAGCCAAATTTTTTAATTAAAATATTGTAAATTTGAAATAAGCCGACAACGGCGCGAAGGTTGCCGAGTAAATACGACTGAGTATGACGTCAAACTGCTGGGGTTTGACGTCACAGATACAGACTACAACATAATCTTTACGTGTGTATATTGTATTGTTCGAGAGTTTTGTATTTGTTTTTAAACAATTTTTCACGCATTTATTATTAAAATGGCAGATAAATATTAAAAAACAATAATTTATAAAATATATGTACTCACATTAAAATAATCTTCACAAACATAAAGTTTACTTTTTCTGAAATATCGGTTTTATTTCGCCTCATAGCTTTCAGCCACAATTTTCTCCTTTTCTGTTGTTTTTCGCCATCAGGTAATGATATAAATTGTTTTTTTTTTTTATTTCTAATTGAACTATTTGTGCACATCGGTACTAAACAATATTTTCGACTATGTTTCGAAGTACTGAGGCCTGAATCTTCCATATTTTATATATTTTAATATAAAATTTAATTCGGTAAACATGTATAAATTGTTTTTATTTTAATTAAAATCACTCTAACTTTACATAACCTATAAAAGTTATACAAGCAAATAAGTTCACGACAGACTGTGTAGGCTGTACGCTGAACACTAGGTAGGCTGTACGCAGTACATTGGGTAGGCTGTACGCAGTACACTTTGTTGGGGTATGACGTCACACGTCGTTTTCGCGCGCTACATACATTTATGATTTTTTTAAGCCTTAAAATAAAAGAAAAATGCAAAACTGTTTTTGCAAAACTTCAACAGGCCTACGGAGACAGTGTTTTGTAAAAGGACCCAGGTTTTTTTATGGTTTAAAGCATTTTCAGAAGGAAGACAGTTGATTGAAGATGAATCACGCAGCGGAAGGCCTTCATCTTCAAGAACCGTTGAAAATGTCGACAGAATCCGGGATCTTGTACATTCAGATCGTTGGTTGACAATCAGAATGATCGGGGAAGAGTTAAATTTTACTCACACTACCGTTCATCAGATTTTGTCCAATGAATTGGGGATGAGAAAAATGCGCCTTGTCACACAGTAATTTCAATAAACGAGTTTTTGGCCAGTAAAGACATTCCTGTGGCTCCTTATTCTCCAACTTGAGTCCTTGTGACTTTTTCCTCTTCCCAAGATTGAAAAATCACCTCAAGGGATGTCATTTTGGGACACTCGAAAACATTCATATGCCTGTAATCGACCAGCTGAAAGCTATTCCAGTATCCGAGTTCCATCACTACTAAGAGGATTGGAAGAACCGTCTCCAGCGCTGTGTGGCTTCCCAATGAAGTTATTTTGAGGGAGACAATATTGAAGTGTAATTCTACTCGAATAAAAAAAATATTAAAAAATCAGTCCGGTTACTTAATTTACTCGTATATATTCCAAAAAGCTAACGTCGATTTCGACCGTACTATACGCAGCAGAACACTGATAATTTTGCGATAATCTAAGACTGGTTGAAACTTGTCTAGAATGGAATATTTCTATTGTGTATTGTTATTTCGGTAATAAATAATTGTTTGACAAACTTTCAGTCCTCACAATATAATATTTGCTGAATATTTTTGTCGTCTCCTTGGTTACGGTCTTCCTAGATCCGTATTATTTACGAATCCAATTAATTTAATATAATTTTAATTAGAATGTCCTGAATTAAAGTCTAGAGTGAGTTCCTATTATATGTTTTTTTTTAGGAAAAAAGTTGCTTGATCCAATTAGAAAAACAAACTTTTAAATGAAAAGTTCATTTGCGAATGTCATGTACCTGATGGTGCTAGCTTAATTAGAAACCTTTTTAATTCATTGCTAACCTTTGTTCAAATCTGTTCTTAAGTCATAATAACACAGAGGGGAGTCAAGAAGAATTTACGGGAAATATTTTGTATAAATATTACATAAGACGCGAAACAACAGAAATGAAATTTCAACAAGCAAAGTGATGATTACTGTATTCTGCGATATTTCTGGTCCAATTTTCGTAGATTTTTTACATGACATGTAGACTATATATGTGGAATATTGTACTCAACTTCATTGAAGAGTAAGAATCTTCTTGGGAAGCGGACTCATAAGATAAAACATATTTTTGAATTTGACCAAGCGAGTATTTTCATTACTAAGCAATATGTGGATCAGTGAAACATTCAACTATTAGGTCGTCAAGGATAAAGTTTGTAGAAAAAAAGGCAAAGTTGGTTGATAACTTACAAATATAAGGAATTATTTTATTCATCAAAGTATGCACCCATATTGTCTATACACTTTTGCCATTTAAGCGGCAGGTTGTTCAGGCCGGTGGTATAGAACCCTGACGGACGAGATTCAATAAATTCCAGGAATGCCAGTTTTACAGCATTGTCAGAATTAAACTGTTTTCCTATTATAAAGTTGTCCAAATTGCGGAAGAAGTGGTAGTAAGTGGGGGCTAGGTCTGGTGAGTATGGAGGATGAAGAAGAAGTTCCAACTCCAATTCCTGTAGTTTTGCCACAGTCATTTGTGCAGTGTGTGGTCTAGCGTTATCATGCAATAAGATAGGAGTCGATCTGTTACCAATCTAGGCCAATATATATAAGGGTAGGGTGACCATCCGTCCCGGTTTTCGGTCAATTTTCCCGGTGTCCCGAAGACTATTCTCGGGACGCCCGATTGTCCCGGTTTTTGAATCTCTTTGCTCTTCAGTTTGAATTTGGATAGGTGAGGACCTTTTTTTTTTGCTCTTCACTTTGAATTTGGGAGGTGAGGACCTTTTTTTTTTGCTCTTCACTTGGATCTGGGAGGAAACAAAGACCTTCTTTTTTTTTTCCTGTGTCCCGGTTTCCCTTCACTGAAATCTGGTCACCCTATATAAGGGAGGTATTGTGATCATACCAAACCATTGTACCATTGTATTTAACAAACAAAACAATATCATAACCATGAAAACGTTACATATAAGTATGAAAAAATAGATACTAAGAATATCAAAAAAAAATTCAAAAATTTTTCGTTTTATCAAAAAATGTTTCAAACAAAAGTTGTTAGTTATTGCGTTTATATCAACTTTTGGTAAATACATTTTTTCGAAATATTCACAAAAATCTTAAAATCGACACGAGTATCCCATTTCTAGTCAACCGATTTTTACCGAAAGTTGATCAACTCGTGTCATTGATGTCAAAAGTCTAGATATGAAGTTTCATAAAAATACTTTTAGCCGAATTTGCTTTGCATTGTTCACAGACAGACAGACGGACGGACGGACAGACGGACGGACGGACGGACGGACGGACGGACATACGGACAGACAGACCGACAGACATCTTAGTAAAAGTAGTCAAAACGTTATGTAGGGAACTCAATTCGTGGAGATCCATCGAAATCTGGAAATGTCAAAATCGGTATGATCACAATACCTCCCTTATATATGTTGGCGGTCGGTAAAAACAGAACGGTAAAATATTAAGCCAATGTCAAATAATAAGCTGTTAAAGTTGGCAATATTATTAACTACAAATTTCATCTTTGACGACCTAATAATTAAGTTATAGAAAATTTTTTTTAAACAAAGGGTCTGATGACTGAATTTTAGTAGGAAATGTTCACACTTCAAAATGACATAAGAAACATCTAGTACTGCTTACTGCCCGCAACATACGCACCTAGAATCATCTAAAATGTACATCGGATTTCAGTGCAACCTCCTATTACTTACTAGATACCTACAAAACCCTAAAATGTGAATAAATTCACGCATCACATCAATATATTATTTTCATTTGTAACAAATTATCAGGAATTTCTTCAGGTAGCCCCAATTTAATTTCATCCAAACCGAGTTAATCGCAGAGTAATTTCCATCATTTAATAGCAAAGAGCAAATGCTTATCACAACTGAATTAGCTTATATTAAAAATTTAAAAACATCAAAAGAATTTCGTTTTTTTAAAAAAACTCAAATTTCCATAACAAAACATCGTCCTTTGTAATTATTCACTGTGTACATAAACACTTTATCAGCATATTGAACCTATATTGTTAATTTAAATTGCTCGGGCTTCGACAACCAATGATTACCGTTCGAATGATGTGACGGCTCATCGGTCTGCTGACGCCCAGGTGTATAGTCACTCGCTAGCTATTGATCCGATAGAGTAGATGATAGCGAATGACCACTAGTTATTACCGATAGAGTAAGCAGCGAGTGTGAACTATTCAACCATATGGCTTTGGCTTTGCTTTAACTGATAACAGATAAACACCTAATCGAGGAGATAACTGATGGACCCTTCAAAAGTTATCTACGCTACGGACACAGACCAAAGAGAACAGTGGATAGCAATTTAGAAATTAGGATTTGGGAAGGGGTGCTTTAGAGAAAGGCCGATTTAAAAGATTTTTCTGGCTTTTTGCTTTAGTTATGCTGATTGGTTAGGGCTATAATATGGTCGATTATTAGGCCTTGAATTTAATTTTTTTAAATGTTAAATGGACAATTCTATGTTAATTTAAAAATAAAATAATTCCATGACTATTTAAACGCCTTTTCTCGATCATATAGTAACGTGATATTAAAAAAATTGATGTGAAGTGTGAATTTTCACACATTTCAGGGTTTTGCAGGTATTTAGTAAGTGAATGATGATTATTTTGGATGCGAAAACAAATTTTATATTAAAATATTTTTTTTGTTAATTTTAATTCGAACGCCTAATACCATTATTTAGGTTTCTAAATATGTGCAGTATTTTTTTTATATAGCAAGGTTCATTAAGAATTTAAAAAATTGCGCCTATGGCTTCCATTGGTTGTTATAAGTTCCGTCCCTCTGATTTCGTGTAAATTGAAACAGAATTAAATTATAATTTAAACAATTTCCACTGGCTATTAAATTTACGCTTTTCAAAATTAAATGCAACATTTGCCAAAATATAACTAGAATTTTGAAAAAATAATTTAAACAATATAAAAATTAAAAAAAAAAAACAAAAATAATATAGTCTCTTCTTCTCACTGGGTTCGATCCCTTTCGGAGCGGGTTACTTGGGTGAAAAATCAGCGTCAAATACCACTAGACCAGCAAACACGTTACAGTGTGGCGTGTTACAAAGTTATAAGTTGTGTACATTATTAGCTAAAAATCACAAAAAATGCGTTTTTTTCCAAAAACCTAATCTGATCAAAAATTCCTGTTGAACTATTCCGGTTCACACCAATGTACATTACTTAGAATTTTTTCAGATTTTTAGCTTAAACCATCTAGGCTACAGGTGTGGGACAATTTTTTTGCACAATTTTGGCAAAAATCGCATCAAAATAATTTATTTTGGAAAAATAAAAATTTGATCGTTAATCCACGTGCTAAGGGCTTTCATTTGATACCCTATTCAGAATTTAAAAAAAATAATTTTGTTTTCGATGAGCACATATTTGT
This sequence comes from Liopterus haemorrhoidalis, assembly GCA_963971575.1. Lineage (NCBI taxonomy): Eukaryota > Metazoa > Arthropoda > Insecta > Coleoptera > Dytiscidae > Liopterus > Liopterus haemorrhoidalis. Next base: position 3,305,479 of record OZ020615.1, read on the forward strand.
TTATATTTTTATGGGAGTATGGTTTTTAGATGTTTTAGTATTTTTCCTATGTGCGGGTCAAAGAGTTGTATAAGCATGCCAAATTTCAACTCTCTAGGTTTAGCCGTTTGGCTACAATTTTTACCGAACAGACAGACAAAATGACGGTATAAGGGTTTTTTGGTCATACCTACAAAACCCTAAAAAAGGCTTCTTGTCCAAAACACAAAAACTGCAATATTGTACAAATATAAAGGACAAATATAAGGAATTATGTAGTTTATTAGATTCCGGGATAATAGGTCAGGAACAAATAATTACTCAGTATTGACGTAAAACTAGTTTCGATAAACTTGTATTATCTTCTTCAGTTACACTATATAATTCGACCCAGAGAAATGATACAAATTAGGAATAATACAATAAATTAGTCACTTGTGTCTTAATTAAAAGGAATTATTTAATTCATCAGAGTATGCACCCATATTGTCTATACACTTTTGTCATTTAAACGGTAGGTTGTTCAGGCCGGAGATATAAAATACTGGTGGACGAGTCAATTCCTGGAAGGCCAGTTTTACAACATTGTCAGAATTAAACTGTCTTTCTATTAAATTGCGGAAGAAGTTAGTGGGGGCTAGGTCTGGTGATTATGGAGGATGATGAAGAAATTCCAACTCCAATTCCTCTAGTTTTGCCACAATCATTTGTGCAGTGTGTGGTCTAGCGTTATCATGCAATAAGATAGGAGTCGATCTGTTGACCAATCTGGGCTGTTTTCCTATAAGTTTTTGCATCATTTTATCCAGTTGGTTGCAGTATATTTCTTCTATGATTGATGAGCCAGGTTTTTTTTGTTTGTTTGGTTTTTAAGTTACCTGTACGAAATTTGGCGAACCAATTTGATATTGTCTGCTGCGTAGTAACACTAGAGCCAAATATACTATTAAGGTTTCGCGCGGTCTGCGATGCCGTAGTTCCAGGTAAGAACTCATACTTCATAATAGTGCGAATTTCCGACCGTTCCATTTTCAACAAAATTATTTTAAAAAGTTTTTGATATTTTTTAGAGCATACAATAATATCTTTAAACAGGCGAGATGTGTAACTTTCCAACAAAAGAAACAGAACGGTAAAATATTAAGCCAATGTCAAATAATAAGCTGTTAAAGTTGGCAATATTATTAACTACAAATTTCATCCTTGACGACCTGATACATATGAAACGTTTAAAATGAAGATATCCAGAGGTAACGATGATACAGCAGTTGAAGCAACCACTTTTATTTATCCACTACAACAGTAAAAAGTGATTTAAATCTTTTCCATGTAAATTTTTCTGTGATTTGATGAAGTTGTAATAATTTTAACATTTGAATGAGATCTTCAATCATTAATAATTTTATTTGACAAATATTGTCCCATTTATTTTTACGATAGTTGCCATAAAAATAATGGCTTTTATATTGTTCATTTTATTCATCAATTAAATTGTGGAAATTTCTATTAAATATTTTATATGACAGTTATTAAATCGGAACAAATGCGAATAATTAGGATAAAATATGTAATTATAAAAATTTAATATTAATATAAGGTAAATTCTCTGGAAAATTTAATATTGGAAACTGGAAAATGTGAAAAATTGCATGTCATGCTAAACAAATATGTACTGAAATGTATTTGACGGCTTTCAGTTTTTACTTTTTTTTTTCGATAATACTTTTTTGATTCATAACGCATTTAATATTGAGGGGATTAAAATGTACTTTTATTAAAAAAATGCCAATTTTTTAGTTATTTAGAAACGCTCGGCGTTTTTAGTGGAGATACAACCAATAATCCCTTATACCGTCACTCACGTGTTTAAACGGTATAAACTGTGAACAGCCTTACTTCGATAGTTGAAATTTGGAATACATATGCAATTCGGCACGTTGCTAGCGTTGAAGTCAACTGCCACAAAAGAATGCTGGATGTCTACGACATTTAAACATACGAGATTAACATGCGACACTTTAACATGGACAACTCTTTGACCCGCACATAGGAAAAATACTAAAACATCTAAAAAACATACCCCCCTAAAAATATACACAAATATGTGCTCATCGAAAACAAAAATATATTTTTATAATTCTGAGTAGGGTATCAAATGAAAGCCCTTAGTACGTGGATTAACGATCAAATTTTTATTTTTGCAAAATAAATTATTTTGATGCGATTTTTGCCAAAAATGTGCAAAAAAAATTTTGTCCCACACCCTGTAGCCCAGATGGTTTAAACTAAAAATCTAAAAAAATTCTAAGTAATGTATATTGGTGTGAACCGAAATAGTACAACAGGAATTTTTGATCAGATTATGTTTTTGGAAAATAACGCATTTTTTGTGGTTTTTGGTTCACAAAGTACAAAAGTTATACCAATGTAAGACACTCACATGCATGGCGTGCGATGGCTACATGCGTTAGAGCACTCTTAAACTGGCTGGAAAACGAAGGGTTTCGAGTTCGAGTACGGAGTGAATTTTATTTTTTGCATTTTTATTATGTTGAAATTATTTTGACAAAATTCTAGTTATATTTTGACAAATGTTGTATTTAATTTTTATGAGCGTAAATTTAATAACCAGTCTTATTATATGATTAACAGACGATAAATTATTTTAAAAATATCGTTCATTTTGCCATGATTACTACAAAGTAAAATTTGTCCTACACACTCAGCATACCGCCTTCACTTATTATATACCTGCGAAATCCTGAAATGTGTGAATATTCAAACTTCACATCAATTTTTTTACCTGGGGTGGTATATGAAATATAAGATCACAGTCTACTAATGGTTCAAAATTTAAAAATTAAAAAAGGTTGATAACCATTTATCTAGAAAGTATAGGCAAACAAGAATCCATAAGAAGAGAAGACAGATACTAAATGGAATATTATTATACGTTAAAATTTATTAAAATTGAAAATTTAAAATAAAATTTATGTCCTAAATTTTAATTCAAATTCTTTTCTTTTGATGACATGATTCATGGCCGACTTTCCACAGTGTCCTTAAAATAAATTCAATCAGATATGGCCATTAACCCAGTGTACCTGTGGCTATAAAACATGGCATGCGGTAGTGAATACCGTACTACACTCAGCCGTAGTTCAGGCCTCGGGCTTCTAATTACGTAATACCAACAAAAAATACCAATTCATTATTTATTATCGAATTAATTGAAAATGGAAGATGTTTGAAGGAATTTGCACCAGCTGCTAAGCGAATTTGAAAGTATATACAGTTGTTTATAATCTGAGATATTGACCAGATCAAAAAGGTTCAACGTTTCTAAACAGTTCTGAGACAGGTACACATAGGTCGCCTAGAGAGCAAATAGTTTGGTTATTGTCAACTGACAATAACTGAAGCGCCTCTAGTGAGATTTTGAGAAACTGACGGTTGTAGGATAGTCGAGTTTGTGACAAGCATGGGAATATGTTCTTAGAAGTGGAAAGACAGTTAAAGACCATTTTAGAGTGTGTTCCCGTGTGTTTCAATAAATATCACATGAAGATACCATTGAACCTGTCAAAAATATCGTACCAAAGTCAGCCATGATGTGAATGCAATAGCGCCTCTATCGGTAGTGTCAGATGCCAATAGCCAACAGGGAAAGTAATATACGAGGCTACTTTTTAAATTTTTATAAAAACTAAGATAAAACATTTTTTTTTTTTTTTTTTGGAACAAACTGTTTTATTGCATTTCAAAATATTCGCCTTTAAGATTTATACACTATTGCATGCGTTCAAACCAATTCTGAAAATATTTTTTCCACTCTGAAGTTGATATCTCAAAAACATGTTTTTCGAAGGCTTCAACAGCATATTGAGGTGATGAAAATCGCTGTCCACGCATTTTTTGTTTGACATTCGGGATCAAAAAAAGTCGTTAAGGGATAAATCAGATTAATACGGGTAATGAGACATTAATTTGATGTTTTACTCCTTCAAATAATCAATTGTTTGACGTGCTGTGTGAGAGCTTGCATTGTTGCGACGTTTTTGGTTATTTTTCCTGATTTTGTCGGTGACTTCTGGCAAACAAATTATTGTATACCATTTAGCATTAATTGTTCTCCGATCCTCTAAAACAGCGATATTCAAACTGTATTCCATGGAACCCTGGGGCTCCACAGAAGGTCCTCAAGGGTTCCATGAGCTTTTTCCCCTCGTGTAGTTTAGAGGTGAGTGAGAGGTGTAGACATTTTTTTGCTCCTCACTTGGATTTTGGAGACGAGCAAATCTTAATAAAAAATATACTGTATTTCCAAAATTTTTTTTCAATCTTGGGGTTTCCCTAAGGGGTATTTTTTGGGGTTCCACGGAATATTGTTAGACTGTAAAGGGTTCCACGACTCGAGACAGTTTGAAAACCACTGCTCTGAAGGAATGGTTGCGACATCTCCCGTACAACCGAAGAAACAAGCGATCTATTTCTTGGAAGTGCTTCGTGAACGAACAACTTTATTGGTTTCGGTTCATCTTGGAAGACACAAACAGTGGATTGTTGCTTAGTTTCCGGTTCATATGAATAAATCCAAGTTTCGTCACCTGTAACGATGTTGTATACGAATTTTGCAGTGCCTAGGTTAATTTTTTTTAGCATTCTCTTACACCAATCAATTCGAGCCTTTTTCGAGCTTCGGTCAAATTATGTGGAATCCATCGGAAACAAATCTTTTTCACAGCTAAATATTCATGCCAAATCGAATTTATTGCAGTCTGCGATATGCCAAAGCATTCCAAATTTCAACTCTCTAGGTTTAGCCGTTTGGCTACAATTTTTACCGAACAGACAGACAGACAGACAGACAGACAGACAGACAGACGACAAAATGACGGTATAAGGGTTTTTTGGTCATACCTACAGAACCCTAAAAATGGATGTGAAGTGTGAATTTTCACACATTTTGTAGGTACATATTTAATGAGCGTAGGAAGCCAATATCATCTTGTATACTAATTCTCACTAAACCACGCTATTCAAACAAAAACAAAACAAAAATTATATGGATTAAATAGAATAAATTGAATTTGTTGTGTGCTACATTTTTTTGCGTTCATAATTTACAGTTATCTAGAATAATATCATGTATAAAAAATTGTTTTTTTCCTCACATGGAAAAATATTACATGCAATAAATAATTCAGAATGTAATAAGCGGCGCTAAGGCATGAATTAATGCATTTATAATAACCAGCTAAACAGCATTCTTTAAATAAATATGTATGCCATCATATTAATGTCCGTAACAATACTCAAAGCAATAAATAAATACGGACATTTAACTTTTATTTAAAACTAGCAGTATACCTGCTGCTTCGCTACCGGAAAAAATGCATTCGTAGTCAGCTTACACTGGACACATGTCAAATTGGGTTCAGGTTTAGCTAGTTGTGAATTGTTTTAGGAAGATCCTAGCGGATGATCTCCTTTCTGAGCTCGTTTCGCCCCCCTAAAATGACAAGACCGGCGAGCAAAGCGTATATACACATTTCAGATTAATTTATTTATTATGTTCTCTCCGTGATTACGATCTATAAATTGTAGATATATAGGTCAAAGGCTTTTTTTAACCAAAAGGACGACACTGATATCAATATCTCAGATTTGAATTTTCTGCGACAAATAACGGTTTGCATGTTACCTCCTTATATAAATGCAAATTGTGAGTTATCTATTGACCTGAGGTACCAGGCGTGTAAATTAAGTAATCGGACTGATTTTATTTATTTTTTTTTTATTTGAATAGAATAACAGTTCAATATTGTCTCCCTCAAAATAACTTCATTGGGAAGCCACACAGCACTGGAAACGATCCTTCCAATCCTCATAGCAGTGCTGGAACTCGTTTACTGGAATAACTTTCAGCTGGTCGGTTACGGACGTTTGAATGTTGATTTTACAATCTTGGGAACAGGAAAAAGTCACAAGGACTCAAGTTTGGCGAATAAGCAGGCTGAGGAGCCACAGGAATATTTTTACTGGGCAAAAACTCGTTCATTGAAATTGCTGTGTGACAAGGATTTATTTCATCCCCAATTCATTGGTCAAAATCTGATGAACGGTAGGGTGAGTCAAATTCAACTCTTCCCCGATCATTCTGACTGTCAATCGACGATCAGAACGCACAATATCCCGGATTCTGGCGACATTTTCATCGGTACTTGAAGATGAAAGCCTTCCGCTGCGTGATTCATCTTCAATCAACTCTCTTCCTTCTGAAAATGCCTTAACTTAAACCACCAAAAAACCTGGGTCCTTGACAAAACACTGTTTCCGTAGGCCTGCTGAAGTTTTGCAGTTTTCGTTGCACTGTGCCTAAGTCTGAATCAAAACCTGAAAGCACACCTTTGCTGCTCGAAATGAATGTCACTCATTTTTAGAGCGCACTAGAAAAAACTGTTTCACGAAAAAATACTCCCCATATTCATTTTTCTACCTTTTCCCTTCCATCTCCCTTCCTGAAGAGCATTTAAAGTAAGCTGTTTTTTACTTAAATATGTTTTAAAACTTTTCAGCATTCCCTGCAATTCTTCTTCTGATGGCAATGAAGCCATCAAAACCATGCCATCTGCAGAAGCAGATATTACGTGAACAATGTGGGGCTTAATGGGCATCCTTGCCGAAGTCCTTAAACTGTCCAAAATTCTTTCGTTTCCTTCTGTCCCACTCTTACCATATTACTGGTTGCGCTGTATATTTCTTCTATTTTATCCATAATTCTATATGTTATGCCCATTACCTTCAAAGTCTTTATTAGCTCGGTTCTGTCAACAGAATCGTACACGACCTGCAAGAAATGCGTAGCAGAATCCCGGTATCATACGTGATGATATATATATTTTAAAATATTTCTAGATAAATGTCTTAAATATCTTGGTAAATTACGAAAACCGCATCAAAATGGGTTCATCAATTTTCGAGTATAAAGGTAACATACAGACAAATGCTCCCTTTTATATATTTAAAAATTTCCAATATTACTTAAAACAAAATAATAAATGAGTGGCAGACGGTTACAGTGGATATGATTTGCCCCAATTGTCGACTGTGTTAGTAGTGATTTTACTTCGATGTTAAATTAACAGCTTTACTTAAATATTAAGTTATCAGTTATGTTCAGAATAACACCATAACTCATTAACATATTGGATTTTTTGCAAGTGATATCTTCAAGGCTTCAACAATAAATTTTGATAATTTTTATTGTTATTTCTTATTGAAATATTATTTTTTTGCGTCTTTTGCTAACCTTCAAATGATGTAATACTTGTTTACTTGAGTTGGCGTGGGATTCAACTGTGGTAAACCAAAATCCATATGCATACACAGGAGTAATTCGCCAAATCGGATTGTGTCCTGACGCGACGCTTCGTGACGTCGGACGACGTCATTATACCCGTCTACTATCATCCATATTAATTGGGTTAGTTAATTAAATTTTTCAACAAAGATTATTAGCACTAAAGTCTATTAAAGGGGGATTCCGAAATTTCTCAACACCAAAATGGTTAGTTAGATAAAAATTATTGGCGTACAGCATTATGGCTATTTGCGCTTAATAGAGACCATCTTAATGACTAGAATATTAGAAAACTATAGTAAGTGGAACAATAAATAAATAAATAAAATTCTATAAACGTACACAAAGAAAGATACCTTGCAGGGACAAATACATATAAACTAGAATAAAAGTCTATTCGATTACCTGAACAGACGTAGTACAGTTGAAATTTGGCATGCTTATACAACTGTTTGACCCACATATAGAAAAAATCAGCTGTGGCCACCACAGGACCGACCGCCATCACAAAGTACTTGTATAAAATACATTATAGTAGCAGAGTAGAAATAACTTAGCCTAATATTTTCTAACAGAGATATAATTTATCATGACCATGGAAACGTTACATATAAGTATGAAAAAATAGATACTTTTTAAAACATTTAAAAAATTTCAAAATTTTTTCGTTTTATCAAAAAATGTCTCAAATAAAAGTTGTTAGTTATTGCTTTTATAGCAACTTTTGTTAAATAAATTTTTTCGAAATATTTTTCTGTTGTTAAATATTCGCAAAAATGTTAAATTCGACACGAGTAAACTCCCGTTTCTAACCGATTTTTACCAAAAGTTGATCAACTCGTGCCATAGATGTCACAAGCTTAAATAGGAAGTTTCATAAAAATCCTTTTAGCCGAATTTCCTCTGCACGTCTACACAGACAGTCGGACGGACAAACAGACAGACCGACAGACATCATGCAAATTATTTAAATTTTGTTTAATAAATTTAAATGGAAGCTCTTCGTACTCAAATACTCCAGTACTCATTTATTTTTATTTTTTTATATTTTGTGCTATTTTTTTTTCTGTTCTTATTTTTATTTTTATTTTTATTTTTATTTTGTATTCTCAGTATATATAGTTATTTGTAAATAATTTTGACAATTTGCTGTAAATATAATAAATAATAAAAAATAACGAATAAAAGTGATGATCAAAAAAAAAAAAACTGTTGAATTTAATGAACAAATATTCGTAGACATCCAGTATTATTTTGGCTTCTTACACTTATTAAATACCTACAAAACCCTGAAATATGTGAAAATTCCCACTTCACTTCAATTTTAATTTTAATACCGTCAGTAAACTTGTTTGTTTCGGAAAAGGAGTATTAATATTCAAGATAAGTTTCAAAATAAGAATTCATACTAAATCTTGTTTAAATCTTCAACTATCTCTTGCAGGTAACTTTTTTTTCCAAGACAAAGAATTAAAGTTCTGGATACAAATACCTTTTCTCAGAAAAATAATTGTTCCTCTTTAAATAAAGCCTTTTATTCCTTTATCCCATAGGATTAACTTTACTGTAGGATTATTAGCTTAGGATTTAACTCAAATAATTTTTCTCAACTGAAAAATAGACAATTTTTCATCTTGATCCCACTGTGAAATATATTCAGGATACTGTCATATTTTCAGGAAATGACATACTGAAGATCCTGTTATGACAATTATGTTTTATATGAGATATAAATTATCTTACCACAATTTATTTACAGGAGAATGCATTTGCGGAATTGAATTTGATAGAATTTGACCGTGTTTGAAGTATTGTTCGTTCTACCGGTGAAAGATTTTCAATTTTCACAAATCTGGACTGCACGCTATTCTATTTTTAACAGATTTTTTTGCAATTTTTTTCTACCACGCTTCGATTTGGTGATAATATATTGCTTTTTTAATAGAGAATACACCGAAATGCTCCAATTTTTTTTTTTCGGATATTGATACAAACTCCACAATATTACGATATGTTCTGACGCAACCGGGACTAACAAAGCATTTATAACGAATGGTGTTATTCTGAATAAAATACGTTAACCTTGATACTCTAAAATGCTACTCCGTCCGTCTGAAAATATGGTATACTTTTTGATTTTTTTCTTGTCCGAAAATATGATATACTACTCTGTCAAAAAAGTAGCGGAAATTTGTGATTTAAAAAGCCCGCGCTAATAATTTTTTTCTCATAAGATGGCAGCACTGTCTCTAATTACATTGTCAAACATGAGCGCCATCTGTCAACCAGTTTGATTACATCGGCTGTTTTAGTTAACACACTGCAGTAGTGCGTCGTGATTTTTACAATGAACAAAACTACTGAACATAGAGTTTGCCTTAAATTCTGTGTTGCGAATGGAATTACGTGTACCGACTCGTTAAAAATTTTGGAAAAGTGTTATGAAACAGCTATATCAAAAACTCGTAGGCCAGTGGTACAAAGCGTTTAAAAATGGTCGATAGATCGTCGAAGACAAACCACGTTCTGGACGGCCTTCGACCGCTTCAACCGACGAAATCATCGAAAAAGTAAAGGAAATTGTGCTCGATAATCGGCGTTCTAGCTTAAGAGGGATTTCACGTGATTTGAACTTTTCTCACGAGTCTGTTCGGTCATGCTTATCTCGTGTTTTTTTTTTCCCTTTTATTTGTTGGCTTTAGCTGCTTTGGCTATTAGCCATGTATTAATACAGAGATTACAATATTTTAAAAATTACATTTATAATTTGATATTTTCTGCTTTAATATAGTTATAAATAATTTCATAAATATCTAGAGAATTAGTAGCAAGAAGCGTTTGAATATTGGTAGGTAAGGATATTTTTTTGACAACTAAATTTTGTATGAATAAGTTACGATTACGAAAATGAATAAATGGTTAGAATCACTGACAGACAAATTATCACACGGACAGAAAGGAGACGAAACCATGTTAATTCTATGCAGGTGATATGGAGAGAAGTTGTGATTAAATCTAAGCCGGATAAGAGATAAGAGTAGATATAAAAGATCTGTTTTGGTGAGAAGAAAACCAAGGCTTTCTAGGAAGAAGAGGTTGAATTTGACCGTAGTATGATCCTTTGTGTTGTAGAGAATCTATGTATTCTTGTTGCCGTTGGTTGTATATGGAAGATTTGAAGATTTACATACTCTCATTGTTGTTTAGAGTAATATTTAAGAGGGAGCCATTTACAGCTGCTTCTTTGGCTAGAAGATCGACTTGAACTCAAAATCTGAGTGGCCTTTACTCCAGCATATTTTTATAATTTTACCGTTGATCGTAAGATCGTTAAGGCATTTAATAACATAAATTAATGAATAATTCTTTTTCTCAAATCCAGTGGTTTTCATTGAGTGCTTATATTTGTGAAAATTGAATAATATAGCTTCATTGATATATTTCTGCACCCTCGTCTTCAAAATTAAATATATTTTCGAGTGATTTTATTTTCCTCACACAATATTGAGGCATTTTTCAATTGTAATCGGGCAAATTGAATTGAGTGAAACCATTGTATTCGTTATTGTTATGAGTGAAAATATGAATACTGTATTCCGTAAAACAATACTGCGTTTTATGAAATCGAATTATTTGTTATGAAAACAATGAAAAATAAAATTTATTTCTCTCTATGATAAAAAAATAAAAAATTAAATAAAAAGCTTTAATAACAGAATATTGTAATTAAAATTTTATATTTTGTGGTAAAATTTTAACACAAAAACTAATTAGACCTAAAAGAGAGAGACATATATATACATATATATATATATTGATAATAACAGAGGTATGTTACGTTACGGGAAACGAAAAAAAAAAAAAAAAAACCAGAGTTGTGTGATTTTGCATACATTTCAGAGTTTTGTAGGTACGTAACAATGTTTTGGGAACATATTATGGGCAAAGAAGTTTTGCTTTCATTATCTTGAATCCATGTCGTACAGTTTCAGTATCGTTTGCACTCCATTACGAGTGTGTACACTGTTGAGCTGTATGCTATATTTAAGGCTGTGTGTTTTGTTTCATTAGACCAAAGTCGTTGAAGTGTTATCTTGACAGACTCTCTGAGTGCTCTGAACAGTATCCAAGACTCAGATCCAGTGCATCGTCTTGTACTAAAGATCCGGTTGCTACTCCACAAACTGAATGTTTAGAATGTGAGGGTAGAGCTGTTCTGGATACCGAGACATGATGGTATTAAAGGCAATGAAGCACCAGATGTAGCTGCAAAAGCCGTCTCCCACAAACCTATGATGAATGGAGCAGCATACAAAAGTTGAGACAGATTAAGGGAGACTTTAAACCTTGGGGTTCTTCCTGCAGAATTAACCGCAAGAAAGAACTGTTGGTGGACCATGGTCACCTGCTGTGGGAGCCGTTATTTCAGAAATAAAATTTCATTATTATTTTAAATAAAATTATTCAATTAGTTAAAAATTATTTAAATATAAAAACTAATCTATTTTAAGATAAACATCCTCAAAGATTAACTGAGCATATATTTTTTTAGTTAAATGTTGAAAGACAAGGGTAGAATTTACGATCGTATGTTATATGATTGGTTTAAAATATCGTCACCGTTTATCTCAAATATATGGTCGAATGTTTACACAGATGCTGATATGCGACCATATATTTGCAGTCATATGGCGTAGGTAATTAGAGTCAAAAATAATTATTTGGTTTTATTAATTATTGGGGTAGAAATATGAGTCTTCAAGATAAGTTAAAAGGTTTTTGTTGTTAATTGGAGAGATTGTTTTTACAACCACAAAAAAGTGGGGTTCAGAGATAAAATTATTAGTTTTAAGAAAAGGGCTAGGGAAATATTGTGAGAGACATGGGAGTCGTGAGTAAACCATCATCGGAATTGGATGAACCTCCCAAACATTTTTTATTGAGAAACCCGGTAGCGTGTAGTGAATAAAAAGTAGCCTGGAAGTGTTGAGGACAGTTTGAATGAATTGAACGAACCTTCATAACGGGTTAAACACTATGAGTGTTGTGAGGTGTTTAATGGCTTGTGAGGTGAAACGGTGATTTTTGTGGAGTGTCTCTTACAGGATGTCGTAGCCAGCATTTTAATTGTAAGTTCTAGTGTAATTATTAACGTCAATCTTAACAAAACATTAAACGTAGATTAAGTAAAATGCAAAATTCAATTCAAACACCCTTATTCCTGTCATAAAGAATCTAAGCAACCGGCTGGCGGACTTTTAGGGTTTCAGACTTGATTCCGCTCGCAAGTCTTGGAAACCACTATGTGGAAGAGCATTTCAAAGTAAGTACCATGAAGTACAATGAAAATATCAACCGTGATCAATCCTAGAAATGCTCCCACACTACTTCGAGGTGACGATCCTCCTATTTCTGAGACGTGTAACATAGATTTGTCTGTGTTACACAGTTTAAGGCCGCGAACATACAGAAACCTGGTAAATCAGCGCTGACAATTGGTACCGAAAACAAGCGTACTGGGTTACTGGTTGAGCACACGATAAACGCTGATATTGCATGTGATACTGACAGATGACATAACCTATATATTGAAGTTTTTATTTATTTTTTCCTATTTATCGTACATTTTTAATTATATTGGCCTAGCATAGAGTGAACGCTAGTTTTGAAAGTGTATAGTTACTTTTTCGTATATTTCGAATATAGGTAGTCCACGATCTTAGGACTATGAAGTAAAAGGAACAATGGTTAAAATATATTTAAAAGAAGGAGAGTTAGTGTTGATAATGATTTGTTCTTCTCCTCAGAACTTGTGTTTATGAATAATTTTTCGATCAATTGTGCTAATAGTGGTAGAAAGCACACATGTGTTCCACAAAGCATTCTAGGAAAAATCTATTTGTTTCATATTTCTTTTTTTTTGTGGGAAAGATCAGAATTCTCCGGGAAGTAAAACAATATGTTGCAAACTGCACCTGAGTCACAACGTTTCACGCTTCTCAGATCAATATAATATCCAGGAATCGGGAGACACTAGGATATGTGAAAATGTTGAAAAAACTCTACCTGGACACAATCAAATTGGGCATATCCTACATTAAATATTCAAATTGGGCATACCCCGAAAAGAAATTTTTAACAAATTTTGAAGTAGAAATACCTCACCAGTGGCGTATCAGTATTAAGTGTGGTTCAGCAATGATTAAGGGGCCCAAGAAAAATAGGTTCCAAAAGTGAGATGAAGGCGTCCATGAATTTGGTTTCTCAGGTTTTGAAATCGAGAAATAAACGAATTTTTGGTAGATAAAAACATTCCTGTGGCTCCTAAGTCTCCTTATTCGGCTGACTTGAGTCTTTGTGACTTTTTTCTCTTCCCAAGATTGAAAAATCACCTCAAGGGACGTCATTTTGCGACACTCGAAAACTTTCAAACGTCTGTAACCGACCAGGATTGCTATTCCAGTATCCGAGTTTCAGCACTGCTATGAGGATTGGAAGAACCGTCTCCAGCGCTGTGTGGCTTCCCAAGGAAGTTATTTTAAGGGAGATAATATTGAATTGTAATTCTATTCGAATAAAAAAAAAATTAAAAAAATTAGTCCGGTTACTTAATTTACACACCTCGTATTACAATTAAAATCAAATTAAATACTTCAATGGGACAATTGTGGCAGATGACTCACCAAAAGTTTATTTCAATCCGGAACTAAAATACCCAATTTTATCCGCTTGTTAATACTTGAAAATACTGTTTCTACCTTTTCTTAAAAAAATATTCATGTCGCTAAATCAGGCTTCAACAAAATAAGAACTAGGGAAAATCAATAACAACGTTCCCATAATTGAAATGGTTGGTTAGGTCCATGGTTGTTCCATAAATGTTTTCAATTTTGGATAGTTATTTCGTATTTCAAAATTGTCCCAAAATGCTTTATATCCTTTAATATTGAATATATTTGGCTAAAAATCTAATATTTTAATATTAATAACACTGGTCAACACAATTTTTGCTGACTTACATCTAAGACTTGTTTCTTACTAATTTGGTGCTGCTAAACTCAAATATCACATCAGTTTTTGCGTATCATATCAGATTTTTGCTCTACAACAAATACATATTTTCGGCCAAATAATGCTTCTATCGTTTAATTTTAGACGTCGATACTGTAATTGGTTCAAATTTGGCGAACAATAAGGACTAAATAATTAGAAAATATTCTTTTATTTATAGTGAAAGAAAGAAAATGAGAACAGTTTTGATTACATTTTAATGCATTGGAGTGTTAAAATAAAAATACAAAATAATTTAAGGATTAAATGGTCGTTTGTAAGATCTTCTGGAGTGCACCATTCCCGATTAGTCTCTTTTAATACTCCAACAGTAGTCAGCCATCATGTGAGTATCCCACCTTCCTTTTTAACGTCTCTCCATCTCTTTTAAATCCTGATGGAAACGTTCACTCTGTTCATCACTAACATCTCCAAGATTGACAGGAAATTTGACAAGATGACTGTTTCAAAAATGAAGTTTCACGCTCATGTTGTACCCCAGATGATGATAATTTTTAATAAAATTTTCAACGACCTCCACATAGTTTTCGGCTTTTTTATTCCCAAGAAAATTTTTGATGAGCGCCACGAAAGACTGCCATGCATTCTTCTCCATATCATCCATATGTACAGTGAAATGTGGATCATTCACTAATTTTCCTGCGTGTAAGGCGTTCCTATGAAATATATTGGACAACAAGAACGAAGTTGAAATTAAAGTAGACGTATATCAGAACGGGAAAATGTGAAAAAAGTCAAAATACGATAGAACAAAAATTTTACGTTATAGGCAGAACTGTTAACATTTTTGAAATCAGCACACCAAAATTAGTTAAAAACAAGTATCAGATCTACAGTTTTTATCGGATTACTATTTTTGCCATTGAAAAAAGAACTGTCGACCTTCAATCGCCTCTTTTGCATATATCGACCCCAGCTGCAAGACAACTGACCACCAGGGGGGTCGATATTGACCCCGTTGGTAAGCCTTGTTGTACATTGTGGATGTAGCAGATTTGAGCAACTTCGCCGTGAAGATATAAGGATAGAATTGAACACTTGTCTCAGGCTGGATAAATTTCGAAAGCATGCCCACTTGCTGAATCACCAGCTGGCGCTTGTTCTATAGCTAACAAGACCAATGAAAAGATGAACTCCTGAAGAAATTACACATTGTAATCCATGAGCGATGAGGATTATTGTATATTGAAATTATGAATTTTAGTTTTACATAGATTTATTTAAACCAAAAATTTCTCGACACACTTACCAGGTCTACAAGTATGAAATGCGGATTTTTTTTCAAACTTGCCGTGCAAACAGAGTGTATAGTTCAAAGTTTCAACACATATGGCGTTTTGTTAAGTTATCATTAAGTGTCAAATGCGTATAGGTTATAATTTGAAAAGTGATCATATAGTTTTGTTTTACTGTGTTAAAAATGTCAAATTTTGTGCCAAATAAAGAGCATTTGCGGCCAATACTACTGTTTTGTTTTCATTTGAAAAAAACTGCTGCTGAAACATACCGACTGCTTCGAGAAGCTTATGGTGAATATTCTCCATCGCAAGATACGTGTGAACGATGGTTTCGGCGTTTCAAAAGTGGTGACTTAGATCTTACAGACAAAGAACATGGAAAACCTCCAAAAAAATATTAAGATACAAAATTGGAAACATTGCTACAGGAAGACGATAGTCAATCACAAAAACAACTAGCAGAGCAGTTAGGCGTTAGTCAACAAGCTGTTTCCAATCGCCTACGAGAGATGGGTAAGATCCAGAAAGTAGGCAGATGGGTTCCACATGCATTGAATGAGAGGCAGATGGAAAAACGCAGAAACACTTGTGAATTTTTGCTTGCACGATACAAAAGATCGTATCATTACTGGCGATGAAAAATGGATTTATTTTGAAAATCCCAAACGCAAAAAATCATGAGGGAACCCAGGCTCACCATCCACATCAACTGCAAGACCGAATCGCTTTGTAAAAAGACAATGCTCTGTACTTGGTGGGACCAAAAGGCTGTGGTCTATTATGAATTGTTAAAACCTGGTGAAACAGTTAATACTCAACGCTACCAACAACAACTGATCGAATTGAACCATTCGCTGCTCATAAAACGACCAGAATACGAAAGAAGACAGCACAAGGTAATATTTCTTCACGATAACGGTCCATCACATAAGGCAAAAGCAGTTTGTAACACATTGGAGGCACTCAAGTGGGAAGTGCTACCCCATACCGCTTACTCACCAGACTTGGCCCCTTCAGATTACCACTTGTTCGCATCGATGGGTCACGCACTTGCCGAGCAGCACTTTTGTTCATATGAAAATGTGAAAGAATGGCTAGATGAATAGTTTGCGGGGAAAGGGGAAGAGTTCTACTGGCGAGGTATTCACAAATTGCCTGAAAGAAGGGAAAAATGTATAATTTCTAATGGAGCATACTTTGAATAAATAAACTTTTTCTGTTCTTTTCAGTTTAATACGTTTTATTAAAAAAAAAAAAAATCCGCAATTCATACTTGTAGACCTGATACTTTGAGTCGTGACAAAACAAGGTGTCGCGGTACACTGGTTGAAAAGCACTGTTATAGAATATAAATTACATTTCTTTATGTGTTTATTATTAACTGTAAGGAAGTAAAAGGTGAATCGACCTTCGCTTTAGATGAGCAGAAATTATCCACTTATAAAAGCATTCTTAAACCAACCGTCTATTCAGTTGAGATAATTTACATATTGCATAATCCTTTAGATTATTTGCTGTGTGATCAAAAGCTACATATAACATCTTATTTACTTCAATAATCTTCAGGAAATTTACGTTCATATTAAAGGATTTATTGAGTTGTTTGAATACTTCTTTGAGGCTACAGAGAAAGGCTTATATTTTATATCTTATTTTAGGAAGATACAAGAAACAAGATTTCGATAAAAATCAAACGTATAGAAATGAAAATACTAGGTTTGGTTATACGCTGCGAATAGGACAAGAATGTTAACCTCAATGGATTTTTTTGGTGGCTGATTAAAAGTACTAAGAACTGATGCGCAAGAAAACGACAATTTTCATCGTGAAGTAAACATAGAATGACATTTGCATGGAGGTTAAGTCATATGGTTGTAGAACAAATAACGAACATATTTCACATTAAATGAATAATCTAAATAATAAATGCAGAATAGGAAAACTTTATGTTTGAAGCAAATATTCTAGAACGTAATGTTTTAGAACGAATAATTGATTTGTACATCCATTTTAAGTTGTTAGATTATTAGCACCCCATAGATAATAAATATACATACATATTAGATAATTTTACAGCTTTCATTAATAATAATTACTTATAATAATAGCAAACAGTAATTTTAAGTTTAGATTTAACAATAATTAAAATCATTAAGGCCCGGTTTTTCCACCTTCAGATAAAGTTCCAGGTAACTATCTGACAGATAAGGTTATTTGTAACTTCATCTGCTGAGTAAATGTCATCCCTTCTTTCTATACAAATGTATCTATCGGATAGTTATCTAACGTATAATGAGACTGGCGTATTGGATTCACTGACTGGTATTGACATTTATTCAGCAGATGAAGTTACAAATAACCTTATCTGTCAGATAGTTACCTGGAACTTTATCTGAAGGTGGAAAGACCGGGCCTAAGTATACGTGGTGTGTAAATTAAGTAACCGGACTGATATATATATATATTTTTTTATTCGAATAGAATTACAATTCAATATTTCTCCTTAAAATAACTTCCTTGGGAAGCCACACAGCGCAGGAGACGGTTCTTCCAATCCTCATAGCAGTGCTGGAACTCGGATTCTGGAATAGATTTCAGCTTGTCTGTTACAGACGTTTGAATGTTTTCGAGTGTCCCAAAATGACGTCCCTTGAGGTGATTTTTCAATCTTGGGAAGAGGAAAAAGTCACAAGGACTTAAGTCAGGCGAATAAGGAGGCTGAGCAGCCGCAGGAATGTTTTTACTAGCTAAAAATTCGTTTATTGAAATTTTTGTGTTACAAGATTTTTTTTCTCATCCCCAATTCATTGGTCTAAATCTGATGAACGGTAGTGTGAGCCAAATCCAATTTGTTCCCCAATCATTCTGACTGTCAACCGACGGTCTGACCGCACAAGATCCCGGATTCTGTCCACATTTTCATAGGTTCTTGAAGATGAAGGCCTTCCGCTGCGTGATCTTCAATCAACTCTACCTTCTGAAAACGCCTTAAAGGCGTATCACACTAGAACGCTATCCAAGTCTTATTTTTGTAGGTTTTTTTTTCAGGATCCAAGTCTTCAGGTCTTAACATATCACACGGTATTTGAATATTAGTTAAGACTTGGAAATTGTTTGTTTACCCATGCGCACATCGTGAAATTATGATAGTTGACAGTTATATTTTGAAAGGATATTTTAAAATTGGTTATTAAAGTTTTTTTTTATAATGAATGAGGAAGAAATACATAGGATCTTGTGGATCCCTTAACGGTGGGTTTTCTTTAACAAAATTTATCAACTCTTCTTCTAATATCATTTTTTTTAAATAAATAACTTCAAAAATACAAATTTAACAACACTAAACGGAAACAAAAGACAAAGACGCGTCAGCTGAGAGCGAGATAAAACCAGTTGGCGCACGCGCATTTTTTAAGACCTGGGTAAAGAGACCGAGAAATTGTATCCTGTTTCATTTGCCTGGTCTTCAAAACCTAGTTTTTTTCTTCATACTATCACACGCAGAAGACTTCGATTCGAATGCAAAGACTTTAATTTTCCAAGTTTAGACTTGAATAATAACTCTAGTGTGATAAGGCCTTTAAACCACCCAAAAACCTGGGTCCTTGACAAAACACTGTCTCCGTAGGCCTGCTGAAGTTTTGCTAAAGTTTCCAATGCACTGTGCCAAAGTCTGAAGCAAAACCTGATAGCACACCGTTGCTCGATATGAATATCACTCATTTTTAGAACGCACTAGAAAGAATTGTCTCACGGAATAAATCACTACCGACTACAAAATTACTCTAGTGAGTTCAAACTTGACTGAAGGCGTATAACATGTTTAGCTGCCGCCCCTCCAAGTCCCGCGTCTCAAATATTGCCAGATCAAACGTTGCTAGTACGGTTACTTAATTTACACACCTCGTATTTAAAATTAAAATTGAATTGAATTGACTTGGATGTTAAATAAAGTACTATTTGACGTGGTATTTCAATTTAGATAAGTGAATGGGCTGCATTAAGCACTAATAGCTCAAATTGATGTCGATAATTTTTTAACTAAGCACGTAAAACCTGGAAGGAACCTGTAAGATGGGGTGGAAATGGAAGAATGAAATTTAAAGGGGAGGATAGAGATGCCTGGAAAAAAATTTAAGTGAATGAATCATTGTAGACACTGTTTTAGGGTAAAAATTGTTCATAATCTTGTGTTAAATCTGAAAACTGTGGTTTAATCGTCGCTATCTGGAACCAGAATGGCTCTATTAATTTTCTAAAATAAATAGTATTTTTGGAGTGTCAGTACTGTTTTATAAAATGCCATGCTATTTAAATATCAGATCCGACCCTGACTAAAGGGTCTGAGGTAAAAAGTGCCACGAGGGTGTGTTACAACGAGGGTGTAAACCGCTATTTTCCCCGCGATCAATGGCATCTGTATCTTAGAAAACCGTTGCTAAAAAACTAAATTTGTTAACGTTAGTATACATGAGCAATTGCAACTATTATAACTAAGAGGGCTCAATAAATTCTCTACCTCACGATGTTCAATTTTTTTCCACTGTACAATACTAGTCTACGCTAAACAGCTGTATGCAACGAACTATTTGACAGAATGACTTTTTATTTCTTATGGTTGCGTATAAGTACAGTGGCCATATTATTTTTAGCCTGTAAATTAAGTAACCGGACTGATTAAAAATTTTTTTTTTTATTCGAATAGAATTACAATTCAGTATTGTCTCCCTCAAAATAACTTCCTTGGGAAGACACACAGCGCTGGAGACGGTTTTTCCAATCCTCATAGCAGTGCTGGAACTCGGGTACTGGAATAGATTTCAGCTGGTCGGTTACGGACGTTTTAATGTTTTCGAGTGTCCCAAAATGATGTCCCTTGAGGTGATTTTTCAATATTGGGAAGAGGAAAAAGTCGAATAAGGAGGCTGAGGAGCAACAGGAATGTTTTGACTGGCCAAAAACTCATTTATTGAAATTGTTTTTTTTTTCTCATCCCCAATTCATTGGTCAAAATCTGATGAACAGTAGTGTGAGTCAAATTAAAAATCCCCCGATCATTTTGATTGTCAACCGACGATCTGAACTCACAAAATCCCGGATTCTGTCGACATTTTCATCAGTTCTTGAAGAAGAAGGCCTTCCGCTGCGTGATTCATCTTCAGTCAACGCTCTTCCTTCTGAAAATGCCTTAAACCACAAAAAAAAAAAAAAAAACTGGGTCCTTGACAAAACACTGTCTTCGCAGGCCTGTTGAATTTTTGCAAAAGTTTCCGTTGCACTGTGCCCAAGTATGAAGCAAAACCTGATAGCACAACGTTGCTCGAAATGACTGTAACTCATTTTTCGAACGCACTTGAAAAAACTCTTTCAGGAACAACATTCGGAAGAGTGTATCTCCGAAATGTTTATTATTTTTCTGAGAATTGTCCAACTTAGAGCACAGTGTTTCGTTTGTATAAAGTATTTCAAAGAGAAAATTTTGAACTAGATGATGATCCTAGTTCAGGAAGGCCCTGTGAAACAGTTACTCCTGTAAATAATGCTGTGGTTAAAAACTTGCCCGATAAAAATAAGTGAATTACATACAGGCAGATGAAGTAGTCTTTGCACATCTGGAAGTTAGGAAAGTTTGCACCCTATGGGTAGAACCTGACTGATACACAAACAGCAAAATTGGTGTCGAAAAATGTTAAAAATAAAATTGAAGTGGAACACTCGAAATACGTGAACTGCATTGTGACAGGGGACGAAACATATTATTTGAATGGGCAAGTGGATGAAGGTGAAAGTGGATGAAGCTTTTTTGAAATGTTGACCTTTTCGTTGGAATGAGGTTGTATAAGCCTCTTTTATCCTAAGCACAACACTCCAATTATCTATTTTGGAAGATACAGATAGATAAAGGTGTTATGTACAATGGCCTCAAGTAGTTTTTTTAGGTATCACACAGTAGCGAAAAAAGAAAAAATGCAGTAATTTGTGGAAAAAATCTAATTCTCAAAATATAATAAATTTGACAGGCTTTCAACTGATGTGACAAGCGGAGAGATAACTGAAAATAAAAAATTGATGTGAAGTGTGAATATTCACACATTTCAGGGTTTCGCAGGTATATAATAAGTGAAGGCGGTATGCTGAGTGTGTAGGACAAATTTTACTTTGTAGTAATCACGGCAAAATGAACGATATTTTTAAAATAATTTATCGTCTGTTAATCATATAATAAGATAATTATTAAATTTACGCTCTTAAAAATTAAATACAACATTTGTCAAAATATAACTAGAATTTTGACAAAATAATTTCAACATAATAAAAATGCAAAAAAAAAAAAACAGAAAAAAATAAAATTCACTCAGTACTCGAACTCGAAACCCTTCGTTTTCCAGCGAGTTTTAGCTTACGTCACCAGTGCTCTAACCAATAACGCCATCGTACGCCTTGCATGTGAGTATCTTACATTGGTATAACTTTTGTACTTTGTGAACCAAAAACCACAAAAAATGCGTTATTTTCCGAAAACATAATCTGATCAAAAATTCCTGTTGTACTATTTCGGTTCACACCAATATACAATACTTAGAATTTTTTTAGATTTTTAGTTTAAACCATCTGGGCTACAGGTGTGGGACAAAATTTTTTTTGCACAATTTTGGCAAAAATCGCATCAAAATAATTTATTTTTCAAAAATAAAAATTTGATCGTTAATCCACGTACTAAGGGCTTTCATTTGATACCCTACTCATAATTGTTTTCGATGAGCACATATTTGTTTATATTTTTAGGGGGGTATGTTTTTTAGATGTTTTAGTATTTTTCCTATGTGCGGGTCAAAGAGTTGTATAAGCATGCCAAATTTCAACTCTCTAGGTTTAGCCGTTTGGCTACAATTTTTACCGAACAGACAGACAGACAGACAGACGACAAAATGACGGTATAAGGGTTTTTTGGTCATACTTACAAAACCCTAAAAACACAATAATTTACTAAATGTCAATTCAGAGCTTAAAATTTGTAAGATAACGCCTTCATCCACTTGCCCCTTCATTTATTATTATGATGTACCATCAAAGTCAAGAAACAAGATAGGGCTCTTTGAAGATGAAGAAACTCAAACCGCGGTAAAACAACCAAGATCTGTGATAAAGAAAATGATTGTATTCTTTGGTAAGCGAGGGATTATTACGAGAATTGTTCTAGAAGAGCAAAAAACAGTTACGGCCAAGTGGTGCCGAGTTTTGTTTGCCTCAGTTGATTCAGTCTCTTCAAAACTTGCCACATTCACGCCCTGGCACTTGCATGAAGATAATGCGCATCGAGCACAACTAACTAAAGAATTTTTGAATAATTCTGGACTACAAGTGCTAGAAAATCCTCCGTATAGTCCAGATCTTGCTCCTTGTGATTTTGGACTCTTCCCTTTCATCAAGGATAAGCTTAAAGGCCGCCATTTTAAGAGCGATGATGAGCTTCTTGCAGTCTGGGACCAAACCTTTGCAGAAGTACCAACTGAAAAGTGTGAAGACATTTTTAACACGTGGTTTATACGTAGGAGAAACTGTATTGAACGTGCTGGGAAGTACTTCGAAAAGGTTTAAAAAGTAAACCCATATCTTAAAACTTTCCTACGGCCCTACGTATGTCTGAAAGTGAATTAGTTTCATAGCGAATACTTGCAGCTAAATGGCCAAGTAAATGTTTCACATTTACAGTAATATTAACTATTCTAATCCATATTTTATATTGCTCAACTTTTGCTGTTAAACATTTAATCGTGAAAGTTGCAGAGTTGTGTTAATAGTTTAATTATTTATTCATATAATTAACACTAACTATTTGCTAAATAGCAGGTGTACAGTAAATACATATGTATCGATTTATGTAAATTTTTTCTTTTTGAGACACATTTAATACCTGTATTGAATATATGTTTGCATATAATCTCTCTATTTGAAAACGATCATATTAAATCCCAGTTATTCAGTCTAGAAATTTTTAAATCCGTTAAATATTGTTTAGTTAATAAATCCTTGCATGAATTTGATACAGATATAATCTCATGGATACTAGAAGGGATGAGGAGTTGGCAGAAAAACAAAGGACTCTCGACCTCCGAGTCGGTATTTTTTAAACCAGTTCCGACTCCGACTCCTTTCATTAATACTCTAAAAATTACTTTGTAGTCTGAAGTAGGCAATAATAAATCTTTTGACAATAATACAATTTTTATGTATTTTTTTAAAATATTTTTTATTTTATAATACGTTGCTAACAGGGAAAGTTCTTTTTTTAATAATATCCATTAATTGAATCCTTTGTAGGCTACAGTAACCGAGTGTTATTATTATTTCCTATTTATTTTTAGGGTTTTGTAGGTATGACCACCAGAAAACCCTTATAACGGCTGTCTGTCTGTCTGTACGGTAGAAATTGTAGCCAAACGGCTCCACATAGAAAGTTGAAATTTGGCATACTTGTACAACTTTTTGACCCATATATAGGAAAACTATAGAGAGTTCAAAAAAATATAGCGCGGGATAAATATAAAAAAATATGTATGTAATAAAAAAATTAATATTTTTTAAAAATTTGAATGGCAATCCAAATGAAACCTCTTAATGCGTGGATCAACAAACAAATTTTTATTTTTGAAAAATATATTTTTTTTAATTTAATTTTTGCCAAAAATGTGTCAAAAAACTTTTGTCCCCCACCCTATCTCTCAAAAGAATTGATCTAAAAATCTAAAAAAGATCTCCGCAATGAACATTAATGGGTACCGAAATAGTTCAACAGGAATTTTTGATCAGATAATTTTTTCGAAAAATGTCGTTTTTTTTGTGCCCTTGATAAAATAAAATATTTTATAATTTTTTTTGTGTGGTATTAAAAAAAAGCTCTTAAGACATAGACTACGGAACTCTAGTTCTTTGAAATTCGTTTCTTTTAATACGAATTTAGCCAAAAATGTGCAAAAGTTCTTGTTCCCCTCCCTTTTACCAAAAATGGTTAAACTAAAAATCTGAAAAAATTATAGGTGTTGCATATTGATATGAGCCGGAAACGTACGAGAGGAATTTTTGGTCAGATTGTGTTTTTGAAAAATATGGCACTTTATGTGTTTTTGAAAAAAAATATTAGTTTTTTAAATCATGGTTAAATTATGGCTAATAATGTTATGAAATTTATAGCTAAGATAGTGCGTGTATTTTTTTGGAATTAAAAATATTAAAAAAATAATATATTTTTTTAATAGTTGCGAACTGATTTACTCACACCACACTACACTCTACACTGTAAAATATTTCTTATTAATCTAATGAAGACTTGAATACGAAGAAATGCAGAAAAAAACGCTGGGATATTTGGCAAATTATTTAAATTTTGTTTAAAAAAATTAAATGGAAGCTCTTAGTTCTCAAGTAACGAATAAAAGTGATTATCTAAAAAACTGTTGATTTTGATGTGATAAATATACCGGTAACCGACGAGTTCATCGAAAATCAATTCATCGAAAGTAAATTCATCGAAAATCAATTCATCTAGGCATTAGGTTAGTTCATCGAAAACGACTTCATCGAAAGCAAATTCATCGAAAATCAATTCATCGAATGATCAATTCATCGAATCGTCTATTCATCGAATCGTCAATTCATCGCAAAAAACTCGTTTTCGATGAATTGATTTTCGATGAACTTACCGTGAATCAAATATACCTAGACATCCAGTATTATGTTGGCTTCTTACACTTACTAAATACTTGCAAAACCCTGAAATGTGTGAAAATTCACACTTCACTTTAATTTTTTTATTAGTGAAGACCAAAACAAATAAAACCAGCATTAAAATAATTTTTACCTATGAACTTATGATGAAAGTAGAATAATTATTCGTCAAATTTTAAATAGCAATTATTCATCTTGAAATTAGAGTCTTCCTTCGTGGTTTTTAATATTTTTAATGCGATCTTTGAGCTTGTTACATAGATCCGAGTTTTTGACGAGCGATATAAGTAGTGGTGGGCGAGTCTAGCGATAACTTTAACGTAAAAATCTGGTGTATTTCCCCATTATCTATCTTATTTTCGGGTACTCCAGGGGTACGCGTACCGCAGGCTGGGAACCTCTGTCCTTGACTATATTTAGTATAAACAAATCATATTATGTGTCCAATTTGAATAATTTGGTGAGCATTTGCTTGAGTCACGGTTATAAAAGCATCTAATGAGATAGGAGTGGATAGGAAACGTGCGGATAACAATAATTCAACTGCGTGGAACGTTGGTCATAGAGACTGACTAAAAACATTAAACAATGCCTCATTATCATTGCAATACCGCTCTCTGATCGTGACGTGATCTGTGCAAGCTGACGCTGACGTACAACATCCAACAGACCAACACTGCATTACACTATCTGCTGATTGACTATTTTATATTGTGGCTACGGTCATTTAATTATTCACAATCATTTTAATAAAACCACACATAAATTAAAATAGATTTATTTTATTTATTTGCATAACCAAAAAATTTTTTTTTCACCATTAACCGCTTAAGGACTACGCCCGAGTATACTCGGGCGGCTATTATGTGCGAAAATTCCCACACCCGAGATAACTCGGGCAAACTTTACCTGCAGAAAAGATCACTCCCGAATGTACTTCGGCGAAAATAAATACGATTCATGGTATGTGAAAGCGAGACAAAAGACAGCTACGATGATTCAAACGAGGTACTGGAGAAAATGAATATTTTTTTATTAATTTCTTTTATTTGTCGACCCACACTATGCACCATAATATCAACTTTCAATCCCATTTTGGGCCCGAAATGGCTTTTATGAAGGATATATATGTTCAGTAAATAAAAATCATTCATAAAAATAAAATTGTTTTTTTTTCCATTTTTAAATTTTGTAATGATTACTGAAAGGGTTAACAAGATATCCAAATTCTGTACCGTCTCCTGCATCTGTGGGTGGTGTTTCCAGATATAAATAATATTATCACTCAACTGAGTTTTGGTGGTTATCAATTTCTATTCCAATTCTTTTTAATCAGGCCCCATATATTTTTAAAAATGATTTCACCTCCAGAAGCCTTAAGCTTAAGGTATTACTTAATAATTTAACATCAGACAGTTTAGCGATGTTTAAAGGAATTCCACAGGGTGCGATATTAGGACCGATTTGGTACACATTGTACACTTTTGATATCAACTCGATATGTACTCATAGCCAAATACATCAATATGCGGACGATACTCATTTATGCCTCTCGTTTTCACCAGAAAAATTTAATGAAGTATTATTGTTCTTTCAAAATTAAATTAATGCACTATGTAAATATTCTTCCCATCATGGCCTTAAAATTAATGAGTCAAAATCACACATCATGCTGTATGGTAACAAAAACTTGAAAAGAAACTTGGTCTCGAATTTCAATATATGTATATATCAATCACTCCAAGTTGCGACTAACGAATTCATGTAAAAATTTAGGTATTATACTAGACACCGAACTAAAATTCAAAGAATATGTTAGTTTGTTAATGAAGCGTACCTTTCTTGTACTAAAAAACTATTTATGAACCGTTTCGTGCTAACAAAAAAATACAAACAAATACTAAGTGACAGTCTTGTCCTATCGATCTTTAATTACTGCGACACGATTTACGGACCTTCCGTGCTGTATTTCGATCCGAGGCGAATTCAAAAAGTGCAAACTACTGTGTACATTTCGTATTAGGACTAAAGAAAAGGGAACCTACTTCCCAACACCTGAAGAAGTTAGGATGGTTAAACATGTCTGAAAGAAGACACTTGCATTACGCATGTTTCATTCACAAAACCATAATCACAAACGAACCTAGCTATCTAGTTGAAAAAATCATAAAAGGATCACAAGTTAACAGTAAAAATACTAGGAACTCACATATGATACCTATTCCCAAACACCGGACAACCTTTTTCAAAAAAATACAACAAAAAAATACAGCGTATAACGCTGCCACGATATACAACTCCATTCATAAATATCTTAAAAATCTTAAAATTGCCCAATTCAAAAAGCGACTCCGCCAACAAATGGTCCCAATGTGAACTACATAGATCGATCCGTGTTCAATTAGACTGTGTATTGCACTAAGTAAACAATATTATTATTTGTTAAAATTAAAAAATTGTATGTACACGATTGTCTACTATATTCTAAAATAATATAATGGTTAAGGCCCGGTCTTTCCACCTTCAGATAAAGTTCCAGGTAACTATCTGACAGATAAGGTTATTTATAACTTCATTTGCTGAATAAATGTCATCCCTTCTTTCTATACAAATGTATCTATCGGATAGTTATCTAACGGATAATGAGACTGACGTATCGGATTCACTGACTGGTATTGACATTTATTCAGCAGATGAAGTTATAAATAACCTTATCTGTCAGATAGTTACCTGGAACTTTATCTGAAGGTGGAAAGACCGGGCCTTAGTGGTAGAGCAGTGTATACTGAACCTTGCCAATAAAGAGATTTATTATTATTATTTTCAGTCGGATTTACTGGACTATCATTGTTGCAGTCAAGTAAATACAATTTCCTAAATAATGCACACTTTTTTTATTGTTATTTACGTTTATTTTTTTTTTTCAGTATTTCTTTGCAGTCCTTCAATATAGCCTCCCTGTTTCTTAATAATAAAGAGTCCCAACGTTTGGGAAGCTTTATTAATCCATCCAAGGCACATTTGTTCATCTGTCGAATGGCACGGGTAATGGCAGCATTAAGAGACCGATAACGATAACCTCACTTTCACTGCCAGACGCCATTTTACAAGCGCTGGCCCATGTTTGGTATTTTTGTACTTGACCAGCACTGACACATCGTCTGTGTGGTACACAAGTGTCCGCCAGTGCAACATGATACGGCCAGCCTCAGAACTAGCGCTGGCGAACGCTGGCACACCGTCGCTAGTCGCCTTAAGGCTAGTGTAAGGAGTATTGGTGAGATTGCATCACCTTGTCTTACGCCTTGCTTTATGTTGAGACGATAAGTGAGTTCGTTCAAGATTATTTGAACCTGAAATGCACTAGCAAATTAGAAAACATTTCAAATCATCCACCCCCTTTACATCCTCTTACGATCACTCTGAGTCTCTTCAATTTTTCGAACAGATCTTTTATCCTATTGATTTGTGTTTGTCGGTGCAAGATTTCTTTTATTGAGTAAGCGTATTTTTATTGATTTTATTTATTGTTTAATTTATTGATTTTAATATGTGTAGTGTTGTCATTTAGATGGGCGCAAATAGACTTTATTGCTGTGCGCCAAAAAATTTAACTTACTAACTAACAAATCATCCACCTTCTTAATTTATTTTTTATTTTTGATTTACTTTCCCATATTATTCGCACGTAACATGTACCGTTTTGATGTTAAAATTGTATTTTATAATTCTCTTTGATCTTTCAATTATTCTGTCCTGTTATTGTTTAGTGTTTTTACTGTTTATTATACTTGAACGTTGGTAAACATGTTAAAATGAGAAATTATTAGTTCGATACTAAAGTTTTTTAATAACTACGTTTTATGAACTTTTTAACAAAGACTTACAACAAAAAATTGAAATTTATTATGAAATTCTATCAACAATGCATGATTTTTTAATCAAAAAATATTTTTAAAGGTAAGAAAAAAATTACATAAACCACAAATTAAAACAGACTCAAATAAAATACCAGAGGGTCCATAAAGTAAAGAATGTTTAGTTAGTAGCAACATAAAATATAGGCATACATTAGAAAAACGATATTTATTGTTAATTATTGGTTTTGTAGGAAAATAATTCATAAATAGCCAAGTAGCTGATGCGTCTTTAAATAAATAAATTAAAAAAAAAAAAAAAAATAATCGTAAAACAGCGTGTAATTCTCATGGAGAAATATAGGGATAAAAATAAAGGTCTACACATGGTCTTCATGGACTTAGAGAAAACCTTTGATAAAATCCCACGGGATCGAATTTATTACCAATTTTTCAAATTATATAAATTATCAGGTCGTCAAGGATGAAATTTGTATTTAATAATATTGCTAACTTATATAATCCTTTATTTCCCTTGGACCTTTCGGTGTTTTGGGTATTACTACAATTATAATTACAAAACATATATCTCCTATTAACATCCCAACATCCTATTAAACATACATCACATTTCATTACTTTACATTATAATTTATTTTATTCCATTCTCTTCCCTTCCAACCATTTCTTCACCCCTCCTCATATCTCCTTTCCTTCCTCCCCATTTCCAGGTAACCTCAGCCCCCTTCCTTCCTTCCATTTCCCCCATTCTGCTTCCGGGCCTCTTTCTTCCTTCCTTTACCCCATCCTGTTATCCGTCCCCAATCTCAATCCTTCTTGCCTCTAATTGCTAACTTTAACTGCTTATTATTTGACATTGGCTTAATATTTTAACGCTGTTTTTTTTTTTTTTTTGAAAGTTACACATCTCGCCTGTTTAAAGATATCATTGTATGCACTAAAAATATCAAAAACTTTTAAAAAAATTAATTTTGTTGAAAATTCGCACTTTTATGAAGTATGCGTTCTTACGTGGAACTACGGCATCGTAGACCGTGCGAAACATTAATAGTGTATTTGGCTCTATGGTCTATTTCAAAGTAGAAAAATGTTTGTAAGAAGATAGGAGTTGTTTGTCCTTGCTTCGGATTGGTTTAGATCGTCATCCCTATTACACTGTAAAAATATATTTTTTAGTCCAAGTTGACAGATGTTCAGTGTCGTACATTGGAAATATATATTATTTATATTATTTAATTTTTCTCATATATTTTGTTATTATTTACATATTTAGACTTTAAATTATATTCTTGGCGTAGATTTTATGGAGTAAATTCTCCATGTAATTTATTTTTACGCAGTTATATATTTTTTAGGTTATCTGACTAATAAATATTTTTTGACAGTTGACAAGAAAGAGGACTAATGTGAGGCCAAAAGACAGCCCAGCTGATTGTGCCCAAAGAAGAAGTTATTGATATCATTTTTAGACCTTCATATATACATATATTTTTAATTTTTATTTACAATAATTATTTAAATAAGAAACATTAACTCTGAAGATATATTGTTTGTTTTATTGCTTTGTTTAAACTCTTTTAGCCAAATCTCTCTTTTTATATATAGTACATAATTTTTAAAATTAATATTTTTTTAACTTTTTCAAATTTCCCATTAAACTGAATTTATGTCGTATAAATAACGTAAGTGTATTATCTGCCTTGTTTATTTCAATATCTTATATTACCTTTTTTATATTAAAAAAAAATCACTTGCTAACCCAGTTGCTACGCCCATGCCCTAGTTGTAACTTATTTTAAATTTCCCGCTATACTGTATTTGATCAGTGTAAATCGTACTCGGTTCGCAGCGCTATCTACTTTTTTCTACTTTGAAATAGACCATAGTGTTACTACGCAGCAAAATTTCGCCAAATTTCGTACAGGTAACTTAAAAACCAAACAAAAAAAAAAAAAAAAACAACCTGGCTCATCGATCACAGCAGAAATATACTGCAACTAACAGGACGTAATGATGCAAAACCTTAAAAAAAACAATCTGGATTGGCCAAGAGATCGACTCCTATCTTATTGCAAGATAACGCTAGACCACACACAAATGACTGTGGCAAAACTATAGGAATTGGAGTTGGAACTTCTTCATCATCCTCCATACTCACCAGACCTAGCCCCCACTGACTACCACTTTTTCCGCAATTAGGATAACTTTTTAATAGGAAAACAGTTTAATTCCGACAATGCTGTAAAACTGGCCTTCCAGGAATTCATTAACTATCGTCCGCCAGGGTTTCATACCACCGGCCTGAACAACCTGCCGCTTAAATGGCAAAAGTGTATAGACAAAATGGGTGCATACTTTGATGAATAAAATAATTCCTTATATTTATAAGTTATCAACCAACTTTGCCTTTTTTTCTACAAATTTCATCCTTGACGACCTAATATATTACTATTTTGTAGGATATGCATCAAGGCATAGATTTGACAAATTGTAGGATATGTCAAATCTGCGGCTGGTATGAACCATAGTTTCGATATCTGGATATCTGTGTGGGCGTACCTCAAGGTTCCGTACTAAACCCATTACTATGCAATCTTACATTAGACCATCTTACGGTAAACATTAAAAAAAGACCGTGAAATCTACTGCTAATAATAAGTCTTATCATAAGACCTTGCTGAGTTTGGTATTACTTTAGAGCAGGGGTCGGCAAACTTTTTTACGTCGAGAGTCCTCTCGTTAATATTAAAAAAAAATTGTGTCGCCTCAACGATCAACAAATTATCAAAAAAGTGACTACCAGCTTCTTGTAAGCTGGTAAATAATGTTTCAAAGATTCCTGTCTACTTATAGGCGTTCGTGCATGTGCTTACAAGTATCGACACACTTTCTACGTGTTAAGGTAGATTTGAAAGTAAAGGAATATTAATATTTGCCGGTCGTCACCGGCTAGCCAGCGACTGTAGGCGCCGGAAACAATCTTTCTACGTCTTTGTACCCTAAGGTATGGTGGATGAGAAAAAATATGCAACAATCAACAACGTGTGGGCAAGTGTTATCCTTTTAAATAAATAAAACTAGTAAATTTGTTTTGTGATAAATTTTTCATAGATATCTGTTATAAATATTCAGTAGGTATTTAATAAAAATGCTAAATAAAATTTAGTTTTTATTTTGTCTGCAGGATGGCGCATATACGTAGTCGCATAAATAATTGTGATGGTCGTTTATCATATGCCTTGGGGGTTTGAAAAAACAACAAATACTGTTTTCAATACGTATCTAGTAATTATGGATTGCAATCAGGGGCGTAACAAGAGGGTGGGGCAAATGTTATCAGACAATATTCAATCAGAACACCTAGAATTTGTATTGTTACTTTAAATTAGAATACGTATTTTTATTTATTATATCCTTGTTTATAAGTTTCTTATTTTATGAGTGTTTGTATGTTGTTTAAATTAAAATTATGTTGCTTTTTAGTAAATGTTTCAAACTTCCTAATATCAGTCGTTCTTGTTGAGAGCTTAATCCAGAGCTTTCGCCAAGTTTCGGGACTCCCTTCGGGATTATTAAGCTCAATCACCTTGCCAGAACTTTACAGGCTCAATCAATCTACAACTTTCTAATTAATTTCATAGAAAATGTGTTAATTAATTATTAATACCTTATTAATACAATGGTTCAAGTATTCATTATCAGGAAAAAAATATTTAAACTTAATAAACCTTTGCTCTCCACCTCCTTCGGATTTTTATCTTCCGATATTGTAGTCAGCTTTGGAGTTGTCTCAGCTCTAGTATTTAATACTTAAAATTAGTACCTGTCAGTGTTGTAAAAGATACATTTAGAAAAATCAGCTGTGGCCACCACAGGACCGACCGCCATCATAAAGTACTTATATAAAATACATTGTACCAGCAGAGTAGAAATAACTTGGCCTAATATTTTCTAACAGAGATATTATTTATCATGACCATGGAAACATTACATACAAGCATGAAAAAATTGAGACTTCGAAACATTTTACAAAAATTATTCGAAATTTTTCGTTTTATCAAAAAACGTCTCAAATAAAAGTTATTAATTATTGCTTTTAATGCAAATTTTGTTCAATAAATTTTTTCGAAATATTTTTTTGTTTTGAAATATTCACAAAAATCTTAAAATCGACACGAGTAAACTCCCATTTTTAGTCAACTGATTTTTACCAAAAGTTGATCAACTCGTGCCATTGATGGCAAAAGCTTAAATATGAAGTTTCATAAAAATCCTTTCAGCCGAATTTGCTCTGCACGTGTACACAGACAGACGGACAGACAGACAGACAGACGGACAGACAGACAGACGGACGGACAGACAGACCGACAGACATCATGCTAAAAATAGTCAAAACGTTATGTACGGACCTCAATTCGTGGAGATCCATCGAAATCTCGAAATGTCAAAATCGGTATGATCACAATACCTCCCTTATATATGTTGGCGGTCGGTAAAAATATCTCGATACAGATACATGTCAAAAATGTTTGTGTCTAGATACAGTTAGATACTTTTGAAAAAGCACTGAAAAATGAAAATACCATATTTTTTACCAAACAAACAGTGCATGTTAAGCTGTATTATACTTATATTATCTGGTTTTTGGTAACATATTATTTTTTATTTATTTATTATCTGGAAGTTTCTTGGAAGTATTTTAAGGTTTTTTCTAGGTATCTTGTCTATCAATACTCTCTAGATCTTTTCTAAACTACTCACATATTTTTACCCGATTCATTAGTTTTTTATTCTACGCGTTAAACATTATAATTTTGGAAAATTTAGAAAATACTGTAATTTTAAAATTTGGGTTTAGAAATAGTTCAGTAAGTATCCGCAGTGAAGCTACATCGTTGGCGTCGCATAACAATTACATTAATTTTAGTTGGACGTCGAGGCGCCGGGCGTCTGCCGCGTACGACATACGAAGCTCAGACGTCTGCTCTTCCTTTTTATTTCTTTGTAAATACTCTGAACTTGAAAAGATAAGATAGAAGTATTTATCACAGGTCTAATTTTTATTTGAAATATATTTCCTGGACAAAATTATACTAAAAATACATTTTGTAAAAACATAAATTGATTGACTGAATATCATACAGGCACAGGACACAGGAGCAGACGATTGTAATAATAATAATATTTATTATGTGCTAAAAATATTACATTTTTTACAATCGTCAATAACTTTTCTTTTACAAATATGTAGGGGACATTACAAGATACATATTATATTTTATATATAGGTTATAAATGTGCAGTATGTTTACAAATGTCATACATAGGTACATGATATTAAGCTGGACAAACTGAGTGATCATAGAACCTCCTTCTAGTCACTAAAATCGTTTATCAGATACTCATCAGTGGAGTAGAAGGCCCTGCATATTAAATATCTATTGGTTATTTTTTTGAAATTTAAAATTTTGAGACTTAATGGCTGGAAGAAGCACATTGTATAATTTAATCGCAAAGAAATTGATATTATACCTGGACATTCCAAGTCTTGTGAAGTCTGGACGTATCTCGTTTTTATTAGGGTTTTGTAGGTATGACCAAAAAACCCTTATACCGTCATTTTGTCGTCTATCTGTCTGTCTGTTCGGTAAAAATTGTAGCCAAATGGCTAAACCTAGAGAGTTGAATTTGGCATGCTTATACAACTCTTTGACCCGCACTTAGGAAAAATACTAAAACATCTAAAAAAAGTACCCCCCTAAAAATATAAACAAATATGTGCTCATCGAAAACAAAAATATTTTTTTTAAATTTTGAGTAGGGTATCAAATGAAAGCCCTTAGTACGTGGATTAACGATCAAATTTTTATTTTTGCAAAATAAATTATTTTGAAGCGAATTTGGCCAAAATTGTGCAAAAAAAAATTTGTCACACACCCTGTAGCCCAGATGGTTTAAACTAAAAATCTAAAAAAATTCTAAGTAATGTATATTGGTGTGAACCGAAATAGTACAACAGGAATTTTTGATCAGATTATGTTTTCGGAAAATAACGCATTTTTTGTGTTTTTAAGTAAAATATGTAATATATTTAATCCGCTATTTAACGTAGTAAACGAGTGATCCTGTATAGCACAGTGGTAGCGTTCTCGCTTAGTGAGTTGAAACTACTGTAAGAAACTGTGTTCGAATCCCGTCAATTTTTATTTTTTCAGTTTTTTTTTTTCATTTTTATTTTGTTTAAATTATTTTGTCAAAATTCTAGTTATATTTTGGTAAATGTTACATTTAATTTTTAAAAGCGTAAATTTAATAACCAGTGGGAAGTGTTGAAATTATAATTTAATTCTATATTTGAAGGTATCAGAGGGCGAGGCTTATGATTTAAGCAACCAATGGAAGCCATAGGCGCAATTTTCAAAATCTTAATGAACCTTGCTATATAAAAAAAAGTACTGCACATATTTAGAAACTTAAATAATGGTATTAGGCATTCGAATTAAAATTCATAAAAAAATATTTTGACATAAAATTTGTTTTGACATCCCAAATAATCATCACACAGTTAATAAATACCTGCGAAACCCTGAAATGTGTGAAAATTCACACTTCACATCAATTTTTTTTGTATATTGTAAGATATGAAAACTTAATGATTTTAACTTGAGAAGTCTTACGTTAGTAACCCGCCATAAGAATTTTTTGTCGTATTCTTTTAAAGCAGATGAATTTTTCTCAATTCGTAACTCTTCTTGGTTTTATTTTACGTTTATCAGACAAGCAGGATTCATTATTTTACCCCAGTTTTCGTTAATCTGTACCTGGCATTTTTTAGTACCCGTATATCACTAATTTTTAGATTATGTTTAAGATTAAAACTAATACCATTGGCATGCCCCGGGCATTTTAATGGTTTACCTCTTTTACCTCCATAAATTTCATCCCCAAATCGTGCATAATACTGCGGTATTTCTCTGGTTGAAGGCCATATGTTTCATGTCCGCAAATTTGATTCATATAGTATTGATTTATGTGCTAAAGCTTTGTTTTAAGTTCCGTATTTTGTCAACGAAACTAATTATGCACAACACAGGTAAGGTTGGAGGTAGGAAAGCTTTGATCATAAAGCTTTGCCCGAATTATAAAGGGTGGAAATATCTAAATCTACCTGTGATTTGGGAATAATAAGGAATTTTATTTAAAATATTTAAGGTTCTTTTACAGTTGTATATTACTCATACGCATAAAATATAAACAGTTTTAAAGCAACTCGTTCGTTGAATACTGAGTGATGCAGTTTTACGTGCTGTGAATATATTTTTTTTTACTCTTGCGGAATTTATTGCTGCTTAATACGTGTGTGGATATCACGAATGATAATTTAACTGTTTCAGACCATTTCGATTCCTAGTCATTGATTTTTATCGCTGTTCAATGGTTTGTTACGCGGGATAGATAACTGGAGCACTATGATTAGGATTTCTAAATATTTGAATAAATAAAAATATCTGGATTAGATAAATTTTCCTTAATAATAATAATCCCATGACTTCAGATCAGAGTTTCCTAAACTTTTTGAGCCTCGGATCACTTTTCACGAGAAGAATTCGTCGCGTAGCATTATCGTTGCTTTATATATACAGGTTACCCCCGTTCAACGCGGGGGATTCGTTCTGGACATGATCGCGTTAAGCCAAATTTCGCAATCAACGAGGGATTTTTGAAAAAAGCATTGTAAAACTCGAAAAACACTTTATTTATCAAATAAACATTAAGGCCCGGTCTTTCCACCTTCAGATAAAGTTCCAGGTAACTATCTGACAGATAAGGTTATTTTTAACTTCATCTGCTGAGTAAATGTCATCCCTTCTTTCTATACAAATGTATCTATCGGATAGTTATCTAACGGATAATGAGACTGACGTATTGGATTCACTGACTGGTATTGACATTTACTCAGCAGATGAAGTTACAAATAACCTTATCTGTCAGATAGTTACTTGGGACTTTATCTGAAGGTGGAAAGACCGGGCCTAAGAATAACAAAAAGGCATACATTAAATAATTTAAATTATTTATTTTGTTCCACGTTGCAAAAAGGAATCTAGATTTCCTTTTTGGCCTCTCTACGTTTATTGCGCAAAATTTGCCGATAACTGTCAAGTAATGCATTACAGCCACGTTTAACAGCACTCACCCGCTCGTAATCTTCGTCCTTCTCTTCTAACAAGTCCATGCATTGATTGTGAAGAGAAAGGGCCTTTTCGATGGTTTTAACAGTTAAATTTTGCTTGGGAACAGGTTCGTCATTTTCTAGGGACGTATGGCAGTCCATTTCCTACAGCTCTTCATTAGTCAAAGGTTCACCGTGTGGTTTTAACAAAGTCTGAATATCATCTTCATCAAAACCTTCGATGCCTTTGGAAATGGCAATATCTTCGATGATATTTTCAATATAATTTTCATGATTGCAATGAACTTCAGCAATTTCCCTGAACAATCTTTTCCAAACACCCTTCATACACGACTGGGTGACTTCATTCCACTCTTTGTCGATGTGTCCGATAGCTTAAAAATCTTAAATTGTCGGTCGCATTATAACGAATCCGCACTAGCCGGGGTCGCAATGAACGGGGGTTACCTGTAGCAACATTAATAGATCGCGGAGCACAGTTTGGGAAACTCTGACTTAGATGAACGGTTCTCATTGGAGGCCCTGACGTATTTCTTGGGGATCATAAATATAAAACAGAATATTGGGGCAGGTCACTAAAACTTCTGAGCTTGCCAAGAGAATTATATTTCTTTAATAAAATCATGGCCATGGAGATGGAATACTGGAGAAGATGTTGTGGAGTCACAAGAATGGATAGGATAAGAAATGAAGAAATGAAAAGAAAAATGGGTGTAGAAAAGAACATTTTAATATACATAGAAGAAAAGAAACTCATCTGGTACGGCCATATTAGGAGAGTAAATAAAGGATGATAGATAAATAGTGACAGACTGGAGCCCAATAGGACGGGGAGAGAGGTAGACCAAGAAGATCGTGGATGAAGTAGATGAGACTATGGAGAAGAGAAGCCTGAAAAATAAAGAATGGAATAACTTCCTTGGGAAGCCACGCAGCGCTGGAGACGACGGTTCTTCCAATCCTTATAGCAGTGCTGGAACTCGGATACTGGAATAGCTTTCAGCTGGTCGGTTACGGACGTATGAATGTTTTCGAGTATACCAAAAAGACGTCCCTTGGGATGATTTTTCAATCTTGGGAAGAGGAATAACTCAAGTCAAGTCAGGCGAATTAGGAGGGTTTTTACTGACCAAACTGACTCGTTTATTGAACTCGCTGAAAAAAAAAACCCTACCGAAATTAAACGACTGACAGAAAAGAAAGAAAGAAACAGATGAGACACAAATTCCTTGACCTGGGTCTTTGACAAAACACTGTCTCTGTAGGCCTGCTGAAGTTTTGCAAAAGTTTCCGTTGCACTGTGCCCAAGTCTGAAGCAAAACCTGATAACACACCATTGCTCGAAATGTATGTCACTCATTTTAAGAACGCACTAGAAAAAACCGTTTCACGAAAAAAATCGCAACGGACAACAAAACTAATCTAGCAGGTTCAAACTCGTGCTGAAGGCGTATCACATGTTCACCTGTCGCCCCTCCAAGTCCCGCGTCCCAAATATTGCCAGATTAAACGATATGTTGCCAGTTCGGTTACTTAATTTACACACCTCGTAAGTTATAGTTTTGTGCCTGGGATTTGGACCTGACTCCTGTTGGTTCGTAGGCCTACGTTTTACCACTAAGCCGCGAGAATTCAAAAAGTGATGAATTTTTTTTTGCGATTTAGGAATTAACTTTAGCGAATTTATAATGGATGGGTTGTTTTTATTTAATTTTCCAAATATTTTTTTGTGTTTTTATTTTCTCATTTGCATTTATGTAAATTTGTTAATGACACATGTCATTTATTGAATTCAAATTTAGTCGCTTTTTGTTGAAAACACAAGAGACCAGTTGATATAAAATTAATGTGATATTAATGATAAAATAACTAATTTGCAATAATGAAACGCGACTGTTTTTGTATGGATTAAAATTTAATTATAATTCGTAATTTTTAACACAAAATGATTGACAATGTTTTTGATATGAATAAATTTAAATTCAATTGAACTGTAGGCGTTTGATGTACGTATATGTAAACAAGTTCACAACTAAACACTGCTCAATGTTCAGAGACAATAATAGTTTAAATTACTTGTTAAATTTAGCACAGCATCGTTTCGTATACATCACTTAACAGCAATTAATCTTATGGATAAACTTTAACGAAAAATCCAACAAGAAACTAACTACAAGGTGGCATATCTCAAGGCGAATTAACACTTTAGACTTTGGATGTGCATGGCGGATGATTCATCCACAGTAACAGGATTCAAAATTGTTTTTATTCTACCTACTCCGTAAAGGAGTGTTATTACCCCAGCAACGTGCATATAAACGTGAGTGAATGTTTGAGGTTTATGGTTGCTAAACGCGTAAGTAACACTTACGTGGCCAGGACAATAAAGTAACAAACGCCATTTTGAAGGATAAACGGAATATTAAACAATTAATTATTTATTTAACTCTTCACTCAATAAGTCTCCGGTCTGACATATATATGGTAACATTGTAAACAGACCCATGATTTCTGGATAGTACCAACCTTCAAAAGATACGTGTGAAAATTTTATGACATTCTGACAATTAGTTTAGATGTTACAGTGGTTTTAGTGACTCCAGGTTTGTAATTTTCGAAAGAATGGATAAAAAAGAATTTTGCGTGTTGATTAAACATTGTTTTTGATGGTGAAAAATACTGTTGAAGCCAAACACTGGCTTGATAAGCGTAATAGAGACTCTGCACCAGGCAAATCAACTATTACTGATTGGTATACTGAATTTAAACGCGACCGATGATGCTGAACGCTCTGGTCGTCCAAAATCGGCAGTTGTTCCGGAAAACATAAAAAAAGTCCACAAAATAGTTTTGAAAGACCGTAAAGTGAAGTTGCGTGAGCTAGCTGACACCTTAAAGATATCAGAAGGTAGTGTGTTTACAATTTTACACGAAAATATGAGCATGCGTAAATTGCTTTCGAAGTGGGTGTCGCTTATACCGGACCAAAAACAACAACGCGTTGACGATTCAGAGCGCTTTTTGGAGCTGTTCAAGCGAAATAAAAAGGATTTCTTGCGTCGGTATGTGACAATGGATCCACTCCTACACACCTGAATCAAAAAGATCGTCAGCTGGGTGGACAGCAGTCGGTGAAAGTCGTCCAAAGCGACCAAAAACTTAAAAGTCAGCTGGCAAGGTTATGGTATCCGTATTTTGGAACGCGCATGGTAGTTTGTTTATCGACTATCTCGAGAAAGGTAAAACTATCAATAGCAATAACTACATGGCATTATTGGATCGATTGACTGTAATAATCAAGGAAAAACGGATTCACATGCAAAAGAAAACAGTGCTCTTTTCACCAAGACAACGCCCCTTGTCACAAGTCGATGAAAACGATGGTTAAATTGAAGGAATTACTCTTCGAATTGCTTCCTCAACCACCGAACTCTCCAGATCTGGCCCTTAAATATTAACTGGCTTTTTGCAGACCTCAAAAAGATGCTCCAGGGAAATAAATTTGACTCAAATGAAGAAGTGATGGCTGAAACCGAGGCCTATTTTGAGGGCAAAGACAAATCGTTCTACAAAGAAGGCATCGAAAAGTTAGAGGAGCGTTGGAATGAATGTATCACTCTTGAAGGAGAGTATGTTGATGAACAAAGTCGAATTTCTAAAAAAAAAAAAATGTTTTTCTTAGTTAGACCGGAGTCTTATTGAGCGACATGGTATATTAGAAGTAATGGTACAATATGATATATTAATTGAAGGATTATTTTCTTTTGAATTAATTTCCACTTTTTTGATAGTCACATCAATTGTAGTTTCAAGTAGATTGACATCTTTTGTAAATATCTTAGATTTTTTAGATGCGCATCCATCGTTTTTTCTTTTGAAAAACGCAGTCAGCCGTTTAAATTGCAAACAGTCAAGAAAAAAAATATATATTAATTTAGATGACTTAATATAAAGTATAGTTTGTTTCACAATAAGCTGAAGTGACTATCTACTTATGGTCCTAAACACAGTGGGTGGTAATTACAAATAACTCTAATCCCTTGTTTGTTCCCATAAACTAGCCAGAGATGTACCAGGTATAAATTACATTACACCATGTAATGACACAATTGTAACAAGAAATAAACATAAGATATCATCAAAATAAACTTTATTTTTATTATAAATACAATTAATTTA
The DNA here is from genome assembly GCA_963971575.1 of Liopterus haemorrhoidalis. Taxonomy (NCBI): domain Eukaryota; kingdom Metazoa; phylum Arthropoda; class Insecta; order Coleoptera; family Dytiscidae; genus Liopterus; species Liopterus haemorrhoidalis. The sequence continues at coordinate 3,347,107 of OZ020615.1, forward strand.
TAGAACTTATAATTAAATTTAAAACATTACAATTAGTATTGAAAACATTACAATAAAATAAATTTTAAATTAAATAATGTTATAAGTCCAAATCATTCTCTGAATCAGTCTCTAAATTAATGATTATAGTACGTTCTATTTGAATATAACTGTCCTCAGTTTTTTTTTTATCTTCTCTGTATTTTAAATAATTTTGTCTCAAAAGTTTTAATCGCTCCGACTCCATAAGGAACTGCGTTTTAAATTGAAACCCTATACTTTTAAGGGCACGCCATAAGGTCACCTTTGAACAATTAATTTCACACTGGTCTTGGATTAATCTTTTGAGCAATATGTCCAATGTTGGCACATTTTGTTCGGTGTACATTTGGTAAATTTTTTGCCGTATTACATCTTTCTGGAAACCATCAAACATTTTGATATGCCTGAATCCTTTCGTTTTCTTCTCCTGTCAATGGATTTGTTTACAATATTCCATACTGTTGTCATCGCTACTTTCGTTGCCTTGCTTGTCTCTTCTAATGCCGCTTGTTTGTTTTTGCGGTTCCTTAAATATAAATACACATTGGCCACAATTTCTTTAGCTTCTACAGGTAAATATATACAAGTTTTTTCCCGATTTTTTTTTATTGTATCTTGCACTATATATCTTCTATCATGGTCACATAGTCATCTGCTTCATTTGCTTGCACAGAAGTTAATTGTTCGTTCCAAGGACGCTACATTTTTCTAACACGTACTGAACTATTTAACACAAATCACAAGTTATCTGATAGAAAATTCAAAGCGAAGTGAAAAGATATTTAAAACATCTGCAATTTATACCTGATACATCACTGACTAGTTTATGGGTGCAAACAAGGGATTAGTGTTATTTGTAATTACCACCCACTGTGTTTAGGACCATAAGTAGATAGTCACTTCAGCTTATCGTGAAATAAACTATACCAGGATACCAGGATGATTTTTAAATTCTAAATAATATTTTTTAAAATGATTCATCTAATTAACCATAATAACAGTGATGTTATTAAATGGTTTGTTAAAATAAACATATAATTTAATTTTCCACCCTTTCCCGAGGAAAAATGAATGTTAATAAATGATGACAGATTTCTGATTCAATTTCCTCAGCACGTACTTTCCAAGGTTGTGGTAACGCCACACCAAAATAACCTCATAGATATTTCAGGAATTAAGATAGATCGAATGAAATATATTACACGCAACTAAAACAAAGAAATATTTAGAAAATAAAAAAATAGTTTGAATACCACACTACATATTTGGTACTTGAACGTCGTCAGGCGAATTTTATCGTAAAAAGAGAAAGAAGTATTGTCTTGTTGATGTGAATTAACAATTTGACACACACATGTGAGCAAATAATACTTACGGTCGAAACGATAAGTATGAAATTTCTTAAAAATTCCTTCAACCGTATTTGCTCTACACGTGTCCACAGACCGACAGCTTGTTAAAAACAGTTAATTCGTGTTGTGCCATTCAGATCCCCTCTTAAATCAATAGCTTATGGACTGTTCATTGTCACCAGATAGTTTGTCATATGATAAGACGTGAAACCATTCAGACCTCCAAATTTAATACGCTGTTTGTTGTGGATTGTGCATAATTTTTTAAACTTATAGCTAGTGAGATGTTTTAATGAGACAGACATATAAATACATTGGCTATCGCAGTCTATCAGTGATACCGTAGTTATCGAATGCCTTTACATAACCTAACATAATGTCATCATTAACAAATCTTGCTCAAAATTACAAAGACGGACAGTAAATATGATCAATTTAGGTAATTAGGTAGTTAAAATCTAAGACAACAGAATTATAAGAACGATAATATATATATAAAATATTTTACGAAGCTAAATAGTTGGTTTCAAAATTCACAGATGGAGGGCTATTCGTAACGTACTAATTTATAACAGATGTGAATGGTTAAAAGAATGCATTAAAGCATAACTTCGAGCGACACAACGCAGAGTCTATAACTTATTAATTTAAAGAGGTCTGAATGCGGCTTTACAAAAAGCTTAATTTGTGTATATCTGTAAAAATCTCTTAAGACTGTAATGTAGCCAACTCAACTCAGTAGTTCACTTGTGTATTTGCAGATGTTTTTCATATAAATAGTTGTTTCATTGTTGGGAGGCAGAATTGATATAAATATTCATTAATTTTTACACACAAGGGCTTATTTTCTTTAAAATATCTTTATAAAAGTACAATCTAATCTAGCTTGTGATAATGTTGGAATTTGCAATTTTTAGGGTTTTGTAGGTATGACCAAAAAACCCTTATACCGTCATTTTGTCGTCTGTCTCTCTGTCTGTCTGTTCGGTAAAAATTGTAGCCAAACTGCTAAACCTAGAGAGTTGAAATTTGGCATGGTTATACAACTCTTTGACCCGCACATAGGAAAAATACTAAAACATCTAAAAATATATCCCACTAAAAATATAAACAAATATCTGCTCATCGAAAGCATATTAATTCTCGTGCACTATATCTGGTTGGTGAGTAGGGGTTTCAAAAATATTGCTCAAACTTATTAAAGACTCAAAATTTTCCTTTATACACAACAGACAACACGCAGATAATAATAATAAAAAGAAAATAATGAACAGGAAAACATTTTTTTAATCAGTTAATTTTTTCTGTTACCATCCTACCTTAAATTTACCCTAAAAGTTATTTATTTTATTTCTCTGTATTTTATAAAAATATTTCATATTTAATAAAAAAAAGAATGCCTTGAAACTGGAAAATATTCGTTAGATCCCAGAATCAGCAAAATTATATAGCCATTCTGTGTTTATATAAAATATTTGCGTACGGCAATACTGAAAGCTGTACTTTGGACGTGTTCTGCTTGTTGTTTTATAGCACGTTACGCACCACCAGTGGTGCACCAGAACCCCATAAAAAGTAATTAAAATAATAGGAACTAGTATTGAAATCAATTGTTTACGTACCATTCAGGCTCTAGATGGGTATGCTGTAAGCATTGACAGATGTTTTTTATGTCATTTTGAAGTGTGAACATTTTGGCGCGTCTACATTGAGGCAACATGGTAGCATACGACAAGTCTGTCGAAACCCTCAGACCATGTCGCATTGACAAGCTAGTGTCTACACCAACACTGGGAGCGTGCTACTGTTTATTGTTGCGAGATCTGTCAGTTTACTGAATAAATATGACGGATCTCAAAAATATTATTACATTTTATAACTATAAATAATATCAAGCTAATTTTATAACAAATTTTAATTCCATAACAAAAACATAACCTTACTTAATTATGTTTATCATTATTTCTCATAATCTAATTTATCAAAAGTTATATTTACTCACTTATCTTAAATAAATTTAAGTTGCTAAATAATTTTTGTTGATACAGCAACGCTTACAACACTAGTTAATTTAAAAAACAAATACTTCTATAATAACAACTATCAAATATTAAAATGGCCAACATGTGGCTTTCAGAACTGGTAGCGTGTCGCACGAAAACTCTTTGATTTTTACCGATTTTTAACGGGAATGAGCAACATGTCGCACGGCTCCCATCAGACCGCTGCACATTGGTAGCATGCGACATGTGGAACGGTCACAAGCTACCATATTGCATCGATATAGACGCGCCATTTCCTATTAACATTCAGTTATCATACGGCATCCTTTGTTTACACAACTGCTTTTCTATTGGTGACTCATATTAACGCGTATCCCTCTAGCGGCAATAAAGCGAACATATCTAAAAAGTATACTGTCATTGTTTACGTATAGTTCAGCATGTGTTTCTTTGTTTCTGTCCATTCTCACTCCGTTTTTACAACGAATCAAGTGATAAATTTAAGAAAAAAAGATTAAATACTCGTTTATATTTCAATATTAGATGAATTTTATTAGAAAAATTGAGAAGTGACATTACCGTTGGCGGCGCTGTACTTCAAGGCAATATGGCTGTCGTGTCTAGTATTCAGCTGTCAATGCTAACAGCGAACAGGTTAATTTAAGCACAGTACATTTTTATTTTATGAAAATGTATCTATCGACATTCTAACAAAAAATCAACACTAGAACATATGTAAAAAATTGTCTTAGACATCCAGCATTCTGTTCACTTTTTACACTTATTAAATACATACAAAACCCTGAAATGTGTGAAAATTCACACTTCACATCAATTTTTTAATAATGACTTTGTAGTTAATTTCATAATAAATTCATAATAAACTAATAAAATCGTGTTGATTTTTAATAATCCTTAATTCTCTCGAATCTTTCAGTTCTCTAAATTTTAGGATGTATGTAATAAATTTTGATATATGACATTCCATTTAAATTTTTCATAAAAAGCATTTTCCTCTTACTCTTCTATAAAGGGTATTTGCTGATGTACTCAAACAAAAATGTTCTAAATAAAAGGTAGTATTTCAATTACAAAAATGTAATATTTTTTCTTTATCCCAGAGATACAGAGATGCTTTCACCCCTCAATGATTTAAAATGTCTTGCATTCTTTGTGGATTCCAAACACAAAAGAAAGGGAATGGAAATTAATTTGTTTTAAATACTGTGTTTCTTATTGTCTTTTAGTTTAATTAACCTGGTTACCTAATATCTAAATTATACAGAAAAATATCAGAAAATATGAAGGCGGTAAAAATTCAGCTTAACACATTGTGGAATAAAACATTGTTTTAGTCAGTCATATAAGCAATACAATACAATAGAAAGTACAAATACATGTTAATATGGAGCAAGAAAATAGGCAATAATTATTAGGATAGTACAATAATATATAGTCTTAATATATGGGCATAAATAAATTTAAAATTTAACATTTAAAAATTCATTCGAATAGAATGGGTTTCTAATTAAAAATTCTTTTACACTCTTCTTGAAATTCAGAAAACGCAGGACTTTATATTCCTCTGGCAGAATATTACAAAATTTTATGCTGTAATAATAATAATAATAATAATAATAATAATTCATTTATTTACCATATTAATTACAGTTAAGAAAAAAAAATATATATAATTATCGACCGTAAATAGATGTACTTAAATTTAAATTCTAATAATATAGGAGTACAGTTTTATTTTATTAAGTTGGCATTACTAAGCTAGGCTTGTCGTGATGCCAAGGTAATATAACATGTATAATATACAAAATTATATATACAAAAACAAAAAAAAAAAAATTTTTTTTTTTTTTTTTTCACTAACATACATTTATAAATTATAATAATCTAAATCATATACATATGTATTTTCAAAGTAAATCTGGTTTTATGTATGATGAAATGTAAGAGAAATTATTTGTCTGTCGACTGAGTAAATAATTTTTTTGATAGTCTTGATATATGCATGGTAGCTAAGAATGACAATACTTTCAAAATTCGTGTACTTTGTTAACAAATTGTATATTAAAGGAATGTAGTACAAAAAATAGGTTCGACCAATGACTTTTCTTGAATCAAATGAGTAACTGAGATTCTGAGATTTAATTCTTGTTGAATATGTATGATTCGGGAAACGCAATAAATTATTTTTTTTATATTTGAACATATACTTGGTAACTGCCAAAAAATAGAGTTGCTTTAAATCAAAGACTTTAGTCTCAGTAAACAATCTATGACTAGGGTACATAAAGTCCTTTTTATAAATTATTTTGAGAAGTAATTTTTGTATTATATCGAGCTTTTTAAGATGACAGTCCAAAGCCCCTCCCCAAACTAATATACCGTAGCTTAGGACAGAATGTATGAAGCCAAAATATAATATTTTTAATAATATTTTTAAATAATTTTTAAATAATTAGAGACATTATATATAGTCTTTATTTCTAGTAGCATGCGAGTGCATTCTGTCGCCAGTTGCTCATACATTTCTATTTTTATAGGCATACAATATACACTGATAAATATAGAGAGAAGGTAATCATTATTTCTAATTCTATAAGGCCCGGTTTTTCCACCTTCAGATAAAGTTCCAGGTAACTATCTGACAGATAAGGTTATTTTTAACTTCATCTGCTGAGTAAATGTCATCCCTTCTTTCTATACAAATGTATCTATCGGATAGTTATCTAACGGATAATTAGACTGACGTATTGGATTCACTGACTGGTATTGACATTTACTCATGAAGTTACAAATAACCTTATCTGTCAGATAGTTACCTGGGACTTTATCTGCAGGTGGAAAGACCGGGCCTAAATGCATTCTTACAATCAGCTCTATAGTTAATTTTTGCTGAAACTCGAATAACACGTCGTTGAAGGGAAAAAATTCTATTAGCTGAAGCAGAATGTCCTCAAGCTAGAAGGGTATAAGAAATATGTGACTGAAATAGGGCATAATATGATATTAACATTATTTCTTTTGAGACAGTATTAACCAGATTGCGAAAAGGAAATATAGTTTTTCAGATTTTTTTCGGCAAGAATATCTACGTGCTGATGCCACTTAAGTGCAGGGTCAACATAAACACCCAGAAAAGCAACAGAAGAAGGATTTGAATAATTATGGTTTTTACAACTAATTATAAGGTTTTGAGTTTTCGAATTATTGAGGGATAATTCGTTCGAAAGAAATCAGTCATTTGCTTTTTCAATGACTATAGTATTTTCATTTATTAAATTTAATGATAATGCATGAGAGATCATGGTGGTATCATCTGCATATAAAATAGAATCATTTTCAATGAAATTTGAATCGATTACGTAGATTAGAAATAGAAGTGGTTCTTAAATGGATCCTTGTGGATTCATGTAAAATGGTTTAATGTAGTCACGCATTTTCTTATTGAAATAAATACTTAAAAAATACAAGAAAATAGCGACATCTAATGCAGCCTCCAATAACACTGGTCAACACAATTTTTGCTGACTTACATCTAAGACTTGTTTCTTACTAATTTGGTGCTGCTGAACTCAAATATCACATCAGTTTTTGCGTATCACATCAGATTTTAGCTCTACAACAAATACATATTTTCGGTCAAATAATGCTTCTATCGTTTAATTTTAGACGTCGATACTGTAAGTGGTACAAATTTGGCGAACACTAAGGACTAAATAATTAGAAAATATTCTTAAAATTTTATTTATAGTGACAGAAAGAACAGTTTTAATTACATTTTAATGCATTGGAGTTTTAAAATAAAAATACAAAATAATTTAAGGATTAAATGGTCGTTTGTAAGATTTTCTGGAGTGCACCATTCCTGATAAGTCTCTTTTAATACTCCAACAGTAGTCAGCCATCATGTGAGTAACCCTCCTTCCTTGATAACGTCTCTCCATCTCTTTTAAATCCTGATGGAAACGTTCACCCTGTTCATCACTAACATCTCCAAGATTGACAGGAAATTTGTCAAGATGACTGTTTAAAAAATGAAGTTTCACGCTCATGTTGCACCCCAGATGATGATAATTTTTAATCAAAGTTCAGGTACCTGCAACTAATCCTTTTCTGGGAAACTTATTGAACAACAAGTACAAACCTGAACATTTAATGGATGCAGCGGTCATACTAAGTACCTTACCCTTGATCTTGCAACCCCCGCCGTTGTAAAAAGGTCTATAACAAGTACCTGCATCAAATTTTCAACGACCTCCATATAGTTTTCGGCTTTTTTATTTCCAAGAAAATTTTTGATGAGCGCCACGAAAGACTGCCATGCATTCTTCTCCATATCATCCATATGTACAGTGAAATATGGATCATTCACTAATTTTCTAATTTGTGGTAACTGCAACCTCCGCCGTTGTAAAAAGGTCTATAACAAGTACCTGCATGTAAGGCGTTCCTACGAAATATATTGGACAACAAGAACGAAGTTAAAATTAATGTAGACGTATATTCAGTACGTGAAAAGGTGAAAACAGTCAAAATACGATAGAACAAAAATTTGACGTGACAGGCAGAAACTGTTAACATTTTTGAAATCAGCACCCCAAAATTAGGTAAAAACAAGTATCAGATCTAAGTCAGCAAAAAAAAGTTTAAATTTGTTGATCAGTGTAATATATTCAGTAGACAAACTACTTAATACGGGGCTATTTTATTCCTATTTCATTGACGACAGTCCTCGAATTGACGCGTTCTAACGGATTTTCTGAAAATATTTTCCAGGTGTGTGTTTCTTTAATAATATTTAACGCTTCTAGTAGCTGGTGCTTTGTAAAAATTGAGTAAATTTAATTATAATTTCGGCTTTGTTGAAACCGCAATTCAATATTGTAATAAATTTAAAAATCTATTGAATATATTCCTGGAGAAAATTAAATTTTATTTTCCAATTTTCCGTGATCCAAATGCAGCAACATAATTCTATTATCTTTTACTGCAACACGTACCTCGTAAAAAAATTCTCATCGTAAAAAAAAAGTACTTTTCCAATCCACAACGGATGTCTGTGCGAAGGTATGTTAGCAAATAATTTATAACTTCAACTCTGCAACGACAAAAGTCGTGAATCAATGTAGACAGCATTATATCACTAGGGTATGTTTACATTATGTATAGTTGTTGTTATTTATTTAGGGGGTAGGGGGGTAAAAACATTCGATGGAGACAAAGTAAACAGGGATTGTTTATCAAACAGAAATTTTGCAAACCGTTTTGGTTTACACACCAACGAAAACAACAGTTAACATCTCGTGACATTTGCTAATGGTGTTTTCCTGAAAATAGTTAATTAAACATCGATATAAAAAACAACGCACTCTTAGGTCCGGTTTCTGAAAGCTTAGCCAAGTTTAACCCCTTGGTTAAACTCAGTTACAATATAACAATTCCATAAGCAACCATAGCAACCATTTTCTGATCCTTCGGTTATAGTTAACTAAGCTTTCAAAAACCGGCCCTTAGTGATTGGGACTAGTGTTTTTGTCCCGGGAGAGTCTTTGGTCGAAAGTCTCGGGAATTAAGATTTTTTTTTCGTGTCTCGTGACCCAATAAAAATTATCCGAGACACCCGAGACTTTTGTTCTTTTACGAAAACATTATTTTTACTAATGTACTAGTAAAAATTGGTTACATGACGAAATTTCACTGAACAAAATTACACGGGACAAAATTACACAGAAGAAATTACACATAGACAGAATTACACGGGGAAGAAATTACACAAGGACGAAATTACACATACGAAAATTACACTAAGACAAAATTACACATTTAGTTTACTTTAATTTACACATACGAAAATTTAATTTAATTTACACATACGAAAATTACACTAAGACAAAATTACACATTTAATTTGTTTGTGTTTGTTAATTTTCTGTTTGAGTTCTTTTATATAAGAAAAAATTGAAGGGTTGGATTAAGTAAGTTTTTGTTATTATTTTTTTTTTTTTTGAATAAATAGAAAAAATTATATTTAAGGGTTGGATTAAGTAAATTTTAGTTATATTTTGAAAAAAAAAGTTATTTTAGAAAAGTCGACAATCGACAATCGATACCATATTTCCATTTCACACATTCAATTTTTTTTTTTCAATATTGAAATTAACAAAAAATGTACATTACAGCTTCCTATTAAATTAAATATCTCAATTTCCTGAAAAACACTAAAACTTACTTAATCCAACCAATATTTTTATTTTTTAAAAAGAACATTAGAATTTACTTAATTCAATCCTTAAATTAGATTTTTTTAACGTTAAAAAATAATGTACTTAACCCAATCCTGAAAATACATTTTTTTGTGTTTATTCATATTTGAGACCAAAAATTACTTAATCCAACCCTAAGATACATTTATTTTAAATTTATTCAAAAAACACGATAGTTTACTTAATCCAACCCTTAAATTACAATTTTAAAAATGTATTAAAAAAACACTAAAATTTACTTAATCCAGCCCTGAAAATACAATTTTTTTATTAATTCATATAACACTAAAATTTACTTTTTCCAACCCTTAAAATACATTTTTTTATTTTTCCAAAAAAAAACATCAAAACTTACTTAATCCAACCCTTTAAAAAAAATGTTTTATATAAAAGAACACAAACAGAAAATTCATTAACACAAAAAAATTAAATGTGTAATTTTGTCTTAGTGTAATTTTCGTATGTGTAATTTTCGTATGTGTAATTTCGTCCTTGTGTAATTTCTTCCCTGTATTATTTTGTCTATGTGTAATTTCTTCTGTGTAATTTTGTCCCGTGTAATTTTGTCCAGTGTAATTCTGTCCTGACACCTAAAAATTAAGCATGTTAAATTCTTTCAAATATGGAGGGGATGACGTTGCATGCGTATACTACTACCACTGTCTACTGGTTCACGAGTTTACAAGAGACGTGTGATCTAACGTTGACCAATCAGTGGCCTCCGTAGCTAACCAGTATACTCTTAGATAAAGGATTTATTATTTGCGTTTTAGTATTTATGATTTATGTGTTGTGTAATATATACGGTTTTTCCTTTTATTTGTCGGCTCTAGCAGTTTTTGCTATTAGCCAGGTAGTAAAGGGAGTGATTAAGGGTTTTTAAAATTCTTCTTCTTGTTCTTTTTCTTCGGGTCCTGTGAGTCCTCTTGCCTCCATCGTTTCCCGCACATCCTGAGCCCAGGTCCTTGCTGGTCGCCCTGGTCTTCGTCTGCGCGCAGCAATCCACTCCCAAATCTTCTTGGGCCATCGGTCATCAGGCATACGCTGGAGGTGCCCATACCATAAGAGTCGTTTGTTTTCTATCGATTCTATGATGGAGTTTTCAACGTTCATAGTTGCTCTTATGGTATCATTACGAACGTGCTCGAGTTTGGAGATACCGCAACTCCAAAAGTCCATTTCCACGGCGCTCAATCGGGCTTTATTTCTGTGTGTGAGCTCCCATATTTCTGAGCCATAGTATCTGATTTAATATAGTTAAAAATAATTTCATAAATATCTAGAGAGTTAGTAGCAAGAAGTGTCTGAATATTGGTAGGCAACGATATTTTTTGGCTATCTAAATTGTGTATGAATATGTTACGTTTACGAAAATAAATTGGGCATTCTAATAATAAGTGGTTCGAGTTGCTGACAGACAAATTATCACACGGACAGAAAGGAGAAGTTACCATATTAATTCTATGCAGATGATATGGAGAGAAAGTGTGATTAAATATAAGTTGTATAAAAGTGCATATAAAAGACCTGCTTTGGTGAGAAGAAAACCAAAGCTTTCTAGGAAGGAGGAGTTGTATTTGACCATAGACCTTATTATTTTTTAAATTTAGTGGTGGGCACCTCAAAAAGGCTTCGGGGCCAACCTGTGCCCGCGTGCGCCAGATTGCCGATCCCTGTTCTAAGAGATACAAAGCAGGTTAAATTAGGATCCTGTTTTTCATACCACAAATTTAATGTTTATAAAATATTTTTATTCATTATTTTGAATTTTGTATTTTTATAATAAATATCACACCATTTCAGGAAAACTATATGTTATTACAATTTTACAGTTTTCAGGTAATATGCAACTCTTGCGTAAATCAATTTTACGCAAATGTTTCAATTTAACATTAAATCATTTTGCGACATTTTAAAAATTATATACAAAAAGTCCTGGTAATTATCGGTACTCATTTCAAAGTAGTGTTGAATTCCAGAAAAATAAAAACTGTCGGGACTGAGAAACCCTGAGAAGTCCTAATTGGAATCAGTCTTTGGATAAGAGAGATTTGTATTTTAGAAAATTTGAAGCGCTTCTGTATTAACAATTTACATGTTTAATTACTTTCAATTTTTTCTTGTATTTGTCTGCACGTGAAATGTTTGGTGAAGTTTCTTCCACCCTGTCAAATATCAACTTATTTTAAACAGACTATACCGTAGTTCAAATAGAAACAAACTATTCTGAGTAACTCGGAACTGTACACCGAATGCAACGCTCCAGGCCGTTTTGAGATTGCTGATATAAAAAGTATTTCCCGAACTGTCATAGTTTGAAAAAAGTTATTTCATTTCATGACTGTTTTAGATAGATTTTTATATGTATATCAACGAATATTTACTCGCTACTGGACTCCATTAAAAATAAATAGAGTTACAAAAGTGTCATAGAGACACATGGAACATTTTCATTTATCCGGAGTCGCGGAAGTTATGGGTTAAAACTTAAAGTTTCGGTTGAAATATCGGACTAAACGTTTAGTACTTCACACCAGTGGTGCGCAAACATTTAAAAATTCAAGTGCCAGCAATTACACGCGATCCTATATTTTTTTACCATACGGATAAGGATTAATCGTGTGTCCAAATTTGACCTGTATTTTATTTTATTCTGGTCATTTATTATATAATTAACATTATATACCTAGATAAATATATGAGGGGTGGTTGAATAGTAATCGACCTAGGCAAGAAAAGACTTTTATGGCAAAACTCAATTTATTTCTCAACATAATCTGCTTTTGGAACTATACACTTCATCCAACGATTCTCCAATTTTTCGATGGCCTCCGAATAATAAGATTTCTCGAAGTCCTCAAAATAGGCCTCTGTTTCAGCGACGACCTCCTCATTCGACCCAAATTTCTTACAACCGAGCCATTTCTTCATGTTTGGAAATAAATAATAGTCGCAGGGGGCCAAATTTGGCGATAACGGTGATTGAAGAACCAATTCGTAGCGCAATGGAGTTTTGCCATTTCGACTGCTCACTTATCCTGGTGGAATATCACTTTTTTCTTCGCCACATGCGGCCGCTTTCGCTTCAATCGGTCCGGCAGTTATGCAGAATATACGCCTGTGATCGTTTTAGCCTTTTCCTGGTAGTCGATGTGAATAATACCGTGCACAAGCCAAAAAACTATGACCATAACTTTGTTGGCTGACAGACCCACCTTGACCTTCTTCGGTTTCGATTCGCCAGGAGCAGTCCACTGTTTCGACTATTTCTTGGTCTCTGGTGTGTTTGATCATCATAGATCATTATAGATCCATGTTTCGTCCATGGTTACAAAATGGCGCAAAAAGTCCTTATCGCGGTTGAACATCGCCAAACATTCCTTCGAAATGGTCGATCGCGTTTCTTGTCTACTGAGAGCAAATGCGGCATCCATCTGGTAGAAAGCTTCCTCATTCCCAAATATTCATGCAAAATGTTGAGCATCCATTCGGTTGAGATGCCCGCAGCGTCAGCTATCTCGCGCTTTGTCACACGTCGATTGTCGATTATCACTTTGAAATGGTCAAACGATCGCGTTTGTTGTCTTCTGAGAGCAAATGCGGCATCCATCTCGTAGAAAGCTTCCTCATTCCCAAATATTCATGCAAAATGTTGAGCACCCGTTCGGTTGAGATGCCCGCAGCGTCAGCTATCTCTTGCTTTGTCACTCGTCGATTGTTGATTATCATTCCATGGATTTTATCGACCATTTTTGGCGTGGTGACCTCTTTTGGACGGCCTGGTTGTTCATCATCAAAAATGCTCTTACCGACCGCGTTTAAATTCAGCTGTCCAATATTTAATTGTTGATATCGAAGGTGCAGAATCCCCATAAATATCGGTCTATTTGGTGTTGATCTCATCGTTCGTTTTCTTTTTCAAAAACAAATATCTAATCACAGCACGATATTCGATTTTATTCATTTTTGTGTTTTTAATATATATTCTAGTCATTTAAATGGGCTGCGTTAGGCGCAAATAGCCTTTGTTGCTGTGCGCCAAAAATTTTAACTAACTAACATTATTCATTTTTGTAAAAATTCAATTTTGTTTGCTTTCAATGACTGTCAAACACAAACTACATGACGCAGCTAGTTGAACATTTTACAGTAGTCATTTGAAGTTTAGGATTTACGAAAAACAACATTATTGGTGGCGCTATCTCTTGCGTAGGTCGATTACTTTTCAGCCACCCCTCGTACTTACAAGATATTCGTCGAGAACTGCTACTTATGACGCGAACTGCATTTTTTTTTGAGCTTAATAATATGTATGAATGTTAATTTTGAATCTCCGTCGTGTATGTGATCCTTCGTTTGAGGATGTCTGGTTTGGATGTCTATTTTCCGTTCTTGTACGTTTTGTCGTGCGGTTTTTGGTGGTAGCGCCGCTGTGCGTGTTACAAATTTAGATGCGTGCGAGTGAATTAGACGGCTGGCGCTAACACGACTTTGTACTAACCCCACGAGATGGATTATAAAAAACATATATGTTTCATTCCACATCTTCCTCTGGTTACCAGACCATACTATTTTAATTAAAGTATATGTTAAAATTTAATTTTAGGACGTTTGGTAATTAGGATCATTAGTATTTTACGATTTGTTGAAAAAGGTCAACTGATGACAGTCACTATGTCAACTGATTGTTATTGGAATATTTGGAAAAATTAACGACTCTTGAAAATTTGATATATATAATTAGCAAGTGTCTGTATGTCGGTAACATTGTAACGTACATTTTTCCTAAGGTTCTGGTAATTGCCAGACAATCCTATACCCTTTTGATCGATATGAACAATATTTTGCAGATTTATTCTTTAAGAATCTACGAATATAATTACATACATAAATGTCTAGGTTTTCGTAGGCATAAACAAGAGACTCCTATATCCTTTGACCGATATGAACAATATTTTGCAGATTTATTCTGTAAGAATCTGCGGTCAAACTAACATACAGAAATATCTAGGGTTTCGTAGGCATAAATAAACGTCTCAAATTAGTTCAAATTGTTAGTACTGGAACTGTGTTATTATTACAAGAATTATTCTGTAAAAATAACTAGTAAATTGTATTTTTTTAGAGGTTTGTTTTTCGAATTGGCAACACTTTTCCCAGCTACTGCCATTTTGATAGCTGACAGCTGATTTGTACTCAGTTTGGTTTGCCATTTCACCACCAGACTTACGCCAGAACGCTTGCAAATTGTGCAAATTTATTTAGAAAATCGTGGTTCAGTTCGCGATACTTACTGTGCGCTACGTCCATTTTACGGTTGACATAATCGTCCATCCAAGCAAGTAATTCGAATAACCATGGATCTTTTTCGTACCACGAATACTCTAAGTGATAATAAGCATCCGCAGAGACGTCGTATAGTGCGCCCGAAGAAGCTGTTGCTGCTGTGGAACGTAGTATTTAAGAGGACCCGAATGAGTCGATTCGCCATCGTGCACAGCAATTGGAGCTGCGTCCATCCACTTTATGGCAGATTTTGCGGAAAGATTTTGGTTTACGAGCTTACAAGATCCAGATCGTGCAAGAGTTGAATCCACATGACCATCGTGTGCGTCGTACATTCGGTGAATGAACCGAAAACGAGATTGCTTTTCACCACAAAATTTTATTCAGCGATTAGACTCATTTTTCATGAATGGCTTAGTCAACAAAGAAAATTTTCGCATTTGGAGTGAAGAAAATCCAAAAGCCATCATTGAACCGCCGTTACATCCACAAAAAGTCACCGTTTGTTGTACTTTATGGGCTGGTGGAATCATTGTCCTTATTTCTTCAAAAATGATGTCGGTCAGAATGTTACAGTCAACGGGGACCGCTATAGAGCCATGATTACTAACTTTTTCGTTCCCCAATTGGATGGAATTACTGTGGAAGAGTTGTGGGTTCAACAAGACGGCGCAACATGCCATAAAGCGCGCGCCTCAATCGATTTATTGAAGGAAACATTCGATAAGCGAATACTTTCGCGTAATGGACCTGTAAATTGGCCTCCAAGATCGTGCCATTTAATACCTTTGGATTATTTTCTGTGGGGATATGTGAAGTCGCTAAGCTACGCCGATAAAGCAGATACGGCAGAGATGGATGAGTTGGAAGCCAACATTCACCGCGTTATTACCGATACTTGGCCCCAGCTTCTTCAAAAAGTGATCGAAAATTGGACTTCCAGATTGCGCTTTATTCGAGCCAGCCGCGGCCCATATGCCCGAAATCATATTTTAACACTAATGGCATTAAATTATCTTTCCAATAAAGATAATACCATGGTCATTACCACGATTTTTATGTGTTTTATTTCATTTTAAAGTTTTTTACCTCTAAAAAACACCTTTATAATCAGGTCAACTGTTAGTTCTATAGATTTTAAAGAAATCTCTGTACGTTGCCTTGTAGTATAGTTGCAGTTGCACTTTGAGGAAAACAAACACATTTATTTTAATTCAATGGAAACATTTTGGTCGTTTCTATGGAAATATAATCAGATAACTTTTCCAAATCAGTTTGGTTACTGCAAATGGATTCAATTTCAATTTTTAAACGAAAAATTCTGATAAACAAACTTGATAT
Organism: Liopterus haemorrhoidalis; assembly: GCA_963971575.1. Classification (NCBI taxonomy): domain Eukaryota; kingdom Metazoa; phylum Arthropoda; class Insecta; order Coleoptera; family Dytiscidae; genus Liopterus; species Liopterus haemorrhoidalis. Next base: position 3,363,391 of record OZ020615.1, read on the forward strand.
CAAAAATGAAATTCAGTGAAGATTGATCAGTTTTAAAAAGAGTTTTGATAAAATCTTTTTGGATTTGTAGAGTTTTGCTTATCATATTGACGTATTTGTAATAAATTACTAAATTATCAAAGTTTCGAATTGGAACATTGGAAAATTGCCAAGTTGTTGTGTTTATCTTATATGCGGAATACACTTGATGCAACCGGGTCAATGCGGAATTGTTTAATTTATGATTAATTATATTTGTTATGTGGCCAAATTAATTAACACATAAATTAACGATTTATTTTTATGCAACTGAGCATCAAACAAATACATTTAATATGCAATTATCTGTAGCATAATTAATTTTATGGTTTGCTATGAATATTTGAAATCGAATCACCAAATAAAAAATTAATTATGGTTAATTGAATTGGCATAGTGGTTTAACCTCATTGCTAATCATTGTTGTAGCTTTTTCTTTTAAAACTTATATTCAATAATTTCTCAGAAAGAACATAGAGATTTAATAAAATGCCTTCATCTGCAACAGTTTATCGCTAGGGATTTTATTTGGATCCTTTTCCAGTATTTTTTCCCTTCTTTTTTTTTATAACAAGCTGCCGTGCCCGGTGTCTATTCTTCCCTTTGCCTCTGCAGCCCACTTTCCTTGCGTATCAACAGCTGTTATGATAATTAGGTACATAGCATTGATGCTTTTAGGAATTTATTCCAAATAATTTTAACGTCTCAGTAATAATAGTAGGTTCCCAACACCTAGATAGGCGTATAAGGAGCAGAGAAGGCAAGTTCTCCGTTTCTAGATCGGGACAAAAAAAAAAGGAGAAAAACTTAGTTTATTTAACATTTTTTTTTTTACATATTAATGATATTAAACATTTTTTTTACAATTTAATGAATTTACATATATAAAATATTTATTGCTTTCCAAAGTAGTACTATAAAACATTTTTTTCTTTACAAATTAGAATGCATACATATATTAAATTTCCTATGTATTCTTTGAATTAAATATATAGTTTTCCCTATACAGGCATATATGTTTTACTTGCAGTTTGGCCTTTATTAAATCAGTATTGCAACGGTTTCTGGTGTCAGTCCAATAAGAAGACATCAAACTGAAGATCCTCTCAACAAATGCGTTTGAGCATAGGATACTGAGAATTTTGCCAACTAGTAGCAAAAGTTCTTATAAATGTAGGAATTAGCTTCAAAAATATCAGTCCACATTTTGTCTATATTGCAGGCTTATTTTTATAAGACAGCTTTTTCGATAATGTCCTTTGCATCTATGAATTCACCATAGGCTGTCCATTTCTAAAGCGTCTGTAATTTTCAAACTCTTTGCGGCAGATTATGTATGATCATATGTTAAATTTGTTGTTTTTAAATAAAATGGCCTTATTGCATGTAAGTAATTTGAATTGGAAAAATCAAAATTTGATTCTAAATACTTAAGAGTTTTGGTAAAATTATTAATAAAATTTTTCTAGATTTTGCCAGTAGCATTTTGTTGAGTTCTGTAGCAGTTTTTTTCTCTAAAAGAGGAGTCTTTTTTTCGCCCTTCAAGTTTTTGACTATTTTTAGCATGATGTTGTCCACCTGTCTGTCTGTCTGTCCGTCCGTCTGTCTGTGTACACGTGCAGAGCAAATTCGTATAGGTTACATCGAACAACTCAGTAAGATTGTTCTGTTCTAAACTCCTCATCAAAGACTGGCAAACAATTTTGAAGGAATAACATGTAAATTTTGGTTTTACTTTATTCTTCTTCTCCATTTTCATCCATAATGTATTCCCAAATAAGAGTAAGACATTCGTCTTGTCCCATACTTTGAAAATAAGTTTTTATACCTGGCCAACATTTTAACATTTTATATATTGCTGGTAATAATGATAACCATCTTGTAGGAACATGTCTAAGGAGTTTATCTAGTTATATGAGGAATTGAGCATGAAAAATATTTAGTTTTTTAATAATTATATTTAATTTTTCTGAAAAGATTCCAAAACAATGTGTTATTGCTGAAATCGGGACTTTTCGCGTCCCGGGCACCTGTTTCCCGGGACGCGGGACTTTTAGTACTAAAATCGGGACTGTCCCGGGAAAATCAGAACAGTTGGTCACCCTACCGGCCATAGATGTGATAGACACGTGGTTAGTGTGATGTTTCGACCCGTCTTAATTCATTCTTCTGTCTTAATTTCCACCTCTTGTCCTGTGTTTTGTCCTCTCCTTTAGTATGGTCTAAGGATATGGCTAATCCATTTGCGGTTTTTAATTTTCTGTCTTATTTGTACATTCCACAGACTGGCTATAGTGTTTGACTAAATTATATCAACAGTAGTTCTCAGTAATATACAGACAAATATTTCTAATTGGTTAGCCAGTTTTTAGGATTTTGTAGGTATAGCCAACAAAAAACCACGAGAGATGATGATTACTCTCGTAATCGCTGAAAACGGAAACAGATCGTTGAGCAGTTTCCGAAACATCCGAAAGAAGTTTATATATCTCATATTTCATATATCTTTTTGATACTAATACGCATTATATTATACTATTCTAGCTTGGTACTATCAGCAATGGCAAGCGTCCAAAATAACGGTGTCCACACAATCATTATTGGTTTATTGTCATTTGATTACTGAACCTTTTTTTTTATATTTACCATTTTATTGTGTATATTGAAAAGTTTTTTTAACTTAAAATAAAATGAGGAAGTTTGCACCAGTTTCAAACGATTGGTTTTTATCCAAGAGTTAATAACTGAAATCCTATAACTATAGAGCACTGCAAGTCAATTGATCGGACGGTCTGTTGCACACGAAAACCAATAGAACTGGGTCACAACACGGAAATAAACAGATGCAACAGCTATGCACTTCCGGAACAACATTAACCTGTACTTATTTAATTTAAGAGTAAAAGGAATATTACGTAAAGCAAAAACAGATATAAAAAAGGTGGAAATGTGTAACAAGGAACATGCTCGATTAATGTCGCGCAAAAATGACGAACAACAATTATCATTTGGATTTAGTAAAGTTTTTGCCACCCTCCCTCACGAAAAACAACACAATACAAATCAGACGAGAGCTGTTCGCGAACCTTTAGTGAACAACTTACGAACTAGATGTGTACTGCGAGGGTTACCTTTTGTGGTTTTACAAACGACCACTAGATGGCAATATTGAAATGTGATTACCATATTCGTAACATTTGACATTTGTTATTGTGAAATCAGCGGCAGCTTATAAATTGACCGAGTAATTTGTTGACAGTGAGCAAAGTTTGTGAAAAAATGGATATTATTCGTGAAGGTTTTCGTTGCATGATATTTTACGATTTTAGTAAAGGCCTAACTCAACAACAATCTATAGATTCGCTTCGTTCAACTTTTGGTAATGAAGCACCATCAGAAAAGATTGTTTACAATTGGTTTGCAGAATATCGTCGTGGTTGTGCATCCATCAGTGATGAATCTCGTGAAGGTCGACTAAAATAGGTTGTGATTCAAAATAATATCGATGCTGTGCGCAAAATGATTGAAGAAGATCGGCATGTGATTTACCGTGAGATAGAGGCATCCTTTGGCATATCGCAGACTGCAATACATTCGATTTTGCATGAACATTTAGCTGTGAAAAAGATCTGTTCCCTATGGATTCCGCATAATTTGACCAAAGCTTAAAAAAAAGGTTCGTGTTGGTTGGTGTAAGGGAATGCTAAAAAAATTCAACCTGGGCACTGCAAAATCCGTATACAACATCGTTACAGGTGACGAAACTTGGATTTATTCATAGGAACCGGAAATTAAGCAACAATCCACTGTTTGGGTTTTCCAAGATAAACTGAAACCCACAAAAGTTGTTCGTTCAAGAAGTATTTCCTGGAAAATGATCGCTTGTTTCTTCGGTTGTACTGGACATGTCGCAACCATTCCTTTAGAGCAACGGTTCTTAAACTGTGTCCACGGACCCCTGGGGGTCTGCGTAACAATTTTGACATTAACTTTACATCCCCCAACTTTTCCCTTTCATTCAAATAACTCATTTAATAAAAATCGTATATGGTCAGAACTTTTTGTATTTGTTGTTAGCTAACTAGTTACTGACATAACTAAACAATAGTTAGGAAAAATTTAATTAATTTTATTCAACTGCAAATTATTAAAAGAAAACATATTATGATAAGATCTATTTTGACCAATATTTGACCAAGAAACGTTTGTATGAGCTTAACGTATTATAATTTGTAACTTTTATAATTCTTTTTACTACTATTTTTATTCATTTTATGTTTTTTATTCGTAATGCTAGTAAAAATGTTCATCTCTATAAATGCGCAAGATCATTTATTAAAATAACCAGCGATACATTTTTACCAATATTTATTATAACGTATTGCCTATGAGATTATTGAGCCAGAAATTAAGTCTCAAGAACGACGAAAATGCCTAGGGTTGGGATGGGGTTCGCAAAAAAAATGTTGTTCAAGAGGAAGTCCTCGGACTACATAAGTTTAAGAACTCCTGCTTTAAAGGATCAGAGAACAGATAATGCTGACTGGGATACGACAATTTGTTTGCCAGAAGTAATCGACAAAATCAGGAAAAACAATCAAAAATGTCGCATCATTCTTCATCATGACAATGCAAACTCCCACACAGCACGTCAAACAATTGATTATTTGAAGGAGAAAAACATCGAATTAATGTCTCATTGCCCGTATTCACCTAATTTATCCCCTAACGACTGTTTTTTGTTCCCCAATGTCAAACAAAAAATGCGTGGACAGCGCTTTTCATCACCTCACGAACTGTTTTTTTTTTTAAACTTATTTTTATGGCCTTTGCGGCTTCGGCAATTAGCCAGGACAATTATTATTTTTAAGAAAATTCCCATGCCTGATTGGAATTTGTACCCGAGACCTTAGCAACGCAGAGCACATGTGTTACCACTACGCTACGCCGGTCGGCTCTCAAGAACTGTTGAAGCCTTTGAAAACCATGTTTTTGAGATACCAAATTCAGAATGGAAAAAATGTTTCGATAATTGGTTTGAACGTATGCAAAAGTTTTGCGCCTTTAAAGGCGAATATTTTGAAAAGCAATAAAATAGTTTGTTCCAAAAAAAAAAAATCTTTCTAAAGCCGCGTTCAGAGCTCTTAAATCAATACCTTATGCACTGTAGCTTATGGACTGTTCACTGTCACCAGCAAGTTTGTCATATGATAAGACGTGAAACCGTTAAGACCTCCAAATTTAATACGCTGTTTGTTGTGGATTGTGCATAATTTTCTTAACTTATACCAAGTGAGATGTTTTAATGAGACAAACATATAAACACATTGGCTGTCGCATTCTATCAGAGCCACCGTAGTTATCGAATGCCTTTACATAACCTACCATAATGTCATCATTAACAAATCTTGCTCAAAATTACAAAGACAGACAGTAAATATGATCAATTTAGGTAATTAGGTAGTTAAAATCTAAGACAACAGAATTATAAGAACGATAATACATATAAAATATTTTACGAAGCTAAATAGTTGGTTTCAAAATTCACAAATGGAGGGCCATTCGTAACGTACTAATTTATAATAGATGTGAACGGTATGGAACGTTAAAAGAATGCATTAAAGCATAACTCACAACGCATAGTCTATAACCCGTTAATTTAAAGAGGTCTGAATGCGGCTTTAGTTTTTGTAAAAACTTAACAGGTAGCCCTCGTATGTTTCGTTCTGTTAATTTTTATCTCCAGATCGTTTTGCAGTTTGCGGTTGGAATTCTTACGTGTTCCGTGCATTTTCCTAGGTTTGAGACAAATATTTTACAATTGTACTGAAGGAAATAATAGAGCTGTGAAAAACTGTGCATTAGTGTGGCAAGAATCGCATAATAGCAAGTCAAAAGCCCCATTATGCAGTTCTGTACAGCCACAATAAACTAAAGGCATGTGTTACTAGTTTACATAAGCATTCTACAAATGTATTCACCCCGTTCATTGCTGTTACTATTCATAAACAACCTAAGACATGTTTTCAGAGCAATTTATCAATGGCTAACGATGTTTCTCGTAAACAAATAAGACATGAAAATAACTTTAAAACAACCGAGACACTGTAACATCAAATTAGATTTAAGGTTTTTACATGTCATGGATTTTTGTCTTTTTAAAAAAGACACCGACGAACGAAAATCTAGAGTGACGTGCATTTATTGCATTTTCTTTCAAATAAAGAAAAATAATGAAATTTTTTTGAAAAGAATCTTGGATATATTCGAAAGTAATTTGACAGTTGATTGTGGAATATATTTTATATAAAAATCAAACTATCATATGATAAACAATATTCATTTTGTGTCTATGGGGAAGTTTACATATCAGCAGTGGCGTACACAGGGGGAATCAGGGGGATTAATCTACCCCCCCCCCACCCAAATTCGAAAAGAACTAAAATTATAATTACCGTATTTCAAGTTACTTGCCTTATCAATGCGTATAAATTCCGAAGTTGTGAAAAATAACCCCCCCAAAATATTTTAAATATTTAGTTCCAATTTAAAATTTACACAAATAAGTTGTCACCTAGTGGCGCTGATATGAATGACCAAATTTGGCCACTAATTTTTGGTAAAAATTATTCATTTTTACCAAAGCGTGTTTTACTCACTGCATTATATTTACATTTTTAAAAATTTAGATAATTTAAAACGTTAATCGTAGAAATAAAAAAATAATAAAGCATTTAAAAAATAATAATATAGAAAAAAAAGTTTTTCTTACATACTTTCATCAAAAACAAATATTTTTTAAAATAATTATTTTTGTGTAAACATATCAATTAACAGCTATTATTATAACGCGTTATATGTCAATATACAATTCGGTAAGCTTCGGAATATTTCGTTACATTTCGAAATCTCGCTTCAAATTTGTTCGTATCAAGTCACACTTTAACACATTCCGACATTGACCCTGTCTAAACCGGCAACGACTACGAATATACTGTTAATATAATATACATTTAAGGTCTCGCTTCTCTCAGTCTCCCAATCTTCATCTTCTACACCCTTTTTACCGACCGCCAACATATAGAAGGGAGGTATTGTGATCATACCGATTTTGACATTTCGAGGGATCTCCACGAATTGAGGTCCCTACATAACGTTTTGACTATTTTTGGCATGATGTATGTCGGTCTGTCTGTCCGTCTGTCTGTCTGTCTATCTGTCTGTCCGTCTGTCCATCCGTCCGTCTGTCTGTCTGTGTACACGTGCAGAGCAAATTCGGCTGAAAGGATTTTTATAAAACTTCATATTTAAGCTTTTGCCATCAATGGCACGAGTTGATCAACTTTTGGTAAAAATCGGTTGACTAAAAATGGGAGTTTACTCTTGTCGATTTTAAGATTTTTGTGAATATTTCACAACACAAAACTATTTCTATTTTATAAAAGCAACAACTAATAACTTTTATTTGAGACGTTTTTTGATTTTTTCATACTTATATGTAACGTTTCCATGGTCATGATAAATAATATCTCTGTTAGAAAATATTAGGCCAATGTATTTTATATAAGTACTTTATGATGGCGGTCGGTCCTGTGGTGGATACAGCTGATTTTTTCATGGCGCCGTCCTATTTAAAGTAATAAGCTTAGTCGATGAAAACAAAAGACAGTGTAGTAAAAATATGCCTTATATGGAATTATAACGTTTTTGAATGAAAGTGCAAGTAACCGGACATGACGTTTAGTAGTGCGACATCCCCCGGAAGCGGGAAGAGGTGGAGAAGACTCCGGAAACCGGAAACTGTGGGTTGCCGAGGTCATTAGCGTCAAACGTTTAAGACAACGGTAACGCTTTTTAAAATCAATGTTCTTATCGAAAATCACTCAGCTGACGTCAAAACAATGACTAGAATGGAATATTAATGAAATTGGGTTATGAAAGATTACAGTTGACATCTTTTGAATATTTTTAAAAGACTATTTACTTGAATTGAATAGTACACTCTATGTTAAACAAGCCATGCTTGATTTTCTTTCGATTTTAGGGTTTGTAGGTATGACCACCAAATCACTTCTTACGTCACTCATGTGTCTGCTTATCTGTTTGTTCTGTAGAAATTGTAGTCAACGAAACGTAGAAAGATGAAATTTGGCATGCAGACCACGCTTCTACGGTTGTGTGACAAAATCTCTTTTTAGGGTTTTGTAGGTATGACTAAAAATCCTTACAACGTCACTTATGTGTCTGTCTACAGTCTATTCCAAACGATTAAGCGGAACTAACCGGAATTTTCATTTTTGTAAGTTGTCAGTAGCTATTTTTACCTTAAGCTTCAATCAATCGATAAAAGTAACTAGAATTGAAAATCTAGTTCCGCCTAAACCAAAGGAACAGACTTTATCTGTTTGTCTGTACGGTAGAAATTGTTGCCAAACAGCGGAACATAGAATGTTGAAATTTGGCATGCTTGATATATTTATAAACAAATATGAATTTAACGAAAAAATAAATAAATTTTAAAAAATTTGAGTCTGGTGTCATATGAAAACTCTTAAAGCGTGGATAAACAAATTTTTATTTTTAAAAAATCAATTTTTCGTGGGACAATCGCCAAAAATATGTCTGGTTTAAACTTTAGTAATATTAGTAAAATAATGATTTATTTAATGACATTACCGATGCGTTTATGTTGACAAATTGAAGTTTAATAAAAGTGCAACCATTCAATAATTGATTATTTGATTTGATTCGATGCTGGCGTTAAATTATATTGACAGAGCGGTAGGTCTTGAACTTTTGTACTGCAGGTCAATATTGACACATCGGAATTGTTCTCCGTCTGATTAATTTATGTGACTTTTACTGCTATTAGCGCTATCGTAAAAGTAATTGGATTTTTGTGGTTCAATAGATCAACTTCCCTAACTGAAGGGGATTTTATTTATGACCTAAAAAGAAACCTCTTGATTCACGAAAATTCGTCAATTCAAAAACAACCTAAAAAAATTATGTGAAGTGTGAATTTTCACATATTTCAGGGTTTTGTATGTATTTAATAAGTGTAAGAAGCGAACAGATTGCTAGGGAAATATTTTTTTTTATAATCACATCAAAATCAACAGAAATCCCTAGAGCGCCGCGGCCCACAATTTGGGTATCGCCGCTCTATAGTTTATATATAATATATCTACTATGACGAATATAAAATCTCTTTGCAGTAGGCTCTTCAATTACGTTAAAAAAATCAATTTCTATCCGATGCTCTGTCTATCGATCTGCCTGTTTGTCTGTTTATCTGTTTAATTATAAAACCTTCTGCAGTAGGTCGTCAATGAGGTTCACAAAACAATAAAAAGCATTTTTTAAATCATGCTCTTATTTGAATGAATTAGAATGCTCTCAAATTTGTATACATTTTGATATAACGGAAAAATTCAATTGATTTTTTTTTTCTTTGTTTCAGGTAATGGTCAGATATAATTACTCCATCAAACTGACTGGAAATGCAGTGGACAAGAACCGCTATTTTTCCATGCTGTTCAATTAAAGTTAACAGGTAACATATCCAATTCAATTTTGTGAAAAAGTGACATATCGTGTTTTCTCTACCATGCATTCGTGCAGAAATTTTAAACTAAAGAGTTCTATATTCACAGTTTCACAAAATCGATAATATGGGGGTGTTTAAATCTAAATAGCCATTTATCAGTTTTAACCAAAGAAAAGATTAACGAAAGGATTATAAGATTAAGTATGGTCTGTATTTTATTTATTTTTTTGTGTGTGATATATTTTATTTGTTTCTGTATTTATGGTGAGTAGGGTGTGGATTTTAAAGGAAAAATATACCTAAACTGACATGAAAAATCCTATTCTTATTTTGACAACTTTATCTCAGTTTTGAAAAATTGCTTTCTTGACACGTATGGATGTCATTTTATGTCAGTATACACTTCAGACATTTGAAAGATTCAATATCGCCCCTTGCATAAAAAAATTTCAACAAAAATCTAGAAGGAATAAAGATGGAAATATATAGCTTTACTTGTTGAATTATAAAAATGTATGTGAATTTTCACGCTTTTTAGAGTTTTGTAGGTATAGGCTATTCCAAACGTTTAGGCGGAACTAACTGGAATTTTCATTTTTATCGACCGCCAACATAATATATAAGGGAGGTATTGTGATCATACCGATTTTGACATTTCGAGATTTCGATCGATCTCCACGAATTGAGGTCCCTACATAACGTTTTGACTATTTTTAGCATGTCTGTCTGTTCATCCGTCCGTCTGTCTGTCTGTCTGTGGGTCTGTGTATACGTGCAGAGCAAATTCGGCTAAAAGGATTTTTATGAAACTTCATATTTTAGTTTTTGACATCAATGGCACGAGTTGATCAACTTTTGGTAAAAATCGATTGACTAGAAATAGGAGTTTAAGTCGATTTTAAGATTTTTGCGAATATTTAACAACAGAAAAATATTTCGAAAATTTTTATTTAACAAACGTTGTTATAAAAGCAATAACTAACAACTTTTATTACTAGAGACATTTTAAATAATGGTATTAGGCACTCGAATTAAAATTAACAAAAAAATATTGTAACATAAAATTTGTTTTGGCATCCCAAATAATTATTCACTTACTAAATACCTGCGAAACCCTGAAATGTGTGAAAATTCATACTTCACATCAATTTTTTATGCTTATATGTAACGTTTCCATGGTCATGATAAATAATATCTCTGTTAGAAAATATTAGGCTAAGTTATTTCTACTCTGCTGCTAGAATGTATTTTATACAAGTACTTTGTGATGGAGGTCGGTCCTGTGGTGACCACAGCTGATTTTTTTTGTTTCAATCTCAAATTTTCTGCTCTCCATCACTATATTCTGTACTTGTTTCCGTTTTCTTCTTTTCCTTTTCTCATTTTGTTTCACTGTTTTTCCACTCTGTTCTGTCTTTAAAAATAAATATTATTTAAAATTTCACTTTATAATAAAATTTCTAAAAGTTTTAAGTTTGGTTGTTTTTGTAAGTCTACATTTTGCCTTCAAAGTGAAAAGTTAAAATATCGCGACATGTGGAGACTGACTAAATTTTTTATAAGTTTAAATATTTAATTCAGTTATTTTTTGCTGGTGAACGTTCGGATCACATTAAATATATATGCCTTTGGCAACCTTAATCCTGAAATGTTTTACTCGTATGCTTTTTTATATTTACATTCAGGACATTTTGTCTGGGATGGAAAATTAAAAATCAACTTTTTAAAAACGATTGAGGGGAAAAATTTACGAATACATGTACACGTATAAATCAAGTTGTTTTCTGTAAAAATTGAAAAAAAAAATAATAATAATTGTGAATTAAGTTTAACTTGAAGAAAACGTTACATATAAGTAAGGTAACTGCAGCGAATTTCGACTACGCAGGTAATTTCGACTATCCCATTATTTCTCTAAATAATTGCTGCCATATAGCGGTAGTATAACGTAACACTATGTTTATGTGAAAAACTAACTTCACTTTATTTTAAGCCACGTGTGAATGTCGTTAGATGAACAGTGTAGATATTTATATTTTTTAAGTGTTAAAATATTTTTTTATTGGTTTTAATCAGCAGTTGTTTATCAAAGGAAAGTTGAACAAAATATTTTGCATTGAATAAACTGATAAGAACTGATCCAAATACGTATATATTAGCTGGTAAAATTTGTTTTTCATAATATTTTGTTACAATACCACAGGCTAAATAAAACAGATTTGATTGCAGGTAATATCGACTAGAGGAATGAAGCTACTACGGACTAGTCGATATTACATGCATGCATGTTTCACTTACCTAATTTGACGACAATTAAAATCACGACTTACTAAAAGTCTCTATTATTATATTCTTTTACCTAAATAAAATGTAAAAGAGACAAGAAACGTTGATTATCTTAAAATTATAGGGTAGTCGATATTAACATCACTTTTTTGAAATCAACGTTTTTTTCATATTTTTTTTATGTCGAACTTAAGTTGTAATAACAGCTTGTTTCATCGTGATAATATTTAGCACTTAAAGATAAGTGAATGAGGTATCGATTGGGACCACTTTCCTACCAAAATATTGAATAGTACGTAAATTAAAAAATAAATAAATTTGGTAGTCGAAATTCGCTGCAGTTACCCTATGACAAAATAGATTTCGAAAAAATTTTCAAAAATTTTTCGTTTTATCATTAAATGTCTCAAATAAAAGTTGTTAGTTATTGATTTTATAGCAACTTTTGTTAAATACATTTTTTCGAAATATTTTTCTGTTATGGTATATTCGCAAAAATCGACACGAGTAAACTCCCATTTCTAGTCAACCGATTTTTACCAAAAGTTGATTAACTCATGCCATTGATGTCAAAAGCTTAAATATGAAGTTTTATAAAAATCCTTTTAGCCGAATTTGCTCTGTAACGTGTACACAGACCCACAGATAGACAGACGGACGGGCGGACAGACAGAGAGACAGACAGACAGACCGATAGACATGCTAAAAATAGTCAAAACGTTATGTAAGGACCTCAATTCGTGGAGATCCATCGAAATCTCTAATTGTCAAAATCTAAAGGAGACTCTGTCCATATCTGGTAGCTCTTCCAACTTGTTTTGCAGGCCGAGAAGTCAACATTAACACCCGGCTGCATACAAGTTCTTACAACCATTGTAGTTCTTAATAAAATTCTGTTTTGCCGGTAAAGTTTTAGTTGTTTTAGTTTTCGGTCGCAAATTTATGAGACAATTTTTATAAAAAATATTTATTATGACGAGGTTGCCTCTTATATTTCGGGATTGCGCTAAACTAGTGCTGCCATCTGGCAACTCACGCTTCTGTCGTAAAGTTTGATATTTTTGACGGCATACGTACTCAGAATGTTTTGACGTACTAGCGCTATTTTGTTGTTAATAAAATGGCGACCGGTGAGTAAGTACGGTAACTCACCGGTAGATCAACGTATGCATACAGGAAAAAAATTATCAACCTGTAATTCACTGATGAGTCGGCTGAATGCGGCCATAGTATACTTGGTAAATAAAAAGAAAAAACAAAACAAACGTGGTGGATGACACAACTATATAGAAGCAGGGAAATATACAAGGGTTTAAATTTGCTAGCAGAACTACAAATGTAAGACGTTAGTGGACAATTTCAAAATTTTGTTCGATGTCAGCGGCAGATTACTCGTTAGTAAAGTTGGTCACAAAATTGGGAAGAAAGACAAGATTTATAATGGCTGTTCCCGTGAAAGAGCGATTAGTTATAACCCTACGTTTTTTGCAACTGGGGATTCGTTTACCAGCATGCAGTACCTATTTACTCCATTCCATGTTGAATATTTACTAGTGTTTACTTAAATGTACGCGCACAATTATATGACTGCTTAAATACGTACACACTGACTGCACAAGTTCTTTGATCTTATCGGTGGGACCGAGAAGCTATGGATAGCATTCGTGCGCGTATTAGTGTACGCGCACACAAATTGTACCTCGTATTCACCTGAGCAAATTTACGCGCGCAGCATTCGTGCGCGTAAAAATGCTCTAGTCAGCACGCACCTTAAAGTCTCGTGAACTATACTAGATTTAGCTTCTTAATACGTGTAAATCCGACGTGTCCGACAAGATTGGTTTATCCTCGTGGATAATTGTGCATGAATGTTAAATTTAAAATAGAGGCGTTCTGTCCAATGATCTCAATATACGCCCATAGATTCATATTACCAATATATAATTGGTAAAATGAATCTATTACCAATTATAGATCCACGATCTGAACGTGAGTTCTTATTTGTGAGTCGTTATCAAGAACTAGACAAAGTTACGTCAGTTTCTATTGGATCCGTTTTTAACTTTGTAGTAACACAAATCTTTCCCACCCTTTGAGTTGACCTGATTATATCTGACCCTTTAACTTTCCTTCTTTCTTTCCAGTGGTCAATCTTTCCCCTTTTGATTCCTTTCTCCTGATTTATTTAAAATTCGATATAAGATGTTGAGGATACCGTTGAAGTATGTGATTAATGTTCAAGAATACAAATAGATAACGTATATCTGAACGTGTTGTAACGCGTTGTTAATCAATGACTGCCACGTCACTTTTGCAGATGTAACCGCTAGAGATCGATTGGTCACGTGTCACGAGATTGTCATCGGTTTATATTCAGTTGTTTTATAAACAAATGATTCAAGCACACGTGAAGGACAGATTGCAGATAGCTATTTCAATAGACTGTATTAATATGCATTGAATTTCAATTGTATTGGATTTCCGCTAATTCCTTATTGGGATGTGAATTTTGTAATTCATATCAGGGGTAGAACTATGGTTAACCTCTATGTCTGTAGATGATCGTCAGTTTCAATTACAGACGTCAAAAACGTCAAAAACGTAAGATTGTGTAATAGTTATTTGTGTACTATGGCCAGGGCCGCCTTATGCCATGCAGGGGCCCTTGGGCACACAGAGTTTGGGGCCCTTTTAGAAAGTCAAAAAAAAACAAAAAGGTGAATGAAAACATAAGTATGTACTTTTATTTAGTGACTTTATTATGGTTAGCTTTATACAAATCAAATATAAGTGAAGTGATTACTATTTTGAGAATTGGACTTACGTTAATGATAATGGTTTCTTCCGGGATTTCTGTTGTGCAAAATCTTATATGATGTCCTCAAAGTCTAATTTTTTAAGGATATCACTTTCTATGCACATAATTGACAAATTAGTAAGTCATTCTTGTAACATAGTCGTTCGTAATCCATTTTTTATTCTTTTTAGCCGTGAAAATGAGCGCTGTCCACTACAATTGGTGACCATTAAGCAAATAAATATCCTTGTAGCAACTTCCACATTCGGGAAAATTTCTTCTAATTTATTTGCTTTTATTAGAGTATGTAAGGCTGAGATACTCAAGTCCGCCGATTCATTTGCAAGGTTTTTTAATATAAGTAGTAAAATTGCACTAAAAATTGAGCTCCTCTTTTTTCCGTGTAAACGACGTTTTCTGAGCATTTTGAGGCCCCCCATCAAGCCGGGGGCCCTAGGTCATGCCCCATGTGCCCTTATGGAAAAGGCGGAACTGACTATGACCAAAAAGTAGATCTTTTTCAGCCGCATCTGAATTTGAAGGTCGAGACGCAGTCTAGACAAGTCGAGACAAGTCTGGAGCAAAACCTTATAGCACCCCGTTGCTCGAAATGAATGTCACTCATTTTCAGAACGCACTAGAAAAAACTGTTTCACGAAGAAACTCGATACGGACAACAAAATTACTTTAGTGAGTTCAAACTCGTACTGAAGGCGTATCACATGTTCACCTGCCGCTTCTCCAAGTCCCGCGTCCCAAATGTTGCCAGATCAAACGCTATGTTGCCAATCCGGTTACTTAATTTACACACCTCGTATAATGTTGGATTGTAAAGAAATACTGTAATAAAAATAAACATGTAAAAAACAAAAAATTCATGTGCATTGAAATGTCCCTTGTAGAAACGGTTAACAGAACAGAAACAAATTAAATAAATAAAACGCAGGGCTTTTGTTATCGGTCCGCTGATCAACAATACGATGTTTTTTCCAGCTAATCACTTTAATATTAATTACATTTTGAGCAGATGTTAATAATGTATAAATTAAATAGTAATTAATTATTTTCCATGCGTTTTATTTTGTGATTTATGGAAATTATTCCGGCACGAAATAGATTTTTAATAGAGTTATCATTCATTCGAAAATCCAAAGAAAAGGAAGTACTTTTACGAAATCACACAGAATCTATTTCCATAATAATGATCTCTTTGTTTTCTTGAAAGTGAAAGGAAAGGTTCAATTTTCCTTAAGTGTCCTTTTTATGATTGTGAGGGAAGTGTCAAAAATTTACATGAGGAGTACGGTTTTAACGCAGGATGTCAGGGGCAGGTTAGGTCTGTGCTAGGATCAGGAAACCCTTATTCCGTCACTCATGTGTCTGGCTGTACAGTAAAAATTGTGGCCAGAAGGGTGGAGTAAGAGAGTTGAAATTTGGAACACATAAATGATATCGATTTCGGAAAGATTTAATTATTAAATGTAATGAAGGAAATTTTGTATTGCTTAGAAAATTGAACTTTGTAACATGGTTTGGTGAATGCGTCATAAAACTATCTGCCACTACATATTATAGTTAATAATGTTTATAATACGATGGCAGTTTAAATTTTCCCTGCATTTTATTTTTTTCTAGTTGATACAAATTATGAATTAAGATTATACGAGCGTCATTTTTTAAATGAGAACCGTTCTGGTTTAAAATTAAACACTAATGTTTTTTCAAAATTTATATTTTTACAATAACCAACATCCTTTCGCTATTTTTCGACGTAATCCCCGTTCCGCTCGTCGTAGAAGTCGGCCGCCAGTACATTTAACCAACCGACATCATCTGGTTGCATATGTTTTCGTTTTAAAAATCGTTTCAATTTTGTAAAGAAAATTTTATGTTGAAAATTCTTATGCAGTTCATCTTTAGCGAAGCGCCTGTTCTGCCGAATGTGTGCATCAACAGCTGCTTTCAGTTCGTCCGTGATTACCGTTGAGCGACCAGAACGTTCCTCATCATAGATGTTTGTTCTTCCACCATACTAAACGACCACTTTCGCACATTCTCTTCATTCATCACACCTTCCCCATACACTTCAACGAGTTACAGATCTACATGGATTTCGGCAGATCGAGTGTTTTTTGCATTTAAAAACTGAATAATAGCGCTTACTTCGCAACCGGCGGGACTAGTAATAGACATAACTGATATTAAATTGCCGCAAAATATCGTCTACCTCCGCTAGCAACTTCAAGCTGACTGACAATGTTGGCAAATGATCAAAGCTATGCGCGGATAGAATGCGCACACGGTTCTTATTTAAAAAAATAATTATAATAAATTGCCTTCTTTTACTTCTTTTTGAGACAGAAATGTGGGACTGACACAATACTTGTCTTACCTTACGCTCCTACTGACATTGAAGCAGTGGTGAAAAATTCTAGATGTCATATTTACTGAAATTATGCATTTTCTACCACCAAGCTTCTATCAGCCAATAAGCTGGACATCGTCCTGCTGAATTTCGAGACGGAGTATATTTTTGTCATCGAATTATCCTGTCAAGTTGAGAACAACGTTCTGAAAGAAAACGAGTAAAGAAGCAACTACCTGGATCTCTTGTCCGGGCTAAGAAAGACGTACCCGGGATTTTCTCTCAAGTTCGTAGTCTTGATTTTGGGGTGTATCGGTGGCGAAAGCTGTTACAACTCTGGTTTGGAGAATACAAAAAGCAGTGTTGCTCGGATCGCTTCGCAATGTGTGTCCCATCGGTGTTAACCCATCGGTTGCATATCGACAGGGCTTGGGGATGTGACCGATTACTAGGACAGAGCTTCTTCGACGTTCTCTGTGGAGGTTAGAGGTTAAGCATCTCGCCTGTGCCGAACACGTTGCGGGCAAACCTGGACGATACTGGCAAAACTACAAACCCCCTTTTTTTAAACAATTATAATAACTCCTGTATGAAATTATCTTATCGAGTCCATTTCCGCCTGCAGATCATCTGTCACCACTTTTTCTGCAGGTTGCAAAAAACAGTGTTGCTCTGGTCACTACACATTGTACGGGAACTCGATCTGGCTTCCGCGTTTGTGTAATAAAGGTTTGAGATGCAGCCGTGTGTATTTCTTCACTAGTCTCTAGTATGACGTGGCTGCTCAAAATTTTACTGATTTTTGCGACTAGTGGACACTTGTCAAGATCTGACAAACCTCAAATAATATTAGTAAATCTTTTGGTTAATTTTTCCTCTCAAGAACCTATGTTTAAAATTTCAGCCATTTCCTTTCCAGACCAGCTCATCCAAAACAAGAGGGACTTTGTTTTGGATGAGCTGGTGTACTTTTTAAGTGTTCCCTGGATTCAACGCAGATGTTGGACAGGCAGCATGCGGCAAATTTGATATGCGCTCGTAATTTTCCTGGAAGGATATGAAACAATCTAAGTCTATTATGTTACTCTATTGCAAACTGATTTTGAAGTTCCTGTTGAATCTCAGTCGATTTTACAGCTTCATTGAAAAGAAATTTAATAATTACATGTTGTGCAACCGAAATTGTAACATCGTTGATCATCATCGTTAATGGAAGAAGGAGGTTGTACGGTTGCGGACAGCAATGAAAACTAATCAAATCGGCTGACAAGTTTCGAATAAGTTTTATTCTTCATCGGAGCTACAATAGGATAATTAATATAACCACAGTCATCGTTAATAAAACTGAAAGTATTGATATAGTCAAGTTGTAATTATTTACGACATTAGCTAACATGCCTATTATGGCGAATATAAAACCTCTTTGCAGTAGCTAAGTAATACAATTACGTTCAGAAAAAATAAAGTAAAATAGAGGTCAATTTTGAACCTCCTTCGTACAAATATGTTTTCAAAGTCAATAATAAGATTTATATTTTAATGATTTTACATAAATTGTCCTTTAATTATTAATAATATTTTTGTTTGTTAATATATGCATGTCAGCCTCCCCCTTGGTTGAAAAAACATCTTTTCTGACCAATATGATGTCAAGAAGTTGTTTACCATTAAATGCGTGTTCTCATTACTGAGTTGAAGCGAACCGTTATATTTTGATGAAATTTGCATTGAGTAAACTGTATAGTAAGGCGTCGAAGTGTGGTGAGGGGGATACTAAGGTACTCAATAGCGAGATGCTATTGAATTCAATAGATTCTACATGTCTTGTTAGATACACCTATGCTATTTCCAGTAACGAGCATACACATATAGAAAACTTCAAACAGCCAGCAAGGGAATAAAGTTATAATTTCTAATTTTATTTCTTGGTATCTTTGAAATTATTTTGCAATGTCTAGTATTAATGTGGATACCATTAGACGTTTGCCATTGCTGATAGTGCTAAGGTTAGAAAAGTACAATATATACAAAGCATAATAGCAATAACACCAATGTTTTAAAATATGCGACAAAAAAGGTGATAAAAATTAGGATGCTGAATTTCCAGTAAAAATATCAAATTTTTACAGTGTCAGGTTTTTTGGAGAATCGCTCTACAACTAAAGCAGCAATTACATTGCTGAATGGGGTAATAGAGCTCCTAGAAAAAGGACTACATGTTGTTGGCTCGTTCTGCGATCTTTGTAAAGCAGGGATGAGCAACCCGCGGCCCGTCAAAGCTTTTGTCTGTCAAATTTCAAAAAAGGCCATTAAATTACAAAAGATACATATATATTTTAAAGCATAAATAACAGCAATATAGAGCAATTGGTTGCAAAGAAGCAATGCCAAACTTCTCATTAAAATTTGTTTATGATTTTTTCCCCATAATAATTATCTTTGACTGTTTTTTTATACCTAGCATTTCTATTATATGTTTCATTTGTGTATTTTTTTAAAAATAATTTTGTTATTTTGTTAATAAATAGATAATTTGTGTTTATCATCTTGTGTTCATATTTTAATAAATTTCGTATGCGGCCCGCAGGAAATTTTTAAATTTCTAGTTGGCCCGTAGTAAAAAAAGGTTGCTCATCCCTGTTGTAAAGCATTTATATGCGTATGCCATCAAATTTTATACGAAAAACTATATTATAGTCGGATTGCTGATAGGTGACTGTTCGTTGCTACAAGTATCGATATGCAATACTATATGCTTTCTCTGCCTATATCATTATAATTATTTGCATACCCATAGTAACGTATAGTGACGCAAGTTGACAACTAACCTTCCAAATTATTTGAATAAAAAATAAAGCATTAGAAAGAAACGGCATGATTCGTCGATATCTTTACTAATTAGAGCACGAAAATCAATTCACAGCAGTACTCAAACAAAATTATTAATTTTAAGGTAATAATTATAAATAAGGAAAAACTTATACTCATACATAAATTTTGGATTATAATTTGTTTAATTAAATTAAATTTTTATGTTTCCCCTCAATACAAAGTAATAAAATATTAAGTAAAAATATATTTATTCATATAATATATTGCTACAAGTTGTATTTAATTGTTAATTTTTATTTAAAAAAAAATTAGTCACTGTAATGCATGATATCGTCGTCATCTGAACTATCGCTGTCATTTCTTGTATTTATTATTATTGGATTAATATCATCAACAATCCTTTCTCTTTCCCACCATTCATTTATAAAATTTTCGATTTTTTAACAGATTTTGCCCAAGTTTCACAACTAATTTGATCACAGGCTACTTGCCCCTTTTTAAAAACTTCGTTATCACTATATCCGTTTTGACCAATATGTCTATCATAATAATTTTTTGCTATACCCCAAATTAGTTCAATGGGGTTAAACTGGCAGTGATAAGGAGGTAATCTTAGTACTTCATGACCATACGTTTGTGCCAATGTATCAATAAAATAAACTGGTTCAGATTTTAATTTCCTTCGTTTTCTCGTGATTTTGTTAGTGAGAAGTTCAGATTTATTACATTTTATAATTCTACGAATTGTTGATTCCGAAATCTTTAAGGCAGCTGCTACTTTTTGATGGACACAAGATAGAGAAATAAGTGGCCCATTGTTCTCTTTTTCGGAACTAAAATATTCCAGCAGATTTAAAATTAAAGTTTGTGAATTTAATAATTGGCCGCAAGCTCTATTAATTGATATTATTAACAGACACTGACAGCTAAGACAAATAACAAAAAATATTTTTAAAAACGCTGAAAAATGGTAACTAGATTATTATATGAATGCACTGCTTGATACATACATGTATCAGTCACCTATCAGCAATCCGACTATATCATGGGATACGGATTAAACCATCTAATGGAATTTTTGTTTAACATATAACAATATGTGCATTTCAAAAATATTGCATCGTCAGACAATATACAATATAAATCTAGGTATTGGTTATTATATTTTGTGAAGTATTATATCTCTTAGATAGTAACACTAATTATATATTGTACTATTCTGGCCTAGTACTATCAGCAATGGAAACCATCCAAAATAATGGTGTCCACTTTATTTATCTCGTTCCATTTTAAGTAATTAAAAATATTGTGGTCCATAAGTCCGTGAAAAATGACAGAATTGTCATAAAATTTAATTTATAATTTACTCCGCGATAAAATCTAATTATTAAAGTAATTAATCTGAAATCTTTGTTCGCTAAATTAAAAAACTGTCTTTTATGAAATAAATTCATATTATTCTCGGTATTTCTTACGGTAGTTTAATTATTTCTGTGAAATTACAAAAAAGTAGCGAAGCAGATTTTTTTGAACGTTTCGAAAGTTAATATTTTACTAAAGTAATAACACATAACTTCGCGTAAGACAATAGTGGAAAGAAATGTTAAACGTTTGAAAATTACGTACGTGACATGGTGGATATTACATAACAAATCCTGAAGTTTGGAGAACGAGAAAATATTTTTATAACGACGGAAAGAAGGCACGTCTGTACGAAAAAGTTAAGAAGAAAAGTATTGGTAAAAGATCTGGGAGTTATAATGAGTAACTGTTTACAAAGGAATAATAGAACTGGTTGAGACGTTTGTCTGGATTTTGTATCATGTGATTTAAGAGAAGTTTCATTAATGCTGGCTAGGAAGAAGAAAGAAGGAAGAAGAAAAAAAAAACATTAGATAAAATATATATGTAATAAATAAATAACCAATAAATAGCCAAAAAATACAAATTCAAAATTACAATACACACAAAATAAATTAAGATATCGCCGTAAATATAGTGTAATGGAGGCAATGACCTTACGTTACTACATCAGCTCTGAAGAAGAAATAAAATATTTCGAAACTGGTCGGCTAGGTCTAGAACATTTGTATTAGATCAGCTAGTGATGGTAATTTAAATTTTCTGAGGCGCTCTTCATAGGGTAGAAGGCGAAGGTTATTCGGTAGACGTATTACTCGTCTTTGAAGTCCTTCCAGAAGATGTATATTCAGCTGCAAGTAAAGGCCTTATCACACTAGAGTTATTATGCAAGTCTAAACTTGGAAAATTAAAGTCTTTGCATTCGAATCGAAGTCTTGTTTGTGTGATAGCATGACAAAAAACCTAGGTCTTTAAGTCTGAGCAAATACATCGAGATATATTTCCCCTGTCTCTAGAAGACAGACGAAATCCAAGTCGTCAAATGCGCGTGTGCGGCCTCGCCCTCTCAGTCAGATCAAGTGAGATGGGTCTATTGTTAACGTTATGTACGCAGAAGCAAGTCACTTTTCCCTGTTTCGCGTGTGATAGCTGAAGACGTAAAGACTTGAATACTCGAAAAAGACTTACAAAATAAAACTTGGATAGCGTTCTAGTGTGATACGCCCTTAAGGCTACCAAACAACAAATGCAAATTCGAGGATAGGGCATATGTAGGATATATAAATTGTACGAAATAAGGTATGGGTTAGATGGGGGAAAGATTTGTAAACTAGGTAGAGTATTTTGTTAGCTTTCTTGACAATCGAGACTACATGCGGAGACCAATGTAGGGTTCTTGTTACCGTTATGCCTAGCTCAATCATAATTTCAGTTTGCTGAATAGGTTTTCCCGAGATGTTGTAAATGTATCTATGGTTATTGGTCCCTAGATGTAGCAAACGACATTTTAAGGCATTTAGGGATAGGAGCCACGTAGCACACCATTCAATGAGTGTCTATGTGCGCTTGTAAAAGAGCTTTGATCCTGGACTCATTGTAGATTTTCAAATCATCGGCAAATGTCTGATGCTCGGAGGCTAGGCGGATTGTTAGATCTGCTACAAATAGTAGAAACAGAACCGGTCCGATCACACTATCTTGTGGTACGCCACTGTTGACTGGGTATGAGTGCGAGAAAGATGCACCTACACGTACTGGGAAGGTGCGCCCCGTGAGAAAGGCAGTTATCCAGCGAAATAGTTTTCCACGGATCCGATAGTGATCTAATTTAGCAAAAAGCCTGCGAAATGACTCTATCAAAGGCCTTGGCGAAGTCGAAGTAGATTACATCTACAGGCTCGGAACGGTCTACACTTTGAGACCAGTAGTTGGTGGCAAGAAGCATATTCGAAACGACAGACCTTCCTGGGAAGAAACCATGTTGGGTATCGGGAACTAGAATTGCTTCCTAAAAATCATGGCAACCAGCTAGAGGACATCGCGGGGCATCATACTCCATCCGCACTCAAGTTTTGGAAACTCATTATGCGGGAGACCTTGAGTTTGAGGGATATACAGAATAAGTACAAACGGAGTATATTAATAACATATTCAAAAATTAATCAGCCAATGGTGACTTTAATTTATGTCATCAGTAGCTCCCTACTATAAATTTAACTTAGATATTTGTTTGTAATTAATAATTTACTGATAGTACCAGGTCTACAAGTATGAAATACGGATTTTTTTCAAACTTGCCGCGCAAACCGAGTGTATAGTTCAAAGTTTCAACACATATGGCGTTTTGTTAAGTTATCATTAAGTATCAAATGCGTATAGGTTATAATTTGAAAAGTGATCATATAGTTTTGTTTTACTGTGTTAAAAATGTCAAATTTTGTGCCAAATAAAGAGCATTCACGGACAGTACTACTGTTTTGTTTTCATTTGAAAAAACTGCTGCTGAATCATACCGACTGCTTCGAGAAGCTTATGGTGAATATGTTCCATCGCAAGATACGTGTGAACGATGGTTTCGGCGTTTCAAAAGTGGTGACTTTGATCTTACAGACAAAGAACATGGAAAACCTCCAAAAAAATATGAAGATACATAATTGGAAACATTGCTACAGGAAGACGATAGTCACAAAAACTAGCAGAGCAGATAGGCGTTAGTCAACAAGCTGTTTTCAATCGCCTACGAGAGATGGGTAAGATCCAGAAACTCGGCAGATGGGTTCCACATGCATTAAATGAGAGGCAGATGGAAAAACGCAAAAACACTTGTGAAATTTTGCTTGCACGATACAAAAGAAAGTCTTTTTTACATCATACCATTACGGGCAATGAAAAATGGATTTATTTTGAAAATTCCAAACGCAAAAAATCATGGGTGAACCCAGGCTCACCATCCACATCAACTGCAAGACCGAATCGCTTTGGCAAAAAGACAATGCTCTGTACTTGGTGGGACCAAAAGGGTGTGGTCTATTATGAATTGTTAAAAACTGGTGGAACAGTTAATACCCAACGCTACCAACAACAACCGATCGAATTGAACCATTCGCTGCTCATAAAACGACCAGAATACGAAAGAAGTCAGCACAAGGTAATCTTTCTTCACGATAACGCTTCATCACATAAGGCAAAAGCAGTTTGCAACACATTGGAGGCACTCAAGTGGGAAGTGCTACCCCATGCCGCTTACTCACCAGACTTGGCCCTGTTATTGTTACTTTCTTATTTTGTATTATATTTACTGTGGTTTGCATATATGCCATACTATAAATAACGCAAATAGCCATCGTTGCTGCGCGCTAAAATGTTTAACTTGTAACATTACTATAAATAATAATAATTATTATCTTAAACACATTTTAAAAGGATTTAAATTGCAGGACTGCGTTATTCTTTATTCTTATTTTATATGAGTCTTATATACTGCTGTTTCTAAATTCATATTTCCCAAGGCATTAAATAACATGAGATATTTTCAATCCCTGTTGTGATTTAAAAACGTTAAAATTCATATCTGTTTTCGAAGATCACAGTCAATAAAGAGAGATATTTAAAATTCAGTACATTCAGTTCATGTCCTTTGAAGTTTTTGAAGCGTGTAAAATATTACAAGCACATATATCTGTTAAAATGAGAGTAAAAATGATACATTACGACACATTAAAATCTTTTACAGTTGGTTTCGTTCCGATATGTAAGATGCGTTATAAAAAAGTCGAATGTGTGAATTATGGTGACACAAAGAAGGGTGGAATGCGAGAAAGACGACGGTGAATGAGTTTGTTGAATAGCTTTTCGAGTAGCTACAAACCACCAATGCAATTGTTAACTCGATATGTACTATTTGGAATTGAACCACTGGAGAATTAAATGATGTCAAAATGTAAAATGTAAGACGATTTGTTGTACAATAATAATAATAATAATTATTATAATAATAATAATTTATTATTCCTTTGACAATTACAAAATGTATAGGAAAAGTCATACAGGTGCAATACATACATTATTGTGTACAATCTGACAAATATTCTTCCACAGAGTAGTAACATTTAGATATCAGAAATTTTTTTAACTGGTTTTTAAATTTATTTTCTATAATTAATGCTTTTAAGAAATTCGGCAAGGCATTATAAAGGGTAATCTGACAATAATTTGGACAATTTTTAAAAGTTGAAAGTTTGTGTTTAGGAATTTCCAATTTATTATTGTCAGATCTAGTGCCGTAGTTGTGAAAATGATTCAATTTTTTGAACGAGTAAAAATGTTTCCATACATGAATTAAATGTTTGTATATGTAAATGCATGGTAAACTTAATAACTCTAGCTCTTTGAATAACTTTTTGCAATGTGTTCTTTTGGGAACCCCCGCAATAGTTCTAACAATTCGTTTTTGAATATAGAATATTCTTTTAGCTTCGGTAGATTTTCCCCAAAACATTACGCTGTATGAAACTAGGGAGTAAAAAGTAGCGAAATAGTAGGATTTCAAAGCAGATAAGTTACAGACCTGTTTTAGCCTGTAAATTGAAAAGCATACCCTTGCTAGCTTTGTACAAAGAGCTTGAATGTGTGGATGCCATTTGAGGCGCTTGTCTAAAATAACCCCTAGATAATTAGCTTCATTTGTTGAAATAATTAAATTATTATCAATACTGATAGGTATGTCCAAGGTACTATTAAACTTTCTCGTCTCAAAATGAATAACGCTTGTTTTATTCACATTAAATAGTAAATTGTTATCTTTACACCATTCATTAAAAACGCTTAGATCTTGGTTGGTTAATTCAGACAACACCCTCGAGTTGGCTGCACTTAGAACAAAAGCAGTGTCATCAGCATATGTAAAGAGCTTACCCTGTGTGTTGACACTAGCCAGATCATTGGTGTACAAAATGTATAACAGCGGAGAAATTACTGAACCTTGGGGCAGACCAATATTAGTTAATATCTCGGTAGATTTTAAGTTATTTAATGAAACTAATTGTTTGCGGTTACATAAGAAATTTTTAATCCACTCGAGAGCTACACCTCTAATTCCCATACTATCTAATTTATTAAGAAGCTTTTTATGATTTACACTGTCAAATGCTTTGCTTAGATCGATTAAAAGACATAAAGTTTCTGAAGACTTATCAATATTATCGTGAATATTATTTAATAATGTGATAATGGCATTTTCTGTAGATAGAGACTTTCTGAAACCAAACTGATGGCTATGAACAAGATTATAGTTATCTATAAATTGATTTAGACGTGTAACCATTAATTCTTCTAAGATTTTTGAAAAGGTTAACAGTATGGAGATTGGGCGGTAGTTTTCAATTTCTTTTACATCCCCCTTCTTGTGAAGTGGTCTAATAATAGCTGTTTTTAAAATGGATGGAAAGGTACCAGTGACAAGACTCTGATTACATAGATGAGTCAAAGGTTCAATAATTGTATGTAAACATTTTTTCAATAAAAATGTTGCTGAAAAAACAAGGCTGAGCAGTTCATTATTATACGTCTGTGGCATAGTATATTAATTAAATTACCGCGTTTGTTTAAAGATATAAGTCGCAGAACAAATGAGCTGTGCTTTTGTACACAAATGAATATCAGACCGACAATAGACTGGCTACTGGCAACAAACATAAGAAGGCAGCACATATACCAGGTCTACAAGTATGAAATGCGGATTTTTTTAAAAATAAAACACTTTAAACTCTAAAGAACAGTAAAAGTTTATTTATTCAAAGTATGCTCCATTAGAAGTTATATATTTTCCCCATCTTTCAGGCAATTTGTGAATACCTCGCAAGTAGAACTCTTCCCCTTTCCCCGCAAACCATTCACCTAGCCATTCTTTCACATTTTCATATGAACAAAAGTGCTGCTCGACAAATGCGTGACCCATCGATGCGAACAAGTGGTAATCTGAAGGGGCCAAGTCTGGTGAGTAAGCGGCATGGGGTAGCAATTCCCACTTGAGTGCCTCCAATGTGTTGCAAATTGCTTTTGCCTTATGTGATGGAGCGTTATCGCGAAGAAAGATTACCTTGTGCTGTCTTCTTTCGTATTCTGGTCGTTTTATGAGCAGCGAATGGTTCAATTCGATCAGTTGTTGTTGGTAGCGTTGGGTATTAACTGTTTCACCAGGTTTTAACAATTCATAATAGATCACACCCTTTTGGTCCCACCAAGTACAGAGCATTGTCTTTTTGCCAAAGCGGTTCGGTCTTGCAGTAGATGTGGATGGTGAGCCTGGGTTCACACATGATTTTTTGCGTTTGGGATTTTCAAAATACGAATTCTTGACACTGTACATCACACTGGGGTTAGATTGGCCACAGGTGCATTTCGCACCAGCCCAGTACCAAGCCTGCTGTGTGAAGCAGGCGAACCGTCACTGTACATTCGTCGTAAAATTCTATCTTTGCGATATATGGCTGCACTCAGTGCCAACCAAATCATCCTGCGTATGATCCTATTCTACAAAATAGGCATACAGAGACCTATGACAGAAAACCAAGAGCCAATAGGCCTTTTGGTCTGAGGACTGTCGACGTTTTGGGCGATATTGATTTTAATATGCCCGAAATGGCAAGTTTCGTTTTGTGTGTTGTTCCACCATGGACGCCTAGGTAGTCCGTCTCTACCTATAGCTGATCCCAACCACCCAACCAATACCAACACACCTATAACCTGGTCCCACTCTTACAATACCCGGTATAAAAACTCGAAATAAATTGAAATGTTTAACAGTTCTCGTGATCGCTGAAGACGGAAACAGATTGTTGAGCAGTTTCCGAAACGTCCGAATATATTTTAAATACTCATGAAGTATTATATCTTTTTGATACTAATTACTCGTTATATTGTACTATTCTAGCCTAGTACTATCAGCAATGGCAAACGTCCAAAATAACGGTGTCCGCATTAATATTGGACCATTGCAAAACAATTTCAAAGATATTGTTTATAATCTGTCTTTTCAAAAATAAAATAAATGTCTTAAAAATCTACGCATTAAAAAATTTACAGGTTTCAAGATAAAATCACCCTTGCTAAAGCTCCATTTCAGTCATTACACAAATGAAAACTTTTAGAAAAAACTACAAGCTTTTTAAATCAGTGACAGACAATCAGGCTTTGAAAGCTATAGTGGTGAGCCAGATTGCAATGAAACGGTCCCGGACGTTAAAAGCGAAACGCGGGCGGTGAACGTCTGACATTTGCAGTGAAAGGAGATGACTGAAACAATGCAGCCGTCCCCTGTTTGGATCAGGTACTGTCGGATACATCTACCTATTGTACGCATTTCATGCAACGATATTTAAAAATATATTAAATTTCCTCACCAAAAATTGATTTTATGTATTTCGTACAAATTTATTTAGTGACTTTTTTTAAAATTTATTTATTTTACATTTCTGCAACGAGGCTAATCGCCGATGCCAGGGGGCGAACTCCTACACCTGGATGAGGGCTGAATGATTGTGAAAATGGGAGTAATGTAAACATATTATTCTCGCCAGAATAATATCCACAACGAAGGAGGCTCGAACCATCGACCGCCTAGACCTTAGACTGTTTCTACTAGTCTAAAACCGCACGTTTTAATGCACTCGGCCACTCCGTTGGCTCATTAAGAATTATTTTAAGCAATTCTGTTCCTTATCTATTAATTTTTAATGACATTCCTTAATGAGCTTTATCAGGGTCAGCCATCTTGATTAGTAGTGACGCGAGATTTTTGCAAGTGGCGTTTGCATTTTGTCTGTCGTTTTTGGTTATTTTTAAGTGGTAAAAGTGCAAAGTGAACTTGAAAAAGTGTGTGATATTGTGGACTTTGGTGTTTGGACTCTATGGATACCAAAATTGGAGAGAATGAAAAGGTATTTGTAGAAATTTTTGTTAATTTTATAATGCGTCATTGTTATGTAAAATGTGCTTCTATATACAATATGGAAACACATACATATGTACATACGTATATATGTAGGTGTATACTGTAGGTATATTTTTTATATGGATGTAGACCAGTGGTATCCAACCTTACTCTATCATTATCTGACTAAGTGAGGTTGTTGATTGAAATTGACAAAGATATAAAAAAGAAAAAGAGATTGCCACAGACTTCGGTATTCCTCCAAGTACACTTTCTACAATTATAAAAAGGTGCGAAGAAATGCTGAAGAAATCCGAAAATGGTGTAACCAATGATCGCAAACGTTTTAAAATCTGTACCTACGAGGACATCGACAAAGTTATTTTATTTCATGTAGTCATATATTTGTATTTACTGTCAATAACTTCAAATGAAACCGTTATCGTAAATTTGGCTAGTGACTTTTAAATGTACAGAAATATTAAATGCATTTTGTCCTCTATTTTCCATTATTTAGATGACTATTTTATTTGTCGGATAAATTACGAAACCCTCTTCGAAAAAGAGATAGCGACTTTGTTTTGAAGTTGAAGTTGATGTTGAAGCAACTCGAACAGTGTTATGAGCTAGAATAGTAAGTGGACAGAAAAATAAGCGACTCCTGAGTCGGTATTTTTGAGAATCGACTCCGACTCCCGACTCCTTTCACTGTTTTGAAGTTGATGTTGAAGCAACTCGAACAGTGTTATGAGCTAGAATAGTAAGTGGACAGAAAAATAAGCGACTCCTGAGTCGGTATTTTTGAGAATCGACTCCGACTCCCGACTCCTTTCACTCGTAAATCGTACTTACATTAAATATTTTAGGTTGGGGTGAGCTGTCATTATAAAATGTCATTTTCATTATATCTTCATTTAGGGCTTAAATCGATGTACGCGTTTTGAAATTATTACATTTTTTTAATAGTATAATTTACATTGTGAAACTTTTGAATTAGAAAATAGCACAACTCAAAAACGGTTAGAGCTAGCGACCTCCGGTTAGAATTTTTGGATTCTCCGTAGTTTATTTAGTGTAGGAAAAATTCGGGGCTTTAATTGTTTAACGTGTTTTGTGATTACATTTTTTTACTGGCATAATTTACATTTGCGAAAATTGTGAATTACAAAAAAGCACAACTCAAAAACAGTTAGAGCTAGCGACCTGAAGTTAAATTTTTTGGATTCTTCGTAGTTTATTTAGTCTAGGAAAAGTTGGGGGTTTTCATCGTTTAATGCGTTTTGAGTATATGACAATTTTTTTAATGGCATAATTTACATCAGTGTTTCTCAACAGGTGGTCCGCGGACGACCAGTGGTCCCCAGAAAAATTTTAGTGGTCCGCGAAAGTTTTTATATGTTTTTTGCAGTTTTTTAAAAAAAATGTTATACACATTTTTTATGTAAATAATTTATATTTTGTTTATTTTCTGTAAACTTTCTGCGATTTTCTACAAATAAAATAAATGTATTTAGTAGCACATTAAATATATTTGTTTTCTTGCAAAAAATGAACCAACATTATTATAATTGGTCCGAGTTAGAAAATTATATATTATACTGGTCCCCGGTGAGTTTTTGGTTGAGAAACACTGATTTACATTATATGTAAAATTGTGAAATAAAAAAAAAAAAAAATCACAACTCAAAAACGGTTAGAAAGAATGACCTGAGGTTTGAATTGAAAATTTTTGGATTCCTCGTAGTTTATTTAGTCTAGAAAAAATTTGAGGCCTTAATTGTTTTCCGCAATTTAAAATTATGACAAATTTTAATATGGCGTGATTTATAGAAATTTTCATCTTCGCATGGACGTATCTCAAAAACGAAATGCGATAAAGACCTGGGGTTGAAATTTTTGAAATCTTGAGGTCCTAATTGCCGTGTTACCCTATTTTGAAACAAAATAATTTTTTGAAAATTTTTATTTTTTAATTTTTTTTTTGTATATTTTGTTAAATCCTAACTGAAAAATGGTTAGGAATAGAAATCTGCGGTTTGAATTTTTAAAACTCACCTACATTGTTTAGTCTTGCGAAAAAATTGGGCTTTAATAAATCAGTTATTAAGTTTTGTATGGGCAGTAATCCAAAACCCTTGAAAATGGCCAGAAATCGAAAAAATCGTAAGGGGTAGACCTTAAAAAAATCGTAATTTTAATGCAAAAAATTTTTGCTTCCGATTTTAATGAAAATTGGTAAAAATGTATATTTTTGGTCATAGATCAACAAAATTTGGTCCAATTTAAAGTTTGGGCAAAAGTTTTGGAATTATAGGCTAAAAAATCCAAACCTGGTTAGTAGAGAGGAGAAGAAAACGAGGTAGGTGGGAATAGAGCAAGCAGCGTCGATGAAAGGACTAACAGAAAATTTATCATGACGTAAGAAACTAAGAACGAAAAATCAACGTTAGCTACAATAAATCCGAGAAATATATGATAAAGAAGTGACCAATATTAGACCAAAGAACGCTGATGAAGATGGTAATTTTTTTTTCTTTGTTTATTTTTTTTTATAGTTTAAAAATACCACATTTCTTTAACATAATCCAGTAGCAAGGTCATAATATGTAACACGTCCTTGCATTGTGTTACATAATGAAAGAAAAAAATAACCTGGAAATTAAACTATTGTTATTGTTTACCTAGTTTTCATTATCGTGACTAAGATTGCAAGTGACGTCACAACAACCAGATGCATGTGATTCAGGTTTACATAAACAATCAGTGTCAATGACAAATCGTTAAGACAGGTCTACAACAAATAAGTTGTTTACAATACTACTTATTTACTAATATTGCATATACACTACACACTACTCGGCAAACGTAACTAGACGTAGCATAAATTTTGGGGAGCCTCTATATAAAAATATGAAATGTCACGGTTGGCTGATTTATTTATTTCATTTGTACTTACTCTGTATATCCCTCAACTTTAGCGTTCTTTTTCGTAGGGAGTAAGTGGCGTGCTGCTTTTTTTAATATTGAATTTTAAAAAAATCAGAAAAGTTACTTGATAGAAGGTGCTTCATATTTTTAGGATCAAGTAATTCTCTTACGCCATTTCGCGCATGAGTTAGGCAATGCAACTTTTTCAAATAACAACGTGTGTCATTTTTAAAATTTTTGGAATCTGCAAGACGTTTAACTTCGGGTAGTAACAAAAAAAAAATTGGCAGGTTACATAATAAAATTTTCGACAAAAAATTATGTAGGTAAATTTTGGTATTTAAATAAAACTTGCTAATCAGTTTTATGTAAAAAAAAACCTTTATCAGATTTAAAAGCCAGAATTAGAGCAGAGGTAGGAAGAATTACGTCGAAAGTGTACCAGGAAACTTTTGTCCAAAATATTATTTTCTATAATATATTCAATAATAAAAAGAAAGTTAAGTTGATTGTCTCAACTCAGTCTTGATCATGGACAATTGTCTTAATAAAAATAACATAAAGTGAGATTGAATGCTACAAAATATCATGTATATACAGACAACCGAAAATAACCGAGGACTGCGTAGTCAGAACACAATTGCTTGTTTCTCCGAACAAAAAACCGAAGATTTAATGTTCACGCGGATATTGCGGATAAGCGGATATGACATTTAATCCGCATCCGATCCGCATCCGCATGGTTTAAATGATAATTTATCCGCATCCGCAGAAAAGTTGCGGATATCCGCGGATAATCCGCGGATACCCGCGGATTTGCAGGGCTCTAATTATGGGTTCTAAGACTTGCGAGCGGATCAAGTCTGGACTCCCCCCCCCCTACTAGTCCGCTAGCTGGTTGCTATGATTCTTGGAAGGATTAAACTCCACATTTTAATGGGGGTTTAACGGGGTTTATCCCACAGAAGGGATAAAATCAGAAAATCAGTTTGTATTTATTATTTTAGAAATAAAGGACCAAGAATAAAATTAAAATAATTTTGTATCAAAATGATTTTCGTATAAAAATAACATTTTATATGAAATATAAAGGAAATTTAATATTGATATTTTTACCGACCGCCAACATATATAAGGGAGGTATCCTAGGTTACGTACTAACGAGGAACATTGGGGCTGAACAACACATAAGGGAAAGAGTAAAGAAGGTATGGATAGTCATGGGGAAGCTGTGGGGTATAGGATAGAGGAAGTTTAGCGACGATATTAGATGGAAATTGAGGTTGTTGGACGCCGCGGTGAAAAACATCCTGCTATATGTGGTGAAAATTTGGGGATGGAAGGAATGGGAGAAGGTAGAACGAGTACAGGAGAGGTATTTGAGATGGATCTTAGGGGTAGATAGAACAACACCAGGGTATATTGTAAGAGAGGAACTGAAAAGGGATAAGATGAAAGTGGGTACAGGAAGGAGGACGGTTAAGTACGAAGAGAAAGTTAGCATAGAAACAAGCAAAAAAATAATGAGGGAATGCTGGGAAGAAAGAGCCAGAGAGGAACAGAAAGGAAGATGGTACGCATGGGGGGAGATGAGAAAAGAGTATTACTGGAGATGCGGAGTGGATGCGACAGAGGTGGAAAGGAGAAGAAAAGACGGGATAAGCGTGATTGAGGAATTGTGGAAGAGGGATAAGGAAGTGGGAGAGCAAGAAAGGATAGTCAGAAAAGACAAATCAAGGAGCGTTGGGAGATGTAAGGAGGTCAGAACTATAGGGGTACCAAGCTGCTTGAAGGGAGAAAGAGGAAGGTCAGGAGGGAGAGTTAGGAGGATTGCGAGGCTAAGGTGCGGGAAGGAAGAGAGAGGTAATAGATATTGGAGGAGACAGGAGGATAAGATGTGCATGATGTGCGGGGAGGAGGAGGAAGATATAGAGCACCTCGCGAAGAGGTGTAGAGATGACAGTATGGTCGGGGAGCACATTAGACCTGTTGCACAAAGATGGAAGGGGGAGAGGTGGGCGAGGGAATTAGAGGCAAGAAGGATGGAGATTGGGGAAGGATAAACATGACTTAACTTAGGAAGGGGTAACGGAAAGAAGAAAGAAAAAAGAAAAATATTGTAAATTGTATTGGATGGTATTGTTATTTATTTTTGGATTGATTGTTTTATTTTTATTTTTTTCGTAATGGTTAATACCCTGAACGCCGCAAGGCCTAGGGAATAAAGAATATATATATATATATATATATAAGGGAGGTATTGTGATTTTGACATTTCGAGATTTCGATGAATCTCCACGAATTGAGGTCCCTACATAACGTTTTGACTATTTTTAGCATGATGTCTGTCTGTCGGTCTGTGTACACGTGCAGAGCAAATTCGGCTTAAAGAATTTTTATGAAACTTCATATTTAAGCTTTTGACATCAATGGCACGAGTTGATCAACTTTTGGTAAAAATCGAACTAGAAATGGGAGTTTAGTCGTGTCGATTTTAAGATTTTTGCGAATATTTCACAACAAAAGTTGCTATAAAAGCAATAACTAACAACTTTTATTTTAGACATTTTTGGATAAAGCAGCATAAATTAAACAAGTACTTTGTGATGGCGGTTGGTCCGGTGATTGCCACAGCTGATTTTTCATATTAATGTAAATACTACATCGCAACCGGGGTTGAGAACCACGGTTCTTTATTATTAGAATCAACATCTTATGTAAATTAGGATTTAGATTCTGATATATATATATATATATTTTTTTTTTAATTTAATGGCCTTTGCTACTGTGGCAATTAGCCAGGACGATTTTTTATGTGAGAAAATTTCCATGCCTTATATTTGTCCCATTCTCTAAATAAACAGTCTTGAAATTCATCACTTTTTGCTAACTGGAATAAAATTTGCAATTATGTTTCGGGAAATTTGATAATTATTGTTTGTTAGGAATTTTATAGCGTTAATTATAATCGTACATAATTTTTATGGACGTTGAATTCCTTTATAATGAAATTAAAAGTAGGTTTCGCTCTTTTATTGTTGAATAATGCATACTTTCTCGCAACTTGGTAATAACTTCAACTACTGAATTCCTTGCATGTGATTTACGAAAACTTTCCAACAAAAATATTTATTATAAAATGTATTTGGAGAGATTGATAAATTAAGGATTAAAATACAGGAATCAGGGGAACAAATAAAAGAATGATTGAATTCTGAATTATTTATTTTTACGATGGTATTAATTTTTGAACAGTAACCTACTTTTTCCTCTAAAATTTGGTGTTTAGTTGAATTTTTATTAGAAGAACATAACGTTAGCGAGCAGTCATATACGCATAGGTACGTGTAGGGTTGCCAGGTCGCCAAACCTAATAGCCGAACAGACCAGCCAGTTTGGCCGGACATTTGGGTAAAAAAGCCGGACACCCTACATTATTGAGGATATTTTTTCTCAGTATTAATAGGTACGACAAGAAATTTTTATGTAGAATTAAGCTTTTTTGATTATTACCATAAATTTTGTTAAATTCTAATGAAAAATAAATAAAAAATAAATAAAACGCCAAATCAGTCTAAATAATTTATTATTAATCAGTCAAAATTATATTCTAGATAAACATTTATCAACATTTTTAAATTCTTCTTAAATTAAATAAAGGCAATTACACAAATAAGTCTTATTTACTTGCTATTACTTCCCAAAGGAAAACAAAATAAAAAATCAGCTGTGGCCACCACAGGACCGACCGCCATCGTAAAGTACTTATATAAAATACATTCTAGCAGCAGAGTAGAAATAACTTGGCCTAATATTTTTTAACAGAGATATTATTTATCATGACCATGGCAACGTTACATATAATTGAGCCTTGGAAAAAATTTCGAAAAATTTTACAGAAATTATTCGAAATTTTTCGTTTTATCAAAAAACGTCTCAAATAAAAGTTATTAGTTATTGCTTTTATAGCAACTTTTGTTCAATAATTTTTTTCTAAATATTTTCTGTTGTGAAATATTCACAAAAATCTTAAAATCGAACGAGTGCCATTGATAGCAGAAGCTCAAATATGAAGTTTCATAAAAATCCTTTCAGCCGAATTTACAGACGGACAGACAGACAGACAGACAGACAGACAGAGAGACAGACAGACAGACGGACGGACAGACAGACCGACAGACATCATGCTAAAAATAGTCAAAACGTTATGTAGGGACCTCAATTCGTGGAGATCCATCGAAATCTCGAAATGTCAAAATCGGTATGATCACAATACCTCCCTTATATATGTTGACGGTCGGTAAAAATCAATCTAAACAAAACAAAAACAAAACAAAACTTTAAGTTAAACAATAAAAATTATTATTCATATTTTTGGTTGGCAGAAATCTGCTTTAAAAGCTCAGTTTCTTTCAAAATGCAGTTGTCAAAAAAGCCTAACAAAAGCCGGACAAGCCGGACACCATTTATTTTGGCCGGACACGCAATCAAAAAGCCTAACTATGTCCTGCTTTATCCGGACGCCTGGCAACCGTAGGTACGAGGGTAGCCGTTTATGACTCGTGATTGCGCTAAA
This sequence comes from Liopterus haemorrhoidalis, assembly GCA_963971575.1. Lineage (NCBI taxonomy): Eukaryota > Metazoa > Arthropoda > Insecta > Coleoptera > Dytiscidae > Liopterus > Liopterus haemorrhoidalis. The sequence continues at coordinate 3,400,035 of OZ020615.1, forward strand.
CTAGCGCTGCCATCTGGCAACTGACGCTTCTATCGTAAAATTTAATATTTTTGACGGTATACGTAGGTACTCAGATTGTTTTGACTTACGAGCGCTATTTGCGTTGTTTACAGTAACTTGAAAAAATTCATCTCGGCTAAAAATGGAATTAAATAGTGAATATTTTCGAGCGATTATTTTTTACAACTTTCGACGTGGATTAACCCAACAACAGTGCATCGATAAACTTAATTCGACTTTTGGCGATGAAGCACCATCAAGGACTACTGTTTATCGATGGTTTGCCGACTTCAATCGTGGTCGTAGTTCGCTTAAGAACAAATTTCGTGAAGGTCGTCCAAAATCGATTGTTGTTCCGGAAAACATTGATGCTGTGCGTGAACTGATACTGCAAGATCGTCATGTGAATTATTGTGAGATTGAGGTATTCTTGGTCATTAGTGGGACCAGCATACATTCATTTTGCATGAAAATTTGGCCGTCAAAAAGATCGTTCCCGTTGGATCCCGCATCATTAGACAATCGCAGTGGAAAAAGTGCTTTGAAAATTGATTCAAATGCATGCAATATTGGTCTTCATGGAGAATATTTTGAAAAACAATATAGCCACTTTTGTTCATAAATAATTGTGTTTGATCTCAAATCCCGAATAAAAAGCCAACTATAATATTTTGTTTTCAAAATTTTTGGAATAACCCATTTCTTTATCTTATATTTTTTCCTTTAAAAATAAAAAATAATGTTATTGCGGGCTTAATTCCGAGAAAATGCATTTTTATTTAAATTTTACAGGAATTTAAATTTGTTTTTATTTCAAAGGGAGTAAATGAAACGCATTAATCGCATCACTCTTGCTAAAAGAGTTTATACATTTTTTAAATTGTTTAATACAATTTCTTTATATAATATTCGTTTATTTTTAATGTTATTTGTTTAATTACCGACCGCCAACATATATAAGGGAGGTATTGTGATCATACCGATTTTGACATTTCGAGATTTCGATGGATCTCCACGAATTGAGGTCCCTACATAACGTTTTGACTATTTTTAGCACGATGTCTGTCGGTCTATCTGTCCGTCCGTCCGTCTGTCTGTCTGTCTGTGTACACGTGCAGAGCAAATTCGGCTAAAAGGATTTTTATGAAACTGCATATTTAAAGCTTTTGATATCAATGGCACGAGTTGATCAACTTTTGGTAAAAATCGGTTGACTAGAAATGGGAGTTTACTCGTGTCGATTTTAAGATTTTTGCGAATATTTAGCAACAGAAATATTTCGAAAAAAATAATTTAACAAAAGTTGCTATAAATGCAATATCTAATAACTTTTATTTGAGATGTTTTTTGATAAAACGAAACATTTTTTTTAAGTCTCAAATTTTTCATACTTACATGTAACGTTTCCATGGTCATAATAAATAATATGTATCTCTGTTAGAAAATATTAGGCCAAGTTATTTCTACTCTGCCGCTAGAATGTATTTTATACAAATACTTTATGATGGCGGTCGGTCCTGTGGTGGCCACAGCTGATTTTTTTTTAATGTTTTTAAATCGTTAACAATACTTTTATAAGTATTTTTACCTACGTGAAAGTGTGAAGATTAAATTAAAGATTGTTTTGACTGCAATAAAATTTATGATTAAATTCAAACGTTAAAATTCCAGACATAACGTTCTATTCATACTGAAATGGAAAAATCAGAATGCATTCTATGAATATTTCAATGGATGTCGTGTTTTCTATTCACAAGATTTTAAAATATCGTCAATGATTTTTATATCTCAAGATGGCAAGGTGATAATATTAATGTAAACATTATTATTGATAATAATAATTTTTACATTTATTATTGTTTATAGCACAAGGATATTTTTTTATTTATTTTTTAATAATGCAGAGCAAAAACATGAATCTGAATAAATTGAAAACACCTTACAAATCCTTGAGCTGGGTCCAGATTAGCGGGACGATCCTGTAATGCACTGCGTAACGTAATGCTTGCTTGAAATCTACGTGTCGCGAACGTTTTGTAAACAGTCTAAGAGTGGATCATGCTACTAGCATAACCAAAAAATTCAGTTAGAGAATATTCTAAATACACAGTGTAGTTTTTTTGTGTACCATGGCAAAAAAGAAGATCTTTTTCTGCCGCATCTGAATTTGAAGGCAAACAGATGAGGACGAAAAATTCGTGAACTACAGCAAGAATTTGAAACAAGTGGTATGCTTATTGATACACCAAGAGTTCGCTATCAACGCAGAGTTCGTTCAAGTGAAAATATTGCTCGTATACGTGATAGAGTGCAAGTAGACCGGGAGCTCATGACATTTTTGGTCTCCGATTTCATACAGCATGCCTTTTGGAGGAGAGAATATTTACCCTGTGAGAACAAAAAAGGGATGGTACTAAACCCCTGCACGCTTTCCGGTCATAGGGAAAATTGCATTTCCATTTGCACAAAATTTTTGTGTTTTTCTCTGATTTAATATTGCTTGCCCTTTTGTCAAAAGAAAGTTATAACAAATTTAAAGTCTTTTAATTATAGGCATGCTGTATGAAAACGCGGAAAATCATATTTTTTTATTACAAGATCACATGACCGTTTGAGCCCTTTGGGACCCTCCGAATCGCATGCATATATTTAAAAGACTTTAAATTTGTTATAACTTTCTTTTGACAAAAGGGCAAGCAATATTAAATCAGAGAAAAGCACAAAAATTTTGTGTTTAAGTGGAAATGCAATTTTCCCTATGACCGGAAAGCGTGCAGGGGTTTAGTACCATCCCTTTTTTGTTGTCACAGGCTAAATATTCTCTCCTCCAAAAGGCATGCTGTATGAAATCGGAGAAAAAGTTCGCCCATAATATATTTTATTTTCAATTCATATTATAACTTAAGCAAATTTTTATAAATTCTTCTATTTTTTTAGAGGGCTCAGAAGAAAAAATGTTTTTAAAACTATATTACATGAAACATATTTATTAAAGGGTTCCACAGATGTCCCAAGTTTAAAAACCACTGCTGTAAACTGAATTTTGTTCGAGTTTATAAATATTGATTTTTTTTTTAGTTTAAAACATAAATCAAAATTTGCGTGAAACAGTCCACGCATGAAAACTAAACATTATTTATTTTTATCAAGATAAATTTTTTATCACAGCTGGAACTTAATAAAATGTTGTAAATAATATTTATCATGTTTACAATGTTGTTTTTTTTTTTTTCAAACAGATAAAATAGAGATGAAAAGATTGTAATACCACTTTTCCGGTAAGAAAATGCTCTTTGTTAACCCATTGATTCAACAGTTCTAAGAGGAAACTATAAACTTGATATCGAATTACGATCTCGTGTTACAAAGAAGAAATCTGATGTACCTTTTCACTCGTTAGGTGCTACACTGTCTCTTGTTCAATAGATGATTGATCATTAGAGTTCAAAGATTTTCGTATCGAGCTTACACCAAACGCTAACACCGCACTAGATCGCTTCTTTTGACAAAAAACAGTTTAATAATACCTATGACACGTTACTGGATGATTGTAGGTAGATAAAAAAAAAACCTCGTATGGGCATCATGAGCACCGCTACAGCTATGGTTGGAGGGGGGGGGGGGGCTAGAATTTATTTGTGTTAAATCTGTTCTGCATTATACTTTTAAATTTTTGTAATATAAGTTTTTGCTTTTAAGTCAATAATAAGGGAGATATCTCTAACTTATATTCATTTTAGGCTTTCCCGCCATAAGTCTCGAAATATATATCCAATCTAAAAAATGCTCTGAGATAAAAGATTTGTCTTCTTATTCTAAACAATTTTTATAATGTAAGTTTTTGCTGTTAAGTCAATAATAAGGGAGATATTTCTAAATTCTATTAATTTTAGGTTTTCCCGCCATAACTCTCCAAATATTTATGCAATCCAAAAAATATTTTTAGATAAGAGATTTGCCTTCTTATTTTAAACAATTTTTTTAATATAAGTTTTTGCTGTTAAGTCAATAATAAGGGAGATATTTCAAAAATTTTATTTTAGGCTTTCTCGACATATATATATTTATATATTGTGTCTTAGATCTCCTCGCTGGAGCATAGGGCCTTTACAAACTTGCGCCATCGGGGTCTGTGAAGAGCAAGCCTCTTCACCTGGCGCCAGTTAGTTCCGTAGGCATCAAGTTCTTTGTGTATCGTTCTCCTCCATGTGGATACAGGGTGACCTCTACGACGGCTTCCCTGACGGTTCCACTCTAATGCCATTCTGGATATGTCGTTTACTGCCTTCCAGAGGGTATGCCCAATCCAGTTCCACTTTCTTGCCTGAATTTCCAAGTGGATAGGTTTTTGTGCTGTCGATTCCAAAAGATGAGTATTGGGAATATGATCTGACCAAGTAATGCGAAAAATGCGCAGACATCTGTTAATAAAAACTTGGAGTTTATGGGTAATTTCTTTAGTGACTTTCCAAGTTTCGCCGCCATACATTAGAACTGATTTTATATTGGTTTTCAATATGCGTACCTTAGTGTTACGAGAGATCTTAATGGATTTCCAGACTACTTTCAACAAACCGAATGCTTGTTTAGCTTTAAGGATTCTGTTGTTTCCCGCCATAACTCTCCAAATATTTATCCAATCAAAAAATTATTATGAAATAAAAGATTTGTCTTCTTATTCTAAATAATTTTTGTTTAGAAGTAAGTTTTTGCTGTTAAGTCAATAATAAAGGAGTTTTTTCAAAATATTATATTTGGCGTTCCCGCTAGAACTCTCTAAATATTTATCCAATCAATAAAACTATTATATAAAAGATTCGTCTTCTTATTCTAAACAATTTTTGTTATGTAAGTTTTTGCTGTTAACTTATTAATAAGGGAAATATTTCAAAAGTTTAATTTTAGGTTTTCCCGCCATAATTCTCCAAATATTTATACAACAAAAAATGCTTATTGTTTATATTAAATTGTAAAATGTAGAATTTCTATATTTTATATGATTCATTTGCAAATGTATATGTTGTACTTTTTACCGACCGCCAACAATATATAAGAGAGATATTGTGATCATACCGATTTTAACATTTCGAGATTTCGATGGATCTCCACGAATTGAGGTCCCTAAATAACGTATTGACTATTTTTAGCATGATGTCTGTCTGTCTGTCTATATGTCTGTCTGTCTGTCTGTCTGTCTGTCTGTCTGTCTGTCTGTCTGTCTGTCTGTCTGTCGGTCTGTCTGTCGGTCCGTCTACACGTGCAGAGCAAATTCGACTAAAAGGATTTTTATAAAACTTCATATTTAAGCTTCTGACATCAATGGCCCGAGTTGATCAATTTTTGGTAAAAATCGGAGTGTTTACTCGTGTCGGTATTAAGATTATTGCGAAAATTTCATAGCAAAGAAATATTTCGAAAAAAAATATCTAACAAAAGTTAATAATGATTTACCGAAAGAAAATCTAAATTATAGATCTGTCTGCAATATTAGCGTTAAAAAAAATCAGGTGTGTTCCACAACTTTGAAAAGGTTAAGAACCACTGACGTAGACACATAGAGATGCAGCTTCATCATAGAACAGCGTTCAGGGCGTCAAACTTTCTACCTTTCAATACAGTAATTTTAGCTTCCCAGTTATTATCTCGGAATAAAGAATCAGGTAATAATTTACTACAAAGAAACTCCAATTAAAATTGTTTCCCTCCATAAAATTCCAAACAAAAACATAATGCCTAATTAGTAAAACTTAAATCAATAATCTTTTGTATTGAAAATTTACTTATCTTTGCCCCGATGTTTTGAGGTAAACGCAGCCAACATTACGGCTGAATGTTGCGGGTTGCGGACTATCAGGCGTTATTATTCCCATCGTTGACCCGGACCGATCCTCTCTCCTGTGAATCTACTTCGACTGTTTATGTCTGACCCTATAAAAAAACGGTTGTTTCTTTGTCCCACCAAGAATTCCGGGCAATTTTTTACGTGGGAAAAATATAAAATACCGTAGAGAGAATTTATAAATTGAATTTATTGTGTATATTGTGGTGGAGTAAATGATTCTAAGTTTAAACAGGGGTTATACATGCCATGACACAGCTTTACTAGGATCTGGTTGGACAGAAATAGGGTAATATCTTAAGAGTACGTTCGTAATGTGGGTACTAAGCGCCGGTGGCAACTGTGCAACTTACGTCTATTCTGAGGATCGTGCGATGATCATCTGATGAGCAATAATAATAATAATAATAACACTGGTCAACAAATTTAGGCCCGGTCTTTCCACCTTCAGATAAAGTCCCAGGTAACTATCTGACAGATAAGGTTATTTGTAACTTCATCTGCTAAGTAAATGTCATCCCTTCTTTCTATACAAATGTATCTATCGGATAGTTATCTAACGGATAATGAGACTGACGTATTGGATTCACTGACTGGTATTGGCATTTATTCAGCAGATGAAGTTACAAATAACCTTATCTGTCAGATAGTTACCTGGGACTTTAACTGAAGGTGGAAAGACCGGGCCTTAAACTTTTTTTTTTGCTGATTTAGATCTGATACTTGTTTTTAACCAATTTTGGGGTGCTGATTTCAAAAATGTTAACAGTTTCTGTCTACCACGTCAAATTTTTGTTCTATCGTATTTTGACTTTTTTCACCTTTTCACGTTAAGCATTGGACTAAACATTGACCGGTGAGAATAGATTTAAATGTTGGAGACCCAAACATAATACACGAACCTTTGGTGGAGCGAACAAAAATCATTTTCCCGCCTCTTCATATTAAACTGGGTCTAATGAAGCAGTTTGTAAAAGCGTTGAACAAAGATGGTGACTGTTTCAAATATATATCTGAAACATTTCAAAGTCTCAGTAATGAGAAGCTAAAAGCTGGCATTTTGACGGACCACAAATTAGAAAATTAGTGAACGATCCACATTTCACTGTACATATGGATGATATGGAGAAGAATGCATGGTAGTCTTTCGTGGCGCTCATCAAAAATTTTCTTGGGAATAAAAAAGCCGAAAACTATGTGGAGGTCGTTGAAAATTTGATTGAAAATTATTATCATCTGGGGTGCAACATGAGCGTGAAACTTCATTTTTTAAACAGTCATCTTGACAAATTTCCTGTCAATCTTGGAGATGTTAGTTATGAACAGGGTGAACGTTTCCATCAGGATTTAAAAGAGATGGAGAGACGTTATCAAGGAAGGTGGGATACTTACATGATGGCTGACTACTGTTGGAGTATTAAAAGAGACTTATCGGGAATGGTGCACTCCAGAAGTTCTTGCAAACGACCATTTAATCCTTAAATTATTTTATATTATTTTTTAACACTCCAATGCATTACAATGTAATTAAAACTGTTCTCATTTTCTTTCTTTCACTATAAATAAAATTTTAAGAATATTTTCTAATTAGTTAGTCCTTATTGTTCGCCAACGTTAACAGCTTGTATTTGACATTGGCTTAATATTTTACCGTTGTTTTTTTTTTTTTTTTTTCGAAAGTTACACATCTCCCCTATTTAGGAAATCATTGTATGCACTCAAAAATATCAAAAACTTTTTTTAAAAATTAATTTTGTTGAAAATGGTACTGTCGGAAATTCGCACTATGAAGTATGAGTTCTTATGTGGAACTACGGCATCGCAGACCGCGCGAAACATTAATAGTGTATTTGGCTCTAGTGTTACTACGCAGCAGACAATATCAAACTGGTTCGCCAAATTTAGTACAGGTAAATTAAAAAAAAAAAAAAACCTGGCTCATCGATCACAGCAGAAATATACTGCAACCAATTGAACGAAATGACTTAAAGCAAAAACTTAAAGAAAAACAGCCTAGTCAACAGGTCGACTCCTATCTTATTGCATGATAACACTAGACCACACACTATAGAAATTGGAGTTGGAACTTCTTCATCATCATCCATACTCACCAGACCTAGCCTCCACTGACTACCACTTCTTCCGCAATTTGGACAATTTTTTAATAGGAAAACAGTTTAATCCCGGCAATGTTGTAAAACTGGTCTTTCAGGAATTCATTGACTCTCGTCCGCCAGGGTTTTATATCACCGGCCTGAACAACCTGCCGCTTAAATGGTAAAAGTGTATAGACAATATGGGTGCATACTTTGATGAATAAAATAATTCCTTATATTTGTAAGTTATCAACCAATTTTGCCTTTTTTTCTACAAATTTCATACTTGACGACCTAGTATTTGAAGAACACAGAGTGCACAAATAACATAATAATATGAAAGAATGTTAACAATATTTTCCTGTTTTAAATTGTTTATTGGTTAATTGATGACGTCACTTGTGACGTCATAATTGTTGAGCTATGCAAAGCTAATCAATATTAAATTAATCCGCAAATTTGAATCTAACACTTGAACTGTTAATAAAAATCTGTATAGAATTTTAATTAGTTACGCTGATGAATTTGCCATTAATTTAAAGTAATTGAATTGGATATTACGTCCGTTTTGAGAGCGAGTGATGAAGACAGCCAGTATACATTTCCACGGTACGTATACATCGCTTCACTTCGCTAAGTGTCGTATTGTCTGTCGAATTAGCGAGAGCATTCGCGGTATTCATTGTCTATTCAATACAGAAGTTCTCAAAAGCTAACAGACGTCATTTGTCAGGAAGTTAAACGAGCGATTTAAAATTAAGGACAGATTTATCGCACCATCGTTAAGTGGATCATACGAACAGAAAATTCAATGATGGCAGCGGTAGACAGTTTAATAATCAACCGTTTTTTTATTATTATTTCATATTGCATAATGACTATAAGTCATTCCTTTGGTTTAGGTGGAACTAAATACATTCGATTTTGCATGAACATTTAGCTGTGAAAAAGATCTGTTCCCGATGGATTTTGCATAATTTGACCGAAGCTCAAAAAAGGCTCGTGTTAATTGGTGTAAGGGAATGCTAAAAAAAATTCAACCTAGGCACTGCAAAATCCGTATACAACATTGTTACATGTGACGAAACTTGGATTTATTCATATGAAACGGAAATTAAGCAACAATCCACTGTTTGGGTCTTCCTAAATAAACCGAAACCCACAAAAGTTGTTCCAAGAAAATTATCGCTTGTTTCTTCAGTTGTACTGGACATGTCGCAACCATTCCTTTAGAGCACTGGTTTTTAAACTGTGGTCTGCGGACCCCTGGGGGTCCACGTAGCCCCATTACCGGGGGTCCGCGAAACAATTTTGACATTAACTTTACATCCCCCAACATTTTGCTTTTATTCTCATTAAATAATTCATTTAATAAAAATCCTACATGGTCAAGAGATTTTGTATTTGTTGTTATCTAACTAGTTATTGCCATAACTAAACAATAATTAATAAAATTTTAATTATTTTTATTCAACTGCAAATTATTTACAGAAAACATATTATAATAAGATCTATTTTGAACAATATTTGACCAAGATTTGTTTGTATGAGTTTAATGTATTATAATTTGTAACTTTTTTTATTCTTTTTACTACTATTTTTATTAATTATATGTTTTTTATTCTATATGCTAATAAAAATGTTCCTCTATAAATGCACAAGACCATTTATTAAAATAAGGGGGTAATTAAGAGGGGGTCCTCGGACTACATAAGTTTAAGAACCCCTGCTTTAGAGGATTGGAGAATAGTTAATGTGAATAGTATACAACAATTTGTTTGCCAGAAGTCATCGACAAAATTAGAAAAAACAACCAAAAACGTCGCATCATTCTTCATCATGACAATGCAAGCTTCCACACAGCACAACAATTGATTATTTGAAGGAGAAAAACATCGAATTAATGTCACATTGCCCGTATTCACCTGATTTATCCCTTAACGACGTTTTTTGTTCCGAATGTCAAACAAAAAATGCGATTTTCGTCACCTGTTGAAGCATTCGAATACCATGTTTTGGAGATACCAACTTCAGAGTGGAAAAAATGTTTCGAGAATTGGTTTGAACGCGTGCAAAAGTGTATAAATCTTAAAGGCGAATATTTTGAAAAGCAGTAAAACAGTTTGTTCCATAAAAAAAAATTATTTCTTAGTTTTTGTAAAAACTTAAAAGGTAGTCCTCGTATTTAGTTTTATTTTTCTACACTGTTTTTATCACTGGAAACAAGTAGTGTTTGGTACTCTGTAGACCCAGCCACAACAACTATGCGCAACTTTCTTTATCAAGGAACTTAAGTTCACACTACAAAGTAGCAAATGGATACGTTTTGCTGTTCAGGTTTTTGAATAGTTCAAATTTGCGTGTGTTCCACTCAGTCCTCGTTGTTGCTTCTGTCATCGGTTGTGAACTTTTTCCACAGGCTGATGATCCATTAAAAATCTTCAGTGCCACTCTTTCATATAAAACATTACCCGAAACACTATTTCAGTTTTTTGTTAAACATTTCCATAATTTTTCTTTTGTCTCTAGTAGAACATATGTTTATTTTTTGTTGTAGTAATTATCTCGTGACAAATGAGAGCTATAAAATGCGGCTTTACCCTGAGTAAATACTGTTAAAACAGCGCACATATGTTGAGTACTGCAGTTAGAGTATTAAATGTTTCCGACTTGTGCACAGAGAGCCATTGAATAAATGCACTGAATCCTTTGAAATACTGTAAACTATATCAGGATCATAGTAGCGTTTGTAAGACTTCCCGATTTACGAATAATGCAAACACTGATTTTTAATACTTTTAAGTACAGCTTAAGAATACCCGGTCTACAGCAATCTATATGCTTTGTTTTTGTTTAACAATTTATAATGGATGGACGATGTATTCCTAATTCTTATTTTCTATTCTCTATCCTGACATTGATCTTTTCGTACACTTCTGTTTTATCATCATATCTGGCGCTTAAGCCTTAATTCTAGCTTATAATAGATCCATAAAGCTAGGTCCAGATTAGCGAGCTGATCCTGTAAGGCAGCGTTTCTCAACCGGGGGCCCGCAGCCCCTTGGGGGGCCGTGAAAGCTTCGTCGGGGGGCCGCGAATTCATATAAGATCGAAGCATGCAAATATAATAGAATGCACTCAATTTTGCTCAAATGTGCTCAATTCACAAATATATTACATTTATATTTATAAAAATATACCTTCCATAACATAAATAAAATAAATTATACTTATTTTGATAACTAATTTAAATAATATCAATGTTAAATTAAGTGTATGTGTCGGCTGATGCGTTACTTCAAGTACTTGTAAGTTGTAGTGTCAAATGAGCACGACTTGAAAGTTAAATATAATTACTATTTATTATGTGTCGAGCTACAGATAACTCAAGAGTAAAGAAGCGAAGTGTTTAAATCAAAATGGAAAGCACTTTGAACACTTGTAAATAAAAATACTTTACTTCAAGTCATTATAGGGAAAACAATTTTTCGTCAACCAAAAAATATATTTAAAAAATTGATTCTTTTAAAAAGTTCTATCGAAAGTTGATATACGTTCCCATTTAAAAAAATGTCCTTGATATCCTGTACTTCAGGTTAATTTCAGAGAATTTCAATAGGTACTACCATTCAGTTCTTTGGATAAGCTTTGGTCATCAAACATTCTTCCCAATAAGCTCACACATCGCCTTTTTTACTGTGCCGTCTTGCAAACATCATTTTATAAAACTTACTAATGTAAATATTTATTTATGCCGTCTGTTAATGAAAAGAACTGAACTTTTAAAAACCACATTTTTTCATTGCATTGTTTGCAAGTGTTTTTGTGTCGAGCTTGCTTTTATTTCTAAGTTTTTTTTTTTTGTGAGTATTTCTACAAATATATAATCGGGTTATAAGCGTTTAAAATACGGCACAAACACAATAAGAACGTTGACGCCACGGTTCACCCTGTATATATAGGGGGGCAGCAGACAATATTTTAATAATTTTAAGTGCACTTCTTTGTCTCTTTCTGCTATTATCTATCTTATATTAATTTTATCTATCTTGTTTTATTTAGTTTATTGTTTATTTAACAGTTTGGTGTTTAGTTATAACGGGTGTTTTTTTTAGAGGTATAGAACTTTAAGTTGGCATTACTGTTCAAGATGGCGACCGATTTAACAGCTGTCAAGTGATTTATTCTCAGTTTGGTTTGGCAATTCATCATGAATAGACTTACGCCTGAACAACGCTTGCAAATAGTGCAATTTTATTTCGAAAATAATGGTTCTGTGCGGAATACGTATCGCGCACTACGTCCATTTTATCGTCGACAAAATCGTCCATCAGAGCAGTTAATTCGATTAACCATGGAACGTTTTCGCACCACGTTTACTCTTATTGATAACTCGCATCCCCAGAGACGCCGTACGGTGCGTACAGAAGAAGCTATTGGTACTGTAAAGCGTACTGATGGCCAGAACGTTACAGTCAATGGTGATCGGTATAGAGCCATGATTACTAACTTTTTCATTCCTGAATTGAACAGCCATGATGTCCAGGAGCTGTGGTTCCAACAAGACGGCGCAACATGTCACACAGCTCGTGCCACAATCGATTTATTGAAAGACACGTTTGGTGACCGCCTAATTTCACGTTTTGGACCTGTGAATTGACCTCCAAGATCTTGTGATTTAACACCGCTGGACTACTTTCTGTGGGGCTATGTAAAGTCATTGGTCTATGCGGATAAGCCACAAACGCTTAACCATTTGGAAGACAACATTCGCCGTGTTATTGCCGATATACGGCCACAAATGTTGGAAAAAGTCATCGAAAATTGGACGTCCAGATTGGAATACATCCGAGCCAGCCGTGGCGGTCATATGCCAGAAATCATATTTAAAATGTAATGCCACAAGATTATCTTTCGAATAAAAAAAAAATCATGTCAATCGAATAATCCATCGTTGTTTTATTGCAATTTAAAGTTCTATACCTCTAAAAAAAACACCCATTATATTTTCTTATAGATATCTTATATGTAGATTTCTATTTGATATTCTGCGAAGTGCATAGCTTTTTAGGTTAAAGTCAACTTATTTCTATTTTGGATGACATGTAAACGTATCTAATATGACGTCATATAAAAAAGTGACGTTTAAAGTGACGCAACTTCGTTGACTGGCCGACTAGCCAATCCTAGTTTGTCTATTTAATTGTAATAAAGGTCTACAATTACAGAGTAAGCAATAGTGCTGAGTGAACTTTAAACCGCGTGTGTATCATCCTAAACATTAAAAAATGTATTCGGTATCTTACCAACATTTATATTTTATGAAAAATATTTGTAAAACGACTTCCTAGGGAAATACACCCTTACAAATGCCCCCAAATATTACTGTAAGCTCTTAAGACATAGAGAAACCTCATATACCTTTATTTACATAATATACAGGGTTGTTCAGAAGGAACTGGAATCGAACTTGCCATATCTCAATAAGTTGTATGTTTGCCTCCATCTAGCGAAGGAGGCAGAAACTTACAACTCTGTCCATTTCCTGAGATATACCCAATTTCCGGGCCCTTGAGTTTATGCAATAACGTGCACGAGACCAAATGCCCCTTTCAGACACTCATGAGCTAATTCAACAACATTCTAAAGCTCCGTATAGACGAGAAAGGGTGGAAACATATAGAGCCATGGGATTTTTTCACTTTATCTCAAGGATGGTACAGAATTTTAAATAGGGATAGCTAAGATGATAGTACTTGTTAGAAGTAACCGCTTAAGATGGTTAAATATATGATATAAAGCTGTTGAAAAGGTCAAGAGGTCGAACTTGCTCAAGATGGAGATAAATGTGTGGTCCAGACTAGGTACACACTGAATAATGTATCGGTGGACTAGTGAATTAGTGTATCATTGAACTGAATTCAACTATATAACTGAACTAATTCCCGGTATTAGTAATCGTACATATATAATTAGCAAGTGTCTGTATGTAATATCGGTAACATTGTGACGTAAATTTTTCCTAAGGTTCTCGTGATTGGCAGACAATCCTATATCCTTTGACCGATATGAAAATTATTTTGCAGATTTATTCTCTAAGAATCTACGAATATAATTACATACATAAATGTCCAGAGTTTCATAGGCTTAAAAAAGGGACTCCTATATCCTTTGACCGATATGAACAATATTTTGCAGATTTATTCTCTAAGAAACTGCGGATAAAATTACATATAGATATATTTAGGGTTTCGTAGGTATAAACTCTAGACACGCCTATATGGCGTCACTAAGACATAAAACATTTGGAGCCTTAAATACATATTTAAAATTGAAAATTGCTAAATATTGCAAAATATAATTTTTATCTCGACCGTATCTTAACAACTAAAAGAGACAGAGACTTCCGATTAGAATTTTTGGTCCAATTCCAATTCCATGGTCCAAAAGGTTTTTTAATTTTTTTGAGAGTTTTTTCCAAATTTCAAAAAATCGTATTTCAAAAACGATGAGAGATATTTAGATCAATTCTGTAAAAAGTTACGGTATAGGAACGTTACTAAAAGATAAAATATTATAAAAAGTATAATGACTTTCATTCATGTTTTTTTTTTTTTTTTAATTTTTTGGACTTGGCTACTAAGGCCATTATCCAGGAGATTACTACACTGCATCGCTACACTAACCACTACGCCATGGTGACCGGCTTCATTCATGTTAGTAACTGACCTTGCTAATAGTGACATATTTAGTTACTATTATCATAGTAACTGAGTTACAGAATTGGTCTGATAGATCTACGGTTTGAATTATTGAAATCCTCATTCCTTGTTTAGTTCAGGAAAAAGTTGGGGTCCTAATAACTTAACTTTGGTTATGAATTATCGAACAAAACCCTTGCAAATGGCAAAAAATTGAAAAAATCGTATTATTAAGGGGAACCTTAAAAGATTCACGGTGTTTATTATTATTATTTTTTTTAGAGAGATCAAAATATTTACACAAATTTATTTTTGGCTGTAGATTTCAAAAATAACCTGCGTTACTAGCTAGGTACTTCTTACAATTTTTGAGTAAACTAATAAAGAAAGTGTCCTGAGTTTGCAATAACTTAAAAACTAGACAAAGGGGAATTTTTAAAGATATTTTTTCAGTTTGTCCATCCCAAATTTAGTCTACTTACACAATTAAGTGCGAATAATTTTATTTTGTAAAATGTGACCGGGAAAATTTGAGGATATAGGCAATCGACGTATCTTTTACCGCATTAAGATGATTTTGGCCACTAGTTTGTCGTATATATTAGTAATATTCTTCACTCAAGAATTATAATACCCGTAGGAGTGAAAATTTATCTTAGTATAGGCCCTTTTCCTTCAGGAACGCCCTAATTGCTTATCTTTTGGGACCTAAGTTTCCTGTTATAATCGTAGGATTAATTTCCCTAATCCTGAGCTTTATAATCCAGTCTAAAACAATCCAGATATTAAAATCGATTCTATACGCATATGTCACATACGCAGTATCATTTATCAAAATTAAAAAGCAGTTAGCATATTCCCATTTCAACGAATAATAAAAAAATAAATTATGAAGGATACAAATTGTGCAACAAAAGACAAATAATAATAAAATGTATTTTTACTATATTTTAGAGCGAATATTTATATAGAAAAGACAAATTGACTGTTTTTACAGCAGCCTTGTGCACAACAAAAACAATATTCAAGCCTCACAAAACAAAACAAAAAAATCAGCTGTGGACCGCCCGCCATCATAAAGTACTTGTATAAAATACATTCAAGCAGCAGAGTAGAAATAACTTTGCCTAATATTTTCTAAGAGATACTACTATTATTTATCATGACCATGGAAACCTTACATATAAGTATGAAAAAATTGAGACTTAAATATTCGCAAAAATCTTAAAATCAACACGAGTAAACTCCCATTTCTAGTCAACCGATTTTTACCAAAAGTTGATCAACTCGTGCCATTGATGGAAGAAGCTTAAATATGAAATTTCATAAAAATCCTTTTAGCCGAATTTGCTCTGCACGTTTACACAGACAGACACACGGACGGACGGACAGACGGACAGACGTACGGACGGACAGACAGACGTACGGACTAGATATGGGAATTTCGGCTCAGTTTGCGGAACCGGATCAGTGGAGGTCGTTCAGTTTATTGAGCCGGTTCATTGATCCGGCTCAGTGATCCGGTTAAGTAAACATGTTTCCAAAACACAGGACGGTCGTTAGTTCGTAGGTAGAAAGTCGCTTAGAGCCGGTTCTTGCTTAGAGCCGGTTCTTGCAATATATGAACTGTAAATATGATCCCGAGACACAGGTCGGTCGGTCGTTCGGTCGTAGGTAGAACGTCGCTTAGTGCCGACTCTTGCTTAGAGCCGGTTCTTGTAAACATGATCCCGAGACACAGGTCGGTCGGTCGTTCGGTCGTAGGTAGAACGTCGCTTAGAACCGACTCTTGCTTAGAGCCGGTTCTTTTAAACATGATCCCGAGACACAGGTCAGTCAGTTGCCGGTCGTTCGGTCGTAGGTAGAACGTCGTTTAGCCCCGACTCTTATCTAACATTTTTGAAACAAACAATTCACTTTATGCAGCTACTGTATTTTAAACCAGATGTGTTAAGTTTATGGCGATGTTTATTGCCCTTATAAATCGGACATCTGGGATTTGGGCAATATTTTTAATATTTTTATACAGTATGGTTGTAAGAAAATACAGACTAAGCCGATTAGTTTCAAATAAACTGCCCTACAAATTGATGACAAAATACACTTTATGATAATACATTACAAGCCAAGTTCTCGCAAGTTCAACATGACATCGACCCAGATCCGGATCACTCCGGTCACTGTTCACAATCGCCCGACCTATCGTATTCTTGAAACTATACAATGAGCCGTGAGCCGGCTCATTTCAATTTGGTGAACCGTGTCACTTCGGTCAGTGTACTGAGCCGGCTCAGTGAGCCGGTTCGTTCATGAACGACCCATCTCTAGTACGGACGGACAGACAGACCGACAGACATCATGCTAAAAATAGTCAAAACGTTATGTAGGAACCTCAATTCGTGGAGATCCATCGAAATCTCGAAATGTCAAAATCGGGATGATCGCAATACCTCCCTTATTATATGTTGGCGGTCGGTAAAAACCATCCAACTTATTTTACAAACAACTAACACTTACATAATTTTACATACGTATGCATGTATTCATATTTAAATTTTAACAAAAAAATCTGTTATTTTGGTTTGTTTTTGTGATTTTCTTTGAAAAATGTGTCAAAAAACTTTTGTCCCCCACACTATCTCCGAAAGGGATTGTACTAAAAATCTAAAAAAAAATCTCCGTAATGAACATTGATGGGAACCGAAATAGTTCAATAGCAATTTTTGATCAGATACATTTTTCGAAAAATATCTATTTTTTTTGTGTCGTTGATAAAAAAATATATTTTAAAATTTAAGATTAGATTTAAAAATCTATTGTGTAGTATCAAAAGAAAGCTCTTAAAACCTATATTACGGAACGATAGATAGTTTTTTGAAATTCGTTTTTTTTTTGTACGATTTTAGCCAAAAATTTGCAAAAGTTCTTGTCCCGCACCCTTTTACCAAAAAGGGTTACGAAACATACGAGAGGAATTTTTGATCAGATTGTGTTTTTGTGGGAGTTTTTGTGTTTTTGAAAAAGTTAATTATTTATTAAAAATTATTTATTAAAAATTGATGTATCCATAATAAAAATAAAGATATCCTGGTTAATGGCCATCGTAGCTAAGACAAAAAAAAAAATTAATTAGATAGTGCGTGTATTTTTTTTTGGAATTAAAAATATTAATGTGTGAAAATTCAAACTTCACTTCAATTTTATTTGTTGTACAACTTGACTTGTATGTGTAGTGTAATTAAAATAATAAATTTTAAATTTTTCATTTCAAATCAAAAATAAAGCAATATTATTTGCAGAGTTTAAAAGCTCTATTTCTCAACGTCTTAAAAGCTCGGATCTTAGACATCGGTAAACATATTTCCCTGGAAACTGTTCTACAGAAGTTATTTTTCATAAATGTAAAAAAGTTTGCTGCGTTCAAGTTTACAGAGATGTCGTATGAGTTGATTTAAAATTATATAAATAACAACTCTTAGAAGTTGTTTAAAATAAACAAAAATAGAAAGGGTAATTTAAGTTAGGTTGTTTTTGTTTTATGTCATAACATAACACATGAATATAAACTTCAATCATTCAGTTTATTTTTCTTTTTCAGGTAAGCCGTAATCCACCCGGATAGATGTGTAAGTTATTTTGTTTCAATTTCAGGTATTGTTAACAATGAAACATTATATTCTTGTTATATAAATAGAAATAAAATTTAATGTGAGGTAAATATATCTTTTTTAAATTACTAATGATGTGCACTTATATTCTCAAATTTCGTGCAAAAGTAAAAATTTAATTTTTCAAATTAGTTTCATTTTAGGTAAAATGTTTTAGTAAAATACTGTTACTATTACTATTAAATGTATCGACCACATCGTATTAACAAATAAATAATGGTCAGTCAAAAAATTGATGTGAAGTGTGAATTTTCACACATTTCAGGGTTTTGCAGGTATTTAGTAAGTGAATGATGATTATTTGGGATGCCAAAACAAATTTTATGTCAAAATATTTTTTTATGAATTTTAAATCGAATGCCTACTACCATTATTTAACTTTTTAAAGATGTGCAGTATTTTTTTTTTTTATATATCAAGGTTCATTAAGATTTTGAAAATTGCGCCTATGGCTTCCATGGGTTGTTTTTAGTCATAGCTCCTCCCCTTTGATTTCGTGTACATTCAAATATATAATTAAATTATAATTTCAACAATTTCCACTGGCTATTAAAAATTAAATGCAACAATTGCCAAAATATAATTAAAATTTTGAAAAAATAATTTATACAATATAAAAATGCAAGAAAAAAAATAAAAAATAATATTGTCTCCTCACGTAGGACTCGAACATGAGTTCGAATATGAATTCTTGGACAGAACGCTAGTATCTTAGCCACTGCACCAAGAAACACGTTACTGTTTAACGTATTATATAACTATAAGTTGTCAACATTATTAGCAAAAAAACACAAAAAACGCTTTTTTTTTCCAAAAACATAATTTGATCAAAAATTCCTGTTGAACTATTCCGGTTCACACCAATGTACATTACTTAGAATTTTTTCAGATTTTTAGTTTAAACCATCTGGGCTACAGGGTGTGGGACAAAAATTTTTTTGCACAATATTGGCAAAAATCGCTTCAAAATAATTTATTTTGCAAAAATAAAAATTTGATCGTTAATCCACGTACCAAGGGCTTTCATTTGATACCCTACTCAGAATTTAAAAAAAATATTTTTTTTTCGATCACCACATATTTGTTTATATTTTTAGGGGGATATGTTTTTTAGATGTTTTAGTATTTTTCCTATGTGCGGGTCAAAGAGTTGTTTTTCTAGGTTTAGCCGTTTGGCTACAATTTTTACCGAACAGACAGACAGACAGACGACAAAATGACGGTATAAGGGTTTTTTGGTCATACCTACAAAACCCTAAAAATGATAGTGATTTCCTATTAATCAGATCAATTGTGTAAAAAGTTATTATAATAGTTACCGTGTAGTAACGTTACTACAAGATAACTTTTATAGTGACTTTAATAGTTTTTAATAAATTTGTCTTATTCTGTAATATCCAACTATAGTGACGTCGCTATGAAAGTCGCAGTTCAGTTTTGTAAGAACAAACTAGATCTGGTTATTTTGGTTACTTTTATAGTGTGTTACTGACTTTAAATGTCAATTAAAAATATTCCTTACGCTGTAAAACCGACCTTAGGTTCATAAGGTTATGATCATTATAATTAAGATATAATTTTTCATTATGACATACGAGG
The DNA here is from genome assembly GCA_963971575.1 of Liopterus haemorrhoidalis. Lineage (NCBI taxonomy): Eukaryota > Metazoa > Arthropoda > Insecta > Coleoptera > Dytiscidae > Liopterus > Liopterus haemorrhoidalis. The sequence goes on from OZ020615.1 coordinate 3,419,938, forward strand.
TCTGTTTAAAAAGTATCGCGAATTTTGAATTTCCGCGGGTTACGTATATTCGATTTTCGATTTTTTTGTGGCGTTATGTTGGTACTCATGTCTCTCACTTATGCTGACAAGTTCGGCCATTTTGAATGTTCATTTAATTTTTGACAGTTGCTTTGCTTGCACGTGTTTTGGCTCGTCTTCGATTTTTGCCTATACAAAAAAATGGTTCAAAGAATCTGTATCAAATTTTGTGTGGAATACAAAATTAAGTGCGCGGACGCATTCCGAATGTTGACTGTGGCATATGGTGAAGCTACCTTGGACCGAAGCAACGTTTATCGGTGGTACAAAATGTTCTCAGAGGGCCGAGAAGATGTGAACGACGAAGAGTGTGCCGGACGCCCGAGCACGTCAACAACAGACGAAAACATTGATGAAGTGAAGAAAATAGTATTGGCCAATCGTCGAATCACCGTTAGAGAAGTTGCTGAGGACCTAAACATATCGATTGGCTCGTGCCATTCGATTTTTACCAATGATTTGGGCATGAGACGGGTCGCCGCGAAATTCGTGCCCACACATCGTTGCTTGTGCGCGAATTTTTGGTTAAAAACAACACACTAATAATGCCGCAGCCACCGTATTCCCCAGATCTGGCCCTCTGCGACTTTTTCTTGTTCCCGAAACTGAAGAAGCCCATGAAAGGACGACGCTACGCTACGAGTGAGGAGATAAAGACGGCATCGAAGGAGGAGCTGAACAAGATCACAAAAAATGATTTTTTCAAGTGCTTCGAGGATTGGAAAAAACGTTGGCACAAGTGTATAATATCTGGTGGGGATTACTTTGAAGGGGACAAAATAGATATTCATGAATAAATAAAAAATATTTGAAAAAACACAAAATTCGCGATACTTTTTGAACAGACCTCGTATGTCAAATGGATCGACATTTTAAAAAAGTGACTTTTTTTAATACCAACATGACATACAGCTTCAACTATTGAAAACAAAATTTTCTCGTAGTTTGTTCTTACAAAAGTGAACTGCTTATATATTTAATTTACATAATTTTCTTTACTAATCTTCATTTTCTATTATATCAAAAAATTACACTTAAAATCAAATGTCCGCCATGAAGATAAAAATCTTCATAAGAACTAAGTTATTACTTATAAGCAGCAGCATTTGATAGTTACTATGATAGGAACTTTTATTGTAACATGTTACTAAATATTGTAGTAACTTTTGTCCAACGGAACACGAAATACCTCAAATATACCTTCGATTAGTTCAAATTTTTATCGCCAAAGTCCTTGAAATTCTCGTATATAAAAACCAGGTAAATATATTTGAAAACTGTCAAAATATTTTAACGCATACTTCATTAAAATATTTTAAATATTCCGCAAACATGATAAAACTTTTACAGTCTGTCAGATGATTTATTCCGCAAAACATTTCAGGCTGTTTATTAAATCCAATGTAATCCAACATTTATATAAATACATATGACATTTCGTTTTCTTTTGACGTGAAAAATAGGCACATTTAAAACAGACCGTTGTTATAACAGCAATTTACCCTCGGCATAGCGTTAGTTTAAACGAAGCTCAAGCTTTTTGTAATACCCTGTAAAATTAATTGGAATTCCAACGTACAAACCTATTCAAAAGTTGTAATGGATCATGCATTTATTATCATTTCATTCTGTTACCGAACCGGACAAAAACAATACTCTGCTTTCGTATAATCCACCAAGTTTGTTATGAAGTTTATCAACCGGAGGTTATCCCTCACTATGGATAGTTCTCATGAATTAGTTACCCAAACTTTCTAGAGACAATATTTTTATTTAACTTAATACTAAGTGCTTCAAACTTTATGCATGTTCAACGTATAAATATAATGAATATAAATTAAATAAAATTGTCAACTCGGTCGTAATCGTGGTCTATTTCTTGATGGACACTGTCGATCTCTTACAATTATTTATTTATTTATTTATTTATTTATTTATTTCTACAACGATGCTACTCGCCGATGCCAGGGGGCGAGCTCCTACACCTGGATGAGGGGCGAATGATTATGAACTGCTGGGAGTAATGTAAACATATTAGTCTCGCCCGAAAAATATCACCAACGGAGGAGAATCGAACCACCTATTAAACACTTAATAAAAATAAATACCTACAAAACCCTGAATTGTGAAAATTCTCACTACACATCAATTTTTACCTATTTAGTCACAATTTTATTATCTTTATTATCTATAGTTAAATGATTCCAATCTCAGTATAAAAGTGCATCACATCATATCTTTATTATTTTTAACTTTTACTTAAATAGATCAGAAAATGTAATTGTAAAAAATCAGCTGTGGCCACCACAGGACCGACCGCCATCATAAAGTACTTATATAAATTACATTCTAGCAGCAGAGTAGAAATAACTTGACCTAATATTTTCTAACAGAGATATTATTTATCATGACCATGGAAACGTTACATATAAATATGAAAAAATTGAGACTTGGAAAAAATTTCGAAAACAGTACACAGACAGACAGACAGACGGACAGACAGACCGACAGACATCATGCTAAAAATAGTCAAAACGTTATGTAGGGACCTCATTTCGTGGAGATCCATCGAAATCTCGAAACGTCAAAATTGGTATGATCACAATACCTCGCTTATATATGTTGGCGGTCGGTAAAAATTAAATACATTTACTAGGGAATGTACACATTTACCGATTTTGTACTTTTACCGTAGTATAAAACGAATAAACAGATTTTTTTAATTTATTTTATTGGCTTTTGCTGGTGCGGCAATTAGCCAAGACATTTATAATTTTTGAAAAATTCCATACCTGAACGTAATTCGAACCCGGGACCTTAGCAACGCAGAGCACATGTGTTACCACTACGCTACGCCGGTCGGCAAATAACCAGTTGATATGTTCAATCTTTAAATGTTCAACAAATGAATCAAAGAAAACGTATTTCCGTAAAATCACGTTTCTTTTTTGTAAAACAAAACAAAAGAACATCCTGTAATTTATAAAGTGGTGTATCAGAAGACCTTGATATCATTTTACCGTGACCATTACTGTAAATATCATGTTGAAAAACTGGTTAAAGTTTTAATAATATAACTCAATATCAGTAATAAACACAACAGCCGCTTGATGTCTCTGCGAGCATGCTAATTTAATTGTCATGTAATGCAAAGACATTGAATTATGTTATTGAGTGGTTTAGCAAATTGACCTGTCTTGACATGTCAACGTAAACTCAATACAGTAAGCATTGTTAAGCCATTTTGGATGACGTTTTAAGACGCGGATTTGTGGATAACGTCAAACAACTGTAATACTGTTTTAGAAGAGATTAACAAAATTTGTTCATCTCTTAAATTAGTGGGACATTGTCCAGGAAGGAAACGCTAATAGACACAGTAACTGAAGCGTCTTAAAATTTTTAGATAGTCCAGGAAATTGGTGTTTTGGAGAAAGTTTTGCGGGAGTTTTGGGAATTGGTGTGATTAAGTAACATATTGCGATTAAAATTGTTTGCCGAAGCTTTTTTTTTAATTTAATTTTTTAATTTTTGGGTTCGACTCTGATGACTGCGGGGACTTGCGTTGCGGTGACTGGGGGGATTGGGAGGATATAAACAGCACAGCTGCTCTGTTCCATCCTTCCCTTTTTTGTCTGTGTTTGCGCCGTCTGAATCAAGTAATCAGCTTTTCCATCGCAGCTATCTACAATACCTTTAAGTCCATCGTATTTCGCTGTAAACCTGGAAAGGACCGTTTCATCATCCGAATTTCCTGGCGTGAAAATTATGGCGTACTCCACGTGATGTTTTCTTCTTTTTCTGTTCCGACGATGGTTGTTTTTTCATACACGTCATCAGGCCATTTTTTCTCAAGGATAGGCAAGATATCTTAATAGCATGTAGCATTGTTTAGAGTTTTCTTTATGGTGTGGCTCGTTTTCATCTTTGAGTCGTCTTCGGTTTGGGTGCCGGCTTCTCTCGTGTCCTTTGTTATTACGATGTTTTTTTTTTTTCTTGCCTCTGGCGCGGCTTTGATAACTTCTTTTCCGTTTGCATGTTCGCGGCAATTTCCAAAGCTGCCGCAAAACTTTCTCCAAAACCACCGTTTTGAACCAGGGATGGGCAGTCGGAGTCGGGAATCGGCCAAAACAACAGCCCAAGACCTATCATGCCACCAATTTTCCGAACTCCCGCTAAAATTTCTTTCCAAAACTACGTATTTTCTGGACAACGTATGTCCAACCGACTGTTAGATCAGACAAATTACGATAAATTTATCAGGAGATAGATCTTATTATCAATATTTTTCGTGATTGTTAAACATCTCCGCGATCTTTTCTTTGGTTTTTCTCACTATATATTTCTTAGTCTTATTTTATTCGGATTAAAATGTTTTGCGAGAATTAATCATGTCATCTTTGGTGCTTAATATTAGTTATATTTAATAAAGCTCGTATTGCAGTGAAATAAAATACAATTATAAATGTGACAGGCCGTTAACCCTTCCTTAATTTGATCGGACTAACAAACATCACACCTTAAAATTAATGGAAAAGGGTTTGGTAGTTCCACAACAGAAATAAATTTTAAAAAATCATGACAACTATAGGGGTTAGATATAGTGTTAACGCTACGTATCACCCACAGAGATTATAAGTTTCTTATAACGGGTGTTTTTTTTAGAGGTATAGAACTTTAAGTTGGCATTACTGTTCAAGATGGCGACCGATTTAACAGCTGTCAAGTGATTTATTCTCAGTTTGGTTTGGCAATTCATCATGAATAGACTCACGCCTGAACAACGCTTGCAAATAGTGCAATTTTATTTCGAAAATAATGGTTCTGTGCGGAGTACGTATCGCGCACTACGTCCATTTTATCGTCGACAAAATCGTCCATCAGAGCAGTTAATTCGATTAACCATGGAACGTTTTCGCACCACGTTTACTCTTATTGATAACTCGCATCCCCAGAGACGCCGTACGGTGCGTACAGAAGAAGCTATTGGTACTGTAGAGCGTAGCATTGAGGAAGACCCGAATGAGTCCATCCGCCATCGAGCACAGGAATTGGATCTGTGTCCATCCACTTTATGGACAGCCATGATGTCCAGGAGCTGTGGTTCCAACAAGACGGCGCAACATGTCACACAGCTCGTGCCACAATCGATTTATTGAAAGACACGTTTGGTGACCGCCTAATTTCACGTTTTGGACCTGTGAATTGGCCTCCAAGATCTTGTGATTTAACACCGCTGGACTACTTTCTGTGGGGCTATGTAAAGTCATTGGTCTATGCGGATAAGCCACAAACGCTTGACCATTTGGAAGACAACATTCGCCGTGTTATTGCCGATATACGGCCACAAATGTTGGAAAAAGTCATCGAAAATTGGACGTCCAGATTGGACTACATCCGAGCCAGCCGTGGCGGTCATATGCCAGAAATCATATTTAAAATGTAATGCCACAAGATTATCTTTCGAATAAAAAAAAATTCATATCAATCGAATAATCCATCGTTGTTTTATTGCAATTTAAAGTTCTATACCTCTAAAAAAAACACCCTTTACAAAACTAACAATCTGAAATAAGATTAGGAACAATCTATGCATCTATTTTTGCACCGAATTTTTATCTATCTAATAGTATATTTTTAATGTAGAAAAAATTTAAAAAGAAATCGCTGAATAACTTAATAATGAATATCAGACACCATTGTAATTTTTAAAATATAATTGTGGGTTTCAAATAACTTTTGTATTTATATAGTTTTGTATTTATTTACAAATCAAATGAAACCTCTTAATACGTGGATAAATCTACAAATTATATTTTTGAAAAATTACTTTTTTTTAGTTTTCGTCAGAAATGTGTCAAAATATGTTTGTCCCCCATCCTATTTCCCAGAGAGGTTGGTCTAAAAATCTGAAAAAAATCAATAATTTACATTGATGGGTACCAGTATGATTTATCAGAAATTTTTACTCAGATAATTCTTTCGAAAAATATTAAATTTTTTGTGCCATTGAAAAAAATAATAATTCATTCTGTGGAGTCAAAAGAAAGCTTCTAAGACGTAGAATAAAGCTGTAAAAAATTATGAAACGAAGATATTAGTTCATTGTCTATTATGTACTCCAAAGTAAAAAAGGGTTTTGGAGAAATGGGAAAATTTTATATTTCATTAAATAATTCAAGTCCAATCAGATCATTTGCCACAACACAATCACTTTGCAGCCGGCCGTTTCTGGGTTCGGTCGCCCAGATGCGGGGGCACATTTTGAACCCCCTCCAGGAACCCCCCCTGTCTAATAGCGGAAAAGAAAAAAATAATTTATAACAAGGCCGCAAAGAACACGACTTACGCGAACAATCAGTCTAGTTTAAACAGTGATTAAGTTAATTTTATTCAATGAATATCTAGTCTGGGGTTACACAGTCAGTGCCGCGCCAAGCCCCCCCCCCCAAGAAGGAAGGAAATAAAAATAAAAACACACTAGAAAATTTTAAAAATAGATATGAGTACTTTTTTTTAAGTCATCACTTTATATTTTCATAATTTAAATAATTTTGTCTTCCGTCCCCCCCCCAACAAAAATTCCTGGGTGCGCCACTGTATACAATGATATACCAAACAGTTTAACTGTGAACTAGCTGAGATATAAATTTAATGATCAACTATATTGTTGTAAAATAAATAGTGTATGGTCCATAATTTGGATATTTTAATAAATCGATACTAAAAGATGGTGTGTTCCCCACCCCTGTCATTGGACACATAGTTAACGAACTCCACTGGTTTCTTTTCATCATCCTTTTGCTCTCCTTCATTAATATAGCTACAGAATTAACGTTATAATGCTCCATGTTCAATTAGACTGAACGTCTGATTATTATTTTTAGTTTTGTTTTGAAAGTTCAGGATTTACAATTAGTCCTGCAATTACGTAACCAAATTCCTGATCCTGAAAGGATTAGCATGTAAATTAACAAGTTAACTGGAATATTTAACAAAGATGGAATTATGGGCTTTATTGAATAAAGCTGCCATGTTTAAACTTGTATTTAAAAAATAATTAGTATATAATTGTAATATTTAGATATTTTAATAAATAAACAGAGTGATTCGGGATCTTTCTGTTTAAAAACTGTATATTTAGTTTAAAACTTGTCAACATTCTTTGTATTACTTCATTCTTCTGATGATGGCCTAACAAGCCGAAATATATATGTTGAGTTTCATTTGATACCCTACTCAAAATTTTAAAAAAATATTTATTTTTTCATTAAATACATATTTGTTTATATTTATCTCGGGTTGTTTTTTTTTTGAATTCTCGATAGTTTTCCTATATGTGGGTCAAAGAGTTGTACAAGTATGCCAAATTTCAACTTTCTATATTCACCCGTTGGACTACAATTTCTACCGTACAGACTAACAGACAGACACATGAGTGACGTTATAAGGGTATTTTGGTGGTGATACCTACAAAACCCTATAAACGATATATCAATATTAGTTCGATTCGGCAAAAATAAAGTATGCTAAAAAAATATAAAACCAGAACAAAATTTACCTTATATTTTATTGTTACCAAGTAATAGTATTTCATAATGGAATTTTTTTTTATTAGACCATAATTTTACAAGTTTTATGATTCTTATCTTTTATTGCTCTTTTAATCGAGTGTATTTACAGCCATACTTCTGATACTAACTCTGTACCAATCAGTTTCCAAGCAAATTAGATTGTGATCGATGAAAATCTATTTCCTAATTTAAATTGAGATATATTTATGTCATCATTTTCTCAGTTAATTTGACGTCCTGGCATAAATCTACTGAGTAAATTGCTGCGATATAGCAAATTTGAACCCCTAACGAAAATAGGGATCTAGATGGACGGTGAAAATTAGAGATATTTCCAACGAACACGCATACACCCTGATAACTTTATTGGACAAAAAATTAAATTATGAAATAGCAAATTTATTATACACGATAAAAAATACTTGTTACAAAAATGTTGTTGAACAGCAATGCTAATAGAAGATTCTAATATACACTTAACTGAAATAGTTAATACAAGGTGTCTCAAAAGAAATTTTATATTTAGTGGATCGATTAAAAAAAAAGTAAGCCGTATATAGAAAAAATGTTTATTAATTATTAAAATACACTTTTTGGGGATTTATTTCTTAAAAATAATATCTTCTAAATGTAGACCCTCGCGTTCTCGGCACTCATTTAATCGAACAGTAAAATTACTTATGACGACTCGGCAGGTGGACTCAGGGATGGCTGCCATTTCGTGACGGATATTTTCTTTCAAATGCGTCAGTGAAGTCGGTTTATTGGCGTAAACTTTAGATTTAAGATAACCCCATAGGAAAAAGTCCATAGGGGTTAAATCTGGACTGCGTGGAGGCCAATTTATGTCACCTCTCCGGGAGATCAATTTGCCTGAGAAAATTTCACGAACACGTGGCAGAGACATATTGGACGTGTGTGAAGTTGCTCCGTCCTGTTGGAACCATGTTCTTTGGTTATAGCCAGGAAAGTTTTGCAGTTCAGGTACCAAGAAGTTGTCTATCATCTCCACATAACGCTCTGAATTCACTGTAACTGCACGCCCCCTTTCGTCTTCAAAAAAGTAAGGGCCGATAATTCCTCGCGCCGACATCGCAGCCCATACGGTCACTTTAGGCGAATGTAGGGGTTTCTGATGTTTGCGTTTCGGATTCGTTGCACTCCAGTAGCGGCAGTTCTGCTTATTTACGTGGCCATTAAGATGAAAATGAACTTCATCCGAAAACAAAATGTTGGTAAACGTTGAAAATCGCTCAATCACCTGATTTACGAAATTAAGCCTCTGACTGGCATCTTGGGGCTTTAATTCTTGCACCAATTGAATTTTGTAGGGGTGCAGCTTTAGGTCTTTGTGCATAATGCGATGTAATGATGATCTATACACATTTAAAGCACTTGCGCGCTTCCGAATTGAAAGGTTCGGGTCGTCACGAACAGACTGATTAACATTATCCACGTTTTCTACCGTTCTTGATGACCTAGGTCGCCCGGATTTTGATTTATCCAGCGTTGTACCAGTCTCTTCAAACTTTTTAACCCAATGTCGAATGAGAGGAATGCTTGGCGCATCATTTAAGTGGCAAAAACCTCGAATACTGCAGAATTTTCTACGCGCTACAGTCGCCGAATCACCGTTTTTGTAAAACTCTCGCACGCATAACGCGCGGTCTGCTCCCGAGAAACGCTCCATAGCGACTGAATTCCCAAGAGCCAGGCTACCGATTGACATAACCCCCGCGCCCCTCGGATACGTTGCGTTCACGCAGTAAGATAAATAAATATAAAATTTCTTTTGAGACACCTTGTAGTTAAAAATTTTAACACACAACAGCGATGTCTATTTGCGCCTTAATTGAAATACATCCAAGATAATTTAGTTAGATTTTTTGACGCACCAGCCAGGGCCGTAACTAGCTTTTTGTGGGCCCTGGACAAGACTTTCAAATTGGGCCCCACTTTAATATAAAAAGAACTTGCATATACTATAGTTCCGAAGCTCCAGTTCTTTAATTTTTTTAAAGTTGGGTATAACAGTCAATAAATAAACACAAAATAATTATTCTTTCAATTGTTTATGTCCGTAATTTTAATTTCATTTTATATTTATGAAAAAACAATAAATTAAACATCATAAATTTATTTAAATTGTATTTTTCTTGCTTTTTTCCGCAAATTAATCAATTAAATCATTAAAATCTATTTGTTGCACTATATCATGTTCAATAGATATAATTGACAGATTAGATAAAGGCTCTTGTGAGAGGGTCGATCTTAAGTAATTTTTAATTAACTTCAGTTTACTAAATCTCACAAGAATCGGTGGTCACTGGCAGGGTTAGAAATATTCTTAACGCAACAACGATGTTCTGGTACGATTCGACTAATTCGAAATCGTGTATGGTCTGTAATAAATTTAGAGGAGTTGCGTGTTTCAGATTTTGCATCAGTCCACATACTTGAAACTTTCAATCTCACAACTGAATTCATAACTATTCAAATCTTTATCATATTTGCTTGACAAATCGGCTGCCGCCTTTTGCAATTCAGTAACGCTCATTGATTCTAAGGACGAGCAAAAAAGAAAAGAAAAATCTTCAAATATAATTTTCATTTGTTTATAACGCCAGTCTGTTTCAGCAAGTAGTTTTCCATCTGCCTCTCATTCAATGCATGTGGAGCCCATCTGCCGACTTTCTGGATCTTACCCATCTCTCGTAGGCGATTGGAAACAGCTTGTTGACTAACGCCTAACTGCTCTGCTAGTTGTTTTTGTGATTGACTATCGTCTTCCTGTAGCAATGTTTCCAATTTTGTATCTTCATATTTTTTTGGAGGTTTTCCATGTTCTTTGTCTGTAAGATCAAAGTCACCACTTTTGAAACGCCGAAACCATCGCATTTGACACTTAATGATAACTTAACAAAATATATGTTGCCATATGTGTTGAAACTTTGAACTATACACTCTGTTTGCGCCGAAAGTTTGAAAAAAATCCGCATTTCATACTTGTAGACCTAGTATATCTAGCAAGTCTGATCTATTACCAATTAATTTGGGTGTTCCGCAAGGATTAGTACTTGGACCAGTTCTATTCATATTGTTTGTCAATGACATATTTCTTTCTTAAATACCCTTATAACAATGTATGCTGATGATATAACAGCACTTATAACTGGAATAAATTATAATGAAATCCAACTTAAAGCTAAAGAACTATTAAATAAATTAAGTATTTGGTTTGCAACAAACAATATATTTAAATGTTTCAAAAACGGTTTTAATGAAATTCCGTCCCATTAAAAAACAAGATGTTCCAAATATTATACTTGGATACAATAATGCTACGATAGATAATGTAGAGACAACAAATTTCTTGGTCTTTTTATAGATGTCAATCTTATCTGGACTGCTCATTGTCAAGATGTCATTGCAAAACTAAATCGTATGTGTTATGTCAGCGTTTCACAACCGGGGGGCCGCGGCCCTCTGGTGGGTCGTGAAGGCTTCGTCGGGGGGTCGCGAAGTCAAACAAGAAACATGAAAATATAATAAAAATGCACTCAATCTTGCAAGATATAAATTTTATCCATATTTATAAATATCTTACATTTATATTCATAAAAATTTACCTTTCATAACATAAATAAAATAAATATTCTATTTATTTTTATACATAATTTACTTATTTTGACAACTAATTTAAACTACAGGCTATTTCAAACGTTTAAGTTGTCACTAGCTAACTTTATAATGATTAAATGGGCTTTTACTAAACAAAATGATCAAAAGTTTCATTCAATTGATAAAAATTACTAGATTTGAAAATATAGTTCCGCTTTAACCAAAGAAACAGACTATAAGTAGACTATATTAAGGTAAAATAAATTGTATGTGTCGGTTGATGGAATTCTCTGACAATGGTTCGCGTTGGAGGTACTTCAAGTATTTTCAAGTTGTACTTTGAAGTAGGTACGACTTGAAAGTGCAATATTTTTTATTTTATATTTTTTTAATTGCTCTCCGAGCTACAGATAACTCAAGAGTAAAGATGCGAATGTGTTTAAATTAAAATGGAAGGCACTTTGAACACTTGTAAATAAAAATACTTTACTTTCAAGTCGTTATAGGGAATATAATCGTCATTTAAAAATATCACAGTTTTTTGTCAACCGTAAAAGATATTAAAAAAATGTTTAAGTAAACGTTGTTGAAAAGCTCTATCCAAAGACATCCAATATGACATACGTTCCCATTTAAAAATTCGAAATTGTCCTTGATAACCTGTACTTCCGTGTCTTCTGGAAAATTTCAATACTACCATTCAATTTTGTGGATAAATTTTAGTTCAAAATTTTTCCCAACTTGCTCACACGTCGCTTTTTCGAAAAAAAATCGTGTTCCCATTATCTTGACACACCAGAGTATAGGGGGGCCGCACACAATATTTACATAATTTCGGGGGGTCCCAGGCCAGAAAAGGTTGAGAAACACTGTGTTATGTGATTAGAAGTATAAAATATAATGTGAACAGATCTACTATACTAAAATATTATTATGGGCAGATATATTCGACGTTTCTGTATGGCATTTGTTTCTGGGGTTGCTCGAAAATTTTCGCCGATATTTTTAAGGCACAAAAAAAAAATAAAATCCCTGTATGGTAGGAATTAGAGCACTATCATCTTGTAAAGAGCATATTGTGTCATTACAATTGCTTACATTGCCTAGTATATATATTCAAGAATCTTTATGTAATATATACAAAAATAGAAGCAATTTTGAATGTAACTCAGTGAATCTTGCGTACAATACCCGACATCGAGAAGATTTTCGAGCTCCCTTGCATAGAATCGAATTGACCAGAAACACGCACGATTCAGTAGCACTAAATTTTTTTAACAAATTACTAGTGACCTATAAAATGGTTCCTACACTCGCCAAATTTAGAGGTAAACTAAAAAATTTACTCCTGAGTCATGCTGTTTACTCTCTGGATGAATTTCGATCTATTTTAACGCAACTTTAGCATAATTTAATTTTTTACCGACCGCCAACATATATAAGGGAGGTATTGTGTTCAAACCGATTTTGATATTTCGAGATTTCGATGGATCTCCACAAATTGAGGTCCCTACATAACGTTTTCTATTTTTAGCATGATGCGTTATATTTCGCGCTATATTCGGCTAATACGGTAATTGTTCCAGGGCGAAGGCGGACGGGGCAGCTAATAACAAATAAAACCTTGAATGCTAAAATTATTTAACCCATCAAAGCTGTAAATTATTTACACAATAAAATTATTCGTACTTTAATACACCCATTTAATATTAATTAGGCAATTTAATATCATTATAAAGTCCCACCTGTGTTTCTAAAATTATGGGCAACATAAATAATTCTAGGCTCACTCAAAAACAATGATACGATATAAAATTGTTATATGAGTGCACAGAAATTCCCCCAGGACATATATTTATCACATGAAATAGGGGCGTCCAACCCTTCTATTGCAATCCAATATCCTAGATTGGGGTGATATTGATTTAGAAAAAAGTACATTACTTAAGAACGTGTGTTCCTTGAAAATACCCCCGTAAGTTAGGTAATTAGTTAAAGGGGACTGCGAGGGAAAATAGAATTAGGTATGCAGTAAGTAGTCCTTTCTTTATTTATTTTATGTGTGCAATTTGTAAGAAAGAAAAGACAAATAGAGAAGTATATTGTGATTTTTCTTGTGCCTTGAATAAAATAGTTTTGTTTGAGACAAGATTGAAATACAAAAGGATTAGAAACACAACCTGAATAAAGTTAAAAAACATTCTAAGATACAGAATGTTGATCTGAAAAGAAAGAATGAATATTTGTCGCGTAGTGGGAAGAACTGTCGCCAAAAATAGTGAAATTCGCTAGAATAAGATTTAGAAAATATGAATATGGACACAAGATTGAAAAAATCTAGGATAGAAGTAAAAATTGAGGTGGTGTGAATGTTCATACATTTCAGGGTTTTGTAGGTATTTTGTAAAAAAATCAATCAAAAACACTAGATAGGTTTCACTAATATATTTATTTTGTTAATACGTATTTCGGCTATTACGCTATTTTCAAGAGTTTACAAAATGTGTAACTGTAAAATGGCTTAAAAATCTAGCGATGGCTTTATTCACATTTTTAGGGTTTTGTAGGTATGACCAATAAACCCTTATACTGTCATTTTGTCGTCTGTCTGTTCGGTCAAAATTGTTGCCAAACGGCTAAACCTAGAGAGTTGAAATTTGGCTTATATAACTCTTTGACTTGCACATAGGAAAAATTCTAAAACATCTAAAAAACATATCCCCTAAAAATATAAACAAATATGTGCACATCGAAAAAAAAATAATATTTTTGTACCAGAGTAGGGTATCAAATAAAAGCCCTTAGTACGTGTATTAACTATCAAAATTTTATTTTTGGAAAATAAATTATTTTGATGCGATTTTTGCCAAAATTGTGCAAAAAAAAATTATCCCACTTGTAACCCAAATGGTTTAAACTAAAAATCTGAAAAAATACTAAGTAATGTACATTGGTGTGAACCGGAATAGTACAACAGGAATTTTTGATCAGATTATGTTTTCTGAAAATAACGCAGTTTTTGTGTTTTTTTGTTGACGATGTACAAAAGTTATAGTTATGTAACACTATACTAGAAGACGTATCCTGGTTTAATGGTTAGCTTGCTCGCTTGCTACGCAGCAAACTAGGGTTCGCTCCCGAGCAGAGGAGACAATTTTATATATTCTTTTTTTTCCATTTTTATTTTGTTTAAATTATTTTGTCAAATTTCTAGTTATATTTTGGCAAATGTTGCATTTAATTTTTAAGAACGTAAATTTAATAACCAGTTGCAATAGTTGGAATTATTATATTTTCATTCTATGTGTCATGTATACGAAACCGGAAGAGCGGAGCATATGACTTAAAACAACCAATGGAAGCCATAGGCGCAATATTCAAAATCTTAATGAACCTTGTTATATAAAAAATTCAACTGTGGGCCACCACAGGACCGACCGCCATCATAATGTACTTGTATAAAATACATTCTAGCAGCAGAGTAGAAATGAGGGCCCAATATTTTCTAACAGAGATATTATTTATCATAACCATGGAAACGTTGTATATAAGTATGAAAAAATAGATATTTTTTTCAAAATTTTTTCGTTTTATCAAAAAATGTCTCAAATAAAAGTTGTTAGTTATTGCTTTTATAGCAACTTTTGTCAAATAAATTTTTTCGAAATATTTTTCTGTTATGAAATATTCGCAAAAATCTTAAAATCGACACGAGTAAACCCCCATTTCTAGTCAACCGATTCTTACCAAAAGTTGATAAAATTTGTTTTTAAAGCACTTAGATTAACAGACTATAAATTATTTTAAAAATGTCGTTCATTTTGCCGTGATTACTACAAAGCAAAATTTGTCCTACACACGAAACCTGAAATGTGTGAAAATTCACATTTCACATAAATTTTTTCCTCTACGAACTTTTGTGAGACCATATCTTTGGCGTTAAATAATATTAAAACCAATAAAAGAAACCGACTGACAGATGAAGTTAGTAGCGCTTGAAGTGCACGAATACGTTCAATTGAAGATTTAGAAAATGCAAATCAGCAACAAAAAAATCACTAATGTAAAGAATTATTTGTTTTTAACAAGTAAATATATCAAAAATATAACTATTTTTTTACTAGGGCTGCATCACAAAATTATGGATATTTCTAGACGTGACACGGCACCCGAGTTAAGCTTGGTTATTTCCGAATTTTGACACACCGAACTCAAAAGGTTCGCTCTCATTGTCCTATGGTATTGTTTCCCATTTATCCTCCAGAATGAAGTTAGTTCTGCCACTGAGATTGAATGAAAGTTATTTAAAAGAAATGTTTAACAGAATTTGAAACTGTTAAATGGATGGATGAGTTGTGTAATGGCATTTCCTTGTTCTGTGATGTAAATTCATGGTTGAAACAACCATTATCATATCATGTTCGGTCCTTTAACATCTGTTCTTCACCTTACGTCTCTGATCCCCTCGTCTACGGGCCAATGAGACACTGTACTCTCGCGAATAACACAAATACTCTTATTACATTAGAGCGCTTATGAATGTCACTTGACTTCAACGCTCGTTCTAGAATCAAGGGGTTTTGCTTTTTTATGTCTTTGAACAAATGTTAATTACTTCAAGAACACGCTTTTAAAAACCTTTCATAAGATGCTCAAGAAAACGAATATAAATAACGGATAATACAGACTGATAAAGAAACAATCAATAATCGGTCTTGACGAAAAAAAAAAGTATGTGTGTGAAATATGAATTTTCATATATTTCAGGATTTTGTAAGAGTATTAGGAATATAAAAGAAGATTTAGAGTTAACAAATTGTAGCTGCATACTAGGGTTGCCTTTTATATTTCGGGATTTGAGATCAAAAACAATTATTTATCAACAAAAATGACTTTATTGTTTTCCAAAATATTCTCCATGAACATCAATACATTTTTGCATGCCTTTGAACCAATTTTAGAAGAACTTTTCTCCGATTGAGGATGTTTCAACTAAATTGTAAAATTATGTGAAATCTCTTTGACGGCCAAGTGTTCATGCAATAGTGATATGCTGGTCTCACTAATGCCCAAGGATACCTCAATCTCACGATAAGTCACATGTCGATCTTGCAGTTCAAGGGTCCAATTCTTGAAATCATTCGTGTACGCAACTCTCTATGTTTCGTATGCGGTTCTCCTATCGGTATTTTTGAACAGTCGAACACGCATTTTTCATGCGCATTTACTAGACCGGGAGCTCATGACAGTTTTTGGTCTCCGATTTCATACAGCATGCCTTTTGGAGGAGAGAATATTTACCCTGCGACAACAAAAAAGGGAAGGTACTAAACCCCTGCATGCTTTCCGGTCATAGGGAAAATTGCATTTCCACTTAAACACAAAATTTTTGTGCTTTTCTCTGATTTAATATTGCTTGCCCTTTTGTCAAAAGAAAGTTATAACAAATTTAAAGTCTTTTAAATATATGCATGCGATTCGGAGGGTCCCAAAGGCCTCAAACGGTCATGTGATCTTGTAATAAAAAAATATGATTTTCCGCGTTTTCATACAGCATGCCTATAATTAAAAGACTTTAAATTTGTTATAACTTTCTTTTGACAAAAGGGCAAGCAATATTAAATCAGAGAAAAACACAAAAATTTTGTGCAAGTGGAAATGCAATTTTCCCTATGACCGGAAAGCGTGCAGGGGTTTAGTACCATCCCTTTTTTGTTGTCACAGGGTAAATATTCTCTCCTCCAAAAGGCATGCTGTATGAAATCGGAGACCAAAAATGTCATGAGCTCCCGGTCTATACATCGAGTGACTGGTAGGCAGTAGAAACTTTGTTTCGTGTGCGTAAGTTTAACGTTTCTTTAAAGAAGAGTTAGTTTTTGTAACAAAAATGACTTTTATGCAAAAATATAAACGGAATATAAACAAAGTTAATAAAACTTATATCTAATTATTCATATAAACAAAAAATTTCTTATAGAATAATGGCAGATTTAACACATTTGATTAATTTAGATTTACTTAAGGCAACAGAGTTAATCAAAAATCATATTTTTATCTGAGAGAAGAGTACTTGAAAAAAATAGATGTATTTATACGACAGATAGATATTTATGAAATTATTTAAGCTTCCCTAGCAAGTGATGTTACATAAATACAAAAAATCATGAATTAAAAAAAAAAAACAATAATTTTGTCGAAAACACAAAAATTGCAATATTTTGTAAAAACGCAATCGGATCAAAAATTCCTCTCGTACGTTTGCGGCGCAGATCAATGAACATTACCTATAATTTTTTCAGATTTTTTGTTTAATCCCTTTGGGGCAAAAGGGGGCGGGACAAGAACTTTTTTAGAACATTTTTGACTAAAATCGTGTAAAAAAAACGAATTTTAAAAAACTACTTTCGTTTCTTACAGGATAAGAGCTTTCTTTTGATACCACACAATAAATTATTTTCAATTAATTTTTTTTAGTGAATAAATTCATTGCGAGGTGGATACAGGGCCGGCTCAGAGGTCGGGACTTCGAGGAATTTCCCGAAGCCCCGCGCTTAAAGGGGCCCCGCGCTTTCATATTTCTAACAAATATTAGTAGCTAGGGCAAGTTTTTGACACCAAATGCAACGTTTTTTACAAGTCTGATGTGCTCATTAAATAAATTGATAAAATTATGTTCATGTATCATTTCTTCCTTTTTGGGAAGGGGCCCCGCATATAATATTTTCCCGAGGCCCCGGCCGGCACTGGGTGGATATTTCGACCCTGAATAAAAATATGTATCATTTATTGTGGAAAGTAATTATTATTGTATTTTATGAATTAACATAGTTTTTTGTTTTATAAACTTGAACATAAAAATAATTCTGCGGACCGGCAAAAAATCTCGCGGACCGGCAAAACAATCTAGCGGACCGGTGCCGGTCCGGGGACCGGCGGTTGGGAAACACTGCCGTAGACGAGTAGTACACTCTCAAAATAAAAAGTCACCCAAAACAGTTTAACAATAGCATCTATTGTTAAACTATTTTCAGTGTAACAATGATATTATTATGAACGCAAAGTATAAAAAATATATTCTCGAACTGTATTTAATTTAATTCCAAATAAATTATTGATTTGCCTTTTTAATTTTTCATATCATTTAACTTTTTTCTGTTATGAATTTGAAAATTTGTGTACATTTCAATATTTGTTATGTGTGTATTTTTAAAATTCATCAATATAGCATGTTGAGAGCGTTTGTGTGTGGGTGTATCATGAATTGTTAACTATATTTCGAGAGGTTTTTTTTATCCTCCCAAACCCACTGTGCCGGGAACAAGCCAACTTTTAATTGTGATCGGGGGTTTTATAACTGCAAAAATAAACATAACTTTTAAGGGTTCATTTACACGGTAAACCATAAATTTCAGTAGAATAACAAAACAAAATTTAGGTTTGTGTCTCCGATAAAATATGAGTCGTAATTTAAATTGGGACAAACATCTGCTTAAAAATTCACCCACAAAATTTAATTTAAAATTAATTAAATATTTTATTTAGTATACCTGGAACCTGACACTTAGCAGAGCAAGAGTTAATCCTTGCCAACGAACAACAATTATAATCTTATAAATTCAGCAGAATATATTTATTAAATTATATATGTGTATAAAACATTTTTATTGATATGAGATCATTTTTATTTCTGTATTTTTTCAATAATTGTACTTTTTTTGTGTTCATTTGCCGCATATATTTCAAATCATGCGACTCCTGGTGGCAGCGCCCTGAACACATTACAGTTTTCTACTATTTCTCAACTGCAATATCGGTTTGCGTCCCCACTTATTTTTCCGGTTTGTGTCCCTGCTAAATGGTTCATGTTTCTGCCACTGGTTTGTGTCCGTGATATGTACCGAGTACTGGAGTTCTGTTGTGTAAAGATTTGTGCATAAAATGGTTTGTGGATAGAATATGGTCGATTCACAGGGTAGTATCGATGCAACTTTTGGTTTGTAGAAGGCAACACTCGTGCTGTGTTGCAGGTTGTATATGCACAGGGGTAAAATTTTAAAGCTTTGTCACTAGATGGATTGTGGAGCTTTTTTAGGCTTTATTAGGGGTTGAAGCTATATTGAACTTTTCTAAGAATAACTGTGGGGATATTTTATGAGTCACCCAGTGTTTGTATTAATAAAATATGATTATGTATAGAATATTTTCTTTGTGATATACTTCCGTTTTATATTTTTATGTCATGAGTCCAAAAAGAAATTACATAAGGGTTGGCTATGGAAAAATAAAATAATATCTACTGCAAGCTTTATATAACAATTAACTAACGTTTAGGCACAGCCTTTGTAATCATTAAAATTGGAAATTATAAAATATTTTGATTTCGCAGATATAGAAAAGTAAACATAAAAAACTGAAGAAGCTGTTCAAAATGAACACCGTTTTCCTGCAGACACAAATTTACTCGTGTTTTCATACTATTAAAAGCATTTATAAGAATTTGAGGAGTTATATTGGCACACTGTTCGGTAATTCTGTTTTGCAGTTCCTCGATATTGTTAATAGGAGTCTGGTATACATTATTTTTCAGATAAGGGAATATAAAGTAATCTAAAATAGTCAAGTCTGGTGATCTAGGTAGAAATTCTGGATTTGAACGTAAACTAATTATTCGATCGTCAAAAAATTCACGAAGGTAATTGATGGTCTCTTAAGCGGTGTGGGCAGTCGCACCATCCTATTGGAAGTAGTCTTGCTGGAGCTCATCCTCATGAAGCTGATTAATAAATTCACGTACAATTTTCCGGTATCTCTGAGCAGTAACAGTTTCGTGGAAAAATATGGGTCCGATAATGCGTCTTCGAGACACAGCAATCCAAACACCAACTTTTAACGAGTGAAGGGAAGTTTCACGAAAAGTATGAGGATTTTGAGTACTCCATAACCTCATATTTTGTGAATTTATATACCCCGAAAGGAAGAACCAGGCCTCGTCAGAAAAAAACGTTCAATTTAACAAATCATTAATCAATAAATTTTGTTGGAACCAGAAGCAATACGCAATTCGCCTATGTGATCTGCTGGCAGCAACTCATGTGAAGCAAGAATTTTGTATGGCAATAGCTTTAAATCTTTTTCGACAATAGTATGGCAAGTTCCTAATGATAAACCAGTCTCTTGCGAAAGTGTACGTAGTGATGTAGTGGGTTGCTCATTCATACGTTGACGAACATCATCAACTGTATTTTCAGTACGAACTCATGGCTTTCCAGTTCTATCTCTATGAGTAATGCTCCCTGTATCTTGGAATAAATCAACACATCTTCTAAGTGCTCTGTAAAAATCTCCTTCAAGGAAAGCAATATCTGGAAATTGTAGCCGAAATCCCTCTAAACATGACACCGCATTGTAAATCCATTCGCCGTTCTCTCGAACACCATTTCGAAAATATGATTCAATCATAAATTTTTTGTGTTCCATTGTAAAAACCATTATGATTGTAGCTTAATTGAATTTTTAATATAAACCTATGACAGCAACAACAGTGATGACAGCTAATTAATTCTAAAGCTTGCTGTTGACATGTTGTTTTCCATAACCAACCTTTATGTAATTTCTTTTTGAACTCATGGTAGATGGAACTATAGTTTTATAAAAAGCTGTATTAATCTTTCAACCCCTGACAAAAAATATCTTTGATTCATTAAACAGTGACAATTTCCTGGTGTCAAAATGACAGATCAGAATGACAGTTTCCACCTCCTATAACACATGGCTATTAACAATGTCGCAACAAACTAACCATCGGCTATTAAAGGGTGAAAATTGACACTTTTGACACCTGAATACGTGTTCTTTGACTGTGAGTAACGCGATTACATATTAAAAAGCCAGCTGACGCGTGGATCGGTCACTACAATATATAGTTAAATCATTTTCAATGTGGTTGTTCCTAGCGATTGAACGAAAATAATCACTTTTAAAATAAATATCTGCATATGTTACTCACACTACATTGGGCAGGGGAAAATAATAAAAATATATATAATGGGATAGTGTGTTTAAAAATGAATGAGCAAAAATGATTTGTTATTTATTAATTCAGTTTATAAAGCCTGCGGTGTTATGAATTTTTTATGGATTTGAATAATGAAATATTCAAAAACACATGTTGAAAATGTGAATTTTTTTAGCTAAGTACATTTAGCAAAATTACTAAACGGAAGGTGGATAAAGAATAGGTAAATGTGAGTATTAAAAAGTAATAACGAAATAAAGAAAAAGAAAATGAATAAAAAGGTTTTTTCCTCGTTTAAGAATTGTACAAAATGCAATGTTTTATTAAAATTATTCTAAAAATTATACAGAGCTGAAGATAGAATATATAAGAGCATTGAAAAATAGCAGCAAGAGAAATAAAAGGAAATTGAAAAATAAAAGAAAACATTTTTACTCTGTAAGCTTTTTACAAAATGCAATAATTTATTAAAAATCTTCTAAAAATTACAGGCCTGTGAAAGTGTTTTTTTTTTCTGTTACACCTGGCTTAAAAGATGATTTAAATTAATTTTTAGGCGACTATATCAAAATCAATTTTTACTTGCCCGACCTTAATATATAAGGGGCAAGTATTGTAATCGCGAAAACTCCATACTAGCCCTACCGCTAGTATGGAGTTTTGGGGAACGGAAATTCAAATGGGATTATAGAAATCGTATGCTCGTGTACGAGGCGTTGCTAAAAAATATAATAATGTATGGAGCAGAAGTATGGTGATGGGCGGAACGAGAACATATAGAAAAAGTACAAATAAAATACTTAAAATGGATGTTGGGAGTAGACACGATCACACCAACATACATTATACTGGAAGAGACAAAAATGAAGAAAATAAAAATAGAGGCAGTCAAAAAAGCCATAAAATATGAAGAGAATATAATTAAACACCCGGAAAAAGAAATTCTTTATGAATGCTGGAGGGAAATGGAAAAACGGAATCAGCAAGGGAAGCCACTATCAAGATGGGAAAACGAAAGGAAGGAAATGTACGAATATTGTGGCTACTCAACAACAGCGGTAAGACTAAAAAGAATGAATTGAGAAGAATTGGGGACGAAGTAACAGAGCGAATGATCGACATACAACAAACGGAGCAAGATACAAAAATAAGAGAATCAAGATATAACAGCAAATATGAAAAGGGTGACGGTGAGACCTGGACGGTGAGAAAACCACAGTATTTGACAGAAAGATACAGTAGAGAGAAAAAAAAAGTGATAGCAAGATTAAGATTTGGAAATGAGGAGAGGGACAATAATTTTTGGATGAAAGAGGAAGAAAGAACATGTAGAATGTGCAGGGAAGATACGGAGACAATGGAACATTTGTTCGAAGAATGTGAAGAACAACACAGAACGTAAACGAGAAAGGAAATTTTGGATGAAACAGGAAATGGGTATGAATGGATGAAAGAAGTGAAAAATAGAAGGGAATAAATTAAGGAAAGGAGTCAACGAAGATATTAACTAAAGGAGAAGGAGAGTAGATTTTAAGGCGAAAGGCGAAAATTACAATTATTATTAAGTGTAAGTTAATTGCTGTAAGATAAAATGTAGTACATAATATTTCATAATAAAAATATCTATCTATCTATCTACAAAATAGAAAACATAAAAAGATTGATTCTTAACGGACCCACTTATAAAAAGTTCCACTGACAGTGACAATGAGTGTTACAAAGGGACAGCAAATATTATTTTAATAATTATTTGAAATATGTATTCACAATCTGCTTAAAAGCGGATGCATTCTTTACAGTTTCCTGTAACTTTCGTACGTGCCTCGTCTGATAACTATTCATAATGTTTATGCCCAGTAGCACGCATATGTTATTTAACACATAATTCAATTTCAATGATTGTTTCATTATAAATATTTTTATTTGTACAGTCAATTGCTTTTGCATAATAATTAAAACTTTTGTCCTTTAAATTCTAAAAGCTATTTATATTAACCCCTTTGGGTCCATTTACGAAATTCAAAAGATTTCAAGTCAGGAATCAAAGACAAAGTCGTTGTTTTGCGAATAAGTCTGCAACAGCGGGGGATTTGGGGACATAATTAGACAGCGCGCTAATAACCGAGACATAAGGCGTATACACGTGCTAGGGAACAATGACATCTGTAGGCGATTGAAAAATTCATTTCCTTCATAAAGCTGTCTGAGGGATTCTTAAGAATAAATTGCATACAATTATTCCAGCAATTTCTTTAGGAAATTATATAAAGGTTCTTCTTCTTTGGGCACTGTCAGTTGGGTGGACTTTTGGCCACACTCACATAAGTCCTCAATCTATAAATTTTCTATTGTTCTACTGTTTATATTGCAGGCAGTGAAGAGCTTGCGTGCCTGTCCGTGAAAAATTAACGTTGTTTTACACCGCATGACTTTATTTAGTAAGTTACTTAATCCTGAAGCCTTTCTACCTTGCGGTGTAAGGCTATAGTCGAGTTACTTATTTTCTGGTGTTGTTCTCCATACTTCTTTCCATCGTGTTCTGTCCTTTGTATATTTCCTTATCTCCTCCCACTTTACGCCTCTCTTCGTTGCAGCTTCTTTTGTTTCTTAGTGCCAAGTTTTTCTCTATCTGCTAACTTTTCTGGTCTAACTTTCTTCACTGTTCTTGCTTCAAAAACTCTTTTTACTATTTGTTTTCAATCATTCCGTGTATATGTCCCAGTCATCTTAGCTGTCCTTTTTCTATTATGGTCTCCACTGGCTTTGTGTCTAAATACTTCATTTCTTATTCTGTATAATTTTGTTTTGCCTTCGATTTTTCTTAGATATCTCATTTCAGAGCTTCTTATTTTGGACCTGTACATCTGTGTAGTGGTCCGAAACTCAGAGAAGTATGTCAAAATTGGTATTGTCACTTTTTACCGACCGCCATCATATATAAGGGAGGTATTGTGATCATAACGATTTTGAAATTTCGATATTTCGATGGATCTCCACGAATTGAAGTCCCTACATAACGTTTTGACTATTTTTAGCATGATGTCAGTGGGTCGATCTCTCTGTTTGTCTGTCTGTCTATCTCTCTGTCTGTCTCTCTGTCTGTCCGTCCGTCCGTGTACATGTGCAGAGCAAATTCGGCTAAAATGATTTTTATGAAACTTCATATTTAAGCTTCTGACATCAATGGCACGAGTTGATCAACTTTTGGTAAAAATCGGTTAACTAGAAATGGGAGTTTACTCGTGTCGGTTTTAAGATTTTTGCAATAACTAACCACCTTTATTTAAAACATTTTTTGATAATTTTTTTTCATACTTATATGTAACGTTTCCATGGTCGTGATAAATATTATCTCTGTTAGAAAATATTGGGCCAAGTTATTTCTACTCTGCTGCTAGAATGTATTTTATACAAGTACTTTGTGCTGGCGGTCGGTCCTGTGGTGGCCTAAGCTGATTTTAAGAAAATTATTTTTCAACTAAATTAAAGAATTATGTAGTTTTATATATATATATCTAGTAATTACAGAATTCCAATAAGTACTGGCAAAATTTTTGGAATATTCTTTACTCGTGTAAAACAAATTCTAACTAATAATATTAAAATATTCAAAAAAATATTTTTTTTTTCTAACTCTGTATTATAATCCACATTAGCCTCTTTTCTTGTGCGTATCTTTTTGACATTTGTAAACAAATAACTGGCAACACAGCAAAATTCTCAACTACTACGTCATTTCATAGTTATCGTCCAAGAACTTTACATATTTAATTTAAATTATAAAACTTTAGTTTTTTCCCTTTTGTTTCTATTATTTTATTCAACTTTTGTATTGTGTTTCGGGCGAAAATTGTATACTTATAATTTTAAATTGGATTTTAAATTTTCATAGAACTCTTACAAGGACTTTTATTTAAAAAAAATTCAATTTAAAAATGTTCAAAAAGTTTTAATAATTTACATACAAGCATACATTTAGAACTCGGATCAAATCAATACCAAATTTCGGATTTAATAGTTGGATTTGAAGCATAATAATCTGTCAGAAAAAGCTATTGAACGCCCATTGATATAATGAATGCGTCCATCAAATAAATGGGGTGTTAAGCCCCTCTTCAAACCACACATGCAATTTCAAGATGCAATTAAAATTGCTCGGTAATTGCAAAAAAATCTGATGGAAACCCATTTAGTACTAACCACAAAAAGGGAGTGATTTAATTTGGTTTGAAAATCAATATATAATAAACAATCAATCCTCTGTTAGACATATCAGATAATATAAATAATATATCCTGCCTCCGCCGCGTACACTCTAAAAAAGTAGTGTTAAAGAGACTTCATGGTACACTAAAAAATGAACTTTTAGTGTACCATGAAGTTCTTCGCTTTTCGTGTTAATTATTTACACTTCTTTTTTGGTTAAATTTAGTGTTAAGTGTACACTTACTTATTGGTTAAATTATAGTGAAAATAAATAGTGTTAAAGTAGTGTTAATTTTAATTCTGAAAAAGTAATACCACGTCGCTCAATACGTCTTCGGTCTAACTAAGAAAAACATTTTTTTTTTAGATATTTGACTTTATTCATCAACATACTCTCCTTCAAGAGTGAAACATTCATTCCAACGCTCTTAAAATTAATTAATTAATTTAAATTCAGCATACCAATCAGTAATAGTTGATTTGCCTGATGCAGAGTCTCTATAACGCTTATCAAGCCACTGTTTGGCTTCAACAGTATTTTTTTCCATCGAAAAACAATGTTTAATCAACACACGAAATTCTTTTTTATCCATTCTTTTGAAAATTACAAAACTGGAGTCACTAAAACCACTGTAACCTCTAAACTAATTATCAGAATGTCATGAAATTTTCACACGTATCGTTTGAAGGTTGGTATTATCCAAAAATATATGGGTCTGTCAACAGTGTTGCCATATATATGTCAAACTGGAGACTTATTGAGTGAAGTGTTATTTCATAAAAATAATGTTAACTAAACCCATTGTAGTTATACCCACTTGATTTAAAAAGTGTTACACAGTGTGCGATGTGTGGCCGCGCATTATCTTACATTAGGGTGAAATTTTCTCCTGTATATGGGGCAAAATGTACAACATGGTCTTGAAGAATATCTCTGATGTACCTATCTGCAGTTAATGCTCCGCCATCAATCACCATTAACTCTGTACGAGCTCCCAAACATATTCCACCCCACACCATAATTGAACCTCCACCAAAAGATACAGTAGTAGCAAAATTAAATGGTGCATTTTGTTCTCCCTGGCGTCGATACAATCTTTTCCTACGGTTTAGTAGAGCATTCAAAGCTATCTAGATATAGGCTACAAAATAATAAAATTAAACAAAAAAAAAAAACAATTTTCAATCTGTTCCTTTAAATTTGGCGGTGTGTGTAGTAAAACCAAAATTCGAACGTAGGCTATATGACATCTCAAAATTTCTGTTCTAGGGAGGTCATTTGAGGTTAAAACTGTTTATTAAAAAACTTAAAATATCTCCCTTATTATTGACCTAACAGAAAAATATATATAAAAATTGTTTATAGACAGAAAACAAATCTTTTTTGTTCAACGCATTTTTTTCAATTAGATCAGCGTTCCCCAAACGGCGCCGCGAAGACCCAGGACTTTTTTTTCTCTTCACTTGAATTTGGGAGGGGAGGACGTTTTTTTTGCTCTTCATTTGCTTTTGGGGAAGCAAATTTTATCAATATTCTTCATTTGCCAAGGGCGCCGAAAATATTGCTACGGCTCTGATTGAAAGTATTGACTTGGGGCGCCGCGGGAAAATTTTAATTCATTAAGGGCGTCCGTAACCGAAAAAGTTTGGGAACCATTGAATTAGATGAATATTTGGGGAGTCTGCATATTATTGACATAACAGCAAAATTATATATGACAAAAAAGTTTATAATAAGAAAAGATTTTTTTTGCTGTTTAGGCGAGATGTTTCCACTGGCAATCGATAGAAGTCTTCCCGCTGTTGTTTTCCCCCAGATCTTTACCATTCAGTATTATTCGATCCTTATGAATTCCACTGTAATCGTCGGTCTCTATTTTTACTTTAACATTATAAAAAGGTCACATATTTTAAAAAATATTGTACTACATCATCATTAGTCAATCATAAGACAATTTCTATTTCTTGTGCCCATTAAGTGACAACATTACAACAAGGAAAAGTTGTTCTTTTACTATTCTATTTATTTCTCTACTAGCAATAGTTTTTACGCGTCAATTTGTAAGTTTTATACGCAATAGACACGCAACCGCAATTAGATGAGATTGTTATAATTTCAGGAATTCGAGTTTTTGTACAATTATAATTTACAAATGTGAAAAAAAAAAAAAACTTAAACGAAATATCTCATTGTCAATAAATGGAATTAAATGAACAAATTGATGAAAAAACACTTATACCCTTTTCACACTAGATCTTTAAGATCGGATGTTAAAGTGAATGTATCTTTAAACGCTAATGTGAAACCGTATGGCCTCGTTTAAATACAAGCGATGTTTAAGACGCGTCTTAAACTTCGTCCGCATTGCCAACTTAATTTCTATTATAAAAAAATACTCCTTGAATTTGTGCTGTCAACATTTTATATTATCATAAACAAGAATACTGTATTATATCGACATTATAAGAAGTTTATACTTATTGTTATAATAAAATTATTTATTTTAATAATGTGTTTAATAAAATACAGAGCTACAATAATTGAGATAAAATGTATCGACTTACATGTTAATACAGGTGTAATATATTCTTTATTGTAGTGCCTTTATTGTAGAATGAAATGAAATATCCTTAATTGTTTATAATAATTCAAAATGTGCGTCTGCGCAGACAGTTCAAAACTGGTAATTTCATGACGGTAACTTAAGGACAAAATTACTGTAGCTGATGACAGCACCAGAGATTTAAATATCAAGTGTGAAAGCATACCGATCTTAAACATCGGTGAACTTTAAGTTCACTCGTCTTAAAGATCTAGTGTGAAAAGGGTATTACAGTTAAGTAAGTCTATGACACCACATATACAATTCACTAAGATACGACCGGAAATTCTGCGATAGAATAAAAATAATTGTTTTTTTTTTTCAAAAATTCCTTTTTCATCATCATTGATGAAATTTATGCAACAGCCCGAGGTAGGCCTAGGCCAGGGCCGTAACTAGGCAGGGGCGCATGCCCAGAAAGCAAAATATTGGCATTAAAACTGTATTTGAATTTGAGTGACGATCTTTTATTTTTAGGTCATCATTTGGATTTTAGAAGTGAGGACCCTTTTTTTTAGGCCGGCACTTGTATTATATATTGTTTTGGGGGCCCAATTATAAAACCTTGCCCAGGGTCCGAAAAATCTAGTTACGGCCCTGGCCTAGGCCTACTTTTTCCAGGTTTCAAAACTAAATTTTCTTTCTGTGTACATTCAAGAGTAACATGATCAGTATTAGGTCCATTTTTAAGCGTACACGGAAAGTACACCAACAGATTATAGCCGGTTGCGAAACCAAGATGGAGTTCCATTTTGCTGTACCGCATCTGTTTTTGTGCCTGTTTTACATACAGTAGGTATTTTAGGGTTTTTCTCTGACTCATATTCTCAGGTCTTATGTAAATTTAGCATCAGCACATCATAATGCCAGGTTTAGTAATTCATTAAAAATTTACATAGAGTTTTGTACCTCAGATTTATTAAGAAGCTAGGCTTTAGTCATGCTAATTTTGTTTATTAATTTTAATGAGATGTTTTACATGATTTTTTATCCTAAATAAATTTAAGATAAGATGGATTACATGGATATTATTTGCTCTGGTTTAAATTTAAAAATAGACAACGCAAGTTGATAACAAATATGAGAAAAGCAAACGATGGAAAAGTCAGCTTATGATATCTAGAGATTGGTATACAAGATAAATTAATTATTTTCTCACTGCCATAGTCCATCGGTTCTTAAACTGGGGTCGTAGCCATTACCGGGGGACCGCGAAACAATTTTGACATTAAATTTACATCCTCCAATTTTTGCTTTTATTCAAATAACTCGTTTAATAAAAATCCTACATGGTCAAGACTTTTTGTATTTGTTGTTATTTAACTAGTTACTGACATAACTAAACAATAATTAGTAAAAATTTAATTATTTTTATTCAACTGCAAATTATTTACAGAAAACATATTATAATAATATCTATTTTGACCAATATTTGACCAAGAAATGTTCATATGAGTTTAACGTATTATAATTTATAACTTTTTAATACTTTTTACTACTATTTTTATTAATTTTATGTTTTTTATTCTATATGCTAATAAAAATGTTCATCTCAGGGCCGAGAGTTCCAGTTGCTAATAAACTGTCCAATAAGTTTATTAGCAACATAATTTTTTTTCTGAGAGTTCCACCCCTAAATAGTTATTAGGTTGCTAATAAACAGGCTTATTTGTCTAATAACTTATAGGCAACATGAAGTGCTTAATAAAGTGACATATAACCAAAAACAAGTTCGCAAAATATGTTAATATTTCAATTTTAATTAAAAACCGTATAATTTTAAAAGAATATACGAATGTGTAGTTTTTAAACATTTATATAATGGTGATTTTAGTGTTTTATATACATTTAAGTTGTATTTTGGCGAAATCGACGATCTGTTTGGGTGAATTTATAAATTATGGACAACCGTTTTTAGAATATTTTGGGCATTTATTGTAAATGTGATATATAAAGAACAATATATAAATATATATTTTTAAATAAACATTGTCTTTTATTTTTACATAAGTATTTATTTCAATTACGATTACAACACACTACAAACAATACTTTAAGCATTACTATTTATATAAAAATGATAGAGAATAAGAAGACAGATGCAATTATTGGCAGAATAAAAAAGATTTGTGGCTGAAAATTGCTGATAAGTTTAATTCATATTGTTTAAAGAATGTAAAATAAAGCAAAATATGGCTGTCTTCTTATTTTCAGTCACTTTTGTATTACAAAATGCTATTTTTTTTAACTTCTCTTCTATCTATATTGTCCTCTTTTTCTGTGATAAAATTTGTTGAACGCTGTTTAATTGTCATTTTAACAGTAACACAAAAAATATACGTAATGTCATTGAATGTCAAGTCAAACTATTTATTGTTAAAATATTTAATGTCAAAATATTCAGTGTCAAAATTTCATCTCACTTTAGCTCTACAAATTTACGTATAGCTCTATCCCTCTTGCACCGTGTTACTATCTTCATAAGAAATACCAATGCAAAAACAAAAAATTATGTTGCTAATAAACTATTCGAAGGATTTTGTAACTTGGAAATCACCAATAAATTTATTAGCTTCATAAATATATTATGTGTCAAATAACTATTAGGGAGTTTATTAGGAACTGGAACTCTCGACCCTAAGACGAATAAAAATATTTTTGGAAATTTTACCGAGTGTTTCATTTAAGAATATTTTACTAATTATTATTGAGTTAGTTGAAATGTTGAGTGCCACTGATCTAAGCCAATAAGCCCTTATGATTCAGTACTGCGTTCTCCGTAGGGATCATAACATTACCATCAAAATGTTACCTCTGATAAATACAATTGATAAGATATGATTCACTAATCCGACTATTGAAATTAAATATAAATCTGGATTATATCACATATGACCTACCGCATAATTCAGAATTAGAAATTGTATTAGTGACAATTAGGTAGGGTTAGAGTTGATCGCGGACTTAATTGAACAGATGGCATTTTATTGAAAAATGAACTGATTTTGGATATTTTTGATGTGCTGATTCTAAAAATATTTTTCGTTGCAGATCTAGTTTTTGAGATACAGACTAATTGATTTTAGTTTTTTATCTAAAAACGGTAAACTTCCTCCTTGGACAGCTAAGTGGATATTCAAAATATCCTTGTTTTTTATGTCTTTGGGACAGCTAAGGATCAGCACTGGGTTAACAGAAATTGGGTGATTTCCATTAAGAAATGTCATAATTCAAGAAAAACAAAACGTTGTCAACGAACCTTTGGTTGCGAGAGAGAAGATTATATTTTTACCCTTGCATATCAAGTTTGGGCTTATGTAGCAATTTTTGAAGGCTTTAAATCGTGATGGATTTTGTGTAGGCTACTTGACACGTAAATTTCCTGGGATTAACTCTGAAAAACTGAAAGCCAGAATATTTGATGGTCCTCAGATAAGGCAACCTAATGAAGATCCACAATTCAATCCAACCGCATCAATGAACGAGATTGAATCTAATTCTTGGTGTTCATTTATTCAAGTAGTACAAAATTTTCTTGGAAATCACAAGGCAGAGAATTAGTGGAAAATATGCTTTCCAACTTTAATATTCTCGGTTGTATTATGACCACTTACCAGAAAACCTAGGTGATTTTAGTGAAGAAGCGGGGGAAAGATTCCATCAGGACATAAAACTATGGAAGATAGATATCAAGGAAGATAAGATAGTCACATGATGACCTGGTGGAGTCTTCAGAAAGACTGTTCTGGTAAAGTCCGTGCTAGAAAGTCGTACAAAAGAACATTTTTAAGTGATAAGTGATAAATGTATATTTATCTACTTTGTGAAATAAATACTTTACTTTGTCTCTTTTGTGTTTGTAACTGGCAGTTGGAGCAAATAGTAACAGTAATAACGTGAAAAATACACAAGTTAAGAAATAAGATATTTTATTGTAAAAGAGGCCAATATAGCGTATCTCAAAAACTAGATCTGATAGACCAAATCTGACGGCTATTTTGGATTCTGTGCCCAAAAATTACCTAGAGACAGTTAAAAATTCGTAGGCACCAAAATGTCTGTTGGGCTGTGTAGTTATTCTTATATTTATGCCGCAACTGCCAGGCGGAAATACCGGGCCTAAGTCAGTACCTGGACCTGATCATTAAGTTTTGATTTTAGACCGGGAGCTCATGACAGTTTTTGGTCTCTGATTTCATACAGCATGCCTTTTGGAGGAGAGAATATTTACCCTGTGACAACAAAAAAAAGGATGGTACTAAACCCCTGCATGCTTTCCGGTCATAGGGAAAATGACATTTCCACTTAAACACAAAATTTTTGTGCTTTTCTCTGATTTAATATTGCTTGCCCTTTTGTCAAAAGAAAGTTATAACAAATTTAAAGTCTTTTAAATATATGCATGCGATTCGGAGGGTCCCAAAGGGCTCAAACGGTCATGTGATCTTGTAATAAAAAAATATGATTTTCCGCGTTTTCATACAGCATGCCTATAATTAAAAGACTTTAAATTTGTTATAACTTTCTTTTGACAAAAGGGCAAGCAATATTAAATCAGAGAAAAACACAAAAATTTTGTGCAAGTGGAAATGCAATTTTCCCTATGACCGGAAAGCGTGCAGGGGTTTAGTACCATCCCTTTTTTGTTGTCACAGGGTAAATATTCTCTCCTCCAAAAGGCATGCTGTATGAAATCGGAGACAAAAAATGTCATGAGCTCCCTCCCGGTCTATTTGTTTAAGTAGGTCTAGTTTAAAGTATTTTGTAAACATTTATCTATTATTATTATTATTATTATTTTTTTTTTTTCGTAATCTTGGAACCTTTCTCCTATAATCCTATTCATTTTACCATCCGTATTCACGGCTTCTGTATTTGTGGCATATTAGCCGAACATATCCTCCGCGAATAAGGAGTTTTGATTGTATATTAAAGAAGCAGGTTTGTTATTTGTTATATTTTTTGGTATTTTAACTATCTTCTACCATCTCTATTCTCATTTATTATAACGTGTTTTAGTTGTTATAACCGCGTCTTTATATTTGTTGCTATAGCTATGAGAATCCGTCAAAAGTAATAGCTCTCTCCAATTCGATTCATTGAAGTTGTTAACAGTATATTTCGTTACGGTTTCGGTTTTAAAATCAAATCCAAAACCGATACACCTAAAACATAAAAACCTGTTTCAAACAGTAGCATTTATAAAAAAATTAAAAAATCCATTTTTGACATTAAAAGAAACACGACGGTATAGTCTTCAGAAAGAATTAAAATTTATGTGTTTATAAATAATGGTAGTCTTTTTATACATTTTCCACTTAACGTTTTACGATTTGTTCCGTCGTGGGGATAAATCATGGGGACAAAAGTGAATACGTTTGAACAGCAGGACACGGGCTTGTGGTAACAGATACAATGGAATACATGGACATGCAAGTCAGCCTGAGTATGTACGGGTTGTACTCTTATTGTATCTCTTATTAAATAGATGGAAATCATAATATTTGCTTACGATTCAAAACACTGCACTTAAAAAATAGAGTCAGAAATAATGTGTTCATCTTCCAAACCAATCTATCTACACGGTCATTTTAAAAGAATTATATTAGGCATTTATGTTTAATTAATCCGCAAGATTGCTCAGATTGATCTGGTGACGTCACAAGATTAGATCTGATTGTTCAGATTTTGTGAACATTTTCGTAAGCAATATTAAATCTGAGGTTAAGTAGTGCCGTCTTGTGGCGGTGGCGCAAAAAGAAACTGTCAAAATTCTGTCGTTAATTGCCACTATTGCCAAATTTGCAATCAGAAGGCATTTTTGTTGGTAGTTGATTATTTAAGGGTCACTTTATTCAAATGACAGTTCTGTTTCAAACCATAACCTCAATATTCTGTGGTGTTCTGCACATGACATGTATATGTAAATATGTATTAACAATATTTATTAAACGAGATGCTTTTAACTGATTCATCGTCGATATGAAATCTATGGTAATGATTTTATCGTGGATTATTTGAACAGAGGACAGTTTCGCGCCATGAAAAGTGGAAGGGGTAAGAAACCGAGAAAACCCAGGTTTCGATCTTGGTTGTTTTGGTTAGTAATTAATGTATCAAATGTCAGTAACCGCAAATAAAATGTTTTCGAAAAATCGCATTCTTGGTTGAAATCTGGTATTTGCGGCACATACTCTTAAGCTGCGTTCAGAGCTCTTAAATTAGTCGATTATAGACTATGACCTATGCACTGTTAATTGTCACTACAAGTTTGTCATATGGTAACGCTAGAAACCGTTTAGAGCTCTAAATTTAATACGTTATACGGTCTCGATTGTCGATAGTTTTCCAAACTTATATTTAGTGAGTTGTTTTAATGAGGCATACATATAAACACATTGGCTATCTCAGTCTACATCATACAGAACATTTACATTGTATGCCTTTACATAACCTAACAAAATGTCATCGCGCCGATTACAACAAATCTCGCCCAAAATTACAAAGACGAACAGTCAATATGATCAATTTAGGTAATTAGGTTAGGTTTAGTTAGTAAAAAACTAAGACAGCAGAATTAGGAAAACGATAATAGATAATAAACATTTTACGAAGCCACCGTAGTTGGTTTAAAGACACACAGATGTCGCACTACTCGTGACGAACTAATTTCCTTAACTGTAAACACTGCCTTGAACGTTAAAAGATCTATTAAACTTGCACAGTGAACAGTCTACTAATTTAAAGAGCTCTGAACGCAGCTTTAGTTTAACTGTTGGTAGGGTCACATCGCATAACCCTGGAAGTATTATAAAAAATTAGATAAAAAAATCTGAGACAAACATTAAAAAAATTCTTAATGTCTTAAGGGAGACAAAATATTTTTAAACAAAAAACTTCGGTTTTGTATAATTAGTATTGTTCCACCCTTTTTAAAAAAAAAATCCCCTAGATCCAATGGTATTGTATTCAAAAATTATCATAAGCTACATCTAAA
This sequence comes from Liopterus haemorrhoidalis, assembly GCA_963971575.1. Taxonomy (NCBI): domain Eukaryota; kingdom Metazoa; phylum Arthropoda; class Insecta; order Coleoptera; family Dytiscidae; genus Liopterus; species Liopterus haemorrhoidalis. The sequence continues at coordinate 3,455,014 of OZ020615.1, forward strand.
AGGGTCCTGGGTTCAGGCCCACTTAAAGTAACGTCTGTACCTTTATAAAACTAATTTTAAATTAATAACATTTTGCATTTGTAACCGGTTTAAACCATGTTACAATGGTTATAAGAGATACATTTCTCAAGTACTGAAAAAGTGACTGTATTTGCCCACCTATATTTTGATTGCATTTTCGAGATAAAACACATCAAGTGGTTATTCTGGTCTTCTTAGTGGCTTTAAAATTCATTGCATCTAGATTGGTCAGCGAACCATAAAATTTTCTTTTATTAATATGAAATAGGATTTTGGATTCATGTTGGCAAACAATTTTTTTTTTTAATTCGAACGTTATTTTTGGAGGGTGGGTTTATTGATATAACTCTGAAAAACAGTCCAGATTAAAGATAAATATGTAAATTATACAGGGTGTCCACAAATCAAATCTACAAAACATGTTTGTATAGGATATGGGAAATTTTGTTATATCGCAAAATTTGACAGTTTACCTCAAATATATAGATATTGCTAAGGTTTATGTAAACTTCTATACAGGGGGTTTAGTTTTTAGGGTAAGTTTACCTAACAACTTAAGAAGCAGGGCCCTAATAAAGATAGTTTTGGCCAAAGCCGGCTTACAGAACTCGGTCGTGCAGTTTTCGAAGAGGCCTCGTGGTTTTTATTTGGTTTTCCTTTTTATGAGTTTTTAGATATGATCAAAAATCTTTATGATGTCACTCATGTGTTTGTCTGTACGGTAGAAATTTTGGCCAAACGGATGGAACTAGAGAGTTGAAATTTGGCATACTTATACAACTTTCACCCACATATGAAAAAAAAAAAATTCAAAACTCACATCGCGGGAAAAATGTGTGTTCCTTAAAACCATCCGTACCATTTAACGCAAAGGAGTTCAACTAAACACATGAAAAAATTAATGTACATTGATCTAAGTTAAAAACGTACGAGAGATCAGATATAGAATTTTTATCAGATATCATTTATTAATTTATTAGTTCTTATTAATTTAATGAACACAAATACGAAGCAAATGCAGAAATATCGCTTAAATTTTTTAATTTAAATTTTATTGTATTGACGAAATTTTTACAAATTATTGAAATTTAGTTTAAAAATCACTCATAAAACTGTTCATTTTGACGTAATTATAGATAAAATATTTTTCTAGACCAACACTTATTAAATACTTACAAAATCCTGAAGCGTGTGAAAATTTACACTTTACATAAATTAGTATATGTGCAATTATTGTACAGACTATTCCAAAGGTTTAGGCGGAACTAAATGGGAATTTAGTTCTTTTTTCAATAAAATAATTGATTTTTGAAATACATTTTGACAAAATTTTGCCAAGTATTAAGGTTTTCGTTTAATAACTTTCGCTAAAATTAAAAAAGCATATTTGTATATACATGGATACATTTTGTTATAGGTAGAGAAAATGTACGTAAATTTATTTTGCTAATATAGACTCGGAAAATAAATAAATAACTGGCCGGTTGCTGGGATTCCATTTTTAGTATGGAATCTGTTAGTTTTTCATATAGTCGCAATATTAACAATGGCTCTGTAGGCGTTATGCTCTTGCGTGACAAAAGATCGCCCGCAGTGTTGCCAGATCTGGATTTGAATGATATTTTTGCATTTATAAAAAAAAAAAAAAAAAAACAAAAACAAAAAAATGCGTTAAAATATATATTATGGTATTATTAGAGATATATGATACACGCTAGAAAAAATCTAACTGCAACCTTTTTGTCGTGCCTTTGATTTAAAGAATTTAAAACCAACACTTGTAATTGTGTTATGCAGTGACAGGCATTCGTCGTTTGGCCTTCTAATAATCATAATTCACTGAGTAAATACCTACAAAACCCTGAATTGTGTGAAAATTCACACTTCACGTCAATTTTTTTCTCATCGCTTCTTTTGGATTTATTTTTGTTACCTCTTATATTTATTTTTAATATGTCCCTATTGCATATATTATCCTACACCACTGATTTCTGTGGCGGGAATTGAAGAAAGGGGTAGAATCAAGATCTGTAAATCATTTCAAAGGATTTGATCAAGTATATAATCCTAACCGCAATTCGCCCGTTTCGGATTAGACTAGATCTTTTAAATATACGAAAACACATTGAGGGGGCTGTCAATATTGACTAATTGATTTTTTTAAAGGTGTCTGGTTTCAGGAACATTAATTTTTACAAGGAAAATAAAAATTGCAGATAATATAACAATAGAAAAATGAAGAGTAATTTTTCATTTTTGTTGTATTAAGTTGTAAGATCAAGTATCACAAAAAAAATTATTTTGGGGTTAAAAATTTTTAAATAAATTTTAGGGTGAAAACTAACGGTCTCTATTTTAAAATTTCAAGTTTACAAGTAGTTCATTAGAGTCTTATTGCCCTTATTAGTTTTGAATCCCTTTTATTTTGTAATGTATGGTCGTCTAATGAGATCTATTTCTCGACGTTGTTAGGTCGGGGAAAATGAGGTCTAGAAGGGTCGCCAGACGATCCCAGTGCTGGACATACGTAACTAAAACCATGATTTACAAGTTCAGGTTCATTCTAAATGACCCTTGCTGTCTAAAGACTATTTGGTTATGGTTAGGCTTAGATGGTTGACTCATGAACAAGGGTGGAAATTTAACGTAACATTTATTTAAAGATTCTTTTCAGTGTAACTCATCTGTTATAGGTCTGTAACTGTTATAGCGATGTTTAATTCCGTGATAAATCAGTAATAAATCAAAGAGTAGTAATTGCACGTTTAACTTTTCCTGGTTTGTAATCTAAGAACAACTAAACCAATACTTAAGAGTTCAAGACGATTGTCCAACTAACTGTTCATTTCTTGTTTGTTTTATTTCTTGATTCTTACTTCCCTGTTTATAGACAATTGTAAATTATCTACTCTAAGATACTTATAAAATTATAGTAACCGATAATTATTTTATAAAACTAGGGCAAAATAACATTGCGAATAAAAATGGATACTTTCAAGCAAACTGGCGACCATCCGGACGATTTTATGTGGCCCACCAGTAAGAAAATATTAGGTTTATCATCTAGTCCTACCAACACATTACTTCCACGCTGCTTTAGACTTGCGTTCTAAACAGCACTACTATCGCCTTCTGAACTTTTGACACGAAAAAGGATAGTCATCTGTCAACGTATGGAAACAATATTGGTTTATAATCAATTTTTGGTCAAATTTACGTTTTCTTGCTGTATACAGTATATTTGAATTATAACCGAGTATTAAAAAAGTGTACAAATATATGTGAATCCATTTATGATAAAATTTGCTGTTTGTAAATGAATATTTTCAGAGGTTATACTGTTGGTGCTAGGTTATACTCACAGAGTTAATAAAATATTATACTTTGAACTTAAAACATTACTTGAATACTTAATATCTACACATTTCTCTAGAAATTTTATAGAAAGAGAACTGGTAATTTATTCTACACAAGAAAACGTTCAAATATTTGCAAACTAACACATTTACGGAACATCCACATGAAATAACAAGGGGTTTTAATTATATTAACAATAGTTTAGTCAACATTAAACGATTTTTTTTGCACATGTGAGAGAGAAAATGAAAAATTCAACGTTAAAAGCTTGTTTAAAAACATATGAACAGTAGAAATTCCCTTCAATAAATAGAAACAAAATTTTAGAAACATTAATAATCTATCTTCTTCACCTGTAACAAAACTTAAGTATGAATGGTGCATTTATTAACTTTTAACGCATTTTTCTGGTTGGTATTAAAATTAAACTGCAGAACTAATAAAGACACTTTGTCATACATTACAATTTTTTTTTAAAATTCATCTAATATTCGAAGCTGTTCTTCCTGTGAATGACAACCATACACAACAAGGAGTATTTAATCTTTTTTTCTTAAATTTATCACTTTATTCGTTGTAAAAATGGAGTGAGAATGGAAAGACAAAAAAAAAAAAAAAAAAAACACACACACACACATAGTGAACTATACGGAAACAATGACAGTATACTTTTTAGAAGTTTTCGCTTTATTGCCGCTAGAGGGATACGCGTTAATTTGAGTCACCAATACGCTATGACCTGTGCACTGTTGATTGTCACTATAAGTTTGTTATATGGTAACGCGAGCGACCGTTCATAGCTCTATATTTAATGCATTATGCTTTGACGATTATAGTTAGTGCGTTGTTTTAATGAGACATACATATAAACACACATTATCTATCTTACTTTACATAACCTAAAAAATACTGTCACACATATTTCAACAAATCACACGTATTTCAACAAATTTCGGAAATCGTGAAACGAAAAAGAATTGTTGTAGTTGCAGTTATAATTTTGTTATTGGCGGATTCGTAAAAAGTCGCAAATGCTGTTATTCCATCGTAGTTGGTTTAAAAAAACACATAGATGTCACAACATTCGTTACGCATTAATTTTCAGATCTGTAAACGCTTTCGTTAAACTTTGAAACTGTCTACTAATTTTTTTCAATGCATAGTCTGCATAGTCTTCCGCTGCGTGATTCATCTTCAATCAACTCTCTTCCATCTGAAAATACCTTAAACCACCAAAAAACCTGGGTTTTGCAAAAGTTTCCGTTGCACTGTGCCCTAGTGTGAAGCAAAACCTGATAGCACACCGTTACTCGAAATGAATGTCACTCATTTTTAGAACGCACTAGAAAAACTGTTTCACAAAAAAAAACGCTACGTACAACAAAATTAGTCTAGCAAGTTCAAACTCGTACTGAAGGCGTATCACATGTTCATCTGCACCCCCCACAAGTCCCGCATCCCAAATGTTGCCAGATCAATGCAACTGCAATTTGCACGCTATGTTGCCAGTCCGGTTACTTAATTTACACACCTCGTATAGCCTCCAGTTTTATTTACATAAATTCTTAAAAAATATGTTTTAAAAATGTTGAATGTGGTATCAAATGAATAAATGGCTCTTAATAGATGCAGTAACGAAAAAAAAAAAAACAATCTGGGGGAGGGGCTCCGAAGGCGCTTTTTTTTATTACACGTTTAAAAATTCGTAATTTTCAAGTTTTAATAAAAAATGAAAGCCACAAATGGCCGTTTGACTTCCATTTTTGATGGATATTCGTGTTTAGTAAAACACATCGGACTAAATTGTTTTTAGTACTTCTTGGGGGGGGGGGGGATCAAGCCTGTGAGTCTATCCCTAAGCAAACTGCCCAGTATCAGATGAAAATGCAGTTCGGGATTAATATCTTCTATTTGTGAAATCAAAACGTCAATCAAATTTAGGCAAGTAGGCGTATTCAGTGGTTTTTATATAAACAGATCCCTATCAGGTTTCATATGCTAATGTCCCGCAATGAAATAAAATAAATTCAAACAAACATCTGTTTCTGACATGCAGTACGCGTTATCTGAATGTAAAAATGATTTAATTATAATTTAATTGAAATATTCAACGAATAAATAAAAACTAAATCACAAAAAAATCGAATTGTTATAACAATTTCTGTTGTCATGCTACGGTTCAAGTTCACGGGTATTATTTCACTGTTCGTGACTATATTTCGTGATCAAATGGTTGACCTTTAAACTGCAATCACAATGGTAAAAATATCTAATCATTACCGTACACTTGTCAACGGTATCAAAGGGTGTGCTTCTCGTTTAACGCAAATGTATTGCGTGTTGCATAACCGGGCCAGTGATAAAAATTTTAAATGTCAAAGAAATAAGTATAAATTTTGCGTGTGTTGCCGAATATTCTGGAAAATAATAGTAGAAAGTAGTGTTGCCCTTTGCAAAAACACAATAATTGTCGTTAACCAAATTTGCCAGGAATATGGAATTCATTAAAAATATCGGATTTTCGAAACTTAATCTCTGAGGCCTATGAATTTCTAATGGTATATCTTACCATACCATCAGCTTTCTTTTGATGATAATACCAGCGGATTCGCGTAGATAAAAAATTGAAGTGGTGTAAATTTTCACACATTTCAGGGTTTTGTAGGTATTTAATAAGTGTAAGAAGTCAACATAATACTGGATGTCTAGGTATATTTATCGCATCAAAATCAACAGTTTTTTGATAATCACTTTTATTCGTTATTTGAGAACTAAGAACTTCCATTTAATTTTTTTAAACAAAATTTAAATAATCTTCCAAATATCTCAGCGTTTTTTTTTTTTCTGCATTCGCTTCCTATTCCAGTCTTCATTAGATTAATAAGAAATATTTTACAGTGTAGAGTGTAGTGTGGTGTGGTGTGAGGAACCCAGTTCGCAATATTTAAAAATAATAATTTTTTTAATATTTTTAATATCAAAAAAATACACACTATCTTAGCTATAAATACAAAAATAGCCATAATTTAACCATAAATTAAAAAAATTATTAATTTTGTCAATAACACAAAAATGCCATATTTTTCAAAAACACATTCTGGTCAAAAATTCCTCTGACACGTTTCCGGCTCAGATCAATATACATTACCTATAATTTTTTCTGACTTTTAGTTTATCCTTTTTTTTGGGTACAAGGGTGCGGGATAAGAACTTTTTTTGCACATTTTTGACTAAAATCGTATTAAAAGAAACGAATTTCAAAAAACTATTTGTAGTTCCTTTATCTACGTCTCAAGAGCTTTTTTTTCGATACCACACAATACATTTTAAAAATATATTATTTATATATTTTTTTTATCGACATATAAAAATTGACATTTTTCGAAAAACTTATCTGTTCAAAAACTCCTTTTGAACTATTCCGATTCCCATCAATGTTCATTACGGAGATTTTTTTCAGATTTTTAGATCAGCCCCTCTGGTAGATAGGGTGGGGAACACAAGTTTGTTGACACCTTTTTGGGCGAAAATCCTATAAAAAAAAATTGATTTTTGCTTGTTAATCGACGAATTAAGAGGTTTCACTTGATATGCCTTTCAAAATTAAAAAAATATATTTATTTTTTTATTAAATACATATTTGTTTATATTTATCTCGAGGTGTGCTTTTTTTAACCCTCAGTATTTTTTCTATATGTGGGTCAAAGAGTTGTATAACCATGCCAAATTTTAACTTTCTATGTTAAGCCGTTTGGCTACAATTTCTACCGTACAGACAGATAGACAGACACATGAGTGACGTTAAGAGGGTTTTTTGGTGGTTATACCTATAATACCCTAAAAAATGATCGGCAGCATGATACATTGTTTATGAAAAAAAATCAGTAAGTTGGCTAAGTAATGGCAAAACTTTATTTTAACAATGGGTTACTTATGTTAAAACTTACCTACTTAATATACGATATTATATAGTGTTCGTTCAAACGGGCATTATTTATTGTTACAGCCTGTTTAGTTAGGAACAAAAAATATTTGTTTATGCAGACATTGTATTACCTCCCATTACTTATAGTTTCCTAATAAAATGGTTAAATAATTTTTTTATCAGCCTTTAAAATACAACATTAAGGCCCGGTCTTTCCACCTTCAGATAAAGTCCCAGGTAACTATCTGACAGATAAGGTTATTTGTAACTTCATCTGCTGAGTAAATGTCAATACCAGTCAGTGAATCCAATACGTCAGTGTCATTATCCGTTAGATAACTATCCGATAGATACATTTGTATAGAAAGAAGGGATGACATTTACTCAGCAGATGAAGTTAAAAATAACCTTATCTGTCAGATAGTTACCTGGGACTTTATCTGAAGGTGGAAAGACCGGGCCTAAGACAGTCCCATTTTTTTTCTGGGCGGGTGTTTTTTTAAATTTCTTAATCGATTAATCAATCATTTTCTAGCAATTTAATCGAAAATCGCTTGTAACATTTCGATCAATTAATCAATTAATTAATTTAGTTAACTTAATACTGGATCTTCCCAAACATTGAGTTCATTTTTACGTTTTAATTCTGTCCATAAAGCAAAACGCTGCGAGAGCTATAATACCCTTTTCACACTAGATCTTTAAGTCGATTGAACTTAAACTTCATCGATGTTTAATATCGGTTTGCTTTCACACTTGATGTTTAATTTGAAGAAGAAATCTCCATGTAAAGCTAGTATGTATTGCCAACATAATTTCATATCGTTTGAATTTATTCTGTCATTATTTTGTATATCGAGGTTAGGAGAAGTTTATTTTTTATATTTATTTAAATAATAACGCAAATAATCTTCTCATAACCTCGATATATAAAATGATAACAGCTGAACATAGATAAAAGAAGAGAAGCACAAATTCAAGGAGTATTTTTTTATAACGGGAATTAAGTTGGCAATGCGGGCGAAGTTTAAGACGCAGATCTCTGTCTTAAACATCGGTCGTGTTTAGACGAGGCCGTACGGTTTCACATTAGCGTTTAAAGATCCATTCACTTAAACATCCGATCTTAAAGATCTAGTGTGAAAAGGGTATAACGACCATAGTGGGATCATTTTGAGACTGATCTAAAACGCTAGCGAAAAACCGCCGTTGTGTAATTTTCAACACCTGGTTTTATTAATACCGCGGTTTCCCGCGGCTGTAGCACTGCTTGTGTAGTCTTCGCCTTACGTGTTAGCGTTTCTTAAGATTACGCATGGCTTTGCAAGTCGTCTGATTGCATAGTCCAGATTAACAATACTTAATCCCTGTATTGTGTGAATAAAAAAGCAGTAACTACCCAACAAAAGTACGTTAATCATATGGCTAAACATAAAAACAATACACGTCATGTTAACATTTTGTATCGTTTATGAAAACATCAGAGAACTTTTCAGCTGTCAACTGGACAACTTCTAAGAGTGACGTGTACTGTTGATGATAACAATACTTTCCCTCCCTTAAGAAATAAATCCCAGGTACGCACGAGTACGCTTTTACCTTAAGGGGGAAAGTTTTACAGGTAAAAGAGAACTGCCTACCATTTGGCAAAGGCATTCGGCTTTCCGGTAAAAAAATAACATAAATACTAGTTTAATGATTATTCTTTTGATATTGTTGGGTGATTTTTTAAAATATGGGGCGTTACGATCCGGTTACAAGTCAGAAGGTGACGGGTTGGAAAAATTTTAAAATAAATATACTTCTGACCGCAAGCAATTTAAAACTCCATGTTACTTTTCAATCAGGTATAATAAATCTCATTCAAAAAAAGTAAAAAACAGAATTCTAAAACGTCGAGTAAATGATCAAGTATCTCATAAATCCGTAAAAAGACGCAAAAATAAGATTAGTTGGAGATTGACGGATTTAGACTGCTGGAGGCTTCTGTTGATAAGGTTGTGAGGCCCCTTCAGAAATTCAAGTGAGGATAAATCCGCTTATGATCTCACGTTTTGTGAAATCAAAGTATTAGGTGTGTGAATTAATTCGGTCCATTTTTTTCTTCCAGAAAAGACTTTATTGTGAAAAACCATGATAAAATACATTATGCAAAGTATTTGCCATCGCTTGCTATTATTTTTTCCCATCTGTCTGGCAGTTGTTGTACTCCGTGACGGAAAAACGACTCGTCCTTCGAAGCGATCCATTCATTGAGCCATTTCTCTATTTCTTCATAATTGTTCAAGTGCTGACCCGAAATCCCGGGTGCCATCGATCTGAACAAGTGATAATCTGATGGAGCAATGTCTGGTGAATATGGCGGGTGAGAGCCTAGCCAAGTGCTTCTAAGGTGGCCAATTTTTCCAACATGTTGTCTACCGTTATCATGCTGGAGGATCACTTTGTCGTGTCTCTTTGCATATTCCGGCCGCTTATTCTGCAAAGCGTTGCTTAAATGGAGCAACTGTTGTTGATAAAGTTCGGCAGTGATGGTTTGGCTCTGCTTAAATAACTCATTATACACTACACCCTTCTGGTCCCACCATATACAGAGCATTACTTTCTTACCGTGAATATTCCTCTTTGGTCTCGTTGCGGATGAGTTTCCTTGGTCGCAAATGGATTTCCTTCGTTTGGGATTATCGAAATAAATCCACTTTTCGTCCCAGTTACAATACGATGCAAGAAACCTTTTCATTTTTTGCCTGGTAAGCAAGATTTCAGACATGGTTTTGTGCCTCTCGATGTCTCTTTCTTTCAGTTCGTACGGCACCCATCTTCCTTTGTAAATATCTCGCATGGCTGCCAAACGCACAGAAATTGTTGATCGAACAACATTTAACAATTGCGCGAGCTCATGTTGCGATTGATACGGATCTTCATCGGTTAGCGCCTGCAATTCCTCGTCCTCGAACTTCTTCGGCTGACCTGGACGAGGTTTGTCATCGACACTGAAATCATCACTTTTGAAACATCGAAACCATTCTCCGCATGATTTATCGGTCGAAGCACTTACACCATAAGCTTCTACGAGCATTCTTGAATTTGAATTTTTTGATTGAATTGCACAATCATTATTATCTACAAGCCAAATTTCACTGCTGAACATTGGCCTCTCTATTGTTCCTCTAAAATTCTTTATTCGATATATTTATTATATTTTTCTATATTCGATAACAATTTTCTTAATATCATCTGTTCATTTGTACAAATAACTGAAAAAAAAATCATCAATACCAGTGTTTTATAAAATCTTTCAATAATTTAACTTCATTTTAAAAACAATATTTTCAATACAAAATTTTCCATGTTACCGTTTCAATTAAAAATGTTAATTAATGTGTCAGTTGCACATTTTAGTTGAGCAATACCAGGAAATATGAACAGTATTTTAAAAATGTTGAAAAGCAGTAATGATCTTTTTAAAGCATGAAAATAAATACTAATGTACCTAAAATAATATCTGAGTTTTAACATATGTTACCTAAGAAAAGAACAGAAAGAAAAGTAAAAAAATAACACAAAGGAACTAGAGAGTAAAGCCAACTTTATAACAGACTTATACGTATAGCTTATGCGTATGATATGCAGTTGAATCATAGGAATTTCGTTGTCTGTTTATAACACGAACGCATAGCACAGAAGTTCATCAAATTGATCATTCTGTTCTTATGCTTATGCGAGTATGCGTCGTGCTTCTTAGCTGTCAGTTGTATAATAATAATAAATAATAGTATCTCAACACCTAGATAGGTGTATAAAGGGCAGAGAAGGTAAGTTCTCCATTTCTAGACCGCCGGCCATAGATATGAAAGCCACGTGGTCAGTGTGACGTTTCGGCCGGTCCTATAATCCCTGTATAAACAGGCACTCATTTTAAGTATTAAATACTGGAGGCTCAGTCGACCCCAGAGGTAACTGCACAATTTCGGAAAATAAAAATCTGAAGGATATGGGGGGGGGGTATTGAACCCGCGTCCCTCTGCTCCGTAGACAACCGTCTACCATGGAGCCACGGCAACTCTTAAGTTGAATATTTGACGTTATAATTATTATTTTTTTATGGTTTTGTAGGTAGGACCAAAAAATCCGTATAATGTCACTGATGTGTTTGTCTGTCTGTCTGTCTTTCTGTCTGTCTGTTTGGTAGAAATTTTAGCCAATCGGCTGAACATAGAAAGTTGAAATTTGGCATGCTTGTACAACTCTTTGGTCTACTTAATGGAAAATTATAGCATTCAAAAAAATATAGCGGGAAAAATATAAACAAATATATATTTAGCGAAAAAAACAAATATTTTTTTATCGCTCTGTAATTGTTGTCAATCGCTTTGTAATGGCCGGTTGCTAAAGTAAGAATTATCCCTAACTCAAGTTAAAATCATTTATTTTTAAATGTTGTAACATATAAAAAAAATTGATGTGAAGTGTGAATTTTCACACATTTCTGGGTTTTGCAGGTATTTAGTAACTGAACGATGATTATTTGGGATGCCAAAACAAATTTTATTTCAAAATATTTTTTTATGAATTTTAATTCGAATGCCTAATACCATTATTTAAGTTTCTAAATATATGCAGTATTTTTTTTTCATACAGCAAAGTTCATTAAGATTTTGAAAATTGCACCTATGGCTTCCATTGGTTGCTTACATCATAAGTCTCGCCCTTTGATTCCGTCAAACATAGAATTAAATTATAATTTCAACACTTTCCACTGGTTATTAAATTTACGCTTTTAAAAATTAAATGCAACATTTACCAAATATAACTAGAATTTTAACAAAATAATTTAAACAAAATAAAAATGCAAAAAAAAAACAAAAAATAAAATCAACAGGATTCGAACCCTAGTTTGCAAGTTAACTTATATTATTAAGCGTACGACAAATCCAACCACGCCACGAGAGCTAACGGTCTGCTATGTTACACAACGTATTAAATAGTTAACATATTTTAGTTAAAAACACAAAAAATGCGTTATTTTCCGAAAACATAATCTGATCAAAAATTCCTGTTGTACTATTCCGGTTCACACCAATGTACATTACTTAGAATTTTTTCAGATTTTTAGTTTAAACCATCTGGGCTACAGGGTGTGGGACAAAAAATTTTTTGCACAATTTTGGCAAAAATCGCATCAAAATAATTGATTTTGCAAAAATAAAATTTTGATCGTTAATCCACGTACTAAGGGCTTTCATTTGATACCCTACTCAGAATTAAAAAAAACCATTTTTTTTTTTCGATGAGCACATATTTGTTTATATTTTTAGAGGGATATGTTTTTTAGATGTCAACTGGACAACTTCTAAGAGTGACGTGTACTGTTGATGATAACAATACTTTCCCTCCCTTAAGAAATAAATCCCAGGTACGCACGAGTACGCTTTTACCTTAAGGGGGAAAGTATTTTTCCTATGTGAGGGTCAAAGAGTTGTATAAGCATGCCAAATTTCAACTCTCTAGGTTTAGCCGTTTGGCTACAATTTTTACCGAACAGACAGACAGACAGACAGACAGACAGACAGACAGACAGACAGACAGACGACAAAATGACGGTATAAGGGTTTTTTGGTCATACCTATAAAACCCTAACAAATGATTTTAACTTGAGTTAGAGAAAACTCTTACGTTAGCAACCCGACATAAGTAACTTTACTACAAATTTCGTTTACAAAGAAGGCTTCATATATATTAATTGTGTAACAATTTTCACCAAATTTAAGCCGACTACGTCTGCTTTTTTTCAGTACGGAAGCAGTGGGTATACTAGTGTTATAAGATGATCCCACCCCTCCTACAGTCAAACATACTTTAACCAAAATTCAAAACATCGGATATAGTGTCCATCTATTTTAAATTTTCCATGGTCTAGTTGCAACAACTGTCCTATCTCAAAGAATGAGTAATGTCCCATACTTACAAAAGTATTGTGGGAAGAGTGTTCTGTTGAAAAAGCCAGTCAAAAGGAAATAATGTCAGGAAGAAAAGCTACAAATTACGGAATATTCTATTGAAAAACTGGATCACACTTCTACTTCAATGAACAGTGTGAAACAGGATCTAATTAGGAACATTTCTAACAGATTTTTGGAACTGGAATTTTGTAACGAACATTTTAAAATCGACTTAATAACATTGTTAACTTTGAGTTAAATTTTAGCACAACTACGGCTAATGTGTAACAGCATTTGGTAAGCCTGGTTTATAATAGGCTCATAGCATTAGCGCATAGTAAGCTGGCATAGCACACCTGCATAAAGCCTCGTAAACAGATACATAGCACTTACATAGAGATGAGTACAAAGGGTTGTCACTGATCTAAAAAAATGTTTCTAATAAACAAAACAAAGACAATCTTGCGATTTTTATGCTGTGTCTGTGCTACGTATCCATTATAAATGAGGCATAACTACTGCATAAGAACATGTGCAGTTATATTAACCGTATTGACAATTTTTTCAAGTAAAACGAGGTTAAAATGAAAGAAGGTATTATTGCCGCCGCTATATTATTTAAATTACCTTTAATAATACAGTGCGATCATTAATTCCTGAACGTTATATAATACTTGACAGTTAGCAACAGATTTTCGTTGTTCCTCGGGTGAGTTCGGGCCAACGAAGTAATCTGATTGATTCTTTGTTAAATTGGGGTTTTCAGCTGTGAATTAGAATACAGTTTTGATATTTTAAAACCCTTTGTTTACCATTATGTAACACTCGGGAGTGAATGATCGCACTGTATTAAAAATTGATGTGAAGTATACATTTTCACACATTTCAGGGTTTTGTAAGTATTTAGAAAGTGATAATAAATTATGGGTACATATTAAATATCATAATTTTCGATAACTTTTCAATAGAAACATTTGAGATGCGTTCACAGCAAGACCCAGCTACAGGTACCCAGTTCTCCAGTCAGTCAGATAAATATTGTAAGCACGGTCTTGCAAAAAATGCGATAACTTTCGAAATAATGTTGAGATCAAAAATTCCTGTTGTACTATTCCAATTTTCAGATTATTTTCAGATTTATGTCACATAGCATAACCGCGTAGCACAGCTGCATAAGGCATAACACACTATTTACACATTCCATACACTTTTAACTTACCATAAGGCATAAATTCACATTTTTGGCTAAAATCGTGTTAAAAAAAGACATTTTAAAAACTACTGTTTGTTACTTAATATACGTTTTAAGAGCTTTTCTTTGATACCACACAATAAATTTTAAATTAATAATGATTTTTTAACGTTCCATTTATCGATATGTTTAAAATAATAAACTGATAAAAAAATCATGTTTGATGTAGAAAACCGCATCAAAATCGGTTCAACCGTTCAGAGTTTTAAAATAATATACAGACAGACAGACAGACAGACAGCCAGACTTTTCCTTCCAGTTCCTTTCATTCCGATCGGTTACTATGGTAAACAAGCATGAGAAATTAAATGAATTCCCATTAATCTCCGGTTTATCAAGAACGAATTATGTCTAACTCGAGAAAAATAACAGACAAGAACATATGATTTTAATTTGAGTTACAGATAACTCGAGTGAAAATATTTAGGCCCGGTCTTTCCACCTTCTGGTAAACCTCTAGGTAACTATCTGATAGATAAGGTTATCTGGAACTTCATCTGCTGAATAAATATCAATACAAATCAGTGAATTCAATACATCAGTCTCATTATCCGTTAGATAACTATCCGATAGATACATTTGGACCTTCTGTCAGATAGTTACCTAGAAGTTTACCTGAAGGTGGAAAGACTGGGCCTAAGTTCGTTCTTTAGAGTTAACTAACAATATCGAAATGAAACAATTCCATACTACTCGTAGGCATTGCAAAAATCTATTTGAACCATCGATAGACAACTTACATGAATAAAAAACAACGTTTAGATTCTTAATGGAGACCTTACACGGTCAATAATATTGTTACTAACATTAAATCAATAATACTGACAAGGTATCAATATCTTTGAAACCTGACATGATCAGTATTCTTCAGCATTTTATCTCAATATCATTGTGCTCATATTGAGTAATAATTCACATTGTCAGTAATGCTGTCAGTATCCTTCACTTTGTAGTATTGA
Source organism: Liopterus haemorrhoidalis (assembly GCA_963971575.1). Taxonomy (NCBI): domain Eukaryota; kingdom Metazoa; phylum Arthropoda; class Insecta; order Coleoptera; family Dytiscidae; genus Liopterus; species Liopterus haemorrhoidalis. Next base: position 3,470,470 of record OZ020615.1, read on the forward strand.
CTCTCGAGAAAGAAAATATCCAGCTCGGCGTCAATACTTATCCTCATACCATCAGTACTTTTACACGATCAATATTATTGTCAGTATTGGTTGATATTGATAGTATTTAAGCCCGTGTATGGTCTCAATAAGAATGTTATTTTTCTTAGAACTGAGACGTTCTTATAAATTATGTATGCGATCTTTTGAAAAGTATGTTACAAAACCATAACAAGTAATGCTTGGTTTATATACGGAACAAGAATAAGGAATAGGAAATAAGAATAGTACACAAGATGTTAAAACATGGCTGCGCCGTATATCGGTTTATGTAGGAATGAAATTTAACTTAAAAATAAGAATAGTTCGTAACATTGAACATTTTTATTCTTATTTCAAGAATAAGACACGAAAGTTTGGTCAACAGATGTTTTCAATTGTGATCAGAGGGTTGTAAACAACAATAAAATGTTTTTAACGGTAATAAACGAAATTTTTTAAAAGGTTTTATGAATCAGAACCTTTCAAGTGACAAATATTAAACACAGGCAAACGCAAGTACGCAGGCGCAGCGACGAAATGTTATGTCCTATATAAACGGTTTAATATTTTTTATTCTTGTGTACTATTCTTATTTCCTATTCCTTATTCTTGTTCCGTATATAAACCAACCATTAAAGCAGTGACGCAATACTAGTTCCATATTCTTTGCAGACACTGTCTTTAGCATAATAATATCCTTATTGACCCGTAAACTATCTATTCTTTACATTTCCAAATCGGATTAGTAACCAGTTTCCCCAAAAACACTATTTTCACATAGATCATAGAAAATTTTCATTATTTTTTTTATGTAATTGAATCAGTGAAGAGTAAAATCGAATTGAAATTTGTATCGATTCTCTTGAAGGTTTTAATTTTAAAGTTTCGCACGGTTGTAGAATATATTCCAGGTAAGAAAATTGGAGGGAAAAAAGAAGACCTAGTTTAAATTGGGGTGTGTAGCCCCTTTTTATCTTGCTTGACAAGTCGCGGGGTTAGAAACTTACATAAAGCAACGGATCCCTTACGAATAACAGTCTAGAACAGAGATTCTCAACCCGAGAAATAAAATCGAGAAGTCATCAAAAGTCTCAGGTTGCAAATGTTACCTACTGTATTAGTGGAATGTGAGCTCATTTAAGAGCATCCTGCACTGTTTATGTAACAGAATAATTGCATTTGTTAATTTTCTTAATGAGTAATGAATTAAAAATAATATAACTCAAACAATTTATGATATTTTGATTTAGAAAAATTATTGAATATGATTGGTTATAACTGTCCATGCGAAATTTTATTATAGTGTAATTTCGATAATTCGCCGGATAGTGAATTTGAAATATCATGGGCTTACCGCGAAAAGTAACCAAGTCCCATATTGACTAAGTTGAGAAACAATTTTAACTAACTAAGGGTCTTCTTAACTAGAGATGGGTCGTTCATTAACGAACCGGCTCGCTGAGCCGGCCCGGTACACTGACCGAAGTGACACGATTCACCAAATTGAAATGAGCCGGCTCACGGCTCACTGCATAGTTTCAAGGATACGATTGATCGGGGGATTGTGAGCAGTGACTGGAGTGATCCGGATCTGGATTGAAGTCATGTTGAACTTCGCGAGAACTCGGCTTGTAATGTATTATCATAAAGTGTATTTTGTCATCAATTTGTAAGGCAGTCTATTTGAAACTAATAGGCTTAGTCTGTATTTTCTTACAATCATACTATATAAAAATATTAAAAATATTGACCAAACCCCTGATGTCCGATTTATAAGGGCAATAAACATCGCCATAAGCTTAATACATCTGGTTTAAAATACAGTAGGTACATAAAGTGAATTGTTTGTTTACTATTAACCCGGCAAAAATGTTATATAATTCACTTCTATAGACTGTAATTTATTAAGTTGTTCATATAATGCATGAGCCGGCTCAGCAAACTGAACGACCTCCACTGATCCGGTTCCGCAAACTGAGCCGAAATTCCCAACTCTATTGTTAACCATGATAAAATAAAATTAAAATAAAAGTTATTATACCTAGATCTAACCTAATACAAATTGTTCATTTGTCCGTGCAAAATTTCTTTTATTGAGTATGCGTATAAGATTTTATTTATTTATTTATTTATTGTTTTTAATATGTAGTGTGGTCATTTAGATATGCTGCGTTAGACGCAAATAGCCGTTGTTGCTGCGCGCCATAAATTTTAACTAACTAACATTAACAACGTTTTATGGAACTGTGCCTATCTCTCTTGGTTGTGTTGACTTTTGACAGTGTCGAAGTTTCTTGTTCCAGTTTTAGAAATTGTTGAATGCCACTGTTCCCCTCTCTATCCCTTTTCTGACCATACAATCCGGAAGAGGAAATATTTCCCTGATCTGGTCCAGGAGAGCAAAGGTTACCGTCGGCTTGTAAACCAGATTTCGTTACGGCGCGTAAACAGCAAGTTAAAGAAAGGCACGATTTGAATTTATGAGAAGGAGTGTCCTATACCTTTGCGCCGTTTGATCCGCGACAGTTGATTGATGCTGTACTTAAGAAAAGATGTTAAAGGGTGTTACTGTAGTCATTCAACAGGTTAAGGACTATATTAAATTATGAATTGCTTCATAAACTACGGATTAAGTTGTTAAATCCGTTTTAGTACTTTCATAAACTGCAAACAAAAGGAGATTTTCGTGGGTGTCTTATATGAATATTAGTAGCTAAATTGTAAAATAAAACCTCTATCAGCATTTTTATTAGAAAATAGTGTTCAACGCCTATGTGTCAAAAAGCAAAAAGGATTATATTTCGAAACCTCTGGCACTGTATTAAAGTCGCGCAATAACGTTATCTTTTGACATTGTTTCTGTTTAAACTTATTTCAGTATTTCGTAGATACAACCAAGAAACCCTTATACCGTCACTCATGTGTGTCTGTACAGCAGAAATTGTGACCAAATTTGTAAATCTATAAAGTTGAAATGTGGCATACATATACAGGTCTTTGACATGCATATAAGAGTGACTTCGTTTTAATAAACAAATATGTATCCTTGACTCCTTTGGGGACTGTCAGTCGAATTACTTTTGGCCTCACATAAGTTCTCTATCTTGATCTGCTAATTGCCAGGTCTTTTCATGTGTTCTGTATACCAAAATAAATATGTATTCTTAGAAATATATTTGATTATTAATTTTTTTATCCCGGAGGAGCTGGTTAAAAAATCGGAATTCGAACCGAAATTATGGACGTGAATTTTTTTTCGGATATTTGATGGATTTTTTAAGTTTGGTTAAAAAAATAAAAAATGTTTATCGCTATAATTTCGGGAAAATAATATCATTCCCGTGTTAATTAGCTCAAATACTATCGAAATACCGATTTTCAGCCAATTTGAGGAAAACATTTTCAATCGAAATTTCAAAATATTTCTAGAACAATGAAATTCGGTACCCTTATAGAAAAAAAGATTCTGAATCCAACAGTGTGCTCAAAAATGTTTTAGGACGTCCTAAATTAGTCCTAATTTCGATCAAAAATTTATCAACGATTTTTGGCCAAACGAATCACTTTCGAATTTTTTTAAGGACACCGTTGGATTCAGTGATAAATTCTGTATAAGTGATACAATAGAAATTTTAAATCAGATTATCTATTAGAAAATTTTCCATATTGTTTTTTATATAATTCAAAAAAAAATTGTTTATTTATTTATTTTTTTTTTACTTTTTTATTTAATGTTGATCATCATTTAAAAGTGATTTATATTTAGAGGATTTTAGCCAAACATTTTTTTTGTAAAAGTATTTGAAATAATGTATTTCAAATAATTTAAATGTATTTGAAATACTAGGGAAACATTTGATATACTAGGATTTATTTCAAATATGTATTATGGAAATATTTGAAACAGTATGGAAATATTTGAAATACTAGGGAAATGTTTGAAATAATTGGGAAATATTTTACATACTAGGGAGATATTTGAAATACTAGAACAATATTTAGAATACTAGGAAATATTTGAAATGTGTATTAGGGATATTTTTGTAAATCTTATGATATATTTCAAATACTCCTACACTATTTCAAATACTGACATTTTCAGACAACAAATACAAATACAACGAAGGAAGTAATTGCAAACCCAAATACCAAGAGCATTTTTTAAAGTATTTGAAATACAATATAGACCGGGAGCTCATGACATTTTTGGTCTCCGATTTCATACAGCATGCCTTTTGGAGGAGAGAATATTTACCCTGTGACAACAAAAAAGGGATGGTACTAAACCCCTGCACGCTTTCCGGTCATAGGGAAAATTGCATTTCCACTTGCACAAAATTTTTGTGTTTTTCTCTGATTTAATATTGCTTGCCCTTTTGTCAAAAGAAAGTTATAACAAATTTAAAGTCTTTTAATTATAGGCATGCTGTATGAAAACGCGGAAAATCATATTTTTTTATTACAAGATAACATGACCGTTTGAGCCCTTTGGGACCCTCCGAATCGCATGCATATATTTAAAAGACTTTAAATTTGTTATAACTTTCTTTTGACAAAAGGGCAAGCAATATTAAATCAGAGAAAAGCACAAAAATTTTGTGTTTAAGTGGAAATGCAATTTTCCCTATGACCGGAAAGCGTGCAGGGGTTTAGTACCATCCCTTTTTTGTTGTCACAGGGTAAATATTCTCTCATCCAAAAGGCATGCTGTATGAAATCGGAGACCAAAAACTGTCATGAGCTCCCGGTCTAATATTTCAAATGCCAGAAAATAAGTGAAATATTTTTTCAAATACTTTACTTTAAATATTCCCTGCTCTGTGGACACTCATTAATACAATTTTGTCATTGGGTTTCTGTTCGTTCGCAAAAATTGTTTCTTTTCACAATTTTTTTTTTCAGTTAAACCCCTCTATTTTTTAACAATTTCTCTAATGAAAGTCTTCAACCGTGAAATATTCAACAGTACTCGAATCCTATTTTAAAGTAAACCCTACTTTTTAATACGTTACGGTAAAAGAATCTTTTATAAAAAGAACTACAAGTGACAACTAGAAAAATCAAATAGCAATAAATTCGTGAAAAAACCCCAAATAAATTCTAAAATAAAGATGGGCTTAGAGTTGTGGGGTGATGAGCGTATTGTTGTCTTTAGTTATTGTCTCTGAGTTACGTGTTAGAACTAGTTTATTGAACGTAAATCTTAAAACTATTTGAACAGATGCTTCTGTGGTTATAGAAACTACTTAGAAGGGTGTTTTTGAATGTGTCATAAATTCAAGTGCTAGAATGGACCTCGAGTGCAATGAAGCAAATCTTACCTATATGAATAATAAAATACTATTTTATATGTACTTAAAGTTATTTAACGAACTTCAAGGGATGATTCTAATGGTGTTTGTTTCGATATTATAATAGTTTATGTGATTTGCACAATAGTATTTTATACCTATTTGATTTTTAGAAACTGCAGTTAGTTTTAATTGAGTGATAAAATATGGGAAGAATTAAATTTTGCCAATATTTATTTGAGAAAGCTTTGGACCTAAGTGGGTTCCACATAAAATTGGGAAGGTGGGAAAAATATAATATTCATTTTACCGTACTAGGCACTTATAATAGGATTTGTCAAATTAAAATATTGGTTAATCTAATTAGAATTTTAGTATTGTGTAGTGAGTTGCAGTAAATTACCAAAATAATAATTTACCGATTTGAAATTGGTGCCTAATTATGTAAATTCACACGTGATACGTTTCATTTGGTGCTGATATCTGCAGTTATTGATTTTAAGCTTAGAGTTTCCGGTTAAAATCGAAACTATTACCTACAACATTAATATCAAATACCATGATTCATCGCTAGGATCGCTGATTCATATTGCTATAGAAATATTACCAATAGAAATAGTAGATACTAGTAAAGTATCAAAACACAAAGCCACAGGCTTGCATAAATACTGTATTTGAAATATAGTATTTGAAAAAGTATTTCAATTATTTTCTGGTATTTGAAATATTGTATTTCAAATACTTCAAAAAGATGCTATTGGTATTTGGATTTGCAAATACTTTCTCCGTGGTATTTGTATTTGATATCTGTTGCCTGAAAATGTCAGTATTTGAAATATTTCGATTATCTCTTACGGCTCGCGTACACCTAATCCGTCATCGGCCGAAGTTTGGTCGGGCGACGACGGCCGAACTCGGATGATTGATCAAACACTTGTAAAAGAATGAGAGCGCGTACACAAACACGACCGTCATCGTCCGATGACGCCCGAAAACGGCCGAACAACCGTCGAGTCCGAACTTGTTGGGATTTCTCGTCAGTTTGCCGGCGTCTACACTGCAAATTGAGTGTATTTATAGTTAAATTTTGTTGTTATTTACCAAAACGACTATGGATATTGATAAATTAATTAGTTGTGTTTATAATAGACCAACCCTGTGGGATAAACATTCAAAAAATTACAATAATCGAGATGTTTCGAAACGGTTATGGGCTGAAGTTGCATCGGAAATGGATATACCGGTTCCAGACATAAAAAAAAAAAAAAATGGATCAACTTAAGGGACCAATTTCGTAAAGAATATAACAAATGCAATGAACCAGGTAGAACAAGTGGTAACACTGTTGCACTGTAAGCACATACACGTCCGAGTTACTCGTCCGGGTAGTTCTGTCCGCCATCGGCCGACAAAATCGGTTTTGGTGTACGCGAGCCGTTAGAATTTCAAATATTGCCCGAGTATTTCAAATATTTCTCTAGTATTTCTAACATTTCGCCATTACTTCAAATATATCCCCAGTACATATTTCAAATATTTCTTAGTATTCCAAAATTTTCCTTATAATTCAAATTTGAAATACTAAGGAGATACCTTAGTATTTCAAATATTTCTCTATTATTTTAAATATTTCCTTAGTACTAAAATATGAAGTTTCATAAAAATCCTTTTAGCCGAATTTGCTCTGCGGACGGTCGGACGGACAGACAGGCAGACCGACAGACATCATGCTAAAAATAGTCAAAACGTTATGTAGGGACCTCCATTCGTGGAGATCCATCGAAATCTCGAAATGTCAAAATCGGTATGATCACAATACCTCCCTTATATATATATATTGGCAGTCGGTCAAAAAGGGATTAAAGTCAAATAAATTATAAACAAATTATTAATTGATGAAACTGAAAAAAGGAGACATTTATTATCATTTTACAAATAACTAGGGTTACATAGTATAAGCTTGTACTTTTTGTCACTGTCTGTCGCCACTAAAACAGTTTATTTTTATACTAGTCTAGAAAAAACGTGGATCTTTAATAACACGACTTCTTCAAAAATTATAAAATATCAAACAAAGCCCTTGAAAATGACCAAAAATCGTGAAAGGTAGACAACTTAAAATAGTCTCGATTTTTTAGGAAAAATTTGTTTCTCAGGTTTAGCTAAAAATCTACATATATTTGAGTCGTAAATTGAAAATCAGCATTCAGTATTAGCTATGACTTATCTTTTTGAGCAAACTGAAAAAACTGGTTATTCTTTTAGCATAACCCATAACTAAACAAGATGGAATTATTAATATATATATATATATATATATATATATATATATATATATATATATATATATATATATATATATATATATATATATATTATAATTTGAAACAATTTCAAGAGAACTATTTTTGATAAAATTTGGACGGCAAAAATTTTAGAGTATCGGTGATCATTTGCTCTATAACGAGGATTTTTGCCACTCACTATTTTCTTTGTAGACTGTATCACTTACCTATTTTAATTTGGAACGGTCCTATAATCCAAAACTGTCCAGTCATCATCCATTCTACATCTGTCCATCAAACTATTGTGTTATTTTCAGCACCCTGCAGGACCACCAGTGAGTTTGAATCCCGCCTAGAGCGACAAGCTTTTCAAATAAACATTGATAATGATATATCCCATCCATAGTGTTATTATACAGATCAATTTCTGACGTTATTCCTGCCTTAAATATTCGTCATTGCCTTCATAATAAACAATCTCCCCCCTGACTCAATGAGACATGATGCGTCATGGATTACGCCAGGAAATTTTGGCAACTTAATTACATCAACATCAGAAATAAAACTGAAATATAAACAAAACCAGTAAGCCAGACCAAAACAAACTCTTGTGTAGGTTTAATACTTAGAATAAATATTCTAAATACGAAAGGATATTAAGCCTATATATCTGTTAGAAATGTAGATGTGCTGACTATAAAATCTCGTTTATGATATATCCATAATTTAATGCATAGCATATCCATAAGAATGTGACAAAACGGTTTCATTGTTTTGAACATCTGTTTCTAATAAACAGAACAAAAATAGTATTGTGATTTATATGCTATGGATACATAGCACATCTATTATAAACGAGACTTTGGGCCGGTTTCTGAAAGCTTAGTTAACCATAACCAAATAGTTAGAAAATGATTGCTATAGTTGTAACCGAGTTTAACCAATGGATGAAATACCTAAAAATTTTAGAATTCTGGATTTGAACCCGTGTCCCAATGCTCCGTAGACAACCATTTTATCACGGAGCTAAAAGTAAAAGTAAAGTTCTATATTTGGTTAAATTTGAATATCTTATTCAAATTGGCAAATTTGAATTTAACAACAAAATGAATTTATTAGAAAGTATTTTGTTTATCAAATTTATAGATTGTAAAATATTTTTTGAAAATTATTGTTATATTACATAACAACCTTTCTAAATTTAATCAGTAAAATAATTGTTAAAAATTTCACTTCTATTGCGTTATTCCTGTATTCTGTTTCTTCACCAAATTATCAATTTTATCCGTAATTTATTTAGAATTGAAAAAATGCATTGAATAAAAAATATTTGTTTTCTTATTACAAACAATTTTTGTCATATAAATTTTTCTGTTAAGTCAATAATACGAGTGATATTTTAAGTTTCTTAATAAACAGTTTTTACCCCGAAACAACCCGCTACAATAAAAAAATTGAGATGTCTTATAGCCTATGTTCAAATCCTGGTTTCACTCTATCATCATACCAAATTACATGAAAATGTGTCCAGCTGTTTTTGCGTGAATTAAAAAAAAAAACAACTCAAAAACGGTTAGAGATAGCGATCTGCGGTTGACATTTTTGGATATTCTATAGTTTATTTTTCGAAAAACGAACCTGATCAAAAATTTCTTTTGAACTATTCCGGTTCCCATCAATGTACATTACTGAGATTTTTTCAGATTTTTAGACTACCTCTCTAGGAAATAGGATGGGTTACAAAAGTTTTTTGACATATTTTTGACGAAAATACCATATAAAAATGATTTATCAAAAATATAATATTTATTTCAATAAATCTAATTAAAAATAGAAAAAATAATACTACAGAATCAGCAAATAATATATGACCTTTACATACATTTTTAGGGTTTTGTAGATATGACCACCAAACAACCCTTATAACGTCATTCCTTTGTCTTTCTGTACGCTAGAAATTGTAGCCAAACGGCTTAAGAACATCATCATCATCATTGGCACGACAGCCCGAAGTGAGCCAAGGCCTCCTGTTTCCAGGTTTCATGATTATGTTTTTAATCTATGTACATTCAGGAGTAATATAGTCAGTATTACGTCCATTTTTAGCGTACACAGAAAGGCACCTACAGTTTAATGCCGGTTGCGAACGGCTAAGCAGAACCTGTAATTTGTATAAATATTACAGGTTTATAAAAATTTGTATAAATATTATAGGCTTGCAACGGCTTAAGATAGAAAGTTGAAATTTGGCATGCATATACTCTTTGACCCACATATAGGAAAAATACTGAGAGCAAAACACATCCCGAGAAAAATATAAACAATTATGTATTTAATAAAAAAAATTAATATTTTTTTTTAAATTTTGAGTGGCTTACCAAATGAAACTTCTTAATGCATGGATCAAAAAGCATATTTTTATAACATTTTAATCGATTGAATAACATGAGTAAAATCTATCTCATTATTAAATATTTTGCAGTTTTTGCCCGTGTTACACTAATCAAAATCCAAAAAAATATATGTAAAGTTCATGTATTATTTATCGATTCTGATGCATTATTTTAAATTCGTTACTCCTTGTTTTGAATTATTAACAAATACAGTGATTTTCTTGTATGTACAGTGTAAAATCCTCTGAATATACCCGGAAAGAACCTCAAAAAAGCTAGAACTGTAAAAGCGAGGGCAAAAGACGGAATGCCAAAACTGAAGATGAGGTGTTTTATGTTTTCAATGATTATACAATTATTTTTATTTGAAGCGATGACAAGTAATAACCAACTCTCTAAACATTATGAATTAACACAAAGAGTGACTTCATGAGTGTCAGAATCCCATGGAGTCTGTCACAAATGAAAAATGATCAAATCATTAACTATGAAAGTGACCAGTCATCTCAGGTGAACATCTGGGTATCATTAATTTACAGGGGTGAATCGTCAAATCTGACATATGTGTCCAACATTTCAATTTTAAAAGGTAATATAAAAAGAAAATAATTTAGAAGGAAATAATTGAATGTTATACTTTATTACTTTAACTTTTATATCATTTTTCTTGAAATTCCAGTGAGAATTCATCATCAAACAAGCATGTGGTATGAAATTTTAAAATAACATTTAATAAATTACAAATGTTGGAATTGCTCATAAGCGTCTAGACTTCCAAGTTATTATCTATTACTACTGGTTTTAATCATGATTAGGTATGCAGATATTTGCACTGGTATTTATGTCAAATGTCACGTTTTTAGAAATAAATTACATAAAAGAGTACGCTGATTGATCATTCATTAATGGTAGGTAGCTAAAGAACGAGCTTAACCGTATATAAATATGATCAATTTAGGTAATTAAGTTAGGTTTAGTTAGTAAATGTCTAGGACAGCCGAATTAGGAAAACAATAATAGATAATAAACATATTACGAAGGGATTTTCGGTCTTTCACTGGCAAAACTGGTGTGAATAAGGTGTGTAAATTAAGTAACCAGACTGATTTTTTTTTTTATTCGAATAGAATTACAATTCAATATTGTTTCCCTCAAAATAACTTCCTTGGGAAGCCGCACAGCGCTGGAGACGGTTCTTCCATTCCTCATAGCACTGCTGGAACTCGGATACTGGAATAGATTTCAGCTGGTCGATTACGGACGTTTGAATGTTTTCGAGTATCCCAAAATGACGTCCCTTGAGGTGATTTTTCAATCTTGGGAAGAGGAAAAAGTCACAAGGACTCTAGTCAGGCGAATAAGGAGCCACTGGAATGTTTTTACTGGCCAAAAACTTGTTTATTGAAATTACTGTGTGCAAGGCGCATTTTTCTCATCCCTAGTTCATTGGTCAAAATCTGATGAACGGTAGTGAGTCAAATTCAAGTCTTTCCCGATCATTCTGACTGTCAACCGACGATCTGAACGCATAAGATCCTGGATTCTGTCGACATTTTCACCGGTTCTTGAAGATGAAGGCCTTCCGCTTCGTGATTCATCTTCAATCAACTCTCTTCCTTCTGAAAATGCCTTAAACCACCAAAAAAACTGGGTCCTTGACAAAACACTGTCTCCGTAAGCCTGCTGAAGTTTTACAAAAGTTTCCGTTGCACTGTAACCAAGTCTGAAGCAAAACCTGATAGCACACCGTTGTTCGAAATGAATGTCACTCATTTTTAGAACGCACTAGAAAAACTGTTTCACGAAAAAAACCGCGCGAAACATTAATAGTGTATTTGGCTCTAGCGTTACTACGCAGCAGACAATATAAAATTGGTTCGCCAAATTTCGTACAGGTAATTTAAAAATTAAACAAAAAAAAAACCTGGCTCATTGATCACATCAGAAATATACTGCAACCAATTGGACGAAATGATGCAAAAACTTAAAGAAAATCAGCTTAGATTGGTCAACAGATCGACTCCTATCTTATTGCATGATAACGCTAGACCACACACTGCACAAATGACTGTGGCAAAACTACAGAAATTGGAGTTGGAACTTACTCATCCTCAATACGCAATTTGGACAACTTTTTAATGGGAAAACAGTTTAATTCCGACATTGCTGTAAAACTGGCCTTCCAGGAATTCATTGATTCTCGTCCATCAGGGTCTTATACCACCGGCCTGAACAACCTGCCGCTTAAATGGCAAAAGTGTATAGACAATATGGGTGCATACTTTGATGAATAAAATAATTCCTTATATTTGTAAGTTATCAACCAACTTTGCCTTTTTTTCTACAAATTTCATCCTAATATATAGCCGATAAGAACAAAATTCAATATTATTTCCTGAGCAAAAACTCAGTTACAGGACAATACAAATGAATTTTTGAAAGCTCTACTATTTAAGCGTGTCTAAATTGAGTTGACTTCCTTAATATATTCTGTTCATTTTATCCTTATGATAAGATCTGAAATGAAACTAAATTGCGTGCTGAAATTGTGAGTCATCACCCCAAAAAAAAAAAGAATCCACCCTCAAAAAATCTGAACATAGGGGAAGAACACGTCATAGTAGGAGGCAATTACACAAGTCTTATGGTAATCATAGTGCATAGTGATTGTTATCTCGCGTCACCATGGAAACAATTCAAGGGTGATGCAAAAAGGGTGTCTACCAAAGTTCTAGATAAAGTGGATTTATGGAAATTCATTTGTAAATTTGGTTATTTAAATACCAGTTTTAGTATGTGTAAACCACATTTTGATCATAAAATTTTGTGATTTTTATTTATGAGGGGTCCTTCTGCATCTGGTGATATTTACATTTTTAAGATCTGTTCTCAGGTAATAAATTTGGGATACTTGTACTTTTGAATATTATTTATGGCGTATGTTAGATAATTTGCATAACAAGATGTAATCAATGTTATGGTATTGATCGGAATACATAAATTTTGATTATAATATGGAGGTAATCGATTGGGATTCACCAAAGTGAAGTACTAAGGTGGTTATAGATATTGTTCTTTTCGGGTTGTCGATCCTGTTGGTTCGAACCGAACGGGTTAAATTGATGGGCGTCCAAAAATCGGTGACTTACTCGGTAGTAAGATTTCTCTGTCCCAGAAAAGAATCAAATTATTTCAATATTCTCACAGAATATCTCTAAAAATTTGCAAAAAAAAAACCTAGATGGAAACCTGTGCTTAGATTTTTTGAATTTCCAAATTTTGAAATAGTCCAGACCAGAGGAACTTTTGTGAAGCTATTTTTATAATAAAATTTAAGGCGCCGTCACTTTAATACGAATTATCCTGCGTGTGATAAATTTTTGTGAAAAACTGCAACTTAAAGTAAGCAATTTTATAATAATTTAAATTAAAATTTTCAATGGTCTCCGTAAAAATTGGGTGTTTTGCCGTTTGTCATAAATATTGGGCTGAAAAGCACTGGTCTATGGACAGAGTGTGATGCGCGTATTTAGCACCGAATGCAAGTGTCTAACTTTTGCCCTCTCGAGTATTTTGGCTTGTTCGAAAGATCAAACGAACAAGATAAAAAAAAATTAAACAAATTGATGAGAAATAAAAATAGGAAATCCAGACTAAGTGATGAACGAATGAAGAAAAGAAACTACAAAACATTTGACGAACAAAGAAAAAAGAAAATTAATAAAAATGTTGCGCCCTACACACAGTTCCGCCTGTGGCGAACGCTTCCTTCGCCATTTCTTAGTTACGCGAGCCTGTATAGATACACATATTTATACAAACATATATGTATATAATATTTTAATTTTTACATAATTTGAAAATTCCGAAATCCTTGACCCGTATTTAGTTTATAAACAAAGAAATAGGGCCCTTTACATCTTATTGGTATTATTATTTATTTTTTTTTATTATAGAAAAAATACTGAGATTTAAAAAAAAATCGTGCTGAAAATATATTCGTGAATTTTTCGATAATAGACAGTATTGAGTGATTTATTCATTTTTTTGAGCAGTATTGAGCAGTTTTTATATACATTGGTATATTTAATTTAGTAAATTTCGTCCGAAAAAAAAATATATAAAAACTTTTACATTTACAAATTAGCGCCATTGTGACTTACCTGCTGCTAGAGGATGTTCTGCTTATTAGTATTCGGCGTACGTTTATCATCTCTCACTCTCAGGTGTATGGACATTCATGCAACCATGCTATTTCTTGCAAATATTGTCAAACATAAAGTTTGTTGTTTATATCAGTTTATATTTATATCATCTGTTTTAAAAATTAACGAAAATGAAAAAATAAATCCCGCAAACTAATCTAAGACACTTCCTATGGTACGTCACTAAAAGGTGGCATTTGAAACTGTTTAATATTTAATAACTGATAATATTCTTATGGAATCAAATTTAATTTTTGTTTTGCTTTGATACTAAATTTCATAAATTTTATATTATTCTACATGGGCATACACACAAGGGGGTGGTCTTCGGGTTCGAATCCCTCCCCCAGGAATGGCGAATCATATATTTATTTAACAAAAAGCAAGCAATTGAAAAATCACCTTTTTATTAATAAAAATTAAATTATAATCAAAATTAAATTAATATATAAACATACTCCTCTCCGTACAAAAGTATTAATAATAAATTTGTCTCTCCCAGATCAATTTTCTGTGTGCGCGCCTGATTCTACAAGTCTATTTTCGTGTAACTACAGACTGTTGACTACGTGCTTTGTATAAATTTGAACAGATAATCACGTTTTGGAGTACACTTTCTAAGGCGAGACGTATTTTTTATAGTTCTTTTATGTCTAACTATTAATAAATTCGATCATCAGGTTAGATAACCATCATTAACTGTAACAAGTTAATAATAATCGAGAGTTAAAGGTGCAAGTCTCTATTATATGGTCGCATGTGTATGCATACGTAATAAGTTATCACTAGTATCCTAGCTAATAAGTTAATTATACATTATATCCCCAACCCTTGCAGCTGCGGGTTAGATTTGCGCAAACAATAGCTCTGTTTGCAGTACGCTTTCCCACTCGACCACCATAACTGATTGTTAATGTTAACCTTACGTCCAAGCACACATGTTACATATGTAATTTTTAAGTTAATTACCTGTGTTTATAATTTGGAACGCGTGGACACGACTAGTCCGTTGACTCGTGTCATATGCGCTTCACTATTTACATATGTCACCACTCGCATATGCTATTATCTATTTAAACGTTGTTTTATCGTTAATATGACATTTGGAGGATTATCTTTTGTTTTATTTAATTTTTAGTTGATACATCCCTTCTGTTAGTCGGGACTTGTTCACACAATCCATCAGTTATAGTATTTCCAAAATTAAATGGCCACTCTTGTTAAGAAGCTTAAAAATTCGGGTTTATGGCAGTAATCTTAGCTGTAAAAAGAATATAAGGGGAATTAAGGGCATTTTAAATTTAAATCGAATAGATGTAACACTAGTTCAATTGATACAGTTCGAGGATGTCAGGGAGAGGTTAGGCCTGTGCTATGACCTGTCAGTTGCGTTAGGTGACGACAGGGTACTCATGGACAGGCTGATACTCTTCCTGAGAGAATCGAACTTATTGTTTTATGTGTGAAGTCTTGCACCTTATTTAAATGTGTTTCTAGTTATTGCCTGTGATATTCGATGGTAATTGGCCCCTTTACAGCCTCTTACCATCACCCTGAGTCTATTTATATTATTTATTTGTGTTTGTCAGTGCAAGATTTCTTTTATTGAGTATGCGTATTTTTAATGATTTTATCTATTTATTTATTGTCTAATATATTGTTTTAATATATAGTCTAGTCATTTAAATGGGCTGCGTTAGGCGCAAATAGCCTTTGTTGCTGTGCGCCAAAAATTTTTAACTAACTAACTAACTAACTAGTTCAATTGAAGTTTCTTAAAAACCATTAAGGATATTTTCCAAATTTATAATCCTATTGTTTCTAAATTTTAGGGGTTGTTATACTTGTTTTTAAGTTAATTTTCAACGTTTATAGCGTGCATACATTAACAACATGGCTCTTTTGCGACCATTTGATTTTAAGGAATTCCTAATTTCTGTAGTGAAAACATCAGAATTAGGAATCAAGAAAAACCAACCATAGTTGTGTCTAACCGGTTTTGAGTTATCATTTCTCAAATATTTCCAAATTTTTGCACTGCTGGTTGTTGTTTTCGGTACAATTTGCTAAAGGTATCTCCAACTATGTAAGACCGAGACATATGTGTCAGTAAATGATATAGTGGGCGATTAAATCTAAGGCACGCGCCACTTCCACGTAACGGTTCAGTTACGGAGGCCACGAAGCGGGTTACGTTAATTTTACAACACCCCACACATAAAATAACATTCATTATCTACATTTGAGATTAACGATAGCAGGATAAATTAAATGCACTCTTAAAACTGAACAAAACTAACATTAAATATAAATGAACGAAAATTTTAAGAATATGACTTTACTGGCGGGACATTTTAGATTGGACATCTAAAAATTGTTCTGGCTCCCAGCTGAAGTTATTACCAAGCGGTACCAAGTAATCTTGGTTTGATTGTTACAATGTTCCATGTTTTTCTAGAGACTAAAGCTGCATTCAGAGCTCAGTAAATTAACACGCTGTGCGTTATGGATAGTTTTTAAACGAGTGCAATTGGTATGATCGGACAAGCTCGTACTATATCGCTCAACAGTAGTATAGCAACGACAAAGCACGAGCATGTCCGATCATACCAAATGACCTCGTTTAAAATTTATTCATAGCGTACAACGTGTTGATTTACAGAGCTCTGAATGCAGCTTTATAGGTTGTTCCATGTTTTTGTGTGACCCTTATAAATATTTATTTGTCAGGTGCGTATAAAACTGTTAACTCCTCTCTGAATCAGCCCTAGGTCTTTATAAATTTGTTAACAATTATTTTAGCGCACTGTGACACCCTATAATAACATGTTAAATGCGTTGTCAGTTACTCAATAAATTCAAAAATTTCCGCACCTGTCCTCGGCGCATTATGCATAATATCTGGACGTTGCGAACGGCTTGGTCACTGGTCATTAATAATTAGTATAGTGGGGTGGCACGTGTCCAGATTCGATCTACCCCGCGTGAAATAATTGCGGAGATACGCGAATACGGGTACATCTGGATGCAGCGAATGCCAGGTGGAGGTTTGAACATAGATTTCTGATTTTTGACAGAATAGTTTATAATCTGATGACCAATATATCAAAATGACTAAAGCTGTGTCAGTTAGTTGACTGTTCACTGTGCGTCGTGGATAAGTTTAGTCGATAGTTTTAACGTTTAAGGTAGCGTTTACAGTTATAAAAATTCGTGCTTTACGAATAGTGGTTCACCATAATATGGGTGTTCAACGCTTTTGGGTTATTTCCTTTTTACAATGTAATTGTAAGATAGTTCTTGTTTATTCTATTTTAAAAACTCTTGTAAGCCAATCATGACATTTCAACATCACAAAATTAATTTTCTTTTTGCAACAAACAATCTTTCCGTCATTTCATCTTTCATTCATTTTTTTAAAATATATCATGGAACAACAAAATCAGGTTAAAATTGGTTTTAGGTGTAGGGATACCACTTTTGTAAGTGCTTTTTACCGTTTGTAATAATATCAATTAAAACACACAAATCCGAGCACAAATACGCATTTATTGCAATGTCTATTTACAATCTGTCACATATATGTCATCACATTATATTTGCTATCGTTACATTTTACAAGTGACGTCCAAAAACTAGTCCTGATCCTAACATATATTTAACTTTAACGTTAGGAGCGTTATGTTCTACTTTCTTTGATTTACAGTAGTTAAATGCCGTAACGAAGCACGGGTATCCTAGTAATATCATATAAAGGAGGACCGTTCTCCTCAAAGGACGTTTGGTCACCTTATTTATACTGCAGAAAAGACAGCACACCAAGACAAACAATGAACAGCAGAGAATAAGAACGGACAACGGAAAAACTGGAACCATATTCAAGCTAGAAAAACCAGCGATGAATCGTGCCACATAACATTTTTTAAGGCTTTTTATCTACCTACAAGTCACAAGGACTCAAGTCAGGCGAATAAGGAGGCTGAGGAGCCACAGGAATGTTTTTACTGGCAAAAAACTCGTTTATTGAAATTGCTGTGTGATAAGGCGCATTGCTGAGATTTTTCTCATCCCCAATTCATTGGTCAAAATCTGATGAACTGTAGTGTGAGTCAAATTCAACACTTCCTCGATCATTCTGAATGTCAACCGACAATCTGAACGCACAAGATCCCGGATTCTGTCGGCATTTTCATCGGTTCCTCAAGATGAAGGCCTTCCGCTGCGTGATTCATCTTCAATCTCTTCCTTCTGAAAATGCCTTAAACCACCAAAAAACCTGGGTCCTTGACAAAACACTGTCTCCGTAGGCCTGCTGAACTTTTGCAAATGTTTTTGTTGCACTTTCCTCAAGCCTGAAGCAAAATATGATAGCACACCGTTGCTCGAAAGAATGTCACTCATTTTTAGAACGCACTAGAAAAAAATTTTTCACGAAAAAAATTGCTACGGACAACAAAATTACTCTAGCGAGCTCAAACTTGTACTGAAGGCGTATCACATGTACACCTGCTGCCTCTCCAAGTCCCTCGTACCAAATGTTACCAGATCAAACGCTATGTTGCCAGTCCGGTTACTTAATTTACACACCTTATATCTACCTAAGGAGTATGACATATTATAAATACAGTAATATCTAAAAAGGGTTAACAATATAGATCTTTTGATAAGAAGAAGTGGAAAATAATTGTTCCGGTCCTGCTCTGTCAACTCTGAAGACATATGGAAATGTAATTTGTAACATAATTTTTCACAACTTCCTTAATTTACTTGCAAGAAATTAAGATTATAATCTTAAGTGTTCTATGTCGCCAAGTGACGTTATTTTGCTAATTATATTTCTTTTTTCAGGTAAGATGTCCAGAAATAATACCAGAAATAAGTTCATAATTCCAGAATTACGGTAAAGTATATTTATTAACCAATTTCTTTTATCCAATAAAGTTGTCGAAGCAATCTCATACAATTATATTTTCAAAGCTTTTTCTGTTAAAACAAAATTTCTTTTGCAATTATCTTATTCATTTCCATGCAAATTTCTTCCTTGAAATTAGATGTATTAAGCTTAATTTTAATAGACAAGCTAGCCATAAAGTTCTGTGGAAAATATAATTAGTTCTTACTATAGCTAAATGAATTATTCAGAGTACCAAGAACAGAAAAACACTCTTAATATATTAATCTAGTCCTGTATGTTTGTATAAGGTAATCGTTTATGTAATCAAACAAATGATAGAATTGTATGGCTAATCTTTATTTGATATGGATTTAATTCTATTTTATTAGATTTTGTTTGTACAGATTGAATAGAACTAATACTCTATTCAAAAGCATTAGATTAGTATGTAGTGTTTGAATTTTTTAGACACAATACTTTTGTTGAAGTTTATTTAGTAATGCTAATAACAGCCATTGGTGAATAGATCGACAGTATGAAAAGACCTAAAGGTAGACCAAAATTAAGATGAATTATGTGCCAGACATTACGAAGGAATTACAGTTGGCAGAAAATAGCATAATTTAGGTTAAAATGTATGTGTTCTCTCATCGATCAATTTTCCACACTTTTTATGAAGATTCTTCCAGTTTTTCTTTTAAACTTCTAGAACTTCCTTTAAATATTTTGTCCAGTGGCGGTCGATGAAACATGTTTGGATATGCAATTAGTATGATCAGACAAGCTCGTACTATATCGCTCAACAGCAGTATAGCAACGACAAAGCACGAGCGTGTGTATTCTTTGTAATTGCTTACCCAAAAATGATTTTTCACTTGTTCTTCAATATTTATTCAGTTTTTCTAGAATGTTTTTTTTTCAACATCATTTTGAAAAGTCGACTTACATCGTTTTCTGGAGTATTATTGGCATTGAAGTAAAACTTTTCTCCATCTGCAATTGACGTTAAACTTAGCTGCTCTTGTTAGGTTTCTTTGTTGCCAGATGTATCCAAGTACTGCTTCTTTAATTTATACTACAGCTCCCAAACTTGAAGGTCCTCAAGTAACTTCATCTTCCTGCATCACTTTTTGATCACAAGCCCAATATTTCCCAAATTCACTAAGTCTTATCCCACTTCTGACACCAATTGTTAATAATTGGAAGTGATAGATGTTGCTAACCGTACAAAAAGGTTTGGTGGTGTTTTAGTACGATGATTTTTATTTTTGAAGTAGACGTTTCGCAATATTGAACCAAATGTAGCTTCATGTAGTAGCCATCTTATGACTTCAATTGGTCGGTCCATCGTTTGAGATAACTGTCTTTTATCCGACTTCCATCTACTATCCCTTAATTAAGCTTTCCACACCGTTTTCTCTTCTGGATATGTGTTAAAAGTATCAAATGTAAAGACCATAATAATCTATTACATTTTAAATGCATATTTTTATCCAAGTTTCGGCTATATCTATTTGGAGAATAAGTGAACAAGATGTGTTCAGCAGAAAGATAATTTTTGTGGGGATAAGAAGCCAAAACATTGTATAATGCCAGGAAAATTGAATACCCTGAAAAACGAAGAATCTCCTAGCTGTCTAAATTGAGGAGATCGAAGTAATGCATCATTTTCATGACAGTGTCACAGGCGCGGTATGGGCGACAATTGTGGTGTTATATTTGAAATTTTGAATTCGATAGCTGCGTGGTAAGCACGCATTCTTGACTTTCACAGTTCTATCTAACCTACAAATTTATACAAGTACTTGAAGTAATCAAGAATTTTATTAAATATGTCATCTAATCCGAGGAGATATCTCTTCTATATACATTTAAACTTACTACACGAAAAAATACTTGTAAATAAAGTGGTTATAAGTTCAGTTAAAATTTTGACATCAAATGCAGAGAAATGGCCATGCCCTACAGTGTGGATAGTACTGAAAATTGAATTTTCTGAACTTACACTACCACGCTAGTAACGCTGCAACGACCGCATCACGGTACAGTTTTTCTAAAATCTATTCTATTGGCTGAATTTATAGTACCACGCTTCCAACGCCAATATGAAAAAGATACTTGATATCCACAGATTTTTTTTTTTAAATGGTAGTGTGCAAGGATTGCCATGATTATAACCAAAGGATAATGCTCCAGAATAGTCATTTTGCTCCCTGGTTAGAAAGTTGCTTACGGAAAACGTGGGTTTAGTTGCCGCTGGCGGAATTTTCATCTTCCAATCATCATCTAAAGCATCTTCCAAGCATCTTCAGGCAAGCTCGAACATACATTATTTTATTTAACTCATTGGTACGTAGCAGGCTGGAATATGCGTGTGTGATTTGGTCACCATTTCAGAGTAAATATATTAAGATGTAAAGGTTGTCCAGACTAAATTTTTACGTACTGTTGAATACAGAACTACAGGTTTTTACCCTATGTATGAATCATCTAAAACAATATTAGAGCGATATTCTATTAGATCTCTTAAAGACAGGCGTGATATTCGTAGTTTATTATTTCTACATAACATATGGAACGGTGGCGTAAATTGTTCGGTCATCCTATCAGATATTTATATCAAAGTTCCACCTCCTGGAATGAGAATAAGAAATTATTTGTTTCGGGAAAATGCTGCTAGGACGGAATCTTGTAGGATGAGTTCACTGAATCGAATGGTCGCTCTTTATAATATTACTACTAAGAAATAATTTGTCTGATATCTTTTATATGAGTTTTGGCAATTTTCGAAAACTGATTTGCGATAGTTTGTAAAATTTGGTTACATGTTTTTTTTTTTATATATATGTGGGTATACATTGGACGTGTACACACATATTTTCCTTTTTATTTGTTTTTTAATTTCCTTTTTTGTTTTATTTACATTAAAAGTATTTATTTGAATATGTTACATACCTTATTATTTTGTTATTCTTAATATATATTTCTTGCTTATTGTTGATATTTTGTATATATATATATATATATATATATATTTATTTTATTTTTTCTACATGTGTAGATACTATTGTGTATACTTAATCTAGGGACACTTTTGGGACTTTAAAGTCTGTTGTATCCCCTATTTCTCAATAAATTAAATCTAATTATTTCCGAATTGGTCCACTGCTGAACATAGATATCCAAACTTTACATTACTTCTCGAAATCTGTTTTTTTGCCCATCGACGAATTTCCAGTAATTCTCTTAAAATTGTGTGTCCATCTTGTAGATAATTCATCTATATTTGTAGTAGAGTATTCCAATACTGTGTAAATAAGTCTTGAGCAAGAAATACTTAAAATTCCCTGTTTAACAATTCTTTCAACTAACAGAAATAAACAAAACGCGCAATGACGAACGTAAACGAACAATATATAGGCTTGCTTGTGAAACTGAATATCGAAGAACCAATTTTAATTTTCTATTCATGCTTGCTCGTTTGTTTCTGATTGCATACGTTCGTTCGTGTTTGTATTCGTTGTGTAGCGTTTTCATTGAACTTAATATCAACGGATTTCCAATGATGCGTTCATGAGAGGATTAAATTGGTCCTATTGATTATATGTTAATCCGGATAAGTGTTCCACTCAATGCTCACTCGCTACATTACCTTAATTATACACTTCAACTCTCCTAATTTTTAACTCCTACTTTTATTAATGTTTAATTTGCAAATTAAATTTTAGGTGAAGGTGGTCAAGACAAATTAAAAGTATTGCATAAGTTAATTTGATTCATCTTAAGACAGGACCATATATGGAAGCTGAACTCCATTACTTAATTGATATGTAAATTAACTGGCAATGAAAATTGGTTATAAACAGCATTTTAATCGTATTATATGCCTGTTTAATGAACGGCAATTTTCAGATAAATATAGATATTAAAATAGGTATTCGTAGATTAAATTCCATCATTTGAAACTAAGTTTTGAGATACTGGTAAAAATTTGATTTACCTGCATATAATCATAACTGTAATACTTGAATAGTGACATAATAATAATAATAACTTGCGCACACAGAGTTAGGAGCCCTTTTAGAAAGTCAAAAAAAAAGTGAATGAAAATATTAGTATGTACTTTAATTTAGTGACTTTATTGGTTATGGTTAGCTTTACACAAATCAAATATAAGTGAAGTGATTACTATTTTGAGAATTGGACTTACGTTAATGATGATGGTTTCTTCTGGAATTTTTGTTGTGCAAAATCTTCTATTATGTCCTCAAAGTCTAATTTTTGAAGGACTTTCTATGCACATGATTGACAAATTAGTAAGTCGCTACAAGAGCGACTTACTAATTTCAGCATACAACATAGTCGTTCGTAATTAATTTTTTATACTTTTTAGCCGGGAAAATGAGCGCTCTCCACTACAACTGGTGCCCATTAAGCAAACGAATATCCTTGTAGTAACTTCCACATTCGGGAAAATGTCTTATAATTTATCTGCTTTTATTAGAGTATGTAAGGCTGAGATACTCAAGTCCGCCGATTCACTTGCAAGGTTTTTTAATAAAAGTAGTAAAATTGTAGTAAAATTGCACTAAAAATTGAGCTCCTCTTTTTTCCTTGTAAACGATGACCTCGGTATTTTGAGGCCCCCATTAAGCTGGGCTGGTGCCCCATTACCCTGGGCTGGTGCCCCATGTGCCCTTATGGAAAAGACGGAAATAATTAATAATGTAGAAATATACAGAATTAAAAAAGGCTAATACCTTTCCCTCCATAAAGCCTAATTCTTTGATGCTTACATATCTGGAATAGGTACAGTAGGCGCGCACGCAAGATAGGACATCATATACCTATGCACCGATATGGTGTATTGGGCAATTTTTTAAACGTATTAGTTTATATATTATAAAGTTTGTGGATATAAATATATTGGATTGTTGAAAAAAAAAAAAGGTTCTGAACACTTCTTTTAGAGACAAGTTAGGAGTTTGAGTGCTACTCTGAATCAGGGAATTTAGACAGTGATATTAAATGTTTATTCAGGTTAAAATTTAAAATTAATTGCCTAAAGTATTGAAAACCTTTCGAAATTTATCGTAAAAACAACCAAATCCGGGTTTAATTAATTGATACTATGCACCTTTCAGTGCATCAAGGTTATATATACCTTCATATTTAGACTAAAGTTTACAATGACGTGTTCTGAGATCATATTTTGCGTGAACCTTGAAGCATTTTAAATCGGTGGTTAGCGATATGTTGCATCTGGAGCTATAATCGGATTACGACCTTTTTATAAGTATATTTGCTCTGAAGGGGCGTAGCATTGATGTTTGCAAAATATAGAGTTCCGTGTAAAATTTTTTAGATGGTATACTAAAAGGATTTAGAATTACCAATTTCTATAACCTCTCTCTTTACGTGATGACATTCAGATAACGTTTGATCTTACACACAGAAGAAGTTTTATTTCATTTTCATTACATAACCACTGTAATTATCTTCTTTTTCTTTCATGTACATACTTTACAGAACCATGAAATCAAAAAATATTCCTAGAAATTCAAAAATTCCAACGGTGTGTGCATCCGTTCGTGTCTTTGGAGTAATATCATAAGTCGTGGGGTACAGACCGCACTGTCATGTTGCGTTTAAACATTTCTTTAGTGCGCTCTAAACTAGATTATGGATGTCTAGCTTATGGGTCAGCTAAACACCAGGAGATACGACTTCTTGATACTGTATATCACACTGGGGTTAGATTGTCCACAAGTGCATTTCGCGCCAGCCTAATACCAAGTCTACTGTGTGAAGCAGGCGAACCGTCACTGTACAGTTGTCATAAAATTCTAACTCTGCGATATATATTCAGTGCCAAACCAGATCATCCTGCGTATGACTCTATTCTACAAAATAGGCATACACAGACTTATGACAGAAAATCAAGAGCCAATAAGCCTTTTGGGCTTTCGACACTTTGAGTGATATTGATTTTAACATGCCCGAAATGGCAAGTTTCGTTTTGTGTGCGCGTCGTCTTGTGAATCTCACATTAAACTAAGTTTGATAAAGATACTACGTTGCCTATCGAATATCAACATGAGTTACAAAGAACACTGGTCCCTAGGTTCGAGGATACTGTCATTTTTACTGACGGATCAAAATCCGGAACCAGGGTTAGGTGTGCGTTCGTTGTCTTGAATCCACGCCAACAGATTCCGTACCGTCTGCACTTATACCGAGCTGTACGCTATATTCAAGGCACTGTGTTTTGTTTCGGCATAGCAAAGACTTTCAAGTAATATCTTAATGGACTGTGAGCGTACAGTATCCAAGTCTCTTGAAGTACAGTATCCAAGATCCCGATCCAGTGCATCCTCTTGTACTAAAGATCCGGTTGCTACTCTACAATCTGAATGCTTAGGCTGTAAGGGTAGAGATGTTTTGGATATTGAGATATGTTGTGATATTAATGGTAACGAAGCGGCTGACGTAGCTGCAAAAGCCGCCTCCAACAGACCTATGTTTGTAAGTTTCATATTTCCAGATGATGCAAAGAGTTATCTGAAACATCTGGTGTTAGCGAAATAGCAACATGATTGGAACAGCATACAAAATATAAAGTTGAAGTAGATTAAAGAAGACGTTAAACCATGGAGTTCTTCCTGCAGGATTAATCGCAAAGAGACCACCATCACTCACCTACACTAGACCACTGTTGGTGGTCCCATGAATGCCTCCTTCGAGGTGAAGAGCCTATTTGCGAGACGTGTAACACAAATTTGTCTGTGTCACACATTTTTATCCACTGCGTACAGTTCAGTCTGTTACAACCACCCTGCGTCTGTTCAAATTTTCAAACACATTTTTATCCAACTTATTTGTGTTTTTCCATACAACGTTTCTTTTATTAAGTATGTGTATAAGATTTTATTATTTTTTTTTTTTTTCGCTGTGTAATTTATTTCTTTGAATATGTACTTTAGTCATTTATATGGGCTGTGTTAAGCGCAAATAGCTGTCGTTGTTGTGCGCCAAAAATTTTAACTAACTCTTTGGAGTAATAATCGTAGAATTTTGAAATAAAAAATTTCTAACCCTTTTAGTTTATATCTTTTTCCAACCATTACCTCCGTAAAATCACCCTATTATCGTTAAACAATATATCTACCTTCCTCGTCGTATTTCACCTAAAATGTCAGCCATCTTATTCTTGTAGTTACCTTAGTTAATAACCGTACAATTTGTAGGCGCAATAATTTTAGCAACATCCTAACCGAACTACCTACTATGACACATAAATCCTACTACAATTTGTCATAGTACAACGTAAATCAATAGCACCAATGGGTCTATTTAAAAAAATTATTGATGTGTAACGAAATCAAATTATTCATTACTCGATGAACATTATGTCCAATGATCCTGAATGTATGAAAATTATTCGGTTGCATTTTATTATTTTTTATTAAGATTTATGAGAGCAATTCTTGAACTATTTAGCATAAATTTAATACCTAAACGGACTTAAATATATACTAAAGAAATTTTTTGAAAAGTGGATAGAATGTTAAAAAAATATCTGGATAGTAAAATTTAATATCTGTCAACCAATTGGAAATCTTGTAGAAAGGAAAAATATCAACTGACAGAATACTGATGGACAAAGGGTTGTTCCTTAAGGTATGGCCTATCCATATCCACTTCCGCTGTTTTATCAAGATGCCGATGGGGCTTTAGTAGGTTTTCTCCCAAAAACGAGCGTTGGTAATAAGGTCAGGCCAAAATATGCGTAATATTCTACGCAAGCAGGAATTGAAGAACACTTGAAGACGATGGATAATGGTTCTAGAAGTTTGGCAACTCTCCAACTTTGCATAGGTCTTTTTTATCTACTCCTCTCTGGTATCCAGGTTTGTAGATGTCCTTTTCGGCCATCTTTCTTCCGCCTTCTATTTGCGAAATGACATATTTTCCAATTATATCATTTCTTATTCTGTCCAGTTTTGATTTTGTACAGCTCCTTCGCCAGAAATCCATTTCCGTAGCTAGTAATTTATTTCAGTTTCTGCTATCCACCATTGTTTTTATTCTGAAAATTCGTATCGGGTGGAAAGGTGTACTGCGTGAACTACGCTGAAAATTATAGACCAACTCAAAAGCGACTTCAGTGCGTTTTTATGTCAAACAATACTGCAAGATTTATGCCAGATAACATTAGTTGCAGAACAAATGCAAAGCTATATTTTTGGATCTGCATAAAATAATTATAAATCGCATTTCTGAATCCCCATTTTAATAGGGTTGTCTAAAATCCAATTCAAATCAAATAATATTTAAATAAATTAAATTCCACCTCCATTTAAATTACAAATCCACCAAAAAACCTTAACATCTGTCCACGAAATTAATTCAAAAATTTACGTGACTGCAAGTAAGTGCAAGGAATAATATCTCGTTGGACTCCATTAATTTGTGGTCGCGATTCATGTAAATGCACAACTGTCATAGCCCCCTTCGATGTCACGGGGTCAAGCTGGAAAATAAACATTTTTCAATGTTTTTAGCCCGCGGCGCGAGGCTATTCATATCCCGTACGGAGGCAGTGATTCTCAATAGAACAGGATATAAGCACCACCGGTTGAGAACTGGTGTAGGGGGTAGTTTACCCTTGAAAGATTAATGCATAATTTATGTAACCGTTTACATTTCAAAGTGACTTATCGAGATTACTCTAATAGATAATTTAAGGGATTATATTTCATTCATATTCACCAACATTTTATCTGTTTGTATCTACAACAAAATGTAAATATTGCGCATTGATAGTATTTTAACAGGTTTCGTTATTATGATCATACTTGCTTTTACAGCACACCAATTCTGTATCCTTAGTATTGCGAAGTCTTGACTCTGTCTACATCTTGGTTCACACCATTTGTCAAAAGTAAAGGATTCCACACACCAAAGCGGCCGCGGTGGCGGCCGCGGTGGCGGCCGCGGTGTCGGCCACGGTGGCGGCCACGGTAGCGATCAGGTCTCCTCACACTAACGCGGTGGGAGTGGCGGTAGCGGTAGCGATCAGTTAGTGAATCACGGTATATAGTTGTATGATAATATTGGACCTTGCTTGGGTTATTTCATTTTTCCCCTTTGGAATGTTAAAATTTAAAATTCCAACAATGAAACCATGGAAACGAATGACATATGTCAAACTTAAATTAATTTTCTTACATATTTTAATGACAAAAAATAAATAAATGGGATATTTGTATTAAGAATGACACAAAAAATCAAAATATAAAGAAAATGACATTTTAAAATGATATTAACCTTAACCAAAAAATGTTTGTTGCAAGTATGATTTACAAAGCTTAAACAAAACGGCTGAAAAGCATTATTTAAACGATGAAAGTAACTAGATTGCAAAATCTAGTTACTTTCATCCGCCTAATCGTTTGGAACAGACTTTACTATCAATTTCCAAAACTTTTCCTATTTCGTCCCACACTTTATTTATTTTCCTAATATTCTTGTAATCAGGATGTGCTAAGTCATACAAAATTAAATGATCCTTTACTGATCTATGATTTTTTCTGTTAAATTATCTATTTTCGACATTATTTTCTTAAATATATTCACTCTGTGGTATATAAACAATGAATATCGCGCGGCCTAACGCAACTTGTCGAGTTTGGCCGCCAGTGTTTGGTGATCGCTAGACTGAACGCTGCAGTCGGTGGCGTTCTCAGATAGCGGAACGCTTGTATGTGCGTGGTCTCATTGTATTGTATAGGTTGCGTTAGGCCGCTGCATTATCGCCACCGTGGCCGCCACCGCGGCCGCTTTGGTGTGTGGAATCCTTAATTCACTGGGGGAAAAAAAAAAAAAACTCGTATTTTCGACAAATTTAAGTGACACCCGCTGTTCTAACAAAATGGCGAATTTTGATCAAAATTGTGTTGAATTGCAAGGAAGAAGTTCCAAATCGACTTAAATCACAAAATAATCCAGATTTTAAGATATTGGATCTTGGCTTTTTCAATTCCATACAATCCTTACAACACGCAGCTTCGTCGAATACAATCGACCAACTGATTGAATGTGTACAAAATGCATTTAATGCATTAAATATACAAACCCTCCCAGCAAACATTTTTATACGGGCCAGTACTGTTGAAGCACATATTTCCCGGCATTGAGAGTAATGGGCCAGTACCCCGGTGTCCCCGTGGCCGTTATCTGGCCCATTGGTTTATCAATTGCCAGCCCAGCAGCGGTAAAGTGCAAAATAATCGCATTAGTTGCAAGATTTATTTCTGACGGACAAGTTCTTATATTATACCCACTCTCTAGTATTTCAAATGTAACATATGTATATTTACCTTATACTTACCCAGTATTAAAATAAATTAATGGTTAGGTGCAAAATAAATACTCATTTGGCCATTTCACCATCGTTGCTGGTAAAGTACTTCGTATAGGAGGAGTGCGAAATACAAATGTGGAGTACATTATTAATACTGGCATTGCAAAAACTGTTAGTGCCAGCTATTTACCAACAGAAAAAGCAGTTTGCCGGCATTCGGTCGATGGTGGAATGTTTGCTGGGCCTTGATAATGTTTTTCTAACAATGCAAACTTATCTAGAAACAACCATGTTAGCAAAAGGAGGGAATTCCTATAAGATTCCTCACATTAATAAGGCAAAACTTCATCGTAAGGGACGATTACAAACAACATTATCATGTTCCATACAAGCTGTGGAGACAACCACGTCCTTGTTAAATTAAAACCTTTTGTATTATTCTTTATTTTACTAGATATTTGTAACTAGTTCATAAATAAAATCATTCTAATTGATTAAAATTGTAAATGTATATAATATTTTCGAACGGAGGGAGTATTTGATTTTTTCTTGTAGGTCTAAACTAAAGCTGCATTCACACCTCTGTAAATCAACACGTTGTACGCTATGGATAATTTTTAAACGAGGTCATTTGGTATGTTCGGACATGCTCGTGCTTTGTCGTTGCTATACTAGTGTTGAGCGATATAGTACGAGCTTGTCCGATCATACCAATTGCACTCGTTTAAAAACTATCCATAACGCACAGAGTGTTAAATTACTGAGCTCTGAATGCAGCTTAACAGTTAACTTTTTATTTTGTATACCGCAAAATAAATATACAGTTGAATAGTTTTGTTTACAAAATTAATCCAATTAAAATACCAGATGTTAAGTTGTGGTTTCTAACGGATAGTTCAGAAATGATTTGGCCAACCACATTGTTTGTAACATTGGAAAATCAACCATTGACCAAATACCACTTTTAGATAATTACTTCGGTTTATCCTCTCTCAAAGGATTTCCCTTGAATCAAAAAGATTAAATAACCAGGTAAAGAAGAAGGGGTATTTTTGCATATTTACTAACATCTGTATAAATATATTTTAATAACTAAAATATAATCCTTTAATTTTTGGTTGAGTGGTCAGCTTAGAGCTAAATATTTGGTTGACTGCGATGCTTTGGGCGATAGGTCAAAGGTTATAAGCTCCCACTGAGTGGTCTAATTAGGGAGTTCTTTAGGGGTCATATTTTTTATTATTTTTAATAAACCACCCTATCTATTTTTGTTTGGGATATGTATATAGGGATATAATGTATGCTCCAATATAGTTTTCCATTTTGAAATATGGAATGCGGATATATCCAGATTATATTTTTGAAATTTATGACATCCGTGCAAAGTTTATTGTTTTATAAAGCCATTATTCAGAATATAATTTATGGATTCGTCATAAATTCTGAATTTGAAGTTTGCCATTTCAAATACAATTGTTTTCTTAAATTTAAGAAAATATTTTACCTTTATTGTTAAATTTTTGAAGTACAGCAATATGGCTATTTTCGTCTAACACTTTTACCTTTGATTTCAAAATATTGACCATAAGCGACCCGTCGATAGCCGACATTTCTCTCAATTGATAAATTCCATAAAAAAACACCAAAAAAAAAATTTTTTTTTTGTTTTCCCTTAAAGCGGTTTTAAAGTAATTTGGGCTTGAAAATTACGACAAAATTTTGAGTTATGGCCAAACAATATCATTGTTTGAGATTGCATATAAAATTTCTCGTATTGAAAATAAAATTTTAGAAGAATGTTGGAGAGAGAAAGATTAGGAGAATGTAAATACACCATGGATCATGAAGAGACTAGCTTATTTAACAACAAATGGCAGAACACCGGAAGACGCCCAGCAAACATTTTTATACGGGCCAGTACTGCTGAAGCACATACTCCCCGGCATTGAAAGTAATGGGCCAGTACCCCGGTGTCCCTGTGGCTGTTAGCTGGCCCATTGGTTTATCAATTGTCGGCCCATCAGCGGTAAAGTGCAAAATAATCGCATTAGTTGCAAGATTTATTTCTGACGGACCAGTGCTTATATTATACCTACTCTCTAGTATTTCAAATGTAACATATGTGTATTTACCTTATACTTACCCAGTATTAAAATAAATTAATGGTTAGGTGCAGAATAAATACTCATTTGGCCATTTCACCATCGGTGAATAAATTTATTTAAAAAATAAAGTTGACAATATCGTATTGGTTTTAAACTATTAATGAAGAAATTAACGTTGCTGTCGATAGAATGATGCGATATTGTCAACTTTATTCGTTGAATAAATTTATTCGGAAAATTTTTTTAAATTTATTTTCGGAAAAAACAGAGGCAGAAATTATTTTTTTCGGACAGAAACAAACCTATTTGTTTCTGTAGAACTCTAAAGAAATCATAATAACAAAATAAATAAGTAAATAACGAAATAAAAAATCCCCATTGTTAAGCAGCAGTATATTAACAATTCTATTCCTCTTCTAATTTTGTAAAAAAAGTCTTTGGATCAAAACTCATATTTTTGACCTGCTGGCCGTATCAAAAACCAAACATTTTTTGTGCGTCGACGCAAGTTACCGCACGCAAGTATGCATGTACTATAACTATGCTCATTTAACTTCGTGTGTTTGTTTTGTTGTCAGTTCTCGTGCGTTCAAAAAACGTTTCCGCATCCAATGTAACTGCACACTAACGCATTAAACTTAGAGCTCTGAACGATTGCTCGCGTTACCATATGATAAATTTGTTAGTGACAAAGAACAGTGCATAAGTCATAGTAGACTAATTTAAGAGCTCTGAACGCAGCTTTACAGTTATGACGTTTGAAATTACGTAACTAGGGTTTCGACGACTTGGTTATAGAATCATTCAACTCAAAATTATCCTTGTGGAGATAAGTAATAAAATACGGAACTTTTAAAACCCAATGCGGTCAACCTGGAATTTCTTACATTTGTATAATATCTAATATTTTCCACTTTGTGCACTTTTGCGGTGTTCTGAAACCACAAAACTGTGCATTATGATTCATTAATTATATTAAGACTACTTAAGAATCATAATCTAGTTAAGGGGCTGAAATATTATACAATAGAAAAATTTGCAGGTCACCTTTTGTCAATGAGATCAAAGAAACCGAAATTTGTGTTTTTTTAACGCATGTTGAAAGATTTTTTTGGGTATTGTTAAAAAGACAGATGTTCCATACAGCCGGTAAAGTTCCCGACTAAAATTTACTTATCTTTAAGGTTACTGAGTTAAATTTATAAAATTAATATTTCCTTATTCCGGTTTCCTATGTTTTAATGCAATTCTTATTTTTGCAAAATTTTTAACAAATAAAACCTGTATTACAAAAAGTGAAATTTACTTTCAAGGCGTCTAAAATTCTTGATAGACACGATTGGAGAAATTCATTAGACGTATTTTTTACTTTCACTATTTTGCTAAAGTATCTTCTGCCATGAATGGATAAATTTCTTCTTTTCTTTATTTTAAAATGTTGAAGAAATATTTATTTGAAATATCTGTGAAAGTTATATGGGCTTTGCTTACTCTTTTACGGAACATATGAACAGATTTCTTTGGTTTGCAAGACATAAAAGACTTGTTTTATATTTAAGGTCTTCTAAACCAGCGTTTCCCAACATTTTTTCATGTTGGACCGGCAAGCTAACTAGAAAAAATTCGCAGACACAAAGTAATATGTATCGCAAAAGTTTTATATTTTTTATTGCTCTAAATTTTTTTTTAGACAAATTTTTGGCTTAAATCTAGTTAAAAGAAACGAATTTTAAAAAACTATTTTCGGTCAATTTTTCTACATTTTAAGAGCTTTCTTTTGATATCCCACAATAATTTTTTTTTTTAAATAATATTTTGCAACGACACAAAAAAATCGATATTTTTCGAATAACTAATCTGTTGAAATATTTCGATTCCCATCAATGTACATTATGGAGATTTTTTCAGATTCTTAGATCAACCCCTCTGGAAAATATGGTGGGGGAGAAACGTTTTTTTACATATTTTTGGCGAAAATCACAAAAAAAATTTTTTTTGAAAAATAAAAATATGCTTGTTTATCCACGCATTAAAATGTTTCATTTGATACCCCACTCAAAATTTTAAAAAAGTATTTATTTTCTCAGTAATTACATACAGGCTATTTTAACATTTAGGCGGAACTGGATTTTAAAATCTAGTAATTTTTATCTATTAATTCGAACTTTTGGTCATTTTGTTTAAGCTTTGTAAATCCTACTCACATTGCAAATTCTAGATTAAATTGATTATCAATATAAAATGTCCTTTTCATTGAATTTTAATTTTTGGTTATTCTTAATAAAAATTTCCCAGTTATTTATATTGTCTTCAAAATATGGAAAAATGTATTACTATTTATGACATATGTCATTCATTTCCATGGTTTCACTATTGGAATTTTATATTTTCACATACCAAACGTGAAACACGAAATAACCCAAGCAATGTCCCTTCTCGTGACAACCTAAAAGAAATTTCCATTTAGTTCCGCCTAATCGTTTGGACTGTATCTGAGAATGTGTTTTTTGAACTGTCAGTATTTTTCTTATATGTGGGTCAAAGAGTTGTATAAGCTTGCTATATTTCCACATTCTATGTTCATCCGTTTGGCTACAATTTCTACCGTTGTCTGGACGGTAGACAGACAGATAGACACATGAGTGACGTTATAAAGGATTTTTGGTGGTCATATCTACAAAACCCTAAAAACGTAGGTTGAACGTTTAGAAGTGTCTATATGTCAAACAAAGTTTGATCGGCAATAGTTTCAAAAGTTGTATTGGGTCGGATAGCTTTGGAGGTTTGAAGGAAGTTTTGTGTTTTACCTTATACTTTTTACTGTCAATGCTATGCAAAAAAACCGTAGTGCTTAGGAGAAATGCATATTGTCGAACAGCCTTTAGTCTCTCGATACTGTCGCAAGACCATGTTTTCCCGGTTTTAGGCACGTGCTGTAATTTTCACGACGGTTGATATTCCACCTACCACTTCAACAGTTTTAATTAAATTCGTACTGGTTTTATTTATAATTTTCATTGAATGCGGAAAC
This sequence comes from Liopterus haemorrhoidalis, assembly GCA_963971575.1. NCBI lineage: Eukaryota > Metazoa > Arthropoda > Insecta > Coleoptera > Dytiscidae > Liopterus > Liopterus haemorrhoidalis. The sequence goes on from OZ020615.1 coordinate 3,505,061, forward strand.
CCATATTCGCGTGGCCAGCATGTTTGTCCTAAAAAAATGTCCGTTAATAGCTAGAGCCCACATATCAATAATTTAATAACAATGAATTTTGTGAATAATTTTTGTAATGAAGTGCAGCTTGCCCGGGCGGCTGTTTACCTGTGGATTCAATATGCGGGTGCTTTGTAACGCCTTGTCAACATCATATGCCCACTGTGCAAACTCATCTGGCACACAACATATGACAACGTGATTTAACTGTGATTAAAGGGCAACTAAACCAAAACAAAAACACACCGGTTTTAAAAAAACTGGAAAATGTGCTTACTCGAAATATACAGGGCCTAGGCCAGGGGTCGGCAACCTTTCAGTGACAAAGAGCCAAATCTATATTGAAAACAAAAACAATAACATGGAAGAGCCGCTAAAAAATTTATGCTATATTTAAGAAAAAACGTTAAAATAAATTAATATTTACTTATACATTTAGTTTGTGATACCTATTGCACTTGCCAGTATATTACAATATAATAATTTTTTGACTGGGACGATTGTTACTTGCATAGTGTTCGATAAGACTTCAATATTTGGTAAATATTCAGTAATCTTTAACTTAAGGCAGCACTCAAGTTTCAGGTCAGTAAGATTACTTCTTAACTGACTATTAATTTCTGAAATGTGAAAAGACTTGCTCAGAGCCGCAGTAAGGAAAACTTGCGCTAGGGGCAGAGCCGTGTTTTGGCGCCCTTGGTAAATAAAAACAAGGTTCTTACCTCTCAAAATTTAACTGATGAGCCAAAAAAAAGGTCCTTACCTCCAAAAATGCAAGTGATGAGCAAAAAAAAGGTCCTCATCTTTCTTCACAATGGCGCCCCTTAGCAAGCCCGTCAGCGCCCTTTTCCGTGCCGCTTTTAGTGCGCTAGGGGCCGTTGCCCCCTCCTCCGCCCCCTTACTGCGGCTCTGGACTTGCTCACAGTAATGTGTGGATCCGAAAATTGTCAGTAGTCCAAAAGTATAATTGTTTAAATGATTGAACGATTCAGGAAGACGATTCCAAGCTTCGAAAACAACTTTATCTACATCTTGAAGATTGCGAATTTCGGTCCACTTATGCTGGATAAAATGAACTTTTCTCTTTCTAAACTTTCCAGTTCAGAATTAAATTTTAAGAAGATATTAATCCATAAATCTTTGGATTTCAAATCCAATCATTGAAGTTCAAATTGTACCTGATTAATCAATGGGAATGGTGATAGATGCTGCATATCTGCTTCAATTGGTTTTGTCAAAAGAGCTAGTGTAGCTTTATATTTTCTACACTCTTTAAATCTATTTCCAAAAGCTTCTTGCATGTTAACAATAGTTTTTGAACGTTGTTATTGTCCTTATGTTTTTGAAAATTAAAAAAATGTAAAAATATTTCTGCACGTACATCATTCATCAGAAATTACTTCTTCTAAAAGGGAATATGCAGCTACTTGGGAATTTACCGGGCGTGATTTGCGCCATAAAACATCCTGAACAATACAAAACCTGTATAGTACAGGCAGAAAGTTGACAATTAAAAAATAAATTATATTAAAATAAAAACCAACCAATTTTCAAAGAGCCACAATATTATCTAAAAGAGCCGCAGGTTGCCGACCTCTGGCCTAGGCCTACGGGGGTATGGTCTAGGGCCCGCTTATATAAGGGGCCCGTTCGCCGGTCTTAATTTCATTTTGTATAGTTAGTGATTTTATAAAAAAATAAATAAATAAATAACAAAATGAATAACATTAACATTATAAATATACCAGGTAATTCATATTTCAGACGAACTTCTGGTGGGCATTATAGAATTTATGTATGTAAAATGTATTGGGTTGATGCAAAATTAACGACAACTTTTTTACTTGCCCGACCTTAATATATAAGGGGCAAGTATTATAATCGCGAAAATTTTCGATGTCGAGATTTTGACCGTTTCATGGTCCAGGGAATCTAAAAAACCTATTTTCGAAGTGCCGTCCGTATGTGTGTGTGTCTGTGTGTATACACGATAACTCAAAAACGGTTTAACTTAAAGAGTTCGTTCTGGTACTAAAAAATTCTCCTAATAATTGGGAAGAACCCTATTGTTTTTTATTAAAATCCGAAACCGGAAACGGAAGTTATTAAACTTTAAAATATAAATAAATTAGTAACTAGGAAACCAAGCCTTGGACAAAAATTTGTATAGGACATAATTTGATGTATTTTTGAAGATTTACCTAAATCTTCTTTTAAATTTAAAGAAAAAAAAAATTATCTATTTTTTTTATTATTATTTTTTTTTTTTATGGGAGGGCAAGTCTAGCTGAGGTCTCCCTACGCCACTGGTTTTGTATATAAGTTTGTTCAACAAAATAATTGTTGTATGGAGACGATCGTATATGTAGCTGTATAGAGCCAGATAGACGTCGCTGTTGATATTGAATTGCCGTTTGCTGTTTTTGTGCGGAATCCACTTCTGTTGACGCTCATCATCTTCATTCCACCAAAAGCAAATGCTGTTTGCAATGATCTCGCAATGGATGATTCCGCTTCTGTCCCACCATACACACCACATTGCCTTCTTACTGTGGACAACTTTTGCTATTCCTTTCGGTGTTTCACCCGGAGATACGCAATCTTACATATACAAAATACATAATAATGTTCGATTACCGATCGGCATTTGTAGTAGAAAAGCCTGACGATTTCGTAGAAATCTGCAGTGGCTCAATCAGATAACTTATAACCAAACATTACAATAATGTTGCGTTGAGAGTTATCGGGTTAAATGAAAAACAGTAAGAATTTTCTTTATACAGTAAGTCGCACGCCATATGTCCATTTCTAAAAATTCCACCTTGTAATTCAACACGAATACCCGACCTTCGAAGTTTTTACATAGTATTTTAGCACCATTTTTAAAAGTTTTTAACAAAACAATAATTATATAACCATATAAATATTTATATACAACTTTCTCCACCTGGAGAATTCTTTAAATTGTTTGTCTCGTAAAATATTTACTTTAAATTTAATAACTGGTATAATTAAATTAAAATTAGAAAATAAAGACCAAAATATTTACAATGCCATTATCTAAGGTACACATGATAACAATGTAAGAGATGTTTAGTAAATAAAGGAATCTTTTTATCGAATAAAAGTAAATAAACATATAGATAATGTATTTAATAGAACCGTGGAAGTATGCGCTAAATAATAAGATTAATAACCATGTTTAGGACTACAAAGTGTCCTAAACATGAAATCGTGAAATCGTGTTTATTCCTTTATGTTACCGGTACAAAAATACAGTAATTTTTTTTAATTGCCTTACGTTAGGATCGAATATTCGGATGCTCAAATACTCCATAAAATTCAGATTCCCATCAGTTGACATTATTGAGATTTTTTTCAGATTTTTAGTTTAATCCCTCTGGGAAATAGGGCGAGGGAAAAAAGTTTTTTGCAAAAATTCAAATAACAAAATTGATTTTTCAAAAATAAAATTTTGTTATTTTATATATTCAACGGGCTTCTATTGATATTGCACTCAAAATTGTTCAAAAATAAAAAATTCCTTTGGCTCCTATGAGGAGCATAGGGCTTCCACAAAACTCTTCCAGCGTATTCTATTGACCGCAAAATGTTCAATCTCCAGCCACGATTTTCCATTATTCCTCGCTTCTTGACTAATGGTTCGTCTCCAGGTTGTTTTTGGCCTTCCGATTTTGCCTGTGACTTGTGGATTCCAATCCAAGGCCATTCTAAGCACGCTAATCCGCTCTCTTCTCAGGACATGTCCATTTCCACTTGCGCAATTTTATTTCCTTCTGGATATCTGTTTGGTTTGTTCGTTGCCATAGCTCTGCGTTAGATATTCTTTTCGGCCAGAACACTCGGATGATTCTGCGGAGACATCTGTTTACAAAGGATTGCAATTTGGAAGTGATTAAACGGGTAACCTTCTAGGTGTCATATCCGTAGAGTAGCATGGATTTCACATTTGTGTTTCTTGATTCACATTTGTGTTAAACAAGCGCAGCTTTGTGTTTCTTGAGTTATAATTGGATCTCCAGAGAGCATTTAACATACCGAAAGCTTGCCTGGCATTGTTCAAGCGTTACTCACTATCCAGCATTGCTCCTCCATCTTTTACAATTATGCTGCTAAGGTAACAATTCCTATATACATCATCAATATCTTCCTGGCCATTTTTTAACTGTCTTATGTTGGTGGTGTTTATGCGCAGGGTTTTTGTTTTATAGATATTAATCTCGACATACAAAGGCGCTTAAATTAGATCAAAGTTGCCGCATTAAGGCACCATTTTAATGATATCTTTGTATTAAAAAAAAAGCCGACCGGCGTAGCGTAGTGGCAACACATGTGCTCTGCGTTGCGAAGGTCTCGGGTTCGAATACCGTTCAGGCAAGGAAATTTTCTCAAATAAAATTTGTCCTGGCTAATTGCCACAGTAGCAAAGGCCATTAAATTAAAAAAAAAAAAAAAAATACGTAGGTTACTAGATATGAACGAAAACGTAAATTTTCCGGATTTTAATTTTAGCTCATAACTTCCACAATTAAAATATTAAGTAATTTTGGTGTGCACTTTTTCAGGCACTTTTTCATGGTGAATTTACAGAGGTTCTCAAGTTGTTATAAATATATATATGAGATGTATAAATTAAATAACCGGACTGATTTTTAAATTTTTATTCGAATAGAATTACAATTCAATATTGTCTCCCTCAAAATAACTTCCTTGGGCAGCCACATAGCGCTGGAGACGGTTCTTCCAATCCTCATAGCAGTGCTGGAATTCGGATACTGGAATAGCTTTCAGCTGGTCGAATATGGACGTTTGAATGTTTTCGAGTGTCCCAAAATGACGTCCCTTGAGGTGATTTTTCAATCTTGGGAAGAGGAAAAAGTCACAAGGACTCAAGTCAGGCGAATAAGGAGCCACAGGAATGTTTTTACTGGCCAAAAAATCGTTTATTAAAATTGCTGTGTGACAAGGCGATTTTTTTCATCCCCAATTCATTGGTCAAAATCTGATGAACAATATTGTGAGTCAAATTCAACTCTTCCTCGATCATTCTGTCAACCGACGATCTGAACGCACAAGATCCCAGATTCTGTCTACATTTTCATCGGTTCTTAAAGATGAAGGCCTTCCGCTGAGTGATACATCTTCAATCAACTCTCTTCCTTCTGAAAATGCCTTAAATCACCAAAAAACCTGGGACCTTGTCACTCATTTTTTGAACGAACTAGAAAAAACTGTTTCACGAAAAAAAAATCGCTACGGACATCAAAATTACTCTAGCGATTTCATGCTCGTACTGAAGGCGTATCACATTCAAGTCCCGCGTTCTAAATGTTGCCAGATCAAACGCTATGTTGCCAGTCTGGTTACTTAATTTATACAACTCGTATACATTTTTATTAATACATATTTGTTTATATTTTTCCCGGTATACGTTTTTGAACTCGCTATAGATTTTCTGTGTGTGGGTCAAAGATTTGTACAAGCATGCCAAATTTCAACTTTCTATGTTGAGCCGTTTGGCAATAATTTCTACCCAACAAGCTGACACATGAGTGACGTTATAAGGATTTTTTGATCATACCTACAAAAGCCTAGAATTAATTTTCTTTAAACTAAAATTTCTAGCGTTTAGCCTTTATTTAAATCAAATTTGTCCGAGTTTCCTGAAGATGTGTGTAAACGATGCTCCACTTCCCGGCAAATTCTACCCCGTCCCTACTTAAGAATCATCCTTATTACTTATCTTGTATCTCTCAAGATACCCTCGATGCACATAAAACAAATTTTACGAGTTCCTAACTATTGCAATCACATGTGATTATAGTACGCACGCGTACTAAAATCTTTTGAGAGTTGTGAACGGACGTCCTGGCCTGTGGGTCGGGCAGTACGTTTTGGAGTGGGGTAAACTACTGAGTTCAGTGACGCTATTACTTGCTCTGGTACTTAGTGTTGGCGAGCACTAACGTCAAACGCTTTAAAAACTTCGCGCGATCGCTCATCGAAAAGAAATAAATAAAATTATTAAAAATAGAAACAGTGTGACAATTTAGTGACTGAATAATGTGGATAATTTGTGACAATTTGTGATGTTAGTGCCAAAATATAACATTTAGTGCAAGACTTGGAATATTACAATTTAATAACAAGTGTTTAAGTAGAAATTTTGGCGGAACAGTTCAAAAAAACACTTATTCAAAGGACTTGAAATTAAGTTTGATCCTACAGATTGGTGGTCAGTGATTTTTAAAGTGTTAAGACTATTTAAACTTAAAAATTCGAACAATATAAAAATATATATTTATTTGAACAAGTGTCATTTATAAACTTAAGACTGGTGGTTTCGCGTTGTTGGGTTTCTTCATAATAACCCCATGTGTTGTATCTAAGTGACATCCTGTTCTTTTTTTCGGTCTAGACAATGTTTTGTAAAATGTGCTGGTGTTAATTTCTTTTTTTGAAAATGTTGGCGGTAAGAAATTGGTTGATGCCGGAGCGTAAGGCTCCGGATACTCCAAACATAAAGATGCGCATGCCGGAACAATTACTCCGGAGTTTTAGAAGGAGATCGCTCCGGGTTAAAAGGACCAAATCTCTTGTACTTCAAGAAAAAAGGAAATCTGGTGAGTGCTATTGGATAAGAAATATAGAATGACAAACCTGAAAGAATCAGATGAAGATTACTGATTTAATTAACAAGGTCGATGTTAAAATTATCGACAGTTTAACTAGCACAGATAATTTGTATTGTTTTAACTAAAATACTTGAATTTTGAACCACTTCTTGTGTAATTGTTGACTCATTTACCTTGTCTGCCTTTTTGTTACACCTGATAATTTTTTAATTTATGCTTTTTTAGATTCTTACGAATCTTAATTTTGGAACTAGACATACGCGAACGGTTAAAAAAAACTAAAATTCAGAAGTTTGTACACTCTGTTAACATCCATATATAAAATAATATATTCGAACATCTAGTTGGTTTTTGACCTCTGGCACTGTAAACCTCGTGGCCGGCATGACGTTTTACTGGTCTTATTATTCTCCCTGTAATCAGGTAATTTTTAAATAATATTCTAGACCGAGTTGATCCCTAAGCTGACTTGTACTGGGTAATTTTTAAATAATATTCTAGACCGAGTTGATCCCTAAGCTGACTTGTACTGGGTCGAGAGGAGAAAATTTCGCGAGGACCAAAATTAAAACTCGAAGCCGAAACTATAGTTAATAAAATAAATAAATTTAAGAGATATAACAAAATGTTTTATCCAAAAATAATGTTAGTTGATGTATAAATTTTTACCGACCGCTGTATGTATAAGGGAGGTATTGTGATCATACTGATTTTGACATTTCGGGATTTCAATGAATGTCCTCGAATTGAGGTCTCTACGTACCATTTTGATTATTTTTAGCATGATATCTGTCTGTTTATCTGTCTGTCTGTTGTCTATCGTCTGACTGTCTGTCTGTCTGTCTATCTGTCTGTCTGTCTGTCTGTCTGTCTGTCTGTCTGTCTGTCTGTCTGTCTGTCTGTCTGGTTTGATCCACGTGAACACTTGTAGACCATATTTACGACTACACTGATTTTTATGAAACTTCATATTTAAGCTTCTGACATTAATGCCATGATTTGATCAATTGTTTAGGGTTTTGTAGGTATGACCAAAAAAACCCTTATACCGTCATTTTGTCGTCTGTCTGTCTGTCTGTCTGTTCGGTAAAAATTGTAGCCAAACGGCTAAACCTAGAGAGTTGAAATTTGACATGCTTATACAACTCTTTGACCCGCACATAGGAAAAATACTAAAACATCTAAATAACATATCCCCCTAAAAATATAAACAAATTTGTGCTCATCGAAAAAAATATATATATTTTTTTTAAATTCTGAGTAGTGTATCAAATGAAAGCCCTTAGTACGTGGATTAACGATCAAATTTTTATTTTTGCAAAATAAATTATTTTGAAGGGATTTTTGCCAAAATTGTGCAAAAAAAATTTTGTCCCACACCCCGTAGCCCAGATGGTTTAAACTAAAAATTTGAAAAAATTCTAAGTAATGTACATTGGTGTGAACCGGAATAGTACAACAGGATTTTTTGATCAGATTATGTTTTGGGAAAAAAACCCATTTTTTGTATTTTTTTGTTAATAATGTACACAAGTTATACTTATGTAACACGCTAAACTAGAAGGTGTATCTTGGTGTAGTGGTTATGGTGCTGGCTTCTTACCGAACTAAATCAGTTCGATCCCTGCGAGAGGAGACAATATTATTTTTTGTTTTTTTTTTTTTGCATATTTATTTTGTTTAAATTATTTTTTTAAATTCTAATTATATTTTGGCAAGTAATGCATTTAATTTTTAAAAACGTAAATTTAATATCCAGTGGAAATTGTTGAAATTGAATACACGAATCAGAAGCGTAGCTTATAATAACCAAGGAAAGCCACAGGCGCAATTTTCCAAAATCTTAATGAACCTTGCTATATATAAAAAAATTAAAAAAATACTGCACATATTTAGAAACCTAAATAATGGTATTAGGCATTCGAATTAAAATTAACAAAAAAAATATTTTAACATAAAATTTGTTTTGGCATACCAAATAATCATCATTCACTTATTAAATACCTGCGAAACCCTGAAATGTGTAAAAATTCACACTTCACATCAATTTTTTATAAAATAGAATACAGATATTAATTTAAAATTTCTAGTGAAATCTTGATTTACTTCGTGGGCCACAAAAATCTTTAGGCGACCCGGCGTGTCTTTACCTCTTAACATTCTCTACATGTACTATTTCATAAACAATATTTTTATATGTCTCTGACTGACCTTTTATTTTATTGTTACTTTAATCGTGAAGTTCGTCTAATTCTAATTATATTTCCATATATATCACCAGTGGGCGTTTTTCTTCTTGTATGCGGTAGGTGAAATCCTAATACTCCAACTAATTATAATGAAGGGTTTCGTAAGTAGGTGTACGGTCCCCATTCATCCGTCCAGCTGACATCCTATACATAGACTCGTGTACTATACTCACAGCTGTTTCGTCGTCTTAACAAAAGACGTAAAAAATAGGAAAAACAAATATTTTTATCAAATAATTGGGTGTCACCCCATGAAAAATATGTTTATCAAATGAAACCACTGTAAGTGTTGGGAGGGGGGGGGGGCGGATTTTAAAAGGTGTATATTTTTATCAGTGTATTTTTGATGACTACCGTTTATTATATTGACAAAGTCATAAAATACAATGGGAAATTTAGGGTTACGATTTTATGTCAGATAAACGATTGAAAGGGGTTGAATTGACTATTTAACCAATTTTATTGCCTGCTTAATACTGTATAAATACAGGAATTGAATGGGAAATTACTGTACCACTTTTAGGGTTTTGTAGGTATGACCACCAAAAAACCCTTATAACGTCACTCATGTGTCTGTCTGTACGGTAGAAATTGTAGCCAAACGGCTGAACATAGAAAGTTGAAATTTGGCATACTTGTACAACTTTTTGACCCAAATATAGGAAAACTATAGAGAGTTCAAAAAAATACAGCGCGGGATAAATATAAACAAATATGTATTTAATAAAAAAATTAATATTTTTTCAAAATTTTGAGTGGCATACCAAATGAAACCTCTTAATGCGTGGATTAACAAACAAATTTTTATTTTTGAAAAATAAATTTTTTTTTATTGGATTTTTGCCAAAAATGTTTCATAAAACTTTTGTCCTCCAACCTATCTCGAAAGGGATTGATTTAAAAATCTAAAAAAAAATCTCCGTAATTGGTAAATTGGTAATTGGAACATTGATGGGAACCGATATAGTTCAACAGGAATTTTTGATCAGATAATTTTTTCGAAAAAGTCGAAGATTTTTTTTTGTCGTTGATAAAAAAAGGATTTTTATAAAAATTTATTGTGTGGTATCAAAAGAAAGCTCTTAAGACGTAGATTACGAAACGATTTATAGTTTTTAAAATTCGTTTCTTTTTTTTTTTTTGCTCGAATTTAGCCAAAAATGTGCAAAAGTTCTTGTCCCGCACCCTTTTACCAAAAAGGGTTAAACTAAAAATCTGAAAAAATTATAGGTAATGTATATTGATCTGAGCCGGAAACGTACGAGAGTAATTTTTGATCAGATTGTGTTTTGGGAAAATATGGCAGTTTTTGTGTTTTTGAAAAAAAAATTATTTTTTTAATTCATTTTTAAATTATGGCTAATAATGTTATAATTTTTTTATATTTATAGCTAAGATAGTGCGTGTAATTTTTTGGAATTAAAAATATTAAAAAAACAATATATTTTTTTTAATGCGAACTGAGTTACTCACCACACTACACTCTACACTGTAAAATATTTCTTATTAATCTAACTAAGACTTGAATACGAAGCAAATGCAGAAAAAAATCTGGGATATTTGGCAAATTATTTAAATTTTGTTTAAAAAAATTAAATGGAAGCTCTTAGTTCTTAAATAACGAATAAAAGTGATTATCAAAAAAACTGTTGATTTTGATGTGATAAATATACCTAGACATCCAGTATTATTTTGGCTTCTTACACCTATTAAATAGCTACAAAATCCTGAAATATGTGAAAATTCACACTCCACTTTTTTTTATAGCCATAACTTAAGCTTGAAATAAAATTACTACTCAGCATATATGGTCCAGTACAAAAATATGTTGAGAATTTGAAGAAATGAAGATAATACTTTTCTCCAGGCACGCACCCAGGGGGTTCTCGGGCTTGGCCTCCCCCCCCCCCCCAAACACCCAAAACTTACGTTTATAAAGGACACTTTGTTCATGTTACTGATAAAGCTCGACCCAAGAAAATTTCTTGACTTCTGAGCCCCTTTAAGGAACATATTGTGTTTGTTATTAATAATAATAATAATAATAATTAATTAATTAATTATAAATATTGATTATACTTTCATTATTTACTTGATTAATAATCACTTTTCTATAAACTACCATATTTGTTGCAAATATTTTTCAATCAATCATATCTTGATAAGTTTCTCTGTTGACAACCTACTTATTAATTATTAATAACTAATAATTAATAACATTCTTTCAATATACAGAAATAACTTTCCCGTATTACTGATTTCAATTCTTATCAAATATTTAGAGCGTGTAAAATCATTTGCTTTATAATTTAAACCAAGTTGGTTACCTTATCAGTTAGTTAACTACCTTATAGCGTGTTCTATTAATTTAGTTACACTGATAACACTAGATTAGATATATTGAAGTTAAAGAACATATGATCCAAAGTAACGCAACAAGATTAATTATTTGAATTGATTGTTAAAGTTTAAAAAATTGCACCAAAAAGTCGTAAAAACCACCAGGCGCGCACTCAGGATTTTTCTTGGGGGGGGGGCTTTGAGAAGGCGCAATTAATTTAAAGAGTAGGATTCGGAAAGTTACTCGGAAACAAGTACTAGACAGATGCACTTTATTGTTCAAAATGTTGACCTAAAAGGAAAGGTCCTCACTTCCAAAATACAAGTGATGATCCAAAAAAAGTCCTTGCTTCCAGAATATGATAAAACCACGTGTTTTTGAAGCTCTGGGTGGGGGGGGTCTCAATCCTATAAGCCGCAACCCTTGTTGCGTGCCTTAAATCCACATTCTTTACTTTTAGAAAAGCCATGTAAATGTTTTATCACAAAAACACATACTCGAAAACAATCTTAATAAATTTAAAGAACGCGCGCTCTTTGGTGAGGCGAATAAGACTGTCCATCGCAGAAAGGCTGAGAACGCATCAAGCACTCTGTACGTCACCGCTAGTTTACAAATTTAAATGGTGGAAACTTTGCAAATATCGTCATTCCTACAAATATCAAAAGAACCATATTTGTATATCTGAACAAAATTTGGTTCACGAGCCATATATTGGCTTTGGCAATGGGCATTATCTGTCTTTGGCAGTGGTATAACTATGGGCTCGCAACCCTCCCCCCCCCCAAGCCATTTAGGGGCCCATTGAAATTCTAAATTACGTTTTTGATTTGTTTGTTCTCCCTAGGTAAAAGTTAACAAATGTATTAGTAGTCCCAAATAAATTTCTGTGTGTGGGGGGGCAAAATATGAAGTTACGTCACTGGTCTTTGGTCATTGTCAATCTGCAAATTGTGCAATTTGCTTAGATCGTTGGTATAAAAGATACAGATAGACAGTGAGACGCAGTATTAGTCGGGTTGATTTTAAACCTCATAAATTCTTTCCATATTGATCTGTGCGTTTCCAGATATCTTGTAACCAATGATCCCTCCTTCTTTGGAGAGAACTTTCAAAGACCTATCTGGATCTTTTTAAATGCTATTTATCAAATTTTCTATGAGCATTTTTCTACTAGTGGAATTGTTCTTTTTTACATGTTTAAATATATTTAAAAAGTAACTATTTTAAGAAAAACTTTTTTTATTTTATAGTATTTTTTTAGTAATACTTAATTCAATCACGTCCACGTAAGTGTGCAAACAGTGATGCAATTCGTGACTACACTTTTAAAAATAGTGCTGACTCGTTCGAAGGGTACATCTGTCCGTTCGGTTTTCTACAAAGGGGTTCTCGAGCTAAGACCACCCTTGTAAGAAGTAATTGGTTCGAATTTCTCTATTAGAGTGAGGGGTGGAAACTACAGATTGCTTTGTCACTTTACCGTAACTAATACACTTTTGATTTCGAGAAATGACTCATCTCACTATTTATTGATTGAGAAGATTTTGAAACGGAAATCGAACGTCGACCTTTTGAATGACAGTCTACCTTCAAGGAGATCTAATATTAATAGTAATATAATTTATGTGAGTGCGGCTCATAATTTTTTTTTTTTTTTTAATATTAAATTTTTTGTTGTTTTGTTTGGAATTGCCTCAAAATGTCATCTAAGGACATTTGAGGTCTTAGGATTCCAAAAATTTTAACCACAGGTCTCTACATTTTGTAGTTTTTGAAATAAAGCAGGTCAAAAATTTTTTTTTTCTTTTTTTGATAATTTTAGATTCTTTCATGCTAAAAACTAAACTTAATCTAATAAGGAAAAGACCCAAGTAACAAAAAAAAAAAAGAAAATAATTTTGAGGAACCTGCACTTTTTACGCAAGTAAATCACTGTATTTGTAAATTATTCAATAGGAGACATTATTATTATTATTAATATCATAATAATAATAATAATAATGAAGTTTGAGATTAGTGGACGCTTGTCAAGACCTGACAAATCCCAAAATAATAATAATACTAATTATATACATACCGGTTATACTGTATGTTCCTTCTGACATATAATCGGTGGTGGAAAATTCCAAGTGCCGCATTTATTGGAATTACTCCTTCACCACCTCGAGGTTACTGACAGCTACTAAGCCGGATATAACCCTCCTGGATATCGAGACCAAACAGATGTTTGTGATCGAATTCTCAAGTCCAGCTGAGAAGAATATCTCTCTCTCGAGGAGGAAAAGAGGTCCAAGTATATGGATCTCTTGTCCGAGCTTAGAAAGCTGTATCCAGAGTATAAAGTTAAGCTTGTAGTCCTGATAGTTGGTGTTTCGGGTGGTATGAAAGCCTCCAATCGAAGGGAAATCGAGTTCATTCCCGTCTGAAGATCTTCTGCCACCTTTTTGATTTGCAGGATGCAGAAAGCAGTGTTGCTCGGGTCACTCCACATTGTGCGGGCCCTGTCTCTGGCGCAATTTCCGCGTCTGCATATCGCCAGGGTTTGGGATGCAGTCGTGTGTATTTAGCTCCACTAATCTCGTATGACGCTGCTCAAAAGGTTGCTGAAGTTTGTGATAAGTGGACGCTTGTCAAAACCTGACAAACCCCAAATAATACAACTAAATCAACACATATTCTATGGTCTTTACATATACTTTTATTCGATTTTGATCAATTGAATTGTATGGATGAAAATTGTGCACAAGAAATTTTGTAATATATTTATTAATAAGACGTAGATAGTATCAGATATAGATTTACTCGTGCTATTCAATTGATGAAAGAAAAATTTGTACATTTAAAGAACATAGATTGTTCTTTGATTCAGTTGTATAGTAATTCTTATTAATTCTTTCGTTATTTTTTTTTTTTCCAAATCTGCAACCATAGCAAAAGCTACCAATGAGTACTGATTTTTTTTTTAACTTAATCGTGATGTTGTATGACTTCATGTATGACTAAAGTGACATAATCGGAATTATAAAGCAATTATTGATGTAAATTATCGGCAATTTTCTTACAATTGACATTTGAAAATTATGCCAGCTAACCTTTTCTTTGCATATATTTTAACGAAATCTACAATTCAAAGTCAAGAAATAGGAAAGCTAAAACAAACAAAACATTTTTACTGGAACTATATAATTTAAAATAATAATACACTGTTAGATTGGAAAATTAGAGCAACCTACAATTCTGACAGATTGAAAGTAGAACTTTATTTGTTTTGACCTGATATCTGAGATTTAAAAATAGTAGGAATGGTCAGATATGTAATTTTCGTGTCTCCAAAGTGACAATAGGAGGTAAAAGAGGGCATGGAATCTATCAGAATTCAACAGCAAATTAATCGATTAATTCAATCAATGACGTAATCGATGGAACGGATGCAATATGATTAACATTGAAATCTGGAACGATTTGTTGATTTGTGTAATATTTACCTAACCTAAAATTTTTGCTAACTTCATGACGCTGTTATTATTTTCAAAATAAGTGCGAAATGATATATCCTCGTCTGATTCTGATGAATTAAGTATTTCAGATGAAGAATTATTTTAACACATGACAAAACAATACACCGCAAAGTGATTAATTATGTAGCGAATAAATATACAAGTTAATAAATATTATAATTATGATTTCCAGAAACATTTTAGGATTACATGTTAATCATTGATAAATAGCGGCATATACGAGGTGTGTAAATTAAGTAACCGGAATGATTTTAATTTATTTTATTTTTTTTATTCGAATAGAATTACAATTCAATATTGTCTCCCTCAAAATACTTTCTTTGGGAAGCCACACAGCGCTGAAGATGGTTCTTCCAATCCTCATAGCAGTGCTGGAACTCGGATACTGGAGTAGCTTTCAGCTGGTCGGTTACGGATGTTTGAATGTTTTCGAGTGTCCCAAAATGACGTCCTTTGAGATGATTTTGCAATCTTGAGAAGAGGAAAAAGTCACAAGGACTCAAGTCATGCGAATAAGAAGGCTGAGGAATCACAGGAATATTTTTACTAGCCAAAAACTCGTTTATTGAAATTGCTGTGTGACAAGGCGCGTTTTCTCATCCCCAATTCATTGGTCAAAATCTGATGAACGGTAGTGTGAGTCAAATTCAACTCTTCCCGGATCATTCTGACTGTCAATCGACGATCTGAACGCACAAGATCCCGGATTCTGTCGACATTTTCATCGGTTCTTGAAGATGCCTTCTGCTGCGTGACTCATCTCCAATCAACTCTCTTCCTTCTGAAAATGCCTTAAACCACCAAAAAAACTGACTGAGTCCTTGACAAAACATTGTCTCCGTAGTCCTGCTGAAGTTTTGCAAAAGTTTGCGTTCCAAGTCTGAAGCAAATCCTGGTAGCACACCATTGCTCGAAATGAATGTCACTCATTTTTAGAACGCACTAGAAAAAACTGTTTCACGAAAACGCTACGGACAACAAAATTACTCTAAAGGCCTTATCACACTAGAACGCTATCCAAGTCTTATTTTTGTAGGTTTTTTTTTCAGAATCCAAGTCTTCAGGTCTTGACATATCACACGGTATTTGAATATTAGTTAAGACTTGGAAATTGTTTGTTTACCCATGCGCACATCGTGAAATTATGACAGTTGACAGTTATATTTTGACATAAACAAAAGATAAAGACGCGTCAGCTGTAAGACCTGGGTAAAAAGACCGAGAAATTGTATCCTGCTTCATTTGCCTGGTCTTCAAAACCTAGGTTTTTTCTTCATACTATCACACGCACAAGACTTCGATTCGAATGCAAAGACTTTAATTTTCAAAGTTTAGACTTGAATAATAACTCTAGTGTGATAAGGCTTTAACGAGTTCAAGCTCATTTGAAGACGTATCACATGTTCACCTGCCGCCCCTCCAAGTCCCGCGACCCAAATATTGCTAAATCAAACGCTATGTTGCCAGTCCGGTTACTTAATTTACACACTTCGTATTTCATTTAAATTACTCTTCAATCATGGCCAACTTTACCTCTCGATAGAGTTGGTCTTACATCAATCAGTTAATCATTCTTTTCCGATTGCTAATCGGATTTTACATCAGTGAATTTAGAAACGCGTCGATTAAAAAAACCGGTGAATTAAGAAACGGTTTGATAGATTTTCGATGCAATCGATTAGTCAATTGATGTATTCTGGAACTTGCTCTATTTTATCTTTATTCTTATTGTTTATTTATTATTCTGTTTCTGGGTTTATTTCTCATAGTTTACATTAAGAAATATTTAATCCAGGTGTAGTTTTGTGCAGTATCGTGCGACCGTTGTTCAGGTAATCTAATTCTTTTTCCCTTGCAATGAATCGTATGACAGTGACAGGTCTAGTCCAGGGGATTGAATTAGAAACGAGGTTCTGAATAGAACAAAGCCTGTGATTACACCCTCAAGGGATCGTAATAAACGGAACTTGTCACTCGTAAATTATTTCTTGAGGTCGATACAACACTTCAGGCATTGAAGAAATACATTGCAATTCTATAGTTTTCCCCCATTCTCTTCGTTTGCACTGTAAGTCGAGTTGACTTTTGGCTTCGCTCGCATAAATACTTCATCTTGATCTATTAAGTGTTTTTCCACTTATCTCGTATATTAGTACTTTATAGATCTTCTGTTAGATCTCTCTATCATTAGCCATGTCTTCCTACTATTCAAAAATTATGAAAACAGGTATATTTTTATTTGAAATATTATGTTTCTAAAATAATTTGAACCAAAAATGTACAAAAAAGTTAATTTTCTATTTTGTATTCATAAGAGAGTCATTATGAAACTTAATTTGGTGTTATTATCAACTTCATTATGACTCTAAACCATTGGTTCCCAAACTTTTCGGTTCCCGGCGCCCTTAATGCATCTTACTTTTTCTGCGACGCCTCAAGTCATAACATTAATCTAACTAACGCAATTGGAGGAATATTGGAATATTTCCGCGGTGCACAGTTTGGGAATTGCTGATATAGATAAGAAGTAAGTATTAGTTTATAAAGATAGTTAAAAAAAGGAGGCAGGCTAAAATTTCATCGCCTCTGAGCTTTATGGTGGACTGTTTTTTTTTTTACTTATTTTTTTAAATTTTATTTATTTATTTTTTTTTTTGCTGGAAATGTCAAAATTTTAGACTTTAACTCAAAAGTGACCATATAGTGTGATCTATGGCTAAAAATATATAAGTATACCAATTTACCAACAAAATTCAAAATATTTAAAAAAAATGTCAACCGCAGGTCTTTATCGCATTTCGTTTTTCAGATACGTCCATGCGAAGATAAAAATTTCTATAAATCACGACATATTAAAATATGTCAATTTTAAAATACGCTAAAAAGTAAGCCTCAAATTTTTTCTATTCTAAATAAACTGCGAGGAATCCAAAAATTCTAACCTCAGGTTATTTTCTCTAACCGTTATTTGAGTTTTAATTAACAATTTTCACAAATAATGTAAATTATACCATTAAAAAAAATTTCGTAATCTCAAAACGCATTAAACGATTAAAGCCCTGAATTTCTTCTAGATTAAATAAACTACGGATAATCCAAAAATTTTAACCGGTCGCTGTCTCTAACCGTTTTTGAGTTGTGCTTTTTTTATGTAAATTATAATGTAAATTATACCATTAAAAAAATCTCAAAACGCGTTAAACGATTAAAGCCCCAAATTTCTTCTAGATTAAATAAACTACGGATAATCCAAAAATTTTAACCGGCCGCTGTCTCTAACCGTTTTTGAGTTGTGCTTTTTTTATGTAAATTATAATGTAAATTATACCATTAAAAAAATCTCAAAACGCGTTAAACGATTAAAGCCCCAAATTTCTTCTAGATTAAATAAACTACGGATACTCCAAAAATTTTAACCGGTCGCTGTCTCTAACCGTTTTTGAGTTGTGCTTTTTTTATGTAAATTATAATGTAAATTATACCATTAAAAAAATCTCAAAACGCGTTAAACGATTAAAGCCCCAAATTTCTTCTAGATTAAATAAACTACGGATAATCCAAAAATTTTAACCGGTCGCTGTCTCTAACCGTTTTTGAGTTGTGCTTTTTTTTATGTAAATTATATCATTAAAAAAATCTCAAAACGCGTTAAACGATTAAAACCCCAAATTTTTTTCCCAAAATTCAAACCGGAAGTCTCTATCTTTTACCATTTTCAAGTTATTGATTTTTCAAAATTGGCAAAATATTAGTTTTTCAACAGTCTGCTTCTTACGAGATTAGCGGCGATTGATACGTCATTTTCCGATAACATAATTAATTCCCAGATAAAATTCGCCTACACCCATTCCTGTAACTATGCTATCGATATGCTGCATGTAACTACAGTGCTAGCTTATTTCTAGTTTCCCTCATAGTTCTCTCAAAACATGAAAAAAACCATGGGATGAATTAAATTACAAATTTGGCATTCAAAAAAACCGGTAAAAATACTGGACTTGTAATTCAATACTACAATTGTTACAATTCGCTGTTGGTAACTTAATAACCTTGTTCATTTTCTAAAGAATTTAGTCACTGTTATCTTTTTATTTTCTAAATATTCGTTAAATCCTATTCAGTTCAATTATTGGTTAATTTCCTTATTAATAACCAAATGTGGCAAGGTGTTGGGAATCGTGGCCGCTAGGAGCGCGGTTTTGTGTTTCCTGGCCGGATGTCACGGACGCCGCTGGTCAATAGCAGTTTCCTATTACAGATGGGCCAATCACGCACCTGCTTATTGGTAATATACGGTCAGAGAATTGTTCAATTAACATACAACGGTAGCAATACAGTGCTTGAAAAAGATTTGGACAGTCAACAGCACAAGTAACCCTCAAAATTAGAATTATTTTTGCAAAAACATTCATATATCCAGTCGAATTTTTGATTCCATTCAAATTAATGGTAAATGAAGAATGCGCAAGAACAAAGATATGCGTGAATTATAAAGACCGAATATCATACAAGAATTGAGAGGTAGATGATTACAGTGAATAGGACACATGATGAAGATGAATCAGCACAAAATATAAAGAAGATATGAAGGAAATTAAACACTCGTCGACCAGTAGAAATACCTTGCAAGAAATAAAGAGATAAGCTAATCGAAGATCTAAGAAAAGAGCAGGGGTTCCACAAGTAAGCTTATTAGGTTCCATACTATTCAACATTTTCACCATGGATATTCCATCTAATTTGGGAGTGATTGCTATGTTTACGGATGACAGCGATTATAACGCAGGACGAATGCCTTGAATAAGTTATTAAGGAATTACAAAAATCAGTGACAGCCATATACCAATAACTCAAAATGTGGAATATTTTGCTTAACAATGATAAATGTGAATGCAATATATTAGGTTGTCAGGGATGAAATTTGTAGAACAAAAGGCAAAGTTGGTTGATAACTTACAAATATAAGGAATTATTTTATTCATCAACGTATGCAGCCATATTGTCTATACAGTTTTGCCATTTAAGCAGCATGTTGTTCAGGCCGGTGATATAAAACACTGGCGGGCGAGAGTAAATTAATTCCTGGAAGGCCAGTTTTACAGCATTGTCGGAATTAAACTGTTTTCCCATTAAAAAGGTGGGGGATAATCTGGTGAGTATGGAGGATGATGAAGAAGGTCCAATTCCAATTCCTGTAGTTTTTCCACAGCCATTTGTACAGTGTGTGGTCTAGCGTTATCATGCAATAAGATAGAAGTCGATCTGTTGACCAATCTAGGCTGTTTTTCTTTAAGTTTTTGCATCATTTCGTCCAGTTGGTTGCAGTATATTTCTGCTGTGATCGATGAGCCAGGTTTTTTTTTTTTGTTTGGTTTTTAAGTTACCTGTACGAAATTTGGAGAACCAATTTGATATTCAGATCAATTCTGTAAAAATTTACTGTGTAGTAACTTTACTACAAAATAAAATATTATAAAAAGTATAATGACTTTCATTCATGATAGTAACTGACCTTGCTCATAGGGACAAATTTTGTTACAATGATCATGGTAACTGAGTTACAGAATTGGTCTGATTGTCTGCTGCGTAGTAACACTAGAACCAAATACACTATTAATGTTTCGCGTGGTCTGTGATGTCGTAGTTCCACGTAAGAACACATACTTCATAATCTTGCGAATTTCCGACCGTTCCATTTTCAACAAAAATAATTTTAAAAAAATGTTTTTGATATTTTTTGGAGCATACAATGATTTCTTTAAACATGCGAGATGTGTAACTTTCCAATAAAAAATAAAACAGAACGGTAAAATATTAAGCCAAAGTCAAATAATGAGCTGTTTAAGTTGGCATTATTATTACCTACAAATTTCATCCTTGACGACCTGATATTTTGACTCAAGTGAATTTCTCACCCACAACAGATTCGAATAAACGAACAACCAATATGTTCGAATTCAACAATAGTTAGATTTTTAGGAGTACATCTCGTCGGACAATTTACATGGACACCTGTAATATGTTACATGGATATTAAAATAAAACTTCAGCTTGCTCATCAAAGACTACACCAGCTCTTTCTCATGATAAACAGTAAACCGAAGCTCAAATTCAAATGTGCCTTGCTACTTTATGAATCACTAATTCGACCACTGTTCATTTACGTTTGCGAAGTCTGGAGAAACACCTTTAATCCTGGCTAATTGCCACAGCAGCAAAGGCCATTAAATTTAAAAAAAAAAAAAAAAACCTTTAAAACCAATATCAGCAAACGCAGCAAAACAAAATTCTAAGAATAGCAGTAAATGCTCCATGGTTCATCTAGAACGATCAATCGATTTACGGAAAATTCATCGCAGAAAATTCATCGCGAGATAATTCATCGCAGAAAATTCATCGTGGGAAAATTCATCGCAAGAAAATTCATCGCAGGGAATATTCATCGCAGGGAAATTAAGTTAAATATCGGGTCATTTTAATTCGTACACTGAGCGAATTCCATTGAAATTAAAATCCTTTAATAAAACTGGTAATTGTTATTACATATAAGAGACATAAATAAGATAGACAAAGTTATTATATTAATGATAGACAATTAAATTAGTATTTTATAGAGACGTAAGAGTTGAAACACAAAAGACAATTATAAAATATTAATAACTTGGTAAGTTTTTTTGTTTTTATTTTCTCTTTTCTCACCTTGGAACTAATAAATCATTATCAATAAATCACCTAGTTGGAGTTTACCTAAAAAATTTTCATCAATAAATTTCGTTCCCAGCAATGCGCACGTACGTACGACCTTAACGTTTTTAATTTCCCTGCGATGAATTTTCCCCGCGATGAATCTGCATGCGATGAATTTTCTTGCGATGAATTTGCTCGCGATGAAGTTTCCCTGCGATGAATTTTGCCTGCGATGAATTTTCTTGCGATGAATTTTCTCGCGATGAAGTTTCCCTGCGATGAATGTTCCCCGCGATGAACTTTCTTGCGATGAATTTTCCACGATGAATTTTCTGCGATGAATTTTCTGCGATGAATTGTCCGGACCTGTGATCAATCTAACCAGGAATTAAATATACCAGCTATTGAGTCAATTGCTATTGAGTCAATTGTAAGAAAAATAACCAATGTTTTATAAACAATATAAAAAATAGTGAAGAAGCGATTATCTACAACATTGGCCAAAAAGGTATACATGTTAGACTGAAAAGACGGTTACCTCAAGACACATACAACAGCAGCAATGACAGTGGTGTGACTTAATTTGGAGTTATTTATTAGTACAGAAACCAAAAACTATACATAAAACAGACGTAAGTGCTACATTTTAAGTTATATTCTAAGTATTATTAGGATAGTTAAGTTTGTCCCATGTTATATTAAGCTAGTTTCTTTTACTTGTTGTCATTGCTGTGAATAACATTTCATTTTGTTGAACGAGTATCGATACACGGAATACATAAAAGACCTGAGAAAGACCTCAAATAAAGATTGAGGACTAATGGGAGTGAAGCCAAACACCAATCCGACTGACAGTTTCCAAAAAAAAAAGAAAAATAATTATTGAAATGCTCAGTTCAGAAGTTTTATCTGATTTGATGAATTTACACTATAAAATTTTTATTTTTAATATATTGTTTCTTTTTTTTAATTCATTCTTAAGTGGTGTTTATCTAGTGATCTACTAACCATATGTTGATATATGTTAAAACAATAAAAGCACGCATATATAACCAAAACATAAGTTTATATTACGTAAGAATGAAGACAATACTATGACCGTTTTTTCACGGTTGGTAGCAACTCCCACGCCGCAAGACATGATATGCTTCAGCGCTGTATATGAAAGTGTTTTTACCCACTACAACGATTATACATAGCTTAGTTCCACTCAAACCACGATGACTATGTCCATTTACTCGGAAAGTTAATTTACTAGGAAGCTTAAAATGATTTCTGTGTGAACCAGAAGTAATTTAATAAATAACAAGTACAAAACAAGACTGCAAAATCAATGATTTTGAGTGAAATTCGTTGAATCAACTAAATATAACTTAAAACGAGGCTTTTAAAAGAGACAAGAACAGAATAGGAATTGTTTCTTAGCGTAGAGGTGTTCTATAACAATGATTTTAAATGTTTATCGCATTTAATAGTAACTATTTCTTCTTCGCGGCCCGCTGAATATGTACCTAGAAATTCATTTAATTTCATAGCGATGTCTTCGATATTGATGTTGACATTATGGACGTCTTGGTCGTACGACTTTTGTCGAAGTTTGTCCTTCACAGGTAGTTGTTGTGTTGTGGTTGCCGTGAGTTTTGATTCAGTTTTATCGTATTTGTAGGCTTTATTCGTATTAAAAAAATTTGAAATGAAGAATGGGTTGTTTTACCCGGTTGAAAGAAGTACTTTGTTGATGAGGTGAAGAAGAAAATGTTCAAGAAATGTGTTAACCAGATATTCTTGAAGAGAAAAGAGCATGGCGAGTTTCACCATTTAATAGACGATTTGAAGCAAGATCCCGAGAAATTCTTTGATTACTTCCATATGAGTTTGGACACGTTCATTCTGGAAATTGTCAAATCTAAGCTGACGAAACACATCTCTGGAATGGTAATCTGTATGTTTCTGGTTCCACAAACACTCTCTTTCTTGAATTAAAAGAATTAATTTTTCCATGCCCATGATTACTCACAAAAAAACTGCACAAAGTCATGCGTCGTACGTACAAAAATCCAAGCCTGCTGGTATCGAGTCGTCATCATTAATCAGTCTTTCTTGTCCACTGCTGAACGTAGGCCTCCTTAAGCTTTTTCCATTCGGAACGATCTTGTGCTATTGATTTCCAGTTCCCCGCAACTCTCTTTACGTCATCCGTCCACCTAGTTGGGGGTCTTCATCTGCTTCTGTTGGTATCTCTGGGTCTCCAATCTAGGATCTTCTTTGTCCATCTGACATCTTGATGTCAAGCCCAGTTCCATTTAAGACGAGCAATTCTTTCGATCGAGTCGTAGGTCTGAAATAAACGCACGTAGTCGTACGACTAAATCGCTTCTAGTATGAGAGCGTTGATTACATTCCGAAGGTCAGGAAAGTTCCTACGTAGTCGTGCGACTACGTACGACCAAGAGTCGCACGTAGTCGGTTCCATTGTGTGACCAGCCTAAGACAGAAAACTAGCGATATCTTCAAGTTTATCAAATTCCACGAATCTTCCTTCGAATTCCTTAATGAGGAAGGTTATGTTCTAATTTTTATTCACATACGCTCTGAATTTATCTCTATAATTTGTCAATGTTCGTCAGCTTCGCGGACGACTTGCAGGGGCCTTGCTGTTGAAGTCTTGGCTATCCCTGCTCTATAAGATGACCATTTTTATAAAATTTTATTTATTTATTTATTTTACGTCAACCTATTTCTGCAACGAGGCTAATCACCGATGCCAGGGGGCGAACTCCTACACCTGGATGAGGGGTGAATGATTGTGAAAATGGGAGAAATGTTAACATATTATTCTCTCCCGAATAATATCACCAACGGGGAATTGAACTAGCAACCTCACAATTCAGACTGTTCTAACCAGTCAAAACTATGTGATTTAACGAGCTCGGCCACTCCGTTGGCTAAGATGACCATTCTTGTTTGGTTCTCGTTATCAACCCACACTTAATTTTCCAGTTCATTAGAAACCAAATTATAATTTTTGAATCCAAATTCTAGAACCGTTAGTTTACGCCTAGAGTTGCTCATTAGATGCAGTAATTAGTTTACAGTATGTCGACGGGTTCATTAAAGTTGCACTTTGAATTTAATTAAATATATCTTTAAAAATCTAGAAGCATACGTGAAGGACGACCTTATATATAAGTCAAACGACTAACGTTGCCATTAGAAAAAGTAAGAAACTAGAATATGTTATAATTATTGATAATAACTGTACTATGCGTACTTAGAAAACTGGGCTACTGATCAATAATAAACTAGAGTGTTTATACGGGCAAAAATAAGATTTTACAAGATTATTCAAGTTATTGTTAAATAATTAACAAAAACATGGAATGGTATACAGCTTACGTAACTTTTTCATAGAAAAGTCTTCGTGATGCATAATTTCGTATCTCAAAGATGGCGGGATACAAGGCGCGCACCCAGGAGAAGTCACAGGCTTGAGCCCTCCCTTAACATTCAAATTACACCTTTTTAAGGGACATATTTTTTGTATAATTGAACGATATACGTGAGTTCTTCCAAGAAAAAATCTGGCTCCTTAGCCCCTTGTCTTTAGAAAGAAATGTGAAGTGTGATATTTCTCAAATTTCAGGGTTTTGTAGATATTAAATAAGCGTAAGAAGACAACAGAATGTCTAGAAATATTTTTTCTATATTCACATCCAAATCAACAGTTTTCTGATAATCGTTTATATTTGTTATTAGAGTACTTAGACTCTAAGTACTCAAATAAGGAAGCTCTTAGTCTTAGAGCTTCCATTAAATTAATTTAAATAATTTGCTATTAATTCGTCACTATAAAATTCAAGTTAAAAATTCCAGCGATTTTTTCTGCATTTGCTTCGTTTTCAAGATTTCATTAAATTAATAAAAAATATATTGATAAATTTCGGAAATTTTTCACTATTTTTCTTGATTTATAAGTATTTCACTACTATAAATGATGAAAAAGAAAAAACTAAAGAAATTCAAACAATAGGTTGAATCACAGACGTATAATAGTAGGCGGAGACTACTGAATACTACACACTACACTCTACACACATGAACTCGCTTCCCAGCTGTTGAAAATACATTTTTGATTTCAAAAAAAGACACATATTACCTTACCCATGAGTTTAAAAAGAAATTACATAAGGGTTGGCTGTGGAAAAACTAAAATAATGTCTATTGCAAGCTTTATATAACAATTGAATAACCATTATAATTGTAGCTTAATTGAATTTTCAATAAAAACTTATGACAACAACAGTAATGACAGTTAATTAATTGACAGTTAAAGCTTGCAGTACACATTATATTATTTTTCCACAGCCAACCCTTATGTAATTTCTTTTTGAAAACATGGTACAAACGATCCATAACAGTGTTAACTATAATTTAGACGAATTCAAAAAATAATTAATACTCTCAAAAACTGCAATATTTTCCAAAAACAAAATCTGATCTAAAAATTCCCTCTCGTACGTTTCCGGTTTAGATCAATGTACATTACTTAGAATTTTTTCAGATTTTTAGTTTAACCCTTTTGAGTTACATTTTTGGAAAAAATCGTATAGAATAAAAAAAAAAAAAAATTAAAAACTACTTTTCGTTCCTTAATATACTTCTTAAGAGCTTTCTTTTGATATCACATATTATATATTTTTTTAAATATTTATTTTTTTCAGCGACAAAAAAATCGATATTTTTCGAAAAACTAATCCAATTAAAATTACTGTTGAACTATTCCGGTTCCCATTATTGTACAGATTTTTTTGGACAAATTTTATTGACATATTTTTTGCGAAAATCCCATAAAAAAAAATTATTTTACAAAAATGAAAATGTGTTTATTTATTCACGAATTAAGAGGTTTCATTGGATATCCCACTCAAAAATTTAAACAATATTTATTTTTTCGTTAAATGCATAATTGTTTATATTTACCCCGTTTTTTTTTTTTTTTAATTCTTTATTTTTTTGAACTCTATATTTTTCCTATATGTGGGTCAAAGAGTTGTACAAGCATGCCAAATTTCAACTTTCTATATTTAGTCGTTTGGCTACAACTACAGACAGACAGACAGACACATGAGTGACGTATTTTTTAGTGGTCATACCTACAAAACCCTAAAAACTTCTTGTATCTTTTTATGACTTTCTGTCTATCTTCCCTGTCGAACTCTTCTCTCTCTCTCTCTCTCTCTCTCTCTCTCTCTCTCTCTCTCACACACACACACACACACACTTTTCTCTCTCTCTCTCTCTCTATAAGTCTGTCTCAGCCTATTCTTTATCTGACTCTCTTTAATTTTCTTCCCTCTTTTCCCGACTGTCAATCCCTTCAAGTCGTCATTGTCGTCTAATTTGTGTCTCTCTGTCTATCCCTTCTACTTCTCTTTTTATATCTTTTCGTGTCTATATTTTTGCCTCTCATTGTCTGTCAATCTGTCTGTCCCAGTCTGTTTCTCCCTCTCTCTCCTTCCCACTATATTCAAAATTTATGTGCAAATTTCCCCCAAACAATTTTTATGTCTTCCCTGATAAAATTTTAAATCTCAAAATTTATGTTGTCAGTGCATTAAAATTTAAAAATAAATTTCAAAAAAATGTATATAAACAAGCACTTTCCACCCTGATAAATCAGTCTGCATCCTCTTTGGGAACCCTAACTATGAATAATTCAACGCTTCATTTTTAAAGTGAATAGCTTGAGATATAAACAATGTAACTGAATTTTTTGAAACAAACACATGAAACATTAGAAATTGTCTAGACTAGACTAAAACTTTTCAGACGAACAAACACTTGGTAGAGATAGAATCAATAACAACAGTTGGTGAAGAGATAATTATAAGAATGAATGAAAGAAAATTTGGCTGAATAAACTTGGACACAAGACACAAAATTGGCAAGATATACTTGGCAACAATATGAAATCCAAAATTGATTTAAAATTTTCCATTACAACATAAGCGTAGGTAGGGTTAAATGATACAAAAAAATCATTTATATAATTATGGGGTTGTCAATATAAATATAATTAAATATAAAACCACACCCAAAACAAATTAAATATCAATTTGGGTCCAACCGTTTTTGAAGAGAGGGGATAGTGATTTGTACCTGGTACGTAAAATGACATTGAAATGTAGCCTTAAACTGTCGTTAATACTGATAAAAAATTTAGAAAATTGTCGTTAAAATGCATTTTTTATTTTTGTAGGAGAAAGAATTTTTTAAATAATATGTCTATGTGTTGACAGCTACGACACAATTAGAGGTGCCAAATTTAATATCTAATTTGAAAATCAAATTTTTAACATAGCGGTATATGGCTTCAACAGTTTGGTATATCTCCAAGACATAGGATGACGTCATGCGGATCTCGTGATCAGACTCAGATCCATTTAGTTTGTTGTTTATTTAGCAGTTTTGTATTTAGTTATATATTTTCTTATAGATATCTTATACATTTATATTTTAGATACCATGTAAACGTATCTACGAGGGATGTTTCCAAAGTTCTGGGAATTTAGCTATAATTTTAAACTACAATGTAGTTTTTCAACATAATCTCCATTTAACTGAATACATTTATCCCAACGATAAACTAATTTTTTTAAGCTGTCCTCAAAGAACTTTAATTGAGTTTCTGTTCTGGTCCCAACAGCCTTGGCACCCAGCGCAGCGAAACCTTGCTAACGCCCGAACAATCATGCAAGATGTCATGAACTTGTCGTGTACCTATCCCTAGGCGCACACTAATTTGACGAATAGTCATTCGCCTGTCCTCTTTCAGTAGGTCTTCGACGGCAGTAATGTTTCTTTCATTTACCGACGTGCTTGGGCGCCCATTGCGTGGATCATCTTCTAGTGATGTTCTACCGGTTTTAAAACGATCGATCCACCGATAAAAAGTACTTTTGGATTCTGCAGACTCACCAAATACTCCTTGCAGACGCTGAATAATTTCTGATGTTTTCACACCTTCTTTCCACAAAAAGAAAATTATTGCTCTTTGAGATTTTGCTGCGTCTTCCATGGTTACAAAAACAGTGCTATGAAAACGCGTCTACATCAGTCGAACACCTAAATCAGACTGAACAATATTGCACTAGATAGTTGCATAAACATGTCATGACTTGTCTGGCACCAAGTCTCGTATTATTTTACGGATATTTTCTCGAAATGGACCCCCCCAGATTAATTTGCTGTCTACGCGCCTGTTTCTGAGTTTTCTAATCTATACCTTTGTATTCTAGTGATTTTTTGTGGTTTGCCATTTTAGTATTATTTGTGAGGACGTTTGATGGTTGGTTGGTGGGGGGCAAATAGTTACGGTGATAGATAAGGGCGACCAGTTAAGGTGGAGATGTTCCTTTCACTTGACTGACTACAAATTAGTGTATTGCCTCTGCGCACAAGCACATAACGTCATAATTTGGTGTTCCAGTGGAAGTATGGTAGATAAGAAAACAGGTTTACGGCAAATCAGGTCGAAGCAATGGGCTTCTCTCCCCCACACACCACTGACTAAACTATATTAGCAAAAATGGATTCAGTTATAACTGCCATCTTAATCGCAAATCATAACTAATGCAGTCATTAAGCCAGACGCGTCTATATCAGTCGAACACCTAAATCAGACTGAACAATATTGCACTAGATAGTTGCATAAACATGTCAAGACTTGTCTGGCACCAATAACATTGCCTATAAGTTCTGCGTAATTTAATTATAGCACAATTCCCAGAATTTAGGAAACAGCCCTCGTAATATGATGTCATAAAAATGTGACGTTTAAAGTGACGCAACTA
This sequence comes from Liopterus haemorrhoidalis, assembly GCA_963971575.1. NCBI lineage: Eukaryota > Metazoa > Arthropoda > Insecta > Coleoptera > Dytiscidae > Liopterus > Liopterus haemorrhoidalis. Next base: position 3,534,398 of record OZ020615.1, read on the forward strand.
CATTGACTAGCCGACTAGGCTATAATACAGTTTTGAAAACACATATATTTGAAAACACGTTCGCGAATTCACACATTTCTTTGCTTGTCCGTTTTCATCTCATCTTCAATTCAACATTCTGAGGTTAGAAAAAATATATATTTATGTAAAATTGTTGAATGCGAACCTATAGAAAAAATTTGAATAGTATATACATTTGCTTTGGCTAATCCATCATCTGAAACTAGAGCATCTGTATCTTTTCTATCTATTAGGGTACCAGCATATTCAATAGATTGACATAATTTTTACTTAAATCCACACAAAATTTATACCTGCATTTTTTGCTTATCTCTGAGTATTTTTAAAATTGATATATTATATGAGGAGGCACAATGCAAAACTTAATCAGACACTACGTGTACGATATAAAATCGAGATACTACGTGTTTATCATTTTTTACCTTGAAAGCTATTCAGAAAACAGAAAACATATGAACAAAATGAACGATATCCCTTTATAATGTTGCATCGAATTGTACGAGACAAAACAGAACCAACTGTATCCACAAGCGAGTCTGGTGCAAAATCAATTCTTTACATTTCAACTAATCAAATCACTCCATTATTTTCTCTATGCGCAGGTTACAAACACATGTAGATAAATACAAATTGACAATAACAATTTATAACACGTAAATGACTGCCGTAACAATTAATTGAAATTTTTTTGAAATATATATTTTTTTCAATCTCTAATAAAATTTTATTCCATAATGCATCAAATATTTTATTTTGCTTTTATTATATTGTTCTTAAAAAATTAAATTGGAAGCGATTTGGTGCAAAACCAACTTTTTCCAAAGAAAAAAGTGAATTATCTCACAAACTATTAAATTTTCGATGTGGGTGACTAATTTAATTTTAATCGTATTACCATAAACAGTAGATTTACCAAAAAAAAATGACTGTAGTAATAAAACATAATTGGAAAAACGTTTTTTTTTTTTTTTGAATACCCAAAATTTTGATGATTGATAAAGCTGTTTTTGTTTTGTACCTCCTCATATATAAATCGCGATTAGGCACAGCTTATGATGACGTCATACAGAGCCATAGATAATCGGTGGGTGCAGTAGGATAGTTCAATTAAATTATTATTAGGTCACAGTTCGTTTCACACCAATGAACTAATGTGGAAATGATATAAACATAATTTTTGTCATTTATGACTAATTCACACAAAAAGGGGGAGAAATATTCATAAAAAAATATGGAAAAAGACGGACAAAAAACAATTCTCTGGAAAATTTAACAGTCGCAGGAAATAAAAAAGTAGCTGTGGCCACTAAAGAACAGACCATCAATACAAAGTATTCAAACAAAATACTTTCTACCAGAGATATTGTTATTAAAAAATATAATAAAGTATTATATTACGGGGCCAACTTCAGAATGTGTATTTACCGTATTTTTCGAACCATAAGAACTCACCTTTTTACGTAGAATCGACTTAAAATTGGGGTTCGTCTTATGGTCCGAAAGTATAGATACGTGCGTTTTATAGTCCGAAAAATACAGTGTAACTTACAGTAATCATGGAAACGTGCCTACATATGTGTCAAAATGGATACTTACACCTCGCAAGAGATGGAGAGATCAAATAATCGAAGATCTAACAAGTATTGGCATACAGGACACATGAAAAGATCTAATAATTAACAGATCAAGATGGAGGACTTATGTGAGTGTGGCCAAGAGTCAACCCGTCTGACAGTGCCCAAAAAAAAAAGACACTTAGAAAAAATATCGCAAAAATATGAAACTCTATACAAATTATAAAAAATTTATGTGAAGTGTGAATCTTCACACATTTCTGGGTTTTGCAGGTATTTAGTAACTGAATGACTTATTTGGGATGCCAAAACAAATTTTATATCAAAATATTTTTTTATGAATTTTAATTCGAATGCCTAATACCATTATTTAAGTTTCTAAATATGTACAGTATTTTATTTATACAGCAAGGTTCAGTAAGATTTTTAAAATTGCGCCTATGGCATCCATTGGTTGCTTATATCATAAGCCCCGCCCTCTGATTTCGTCAAACAGAATTAAATATTAATTTCAACACTTCCCACTGGTTATTAAATTTACGCTTTTAAAAAATAAATGCAACATTTACCAAAATATAACTAGAATTTTGACAAAATAATTTAAACAAAATAGAAATGCAAAAAAAAAACAGAAAAAAATAAAATTAACAGAATTCGAACTCTGCAACGTTCGCACTGCAATTTACAAATTGCGTTACGAAACCATCTGAGCTACCAGAGTTTCTTATCTGAAGTGTTACATAGCGAATTAAATATTTAACATATTTTAGTTAAAAACACAAAAAATGCGTTATTTTCCGAAAACATAATCTGATCAAAAATTCCTGTTGTACTATTCCAGTTCACACCGATGTACATTACTTAGAATTTTTTCAGATATTTAGTTTAAACCATCTGGGCTACAGGTGGGACAAACATTTTTTTGCACAATTTTGGCAAAAATCGCATCAAAATAATTTATTTTGCAAAAATAAAATTTTGATCGTTAATCCACGTACTAAGGGCTTTCATTTGATACCCTACTCAGAATTTTAAAAAAATATTTTTTTTTTGATGAGCACATTTTTGTTTATATTTTTAGGGGGATATGTTTTTTAGATGTTTTAGTATTTTTCCTATGTGTGGGTCAAAGAGTTGTATAAGCATGCCAAATTTCAACTCTCTAGGTTTAGCCGTTTGGCTACAATTTTTACCGAACAGACAGACAGACAGACAGACAGACAGACAGACAGACGACAAAATGACGGTATAAGGGTTTTTTGGTCATACCTACAAAACCCTAAAAAAGTTTCAAATAAAAGTTGCTAGTTATTACTTGTATAGTAACATTTATTAAATATTTTTTTCGAAATATTTGTGTTGCGGAATATTCGTAAAACACATAAAATTGACATCGGTAAACTATCCATTCCGGCGGCCGCATCTGTATCAAAAGTTTCAAATTGAGATATTCATGGCCGAAGCTTAAATACGAAATTTCTAAAAAATCCGTTCTATCGAATTTCCTCTACACTTGTCTATGACCGACAGACGACTGACAGACCGATATCGCGCTAAAAACAATTGATTCGTGTTAAAAATGTCTAATGGCTGGTTTATACAACTTAGCCATAATTTTGCTTAGCCGTAACTGAGAAATACCTTATCCATAAGTTTTTAACGATCCCCAGAACGAAAGTATTGGGTTTATACAACCTTTTCCTTAACTTTTCCTTAATCTCGATTGTCAGCCGCAGCCAATGAAATGCGCTGTTTAGAGTTTGCGCAGTTCCGAGTAAACATCGTAAACCTAACCTTTATTCTAAACGTCAATTGCGAATTTTGGAAGCTATTTTATTAAATTGAATAATGAGCAAATTATTGTAATATTCCTTTATACTGCCTTGGCAGCATCTGCCGTGTTCGTGTCATCTTTATTATTTCACAAAAATAAAGTTCGTTGCCTATTTCATAACAGTCATATTTTCGCGCATGCGCTGTTCAGTGATTTAGCCGTAATTTAACCACGAAAGTTGAAATGTTGGGAACTTTCAAGGTTACTGAATTCTTATTGCTAAGGTCTGCTTATGGATAAATTACGGCTAAGGTTGTATAAACGTACATAGGCGTTTTGTATAGTTTATCTTTTACGGGTTAGGGATAAGGTAAGGAAAAGTTACTGTTAAGGTTGTATAAACGGGCCATAATTCGAGCTAAAAATGGCTTGTTGTTATATGTGGGTCAAAGAGTTGTATAAGCATGCAAATATTCAACTTTCTATGTTAAGCCGTTTGGCTACAATTTCTACCAGACAGACAGACAGACACATGAGTGACGTTTAAGGGTTTTTTGGTGGTTATACCTACAAAATCCTAAAAAAGAGAGGGTGCTCGCCTGCTGGCCTGTCTGCTTGTTTGTCTAACAGAAAAAAAGGTTATCAGAAAATTGTCAAAGGAAAAAACAAATTGTGGCCCTCATATATCCGAGTCGCCTTAACAGGGTAGTGACATTTAAAGATAATTTAAAAAATTATCTAATTGCGACCCACATAATGATATTTTTCTCGTGTTGGTGGTACCTAAGAGCTTCTATATGTTTGTTTCCAAGAAAAAATCTTCGTAGAAACTTGGAAATTGAAAGAATTAATAAATAAGTGTCCATGCTCACCACTTCTAACGTATATTGGACTGTCAATCTATGCACATATCTGTCTACAAATCTAAATTTTTACATGTCAATATGTATTGGAAACTAGTCCAATTTTTAAGATTTGTTCTGGAACTGTCCAGTCTCAATAAGTTACACGTGTCAATACAAATTTCTTTTGTAAATTTTCTTGAATGTAAAATTCGTGGCAGATGTGCTGATCGGTAACAAATGTCCGAAAGCATTGTTAAAATTTTTACTAAGTCTTTCCTTCTTAGCATCTGCCCTAGATTTATATATTTTTTGTATAACACAGCAACTGTTCTAACCATTTATTTGTTTAAGTAAAAATTTGGACAATACAAATATTTCCTAATGCTGAACTAAAACATATGTTACAGAATGTGTTTACAAGTTTTAATTTAAATAAATAATCGTGTGTCAATACTTACATTCTTACACATAGACCTCAAGCTATAAATAATGATGGAGATGCACTATGAATCACTAAATAGTTTCGCTCCTTGGTTTCTTGGACATTATGAAGCCAAATCTCATTGACGATGCTCGTGAAGAAAGACATCATAATGACACTAAATTTTTATCTTTATCTTCTTATTCGTAACTACTGTATGGAGTTGTGACCAATGATGCCAGAACTTTTGTATTTGCCTCGCTTGGTATACAATCAGCTGGGATGCTGCACTCTTCTTCGTACCTTATCAGGCTACCATGCCTGATAAGGTCTCGAAACAAATTTTCCACGTAAATCGATCATGACCTGTGGTTTAAAGTTGATTTTTTATGTTTTATTTATATCAGGTCGTCAAGGGTGAAATTTGTTGTTAATAATATTGCCAACTTTAACAGCTTATTATTTGACATTGGCTTAATATTTTACCGTTCTGTTTTTTTTTTTTTTTTGTGGAAAGTTACACCTCTCACCTGTTAAAAGAAATCAATCAGACCAATTCTGTAACTCAGTTACTATGGTCATTGTAACTAAATTTGTCTATATGAGCAAGGTCAGTTACTATCATGAATGAAAGTCATTATACTTTTTATAATATTTTATCTTGTAGTAACGTTACAACACAGTAAATTTTTACAGAATTGATCTGTCTGTACCTCTGTTACTATGATGATAGTTACTAAATTTGTCACTATGAGCAAGGTCAGTTACTATCATGAATGAAAGTCATTGTATTTTTTATATTATTTTATGTTGTAGTAACGTTATTACACTGTAACTTTTTACAGAATTGATCTGATTGTATGTTCTAAAAAACATCAAAAACATAAAAAAAAAAATTTTGTTGAAAATTAAACGGTCGGAAATTCGCACTATTATGAAGTATGTGTTCTTACGTGGAACTATGGCATCGCAGACCACGCGAAACATTAATAGTGTATTTAGCTCTAGTGTCACTATGCAGCAGACAATATCAAATTGGTTCGCCAAATTTCATACACGTAACTTAAAAACAAAAAACTGGCTCATCGATCACAGCAGAAATATACTGCAACCAAATAGACGAAATGATGCAAAAACTTAAAGAAAAACAGCCTTGATTGGTCAACAGGTCTCCTATTTTAATGCATGATAACGGTAGACCACACACTGCACAAATGACTGTGACAAAACTACAGGAATTGGAGTTGGAACTTCTTCATCATCCTCCATAATCACCAGACCTAGCCCCCACTGATCACTTCTTCCGCAATTTGGATAACTTTTTAATAGGAAAACAGTTTAATTCCGACAATGCTGTAAAACTGGCCTTCCAGGAATTCATTGACTCTCGTCCGCCAGGATTTTATACCACCGGCCTGAACAACCTGCCGCTTAAATGGCAAAAGTGTATAGACAATATGGGTGCATACTTTGATGAATAAAATAATTCCTTATATTTGTAAGTTTTCAACCAACTTTTCCTTTTTTTCTACTAATTTCATCTTTGAATACCTAATATATAATTTAATGAAATTTTTACCTTAAAAATTGTATTGAATCAAAAATGGAAACACTTAATAAAAATTCTAATCATATCCGTAGATTTACTAACCGTCGATTCAAACATGCGGAAATATAGAATAAAAGAGTTGCTCTATGAAGCGTTAAAACCAAATAAAAGATTAAATTCATTCCAGACGTGATCCGTGCACAAAAGAAATCATAACATACTGAAATCGATCTAACCTTCCGTGAAAATATGGAAATATATCTTTAAACACTTACGAAAAGCATATATCATCTCAAGTACGGGTCGGATTTACCTACAGGCTTAAGATCGGAGATATAGATTTTGCATAACGGTCTTTAGGACTTATGAAATGTGATATTTTGGACTTTACGAGGGCTGCTCTATAAATTCTTGGTCTCACAATGAAACATTTGATTTTTTTTAATATGAAATAAATTTTTCCATATGATCTCCCTCAAAGAAATTCCTTCATTCTACATGCAAGGAAATCTCTATTTGCAAATAAAGGGTTACGAATTTAGAAAAAATAGTGCAACAGAATCAACATTGAATTTAACATTTTATCGATTGAATAGCATGGAGTAAAATTTGTCTAATTATTCAATATATTATAAAAACACGCTTTGCAGTTTTTGGCCTTGCAACTGATCAATAATATATATAAAGATCATATATTATTTGTTGATACTGTTGTATTTTCGTAACTTTCTCTTCGAGCTTTTCTGGAAAGTCTGTAAAATAACGCTAAGCAACTATTACTTCTTCATTTGATGAAAACGCTTTCCACTGACGAATTTCTTGAGACTGGGGAACAGAAGAAAGTCTGAAGAAGCCAGTTCTGGTGAATATTCTGCATGTTCTACCAATTAGTACTTCAAATCCTTTATTTTCTCCATCGCCAATGTTATAACATAAACTGTCATATTTTGGGCAGAATAGTCAACGTTAAGATAATCACTTATTATATGAGATGCAGACAGGTAACATTAAAAATAGAAATTACTAGCTAGTTCCGCATGAAGCTAAGGAATTATAGAGTATAGCCTGTTTCTTTGGTTTAAGTGGAATTAGATTTTGAATTATAGTAATTTTTACCTTTTAAGTGAGGTTGTTGATCATTTTATTTAGCAAATGCCCTAGTCAAACCTTAAAAAGAGAGTTTATAGTTCTGCTTAAAAATTTGGAATATCCTATAAGTACGACTTGTAAGCAGGGCCGGCGCTAGAGTATTTGACGCCCTAGGCAAAAATCTGTCAATACGCCCAGAGCCGGCGCTCGTAGGCAAGATTTAATTGAACGCTTCTAGGCAGAGCGTAAGTAGTTTTTTTCAAGCATGTCGAATTGAAAACATAACACCTCATTCCTAAATTTCAGGTGAAGATCTAAAAAAAGGTCCACACTTCTAAATTTTAAATGAAGACAAAAAAAGGTCCTCACTTCTAAATTTCAAGTGAAGACCTAAATAAAAAAAAAAACAAAAAGGTCCTCACATCCTAAATTTTAAGTGAAAACTTAAAAAAAAAGATTCCCTTAGTTTACGCCCTAGGCAGTTGCCTAGTTCGCCTATTGCCTAGCGCCGGCCCTGCTTGCAAGTAGGGATGTTCCGATACTACTGATTTTTCATTCGATATCGTGATTTTAGTATCGATACTAAGCTTTCGATACTTTATTAATATCAGTACATTTGACCCAGTATCATTTTTTTTTTTTTTTGCTAAAACAATGTCGTAAAATTTATATCTATACACATATAAATATTACTGTAATTTTTTTTTTTTTAATAAGAAACACTTCTGAAATTTGTACCTTTGTAAAAATTGGTAGCTCGAGGTACACAATCGCAATGGTGCAGGACATAGTACGCCAAAAACATGAGTTGAACGGTTTAGAAGTTGTTGGCGTTTGGCGCATTTCTTCTCTACGTTTGAGGTTATGAAATGTTATTGGTTATTTTTGTATTTTAATTAAAAATGTCACCACCAAAAAGCAAAGTGTGGACTTATTTAACCAAAATAGACCAAGGAGTTTTCTAGGTGCTTGCAATGAAGAAGAGAGGAGTGTTTAATTCCATCAGACCTATAGGCTTCAGCAAGAGTTCATATACACAACAGTTTTGCAAATGAAAGATCGGAAATCTCTTCGTAAAATGTTTATTATCTATTATCGTTTTCCTAATTTTCCTTATTCTGCTGTCCTAGATTTTTACTAACTAAACCTAAGCTAATTACCTAGTTTTCAGGTATACAATACTTTATTTTCCTCCAAACATAAGCCCATTAAAAATAGTGTAATAAACTCTAGTAAATATGATCAATTCAGGTAATTATGTTTTTAAAAAACCTCTTCAATCATGACAAGTTACATAAATAAAAATTCCAGTTAGTTGCCCTTAACCCTTTACTGCCTGAATTTTTATTTTGGGCTGAAATAATTCATGAGCATTTGGAATTGGTTCTTATTGATGGAAAAAATAATTAAAAAAATATATTTAAAATATTAATTATTATTTTTATGAAAAAATATTAATTAAAATAATAATTTAGGGTTTGTGCCATATATGGAACATTATGATTCTACATTATGTTATAAAAGAAAATGATTCCGTATTATTTGCTCGTCACTTGCTAAGTGTTCTTCATTAGGGATTAAAAGCAGTCGCCCTCGAATTTTTGAAAGAAAAGGTCGTATCTTCTAGTTGTCCTTTCTCAATAAATTCAGAGTTATCGTTGAAGTGCAATTTCCTCTTGATGTTCTCAAATCTATTGCGGCCCATTACTTGAGATACTGCAGGATCCATTGCTGTGTATGTGGCATATATGAACATTCATGAAGTAACTTTCTGATTCAGTTTTAAAAGTAAAATAAAAAATAAAAATCGGAATATGCCATATATGGCACACTATGCGGTAAAGGGTTAAACGTTTGGAATAGCGTATGGTTGAGGTTATGTAAAACAAACGTAAACAAAACCGACATACGTAAAGTTCCTATAGATTGTGGCGAGTTTTTTTTTTTTATGATGAAGCGTTATTATTACTGTTCTCTTTACAAATACAACGTCCCGGAAATCTTATTAAACTCTGACTTTATTTCAAGGTTAAAGGTGAATCGTAAAACTCCTGTTATAGTATGTAAAAAGATTTATGACTTCAAGTTAGTTTTATTAAATTCCAGTGGTTCATTTATAAATTCAACATGCATAGACATTGCGAATTTTGCTATAAAATCTTGTGGAATTCAAATAACAAAAAAAATATTTAGGTCACAATGAAGACACGTATTAAGCATTAGAATTTTTACGATCAGGAATTACTTCACGATTGTCAATCATTTAAAAATACGTGTTTGTAATAATTTGGAAGTAAAGACCTGTTTAAAATACTATTTGGTAACAAAGTGAAAATTATTTTCAATCTTTTTTGATCGCATTAGTCCATCAAGTACACTGCTTCGGCCTTAAAGGTCATTGTGCAATACTATTACGTTTTTGATCTAAACATCTATAATAAAACATAAATAGTCAAATAGTTTGTTGTAAACGGCTCTTTAAAGTAGACTATATTATATTTTTAAACTATAGAAAGTAAAGTCCTATTTATAAGCTGTTCCAAACATTTAAAAAAGATACTGGCTATACTTGAAAGTACAACTTGAAACTACTTGAAAGTGAAATATTATTATTTTTATTATGCTCCGAGCAATAGATAGCTTAAGAGTAAGGATGCGAAAGTCTTTAAATCAAAATGGAAAGCACTTTGAACACTTGTAAATAAAAATACTTTACTTTCAAGTCGTTATAGAGATTACAAAAAACTCTGTCCAAAGACACCCAACACCACGTTCCCATTTAAAAAATCAAGGTTGTCCTTGATGTCCTGTGCATCTGATTAGTACATTTTAGTCATCAAATTATTTTTCCCAACTTGCTCACATATTGCGTTTTCAGGAAAAGCGTGTTCTTTCTTTTTTGATACAACATGTATATATTGCAAAGACAAATGCAAGAAAATGATAATTTTCAAAAAAATAATCTCATCAAAAATTCCTGTTTTACTATTGCGATTTACATTACAGATTTGTTTTAGATTTTAAGACTGATCCTTCTGGGTTATAAAATATGGGACAAAAATTTTGATCAATCGTTTGGCCACAATTGCTACCTTACAGACTCATGAGTGACGGTTTAACGATTTCTTGATACCTACGAAATTCTAGAAACGTGTTTTTAACTTGAAAGCTACGAAGGAATAGTTTTACGAAGCATTTCGATAAACTATTCGACTTAATTGATGAAACAATAATATAAATTTGTCTCTGCTGTCTCATTTGGTACTGTCTATTGCTATTTTTTTTTTTTTTCTCTCTCTCTCTCTCTTCTCGTACTATATTTTGACTTGAACTTGCTCAGCTGGAATCTTGCTCCTTTTAATACGTTTTTAATCCTTTTTTGTTTTCTTAGAAAGCCATTTACGTATCCATAAGTTATTCAAATCTGTTCAATTTCTTTTTTACCGACAAAAAACCCTTTTCTATCGTGTAACTTTCTTCTACCGGATGTTTGGTAATACAAGGCGATATGGTGTGTTTAATGAAATTAATTTATTCATTTGGGGTTCACGTGTTTTCTTACTTTTAAATGATAAACTTTCCGTTACAATGACGTAAGATTATTATCTTAAAAAAACATAAAATTAGTGATGAAACGGCGTATGAACAATATTTGCATTTGTCAAAATCGGAACTTATAATTAATTATTTTAATTTTAGACATTTAAAATTTTAATTAAGTTGTTTAGCAGATGGATCAAAATTAAATGTCTTGGACTTTTAAATATTTGAAGTAGGCGTGCAGCCAAAACATTTTTACGAGCTTAAAAGCCAGATAAGTCACAAATTGTTTCAAAATAAGTTGATTCAAACACAACAAGCTTAAAAATTCCAACCGCAGGTCTCTATGTGTTTTAGTTTTAGAGATACTGTCATTAAAATTTACGAAAATTTCCAAATTCAATTTTTTGTAAAACATTTATGAATCAAAATATATATACGGCTTTAAGGCTCCGATTTCTTTGTAGTATAAAATATGTGTAAGAATTCCAAAAGTTTTTTTACTATTTTATTGCTTGTTGAAATTTACTAATTAATATTTCTTTTCAGATTCATTTGTGAATAGTCAAGAATGGACGTTATCGAGAAGTGTTCCCGATTTACGATTGGGAATAGTCGGTTCCCTGAGTTCTGGGAAGTCGGCCCTCGTCCATCGATACCTGACGGGCTCCTACATGCAGGAGGAGTCCCCCGAAGGAGGCCGGTTCAAAAAGGAAATCCTAGTAGACAACCAGAGTTACCTTCTTTTAATACGTGATGAAGGAGGACCACCTGAATTACAGGTAAATAAAAAATAGCAATTTTCGTGTGAGCATTTATCACTGTGCGTTATTTTCGGTGTGGGGAATTTTCTATGTCATCATAATTCCCGTTTGGGAAGGACAGTCCTCCTTTTGTAAGGTCTGTCCTTGAAAAGTGTCCTATATGTCTTCCTTTTCGATATTTTCCCTCTTTTTCGTAAATGTTCGTATTCGACCGATGCCGAACCGAACCGTTGCAATTGAAGTGACGTATTTGCATTCTGCAGCAGTTGAAAGAGTTTTTTCAATTGCTAATGATTTTTGGACAAGTGAGAAATCTAGATTAAATGTTGATACTCTAGCTGCAGAACTTGCCGTAAAATTCAATATGACGGATATTTCTTGTTCAGATATTACCAATATATTGTTAGAAGATGATACTTTGATAAAAAATATTCATTCGATTGATAAGTACTCATTTAAATAATAATTAATCATTATAAGTTTTTTTCAACAAAGTTTTTATTTTACATTTATCATACTCTTTTCACACTAGAACTTTAAGATCGGATGTTAAAGTGAATGTATGTTTAAACGCTAATGTGAAACCGTATAGCCTCGTCTAAATACCAGCGATGTTTAAGACAGAGATCTGCGTCTTAAACATCGTCCGCATTGCCAACTTAATTTCTATTATAAAAAAATACTCCTTGAATTTGTGCTGTCAACATTTTATATTATCATAAACAAGAATACTGTATTATATCGACGTTATAAGAAGTTTATACTTATTGTTATAATAAAATTATTTATTTTAATAATGTGTTTAATAAAATACAGAGCTACAATAATTGAGATAAAATGTATCGACTTACATGTTAATACAGGTGTAATATATTATTTATTGTAGTGTCTTTATTGTAGAATGAAATGAAATATCCATATTTGTTTATAATAATTCAAAATGTGCGTCTGCGCAGACAGTTAATTTCATGACGGTAACTTAAGGACAAAATTACTGTAGCTGATGACAGCACCAGAGATTTAAACATCAAGTGTGAAAGCATACCGATGTTAAACATCGGTGAACTTTAAGTTCACTCGTCTTAAAGTTCTAGTGTGAAAAGGGTATCATATTATAGTGTATTATTGTTAAAACAATAAAATGAAAATACGATATTTCCTTGTGTCCTCCTTTTCATTGTAAAAATGTTGGTCACCTTATTATTATGCGCCAAAATATATTAACTAACTAAGTTTCGATATCGTTAGGTAATTTTTCCGTTTTCATAATAATTTGTCCTGTCCAATGGTGTTCATCAAAGTTATAAGTGACATTACTATATGACAATGTTGACCCAATTAACAAATCAGTGCAATTGGATTCAAATCCGGATTATAATTGAGTTGGAAATTAATGTGATGCGTTGGATGCATTGCATATGTCAACACTGAGGAATTTTACGTGTTGGATGATTTTATGGACACAACGGAAAGACTGTTTTACGCTCGTTAATTTTTATAATAAGATCGTTTAGGGCGCAGGTGCTTTTTATTGCTACTTGACTTTATTAATTGGAGATAAGACAACTGAATTTGTCTTTTATGCCTGTAGTAAAAGTTATCGATTAACTAATATTACACTATTTTTCTTAGTAATAATATACGAGGGTCAATCAAATATAAACGAGCCTTTCTCGGCTGAGCGGCGGGAAAGTCAACAATGTGTGCTCTGGCGGTTGGGGTCCTCAGGTAGGGATTCGTAGAGAGAGAAAACCGGTCAAATATGGTCAGAGCAGCACATTTTATACCCATTTTCAAGATTTTTTTTTAGAAAACTGTTAATAGTAACTTGATTGGGATAATACCGACAGTAAAGAACAACCTTTAAAGAGTATCCAAAAAAATTTTTATTGAAAAATATCGAAAATTAAGCTCGTGACATGAATTTGAAATTTTCGTTCAGGACAAACAGTTGATTTGCGGTGAGACACATAACTAATGACTGGATCATCTAAAACAAAAAAACCAAAAATATTTCGTTAGTTTATGAGTTTCTTGAGGTAACGCTGTCGAGTTTTTTCAAATATCTAGAGTATTTAATTTTTGGTATAAATTTGAAGTCAAAAAAACGAAAAAAACGGATTTTTTTTTTTCGAAATTTCTGTTTTCAGTTGTAAAAAATTCCATAAAAAAAAAAATAAGCAAGAAAAAAAATATATCTCGACAGCGTTACCTAGTAAATTGCCTACAGAAATAGTGTGTAAAATTTCAGAAAGATCGTTCGAGTAGTTTTCGAGATACATGTCTCACCGACTTGAAAAATAAAATTCCTCAAAAAATTACGAAACACGTGTACCGTAACTGCTCGATGAAATGAATGTATACTACTACAAGTCACATATATAAGTGTTTTTACACAAATATAGCACAGACAGGTGTGTGCATAGAGTGGGAAGACTCTACTATTACGTATATGAGAGCTGCGCGCGGCTAATAAAGCAGCGTTCTGAAAGGAACGCTATAACACGCGATTTGCGCGAAAATATGAATTTGAGTTATTTGTATTGTTAAGCCGATAACTTCGTTAATTTTGCTCGGATCGACCTGAAATTTTGTATGGACACTCCTGAGTCACTATACAATCGATTAAAAAAAAAACGATTTTCTGACCATACCCCCCCTTAATGTCATATTTAGTAGCCCTTGCGAGGAATGTGAAGAGTGTGCCAGTCTCTGTTGCGCAACACATTACTATAAAGTTTATAACCCGTGAAAACGTGAAACCAGCCGAAATTCACCGCAGATACCCTTTCATGGCCAAGGGTGAAAGTTTGGTCCAACGAGCTCCAGCAATGCCGTGAACTAGTTGGAAATCAAAGTCATCCTCGCCGGCCTGGCACCATTGTGACTTATGAAAACATTTCTCGTGCTTGTGAGTTAATGGAACGGGATCGACGATTAACAGTGCTTGAAATTTCGAAGAAACTTGGTGTCAGCTATGGAAGTGTCCAATCAATCTTCCGAAAGCACTTGGGCTTCAAAAAAATCTCATCACGTTGGGTTCCAAAGCTGCTGAGTGATGATCCTTCACAACAAAGCCAGGTTCCACATAGCAGATCTAACGCAACATAAACTGGTGGATATGCACTGGCAAATGCTTGAACATCCACTTTATAGTCCAGACTTATGGGTATGCGATTACCACATCTTTGGGCCCCTCAAAGGAGCACTTGGAGGCAAGCGATTTGAGAACAATGATCAAGTGAAAACGTTTGTGCACAACTGGTTAGATACTCGCCTAATTTCATTCCTCGAAAACGGGATAAAGAAACTGCCCAAACGTTGGGAAAAATGCATCCTAAAAGAAGGAGACTATGTGGAAAAATAATTTGTAGAAATGTATAAATATTTCTTGTAAAAAAAAAATGTTAAAATAAAAGGCTCGTTTATATTTGATTGCCCCTCGTATAATAATATATATTAAATACTGCCTTTTGGCTTGAATTCTACATTTTTTTTTTTTTTTTATTACGTTACTTTATATTTTGCTATATTTTCATTTCATTTATTTCTACTTTTTTCCGCCGCTTTGTCTTTGTTGAATGAAGTTTCTTCTCTGTGAAATTTCATTTCTCCATGTCCATCCTGATTCTGTGTCTTGGTGTTCCTCCTCTGGATCGGACCTCTTCACAATCGTGAAGAAGGTGTTCGATGATTTCTCTTTTTCACACCTTGCATACTCTTTCATCTTCTCTCCAGAATTGGTTGTCTCTCTCCTCGTTTCCACATCTCAATCTTACTACCGTCTGTTTCTTATCTCCATTTCCTTTTTCCATTAAGTACTTCGGTATTTGCATTATCCAAATTTTGGCATACATATTGTTGTATCTGGATTCTTTAATTCTTCCCTGTTTTTCTTGCCTTTTTTATCTTTAATTCTCTGTGCTACTTTGTCAATGATGCTTTGTTGTCTAGCTCTCTTCAATCCTAATTCCTTTAGCGAAAGGCCGCAATATTGGTACCTGCTTTTCATTTTCTTTTTCCATCTCGAGAGAGTATTGCATTCTTTCCCCTTCCTGTCCAATTCTTTCCACCACTGGTTTATTTTTCCACTGTTCTAGCATTATTTTGCTTAGTTCCGAAATAATAACAGAATCTTATAATAATAATGATCATCACTGCAGGCTAAATTGCCCCATGGCTTGTTTCACGATTTTTCACCATTGATTCCAGTTCTTCGCTTTGGCTTGCCATTTCTTTACTTTCAGTGTCTGGCAGACCGGTTTAGCGTAATGGTAACATAGGTGCCCTGCGTTTCTAAGGTCTCGGGTTCGAATCCCGTTCAGGCATGGAATTTAAAAATATTAGAATTGTCCTGGCTAATTGCCTTCGTAGAAAGAGCCATTAAAAAAAACTCCTTCTTTTAATTTCAGTGTGTGCAAGTCTTTGAGAACGGCATCTTAACACCTGCCTTTCGATCGACTTTTTTTTTTTGTACTTAGGTACACACATAACATCCGTATATTTATTTTTTTATTTTACATTGGCCTATTTCTACAAGGAGGCTTATTGCCGATGCCAGGGGGTGAATCCCTATACTTGGATGAGAGGTGAATGATTGTTAAAATGGGGGTAATGGTAACATATTCCCGCCCGAATAATTTCACCAACGGGGAATTGAATCAGCAACCTCAAAATTCAGACTGTTTTAACCAGTTGAACTGTGTGATTTAACGAGCTCGGCCACTCCGTTGGCACATCCGTATATTTGAGTGAATAATATTATAATAATATGTATATATTTTAAAAACTAATGTAAAACTTGTAGAGCCATCTGTTGATGAAAAAATGATGAAATTTGGAAAAAAGGCTATGTTCCTATATCTCTACCATATTTATTTACTATCATCGCTCAGTGTCCATAGTTCGTACCCATTTAAAACTGTTGGTATATAATCGAACTATACACGCAGCTATTGTTTTAACAACTTTTTTGAAAACGTGAAACTTAAATACCTTGCAATAAAACCTAAAAACAATAAAGATGAAAACGTAACTCGTTATTATATATTTTTTTTTTACTTTTTTTACGTTTTTTTCTTGAATTTTAGAAATGTTATAAGTTCGTTGACATGTTTCTGGTCCGGAGCGGCTCCGGGATGACCTACTTCAGGTATATCCGTTCCGGTTTCACCCAATTCATGCTGCAACGCCCATATATTTAAAGCGGTTTTTGACCCATATAATACGAGCAAATCTGTTACGTACTGATAAAATAATTGGAACAAATATATTGACAAATGGTTTTATCAAAATATTTTTAATAAAATTAAATAAAATAATAGAAACTAGAATGGTTTATGTACATACAGTCGGGGATGAAATAGACAACTTATCAAAAAAATAATTATGTCTCCTAAAGTTCGTACAAAACCTTCTTTAATATTTAATTTATATTTTGATACGACGGAAAAAAAATAATGCCCCATGCTTGTGCTTCGTTGTTCCCTGAAAAATCAAATAATAAATACAATCAAGCATTTGAACTATTTTCGAAAAGGTGTTCGGGGAAAAATTACTGAAAATGTTATGTTGGCATATTTTCAAGAGCGATTTACAATTTTAAAGTCACCAGCAAGTCTATGGTGTGAATATTCAATGCTAAAGTTGACAATTTCAATAAATAGAAATCAAGATATTTCAGAATTTAGGCGACTGACTGCGTTTCTTAAAAGAACGATGGATACGGACCTAAAAAATGTAAGGTATTTACAAAAGATGTCAATCTATTTGAGATGATATGACGATCAAACATGTTTACATGCGCATTGTGGGATAATAACGCTTATTTACGGGGTAGGTAGTATAAAAAAATAGTTTTTGTGCCAGTTTGTTGGGCATGAATATTTTGTAACTTTTGGAGTTTTTTTTTTTTATTTCTTCTATTTTATTTATTATTCTAAAATTGTATACGTGACATCTTAGTGTTTGACGTTTGGATTTAAAAATAATCCTAATCTTGGCAGATTATTTAATATGTAAACATAAATATCGCAGTTGAATCCAAACAAATTTATCATAGATATTGTAGAGTGTGAAATTATCACGTAGTATTATAATTGTTTTATAAATAAAATGCCAGTACAAGATGTAATTTAAATGAAAGGTCACAGGTTCAAATCTTGCACTCTAATCAATGTTGTAATAATATCACATTACTTGCCAAGAAAATCTGACAATAGAATCTCTTTGTTTTGGCTAATGTCACCTGTCACCCCACATGACATCGTCAATCTTGCTCTATTAGTACCAGATATTTATAGGAATTTTATACCAATTCTGTCTGTATCAATGGCGACCGGAGACATTTTTAGATAGAGGTAAAATATAAAAACTTATCTCCTGTCTCTCCATTAAGAAACTGATAGAAAATGAAAAATGTTCAATACTTTGAATTTCTTCCCGTATTCTGGTTTTTAGTTGAAGCAAAGTTGAACACTCTCACCTTCCACAGATTCACTATGTTCACTACAGACATTTGGAGTTAAATAAGTGAATCGTAGGTCTTTATGGATCCAAAAACTAAAAATGGACAAAAATCCAAGCCCATGCATGTGCGTTTGTCCGTTGCTTTTTATGGAAATAAAAGTTGTTAGTTATTGCTTTTATAGCAATTTTTGTTAAAATGTTTTCGAAATATTTTTGTTATGAAATATTTGCAAAAATCAACACGAGTAAACTCTCATTTCTAGTCAACAGATTTTTACCAAAAGTTGATCAACTTGCCATTGATGCCAAAAGCTTAAATATGAAGTTTCATAAAAATCCTTTTAGCCGAATTTGCTCTTCACGTGTACACAGACCGACGGACAGACAGACAGACGGACGGACGGACGGACGGACGGACGGACGGACGGACGGACAGATAGACAGACAGACAGACAGATAAACAGACATCATGCTAAAAATAGTCAAAGCGTTATCTAGGGACCTCAATTCGTGGAGATCCATAGAAATCTCGAAATGTGAAAATCGGTATGATCACAATACCTCCCTTATATATGTTGGCGGTCGGTAATAAATGCAATATAACTTCCTAAAAAGTACTAAAATTGTAGCCGATTTGCGGCAAATTAAATTAAAATTAAACAAATAATAAATAAAAAAATAACTTTAATTGATTAATTTGTTATGTAATATAAATTATTTGTTAAGGTAAACCGTTTGTTTAAATAATTATTTGTTCATTTTTTTTTCTCTTTGGTGATCGTGGAGAAAGTAGGATCTGTGACTCGGTTGGAAGAAAAAATTCGATGCTCGTGGTTCCTCACGCTCGCCTGTGGCTCGCGCTCGGAATGTTCCACTCGCATCGAATTTTCTCATTCCAACCTTGTTACAGAATATACTATTATACAAGTACTTTGTGATAGCGGTCAGTCCTGTGGTAGCCACAGCTGATTTTTATCATTACTTACCCGACCGGCACATTCTAACACGGCTCGCGCATCTCTCTAAACACTAGAGCTGACCAAAAACCAAAAAGGACTTTACCTTAAAAATTCAAGTGATGACAGAATAAGGTCCTCGTTTCCAAAATGCAAGTGATGACCAGGAAAAGTCCTTGCTTCTGAAATAAAAGTGATGACAAAAAAGGTTGTCTCTTGCAAAATACAAGTTATAAACAAAAAACGGTTCACGCTGCCATAATACACCGTAACTAAAAAAAAAAAAAAAAAAACTAAAATTCAAGTGAAGGAGTGTGTTCCTTAAAAACACGTATTTTTTGAGTGCTTGGCTCAAGTTCTTGAGCTTCCTCCCTGGGTGCGCTCTTTATACCACCACTGGTTGCCAAAAATTTACCAGCATGTCCTTTTATTGATGAGAAGTAATGGTGTTCAATCAACGTTTTTAGATGCATCATTGATGCATCGGCATTGCCCGTAGATTTTTTTTTTTTTTATATAAATGGTAATGCATGCTACTTCAAATTTATTGACCAACGATTTAAGTAATTTCGTTGAAGGAGCTTCATTAATATCGTTAAGATGTGAGCATAATATAGGCGATGAACTGTTATGTGAGAACGATGGTTCTCGTAAAAGCTTCTAGCTCATATCACAGATTGTTCGCCGGTGATTCTAGCCATTGCAAGTAAATTTACAAGCCGTGGTCTGTAACAGCTCAATGCTTTAGCCTGCCCACTTTTTGCACTTTATGAGATATTCAACATACAAATGAGGAAAACATTTTAACACTGTTCAACAGTGTGTAATTATGTGCATCGCGCCAATGTTTCTTGTGTACATCACTCCATCACTCAGCAAATTTGGTACTGAAAGCTTCCCACTGACTACGAAATTTTTGCCTTACTAAAAAGCCTTTTCATGAACGAGGTAAGTTCGTAAAGATGTGTACCATTTATGAAAATATATCTCTTTACGGTATACCGATCTCATTTTACTTTTATAACGGGTGTTTTTTTTAGAGGTATAGAACTTTAAATTGCAATAAAACAACGATGGATTATTCGATTGACATGAATTTTTTTTTATTCGAAAGATAATCTTGTGGCATTACATTAAATCATACCAACAAGACGGCGCAACATGTCACACAGCTCGTGCCACAATCGATTTATTGAAAGACACGTTTGGTGACCGCCTAATTTCACGTTTTGAACCTGTGAATTGGCCTCCAAGATCTTGTGATTTAACACCGCTGGACTACTTTCTGTGGGGCTATGTAAAGTCATTGGTCTATGCGGATAAGCCACAAACGCTTGACCATTTGGAAGACAACATTCGCCGTGTTATTGCCGATATACGGCCACAAATGTTGGAAAAAGTCATCGAAAATTGGACGTCCAGATTGGACTACATCCGAGCCAGCCGTGGCGGTCATATGCCAGAAATCATATTTAAAATGTAATGCCACAAGGTTATCTTTCGAATAAAAAAAAATTCATGTCAATCGAATAATCCATCGTTGTTTTATTGCAATTTAAAGTTCTATACCTCTAAAAAAAACACCCATTACAAGGATAATGAGACCGGTTGAGATATCACGCTGGTCATTTGGCTTTCATATATTTCTGCGTTATAAAATAAATATATAAAATTATATGCAATGCATAACTGATTAGAAGCGAAGTTAACTTCTGAAGTTACCATTTGTTAGCTTTCAGATGTATGTATATCAAGTAGTCCTGTAAGGTGAGGCGCCAGAAGGCGTCTAGCCAAAGTGGCGACGCGTCTACGCACGCAATCGACGTCGCACGCATTCAACTAGCAATTTACCTGTTAAATTCACCCCCCGAGCGATATGTATCGATTACAAGAAATAATTCTAAATCTTCATATTAAGTGGAGTATAAGCCATTATACGCACCATAAAAAATTATTAACATAATGGATAACAATATTAAGAAGCGATCACGCGAAAGAAAAACTCGTGAATCATTAAAAAGAAAAGATGACTGGATGGTAAAGACCAGTGACGGCTTCAACATAAGCACTGTGGAACAACAGCACCACAAAGAGAAAATAAAATGTAAAAATATTTCAGTACTTTGTAAGCATTTAAGGTAGGGTGACCATCCGTCCCGGTTTTCGGTCAATTGTCCCGGTGTCCCGAAAACTGTTCTCGGGACGCCGGATTGTTCCGGTTTTTGAATCTTTTTGCTTTTGACTTTGAATCTGAGAGGTGAGGACCTTTTTTTTTTGCTCTTCACTTGGATCTGGGAGGAAACAAAGACCTTCTTTTTTTTTCCTGTGTCCCGGTTTTCCTTCACTGAAATCTGGTCACCCTAATTTAAGGTGACCACCGTATTTCTTTTGGCAGGACAGTCCTTCAGAAGATCTTGTACTGCTTAACTTATATGTTCTCGTTTGGTAGGTATGACCACGAAAAAAACCTTATAACGTCACTAATGTATTTGTCTGTATGTCTGTCTGTCTGTCTGTCTGTCTGTCTGTATGTCTGTCTGTCTGTCTGTCTGTATGTCTGTCTGTCTGTCTGTCTGTCTGTATGTCTGTCTGTATGTCTGTCTGTCTGTCTGTCTGTCTGTCTGTCGGTCTGCCTCTCTGTCTGTCTGTCTGTCTGTCTGTCTGCCTCTCTGTCTCTCTGTCTGTCGATAGAATTTGCAACAAAAAGCTGAACATAGAGAGTTGAAATTTGGCAGGCTTGTACAACTCTTTGACCCACATATAGGGAAAATATAAAGATTTCAAATAACACATCGCAAGATAAATATAAACTAATATGTATTAAATGAAAAAATAAAAATATTTGTGGACAAACAAGCAAATTTATTTTAAAAAAAGCGAATCTTTTGATAGGATTATCGCCAAAATTATATCAAAATACTTTTTTCCCGCACTCTTTTGCCCAAAGGAGTTAGTGTAAAAATCTGAAAAAAATCTCAATAATGTACATTGATGGTAACCGGAATAGTTCAATTGGAATTTCTGACCAAATTAGTTTTTCGAAAATAGTCGTTCTTTTTTGTGCCTTTGAAAAATATATTTATATATTTTTTAAATTTATTGTGTGGTATCAAGGGAAAGCTCTTACTTTTGATACCTCACGACGTAGATTAGGGAACGAAAAGTAGTTTTTTAAATTTATTTATCATGAAATGTTTTCTTCCAAAAATGTTAATCCTTTAACCCAAAGGAGTTAAACTAAAAATATGAAAAAAATTTAAGTAATGTACATTGATCTGAACCAGAAACTTACGAAAGGAATTTTTGAACAGATTTCGTTTTTGGAAAATATTGTAGTTTTTCTGTTTTTGACAAAAATAATATTTTGTTTTAATTCATGGTTAAATTATGACTAATAATACTATGGATTTTATTTTTGATCTAATTATTTTCCCTTTAGTGTAAATATTGTTGATATCTGTCAGGTAATCTTCTAGTATGATGTTTTTTGGAATAATGTTCAATCGGTTTGAGGTCAGGGGAGCACGCTGGTCAACCCATTGTTGTTATACCCAGTTGATTTAAAAATCTGTTACATAGTGGGCGACATGTGGGCGCGCATTATCCTGCATTAGGGTGAAATTTTCTCCGATATATGGGGCAAAAGGTACAACGTGGTCTTGAAGAATATCTCTGATGTACCTATCTGCAGTTAACGCTCCGCCATCAATCACCACTAACTCTGTGCGAGCTCACAAACATATTCCACCCCACACCATAATTGAACCTCCACCAAAAGATACAGTAGCAGCAAAATTAAATGGTGCATTTTGTTCTCCTTGGCATCGATACAATCTTTCCCTACGGTTTAGTAGAGCATTCAAAGCTATCTAGATATAGGCTACAAAATAATAAAATTAAAAAAAAAACATAATTTTCAATCTATTCCTTAAAATTTGCTGGTGTATACTGTCCTAGACTGCTGGATAGCATTATGTTGGCTTCTTACACTTATTAAATACCTTCAGAACCCTGAAATGTGTGAAAATTTACACTTCACATCAATTTTTCTATTATTGTTCGTGTTGAAGTATTTTTGGGTAAAAAGTATCTTATTGTTTTAAATAAACATACATTTTTTGCAGACATAATTACGCTGTTAAACCTCACCGTGATATTCGCTTTTTAGTGTATTTCGATAACTATGCTAAGTATAGGTTCCTGGCTTTCTAAATATATTTTTCAATAAAGACATTTCGATAAGGCAATCTAATTTTCTACATCAATTGTTTTAGTATTCTATTGTCTTACACCGCGAAAAAAATCGATAGTCCATAGAAGGGGAGAATAACAAAGGATTCTCCGAAAAATAGAATGTGTGAATCAGCAGAATCTATTAAATATAAATCCATCATAAAGATGTTTTTCGTGAAAGATAAAATGATCAAAAGTTTTTAATTAAAACACAGTTTTTCGATTCGTGGTTTGAGTGTTTTTTGACAGATGTCTCTGTGAAAAATAATTGGAATTTGATGGATTTGGTTTCACTTTGGTGAATTCGATTTATTTTGTTAAATTTTATAGTTTCTGCGTATAAAATTAAATTTTATTCCAAAATATAGCGGGTTGAATTGTATTTTTACTAGCTTAAAGAAATTAGAATTTCGTTCTATCAAAAATGGTTATGGGTGAAATTTCGATACTTTAGGTTTCCCATACTTGAAATTCTACCATTTGTAATTTGTAGATCTCATTTTTGCCTTAAATAGGAGAATTTTCCTTTGAAATATATATCTTTTATTAGTTTTTAAGTTTTTCGAAATCCTGGAACTTCGAAAAACAGGACTTCGAACTCGAACGCAGGGAACGATACTATTTTCAAATTGTTCGACTTTCCTGTTAATTCTGACTATTCAATATCTTAATTTAATTCTGAAGTCAGTAACTGAATATTTTTATTTATTATCGTACATACATAAAAAATATTGTATAATAATCAATCAATAATAATATCAGGGGGGTATATATACACTGGATGATGAATTTCCCTTATTTCATCTGGAATTTGCATGATTCTTTGTTCCAGTTTCAAATCCGATTTTTCCTCGAATTTTTTGTCCAAATTTGAAGTGTTCGAATATCAGACCGTTCGAAGTTCGAGGGTTCACTATTGTATATCCCATTTTTGGGTTTGATAAAAAAAATATATTTATTTATTTATTTATTTATTTATTTATTTATTTATTTATTTATTTATTTATTTATTTATTTATTTATTTGTATTGTGAGGTATCAAATATATAAGTTTTGTGAACTTTGATTAAGGAAAAATCGAAAGATTCAAATAAAATTAAGCGATTTTTGTCAAAAATATTTCCAATTTTTTTTGTAAACTTGTCTTCTACCACTGTTGTTCTTAACCGATTTTTCGCGAGAGAATTCGGCTAAATTATGACTTAGTTGCCTGGAGTATACAGTATTTTTTTGAATTATAAATAAAAACTCAGTATATTTTCTTCTCAGTATTTATTTTATTAATTTGCTAAATGTACATTTTGTCATGCTCATCAGTCATCTTCAGTAGAACAGTAGCTGTTCTACCGAAGATGCCCCCCCCCATAACTCCTCAAATATTCATCAAAATGAAAAAAATACTAAAAATAAAAAATTGGTTTTATTATAAACTATTTTTGCCATATATGATTTTGCTGTTAAGTCAATAATAAGGGAGATATATGTAGCTTTTACTTTTAGGTCTCCCCCATAACTCCACAAATAATTCGTCTAATAGAAAAAATGCATTGTACAAAAAAGATTTGTTTTCTGACTGTAAACAATTTTTGTTTTATTTATTTTGTTGTTGTCAATAATATCTCTCTATTTTATATTATAAGTTTTTTTATAAACAGTTTGAACTCCAAAACACCCCCTTAAAATTTTGAAATGTCTTATAGCCTATGTTCGAATTTTGTTTTTACTCTGTCATCATACCAAATTTCGTAAAAATATGTCCAGCCGTTTTTACGTGAATCTCAGACAGATAGACGGACAAAAATAGGTATTTTTGCGGATATTGTCGTATAATCATCTGAAACATTTCAAAACCAAATATGAGGCCGAAAAAATAAAAAAATCCTGCAATTTTATTAATATATTATTAAATGAATACTCATAATATTTATATTCTCAAACGAAAAATTATTTATTTTTTTTTTTTTTTTTAATTTTGATACGATTATATCAAAAATTCGTCATTTTTGAATTTTATAGAGAATTAAATGAAAGCTCTCAAGAGCTCTTGTCAAGAAATTGTATAATTTGACGCGATTATATCAAGAAATGTGTCTAAATAATTTCCCGAATTTAACGCGATTCAATCACGAAATGTGTCCAAAACATTACGTCTATCCACCATTCTGGTTCTTTGTGGATTTCCTTCATTTATTATACCTAAAAAAATTGAAAAATGTAAAAATTGACATTTTTTAAATAATTTAAATGTAAATATGTTTTGGTGTTGCATGGATGCAGTAGTTGTAGATGCATCTGTGTAGAAAGGGCCTGGTATCGATTCCCGGTTGTCGGTGAGTACTTGAAGGGCGCCGACTCCGCTTTTACCCCTTGTTGAAGCGTTCAGTGCACTACTCGCCCTCGCAAACAACGCTACACAATCTCTTTTATAAGTTTATTTTCGCGAACGACTTTTTAAAAAATACTTCGGTTAACACCCTGTGTTTTTTTCTACCAGATATTTGTAAGTAAAAATTCATAATTTTAAATCTTATTAAAAAAGTATTTTTTAAATATTTATTTTAATTATATAATATATTTAAAGGGTTAAAGGAACATTAAAAACATTGGTATTAATTAATTATAACCAGTTTTAATATAGAATAGTTTACACTACAGGTTTTTAAACAGTGGTCCGCGGACTAGTGGCCCAAGATCCTTTTTTTTTACTTGTGGTAGTCCGTAAAAAGGGGGCCCACGGTTTGAAGAAGGTTGAAACGTTTAGACAAAAGTTTATAAATTATTTTATTTGGTAGTCTCATATTAAAGGATTGAATCATTAAGAAACGATTGGTACTGAAATTTTAAACCTTATACCATACATATATAACTAATTTTAAGTCCGAACTGTGTTTATATATTTTACCTAGTATTTAAAAGGTTAGATGCATTAAAAAGCATTAACTAGTTAATTAAAATTTATTTTAATACATAATTCTATTTCTTTGGTTATAAGTAGTGTTTGGACGTAGTTAGGCTCTGAACTAAATTTAATATGTATTCATAGGCAAAGTTTTTAAATGTAAAATTTGGTATCTTTTTATTATTGATCTCCAAAAGAAGATTTATATTCAGTTGGCAATGGTAATGGTAAAATAATAATATGAAATTAATTAATCCTCAAAAATTATCTCTGCATAGGTTCAACCAATTAGTAAGCTTTTTATTTAGGTTTATAGACACATTACAAGACAGTTTAGCCAACGGAGTGGCCGAGCGCATTAAATCGTGCAGTTTGGATTGGTGAAAAACAGTCTGGATTGTGCGGCCGGTAGTTCGATTCTCCATTGGTGATATTATTCGGGCGAGAATAATATGTTTACATTACTCTCATTTCACAATCATTCACCTCTCACCCAGGTGTAGGAGCTCGCCCACTGCCATCGGCGATTATCCTCGTTGCAGAAATAGGCCGATGTAAAATAAATAAATAAATAATAAAATGCAAGGCAGTTACTTGTTTGGACAATTGTAACGCAATCATATTCACAATTTTAAGGAAGAATAGACACATATTTAATTAAACACATTAGAATACATTTGCCGCTTAATATAAATGTTATTGCAATATTTCTTAGAAAGACCTTTTATCCGTACATTATACGAGTATGTATAAAACTAATTCTAAAATAAGTGCTCATATTTCTTTTGTTATCAGTAGAGTCCGGACAAATATACGCAAAGACCAAATAAAAGTCTAATGAAATCTAATTTGTCATTGCATATATTTGTCCGGACTCTGGTTATAGTTGCAAGGTGTGTAAGACTAATTAAAACCTGTTTTAAGTTACTAGTTAAATAATGTTTAGTTTATATTTATTGTCAGTTTCAGTATCAATAAAATTGTGGAAAAAATAATTTTTTAATTTTCATTTAATCAGTTTTTGAACCATTAGAAGCAAGGCCACTGGAAGGGGGTGATATTTGAGTCTTCTGTCAAGTGCCCGGCCGCGAAAATGACTCTTAAATAAACTCTTAGAACCGCGTTTGGGGCAACGAGTGTAAAGACGTTGAGTTCGGCTCTGCCTTTCCGGGCAGTATTTTATATTAGGGAATGGTGAAATAAAAATTAAAACAATTTCTTTGTATTTATTGTTTTTAGATAACTGTAATTTTTGAATTGGGGGCCTAAGTCACAGATCCGACATGGGGCCACAGAATTTCTCTCAACGACCCTGATCAAAATTCTTGTTTTTTATTAATGTTATTCATTTTTATTTGTAAAGTACTTTTATTGATTATTGATTCAACTTTTAAATAATAAATTAACATTTGGAGGGAGAACTTTACGCTCTAATTATTTTTTATTTCTCTTTTCTTTGATACTTTCTGTTGTGTCTCAAATCCTGTTAAGTGGCAGCCCTTTCTATTTTTGCGTAACATGAGTTTTTAATAAAAGGTCTAATTTATTTAACAAATTATTGCATGTCGATTGTAACGAGACAGTCCTCGGAAAAGAACTATCGTGCAATAATATTACAACCATTTTGTGACCGTTAAGGCTGCCTGTTTTAAGAATGGTCTTAATAATTAGACAATATTATAAGCCAGCTTAAAATTCCAAACTTATTCATGACAGACTCTACCTTGAGGGGTTGGTTTACCATTTTTTTTTTTATCGTAGTAAATTTAGAGATAGTTGATGTGTACCTACGGCTTCCTGGTTGAGAACCACTAACCCAAACAGTAATTTCTGTCATTAACACTAAATTCGTTGTCAGCTGATGTTTCCATTGCCAGGTCTTTCCACTGGTAGACGTATTTTTTTCCTTCCCAAATCTTTACAATTCTGTCCTGTTTCTCAGTACGTGTCCTATCCATTGTAACCGTCTGTCATTTTCTATGCATGAATCCTTTAATATTAATTTTAACAATTATGCTTACTACAAAATGTTAAATTCCCCCTGTTTCATTATTACTCTCTTATAAGTAACTCTTTTCTAAATCTAAATATATTTCTCTATATTTTTTGTCTAAAGAATTTTGCTTATCTTTATATCACCAATATGGAATATAGGCTCGCACCAAGCAGGGGGGGGGACTCAAAGACTTGAACCCCCCCCTCACTCAAAAACATGTGTTTTAGTGTTTTCGATTTTACACTTGAGTTCACTTCTCGTGTTTAAATCATAATTTTTGCATCACTTGCATTTTGGTTGGACTTTTTTGTCCTATAAAAATTTTGTATGTCCCAGTCCATATCTGCCCTATAAAACAATTTTATCTCCTAAGCCCCCCCCCCCAGATAAATCCTGATTGTGCGCCTGATGTAATGACATATATGTATATATGACCAATATGAAATTTCACGAATATTATTATTATTATTTATTATTATTATTATTATTACAACTAAGAGCAGAAGTCATAAGACTTGTATAGCTCTAAATAATGTAATTATTTAGATGTGCAAAAACAAAATATATGCTTTAATTTAAAAACATGTCCACGCAGACGGCTATCACTATTGAGGGTGTAAAGATGAGATAAATCGCACTTAAAATCGCCACGCACTATTTTAAAGCATGTAATGATGTCACCTCTCATCCTGCGATGTTCTAGAGATGTTAATCTCAAAATTGCCAAACTGTTATCGTAGCACAAATGTCTAATCACTGGACACAACTTTGTAGCACTCCGTTGAACCTTCTCCATTAAGTTTATATCTCTCTAATCAAGACGGAGACCAAACAACAATATAAATAATTGTAAAATAAAAATTTAAATATAATTTATCAAACTCGTTTTTTGTTTTAAATGGGCTTTTATAAAAAATGAAGGCTTTAAATATGCATAAAATCTTTTAAATCTTTAATTCCAATAAAATTTTATTATGTAAGTTTAGCGTGAGAGCGTATCTGAGATGAGATCTTTATTCATCTCCGAAACTAATCCGGCAAAAAATTGTTCGCGCATAGGCCGTTTACCGTCTAGAGTCTAGACCACGAGTTCACAGGTTCACAAACCGTACGTCAAAAAAAAGTTACAGAAAAAAACTGCAAAAAATTATGAGATTGATAAAAATTTTTACTGATGCAGCTCTTTGTTTATAATATTATATATATAAAATATTTTATTGCCAGGCATTTAAAGTACAAATTTAAAAAATAAAATTACATAGTGGTTATACATATGCCTAATTGTATTTCTATGTATTCAAGTATAAATATTTTATTATTTTTTAACAATTGTGTTTAATACTATGTTACCACACACAATAAGTTACGCCGGGAAAAAGGGCAAAACCCAGCACTTCGTAATATTATATAGAATGGACTAAAACATATATAGATGTCTCAAATAACTTCTGAAGCATGGGGATCTCGAGAACGGTAAGAGATACGAGATAGGTTAAATTAGATCTAAGTAGCCGCATTAAGGGACCATTTGAACGAAGTCCATGTCTAAAAAAATACATAGTTTACTAGGTATGAACGGAAATTTAAATTTTCCGGTTTCAATTAAATATTTTTTGTGTTTTAATTAATGTAGACCGGCGTATCGTAGTGGTAACACATGCGCTCTGCGTTGCTAAGGTCTCGGGTTCAAATCCCGTTCAGGCATGGAATTTTCTCAAAAATAA
This sequence comes from Liopterus haemorrhoidalis, assembly GCA_963971575.1. Taxonomy (NCBI): domain Eukaryota; kingdom Metazoa; phylum Arthropoda; class Insecta; order Coleoptera; family Dytiscidae; genus Liopterus; species Liopterus haemorrhoidalis. The sequence goes on from OZ020615.1 coordinate 3,564,251, forward strand.
AAATTGTCCTGGCTAATTGCCGAAGCAGCAAAGACCAGAAAAATAAAAATAAAAAAACAACAGTTATTGAAAATAGCGTGCCATTATTTACTATAAAGCTCCAATGTGCACACCATGGTTAAAATTTTGCAGAAAAAAAAATTAGCTTTAAATTCAAATACTTACGGTAAATGAGAATTAAATTTAGTTTTTATGAATTTATTAGATTTCAAATAAAATTCTGACCAATTTTAATATTTAAATATTTTCTGTACGGGGGTTGCCTTTTATATTTTGGTATCAAAAACAATTGTTTATCAACAAAAGTGGCTTTATTGTTTTTCAAAATATTCTCCATGAAGATCAATACACTTTTGCATGCGTTTGAACCAATTTTCGAAGCACTTTTTCCACTCCGATTGAAGCTTTTTCCACTGCGATTGTCAAATTATGTAGAACCCAACGAAAACAAATCTTTTTCACGGCCAAATGTTCATGTAATAGTGAATGTATGCTGGTCCCACGAATGCCGAAGGATACCTCAATCTCACGATAAGTCACATGACGATCTTGTAGTATCAATTCACGCACAGTATCTATATTTTCCGGAACAACGACTGATTTTGGACGACCTTCAGGAAATTCGTCCTTAATACCCTTTTCACACTAGAACTTTAATATCGGATGTTAAAGTGAATGTATCTTTAAACGCTAATGTGAAACCGTATGGCCTCGTCTGAATAAAAGCGATGTTTAAGACAGAGATCTGCGTCTTAAACATCGTCCGCATTGCTAACTTAATTTATAATATAAAAAAATACTCTTTGAATTTGTGCTGTCAACATTTTATATTATCATAAACAAGAATACTGTATTATATCGACGTTATAAGAAGTTTAAACTTATTGTTATAATAAAATTATTTATTTTAATAATGTGTTTAATAAAATACAGAGCTACAATAATTGAGATATAATGTATCGACTTACATGTTAATACAGGTGTAATATATTCTTTATTGTAGTGTCTTTATTGTAGAATGAAATGAAGTATCCATATTTGTTTATAATAATTCAAAATGTGCGTCTGCGCAGACAGTTCAAAACTGGTAATTTCATGACGGTAACTTAAAGACAAATTTACTGTAGCTGATGACAGCACCGGAGATTTAAACATCAAGTGTGAAAGCATACCGATGTTAAACATCGGTGAATTTTAAGTTCACTCGTCTTAAAGTTCTAGTGTGAAAAGGGTATAAGCGAACTACGGCCACGATTGAAGTCGGCAAACCATCGATAAACAGTAGTCCTTGATGGTGCTTCCTCGCCAAAAGTCGAATTAACTTCATCTACCCTCACCAGAAGTGAGGCAGCCTTATAGTCTGCGGATCATTGCTCAAACTTACATTCATATGCAATGCTTAGTAGTTCTAGCTAAAATCTGTACCCTATCATTGAAAATGTATATACCTAGTATATTATTTCATTCGTTATTGGTTTAATGGTGTTTAATTTAATTTTGCTGTAAATGCAAATATTGAGTTTTGAGTTCTGTTTTGTTGAGTTGAGTTGAGAAACTCATTAACAGCCGAATGTAAAATGAAAGGGTAAAACTCCAGTAATAATTGAATTAAACTTATTAAATTGGAAACACAGTAATAACAAGCTAAATTATAAAGAGGGATGAGTTATTTCTCATTCTCTTTATCTTTTTAGGTACCGTAAGTCACTTTTTGGCCTCCATATTTCCCTATTATAGTATTGGGCTTTTTTGTTATCATTTTTAGTACATTAATTTTGCAATTTATAAAATTTTGTCTATCTGCATATTTTTTTATTGCTGATTCTTTGCAATAAAATCATGTGATATTATTTTACATATGTGGTTTGCATTTTTACTCACCTGATCAGCATAACCTACTTTTATTGATAGTGATATGTTTACAAATTGAAATAAAAAATAATAAAAACCACAATGGTTGTATTAATCAACCATTGACTACCATAATATGGTCCAATAAACTTAATATTATAGTGTTAAATTACAGAAAAAAATAACAAACAGACATCGCGCATATCCGTTTTCAATGATTAGTAAGCTGCGGACAATGATTTATACCGTTCAAAAGTAGTACAAAAAGTAATTACGTAAGGGTTGGCTATGGAAAAATAAAATAATGTCTACTGCAAACTTTATATAACAATATAAATTTATGACAACAACCACGCTGGTTGAAGTGATGACAGTTAATTTTTTTTTTTTTTAATTTTTAGCTACTATGGCCATTATCCAGTAGATGCATTTATTTTTGAAAAAGCCATGCCATAACCGGGATTCGAACCCGAGCCCTCATGATCTAGAAGCCAGTGCATCGCTACACTAACCACTACGCCATGGTGACCGGCATGACAGTTAATTAATTCTAAAGCTTGCAGTAGACATTATTTCATTTTTCTATAGCCAACCCTTATGTAATTACTTTTTGAGCTCATGGTATTTTAATGATTTTGCATATACGAGGTATGTAAATTAAGTAACCGGACTGATTTTTTAATTTTTTTTTATTCGAATAGAATTACAATTCAATATTGTTTGCCTCAAAATAACTTCCTTGGGAAGCCACACAGCGCTGGAAACGGTTTTTCCAATCCTCATAGCAGTGCTGGAACTCGGATACTGGAAAAGCTTTCAGCTTGTTACGGACGTTTGAATGTTTTCGAGTGTCCCAAAATGGCGTCCCTTGAGGTGATTTTTCAATCTTGAGACGAGAAAAAAGTCACAAGGACTCAAGTCAGGCGAATAAGGAGGCTGAGAAGCCACAGGAATGTTTTTACTGGCCAAAAACTTGTTTATTGAAATGTGCAATTTTCCCATCCCCAGTTCATTGGTCAAAATCTGAAGGTAGTGTGAGTCAAATTCAACTCTTCCCCGATCATTCTGACTGTCAACCGACGATCTGAACACACAAAATCCCGGATTCTGTCGATATTTTCATCGGTTCTTGAAGATGAAGGCCTTCCGCTGCGTGATTCATCTTCAATCAACTCTCTTCCCTCTGAAAATGTCTTAAACCACCAAAAAACCTGGGTCCTTGACAAAACACTGTCTCCGTAGGCCTGCTGAAGTTTTGCAAAAGTTTCTGTTGCACTGTGCCCAAGTCTGAAGCAAAACCTTATAGCATACCGTTGCTCGAAATGAATGTCACTCATTTTTAGAACGCACTAGAAAAATTTGTTTCCCGAAAAAAATCACTACGGACAACAAAATTACTCTAGCGAGTTCAAACTCGTACTGAAGGCGTATCACATGTTCACCTGACGCCCCTCCAAGTCCCACGTCCCAAATGTTGCCAGATCAAACGCTATGTTGCAAGTCCGGTTACTTAATTTACACACCTCGTAGTATCAAGCAACTTTCAAATAATAAAAAAGTGTCCATTGAGAAGCTTAAACCAGCCTGTAGAGCAGGCTTGGGCAAATGGCGGCCCGTGCTAAAATTCTATCTGGCCCGCGAAGCATTTTATAAATTATTGTGTCCTGCAAAATATTACTGTATGTCCAATATTCCTTCAAATTATCATTCTTTCCATTTTTTTTTTTCAATTTTTTTCTTTAAATTGCTTAATAAATACCCGTTTTGCTTCAAAAATATTGCTTTTAAATTTTATAAAATATCCTTAAAGCAATTTTTTTGGCTCGCGGTCAAAGTTTCATCCGCAATGTGGCCCGACAGCCAAAAGATTTGCCCACCTCTGCTGTAGAGCGTTAGTGCTATATTTAGTTTTGTTATCAGACAACAGATGGATACACTACATTCAATATTTATTTCTTTTTACATAAAGTAATACCTCTGTATATTATGTATTCTTGTGGTTTTATAAAGTTTATTTTTTAAATTCACATTTATTATATCTTTATTTCTAAATCATGACATTTTTCCAATTATTTTATAGTAATAGGATTCAAGGGGTGCATTAATAAAGTGAAACTGACATATTTACAAGAAAACTTGTAATCCAAATATTATTCTTCAATAAATCTCACAAAGGGCAGCAGTGATTACCCCTTAAGAAAACAAGGGACAAGTTAATGCTATCCTCCAAGATCCTGGAAATTAAGGATTGTTTGTTTTTTGTACTTTACTTGCCTCAGCAGCTAGAATAAGCATTCTGTTTACTGTTTTGCGAAGGGGAAAAGATTACAACAAAGGAAAATTTTTGTACGTATGCCATTTCGGAACCCCTTTATTTCTGTTTTATCTTTGTTTCTACTTTGCTTCATATTAGTAATATCTTTCCTTTGTATGATTCTTTTCATGGATACAAAATTGATAATACAATACAAATTTGGATTAAGAGATATTGTTGATTAAAATTTTCTTACAGAGAAACTCAGTGGATAAGAAAGAAATTATAACCAAACGGCTTGATCCAGAAGAGTGTTCCGTAAAATTATGTTTTAAGATTTATTCACAACTTTAAAATTAGTACACTTACGCTATTCGTTAAATGAAATTAACGTTTTATGAAGACTGTTTTAACGTTTTATTAGAATCACGCTGCGGAAGGCTTTCATCTTTAAGAACCGGTGAAAATGGCGACAGAATCCGATATCTTGTGCGTTCAGATCGTCGGTTAACAGTCAGAATGATCGGGAAAGAATTGAATTTGACTCACACTACCATTCATCAGATTTTAACCCATGAATTGAGGATGAGAAAAATACGTCTTGTCACACAGCAATTTCAATAAACGATTTTTTTGCCAGTAAAAACATTCCTGGGGGTCCTCAGCCCCCTTATTCGCCTTGAGTCCTTTTTTCCTCTTCCCAAGATTGAAAAATCACCTCAAGGGACGTCATTTTGGGACAGTCGAAAACATTCAAACGTCCGTAACGAACCAGTTGAAAGCTATTCCAGTATCCGAGTTCCAGCACTGCTATGAGGATTGGAAGAACCGTCTCCAGCGCTGTGTGGCTTCCCAAGGAAGTTATTTTGAGGGAGACAATATTAAATAGTAATTCTATTCGAAAAAAAATTTTAAATCAGTCCGGTTACTTAATTTACACACCTCGTATATGATCTATAATAGTCTATATCAGTGTCTCTCAACAAAAAACGCACCGCGGACCAGTATAAAATGTATTTTTCTAACGCGGACCACTAATAATAATTGTTGGTTCACTTTTTGCAAGAAAACAAATATATTTAATATGCTACTAAATACATTTATTTTATTTGTAGAAAATCACAGAAAGTTTACAGAAAATAAACAAAATATAAATTATTTACATAAAAAATGTACATATAAAAACTTTCGCGGACCACTAAAATTTTTCTGGGGACCACTGGTGGTCCGCGGACCACCTTTTGAGAAACACTAGTCTATATCACGGTGTGGTATGAATCAGATGGGGAATTGGAGTCGGAGTGGGAGTCAGGAGTCAGAAAAACTATCCACTCCCAACATATTGATTCAATTTTTATCAAGGATGAGAACAAACCGAAAACGAAAACAAAATAACGATATCACCAATATTTTTTAAAGCACGGAAAAGGGCATTTGTTTTTTCTTTTTTCTTCCAAGAACGAAAATGAAATTAAAAATATTCAATACCAGTTTTAATTGATTTTCCTTCCATTGAAAGACGGGATGACATTTATTCAGCACAGAAAGTATCACATAACTTTATCTGTCAGATGGTTACCTAGAGGTTTACCTGAAGATGGAAAGACTGGCCCTAAGTAGGCTGAAAATTTAACCCCTTCAGTAATCATTAAAAAATTTAAAAATGGAAAAAAAAACACCATTTTTTTTTATGAATGAATTTTATTTACTGAACATATATATCCTTCATAAAAGCCATTTCGGGCCCAAAATGGGATTGAAAGTTGATATTATGGTGCATAGTGTGGGTCGAGAAATAAAAGAAATTCATAAAAAAATATTCATTTTCTCTCGTACCCCTCGAATCATCGTAGCTGTCTTTTGTCTCGCTTCCACAAACAATGAATCGTATTTATTTTCGCCCGAGTACATTCGGGAGTAATTTTTTCTGCAGGTAAAGCTTGCCCGAGTTATCTCGGGTGTGGGAATTTTCGCACATAATAGCCGCCCGAGTATACTCGGGCGTAGTTCTTAAGCGGTTAATAAAATAAGAAAACAATGAAATAGTGTTAATCTTAGTTTTATATTGATGCTTAAATAACAACAAAAAACAATTATCAATTAAACAATTTACTTACATCAGTATAAACTTGTTTAGTAATTTGTTTAATTATCTATTTTATTACTTTTATTATCTATTTTTTATCTTCTTGACTTACTAGATATCTACTGAAACATGTGAAAAATCACAGGTTATTTTTTATTTTAGAAATTTTTATTTCCCGCACCGAAAGTAAATACCTTTTGATGTGTTCTAAACAGGGATTTTGCTCTGTGTATAGGTTTTTTATAACCCTTTGATACGTTGTTTATGTGTTTGTTTATTGTCTTGTTTCAGTTCACGGCCTGGGTCGATGCTGTCATTTTCGTGTTCAGTTTGGAGAACGAAGCCAGTTTCAATGCCATCTATAACTATTACACTAAGATGGCCCACTACCGAAATTCTGCAGAAATACCTGTTATCTTAGTTGGAACACAAGGTAAGAAATAGCTTTATTAGTTTATTCAAGTATACTTTAGATCAGTGGTTTTTAGCAGATATACCGCGGCATAAAAATAACCAATGAATTCTGCAGTCTCCGTATAGAATTTTTCGATGGTAATAAAATATTTCTTGAAAATCAGTATGGTTTTAGGAGCAACCACTCTTGTGAAACGTTAAATGATCTCTGAATGGAAGAATGTGTTAGATAATGACTACTTATTGTTGTCGTGTCCTTAGATTTACGTAGAGCATTCGAAACAATTGATAGAAGTATTTTCATTACAAAATTATATGACTATGGAATTCGTGGAAATGCTTTATCTTTGTTTAAAAGTTACTTATCTGACAAGTTCCAAGTTACTAAAATAGGTAATAGTTTTTCTTCAATATTAAGTAACATTTGGGGTGTGCCACAAGGAAGTTACCTTGGTCCACTACTTTTTTTCATTTATGTACATGATATAAAGAATTATGTTAATATCGATTTTATTAATATGTTTGCAGACGATACCTTGGTTGTAGTTTTGACAAAGATATTTACAATGGAATAAATTCAATACGGAACTTTATAAATTGTACAATTACTTTTGTTAAAATTATAAATTAATATTGATAAAACAAAAGCTATGATTATCACAGGTAAATATAAATATTCTAAAGTCAATAACATAATTAATAGCAAAATAGCAAATGAAAAAATTGAAGTTGTTAAAGAAATCAAATATCTTGGATTCATTGTTGATTGCCATTTAAATTTTAATAGTTATTTAACTTACATAGTAAATAAAATATCTAAAAAAATACTTTTTCTGCAGAATATCTAAAAATTTGTCTGGTTCAACTCTTATTATGTTGTATAAATCATTAATTCAACCTCACTTTGATTTTTGTTGAACAGTTTTCTATTTGTTGAATAAAAACGCCATTGATTGTCTGCAAAAGTTACAAAATCGTGGCATGAGGGTAATTTTGAAGATGTCTACGTACATATTTATTAAGGGTATGCTTAGTATACTTAACTGGCTTTCTGTAAAAAATCGTTTAATGTATGGCGCTATGATCTTTATTTTAAAATTTTTACTAAGTCGTTTACGAGGATATCAGAAAAATATTGTTTATAATAAAGATGTGCATAATTATCATCAGAGCCGCAGTTAGGAAAACTTGCGAAAAGGGCAGAGCTGTAGCAATGTTTTTGCGCCCTTGGCAAATAAATAAAAGGCCCTCACCTCCCAAAATCCAAGTAATGAGAAAAAAAAAGGTCCTCACCTCTCTCAAAATCGAAGTGATGAGCAAAAAAAGGTCCTCACATCTCTCAAAATCTAAGTGATGAGCAAAAAAAAAGGTACTCGCCCATACTTTGCGCCCCCTACAAAAGGCGTCAGCGTCTCTTTCCTTAGTGCGCCTGGGGCCGTCGTCCCTCCCCCTGCTGCGGCTCTGATTATCATACCCGAGGTGCCAACGATCTCAGAATCATAAAAACTAAATTTTCTAAAACCGATAATCAAATTTTCGAAGCGGCGTACATGGAGTGCTGTACTCATTTGGGAGCTAGGGAGCTAAGGAGCAATAAAAAAATGTAAAAAACAAATCCAAACACAAATGCCTGTGTAATGTGATCTGATAAAAACATAAACAATAATTTGGAGTCAGACATTTTTTCCAAAGAATCAAGACACATTTGATTATAATCTCCAACTTTGTAGGAAGAGGAAGTCAAAGATAAAATTGCTTCGTTCTTATATTAATCCACGCAGTTCCAATCACTCCCCATTCTGTGGATGTAATCTCACTTATCTTTGTCTGGCACTCTGGTTTTAATCTCGCTAATCCAATTAGTGCTAATTCTAGAATAGCCACCCTTATCAATCATCGCTCTATTGGATTCTGAATTATAGTTTAATTGTTTAAGTATTTTAGTAATGAGCATATGATTACGCAAGAAATATGTTTAAAATACTCTAATAAATACTCTAATAAAACCGAATGCCTTACTAAGTCAGCGCGTGTTCATTATTTTATTATGAAAGTATTTTCCAGAATTGAATTCTATGGTAGTGCTATTTAAGTAGCTATCTCTCCTAACACAGGCTAACATTCTGTTATGAACAATATGTAACCTATTTCTGTAATGTTACATACTCCCTCAATTTGACAGTATGTAGGTCGTCCTACATGCAGCAGATAACGCAAGTTCCTCTACAGTATAATGCTCCAAATGAAATTGCACATAAATGTTTACCTTTGATTATGTCAGAGTGTGGAAATGCCAGCAAACTTTGTACTTAAGAAGACGTCACTTAAAAGTTTCTAGACAAAACTTATGTTAAATATTTAATATCCCAACAGACAATGTTAATGTATTCCTATGTCATATATGTTTATTTATTTTCAGACGCCATAAGTGAGAATAATCCCCGTGTGATAGACGATTCGCGTGCTCGCAAATTAGCGACAGATTTGAAGAGGTGTTCGTACTACGAAACTTGTGCAACCTACGGCCTGAACGTTGAACGGGTCTTCCAAGACGGTGAGTCATTGCTTAAAGTATCTTTTCCTTATTTGACATCTTCAGGAAGTACACCAGGTGGCCTTGTCGCCAAATCAACTTGCCCACACAAATAACAAATTTGTTTAGTTTGTAATATTGAACAGTGCATGATAGTAGTGTTAAGGTATATTCATATCATTATTATTTAATCGTTTACAACATGTATCGTTTCCTGCACGAATGTCTGCCATGCATCGGAGTGTGTCAGTTCTTTTAATGTGAAGTTTTCTGTTTAGTGCCAAATCAGATAGTTGTCTAGTTATAATGTTTCGTTATCTGTCTAATGAAGATTTATTGGTGATATATGTATTATTAGAAGAAGACATTCAAATTAATAAACGTAGTAAGCGTTTTTCTGTCCATAAAATACTAGAGAGGAGACAGAATGCGAATATTTGACATTATTCAAAGAATTAATAATGAAGAAAAATTTTTTCAGTAGTTTCATTTGTCACAATACCAATTCATTGTGATACAGGAAAAAAAGCAAGATATAGATAATTGGGGAAACTTTTTAAGATCGCAGCGCCATATGCAGTAAAAGTTGGAACACTCGGGAGTGACCTAACTGCCACTTGTGTATTTCTTTTGATGGTGAAAATGAACACGAGTTGTACTTTCCTATTTTCCAATCTTTTTGTGTGTGTGTGTGTTTTTTTTTTTTTTATTTAAAGGTATTCTATTATTTGAAAGATAGATAATTATATACTATTCTGAAGAAATTTTTAGTTTTTCATTGTATTTTTAATTCTTTTTGCCTGTCTGTCAATATGATATCAACAAAAATATGGTAAACGTATTAGTAAAAAATAAAAATCTCCTTTCAATATATCAACTGATGATTTAGGTAAATTATGGGTGGGGTAAGTGCATTTTTTCAGTCTTTTCCTGCACGTTCCATAAAATGCAATGAGCAAACGCGCATGCATGGGCTAAGATTTTTGCCCATTTTTAGTTTTTGGATCCATACGATCCACTCTCTCAATCTCCAAATGTCGTTTCAGTTGATATGGTTCTCGATTTAGGAAAATGATGGGATATTAAAGCGGGATTCTTCTTTATCCATGATTTACATTGCGGCACACAACAAAATGAGTTGTTTTTTTTGCCATGATTCACAAAAATAAAACACAAACAACAAAAAAACACGTATTTCACCATTGAATAAAACAAAACAATAAATATATAAAATTTTCTAAAAAATTTACATGTCAGTGCTTGAACGGTCTGGACTGTTCATACTCAGAGCCGTAGCAATGTTTTTGGGGCCCTTGGCAAATATAGTAAATTAATTAAATTAACTTAAAATAGCGCTTCACTTCCACAATATAACTGATGAGCAAAAAAAGAGGTCCTCACTTCTAAAATACAACTGATGAGCAAAAAAAAGTCCTTACCTCCCAAATACAAATGAGCAAAAAAACCCTTATGACCAAATACACACACAGGCGCCCCTCATCAGTCCTCGCGCCCCTGGCAAGTGCCCCATGCCAAGCCGTTGCTACGCCTCGGTTCATACTGACGTATATCTTCTTCCGAAGGTATCCGTTCCAGCATGGATCGTTCCGAATTCTGGAACATATACGCTACATATGAACAGCACTATAGAATAAGTAATATTTGTTGGACAGGAAACGCTGCATGCAGGAAACGATTGAAGTATGATGTGAACACAACACAACTCTTATTTTATATGTTTCTTTTTCTTGTAGCGTGTCAGAAAATCGTCCAACAGAGATTGTCGTCATCTGCTAGCTGTTTAACGCCTACGAATTCACGACCTTCGACGCCCTGCAGTAATCATTTTGGACAACCGGTTCCAGCGCCTAGACACCATCACCCAGCGGCGGCTGTGCCGTCCCCAACCAATAACGGTTTCAGTTCCTCTTCTCCGCATACCGGGTCAGCGGGATCACCAGCCTCACAGACCCATAATACCCAATCGCCTAGTCATAACGTGCATACAATAGCCCATAAGGTAAGAAAAAACAAACATTCAAATTCTAACAAATAAGAATTGATTTATATGCCAACCAATCTAAATTCATCAACCAATAGGAATCGATTTGCCTGTTAGCTAATCAAAATGCTCAAAATGCAAATGAACCAATAGAAAGAGAGTAATCCTACAACCAATCCAAATCTTGTAATTTCAAATCTACCAATAGAAATCGATATATCTGTTAACCAATAGAAATCGACATGCCTGTTAACCAATAAGAATAATTCTAATTCATATCTACCAATATGACGCTCGGTTGCGCTTATTTGGCAAGCAGCGTTTAAATATTCGGGGCCCTGGTTGCAGCCCAGTCAGTTCTCCTTAATCCACCACTGCCTGCAAAACCTTAAAACACTGTCCTTCCTGTCAAAATTACGTAGAATCTGAGCAGTTTTAAAGACTCGTGTAATAAATTTTAATGCTTACGTGTCCTGATGCTATCAAGTCGTCTACTCAACACGTGTTTTTCATCGTAATCACGCGTTCCAATCTCATTCTTTAACACTTGCGTAATTGCTTCAGATAATTCAATTCTTCATTCATTCTAAAGTCACGTATTATTATAGGAATCAATGAATTTATCAACTTTGGGAAGCCGACAAGTACATACGTTATCAGCATCAAATCATCACCTCCATAGGCATCCAGAAAAACACGAAGTTACCCTTAGAAACGACGATAAGTGGTCATCAACAACCCTAGGACACGGTTCATCACAAGTTATGCTTGTTCAGACAGTTCCAACAGAAAATAACAACGTGGCGAAGTTTACAGCACCTTTAGATAATCTTCAACCACCTCAGAGTAATTCTAAGGATGGAAAAGATCTACCAACACCTAGTTCAACACCTACTACATCGAGAAAAACAAGAAGAAGATCGAATTTATTTACACCATCGAAGAAAGGGGATGATAAACTTAAAAATGGTGAATTAGGGAGTGGAAGAGCAATACCATTGAAGCAGGGGTATTTGTACAAAAGAAGTAGCAAAGCATTGAACAAAGATTGGAAGAAGAAATATGTTACACTTTGTGATGATGGGAGGTTGACGTACCATCCAAGTTTGCATGTAAGTACCTTTTTATTTCTACCTTTAAAATATTTTTGAAATCAGTTTTAACTTCCCCCCGTATTTTAAAACAAAGACGTAGTTCTACGTCGAAACTTTTTAGTTACTGAAAAAAAATTTTAGCTAAATATTTCTATTAAAATATTACTTTGTTTGTATCTCCAGGATTACATGGATGATAGTCATGGAAAGGAAATTTCTCTCCAATATGTAACAGTAAAAGTACCTGGGCAAAAACCACGTGGTTCTAAATCTATCATCACCGTAGCTGGTAGCAATGGCAGTTCCAGTATTAATGAAGGATTTGGAGGATTATCGTTATCAGGATATCAATCAAAGGACAAAAGACTAACTGATAGGGTACTTCTAACAGCATTTGACGTTTTGAAAGACCCTGGAACGAAATTTATCCAAACTGCCAGTAGTGACGAAGGAATGGTTCTATCTAATAGCAATTCTTTCCTGAATGGTGATTCGAAAATGGAGACACCTAATGTTAAGAAAAGGCATAGGAGGATGAAAAGTAGTGGCTTAAAAAATTCGGAATATGATGGTACGTTTAAAGAACTTGAAACTTCTAACAAATATTTAAATAAAAAGTCTTAACGAATATTTTTCTTGCAGATGCTGATGGTTTCGAATTTTATATAGTATCTTTAGATAATAAACAATGGCATTTTGAAGCTTCGAATTCAGAAGAGAGAGATGAATGGGTTTCGGCTATTGAACAACAAATTTTAAATTCTTTACAAGGGAATGAATCTTCTAAAGCTAAGCGTATTAACAATCCAATGGAAGCAGCGTCAATTCAGTCTATTCGGGCGAGGGTGGTTGGAAATTCTACTTGCGTTGATTGTGATGCACCCAGTAAGTATTACTGCTAAATTAATTAAAATAGCACTAAAATAAAATGAAAACTAATGTTCCTTTTTTGTTGTAGATCCTGATTGGACTAGTCTTAATCTTGGTGTTCTAATGTGCATAGAATGCAGTGGTATACATAGGAATTTAGGATCACATATTTCTCGAGTTCGATCTTTAGACCTAGACGAATGGCCGTAAGTATTTTTATTATTTTATTTGGTTAATGTTCCGTATGAGTCCACCACAACTAGGCTTGTATGCTTAGAATGAAGTATATTATAACGTTAGAAACGAGAAAGTATGGTCGTAAGGGTGGGGAGTCAATAGTAATCATTAATACATCTGCAGTTGGCAGAGAAATACGCGTTTTTAACATGGTGATACGTTCGAATATAAATAATATTTTTGGAACTCTTTATGAAGTTAATGTTTTTCATAATATGTATACTATAAATCTCATTAAAAACAGGTAATAATTCCTTATGAGTACCTGTTTATATACGTCTATCAAGTTTCAGTTTTTTCTGTCCCAAATTTTTGCTAACTAAACCCAACCTAGTTTTAACATTGATTGTTTGCATATAGTGAAGATATATAAATGCTTTATACAGTTTTAATACATTTACATAATTTAGCATCTATGAATGCGACGAAAAACGCAATGTATTATTTCAGACATAAAATTAAATTAAAGGCCGGAATATATTGATATTTTTGAGGATTCTCTCTTTTAGTACAGTTAATGTTTTTCAAAATTTGTATACTATAAATCTCATTTAAACCATTTAAATGTAATAATTTAATTATTCAAGTTTTAATTTAAAAACGTTAATATGAGCAAAATGTTAACAAACACTTATTAAATAATTGCTTGGATTTCAGAACGGATAACTATCAAATACTTTTTAGATTTCAGTTTTGAATAAAAATATTAGAAATGATAAAGTGAATCGTAAATGTTATGTTTCGAAAGAAAGGGGCGGCGCTTCGCCAGGGCCAAATCTCATTTTAACTAGCAATTCGACAATTGGAACTGGAGTAATTGCAAATCGATATTCTGCTTCCTGCTTCCTGCGGTTTTGTACTGCAAATTCACGAAATGACCAACTTCATGTTAGCTATTAGCTCAAAACATTGTTACTGCTGACAATGGCGATTGACAATTGGTTAGAAATACTGCCAACCATCACTGTGTACAGTTTCTACTATCACAGCGGGCAATTAATATTGATTAGGCAAAAACAATGTTGCCTAAGCAACAGGTTCGAACCTGCATTGCATATGAACTTAACCAATTTGTTTATTCGAATTTTTAATTTAATTTTATTTTTCAGACCTGGCCACCTTAGTGTGATGTTAGCAATAGGAAACTCCCTGGCTAATTCTGTGTGGGAGGCCCGTACTCATTCATTTTCCAAACCAACGGCAACGTCTTCGCGAGAAGACAAAGAAAAATGGATTCGAGCTAAATATGAAACCAAAGAATTCCTTCCTGCCATAAGTCATGGTGTTCCTCTAGGACAACAACTTGTGGACGCTGTCTGCAGAAGTGATATGAAGGCCATAATTGTCCTCTTAGCACACTCCGACCCAGAAACGGTGAACAGCACGGTTTCCAGCAGAGATCTGAGGACGCCTTTACATCTGTCTTGTGCGATGGGAAATCTTGCGGTAGCACAATTATTAATATGGGTAAGTGTTAATTATTTTTTTATTTTTTCGTAGTGTTAAAACTAATTTTGTATTATTTTACAGTACAGCCGCTGATGGCCTTGTTCAGGTACAATTAAATTTTCTTTCATCTTTTATAAAAAGATTTTAAACATTTTTGAGTTTGAATTTGTTGCAAAATTAACACGATTCTGGATTTTTAACAGAATTTTACAAATAAAAAGAATACCGTCTTTTGAATATCAAATTTTATACCGTTTTTTTGAGCTCGAAACGGCTAAAATTTTGATATTTAGAAGGTAGTTTTTGGAATTAAATGTATATATGTTAAATTTTTAGCAATGTGTTTGTTTTGTACTAATATATGTTTTTAAGAATTTTACAAAAATGTTTAAAATATCTATATGTCTTCTTATAAAAGTTATGGAAAATTTATTTGTACTTTTTTTTTTATTTTAAGCCGTTTTGACAAATTTAATAACAGGAGAGACCCCTATTATCCAAAGTTCTGTAGACTGGAACTGTTTCAGATAGTCAAAAATTCGGATAAATTTTCGGTCGTTATGTATAGGATTTTTTGGATACGATTAAAAATAACTTAATAAGCATTTATAGAATACTGTAAAAAATCCAAATGCAGGATCATAATACCAAATAAATTATTATAAGCAAGCCTGTGGCCGTAAGCGCTACAGCGTTTGAACTTGGCTGTTAAACGTTAGCAAGGGTATTCACGTGAGTTCAAATCTTGACTATATCAAATAATTTGTGTAAAAAATGTTTGTACAAATTACGGGCTTTGCTTAACCGTTCGCAACCGGCTATAAACTGTAGATATCTTTTTGTGTTCGTTAAAAATGGACGTAACGCTGACCATATTACTCCTGAATGTACGCAGTTGGAGAATGTGGTCACGAAACCTGGAAACAGGAGGCCTAGGCTCACTTCGGGCTATCGCGTCAATGATGATGAAATTATATTGAAAATAATTTTAATATTTATGATTTGGCTCGGATAATACGGAGACTTGGATAATCGGGGTTCTACTGTAATTGTACTAAACGTCTTCAAGATAAAATGAAACTTGTAGTTTTAGGTTCTGTTTTGTTTTTCTTTGTCTCTGTTTGTATGCCTCTATCTTCTTGTTATATTTGTCTTTAGTGTGTTTCTCAGATGTCTGTCTATGCATCTAGGTTGTCTGTCTGTCCGTATATGTCAGTTTGTCTGTTATACTCTCTAACTTTCTGTCTGACTGTGTCTGTCTGTATATGACAGATGTCTATCTGCTTGTCTATTTGCATGTGTCTATCTATCTGTCCGTCTCTCTCTGCCTGCATTTGTCTTTATGCAGAGGCGGATTAAGCGGTGGGCGGACTGGGTGGCCCCCCACGAAGCTGGGGGCCCACCGAGGCCTATATGCAAATATTTCTTTCACAAAATAATATACAAAAATATTTACCGTCCAGCGACCCCAAGCAACTTAATCCACCACTGTCTTTATGTATATGTATGCCCAGGACCGTGCAAAGTAAAATCTGCGCATGGGACAACGCCTGAATCTGACGACCCTCCTAACCCTAAATCTCTTAACCCCCGAAATGTCCGACGTAGTGATGATATTTGCGCACTCTAGATTAAACGTCTAGATCCGGTGCCTCATTTGCCCCTTCTTTCGCACGACTCTGTGTCTGCCTACTTGTTAGACTGTCGTTTTGTCTTTGTCAAGAGTGCTTTGCTCACGTGATCAGGCCAGTGGCGTCACATGCGCAGAAACCAGAATTCGTACAGACGCTACGTAGCAACGTACGTAGAATCGGCTGCAAACTGCATTACGATTGGTTTGACGTATTATTTGACGCATATGCGATGACGTCGTTGGCCTGATCTTGTGGAAAAAGCGCTCAGCTTGTCTTTTTCTGTATGTATCTGTCTGCCAGTTTATCTGTCTGTTTATTTGTCTATCTGTCCGTTTCTCTGTTTGTCCCTTTTTGTATGTATCTGTCTATCTATATGGGCTTGTCTATCTGTTTGTATGTCGATTTGTCCCTTTCTGACTGTCGGTTTGTCTGTCTCTGTATACATCTTTGTTTGTCTCTATTTGTAGGTCTACAACTGGTTGGGTATGTCTGCCTGGACCTGTATGTCTGTCTGCATGTCTTTATCTACTAGGTTTATCTATTTACCTCTCTTCTATTTTCTCTTCTGTCCTCTCGGCCGTCTCTTCTATCTACTTTAACTATATTTTTACTATTATCTTTTTTCTTCTTGTTCTTTTAATAGGGTTGACTTTTGTCCTCTCTAACACAAAGCATCCATCTTAATCTGTTAAGACTTTTCTTTTTGCTCTTTTTTACTTTTGTACTTACCTTTTTACCGACCGCCAACATATATAAGGGAGGTATTGTGATCATACCGATTTTGACATTTCTAGATTTCGATTGATCTCCACGAATTGAGGTCCCTGCATAACGTTTTGACTATTTTTAGCATGATGTCTGTCGGTCTATCTGTCCGTCTGTCTGTCCGTCCGTCTGTCCGTCTGTCTGTGTACACGTGCAGAGCAAACTCGGCTGAATGGATTTTTATGAAACTTCATATTTAAGCTTCTGCCATCAGTGGCACGAGTTGATCAACTTTTGGTAAATCGGTTGACTAAAACTGGGAGTATTAAGATTTTTGTGAAGATTTCACAACAGAAAAATATTTTGAAAAAATTTATTCAACAAAAGTTGCTATAAAAGCAATAACTAATAACTTTTATTTGAGACGTTTTTTGATAAAACGAAAAATTTCGAATAATAAGTCTCAATTTTTTCATTCTTAGATGTAACGTTTCCATGGTCATGATAAATAATATCTCTGTTAGAAAATATTAGGCCAAGTTATTTCTACTCTGCTGCTAGAATGTATTTTATATAAGTACTTTATGATGGCGGTCGGCCCTGTGGTGACCACAGCTGATTTTTTAACTTTATAAATATACTTACTTTTCTAATGTTCTTTAGCCATTTTGCTCAAAATAGTATTTTTCTTTCCAGAACAACGCAAATGTGTCATCTGTAGATCATGAAAAACGTACATGTCTCGCATACGCCCGTGCTGCCGCAAGCGTTGCAGCGGTCAAATGTCAAACTGCGAATAGTGTAACTGCTGACATCAGTGCTGCCACAACACGTGGTTTAGTTGAACTACTACTAAGCAACGGTTGTCCTGACGTAACCTGTGTGAGTAGCGGTACATTACCACGTCGTAGAGGTTCATTAGGAAGAAAAGATCAACCGCCTTTCGAAAAATTACCTTCTAGCATTATCTAAATAACGAACATTTTAAATAATGTTCTGTGTACTGATAATTATGTAAGTTAGGTAACCAAAAATTTAACAGGACTCTTTTTTAAAGACTGAAATAATATTTAAAATTGGACTAAAGATCTATGTCCATTTTTAGGTCATTGTTAAATTTTTGGGTTAAGTGTTTGATAAACTGTGAAACATCATAGTTGACTGTGTATTTTGGACACCCTCTCCTGGTTTGCACACTCAAATTAGTGGATTTGTGTTGCGTGTTCGATGCACACCCCTGATATTGTACACTTTATATAAAACACAAACGAATTAGGTCTTAAAAAATCAGGTGTGAACACTACAGAACCGATTGTCACCACAATGTACTTAAACAAAATACTTTTTAACAGAAATTATTATTGAAACGTACCTACATATATAGATATTTAGAAAAATTATAAAAATAAGTTATACATATTTATTAAGTCGTATCAAAAAATATTTCAAATAAAAGTTTTTTAGAATTATTTCTGCTGGGTTAATCTGTACTATGGCATTTGGGTTCTATTCTAGTTAGGGGCGATCTTATGAATGTTTGCACACGGGTGGCTAATATCACACAACGATATAGTATTTCCAAAATGAAATGGCCACTATCACTTGCTGATTCCAATAATGACTGACAGTATAACTATTATACCTGCTGAGTTTATGGTTCTGTTAAAATAGTTGCCAGGACCGTGATAATTATTTAAAATAAACGTGTTTTCTTATATGCTATTTAGAATGAACTGTATATACTCACATGACATTCCTTCATATTTTTATCAGGCTTAGGACTGGCTATATTTAAATTATAAATATAGGCATGTTTAAAAATCATTTTGTTTTAAAGTCTATATTAAATACTTCAAACTTGCACAAACAAAAATCTTTTTTTTTGAACTTGTCAATTTATGGTAATTTAAAATTATTAAAATTTTTATCATTATCACTTTTATCGTTGTTTATATCACTATCAGAGTTTGTGTCAATACCACTGTCATTTAAATTAATAATTATTGAAGATTTATTTGGTGGATTTATAAAAAAAAATGTTTCAATTATCTTTACATGTTCTACATATTTTTTCCACAAGTCAATACTTATTGCACTTGTTTCGTCTTTAATTAATTGTACTACAGTGTCACTTTTTGCCGGTGTTGTATTTTTCCGGCGCACATTACCTTTTAATTGACTCCATATTAGTTCTATAGTAGTAGGCCATCATTTGGCTATCTTATCTTCCTTGATATCTTCCATAGTTTTATGTCCTGATGGAATCTTTCCCCCTGTTCTTCACTAAAATTACCTAGGTTTTCTGGTAAGTTGTCATAATACAACCGAGAATATTAAAGTTGGAAAGCATATTTTCCACTAATTCTCTGCCTTATGATTTCCAAGAAAATTTTGTACTACTTGAATAAATGAACACCAAGAATTAGATTCAATCTCGTTCATTGATGCGGTTGGATTGGATTGTGGATCTTCAGTAGGTTGCCTTATCTGAGGACCATCAAATATTCTGGCTTTCAGTTTTTCAGAGTTAATCCCAGGAAATTTACGTGTCAAGTAGCCTACACAAAGTCCATCTCGATTTAAAGCCTTCAAAAATTGCTATATAAGCCCAAACTTGATATGCAAGGGTGGAAATATAATTTTCTCTCTCACAACCAAAGGTTCGTTGACAACGTTTTGTTTTTCTTGAATTATGATATTTCTTAATGGAAATCACCCAATTTCTGTTAACCCAGTGCTGATCCTTAGCTCTGCAGTCCCAAAGACCTAAAAAACAAGGATATTTTGTATATCCACTTGTCCAAGGAGGAAGTTTACCGTTTTTAGATAAAAAACTAAAATCAATTAGTCTGTATCTCAAAAACTAGAGCTGCTACGAAAAATAGTCTGGTATTTTTGGAATCAGCACTTCAAAAATATCCGAAATCAGTTCTTACTTTTCCGGCACCAAGATAAAAAAAAATTGTTGGGCAGTGTAATAATGTAGCGTATAGCGAATTCTGTAGATTAATTTTAAGATTAAATACGTTTGTGTTTTATATACAGGTGTTCTATAAATGTTAGAATTCTACCTAAACCAAAATGTCAATTGAAATACTCGATTTTTTATATTCCGCACTCAAGTAGACGATGCTATTTGACCACTTGCTGACTAATAAGAAAAATTTTTATATGTGTCGTTTTTTGTATACTTTGTATGTGATCTTTAAGCACTATTATTCAGTGTGTATGGCTGACATTGTATATTTTGTGATTCGTGACTATCTTTAAGGAATTAGAAAAAAAAAGGAAATTAACTTTTTTTTGTGTTTTTATTTTTAATGTAAATATTTTGGCCAAAGAGTATTCTTTTTTATGTACAAAATAGTAGATATTTATGTACAGAAATTTATATATGTTGTTCTTCACTGGAATATAATGTTATTAAACATACGTTTCTTTTTTTCTCTCCTAAAAATATTTTGGCTTACAGAAAATACATTCTTAATAGGTAAGTACAAGAATTAGCCTAAGTAAAGGTACTGTTTCGTTGAAACTGCTCGCTGTCTTGGTTTGCAGTAAATGCCTACCGAGATGGTTGGCAGGAATTGCTTACTGCAATGTTTAGCAGTAGCTTCCTGCTAGTAGGTTCACCTAAGTAGCGTATACAGACAGAGAAGGTAAGTACTTCTTTTCTAGATCTCTAACATAACCTGAAAGCCACTATGTCAGTAGATATTTCACCTTATCCTATTATATAAATAGATACATATTAAGTTTAAAATAACTGAGGCTGAGTCGACCCTTGAACTGACTGCAGAGTATTGGAAAATGGAAATTCCGAAGTGGTATCCGGAATTTCAACCCGCGTATTTATTTTAGGTAGGCAACCGTTTTATCACGGAAATAACAATTCTGCTTAGGGTGTCAGATGGCAACTAGAGGTGCGTTCAGCATAAGCTAATAATCTACACATTATGCATAATTTACATAAGAAGCGTTCGTCATAAAGTTTTTGTGTGCTTTGTGCTGCACGAAGATCGTTTGGCATATACTGTGCAGTGCAGTTTGTGTTGCACAATCGTCACAAGTTCAGATCATGCGGTAGTCTGTGCAGTGGTGTTTTTCGCGGTAAAAATACAAAGTTATTATTTTCACAAAACAATATGAGTGAAAACAATTAAGATATCATTGTTTATGCCTGCAGCATTTGCAAAATAAATAGTATAGACATGAACCTCATGATCGAACCCGTAAATATACTCAAAAAGACTTAAATTTTTCTGGATACAAGCGGAAATGTAGTTTAAATTGATTTGTAGTCATGTTTGGAACAGTACTCTCTGCATATTCAAACACTTTTTCAAAAATATTTTCTGGTTTGGAAAATTCTTCTGAATTCAGTCTTTCTCATCAAATAAAATTTCTTTTATATTACTTAAAAGCATCCCAAAACCTTCATGCGCCATTTATATATTATCGTAAAAAACAATTAGCAGAAAACAGACTTGATGTAATCAAACACATATAATTCATATGTTTAAAAAAAAAAGGTCAGAATAATAGTTTCAATAACTGCACAATCTGAACAAAGCGTTCGTCTTTGACTTTCTTATACAGTCTGCACAGTGGTCACGTGACAGAAAACTTGCACGACACAGAGTTAACACTGCACAGTTATGCCGAACGCACCTTAGAGATGGAAATTTTGACTCAGTTTGCGGAACCGGATCAGTGGAGGTCGTTCAGTTTGCTGAGCCGGCTCAGTGATACGGCTAAGTAAACGTGTCCCAGGGAAACAGGTCGGTCAGTTCTCTCACCGTTTAACCCGGTTGTTGGTTTGCAATATGTAGGTAGAACGTCGATCAGCCGGATCTTGCATTATATGAACAGCGGAACGCGGAATTGTTTGGTCTAATGAAATAAATGCGATAAAAACGTATTTGCCTCTTTATTACCTTTATTCTTGTTAATATTCTTCAATATATAAAATGTTAAATGTTGGCCAGGTGTAAAAACTTTTTTTCAGAGTATGGGACAAGACGAATGTCTTAGTCTTTCTTATTTAGAAATATATTATGGATGAAATTGGAGAAAAAGAACACAGTAGAACCGAAATTTACATGTTATTCCTTCAAAATTGTTTTTTAGTTTTTGAAGAGGCTATAAGGAGTTTAGAACAGAACAATCTTACTGCGTCTAAGAAAAAACACTCCTTTTTTGGAGAAAAACCTGCTACAGAACTCAAAAAAATGCTGCCAGCAGAATGTAGGAAAATTGCACAAGTTTTTATTATTTTTTTTACCAAAACTATTTAGAATAAAATTTTGATTATTCCAAATCAGATTACTTACATGCAATAAGGCCATTTTCTTTAAAAACAACAAATTTAACATATGTTCATATAAAATCTGCCGCAAAGAGTTTGAAAATTACAGACGCTTTAGAGATGGACTCTATGATGAATTCATAGATGCAAAGGACATTATCGAAAACAGCTGTCTTACAAAAATAGGCCTGTAGACAAAATGTGGATTGATATTTTTGAAGCTAATGAGTTGGAAGCTAATTCCTACAGTTATAAGAACCTTTTGCTACTAGTTGGCAAAATTCTCAGTATCCCATGCTCAAACGCATTTGTTGAGAGGATCTTCAGTTTGATGTCTTCTCATTGTACTGACACCAGAAACCGTTGCATTACTGATTTAATAAAGGCCGAACTGCAAGTAAAAGCTAATTTTAAAATGGATTGCATTGAGTTTTACAATTTTTTTTTAACAAAAAAATTATTTGTTAAAACGGCAAGTAGTTCTGAAAAATAATACTGAAAAAGACAATGAAACGTACTTATTTCATTCAGAGCCGCAGGAAGGGGGGGGGCGACGGCCCCTAGCGCACTAAGGAAAAGGGCACCGACGAGCTTGACTAAGGGGCGCCACATTGCGAAGGTGAGGACCTTTTTGTTTTTTTTTTACTCATTACTTGGATTTTGGGAGGTGAGGACCTTTTTTTTTGCTCATCACTTGGATTTTGGGAAGTGAGGACCACCTTTTTTTGCCAAGAGCGCGAAAAACTGGCTACAATCATTATTTTAGAACTCAGAAAGTATCAGTAATATAATTTCAGCTACAATGGGCAAAACATTTTATGATTATTTTTTTGTATTATTTTACGGAAATAATAAAACAAAAAAATCAATACAGTTGAAAATCGGACTTTTACGAAGGTTTTACAAGTAAGCCGACGATATGTAATTTCATTAATACGTAAAAAAAAAATTTTTTCTCTAAATTTTTCTCCTATTTTTTGTCCTGGGTTGGTTCTTCAAAAAGTTGGCCACCCTGCTGCCAACCGCCGCAGCAGGCAGTTTAAACGAAATAGTACCTTAAGATGATGATGCTATCACAATTTTAAAGTTACATAAATTACATAGATTCAGAAATTTTTTTACAAGTTGTCATTGAATTTTAATACATTTATTTTGACATATCTATGTAAATATTCCTTAATTTACCTTATATTATTATATACACGTGAGTTATGTTAGATTGTATTTGTTTTGGTTGTTCCACCTATGTATTTACACAAAGTTAAGCAACCCAGGCAACTCGGCCTGGTCTGTCGCCGGTGGTGGTTGAAGCCGGCGCTGTGTAACCGCCCCCGATCACACTAACACCTATCACTCCCTTGCCCTCGCCGCCTCCAGCGGTCAGCATTGGTCAGTCCGGGTCGTATTTGCAGTCTATTCGCAACACCAAAAGAACTGCTGCCATGGTCAACATCGCTAAACCTGCAACATTTAAATTACATTAAATAAATAAATCAAAGGAAAAACTAAAAACTGTTACATGAGGGTGAGGCAAAAAGTAACTTTAACGCTACGTACAACCCCCAGAGTTACAAAACTAACAATCGGAAATAAAATTAGTGACAATCTAGTGACCAGCCCATGATACAACAAATTTTGCACAGAATTTTTACCTATCTAATAGGATATTTTTGATTGTAGAAAAAATTATTGTATAAATGTTATTGTTCAATAACTTAATAATAGGTATCACACAATAATATTTTTTTGCAAATTTTTTAAATATATTTGTGGTTTTCAAATAATTTTTATATATACAGTCTGTTCCAAACGGTTAAGCGGAACTAAATGGGAATTTAGTTCTTTTAGGTTGTCACGAGAAGGGACCTTGCTTGGGTTATTTCATTTTTCACGTTGGGATGTCAAAATTTAAAATTCCAACAATGAAACCATGGAAACGAATGGCATATGTCAAAATTAAATATTTTTTTTAGATATTTTAATGACAAAAAAATAAATAAATGGGAAATTTGTATTAAGAATGACACAAAAAATCAAAATATAAAGAAAGTGACATTTTAAAATGATATTAACCTTAACCAAAAAATGTTTATTGTAAGTATTATTTACAAAGCTTAAACAAAACGGCCGAAAGGCACGATTTAAACGATGAAAGTAACTAGATTGCAAAATCTAGTTCCGCTTAACCGTTTGGAACAGACTGTATATTCTTTATTTCCTAGGCCTTGCGGCGTTCAGGGTATTAACCATTACAAAAAATAAAACAATCAATCCAACATTAAATAAATAACAATCCAATACAATTTACAATGTTTTTTCTCTTTTCTATCTTCTTGCTCCAACGTCCCTCTCCTTCTTTCTGTTCTCCTTCTGGTTTCCCTCTCCGATCTCCTTCCTTCTTGCTTCCAGTTCTCTCGCCCATCTTTGATTTATTTTATTTCATTCTCTTCCCTTACAACCATTTCTTCACCCCTCCTCCTATCTCCTTTCCTTCCTCCCCATTTCTAGGTAATCTCATCCCCCTTCCTTCCTTCCATTTCTCCCCTTCTGCTTCCCACCGGGTCTCCTCCTTCTTTCCTTTACCCCTTCCTGTTATCCTTCCCCAATCTCTATCCGTCTTGAAAATAATTTTTGTATTTATATGGTTTTGTGTAGAAATGTTCAAATAATACGTCAACATTTTTTCGACATGATTGTTTATAGTTTAGCGCCTTCGTCGAAAAATATTATAAAACCCTGGCGGACGAAAGTCAATGAATTCCTGGCCAGTCTTACAGCATTGTCGGAATTAAACTGTTTTCCTATTAAAAAGTTGTCCAAATTTCGGAAAAAGTGGTAATCAGTGGGGGCTAGGCTTGGTGAGGATGATGAAGTTACAACTCCAATTCCTGTAGTTTTGCCACAGTCATTGGTGCAATGTGTGGTCTAGCGTTATCAAGCAATAAGATAGGAGTAAATGTGTTGACCAATCTAGGCCTCTTAAATGCTTAATTACACTGAGCGAGTTTACTAGCTACTCGCTGTTACCAAACTCGCTGAATGTAATAATAACATTGTCTAGTAAACTCGCTCTCGCTTTGCTCCAGCCAGTAACATGCAGGCAGTTATACGTTTTTTGACAGTGAATGTGAAAAACCAGCAGTTTTTCATCGGAGGACAGAACGGTGATATTTGTTTGTCACCTCAACGAGTATGCGAGTGGCACAGAAAATTTAAAATTTGTGTGTCAAGTGTTACTGATACGGCTCGCTGTGCCGCTCGTACACTTGTTGAAGTGGCATTCCCGTACTGTTTGTTGCATCCTCCGATAAATATCTATCAGGTTTTCAAACAACAAACATAATGGAACATTGTTTAAAACAATAGGGGGAATAGAAAGAAATCCAAAGTACATTTATTTTTCCAGAAATATAATTTCCATCATTTTTTATTACGGCTTCTCAACGTTGTACTAATTTTTAGATACCCTCTCTATAGTTTCCTGGATTTAGTTTCAACAATTAGAAAGACGATTTTTTGTCGTAAAAATAATCAGCTCTACAATTAACTACAAAAACCTTTTAACTTATCTTGAAGACTCATATTTCTACCCCAATAATTCATAAACCCAAATAATAAATTTTGACTCTAATTACCTACGAAGTCCATATCATTGAAAATATATGGTCGTATATCAACATCTGTATAAACATTCGACCAAGTACTTGAAGTAAACGATGACAACATTTTAAACAAATCATATAATATACGATCGTAAACTGTACCCCTGTCTTTCAACATTTAGCTAAAAAATACAAAAATACTCAACTAATCTCTGAGGATATTTATCTGAAATAGATTAGTTTTTATATTTATATAATTTAAATATTTTTAACTAAATTATTAATATTATTTTAAATAATAGTGAAGTTTTATTGAAATTACCACTCCCACAGTGGGCTTTGGTTAAAAAAGTTAAAAACGCTTTTTATATTATTAACTATCTAACGAACTTTTCCTTACCTAACTCAACCGAAGCCAGTACTATGAGATCCGTAGTATTATCTTCTCCGTATGTGTTTTCTAAAAGATGATCATGTGATATCCTGGATAATGTTATGGTTGTTTGTACCATTAGAGCTGTCTGGAAGGAGCAGGCGATTCCCCAGAGCACCGCTAACGGCAGGGCAACCCTTACTGAAGGTCCTAAGAAGCGTAAAGTCCCTGGCATTCTAGTGGAAGGGCGGTATCCACCAAATCCTCTGCTAGTATGAATACTGGCCGCTAAAATATAAATTTATATAATTGTTTCACTTAATCACTAAGCTTAAGAATATTTTCACAACCCTTTTGTGGAAAATTCATAATATTAATTCCCCAGGGTACTATCAAAGTTAAAGTGGTATTAATATTAATACAGGGGTGACTCGTCTTTATATTTTCTCTTTTAAAACTTAATTTATTTTTACAACACTGTTTTCCATTTAGCTTTTCAATTTTATATTTGTAACCCCAAAACGGGAGAAAGTTTATTAATGGTTTTAAATTTTGCTTCTATTTATTGAAGGAAATTTCTGCTGTTCAAATGTGTTTAAACAATCTGTTAACGTTGAATTTTTCACTTTTCCTTGCCTCAAATTTTCAAAAAAATCGTTTAATGTTGACTAAGCTATTGTTAATACTCCCTACGACCGAAATAATGGCATACATTACTTAAAAAAATTAATGTGAAGTGAAAATTTTCACACATTTCAGGGTTTTGCAGGTATTTAATAGGTGTACGAAGCAAACATAATACGGGATGTCTAGATATATTTACAACAAAATCAACAGTTTTTTTGATAATCACTTTTATTAATTATTTTAGAACTAAGAGCTTCCATTTATTTTTTTTAAACAAAATTAAGTAAATTGCCAAATATCCCAGCGTTTTTTTTTTTCTGCATTTGCTTCTTATTCAAGTCTTCATTAGATTAATAAGAAATATTTTACAGTGTAGTGTGGTGTGCTGTAAGCAACTCAGTTCGCAACTATTAAAAAAATATATTATTTTTTTAATATCTATGATTCCGAAAAATACAGGCACTATCTTAGCTATAAATACAAAAAATCCATAACATTATTAGCCTAGGGTGACCATTTTCTTAAGAAGGCAATGCGGGACGGTGCAAAAAAAAGGTCCTCATCTCCCAAATCCAAAATGTTAAAATGCGAGACAATGCAGGACAAAATGTTAAAATGCGGGACTTTTGCGGGACGCATCTTAATGCGAGACAAAATGTTAAAATGTGGGACGAATGGTCACCTTATATTAGCCATAATTTAACCATGAATTAAAAAAATAATTTTTTTTTTTTTCAAAAACACAAAAACTGTAATATTTTTCAAAAACACAATCTTATCAAAAATTCCTCTCGTACGTTTCGGGCTCAGATCAATATACATTATCTATATTTTTTTCAGATTTTTCTTTAAACACTTTTTGGTAAAAGGGTGCGGACAAGAACTTTTGCACATTTTTGGCAAAATTCGTGTTAAAAGAAACGAATATCAAAAAAACTATCTATCGTTCCGTAATCTACGCCTTAAGAGCTTTCTTTTGATACCACGCAATAAATTATTGGTAAGTGGGCACATTGTTCTTGCGCTGGAGAAGATAATAACGATGAGGAATGCACTCACGTGTGTTCATTCTGCGCCAGATTTTAGCTGATTGCCCATTATACCCCGACACCGGGGCAAAATGAGCACAAGGAAGCTTTTTTTTTATATCGTCATAACTTTTATTTTTGTATTTTAGTTTTTTTACTGTCTGTAATAATTAAACAATAATTCATCTTACGAATTTCAATTTTTTTTACGAAATTCTTTAAGATTTTATTAAAAATAATCCTTAAGGTGCCCGTTATGCTTCGGCTTCCCCTACTTTATAACCGCCTTTCGTACGTTGACAGATAAGTATCCTTCTTCGTGTCAAAAATTCCGAAAGCGACGCCGTTTCGGTAATGTTAGTCGCGAATTTTAATTAAAAATATAGTTGAAACATTGGTTCTTTTATATAAATTCTTGCATCATTAACGTCCAGCTAGTTTATAAAAATTTTCACACCCGACGCTGTTTACAATAAAATTCAGCTGTGAGCGGATTTTAGTGGTTTAAAAGAAAACGCAATTTACATTACACACTTTTAGCAAAACGGGAAACGAGAAAAATAAAATTACATTCATATAAAAGTAATATTTATATTGTCACATGAGATTGTCTGTGGAAAAACCTTTGTTTATCATTCCATTAACCGAGAGGAAATGAAAGTAATATATTTAATATTTTTTGCAAATACAAACAAGAATTCTAACACTGCAAATATACCTTATATTAATTCTTTAACTTTTGGTGTTAATAATACTTTAAATTCCTAAATTCAGTGAAGTATTTTCATGCATTCATTAGTTTCTAACAAGCCAATTAGTGTTGTTGCTAGGGAGCAAAACAAGTCTTTATTATACTCATTCTAAAAGCTACGTTACGTCAGTCTACGGTATGAAAACTAGGATTATGAAAATGTGAAAACTTGTCATAAACAGACAGGAGCATAATAACACAACACAGATGAATGTTTACGCGTTTTTTTGGGCTTTCAACCACACGTAAACTTTAAGTATATTAATTTAAATTTATGGCAGCATCGTTCGCGGATGCAATCTGTAGCAGGTTTAAATACAAGGTGTCTTAAAAGAAATTTTATATTTAGTTGATCGATTAAAAAAAAAGTAAGCCGTATATAGAAAAAATGTTTATTAATTATTAAAATACACTTTTTGGGGATTTATTTCTTAAAAATAATATCGTCTAAATGTAGACCCTCGCGTTCTCGGCACTCATTTAATCGAACAGTAAAATTACTTATGACGTCTCGGCAGGTGGACTCAGGGATGGCTGCCATTTCTTGACGGATATTTTCTATCAAATGCGCCAGTGAAGTCGGTTTATTGGCGTAAACTTTAGATTTAAGATAACCCCATAGGAAAAAGTCCATAGGGGTTAAATCTGGACTGCGTGGAGGCCAATTTATGTCACCTTTCCGGGAGATCAATTTGCCTGAGAAAATTTCACGAACACGTGGCAGAGACATATTGGACGTGTGTGAAGTTGCTCCGTCCTGTTGGAACCATGTTCTTTGGTTATAGCCAGGAAAGTTTTGCAGTTCAGGTACCAAGAAGTTGTCTAACATCTCCACATAACGCTCTGAATTCACTGTAACTGCACGCCCCCTTTCGTCTTCAAAAAAGTAAGGGCCGATAATTCCTCGCGCCGACATCGCAGCCCATACGGTCACTTTAGGCGAATGTAGGGGTTTCTGATGTTTGCGTTTCGGATTCGTTGCACTCCAGTAGCGGCATTTCTGCTTATTTACGTGGCCATTAAGATGAAAATGAGCTTCATCCGAAAACAAAATGTTGGTAAACGTTGAAAATCGCTCAATCACCGGATTTACGAAATTAAGCCTCTGACTGGCATCTTGGGGCTTTAATTCTTGCACCAATTGAATTTTGTAGGGGTGCAGCTTTAGGTATTTGTGCATAATGCGATGTAATGATGATCTATGCACATTTAAAGCACCGAATTGAAAGGTTCGGGTCGTCACGAACAGACTGATTAACATTCTCCACGTTTTCTACCGTTCTTGATGACCTAGGTCGCCCGGATTTTGATTTATCCAGCGTTGTACCAGTCTCTTCAAACTTTTTAACCCAATGTCGAATGAGAGGAATGCTTGGCGCATCATTTAAATGGCGAAAACCTCGAATACTGCAGAATTTTCTACGCGCTACAGTCGCCGAATCACCGTTTTTGTAAAACTCTCGCACGCATAACGCGCGGTCTGCTCCCGAGAAACGCTCCATAGCGACTAAATTCCCAAGAGCCAGGCTACCGATTGACATAACCCCCGCGCCTCTCGGATACGTTGCGTTCACGCAGTAAGCTAAATAAATATAAAATTTCTTTTGAGACACCTTGTACATCGAATATGCACATTGGTGATATAATTCATGAATCAAGATATGATATTTTCTATGCGTACCCACAAGTATCAACGCACGTACTGCCAGGGGTACGCGTACCCTAATTTGGAGACTACTGAACTTTATAATACCATGTGTTCAAAAAGAAATTTCATAAGGGTTAGCTGTGTGAAAAATAAAATAATGTGTACTGCAAGCTTTAACTGTCAATTAATTAACTTTCATCATTGTTGTTTCTACCGAAAAATCAATTTAGCTACAATTATAATAGTTTTTACAATAGAACACAACAAATTTATGATTGAATTATATTTTCGAAATGGTGTTCGAGTAAACGGCGAATAGATTTACAGTGCGGTGTCATGTTTAGAGGAATTTCGACTACAATTTCCAGATATTGCTTTCCTTGAAGGAGATTTTTACAGCTCACTTAGAATATGTGTCGATTTATTCCAAGATACAGGGAGCATTACTCTTAGAGATAGAACTGGAAGGCCAAGAGTTCGTACTCAAAATACAGTTGATGATGTTCGTCAACGTATGAACGAGCAACCCACTACATCACTACGTACACTGTCGCAAGAGACTGGTTTATCATTAGGAACTTGCCATACTATTGTCAAAAAAGATTTAATGCTACTCCCATACAAAATTCTTGTTTACATGAGTTGCTGCCAGCAGATCACAATAGGCGAATTGTGTATTGCCACTGGTTCCAAAAAAATTTAATTAATAATGATGATTTGTTAAATTTAACGTTTTTTTCTGACGAGGCCTGATTCTCGTTTTCAGGGTATATAAATTCATAAAATATGAGGTTATGGAGTGCTCAAAATCCTCATACTTTTCGTGAAACTCCCCTTCACCCGTTAAAAGTTGGTGTTTGGATTGCTGTGTCTCGAAAACGGATTATCGGACACATACTTTTACACGAAACTGTTACTGCTCAAAGATACCGGAATATTGTATATGAATTTATTAATCAGCTTCATAAGGATGAGCTCCAGCAAGGCTACTTCCAACAGAATGGCGCGACTGCCCACACTGCTCAAGAGACCATTACCTTCGTGAATTTTTTGACGATCGAATAATTATTTTACGTTCAAATCCAGAATTTCTACCTAGATCACCAGACTTGACTATTTTAGATTACTTTATATTCCCTTATCTGAAAAATAATGTATACAAGACTCCTATTAACAATATCGAGGAACTGCAAAACAGAATTACCGAACAGTGTGTCAATATAACTCCTCAAATTCTTATAAATGCTTTTAATAGTATGAAAAGACGAGTAAATTTGTGTTTGCAGGAAAACGGTGGTCATTTTGAACAGCTTCTTTAGTTTTTTATGTTTATTTTTCTGTACCTGTGAAATCAAAAAATATATTGTATGTAAAGTATAAATTTGTATTTAGCTGGCTAATCTAGTTGTATAGACTATTGGTCAATAAAACAATATAATTTAAAAAAATCAAAAATAATTTCCAATTTTAATGATTAAAAAGGCTGTGCCTAAACGTTAGTTAATTGTTATATAAAGCTTGCAATAGACATTATTTTATTTTTCCACAGCCAACCCTTATGTAATTTCTTTTTGAACTCATATAACCTCATTGATGTAACCTACCTGCAGCTAAAATTGTAGCAGCACCCGCAGGTATTCCAAGACCCAAGTTGAGTTTTCCTTTTTCTTCTATAATCGCCACTGACCCCATAATAAGAGCTGATATGCCACATACAATCTGCAAAAAATATAATACATTAAAAAATGCAAATAAAAGAACAATAAAATGTTTTTACTATTCACTTGACATTAATACGATAGCCTGAAGAAAATCGTGGAAATTCTTACAGTCATTTTCTTTACTTAATCTACCGTAAACATGAAATGAGAAGAAATTTCCATTTTCTAACATAATTGCTACAAAACATTTGTTTCATATTTTATATTTAGGAGAATTTAAAATTAATAACACTTTTCTTTAAGGAATTAAAGTTTTTAAAGTTCTCTTAGGAAATATAATGACCTGTTAACGTAAATGTTCGCAGAGAATCTAAAAAAAAAAAGTTTAAAAAGAATAAATAAATTTATTATTCCGTATTTCCTCGAGATAAATATAATTCTATTTCTTGGGAATATTAAAAATGTCTAAGTGTAAATCTTTGTTTATGTATTCTGATATTAAAACTTAATAAAGATTTAAAACATTCAGAAAAGTTATGAACATGTATCTATATATATATATATATATATATATATATATACCCGAAAATCTCCTTTATTTGTAAAGATACAAAAAATCTTCAGAATAAAAGTTAAACTAGACAAAAAGGCCCATCTAAAGGTTACTATAAGAATTCTGAGGCACTTCCGGTTTCACCGGAAATTATGTCAACTTTTGATCTAGCATAGGGACTCGATAATTTTATATTTTTTCCTAAAAGTACATTAAATTAGCTTTACAATGACACCAAAAAGTCATATTTTTATGTTAACCATTTCAAAATGGCGACCATTTATTTACAAAATAATAATCACCATAAGTTTTACAAAGTTGAACGTAGCAAGCTTTGAAAACAATAAAAAAAGAAACAAAATATCTCTAAAATAAACTGTTATAACTAGTTATTATATGAAATAACATGAAATAACTTAAATTTTTATTTTTCAATTAAATGTTTTATAAATAACAAGAGTTGAATAGTTTATTTTGCTTATTTTTGTTTGAAAAAAAAAATTGTATTAATTGGTAGTAAGTCGTTATTTGTACCTAATTATGGTTTATGTACGATATACCAACGAAGAATTGACAGATATGGTTCTGATATGGTTCTGAGTGCCAAAGGAATGTGGCGTCTTCTTTTTTCTCAAGTGTCCCATAAATAAATTCTTAAAAAACTTTTTGAGGAACACTGTCCATCCTAAAATTCTCTTTGAGAGTAATTCACATTTTGACCGTATATTATACAAAAGCTAAAAGGATTCCTTCTTCCTACCCTTTTACTTCTTAAAAGGACGACGTTATTTATCCAGAAAAAACACTTAAAAAGTATTTAAGTTATGAATAATACACACATCATTTGGGACAATACAGGTTTGATCCTGTAATTTTTGTACTAACACATAAATATTTTTGACATCTGAGCTGTTTTGCACAGTATCAGATAGTTAAAATTTCTAAGGATTGAATCCGTTATTTGTTTTCCCATAGAAAAATTTCTTACCACTGAGTCAAAATGTAAAATTTATTATCTTCTAAAAATAATTCTCTTCTTCATTATATCTTCATTAGTAGGTAAATGAGATAAGAAAAATAAGAAGTAGCAGTATTAACTTTTTGTACTTGAACGCTAATTATTTAAAGTTTACATAGTAAAACGGAAAGATAAGTTATGGTAATTAACACAGAAAGTTTAATAAGACTTGTTATACATCATGGGATCTTGTAAAAACATCCACACTTAATAAATGACCTACTAACTACCAACTAAAATACTTAAATGTTATATTTAAAAATCAATTTCGGCCAACCATTGAATGAAAAGACTAAAGAGATACGAATTTTTACATACAAATCTTTGTGCTATCAGGTTTTGCTTCACACTTGGGCACAGTGCAACGGAAACTTTTGCAAAACTTCAGCAGGCCTACGGAGACAGTGTTTTGTCAAGGACCCAGGTTTTTTGGTGGTTTAAGTCATTTTCAGAAGGAAAAGAGTTGATTGAAGATGAATCACGCAGCGGAAGGCCTTCATCTTCAAGAACTGATGAAAATGTCGACAGAATCCGGAATCCTGTGCGTTCAAATCGTCGGTTGACAGTCAGAATGATCGGGGAAGATTTGAATTTGACTCATACTACCGTTCATCAGGTCTTGACCAATGAATTAGGGGCTTAGAATTGAAAATCTAGTTCCGCCTAAACCAAAGGAACAGACTTTATTTCAACTTAAAAAAGTATAAAAATAATTGTGTATGACGGTGTATATTAGTATTGGAATAAAATCCAATATTTCATTTTAGAAATGTAAAAATAGTAAGGTCTGTTCCTTTGGTTTAGGCGGAACTAGATTTTCAATTCTAGTTACTTTTACCGATTGATTGAAGCTTTTGATCATTTTGTTCAGGAAAAGTCAACTTCAATATATAAAAAAATATCTAATGACAAATTTCAAAAATGAAAATTGCGGTTAGTTCCGCCTAATCTTTTGGAATAGACTGTAGGTACAAATTAGGATTATTATATTGAGTATAATAATATTAATGTGAAATTAATTACTATTAAAAAGGAATATTTCTATTTCAAAATCTATTAAATGCTTTTTGTGTATTATGTGTTACTTTTTTCGTATTATATCTTTACATTATTAAATAAAACCTATATAAAATAAATAAATAGCTTTTTTTAATATTAATAAAACATCGATGTTTCCGATACATCGATGTTTTTCCTTCGATGTTTTTTCAACATCGATAGTAAGGTGCCGATGTTAACATCGATGTTAAACATCGATGTTTTGCCTTCGATTTACAACCCTAGTTTGAACCGACCAGCTAAAAGCTATTCCAGTATCCGAGTTCCAGCTCTACTATGAGGATTGGAAGAACCGTCTCCAGCGCTGTGTGACTTAACAAGGAAGTTATTTTGAGGAAGACAATATTGAATTATAATTCTATTCAAATAAAAAAAAAATAAATAAAAAATCATTCCAGTTACTTAATTTACACATCTCGTTAATGTCATTTCTAAAAAACTAAACAAAAATGTTTCACAACGTATTACATTACGCGGTACATTACAGGATCGGTCCGCTAATCCAGCATAAGAATAGAAAAATAATAATTTCAGCTTTATGATAAATAACGTGTTATATATGAAAATAAATTTTTATAAATATTAAATTTTTTATGAGCTGTTTTTGTGAGACTACCTTAGAGCTATATTTTCATCACTTTTGATATATAATTTACGATTGTACCTTCATAATTTTCAAAATCTCGCTTTGAAGTTTAATACATAAAGTTTTTATTTGAAACTTTTTACCTTTTATTGATCTTTTATATGACTTTGTGTAATATAGTTAGCTCATATTACAGGTACGAAATGCGGCTAGCCTATATTCCAGGCGTTCGCTTCTGAATACACTACAATAGAGGCTAATTATCTTGTAATTTAATAATACGAGTCAATGGGTATCATTATGAAAGCATAACATATTAAAAGCTCCTTTTGGAGTATAGGACAATGATTATCAAAGCAGAGAGATACTTAACAGGGCTACTTAATTTTGAATCAAATCATCATCAGACAGACGTACTTCAGACTTCAAAAGGCGCGTTCCGTGAGGTACATATTCAATGTTTAGCTCGAGATGTAAAAGTGGAACAGTTTGAGTACCTAGAGCAGGGGTCGGAACCTTTCGGTGACAAAGAGCCAAATCTATAATGAAAAAAAAATAACATGGAAGAGTCGCTAAAAAATATATGCTATTTAAGAAAAAAACGTAAAAATTGTTTATTTGTTTAAAAATAATCAAGTATTACAATAAATGAATATTTACTTATACATTTAGTTTGCGATAATTATTGCACTTGCCAGTATATTACAATATAATATTTTTTTAAACGATTGCTCCTGCATAGTGTTCGATAAGACTTCAATATTTGGTGAATATTCAGTAATCTTTAACTTAAGGCGGCACTTAAGTTTCAGATCAGTAAGATTACTTCTTAACTGACTCTTTATTAATTTCATATGTGAAAAGACTTGCTCACAGTAATATGTAGATCCGAAAATTGTGAGTAGTCCAAAAGCATAATTTTTTAAATGAATGAACGATTCTGGAAAACAGTTCCAAGCTTCGAAAACAATTTTATCTACATTTTATTCTACAAGATTGTGAATTTAGTTTTAATTGGTTTTGTGAAAAAAGCTAGTGTAGCTTTATATTTTCTAAACTCTTTCAATCTTTCTTCAAAAGCTTCTTGCATGTTAACAATAGTATGCAAACTATTTTGCATTAATATCGTTGTTATTGTCCTTATGTTTTTGTAAATTAATAAAATTTAAAAATGTTTTTACACGTAAATCATTCACAAATACAGATAATATGCAGAATTAGAAATAGTCAAATTTCCCTGCGGACCGACGGTTAAAAAACACTAGTATAGTAGGTCTGGAAAAGAAGAAAAGACGAGTATTATCCAGGGCCGGTGCTATGTTTTGCGAGGCCCAGTGCAAAATAAAGAAATGGGGCTCCTCTCAAATATAAAAATTATAGGTATTTACAAAATTGACACATGGTAATTTATTTAATGCTTTAATTTTTATACGTTCATATAAATATTATATAAAAAATATAGTTTTTTCTATATGTAAGTAACTAGATCCAATACATTAATACTGATTTATAATAAAAAATAAAAATTAAACACAGTGGGTGGTAATTACAAATAACACTAATCCCTTGTTTGCACCCATAAACTAGCCAGAGATGTATCAGGTATAAATTACATTACACCATGTAATAACACAATTGTAACAAGAAATAAACATAAGATATCATCAAAATAAACTTTATTTTTATTATAAATACAATTAATTTATAGAACTTATAATTAAACATTACAATTAGTATTTAAAACATTACAATAAAATAAATTTTAAATTAAATAATGTTTAAGATAAAAAAAAAATCTTACAAGTCCAAATCATTCTCTGAATCAGTCTCTAAATTAATGATTATAGTACGTTCTATTTGAATATAACTGTCCTCAGTTTTAATAACATGATTTACACAATTTTTCCAACCACTACAGGGATATTTTCCACTTCTTTTTTTATAAGTTCTATCACAGTGCCGTTTAAAGTGGAAGAAACATTATTCCGTTTTATTCTCGCCTTTAACTGACTCCACATTTGTTCAATAGGATTGAATATACAATAATACGGAGGTAGTCGTAAAACTGTGTGTCCTTTGCATTGAGCAATATTATCGCAAACATATTCTTTAGAAAAACTATAACTTTTTAATAATTTAATTAAACAATTTTTTTATAACTTTCTTCAAAGTAAATATCATTTTTATATAAAAAGTCTTGGATTTCCTTCTTACTGTTTGCACTATTCGGTACTTTATTTAGTTGCCGACTATGGTAACTTGCATTGTCCATAACAATAACACTGTTAGCCAGTATATTCGGGAGTAATTTATTTTCGAACCAGTTTTCGAACATTTCCGCCGTGGTATCGTCATGGTAGTCGAGTCTAGAATCTTTGATATTTTTCGCAGAAAGCAAGAGTGCATTCGGTATCCATCCAGTTTCAGAACCTGCATGAAGTATCAT
Source organism: Liopterus haemorrhoidalis (assembly GCA_963971575.1). Classification (NCBI taxonomy): domain Eukaryota; kingdom Metazoa; phylum Arthropoda; class Insecta; order Coleoptera; family Dytiscidae; genus Liopterus; species Liopterus haemorrhoidalis. Next base: position 3,602,040 of record OZ020615.1, read on the forward strand.
AATACGTTTACCTTTATTAGACGGTGCTCTTGTTTGACATTTATTTGACGTATCCACCCAACCTTTGGAGTTTTTTTCATGTCTGTCGTACCAATTTTCATCTAAATAAATTATTGACCTTTTATCTTCTCTGTATTTTTTGTTTTTTAAATAATTTTGTTTCAAATCGCTCTGACTCCATAAGGAACTGCTTTTTATTTAAAGTTTTAAATTGAAACCCTTTTAAGGGCACGCCATATATCACCTTTGAACAATTAATTTCACACTGATCTTGGGTTAATCTTTTGAGCAATTTGTCCAATGTTGGCACATTTTGTTCGGTGTACATTTGGTAAATTTTTTGCCGTATTACGTCTTTCTGGAAACCATCCAAACATTTTGATATGCCTGAATCCTTTCGTTTTCTTCTCCTATCAATGGATTTATTTACAATATTCCATACTGTTGTCATCGCTACTTTCGTTGCCTTGCTTGTCTCTTCTAATGCCGCTTGTTTGTTTTTGCGGTTCCTTAAATATAAATACACATTGGCCACAATTTCTTTAGCTTCTACAAGTAAATATATAAAAGTTTTTTCCCGATTTTTTTTTTTTATTGTATCTTGCACTATATCATCATCTTCTATCATGGTCACTTAGTCATCTGCTTCATTTGCTTGCACAGAAGTTAATTGTTCGTTCCAAGGACGCCACATTTTTCTAACACGTACTGAACTATTTAACACAAATCACAAGTTATCTGATAAAAAATTCAAAGCGAATTGAAAAGATATTTAAAACATTTGCAATTTATACCTGATACATCACTGACTAGTTTATGGATGAAAACAAAGGATTAGTGTTATTTGTAATTACCACCCACTGTGTTTAGGACCATAAGAGATAGTCACTTCAACTTATCGTGAAACAAACTATACATCTTTAAATTTTATTTCGATTTCAAGCTCATTTGATAAATTTTTAGCTTTTGATAACATGTTTTAAATCCTGAAATTCTGAATTTTTCAAAAAATTCTAACAATTCTTTAATGTGTTTTGTTGCCACATCTATAGGTGTTTTTTCATTTTGCAATGTTTGCAATGCGTTTAGATGATATGTAAATTTGTTAATGAGTAATTCCAAATTTTCCTTCCACGAAATGGATTAAATAAATCTATTTTCACTAAATAACTAAGTTCTACTGTAGTGACGCTGTCTTAAAGAGCTTGAATTGACTAATTTAATTAATCTGGCTTTCCTAGCTATTCCAATACGATCTGCACCATTGAAATTAAGACTGCAAATAGTTAAGAATCTTGAGTATTACCGAATCGATTTTATATAAATTTACTAATTGAACTAATTACTAAGTATTACTCTTTCCAGACAAATTAATGTTATTTGGAAAACATAAAAAAGCCTTTTGTTTTTTAATTGTTTAATATCTGTTTTAATTTATAGCAAAAAAACAATTAAAACTTTTAAATATTCAACATTTTTTTTTTTTTGTTATAGACATTATTTATCATGACATTTTAAGTTCAAAGGTTACAAAGTTGGTTTTAAATATTTTTTGATATTTTAGACAGGCACACCATTTTGTTTTAATTAATTTTGAAAGGGGCTTTAATAAAGTTTAATAAATTACCATATTTACAAAAATGTAAACTTTATAGTATGGCCACATTTAAAGATATATGTAAATACTCGATGTTTTTGTTAATTTTTTAATCATTGCTAACTTCTCTATTATAAGAGATACGAAGAAGATAAATTAGGAAAGATGAAGTATTTTACTCTACAAATAAGAGTCTTAAAATCGTTAATACAATTGAACATTAAATACAGTCTAGGGTTTTACATTGCAGGGTTTCGCAGGTATATAATAAGTGAAGGCGGCATGCTGAGTGTGTAGAACAAATTTTGCTTTGTAGTAAGCCCGGCAAAATGAACGATATTTTTAAAATAATATTAATCTAAGAGCTTTATAAGCAAATTTTATGTTAAAATATTTTTTTGTTAATTTTAATTCGAATAGCTAATACCATTATTTAGGTTTCTAAATATGTGCAGTCTTTTTTTTTTATAAAGCAAGGTTCATTAAGATTTTGAAAATTGCGCCTATGGCTTTCATTGGTTGTTTTAAGTCATATGCTCCGTCCTTCTGGTTTCGTATACATGACACATAGAATGAAAATATAATTCCAACAATTCCAACTGGTTATTAAATTTACTTAAAAATTAAATGCAACATTTGCCAAAATATAACTAGAATTTTGACAAAATAATTTAAACAAAATAAATATGGAAAAAAATTAAAATAAAATTGTCTCCTCTCCCCGGGGCCGAACCCTAGTTTGCTGTGTAGCAAGCGAGCAAGCTAACCATTAGACCAGGATACGCCTTCTAGTATAGTGTGTTACATAACTATACCTTTTGTACAACGTCAACCAAAAAACACAAAAACATGCGTTATTTTTCGAAAACATAATCTGATCAAACATTACTTTTTTTAGATTTTTAGTTTAAACCATCTGGGCTACAGGGTGTGGGACAAATTTGTTGTTTTGCAAACATAAAATTTTGATCGTTAATTCACGTACTAAAGGCTTTCATTTGATATCCTACTCAGAATTTAAAAAAAATATATTGTTATTTCGAGCTGATATTTGTTTATATTTTTAGCGGGATATGTTTTTTAAATGTTTTAGTATTTTTCCTATGTGCGGCTCAAAGAGTTGTATAAGCATGCCGAATTTCAACTCTCTAGATTTAACCGTTTGGCTACAGTTTTTACTGAACAGACAGACAGAATTACGGTATAAGGCTTTTTTGGTCATACCTACCAAAACCCTAAAAACCGCGAAGAAATAAAATCTGTACCCACGAGGACATCGACAAAGTTATTTGATTCCACGTAGTTTTATTTTATTTTTTTAAAATTTATTTTACATCGGCCTATTTCTACAACGAGGCTAATCGCCGTTGCCAGGGGGCGAGATCCTACACCTGGTTGAGGGGTGAATGATTGTGAAAATGGGAGTAATGTATACATATTATTCTCGCCCGAATAATATTACCAACGAAGGAGCCTCGAACCATCGACCGCCCAGACCTTAGACTGTTTCTACCAGTCTAAAACCGCACGACTTAATGCGCTCGACCATTCCGTTGGCTCATTAAGAATTATTTTAAGCAATTCTGTTCCTTATCTATTAATTTTTAATGACTATATTCGTTAATGAGCTTTATCAGGGTCAGCCATCTTGATTAGTAGTGACGCGAGATTTTTGCAAGTGGCGTTTGCATTTTGTCTGTCGTTTTTAGTTATTTTTAAGTGGTAAAAGTACAAAGTGAACTTGAAAAAGTGTGTGATATTGTGGACTTTGGTGTTTGGACTCTATGGATACCAAAATTGGAGAGAATAAAAAGGTATTTGTAGAAATATTTGTTAATTTTATAATGCGTCATTGTTATGTAAAATGTGCTTCTATATACAATATGGAAACACATACATATGTACATACGTATATATGTAGGTGTATACTGTAGGTATATTTTTTATATGGATGTAGACCGGTGGTATCCAACCTTACGCTATCATTATCTGATAAAGTGAGGTTGTTGATTGAAATTGACGAAGATATAAAAAATAAAAAGAGATTGCCACAGACTTCGGTATTCCTCCAAGTACACTTTCTACAATTATAAAAAGGCGCGAAGAAATTCTGAAGAAATGACGGTACTTATAAGTACCCAGTTGATTTTCGCCCGTTACTTTCTCTGTATAATAAGAATTATCGTTTTTGCTAGACGGTATATCAAAGTACCATTGTGTACTATTAAGATACGTCAGAAAATAAAGCTAGCAGGGTTATGGTCTCGGGGATCCCCTGCTTTATTCTTATATGTTACAAAATTGCAGCATAAATGGAGTGCAGTCTAGATAGGGTGACCAGATTTCAGTTAAGGAAAACCGGGACACAGGAAAACAAACAAAAAGAAGGTCTTTGTTTCCTCCCAGATCCAAGTGAAGAGCAAAAAAAAAGGTCCTCACCTCCCAAATTCAAAGTGAAGAGCAAAAAAAAAGGTCCTCATCTCTCAGATTCAAAGTGAAAAGCAAAAAGATTCAAAAACCGGGACAATCCCGCGTCCCGAGAACAGTTTTCAGGACACCGACAATTGACCGAAAACCGGGACGGATGGTCACCCTAAGTCTAGACCGTATTCTATTTGTTCAACATGCAAAATTCATTTATGTTGTAATGATAAGAAAAATTGTTTTTGTGATTATCATAATGTAAATGAAAATTAAATAAATACGTAAAATAACAAGACAATATAATCGCTTTTCTCTTCTAAAATTACCTCTTCACAGCCTAACGGTACTTGCATGTACCGGGGGTGTAACTAAGAGGAGGGATGAAATAATAAAATAATAATTGCATATATAGCTTTCTTTTAACAGTACTATTTATAAAACTTGTAAATAATTTTTAATTTGAAATTATTTTTGACTGCCGGCAACAAAGGGTTAAAATCTGTACCTACGAGGACATCGACAAAGTTATTTGATTTCATGTAGTCATATATTTGTATTTACTGTCAATAACTTCAAATGAAAGCGTTATTTTACTTATTTTGTAGTTATTTCTGTGACTCGAATTTTCCATAACTCGAAATTTTTCAGTGAACTATGATGATTCGACGTAGGAAAGTTCCACTGTATATAAGTTATAAAAAAATATATATTTTTTATTAGGTGCTAGTAGCTATTAATTAACTGCTGGGTTGCCTTATGATACACAAAAGGACCTAATTTTAATATAAATCAAGAAAAAAAAATCAAAATTATAACTTTATGCACTAATGGGTTAAACATATTTTGGTTAAATCTTTAACATTTACTTTATTTGTTAAGTTAAGAAGTGAATGAACGAAATGGAGGGTTAATTGTATTTGGAATTTGTTTAGAAAGTTTGTCGTGTTTGACAGAAATAGATTGACAAAGGTCTTGGCTGGAGGCCTGAGGAATTGACGCGAAAACACGACGTCCTGAGCTTAAATCAATCGCGCTCTAAAGACATTTCCCTTCACAGATTAAGCGGAATACGACGTTACCCGCCTAAATAAGATTTGCAACCCCTGCAATACATGTTAACAAGATGACATATGAATTTAATTACTTCTATGTAATATATTACATTAATATAAACTACAATATATATATTCTAGAAATGCATATTCCAGTTCAACAGACGTAATCAATAATAACTTATGTACTAGATATACAGTAGGACATCGTTTAGCGCTTAGGATGCGTTCCTAGACGACAAAGCGCTAAATGAAACAGCGTTAAACGAGGTCATTAACACATAGTAAATAGGCAAAGAGGAACACGCGACGAAAAATAAACAAATTTTACTTTAATTTCAAGTAATTTTTATGTTAATTACACTGTGCGACAAATAAAAACTTTTTTTTCTAACATGGATAAAATAACTATTTTTGTATAATACTGACCCGCTGAAAACGAAAATGATCTTAAAATTTTCCTAAAGGCTCATTTACATTTAGATACAAGTATGAGGACTTGTATGAGATACAAGTCAAATTGACTTGTCGCGATACATCACCTCATACATGAGCTCATACAATTTGTATAATTTGTCAAATCCATTGACATTTGCTCATACTTTCTGTATGAGCAGACTTTTCCATATACTTGACTTGTCTGAGCTGACAACCTGGTGGAAAGTTAGGTTATGTTTTAAAAGATATCTGATATTTGATTATTTTCAATAGTTTTTTTTTTTACAAGTTAAATATGTCTTTGTGGAATAAGGATAAAACTCTGTTATTAATTGAGAAAATCAAATACATTATTTCTTTTTATTGAGTTTATTCTGTAGTCTAATATTATGAAATGAAGAAAATGAACTATTTGTGAACTATATTTTATCATATTTTAATTAACCACGAACAATAAAAATTGATGTGAAGTGTGAATATTCACACATTTCAGGGTTTCGCAGGTACATAATAAGTGAAGGCGGTATGCTGAGTGTGTAGGACAAATTTTACTTTGTAGTAATCACGGCAAAATGAACGATATTTTTAAAATAATTTATCGTCTGTTAATCATATAATAAGACTGGTTATTAAATTTACGCTCTTAGAAATTAAATACAACATTTATCAAAATATAACTAGAATTTTGACAAAATAATTTCAACATAATAAAAATGCAAAAAAAAAACAGAAAAAATAAAATTCACTCCGTACTCGAACTCGAAACCCTTCGTTTTCAAGCCAGTTTAACAGTGCTCTAACGCATGTCGCCATCGCACGCCATGCATGTGAGTGTCTTACATTGGTATAACTTTTGTACTTTGTGAACCAAAAACCACAAAAAATGCGTTATTTTCCAAAAACATAATCTGATCAAAAATTCCTGTTGTACTATTTCGGTTCACACCAATATACATTACTTAGATTTTTTTTAGATTTTTAGTTTAAACCATCTGGGCTACAGGGTGTGGGACAAAAATTTTTTTGCACATTTTTGGCAAAAATCGCTTCAAAATAATTTATTTTGCAAAAATAAAAATTTGATCGTTAATCCAAGTACTAAGGGCTTTCATTTGGTACCCTACTCAGAATTTAAAAAAAATATTTTTGTTTTCGATGAGCACATATTTGTCTATATTTTTAGGGGGGTATGTTTTTTAGATGTTTTAGTATTTTTCCTATGTGCGGGTCAAAGAGTTGTATAAGCATGCCAAATTTCAACTCTCTAGGTTTAGCCGTTTGGCTACAATTTTTACCGAACAGACAGACAGACAGACAGACAGACAGACAGACAGACAGACAGACGACAAAATGACGGTATAAGGGTTTTTTGGTCATACCTACAAAACCCTAAAAATCAAATACCTTATTTCTTTTTATTGAGTTTATTCTGTAGTCTAATATTATGAATAGAAGAAAATGAACTATTTCTGAACTATATTTTATCATATTTTAATTAACCACGAACAATAAAAATAAAAACAAACGTCAAATTTATTATCTTTAAAAGATGTAATCAAAGGAATTTTAGGTAACCACATGGCTGATAACGCTAAATCTTTGGTAGAAAAATTAATAAAAACGTATCAAATAGTGGGTTGTCGAATGTCTTTAAAAATACATTTCTTGCATTCCCATTTCGACTTTTTCCCTGACCTTCTGTTTTTTTTTTGTTTTCCTATTTATAATTTGTTGTCAGCACAAATTTGAAACGCTTTCACGTATTTAAAGCTATGCAGATTTTTTGATTTGCATAAAATGAATTTTAGTAAGTTAATTTAGGAAGAAATGTTGGAAAATTAAAAAAAAAAAGAATACTATGTTTGTATACAAAGTACCTATTAAGTTAACCATCCAAGCATTACTGATTCTGAAATTACTTTTGCAACTTCATGTTTTTGTTTATCAAGTAAATTTTTTGATCATCTTATATTTTAATTTTACGGTTGACTGCAAAACTGATGATCGGTCATGATTAACCACTTACAGCTTTTGCCCCGGTTAATAAATATCTAGAATAGTTTATGAATTTAATTACTTCTATGTAATATATTACATTAATATAAACTACAATATATATATTCTAGAAATGCATATTCCAGTTCAACAGACGTAATCAATAATAACTTACATACTAGACATACAGTAGGACCTCGTTTAGCGCTTAGGATGCGTTCCTAGATGACAAAGCGCTAAATGAAACAGCGTTAAACGAGGTCATTTTAACACAGAAAATACGGAAAGGGGAACACGTGACCAAAGATAAACAAATTTTACTTTAATTTTAAGTTATGTTTTTGTTTATCAAGTAAATTTTTTGATCATCTTATATTTTAATTTTACGGTTGACTGCAAAACTGATGATCGGTCATGATTAACCACTTACAGCTTTTGCCCCGGTTAATAAATATCTAGAATAGTTTATGAATTTAATTACTTCTATGTAATATATTACATTAATATAAACTACAATATATATATTCTAGAAATGCATATTCCAGTTCAACAGACGTAATCAATAATAACTTACATACTAGACATACAGTAGGACCTCGTTTAGCGCTTAGGATGCGTTCCTAGATGACAAAGCGCTAAATGAAACAGCGTTAAACGAGGTCATTTTAACACAGAAAATACGGAAAGGGGAACACGTGACCAAAGATAAACAAATTTTACTTTAATTTTAAGTTATGTTTTTGTTTATCAAGTAAATTTTTTGATCATCTTATATTTTAATTTTACGGTTGACTGCAAAACTGATGATCGGTCATGATTAACCACTTACAGCTTTTGCCCCGGTTAATAAATATCTAGAATAGTTTATGAATTTAATTACTTCTATGTAATATATTACATTAATATAAACTACAATATATATATTCTAGAAATGCATATTCCAGTTCAACAGACGTAATCAATAATAACTTACATACTAGACATACAGTAGGACCTCGTTTAGCGCTTAGGATGCGTTCCTAGATGACAAAGCGCTAAATGAAACAGCGTTAAACGAGGTCATTTTAACACAGAAAATACGGAAAGGGGAACACGTGACCAAAGATAAACAAATTTTACTTTAATTTTAAGTTATGTTTTTGTTTATCAAGTAAATTTTTTGATCATCTTATATTTTAATTTTACGGTTGACTGCATAACTGATGATCGGTCATGATTAACCACTTACAGCTTTTGCCCCGGTTAATAAATATCTAGAATAGTTTCATTTAAAGATGACAGATTGGTCTGGGAAGGTTTGTCAGTTAAAATATTTTGCCGAACAGCAACTAAGGCTATTTGCGACAACTAAGGCTATATAAATAAAGCAGCATTTACCTGTATTAATAAAAAAGATTACATTTTTTTTAATAACATAATTTACATTATTCGTAAAAATTGTGAATTAAAAAAAAAAAAACACACAACTCAAAAACGGTTAGAGATTGCGTCCTGCGGTTAAAATTTCTGGATTACCAGTAGTTTAATTAGTCTAAAAAAAATTGGGGCTTTAGTAGTTTAATGCGTTTTGTGATTATGACAATTTTTTTAATGACATAATTTATATTATTTGTTAAAAATGTCAATTAAAAAATCACAACTCAAAAACGGTTAAAGAGAACGAGATGAGGTTAGAATTTTTGGATTCCTCGTAGTTTATTTAGTCTAGAAAAAATTTGAGGCTTTATTCGTTTTCCGTATTTTAAAATTATTACAAATTTTAATATGGCTTGATTTATAGAAATTTTCATCTTCGCATGGACGTATCTCAAAAACGTAATAAGATAAAGACATGCGTTTGAAATGTTTCATATCTTGAGGTTCTAATTGACTTGTAATCAAATATTGGAACAAAAAAATATTTTGAAAATTTTTAATTTTTTTTAATTTAATTTTTAATTTTTGTTATAATTGTATATAAAAAATGGTTTGGGATAGAAATCAGCTGTTTGAATTTATATAATTCTCCTACATTGTTTAGTTTAAAAAATAGTAGGCTTTAATAAACCAAATATTAAGTTTTGGCCACATATAGGACTAATGATAGTTTTCTAAAAATATTATTTATGTCTTTGATTAGTTTGCCTTTGCGTACTTTGATTATTTATTTTTTCATTTTTCTTCATAAAATCAATTTTAAAATGAATGAAATTTTTAAATAATTGAGTTTAAAAATCTTTTCTGAGTAAATTCAGTTGTAAATCCATTTATAAAATGTTTCACTCAATATTATAATTTAGTCTTTTTGCAATAAGGAAACGATCAATTGAATTATTTAACTCAAGCCCTTTTTAATTAACTATATTTTCATGAATATTCGCTTAAAAACGAAATATCTATATTAGTAACATTGAGGCTATTTCTTTATTTTTATTCTTTCAGCCTTATATTTGGTTTCCTCATGTTTTAGATGATTATAAGTCGATATCTGCAAAAAAAAACAAAACATTTTTTGTCTATTTGTCTGTCTGGCTGGCTGTCTGTCTAAGATTAACGCACAAACGGCTGGACATTTTTTAACGAAATTTGGTACGATGATACATTAAAATCAGGATTTGAACATAGGCTATATGGCATTTCAAAATTATTATTATAATTTCTCTGGCTAAACCCCAAATATAGTCTCCCATCATATTTTCATTATATTGGCCTTGATACCGACGTTCAAATTCCATAACGTCTTGATGGAAACGGTCTCCTTGTTCTAAATGAATGTCATATGTGAACTTTGAGAGACATCCTGCAACCCATGGCTTTAAATTTATTCAGCATACTAGCAACTAGCTCTTGATAGTTTTCTGCTCTGTTATTCCCCAGAAAACCGTGGACTACTGCTTTAAAGTTTTGAAAATTCTTCGCTGTCCAAATTTTTTTAATCTATGGGCCAACAAGCCATTCAGCCTTATGCCGGCTTTACATTGGTAGATTAACAGAGCTAGTAACTAGCGCAAGTACTACGCGCTTTACTCTACTATCTTATTTTCAGGATAGTAGGTGTTCATACGCAATTGACATACATATCTTATTTTCTGGATAGTAAGTGTCAAAACACATTTGACATCTTCACTGTGATTTTGTAGTGAAATTATCTTTTTGCAAAAAATAGTTTATGAATGTGGATATACATCGTCGCCGGCGTGATGCCATTAAAAAAATGATATTTTGAATTACATCATTTCTTGTGGAGGAGAAAATTGATTGTCTTATTGAAGTAATCGGTACAGAATATAAGCTTAAACGAAAATGGGTTAGAAATGGATTGATAGAAGAACTACCCATAGCGCATCAGTCCTTCTATTTCGTGAATTAGCCGTGGAAGATCAAAAAGAGTACAGACTGTGTTTAAGAATGATACCAGATGATTTTAATAGGCTATTAAATTTAATTAGTCCATTAATACAATGAACTGATACACTAATAAGGGATGCGATTCCAGCAAAAATAAAATTGGAATTAACGCTTTATTTCCTAGCCACAGGAAATAGTTATTGTAGTCTACAACATCTTTTTTGTGTATCAAAGGCAGTTATTTCACAGATGATTTCAAAAATCATCAATTAATAAATCAATGTTACGCAATTTATGTAAATAAATTGTAACTTACCTGATATGTTTTTTTATTTGTTATGACAGGTAACCGTTTGCCGCCAATTTGAAATGAATCAATTTTGCGTAGTGGGGGAGAAGACAGTAGCTAGTAAATACGTCGACGAGCTAGCTGCTATCCTAGCCCAATTACTAGAAGCTAGTACTCTACTAGTCACATTGTCAACTGTTGACACAGGGATAGTAACTAGTTCCTAGTTACTTGCGCTAGTTACTAGCTCTTTTACTCTACCAATGTAAACCCGTAACTTTACCTTCTGACAACTTTGGGGGAAAAAAAAACTCAAATATATGAAAGCTTCGGATCTTACATCCAACGCTTTCACAAATTGTTTCATAAGTCCTAACTTGATGTGCAGTGGTGGCATCAGCACATTTGTAGGTTCAACTGAAACTCTGTTCATTTCGGCCATGTTTGTCGATTGTAGTGCGTGGTATCAGCTCTGCTATCCCATAAACAAAGGTAGCATGCATATTTTGTATACCCTTCTTGCAATCCCATAAGGAATCCCACCATTTTAAAATCTCCTGCACGTTGCCAGTTATATTCCTTGTACTTTAGGGCTTCTGGTAGAATTTTAACACTGTTGTAATTTTCCTTGTGATGTACGGAATGAGCAACCGAAAGAGATGGAAATTTATTACCATTATGAAGTAAAGCAGCTTTTAGGCTTTTTGTGGAACTATCGATAAACAAGCACCATTCGCTGGAAATGCAATCCAATTGCTTCAAATAAATCATTTACGTTATTACAAAAGGAAAGTCCATCTTCCTTAGTAAAAAAAAATAGAAAATAGATAATAATAATACAATTACTATGTTTTTATTTCACTTTTTTATTAAAATATTATAAGTTATATAATACGTAGATGTAAGTTTGTATATTTACTTGAAAATGTCGTAACAGACGAAACTAGTCGTTTGTTTTAACTTATAATATTTTAATAAAAAAGTGAAATAAAAACATAGTAATTGTATTATTATTAATATGAATCTTCACAAAGGAACAACCTACAGCATCAATTATAGAAAATAGATAATGTCGCTTTCTTTGATTAGTTATTTTAACATTTTTACTGAGCAAATCACACTGTCTCAGTCTAGAACCCCAAATCTCTGCTTTACTTTTGGGTATAAATTCTTCATCAAATACTGCATTTGAACTTTCAGATGAACTTATTTGAGTATTTGGTTCTTCAGTAACAACCCCCAACCCCGCTTTGTCGCTACAATACATCGTAGATAGTTTACAGCTACTGTCAAAATTGAGGAATCGTTATTATCTCTTTTAAGGCTACAAAAGCAAACTTTGATTAAGAATTTTTTATGCATAACAAATAAAAAAATTGATGTGAAGTGTGAATTTTCACACATTTCGGGGTTTTGCAGGTATTTAGTAAGTGAATGATGATTATTTTGGATGCGAAAACAAATTTTATATTAAATTTTTTTTTTTTGTTAATTTTAATTCGAACGCCTAATACCATTATTTAGGATTCTAAATATGTGCAGTATTTTTTTTATATAGCAAGGTTCATTAAGAATTTCAAAATTACGCCTATGGCTTCCATTGGTTGTTATAAGTTCCGCCCCTCTGATTTCGTGTACATTGAAACAGAATTAAATTATAATTTAAACAATTTCCACTGGCTATTAAATTTACGCTTTTAAAAATTAAATGCAACATTTGCCAAAATATAATTAGAATTTTATACATTAACTTGTGTACATTATTAGCCAAAAATCACAAAAAATGCTTTTTTTTCCAAAAACCTAATCTGATCAAAAATTCCTGTTGAACTATTCCGGTTCATACCAATGTACATTACTTAGAATTTTTTCAGATTTTTAGTTTAAACCATCTGGGCTACAGGGTGTGGGACAAAAAATTTTTTGCACAATTTTAGCAAAAATCGCTTCAAAATAATTTATTTTGCAAAAATAAAAATTTGATCGTTAATCCACGTACCAAGGGCTTTCATTTGATACCCTACTCAGAATTATAAAAAAATATTTTTTTTTTTTCGATGAGCACATATTTGTTTATATTTTTAGGGGGATATGTTTTTTAGATGTTTTAGTATTTTTCCTATGTGCGGGTCAAAGAGTTGTATAAGCATGCCAAATTTCAACTCGCTAGGTTTAGCCGTTTGGCTACAATTTTTACCGAACAGACAGACAGACAGACAGACAGACAGACAGACAGACAGACAGACGACAAAATGACGGTATAAGGGTTTTTTGGTCATACCTACAAAACCCTAAAAATAGCGGACTAAACTCAGGCACAATTTTTTTTTTGTTTTTGTTGACTAGTGTAATTTGTTTTCTTAGAATTATGAGATTGTCAGATTGAAAAAATAATTTCTGAAAGCTTAATGCTTTAAAAATAAATGTGTATTAAACTAGAGCACTCAGTATAATTGCAACGTCATTTGCACACATGCATTTGCAGACACGTGACATTTGAAGTTGACACAAGTGTGTAAATATGGAAAAATTTACGATGTATAAATGTCACAAAGGCAGAAATATATACGTACTTTGTAGGTGCTTTCAATACAGAATACTTACAGATATTTGAACACGACACTTCTGATAAAACTCTAATAAAAATATTCAAATACAAAGGACATAAAAACACAAGAACAATTGGTCCATCATGTATGAGTTTATGACTCGGGTTCCCTTTCAGAGGCAGATTTATGAATATGCTGTACCAGGTCTACAAGTATGAAATGCGGATTTTTTTTTTAAATAAAACACATTAAACTCAGAAGAACAATAAAAGTTTATTTATTCAAAGTATGCTCCATTAGAAGTTATACATTTTTCCCATCTTTCAGGCAATTTGTGAATAACTCGCCAGTAGAACTCTTCCCCTTTCCCCGCAAACCATTCATCAAGCCATTCTTTCACATTTTCATATGAACAAAAGTGCTGCTCGGCAAGTGCGTGACCCATCGATGCGAACAAGTGGTAATCTGAAGGGGCCAAGTCTGGTGAGTATGCGGCATGGGATAGAACTTCCCACTTGAGTGTCTCCAATGTGTTGCAAACTGGTTTTGCCTTATGTGATGGAGCGTTATCGTGAAGAAAGATTACCTTGTGCTGTCTTCTTTCGTATTCTGGTCGTTTTATGAGCAGCGAATGGTTCAATTCGATCAGTTGTTGTTGGTAGCGTTGGGTAATTAACTGTTTCACCAGGTTTTAACAATTCATAATAGACCACACCCTTTTGGTCCCACCAAGTACAGATCATTGTCTTTTTGCCAAAGCGATTCGGTCTTGCAGTTGATGTGGATGGTGAGCCTGGGTTCACCCATGATTTTTTGCGTTTGGGATTTTCAAAATAAATCCATTTTTCATCACCAGAATGATACGACGCAAAAAAGACTTTCTTTTGTATCGTGCAAGCAAAATTTCACAAGTGTTTTTGCGTTTTTCCATCTGCCTCTCATTCAATGCATGTGGAACCCATCTGCCAACTTTCTGGATCTTACCCATCTCTCGTAGGCGATTGGAAACAGCTTGTTGACTAAGGCCTAACTGCTCTGCTAGTTGTTTTTGTGATTGACTACCGTCTTCCTGTAGCAATGTTGTATCTTCATATTTTTTTGGAGGTTTTCCATGTTCTTTGTCTGTAAGATCAAAGTCACCACTTTTGAAACGCCGAAACCATCGTTCACACGTATCTTGCGATGGAGCATATTCACCATAAGTTTCTCGAAGCAGTCGGTATGATTCAGCAGCAGTTTTTTTCAAATGAAAACAAAACAGTAGTACTGTCCGCGAATGCTCTTTATTTGGCACAAAATTAGACATTTTTAACACAGTAAAACAAAACTATATGATCACTTTTCAAATTATAACCTATACGCATTTGACACTTAATGATAACTTAACAAAACTACATATGTGTTGAAACTTGGAACTATATACTCTGTTTGCGAGGCAAGTTTGAAAAAAATCCGCATTTCATAATTGTAAACCTGGTATTTCTGGTAGAATACCAGACCAATTCTGTAACTCAGTTACTATGTAACATAGTAACTAAATTTGTCACTATGTGCAAGGTCAGTTACTAGCATAATAACTTTGGGGTATTTCGTATTCCGTAAGACAAAAGTTACTACAATATTTAGTAACATGTTACTATAAAAGTTCCTATCGTAGTAACTACCAAATGCTGGTGTTTATAAGTAATAACTTAGTTCTTATGAAGATAAAAATAGTGGACGTTTGATTTTAAGTGTAATTTTTAGATATAATAGAAAATGAAGAAGATTAGCAAAGAAAATTATATAAATTAAATATATATAAAATATGTATGTATGAGTATGTAAATGTTTATATTGCAGGAGATGAAATATATTAAAGATCAAAAAGTCTTTTCCAATTCCTCATTTTTAATATATCTTTTTTTAATTTATTAAAAAAATAGCCTTTGTTTTTAAAAAAAAATAACAAAAGTTCTATTCAGTGACGCAAAAATAGTTTCATGATGGGGAGGGTTATAAAATGAGACGTATGGAAGTAATGACAAAACAAGGAAAATGCATCGAAGTAATAAAAAATCCAGCTTCATGGGAATTTTCCGGTTTTTAATTTTTGCTCGTAACTTGCTCGTGATTTTTTTATCGCATACCGTTTTCAAGTTATCGGGGTCCATTTTAATTTTTTAATCAATTTTTTACTTAATTTGACTCAAGATATTTGTATAACAAATGGACAAAAGGTGAATATCAGCATACATAGAAATAGTTTGGAATATGCAGAAGAAATAATATACCTCGGGTAACTACTGTCTTTCAACAACAGACAAGGAAAGGAAATAGAAAGAAGAGTAGCTCAAGGGTGGAAGAAATTCTGGACCTTAAAAGATATATTTCATTCGAACTTATCAGCCACAATAAAAAAAACGCTTTTGACAGCTGCGTTAGCCCCACTATGACTTATGGATGTCAAACTTGGTCTACAACCCAAAAACAAACTAACAAATTACACACGTGCCAATACGCGATGGAAAGATCTATGTTAAAAATCAAAAGGTCGGACAGAATCCGTCTATCCGAAATAAGGAAAAAAAAAACTGGGTTGAAAGATATTCTGAAAACTGCCAGGTCCTTGAAATGGAAATGGGCTGGTCATGTTATGCGCCTTCGAGATCACAGGTGGACCAAAGAGGTCAGGGAATGGATACCTAGAGACCATAAAATAAAGCGAGGAAGACAAAGAACTCGATGGGAAGATGAAATTAAGGAAACAGCAGGCAAATTCTGGAGAAGGGCAACAAGCGACCGTCAAAGTTGGGCGCAACTGGGGGAGGCCCGTGCCCAGAAATGGGCTCCGTGAATTTAATGTAATTAAGTTCAAGTAGATATTAGTATATGTAAATATTTAAGCAATACATGTATTCTAAATTATATTAATGAAATGTAATATACATCTTAAGATACAGTACAAATGTATATATAGATTTATAACGGAAATAAAAAAGGGCTATAATAATAATAATAATTTGTATAACGTAAAGATAAATCTACATTTCAAATGTATCTATTCGTTTTCTATCAAAATAATAGTATCAACCTATAGAAATAAATTTCTATTCAACGAACTTTAAATAAATCAATAAAAATTTAATTATTTAAAGCAAAAGTTAGCAGTTTATTTTCGTACTTTACATTTATAATATATTTATGAAATCTTTCCCTCGTAATATTCCATAATAAACAAAAGGAAACCAAAACAATAATTTATAATTTATTAAACCTTCACATTGTAGGTTGGTTGGGTAAGAATTCTGACAATTTTCTCGATGTTGATTTAAATTTTTGTAACTTAATTAATGTTTCATTAAAATTTTATTACCTGAAGAACTCTAAGGCGAAGTACAACGGCAAATGGATAGGCTTTTTGTGAAGCAACATCAATTAGATCGCAATCAGTATCTTCTGTGTTGGTTTTCTCTTCCACAGAATCCTTACGACGGGTCAAATTCTAGAACAAAAAACATGAAATTAATATACAACAAAAAAAGTTTAAATGAAAATTAATACAAGGGACACATTGTCTGGCCAAATCAAATGCTAACGGGTTTACATTGGGAGAGTAAAATAGCTATTAACTAGCGCAAGTAACTAGAAACTAGTTACTATCCCTGTGTAAACAGTTGACATTGTGACTAGTAGAGTACTAGCTTCTAGTAGTTGGGCTAGGATAGCAGCTAGCTCGTCGAGGTATTTACTAGCTATTATCTTTTCTTCCACTACGCAAAACTGACTGATTTCAAATTGGCGGCAAGCGGTAACCTATCATAACAAAAATAAAAAAAAACATATCAGGAAAGTTATAATTTATTTACATAAATTGCGTAACATTGATTTATTAATTGATGATTTTTTTTTTCAAATAAAGCGTTAAATCCAAAATTATTCTTGCTGGAATCGCATCCCTCATTAGTGTATCAGTTCGTTATATTAATGGACTAACTAAATTTAATAGCCTATTAAAATTATCTGGTGTCATTCTTAAACACAGTCTGTACTCTTTTTGATCTTCCACTGCTAATTCACGAAATAGAACTACGTTATAATAAATATTGGTAAAAGTGTATCGCTGGTTATTTCAATAAATAATGGAATTGTGCATTTATAGAAATGAATATTTTTATTAGCATATAGAATAAAAAACATAAAATAGTAGTAAAAAGAATTAAAAAAGTAACAAATTATAATACGTTAAATTCATACAAATATTTCTTGGTCAAATATTGGTCAAAATAGATCTTATTATAATATGTTTTCTGTAAATAATTTGCAGTTGAATAAAAATAATTACATTTTTACTAATTAATGTTTAGTTATGTCAATAACTACTTAGATAACAACAAATACAAAAAGTCTTGACCATGTAGGATTTTTATTAAATGAGTTATTTGAATAAAAGCGAAAAGTTGGGGGACTCAAAGTTAATGTCAAAATGGTTTCGCGGACCCCTGGCAATGGCTTTGTGGACCCCAGTTTGAGAACCGCTGCTTTAGAGGATCGGAGAACAGTTAATTCTTAATGGTATACATCAATTGGTTTGCTAGAAGTCATCAACAAAATCAGGAAAAACAACCAAAAACATCATTCTTCATCATGAAAATACTACCACACAGCATGTCAAACAATTGATTATTTGAAGGTGAAAAACATCGAAGTAATGTCTCATTGCCTGTATTCACCTGATTTATCCCCTAAAAATGCGTGGACAGCGATTTGCATCACCTCAAGAAGCTGTTGATGCCTTCGAAAACCATGTTTTTGAGATACCAACTTCAGAGTGGCAAAAATGTTTCGAGAATTAATGTCTCATTGCCCGTATTCACCTGATTTATTCCACGACTTTTGTTGTTCCCCAATGTCAAAAAAAAAATGCGAGGAGCGATTATGATTACCTCAAGAAGCTGTTAAAGCATTCGAAAACCGTGTTTTTGAGATACCAACTTCAGAGTGAAAAAAATGTTTCGAGAATTGGTTTGAACGCATGCAAAAGTGCATAAATCTTAAAGGCGAATATTTTGAAAAGAAATAAGCAGTTTGTTAAAAAAAAAAAAAATTTTTTTCTTAGTTTTTGTTAAAACTTAAAAGGTCCCTCATATCAATAAAAGATTCTATGAAACACAATGTTCGCCTCTTATCTAAAAATATATATATTTTTCTATTTCTTTTGTTTCTTCTTTGATATACTTTCTCTGTTAAGTGATTAGGTAAAGCAGCATATGTCGGCGCATAAATACATAAACAAATAAGCAGATGTAATATTCTTTGCTTTGCTATTCTTGAAGTTTTATGAGTATTTCATTCAACTGGAAATAATATAAGAATATTAAAGATTACTGTACCTTATAAGATGTTTTTTATGAAATTGGACTCAGATATTGATAAAAAATTAAAATGTTGATGAATTCTTTGATATAAAAGAAATTTTAAGATGAAAAATTTCTGATAAATATTCAAAGAGATAATTTTAAGATCTCAACAGATGAATAGCGTTTATATTTTGTTTATATATTAAAAGATCGGTACTTATTATTTACATCATAAACCAGTGTTTTTCATGTAATTTTGCTCAATCGGCGTTTGTAAGTGTTTCATTGTGCAGTCATCTGTAGGTGGCCACGGGAATTTCGATGAAATTTGCACGTATTGTATTTTTACATGGATTCATATTTGTGGGTAAATTAAGTAACCGGACTGGCAAAATAGCGTTTGATCTGGCAACATATGGGACACGGGACTTGGAGAGGCGGCAGGTAAACATGTGATACGCTTTCAGTACGAGTTTGAACTCGCTAGATTAATTTTGTTGTCCGTAGCGATTTTTTTCGTGAAACAATTTTTTCTAGTACGTTCTAAAAATGATTGACATTCATTTCGAGCAACGGTGTGCTATCAGGTTTTGCTTCAGACTTGCAACGGAAACTTTTGAAAAACTTCAGCAGGCCTATGGAGACAGTGTTTTGTCAAGGACCCAGGTTTTTGGTAGTTTAAGACGGATTTTCAGAAGGAAGAGAGTTGATTGAAGATGAATCACGCAGCGGAAGGCCTTCATCTTCAAGAACCGATGAAAAAATCAACAAAATCCGGGATCTTGTACGTTCAAATCGTCGGTTGACAGTCAAAATAATCGGGGAAGAATTAAATTTGACACACTACCGTTCATCAGATTTGGACCAATGAATTGGGGATGAGACAATGCGCCTTGTCACACAGCAATTTCAATAAACGAGTTTTTGGCCAGTAAAAATATTCCTGTGGTTCCTCAGCCTTATTATTCGCCTGACTTGAGTCCTTGTGAGTTTCTCTTCCCAAGATTGAAAAATCACCTCAAGGTACGTCATTTTGGGACACTCGAAAACATTCAAACGTCCGTAATCGACCAGCTGAATGCTATTCCAGTATCCGAGTTCCAGCACTGCTATGAGGATTGGAAGAACCGTCTCCAGCGTTGTGTGGCTTCCCGAGGAAGTTATTTTGAGGAAAACAATATTGAATTGTAATTCTATTCGAATATATATATATGGTATATATATATATATATATATATATATGGTATATATATATATATATATATTTAATCAATCCATTTATTTAATTTACACACCTCGTATATGTGATGTGATGTTGGGCACTACAGGGTTAAATAGTAAAAACATAAAGGTTTGCGAGAAATAAATTTTTACCTTTTCAGAAAAACGAAAAGAAAATAGAAAGTTTTTATGCCCGTTTTTGCATGAATGTTCCTCACTAAATACATAAATGTGGGAACGAACTTAAACAATCTGAAACGACATGAACAAACAAGTATGAAGAGAAACGAATAAAAATTAACTCTTTTATCATATTTGATTAATTTTATAAAAGCGCAATGCTTTTGATAATTAAAACGTTGGAAAATCACTTGACCGTTTGTATCAGTTGAGTAGAAATTGTATAATGACCCGAAAAATATAATACTGACAGCATTTGAACTGTGAAACTTTGCATGAATATTCATGTCCATAAATTATATTAAACATAAAAATATAAATTTAATAAAAATATATGTGGGAATTAATATGTCAACTGGAAAGTCAATTATGAAAACTAAATTTTGAATACTAGGAATTTAAGAAAATCATGGTCTGAAGCTACTGGTGTAAGTGTTTGTACATTTACTGTAAGAAAAAGGCTATACAGATTTGGACTTCGATGATACCAAACGCTAAGGAAACCACTTTCGGGGAAGCAACTTTTAAATCGTTGGCGTTGGGCAAGAGAGCATCCAAATTTCCTAAGAAGGAAAATCTAGTAGGGAAATTGCTATATTTCTCTGAAATCAATCTTCAGTGAGTAGGATAATTTTTTACTGTAGATGTACACTTACACCAGTAGCTGCATACCATGATTTTGTTAAATCTGTAACATCTGTAATAATAATATTTATTCCTGTTAACAATAAATTATATTATGTAGTCTTGCTGACAGAAGAACCAATCTATATTGTTGAATATTTAAAATATAAATATTTTAATATGAAAATACTATATACAAATATATAAAATAATGACATCAAAAATGACAGTATGTATAACATCCCTTAAAAATATTAATAAAGATTTACAGAATGTGTTTCTTCATTAACTACATAATAACTAATAATATTTAACATGTGTTAATAAAATTGGAGGATACATACTATGAGTTCAAAAAGAAATTACATAAGGGTTGGCTGTAGAAAAATAAAATAATGTCTATTGCAAGTTTTTTCTATATGTAAGTAACAAGATCCAATACATTAGTACTGATTTATAATAAAAAATAAAAATTAAAACAATTGTAAATTTTACCATAATTTAATTTACAATTGTTTTAATCGGATATGCTTATTTACAAAATTATCTATTAAATTATCGTAATTAATATTCGTTCCGATAAATGGGCTGCGTTAGGCGCAAATAGCCTTTGTTTCTGTGCGTCAAAAATTTTAACTAACTATTCTTTCCGATTTCATGTTCAATTGAAATAACGGCGAGCGATGTTAGGCGCTCTTGAGATATTTGAGGGTTGGTCAATAAAATTTTGTATGCAATAGTTACATTTGGGTATATATCAGTCAAATTATTTGTGATTAAATATTTCAGGATATTAAGTGGAGAATACTCCTCTGGCACAGTATGCCGTAATATAAATAATTCGGTATATACATATGTAAATCTGTTTCATCAATATCTGTATTTAATTTGGCATATATTGATTTGCAAAATGTCTCTAATTTAGAGTGACCATTTTCTTAAGAAGGCAATGCGGGACGGAGCAAAAAAAAAAGGTCCTGATCTCCCAAATCCAAGTGAAGAGCAAAAAAAAGGTCCTCACTTCCCAAATCCAAGTGAAGAGCAAAAAAAAGGTCCTCACTTCCCAAATCCAAGTGAAGAGCAAAAAAAAGGTCCTCATCTTCCAAAATCCAAGTGAAGAGCAAAAAAAAAGGTCTTCACCTCCCAAATCCAAGTGAAGAGCAAAAAAAAGGTCCTCACCTCCCAAATTCAAGCGAAGAGCCAAAAAAAAGGTCCTCTTCTCCCAAAATCCAAGTGAAGAGCAAAAAAAGGTCTTCACCTCCCAAATCCAAGTGAAGAGCAAAAAAAAGGTCCTCACCTCCCATATCCAAAATGCGGGACAATGCGGGACAAAATGTTAAAATGCGGGACGAATGGTCACCTTACTTTAATTGTTTTTCTGTCATTTCGCGTAAAATTTTCATGTTGTAAAGAAAACCAAATGATTTTTCGATATCTTCATATAATTCCAAACTTTTTTTTTTTTATAGATTGTAAAGCAACGTCAATAATAACAAAAAAGAAATGTATTTAAAAATGTTCTTTCTTACGTCAGACTCGTCAGAACTTTCATAATCGAAGAATCGTTGTTCAAAGAACCAGGCCCCAACCGCGCGGGGCCCTGTGCCATCGCACCGACCACACGCCCACTCCGCCTCTATAGGTAGGGCCTATATGTCTAGACCAGTGTTTCTCAACAGATGGTCCGCAGAAAAATTTTAGTGGTCTGCAGAAATTTTTGTATGTGTTTCTTGCAGTTTTTTTTTTTTTTGTTATTTTTCATGTACATTTTTTATGTAAATAATTTATATTTTGTTTACTATCTGTAAACTTTCTGTGATTTTCTACAAATTAAATAAATGTATTTAGTAACACATTAAATATATTTGTTTTCTTGCAAAAAATGAACCAACAATTATTATTAGTGGTCCGCGTTAGAAAATTACATATTTTACTGGTCCGCGGTGCGTTTTTGGTTCAGAAACACTGGTCTAGACTATTCTAATTAAAACAAACTGACAAACAAGAAAAACAATTCAAAGATGTATATACACAATTGTAAACTATCTCGAAAGTTAACATTAAAAACACAAAATAAAATAATGGTGTGTTGTCTAGGCATAGTTTCTTGGAATAAAACTTCAATCGATATAAATTGTGTAGGAATAAAGGTCGGACCTTTTACTCAAATTTCATATTATCTTTTGTCTTTAGTACTTAAAGATTTTCACATTCTTAGCATACTCTTGTTTCTCACATGGTATTTTCAAGTTTCCATTAGATTCTTGTCTATATTTTCACAATGTGATGAAAATTGCAAAATATTTTCCTACATTTTCTCCAGTAATTGTTTGCGCTGGAAATTCAAGAGATGTTATATTAATAATAATGGTTTTTCAGAATTTTCCAACAAAGTTGTTTTATAGTTTTCTTGAATGACTCGCAGAATGTTTTCTTCAATATGCTCCTAGAACAGGGGTTTCCAATTCCAATTTTGTAAGGGCTACATTTATCAAAATCCCATTAATTTAATTACATAATACGGGGGGACACCGTAACTACCCTAAAGCAATTAAAACCAGTAGAAAATAAAAAAATTAAACGATATTTTTATATTTATAGACAAACCTCAAACTTCACTTGTATATAATACATACGATGAACAAAGACGACGTCCCGTTAGCATACAGATGACGCGTAACTTACCCCACCACTACAAGTTACGAGATAATTTTTACTTTAATAATCTTGAACCAAGATAGTAAAACACAATTATAGATCAGTAATATTTTTCCCTTCTAATCCTGGTCCTTGTATGGATAAACTTTAGCTTAGTGTCTATATATCTCTATTAGTTAGGATGCTACAAACACACCTCTAACTTTGTTTGGCCTAGTTGAACCTTATCGTAACATTTCATGAAAACTAAACGATTTACGACCTGACAAATATTGCAAATTCATTATTTACACATTCACAAAATTGACATTTAGCGATAACTACAAAATTAAAAATATCAAATAAATCTCAAAACTTCCAATATTAAAATGTTTATTACTACTGTTTTATAGCTAGTAATATTTTATAAATGTAAGTAGTTTCGTTTTAAAAGTCAATTTTTATTTCATCCTTGAGAGTTTTATCTCATTTTATTTAGTTAGAGAGCAGTTTTTTTTTTATTCTGAAGTTTCGTTTTTAGATCTTTAGTAGTACTAATAAAGCCCGTAATCCGATCCTAGGATGGATAGAGAACTTATTTAAAATTCAAAGCTCTCAGACTTACTTTAAAAATCCTTCTAAGAATAATCTTTTCATAATGAATACAAAAACAACGTTGATTTTAAATATATCAAATTATGATTCAATATATATTGTCTTTATCATGTTTTAGACAGTATTGAACATTTTTTTTCGCTGTTAATTACTTTGAATTTGACTGTATAGATTGTTAACAAACGTTATTATGGATTTCTTTGTTCTTCTCTTATTGTCAGATAATGCTGTTGCTTTAGAGACGAGTTTCAAGCAGATAAAACGTTTTTTGTGTTTTCCAGGAGTCCTCAATAGAAAACAACACAGAAAATCCAGTAAAATTCTGGATTATTTGACTATATGAGGACTGCCCAACAAGTTTTTGTCCTCACGCACAAAAGGAATTTATGGCGGAAATAGTATTTTGTTTTTGAGTTGAATATATGTCATAAGTAAACATAAGAAATAGCAAGATATTCTGTCAATAGTTTGTTGTATACAGCTGTTTAAAGTAGATTGTAAAAGATTAAGCGCCAACTGCCGATTTGGGGTCACCACCAGTGTTGTTATAGATACATTTAAAAAAAGTATGTAGATACAGATACAGATATCTAAGAAAAAATGTATCTAAATACAGATACAGAATTATAAAAAATATCTAGATACAGATACATGCCAAAAATGTTTGTATCTAGATACAGCTAGATACTTTTGAAAAAAACGATGAGAAATGAAAATATCATATTTTTTACCAAACAAACAGTGCATGTTAATCGGTATTATACAGGCTGTTCAAAAATGACTGTGAAGTCACAAGAAGCCCACTAAATTCAATGGTTTACAACAGTTTACTTTGGTAAAACACTATTCTACGGAATAAATTTTGTACTAAGTAACGTATGTATTATGTTAGTCATATGTTCTAACGTATGAGCTGCGTATCTATAAGACTATTGTTAGTCATATAGATACGCAGCTATGTTCTTGTTAAGAGGATGTTCCTTTTAATCAAATTTTAGCCCTAATTGAAGTGGAATTCGTGTAATGTCACGATCATTTTTGATCACAAATAAAAAAAAATGATAAGAAATATGTGATTATTATTTATTTTTTTCTCATTCCATACAAATTTAATTTATAAACAAAATTTCAGTTGACATTCTCACGCTTACAAATTAAATTTATATGAACGTTTAATAATTTATTCAATTTTACGTCCTTTAGGAAACACCTACTTATCTTACTGATTTCAATTAGGAAATGAACTTAATATCCACACTAGCATGGCTGGCCCTTTGGTGAGGCGGACTAGAGCCAGGCCTCAAGTGAAGAAATGCCTCAAAAAAAATATCAAAGTGTATTTTCAATCGCTGGATACTTTTGAAGGTCCTTAATTTGTCTTGCCCAAGGTTTCACAGAACCACGGTCCACTCCCAACCCACTTGTGTGGATATAATTTTTCATGTGTTTTTAGTAAATTGCTCCTCAAAATAGCAACATTAGGTATTAAAAAACTTAGTTTTTATTAATAATGACCCATTTTCCTTAAGTGTTGTATCTAATATTATATATATATATATATAAAAGCCTTCTACCATAGTATGGTGTAGGCTGTATTTCTTTCTTTTCTCCTTCTTTTCTATATTATGGCAGTACGGGTTCATGTACGAATTTTGCCGTCCTTTTTGAAGTCCTTTTTGTTTCTTGTCATTCTTTTAGCTTCTATAATCGTTTTTCCTCTTTTCTCTAGTCTCCCTTTTACTGTTCTGTCCCATGTATTTCTTGGTCTTCCTATTCTTTGCTTTCTGTACGTTCTGGTCTCCCAGATCTGCTTCATTTATCTTGTGTTTTGCAGTCTTTGCATGTGTCCCCACCAGACCAGTTGTCTGTTTTCTATAAATTGTTCTACCGGTTCTATATTGAGTTCTTTTCTTATATCTGTATTTTGTATCTACTATTATGGTAATAATAGCTAATACAGTCGATTCCGCTTAATCAGGACACCGGTTAATCGGGACAGCCGCTTATTAGGGACAAATCCTAAAGAACGGAAACAAAACCGAGGAAATATCCTAAATTTACTTCGATTTTTCGGGACAATATTCCGTTTAATCGGGACAGTAATTGTGTGAATTTCCGTGGCGTCGGGAATTCATGTTGGAGTGGGGATTCACTTTGACATCATTATGTATAAGCGTGGTTTTTGTTGTCGAGTTAACGTAAATTTAGTGTAGTGACTCACTGACATAACCCTTACCGGGATGCCAAGAAAGGATTTGACACATTTGAAAGCATTGGATTTAGTACGTATATAATTTTTTAATACCTACGTATAGTTTTGTGACTTGTTTTATTTTTCTGCAATTTATCAAATAAAATACTTATAAAAAAACACTAATCCTTTAATTTTTGTGAAACTTTCGATAATTGGGCCAGGCGCTTAATCGGGACAAAATGTACTAGTCCCGGGTTTGGGTCACCGGTCCGAAAAAAAAAAAAGAAATTAAGTTGGGAACACTGAAATTTTGCCAACTGTAATGAGAAGTTACTAGTTACTAGAAGTTATCCCTATTACACGATAACAATGATGAAATTATTGATTTTATCATAAGTTTTGTTCCATAAAATTCCAATATAGTACTCTTATAACACATATAACATCATTATATTTCCTACAGTAGTACTACTATATTTTTAACGATTGCCTTCAAATAATAAATTTTAGTTCTACAGATTTTGCCTCTACAATGTTACCACTAGATAAAAGTGAAATGTTTTTCCACTTTTTTTTTGTAATATTGTCGTAATGCACGCAAAATAGCGCGCACTACAAATTAAAATCTGTTTTATAATTAAATACTTTAATTGAGCATATAAGTAAGAACATATTGATCCATGAAATACGTTTCTATTATTGTAAAGCGAATAATACTTAGAATTGGAGAGAAAACAAATATATATATTATTAATATAGTTTAAGAAAAACATTAAACTGAAGGAGTTCAAAAGTGTTAGAGGCCAAGAATAAATACGCCAATAATAATTCGAAACAAATATCTCGAATATTAAACACATTTAATTAAAAAAACGCCTTACATAATAACTGATATTTTTAAATCTGATATATCAGTAGAATATAATTTTACCTACGATAACCTGGTCTACAAGATATGCATGGAAATTTAGAACATTTAACTCTTTAACTGATTTATTTTTATACATTTTTGCAATGAATTTGTAATCAGTGATTTTGAAACTCTGGTCCGCGGGTAAAGGCCTTTAAGTGATTAAATTTGTTTTATATTGGAACTAGAAACTGTACAACTGCGGATTGGATGTACCTGAATGATATTAATTATAAAAAGGAAATTAGGAAATATGTAAATCCATTATATTTAAAATAACATACATACAGCGACTTGAAAAAGAGGATAGTGAGACAACTATAGTCTCCATATAAATTATATTTAACCAGAACTGTTAAATAATGATTATTTTTGTAATCAATTATTTGTGGAAAACCATTACTCATATAACCGCAATCAGAAATTTGATTGAAATTACCTAAATAAACAGAATACAAAATTCTTGATACGATTAGAAATATTCAAAAAGTAATCAAATCTTTTCAAAACTATGTTAAAATTTGGAATTTTTCATATTCTCAAAATATTTAGGTCTACGGCCAACATAGCTCTTAATTTTCGCTTCCCTTGAAATAAAACATTCATAAATAATAATCAATACACTTTATTATTCTAAAAAAACATTAACTTTTTCTTACATTAATCTTCACAAAATATATAAATCTGACGAGAAAAAAAAAAAATAACTGTAGTTGTAGCCCTAATTATTTTAATAATTATCATACAATTTGTTGATTTTTAAAAATTGTTGATGTGGTCATTTGCCAAAAGTAGAAACTAAGTGAAATCTTTTTCTGCACCTGTTATCCTACTATTCATTTTAACAACCAGTATGAAAGTATTTCAATATTTTAAGAACTGATATGCTCGTACCGGTTGAATATTGTCACTGCATAAATTTAAGTATTTATTACAATATATATAGTTTAACATATTGGTATGCGAATTTTTGTGACGGCATGTCATGACAATGTTTATTTAATAATTTAAAATAAAAATACGCCGTTAACCTGCCAAATTAAGGTAAGCTTAGAATTGCAATAAGGCGTTTACGAAAACTCTACCGGCAGATACCGGGAACATCAACTGCGTTCGAAAACAAGTTCGGTGAACGTGTATAAGCATGTAGCTGTTTACCGACCGATAGATTTACTGGGGAAGATTTACTATACCCCACTCAATATAACCTTATTCTAGCTAAACTATTCTAACATAACTAGTATTCTGGCTAAAGCCTAGCCTAACCTAAGCTTTTTAAGGATTATTTAAGCCTTCTGTATAGAGGCAGCACATAAGGTTATGTTCAGTGGGGTATAGTAAAGATTGGCCGATGTACCATATCCACCGGTAGAGTTTTAAGTAAACGCCTAGTGATTTGACCAAGATACACTTTAGCTATGCATATTTATATATAAAAAGAATGCTGTTTGGATAGCAGGATCACCAGACCTGTATCTTTTTCACTAGTTTATTGCACTGTCATTTATTATTTAATTATTAAAATTAATTTAGTTAACTACAACTTTTATTATGTCTTTCCATTTGAATCCGGTCGCAGTAGCACTACAAATATTGTAAGTCGCAGCAAGAAAACCATTTTCACTGTGCCCAGCACGTATTTTCTCGTTCTGATATCCAGGCCTTATAGTGTTACATCGGACAGTGTTTCTTTGTTCCTCATTTTTTATTACATTTGACCATCTTATATCAAGATTCATTGTAAGCAACGGTTTTGAAAAACTTCGCAAAAATAATCTGGAATACAGAAAAATATTTAAAAAGTTTCCCTCAGTAGTCAAAACCAACATTTTTTAATAATAAATAGTTTAAATGTCATTTATAACATTATAATAGCTACTTACATTAATTATTTAAAATATGTACACATGTTTATTAAAGGTTAAACAATAAATGACATATGTATCGAAATTTACTAGTAGTTCTAAGTTTTAATAATAAGGTCTAAATTAATATTATATATGAATAAACCATATGTATTGATGTAATTTACTTTCTAATTAATGTTCTTTATTAAATTGTTTATAAAATACTTCAAAATGAATTAAATATTACATGAATAAGTTAAATTAATTTACGGATTTTAGAAATGTTATCCAACAAACACGGCTTCTACTTTTCACATATTTTTTTATTTTTTCGAAGTTGGGAACACTTCCCTTATCAGTTTTAGTACATTTGACACAGACTCCTAGTCCCGATGTGTCCCGATTAAGCGGAATCGACTGTATTTTTACGGCCGTTCAAAAGCTACAAAAAAATATTTAAAATGAAAATTTAGAATTAAACTATTATATCAGCTCGGTATCATGGTATAAAAATAAAGTAACGATCAAAGTATCTGAAATACAGATACAAGATACTTAAATTTAAATATCTAGATACAGATACAGATACATATTTCAAAAAGTATCTAATTTGTATCTAGATACTTGAAAAAGTGTCTAGTTACTGTATCTAGATACTTGTAACTAGATACATTACAAAACTGGTCACCACTGACTATTTCACAGATGATTTCAGAAAAAAATACTTTTATAAATAAGTCGTATATTTTATTATGAGGCTCTCCATCTCAACTTCCACGAAAAGAAAATTTAACTGACAATAAAAAATGAATACTCCTAAATCAAATCTCTAGATTAAAATCAGTGAGCAATGTGTATAGTGAAAATCCGATATCAGAACAATCAATCTGAAAAAAAGTATAAAAAAATATATTAATCCCTGAGGGTTAGTAAATCAGTAGCTATGGCAACAAAAAAATACCATAGTTACATAATTTCACATGCTGATATACCTAAATCTCACAAAATTGAATATATTTTTAGATCATGTGGAAAAATAAAGTGAAAATGTGTATAGCCTTGGGGGATATTAAAGTTAGTGGATATTTTTTTGAAATATTGCAAATTGAATTGTTAAGGGATGTCGTTAGAAAACACGTGCGAAGATACGAACGAAGAAGATATGATCAAAAGAAAAATACAATATATTACATATGTACTTACCTATGAAAATTGCTTTATTCAATTACTGGAATGGGTGTAATTCAAATAAATTATGTTAAATATTGAGAAATATATCAGGTCGTCAAGGATGAAATTTTTTGTTAGTAATATTGCCCAAAGCCGGTCGCTATGGCGTAGTGGTCAGCTCATTTGTCTGCTAACCATGGAGGCTCTGGTTCTAATCCCGGTGATGGCATGGATGTTTGTATTTGTTATAAAAATTAATGTATCCATAATAAAAATACTGGTTAATGGCCATCGTAGCTAAGACCAAAAATTAAATTAAAAATATTTCCAACTTTAACAGCTTATTATTTGACATTGACTTAATATTTTCCGTTCTGTTTTTTTTTTTTTTTTTTTGGAAAGTTACACATCTCGCCTGTTTAAAGAAATCATTGTAGGCTCTAAAAAATATCAAAAACTTTTTTAAAAATTAATTTTGTTGAAAATGGAATTGTCGGAAATACGCACTATTATGAAGTATGAGTTCTTTCGTGGAACTACGGCATCGCAGACCTCGCGCAACATTAATAGTGTTAGAGCCAAATACACTAATATTTTACCGTTCTGTTTTTTTTTTTTTTTTTGTTGGAAAGTTACACATCTCGCCTGTTTAAAGAAATCATTGTATGCTCTAAAAAATATCAAAAACTTTTTTTTTTAAATTAATTTTGTTGAAAATGGAATGGTCGGAAATTCGCACTATTATGAAGTATGAGTTCTTTCGTGGAACTACGGCATCGCAGACCTCGCGCAACATTAATAGTGTTAGAGCCAAATACACTAATATTTTACCGTTCTGTTTTTTTTTTTTTTTTTTTGTTGGAAAGTTACACATCTCGCCTGTTTAAAGAAATCATTGTATGCTCTAAAAAATATCAAAAACTTTTTTTTTTAAATTAATTTTGTTGAAAATGGAATGGTCGGAAATTCGCACTATTATGAAGTATGAGTTCTTACGTGGAACTACGGTATCGCAGACCGCGCGAAACATTAATAGTGTATTTGGCTCTAGTGTTACTACGCAGCAGACAATATCAAATTGGTTCGCCAAATTTCGTACAGGTAACCAAACAGAACAAAAAAAAAAACCTGGCTCATCGATCACAGCAGAAATATACTGCAACCAACTGGACGAAATGATGCAAAAACTTAAAGTAAAACAGCCTAGATTGTTCAACAGATCGACTCTTATCTTATTGCATGATAACGCTAGACCACACACTGCACAAATGACTGTGGCAAAACTACAGGAATTGGAGTTGGAACTTCATCATCCTCCATAATCACCAGACCTAGCCCCCACTGACTACCACTTCTTCCGCAATTTGGACAACTTTTCAATAGGAAAACTGTTTAATTCCGACAATGCTGTAAAACTGGCCTTCCAGGAATTCATTGACTCTCGTCCGCCAGGGTTTTATATCACCGACCTGAACAACCTGCCGCTTAAATGGCAAAAGTGTATAGACAATATGAGTGCATACTTTGATGAATAAAATAATTCCTTATATTTGTAAGTTATAAACAAACTTATTGTGTTAACTCAGTGGCCTAACTCATTGTGTTACATCTCATTTCTTTTCAGGTATCTTATAAAGAGTTATGATACACGGCCCTGTATTATAAGACGCCATTCCGCGACATTATTAGTATTATTATTATTAATATATATATTTACTTCCTTCATATTATACATACATAATTACATAAATGTATTTCCAGATGACGCAGAGTCATCTGAAACATCTGGTTTAAGCCATGAGTGGAGCAGCGTACAGAACGTTAAGTTGAGACAGATTAAAGGAGACGTTAAACCATGGGGTTCTCCCTGCGGGATTAACCGCATGGAGGAAACCGCCATCACACGCCTCCATACAGGCCACTGTTGGTGGACCCATGGACACCTCCATCAAGGTGAAGAGTCTCCTATGTGAGACGTGTAACAGATTTGTCTGTGTTACATTAACTGAGTGTGTACAGTTCGAGGATGTCAGGGAGACGTTAGGCCTGTGCTATGACCTGTCAGTTGCTTTAGGTGACGACAGAATACTCATGGACAGGCTGATACTCTTCCTGAGAGAATCGAACTTACTGTTTTATTTGTGAAGTCTTGCACCTTATTTTAATGTGTTTTATTATTAACCTGTGATATTAGACGGTATTATTCTATTAATCGCTATAAACTGATCGATTAACTCAGGGCCGGTCTTTCCACCTTCTGATAAACTTCTGGGTAACTATCTGATAGATAAAGTTATCTGATACTTTATCTGTTGGATAAACGTCATCCCGTCTTTCAATTCATATTTATCTGTCAGATAGTTATCTGACGGATAATGAGACTGACATATTGAATCCTCAGATTGGTAACACTGAATGTGTAACGGAAATAAAGTCTGTTCCAAATGGTTAGGCGGAACTAAATTTTGGAATCTAGTTACTTTCATCGTTTAAATAGTGCTTTTCGGCCGTTTTGTTTAAGCTTTGTAAATCCTACTTACAATAAACATTTTTTGGTTAAGGTTAATATCATTTTAAAATGTCATTTTCTTTATATTTTGATTTTTTGTGTCATTCTTAATATAAATTTCCCATTTATTAATTTTTTTGTCATTAAAATATGTAGAAAAAATAATTTAATTTTGACATATGTCATTCGTTTCCATGGTATCTTTGTTGGAATTTAAAATTTTGACATTCCAACGTGAAAAATGAAATAACCCAAGCAAGGTCCGTTTTCGTGACAACCTGAAAGAACGAAATTCCCATTTAGTTCCGCCTAATCGTTTGGAACAGACTGTAGGCCTTGAGAAAGATTTTTTTTTGTTTCTCTATGGAAATAAATAAATAAATTGGTAAACTGACAGCTCGCGAGCCGTTTTTTTTTTGTTTTTGTTATTGTCATTAACAAAATTAAATTTATGTATGCGTTATACAAGATTTTAGCAATTATTAATGTCGTAAGCATGTAATAAAATTGGGGGAATGAAAAATAGATAGTAGATATTAATAATAATTGTTCTACATTTATTTAATTTTTTAATTTTATTATGATTGATGTAAATACAAAATAAGTTATAATAAATTTGAAAATAAGAAATTAAATCACGGTGTATTCTTTCATTTTCATTTTTTCTTAGTAATCAGTTTCTTCAGGTACGTCACCGACACAGTACTGATCTTCTGTGGGTGGTTCTTCATATCCGCTCTTGTAACGTGAAAGTTGCGTAATACTGCAGTTGCTACTATACCAATTATAATCTTATTGCTCGATTCGAAGCGAATATTAGAATTATTAAACATTGTATTGTAAGGCGTGGATCCCGGCAAACGTTTAATATAAAATATCCTTCTCGACACCGTTTACTTCAGCCCTTTTTTCACAGAAGAAAGCAGTTTTACTAACCTTTCATCCCAGGCTGCAACCACTCGTGGATAGCGAGCAATTTCGTAAAATACTCAAATTTGTGTATTTAATTTTCCGTACAAGGCATGCAAACGATATCAGACATAAGCTGAATATTGTATGAGATACTTTTTTCATATTTTTTCTCACCGTGGACTGGTGCACTGATATTTTGGAGTTAAGGCATAATTTCTACAAATAATAAAATTCTAACAAATTATATTTTTTCAAGTCCATTTTGCAATTTATTGTTCCAAGATATCATTTAATTTCTAACTTTTTGACAGTGACAGCACTTATTTGTTACTTATTCGCTACTTTGACTACCGAATAACTTATCTGCCAGATAGCATAGTTTATTCGTAGGAATAACTTTATCTGAAGGTGGAAAGACGCTTTATTGTTTTTATCCGTCAGATAACCTTACCAGCCACTTTATCTGAAGGTGGAAAGACCGGTCATATATCTCGTCGTTTAATTCGTCGTTTAACTCGTTGCTTTTTAAACGATCAAGCTTAATGACCTTTAGCAATAACGTTAATTTTGATATCTGATTTATATATTTGATTTTGTTCGGGTGGTGTTCGGATTCGGATGACCTCTCTTACCCCTTTTAACCCGACAGGTAAATACATCTAATATTCATTTGCAACATATTAATGTTGCATGCATACACAGTGAATTAAGCCCGTAGCTTTGAACGTATTGATTTAACATTTAATCTATTATATCCGCTTATCTGTATGCTTTGAACGTACACAATTTATATTAGCAAAGGGGCTATTTTTATTTTTCAATAGGAAAGTTCTTTATTGTGTCGTTATATATTCCTTCCGTGAGTTTTTTCTTCAAACCATTTTGAATCTCAAAAAGTTGATCTGATCACAAAGTGCATTGTAAAGTCGAATGGAAATTCTTTCAAGCAAGGAACTTCTTATACAATCCTATACAGGATGAAGGACTACATTAATACCAAATAAAGACACTAACAAAACAGTTTTTATCAAATTATTAGAAAGTACATGCATCGAACTTTATTCTATTAGCTGTCGTGCCCGCTCTTCTTATTATGTAGCTACATTTTTGCTTCTTAAGATTATTTATTGACTACAATTCCTTATAAGTAGGCAACAATTACATGTTTAAGTAACAAAAAATATTATTCATAAACTTAAACTTCTTATTCTAAGGGCCGAGAGTTCCAGTTCCTAATAAACTCCCTAATAGTTATTTGACACATAATATATTTATGAAGCTAATAAATTTATTGGTGATTTCCAAGTTACAAAATCCTTCTAATAGTTTATTAGCAACATAATTTTTTGTTTTTGCATTGGTATTTCTTATGAAGATAGTAACACGGTGCAAGAGGAATAGAGCTATACGTAAATTTGTAGAGCTAAAGTGAGATGAAATTTTGACACTGAATATTTTGACATTAAATATTTTGACAATAAATAGTTTGACTTGACATTCAATGACATTACGTATATTTTTTGTGTTACTGTTAAAATGACAATTAAACGGCGTTGAACAAATTTTATCACAGAAAAAGAGGACAATATAGATAGAAGAGAAGTTAATAAAAATAGCATTTTATAATACAAAAGTGACTGAAAATAAGAAGACAGCCATATTTTGCTTTATTTTACATTCCTTAAACAATATGAATTAAACTTATCAGCAATTTTCAGCCACACATCTTTATTATTCTGCCAATAATTGCGTCTGTCTTCTTATTCTCTATCATTTTTATATAAATAGTAATGCTTAAAGTATTGTTTGTAGTGTGTTGTAATCGTAATTGAAATAAATACATATGTAAAAATAAAAGACAATGTTTATTTAAAAATGTATATTTATATATTGTTCTTTATATATCACATTTACAATAAATGCCCAAAATATTCTAAAAACGGTTGTCCATAATTTATAAATTCACCCAAACAGATCGTCGATTTCGCCAAAATACAACTTAAATGTATATAAAACACTAAAATCACCATTATATAAATGTTTAAAAACTACACATTCGTATATTATTTTAAAATTATACGGTTTTTAATTAAAATTGAAATATTAACACATTTTGCGAACTTGTTTTTGGTTATATGTCACTTTATTAAGCACTTCATGTTGCCTATAAGTTATTAGACAAATAAGCCTGTTTATTAGCAACCTAATAACTATTTAGGGGTGGAACTCTCGGAAAAAAAATTATGTTGCTAATAAACTTATTGGACAGTTTATTAGCAACTGGAACTCTCGGCCCTAAGTGGTAGTACTAATTAACAATATAGTTTTTAACTTAATCGGTAAGCATAGGGAAAAAATTTTAACAAAAAACCTATATCACATAGCAAGTATTCTTTTATAGTCTATTTTCGTATGTTGAGTGTCTTTTCTAACACTGTTTTATCACTTAGTTTTAAGGCACTGATGCTCACATAAGAATATGTTTTGTAAGTCTGTGTTTATACTTCTGAAAAGGCAGTTCATTTATTTCATAGTTACCAATGACAAGGATTAGGGGATAGTCACTCACAAGGCAATTCACAAAAACTTCTCTGTCATTTTACGTCTATTATCATTTTACGTAAATTACGTCTTTTATGAAGGTTATATTTAACTCATCGCGAATTTCACTCATTCTTTTGTACCTGGGATAGTTTCCTGCTAGTCTTAGGCATTTGTTTTGCACAATCTATAGCTTGTAATTGATGTTGGAAGTGTGGTTCCAGACAGGCCATGCGTATATTAGAGTTGGCATAATTATTATTTTATATTGTAGTATTTTATTTCGCTGCTCAAGTCCTGATCTCCTGTTTAAGACCTTCGGAAGATCCAATATCCTATAGACCGATCAGTCTATTACCTATAGCAAGTAAGGTCTTTGAAAGAGCTTGAACGGATTCAGAAAGATTTCGATATTACCGCACTTGTACTAAATCATCAGTTTGGATTTCGAAAAAATTTATCAACGATTCAGCAAGCCCATAGAATAGTAAATCAAATAGCCAAGAGCCTTGAAGAGAAGAAATATTGTGCTGCCGTATTTCTTGACGTTTCGCAAGCATTTGATAAAGAGTGGATTACAGGTCTGCTTTATAAACTAAAAAATCTCCTATCCAGCAATTATTACTTTCTTTTCAAGTCCTACTTGACAGATAGAAACTTCTCAGTGAAATATAATGATGCCCTATCCATTTACTATCCCATAATATCTGGTGTTCCCCAAGGTAGTGTACTTGGGCCATTCCTTTACCTACTTTATACTGCAGATATACCTGAGGCAGGGCACTATGATAGCTGCATTTGCTGATGACGTTGCTATACTATCAACAAACGATGAGCCTAACGAAGCTTCTGCAAATTTTACATTTAAACCTTATAAACGATTGGTACAATAAATGGAGAACTAAAGTAAACCAGTCTAAATCTGTCCAAGTCACGTTTACAACCAGACTCAGTACTTGCCCACAAGCAACAATCAACGACATTCCAGTTCCCATAAAAACTGAAGTGAAATACCTTTGATTCCATTTGGACCAACGATTGCCTGGAGTAAACACATACAGGCCAAACGTAAACAGTTAGACCTAAAATTTCGCCAAATGTACTCCCTTATTAGTAGGAAATCAACATTATCAGTTTCAAATAAAATTTTGCTTTATAAGACTATACTCAAGCTCATATGGTCGTATGGACTTCAATTATGGGGATGTGCCAAGCCGACCAGATTAAAAATAATACATCGATTCCAGTCAAAAACGCTTCGAGCTTTAGTGAATGCACTTTGGTACGTCTCAAATAGAATGATCCATGAAGACCTCAAAATCCCTTTCATCACGGAAGAATTTCATACAGTTGCCAACAAATACCATGACCGACTCATTGGACATGAAAATGAACTTGTGGGTAATTTAATAAATGACCTCGACAACAGAAGGTTAAAGAGACTTTGGCCAAACGACCTACCGCAACACTGAAGACAGTGATATATAAGGAGAAACGTCACTGGATGTCTCCCTTACATGCCGATTACTTTCATCTAATTTACTTAATACTCGCAATGAAGTAGATTATAAATTAAAAAATAAATTAAAAAAAAAACAAAAAAACAAAAAAACAAAACTATATATGTAGGTTATGTCATCTGTCAGTGTCACATGCTATATCAGCGTTTAGTGTGTGCTCAACCAGTATCCCAGTACGCTTGTTTTCGGTACCGATTGTCAGCGCTGATTAACCAGCTTTCTGTATGTTCGCGGCCTTACGTGAAAATATGCCCAGCTGTTTTTGCGTGAATGTCGAAGAGACAGACATAAATTGTTTGTTTTACATATATTGCGTTATAATCACCCGGGTGACACTGGCATGTAATGACCTTGGCTCGAGTTTTAGTTTTCTGGTATATTGGTAGATGGTGACATAGTGCAAAATAAATTACGAATATACCCGACTTCGAACGATCAGAAGCGTCGTGTTCTAGCTGTAGATCAGCCGCCATTAGCTGTCAAACATATGATAGTTGGTGTTGAAGTAATACGCAGTTAAGCTTGTTAATTTTCAAATACGTGGTTCAAATAATAGAGTTTTATTTCCAATTTTGGTCATCTTATACTGTATTTGATACATACATTATACATCTCGGGAAGACGGACAAAAATTGATTTTTTGCGGATATTGTCTTATAATGATTTGAAATGTAGAAACCAAATATGAGGCCGAAAAAATAAAAAAAACAGGTATAGCCATACAGTTTTTGTAATTAGTAATTATAATGTTGTGTTTAAAATAATATTTAATGTTGTGTATAATTTTGTGTTTCAAAAATAAATAACTTACACCTTTTATTTAGATTTATTTATTTAAATTCCTTATTTATATGTTATATTAATGTATATGGATTATTAAATATATATGTATTTCTTTGTTAATTGTAAAACTTTTGATTATATAAATAATAAAATATATTTAATACAATAATAATGGTAATTATGAACGTAAATCAGATAGTAAAATTTAAATTTGGCGGTTGTTGTTGTTTAGTTCATTGGTATATTGCTAGAGGGAAAGTACTAATTTTTTTTGCTGCCAGTGTCCGTTCTTAATATATTGTGTTCTGTGGTTATAATCATCTGAAACGTGTGAAATCCAAACATAAGGTGGTAATTTTTTTGAAAAATCGTATATAGGCACATATTTATTTAGTAATTACTAATGGATAAATACGCATAATGTAAACTTTTCCATATAAACTCATTTTATAATATTGTAAATAATTCAATTAAATTATAAACAATTTTGCAGTAACAATGTTAAAATGGAATTTATCAATAATTGTTTACAGTTTGTCCTGAATTAATTGGATAAACGTGACCAGAGTCCAGCTACAAATTGTCCTTTAATTTAATACTATTAGTCCTGATGTGCTTGAAAAGTTCTAGGATTTCAATACTATGACACTATCAATGAACCAATTATCTATAACAGTATTTCCTAAACTTTCAACATGCGGAGTTATTAAAATCTGACATGTGTATAACTGGTGTCTCTGACAATACTGAAATAAGCATAAAGCTGTTTACTGAAATTTTCAACTTTTTTATAAAAGACGTAAATTAATGAAACTGAGTATATATTAAGATGTTTAAGGATTATGTAAGGATAGAAATCAGAAAATATTATAGCTAAAAAAAATTAAAATAAATAAATATCTTATTTCATAATTAATTATTGATAAATTGTTATTCAGAGTGCGGATTTCACGGGTACAACAAATAAATACAATATGTACTTTAACACTATTTAATTAGAACTTTTAATACACAGAACACAATATATTAAGAACGGGCACTGGCAGCAAAAAAAATTAGTACTTTCCCTCTAGGAATATACCAATGAACTAAACAACAACAACCGCCAAATTTAAATTTTACTATCTGATTTACGTTCATAATTACCATTATTATTGTATTAAATATATTTTATTACTTATATTATCAAAAGTTTTACAATTAAAAAAGAAATAAATATATATTTAATAATCCATATACATTAATATAACATATAAATAAGGAATTTAAATAAATAAATCTAAATAAAAGATGTAAGCTATTTATTTTTCAAACACAAAATTATACACAACATTAAATATTATTTTAAACACAACATTATAATTACTAATTACAAACACTGTATTAATAAAATTGGAGGCTATACCTGTTTTTTTATTTTTTTCGGCCTCATATTTGGTTTCTACACATTTCAGATCATTATAAGACAATATCCGCAAAAAATCAATTTTTGTCCGTCTTCCCGAGATGTATAATGTATGTATCAAATACAGTATAAGATGACCAAAATTGGAAATAAAACTATTATTTGAACCATGTATTTGAAAATTAACAAGCTTAAATGCGTATTACTTCAACACCAACTGTCATGTGTTTGACAGCTTATGGCGGCTGATCGACAGCTAGAACACGAAGTTTCTGATCGTTTGAAATCGGGTGTATTCGTAATTTATATTGCACTATGTCACCATCTACCAATATACCAGAAAACTAAAACTCGAGCCAAGGTCATTACATACCAGTGGCACCCGGGTGTTTTAATAATTAATACATTTATATGTTGACAGAAACAAGTACATTCCATAGACTACTATGTTGCTAAGTAAACAATAACAATAAACATAATTTGGTGCGGATATTTAAATTTCTATATCCAACAATTATTAAATATTAAACAGTTTCAAACGCCGCCCTTTAGTGAGTATTTGATTAATACGAGGGATGTTAATTAAGTATCCGGACTAGCAACATAGCGTTTGATCTGGCAACATTTGGGACGCAGGACTTGGAGGGGCGGCGGGTGAACATGTGATACGCCTTCAATACGAATTTGAACTCGCTAGAGTAATTTTGTTGTCCGTAGCGATTTTTTTCGTGAAATAGTTTTTTCTAGTCTCTAAAAATGAGTGACATTCATTTCGACCAACGGTGTGCTATCAGGTTTTGCTTCAAACACAGTGCAACGGAAACTTTTGTAAAACTTCAGCAGACCTACGAAGACAGTGTTTTGTCAAGGACTCAGGTTTTTTGGTGGTTTAAGGCATTTTCAGAAGGAAGAGAGTTGATTGAAGATAAATCACCCAGCGGAAGGCCTTCATATTCAAGAACCAATAAAAATGTCGACAGAATCCGGGATCTTGTGCGTTCAGATCGTCAGACAGTCAGAATGATCGGGGAAGAGTTGAATTTGACTCACACTACCATTCATCAGATTTTGACTAATGAATTGAGGATGAGACAATGCTTTTGCTCTGCAGTGCATTTGCAGTTTAATGTAAAACAGTGCATTTTTCCAACCTATTTTATTATTATTATTGGTCATAGTAACTGAATTCTAGTGATCAAAACTTCTAGAGCGTATACATTTTTCTCTTGTTAAACTAAATGCCAATAAATTTTAACACAATAAGGACGAAAATCCAAGTAAACTAATGAATAAGAAGAAATGGAATAAGCAATGATCCGTTAAATAAGATTAATGGTTTTTTAATTTAAAAAAATGGAGATAAATGTTTTTAATTAAAATCGATTGACTTGCTGAAATGGAAGGAAAAAAATTTCAAGTTTTATCAAATTTTTTTTTAATATATCTCTGTTTATATTTTATCATATTTTTCATTGTATCTATATACGTAAATTTTCCATTCTGTTTCCACCCTTTTTGGAAAAATCTGAAAACAAACATTTACAGTAGCCCTAAGGTAACATCTCTTAATTAATTCCACATGAGCTAATATTATCGTGGCAGCAAATACACGTATCCTCGGGGCAATATATCAATCATCGCTGTTATTAATCAAGTTGCCAGATCATTAGAAAAAGGGCGGTAACAACGTATTAATAAAATTGTTGAACATAAACGGAAATGAAAATTTTGATTATAACAACAAAAATATAAAGCAAAAGCTACATTCATAGTTCTAAAATTAATAGACTATACGCTATGAGTTGGCTCACTGTTGATTGCCATTAATAAATTTGTCATACAATAACGCGAGCGATCGTTCACAGCTCTAAATTTAATATACTATGAGGCCTATCTTTTAAATTTTTACAAAAACGAAGAACGATTTTTGTTTTGAACAATCTGTTTTATTGCTTTTCAAAATATTCTCCTTCAAGATTTATACACTTTTACATGCGTTCAGACCAATTCTCGAAACATTTTTTCCATTCTGAAGTTGGTATCTCAAATCATTTTCGAAGGCAACAACTTCTTGAAATGATGAAAATCGCTGTCCACGTATTTTTTGTTTGACATTGGGAGACAAAAAAAAAACTCGTTAGGGGATAAATCAGGTGAATACGGGCAATGAGACATTAATTCGATGTTTTTCTCCTTCAAATAATCAATTGTTTGACGTGCTGTGTGGGAGCTTGTATTGTCATGATGAAGAATGATGCGAAGTTTTTGGTTGTTTTTCCTGATTTTGTCGATGACTTCTAGCAAACAAATTGTTGTATTCCATTCAGCATTAACTGTTCTTCGATCCTCTAAAGGAATGGTTGCGACATGTCCAGTACAACCGAAAAAACAAGCGATCATTTTCTTGGAATTCTTTCATGAACTAACAACTTTTATTGGTTTCGGTTCATCTTGGAAGAAACAGTGGATTGTTGCTTAGTTTTCGGTTCATATGAATAAATCCAAGTTTCGTCACCTGTAATGATGTCGTATACAGATTTTGCAGTACCTAGGTTGATTTTTTTAGCATTCCCTTACACCAATCAACACGAGCCTTTTTTTGAACTTCGGTCAAATTATGCGGAATCCATTGGGAACAGATCTTTTTCACAGCTAAATGTTCTTACAAAATCGAATATATTGCAGTCTGTGATATGCCAAAGGATGCCTCTATCTCACGGTAAGTCACATGCCGATCTTCTTCAATCATTCTGCGCACAGCATCGGTGTTTTTTTGTATCACAACCGATTTTGGTCGACATTCACGAGATTCATCACTGACGGACGCACGACCACGACGAAATTCTGCAAACCAATTCTAAACAGTCTTTTCTGATGCTGCTTCATTACCAAAAGTTGAACGAAGCGAATCTATGCATTGTTGTTAAGTTACGCCTTTACTAAAATCGTAAAAAATCATCCAACGAAAACCTTCGAGAATAAATATTGCTTTACTTTTAATTATACCCAGGCACGTAGAATGCTTGTTAGCGATGAGTAACAGGAATCTTTGAAACATTATTTATCAGCTTACAGGAAGCTGAAAATAAAATTACATTTTTTACGGATCATCCGCGGATACGGATACGGGTACGGAGCTCCGTCACTCCACTTGCTAAATAAAATGATCAAAAACCTCATAAAACGTTAAAAGTTAATAGTTTTTAAAATATAGTTCCGCTTAAATCAAAGAAACAGACTAGTGAGAAGTAAACATAAAACATTTAATAAAAGAAACATTCTAATCAAAGAAAAATTGAGGCAAAACATGCGTTGCATTTGTTTTATTAGTGCGTACAGTTAGCACCATGGTCCAATCGAGAAAATCAAACTTACAAAATAACATCTTTTTAAATTTGCCAAGTATTTTTCTTGTATATTTTTCCTCAATTATTTCGCCTACACCGTCCGCAACCCACATGACACAGTTGTAAAAAGGGTAGTATAACTCTGGATCTAAGAACTAATAAGGGTCACAAATGACATGGATATTTTGGTTTTACTACTTAATCTAACCTACTCGTATGGTAGACTGGAAGGCTTTATCGACTAGAAACAGGGGAGCTTGATAAAATACAG
The DNA here is from genome assembly GCA_963971575.1 of Liopterus haemorrhoidalis. Taxonomy (NCBI): domain Eukaryota; kingdom Metazoa; phylum Arthropoda; class Insecta; order Coleoptera; family Dytiscidae; genus Liopterus; species Liopterus haemorrhoidalis. Next base: position 3,645,736 of record OZ020615.1, read on the forward strand.
CGGCAACAGAATTAATTAATCTGGTTATCAGATGTTGTAGTAATCTCACAGAAACTACCAAATTTACATTCGTATTAACACACAAACTTAGTGAATTTTAGAAATATAATGTAAATGTATAAAGTCCTCGTAGAAGTCAATGGGAAAATCAAGAACCGATGGAGAACAGCTATTTAAATAGGTATTAGCATAGAGTTGATATACGAGGGATGTTTCCAAAGTTCTGGGAATTTAGCTATAATTTATATTATTTTGTTAATTTTCGTCAATATTACAATGTAGTTTTTCAACATAATCTCCTTTTAACTGAATACATTTATCCCAATGATAAACTAATTTTTTTAAGCCGTCCTCAAAGAACTTTTAATTGAGTTTCTGTTCTGGTCCCAACAGCCTTGGCACCCAGCGCGGCGAAACCTTGCTAACGCCCAAACAATCATGCAAGATGTCATGAACTTGTCGTGTACCTATCCCTAGGCGCACACTAATTTGACGAATAGTCATTCGCCTGTCCTCTTTCAGTAGGTCTTCGACGGCAGTAATGTTTCTTTCATTTACCGACGTGCTTGGGCGCCCACTGCGTGGATCGTCTACTAGTGATGTTCTACTGGTTTTAAAACGATCGATCCACCGATAAACAGTACTTTTGGATTCTGCAGGCTCACCAAATACTCCTTGCAGACGCTGAATAATTTCTGATGTTTTCACACCTTCTTTCCACAGAAAGAAAATTATTGCTCTTTGAGATTTTGCTGCGTCTTCCATGGTTAAAAAAATAGTGCTATGAAAACGCGTCTATATCAGTCAAATACCTAAATCAGACTGAACAATATTGCACTAGATAGTTGCATAAACATGTCAAGACTTGTCTGGCACCAATAACATTGCCTATAAGTTCTGCGTAATTTAATTATAGCACAATTCCCAGAATTTAGGAAACATCCCTCGTACATCCAGTATGAGCGAGATCTGATTGAGTAAATTATGTATTTGAATAAAGAGCTGACTTTCAATCTAACCCTTTCCTTTGATATTGATTGTTATAAAGTTTAGAATTAATTCAGTGGAAATAAGTCTACATTGTACATAAATCATGGAAGGTTGAGGTCAGGAGGGAATTGAACTTAGACCCTGGCCATCAGAAATCTTGGCTTCACTTCAAATAATTTTCCCCAAGAGTCACACAAATAAAATCACAAGAAATATATATGATCGGATAGGGTCAGTACTCAAACTTCTTCTGAACTCATTGAAAATTTCTCCAGAACATGTGGATACAGTACTGTAAATCAGACAAAATTTAAACATAAGTGTAGGTATCGAATAGATTAACTTTTGAATGTGGATAATTTATTATCAACATCGAAAATAAAATTAATATTATGAAAAATGTAAAATAAAATTCTAAAAATGTGAAGGTTTTATAACACTATATTTTATAACAAAAAAAAGCAAGATATATTTAATTAATTAATAATTAAAAAATGATTCCCTCTAGTGTAATGACTGCCATACTGTGTGCTGCGGGGATTCCAGATGTGCCGCGAAAAGATTTGTTTTCTTATTCTAAACTATTTTTGTCATATATTATTTGGCTGTTGTAATAAGGGAGATATCTATGTAGATTTTAGTTTAAGGGTGTCCCCCGTAGCTCACCAAATACACATATATTTGAAAAAAATGATGTGAAGTGTGAATTTTTACACATTTCAGGGTTTCGTAGGTATTTAATAAGTGTAAGAAGCCAACATAATACTGGATGTCTAGGAATATTTATTCTATAATTAAATCAAAATCAACAGTTTTATGATCACTTTTATTCGTTATTTGAGTACTAAGAGCTTCCATTTAATTTTTTTAAACCAAATTTAAATAATTTGCCAAAATCCCAGTGTTTTTTTCTGCATTTGCTTCTCATTCTTATATTATTCTTACATAAATAGATTAATAAGAAATATATTGATAAATGTCTTCATTTTTTTTTTTTTTTATTGCAGAAACGTATTTCTCACTACTAACTATGTGTTATTTGTTTTATAAGTATTTCATTACTATAAATGATTTATTCCTTTTTGATACCTTAACAACAAGAAACTAAAATAATTGAAACAATAGGTTGAATCATAGCGTATAATAGTATAATAAAATAATTGAACACTAAACTCTACAGTGTCGAGTGTAGTGTGGTGTTCATATGCGTAGTCTACACATAGGATTTGGTTCTCAGCTATAAAAATTATTATATTTTTAATTTATTATATTTTTAATTTAAAAAAAGACACACACTATCTTAGCCATAAATAAAAAAAAAATCCATAATATTATTAGCCATAAATTGAAAAAATTAATTAATTTTGTCAAAAACAAAAATACTGCAATATTTTTCAAAAACGTAATCTAAATAAAAATTCCTCTCACATGTTTCTGGCTCAGATCAATGTTCATTACCCATAATTTTTTCAGATTTTTACTTTAACCCCTTAAAGTAAAACAGACAGACAGACAGACAGAAAGACAGAAATACAGACAGACAGCCAGAAACTCCCATTTCTAATTAACCGATTTTTACCAAAAGTTGACCAACTCGTGCCATTTATGTCAAAAGCTTAAATATGAAGTTTCATAAAAATCCTTTTATCCGAATTTGCTCTGCACGTGTACACAGACCGACGGACAGACATACAGACAGACAGACCGACAGACCAAAACGTTATGAAGGGACCTCAATTCGTGGAGATCCATCGAAATCTCGAAATCTCAAAATCGGTATGATCACAATATCTCCCTTATATATGTTGGCGGTCGGTAAAAATTAAATTTTGTCGACCTGTGTAATCATCTGAAACGTGTAGAAACCAAATATGACTCCGAAAACAGATATAGCCTCTTTGTTAATATAGATGAGACTTGTTCAATATATATTGAGAACTGACAATAACTGTGACGCCTAGCGGAATATTCTGGAACTTAACGGAATAGGATTTTGTTGGATGTGGCTCATTTAATTGCATTGTTTGTATGTGTTAAAGTGAAGAAAACTCAATAAAATGTCTTTAAAATCGCAACAGAAAATTAACTGCAATGTGAATTGATGTGCATCAAATGGCAAATGTCAAAAATATCCTATTCCAATCGCCATTTTGTAAGCGACAACAGCGCCTCTATAGGTAATGTTTATTCTCAATACTCGTTTTATTCTTTTTAGAAGATTCACGATTATTCTTTTTCAAGGTCGTGCGCCTGTCTGACGTTCAGCCATGGAAAGTTTATTGTAAGTACGAAAAGTCGTAAAGCCTAGGAGTTAATTCAAGGACTATATTAGATTATTTCAATATACATAATTTGTTTGCCATCAGCTTAAATTTGATATAAACATCTATAACACCAACAGTGACAATTTATCCTATCTAACAATGTATTGTAAGTTCCCCATGAGCTTTAATATGTCATAAACTAAGTTATAGCAGATAAAATTATTTTATATGAATTGTCGATAAATAACATTGTATCCTATGTCAATAAATTGTGTCTACAATTAATTAAAATGCTGTAAATTGGGTTTCCGTGACCTTTTTATATGGTAATATATCTTGTAATACGGGCTATAATTCTTTCATTGCCCTGATTAAACGGGAGACGTTTAAACAAAATGAGATAAAACAAATAAAATAATTGTGGTTTATTATCTCGGAAGGAATTAAATTTAATCTATTTCATTAAGTTTAATGTTTAAAAAATATGAAATATTGGATATTCTGGCTTATATTTAAAAATAAAAATCATGTTAATTTAATTAATTGTTCTTTAACATGGTTCTTTTACTTTCCTTTTTCCATGTTTTTTAGAGCAATTTATTTTTCTGATCTTTTTTATCATTCTCTCCTCCTTCATCCTCATCACTTCTACTGTAATCATCTACCTCTAAGTTTTTGTGTGAGACTTGGTCTTGAGTACAATAAACTTGTAGAATGAATGAATTAAATAATTGTACCTCAAAGAATATCAGAAAATATTGGGGCAAAAAAATATCTTATTCCGTAAGAAAATTATTAATTATTAAATATTAAACAATTTCAAACGCCGCTCTTTTAGTGACGTAGCTGGATACAGAAGTATCTTAGATTAAAATGTGCGCCAATGACGTCAATGAAAATGATTTTGTCATTTTCGTTAATTTTTAAAACAGATGACAATATTAGCTAGAGAACATGAAAAATGAATTAATGTTTTTGCACTTGAAAATGTGATATTAACGTACGTCGTATATAATAAGCAGGACATCCACTAGAGCAATGTTTCTCAACCAAAAACGCACCACGGACCAGTATAATATATAATTTTCTAACGCGAACCACTAATAATAATTGTTGGTTCATTTTTTGCATGAAAACAAAAATCTTTAATGTGCTACTAAATACATTTATTTTATTTGTAGAAAGTTTACAGAAAATAAACAAATTATAAATTATTTACATAAAAAATGTGCATAAAAATTTTAAAAAAAGTTACAAAAACACATATAAAAACTTTTGCGGACCACTAAAATTTTTCTGGGGACCACCTGTTGAGAAACACTGCACTAGAGGTACAATGACGTAAATTTTGAAATGCCAACATATTTAAAATTATTTTTTGCTAATATCATAACGTAATTTACAAAATTGAATTTGCCAATATGAATAAAAATTGATGTGAAGTGTGAATATTCACACATTTCAGGGTTTCGCAGGTATATAATAAGTGAAGGCGGAATGCTGAGTGTGTAGGACAAATTTTACTTTATAGTAATCACGGCAAAATGAACGATATTTTTAAAATAATTTATCGTCTGTTAATCATATAATAAGACTGGTTATTAAATTTACGCTCTTAAAAATTAAATACAACATTTGTCAAAATTCTAGTTATATTTTCAACATAATAAAAATGCAAAAAAAAAACAGAAAAAATAAAACTCCTCCGTCCGTACTCTAACTCGAAACCCTTCGTATTCCAGAGAATTTTAGCTTCCGACACCAACGCTCTAACCCGTTGCGCCATCGGACGCTTTGTATATGAGTGTCTTACATTGGTATAACTTTTGTACTTTGTGAACCAAAAACCACAAAAAATGCGTTATTTTCCGAAAACATAATCTGATCAAAAATTCCTGTTGTACTATTTCGGTTCACACCAATATACATTACTTGGAATTTTTTTAGATTTTTAGTTTAAACCATCTGGGCTACAGGGTGTGGGACAAAAATTTTTTTGCACAATTTTGGCAAAAATCGCCTCAAAATAATTTATTTTGCAAAAATAAAAATTTGACGGTTAATCCACGTACTAAGGGCTTTCATTTGATACCCTACTCAGAATTTAAAAAAAATATTTTTGTTTTCGATGAGCACATATTTGTTTATATTTTTAGGGGGGTATGTTTTTTAGATGTTTTAGTATTTTTCCTATGTGCGGGTCAAAGAGTTGTATAAGCATGCCAAATTTCAACTCTCTAGGTTTAGCCGTTTGGCTACAATTTTAACCGAACAGACAGACAGACAGACAGACAGACAGACAGACAGACAGACAGACAGACAGACAGACGACAAAATGACGGTATAAGGGTTTTTTGGTCATACCTACAAAACCCTAAAAACAGCTTAATATTCTTAAAAAATCAGCTGTGGCCACCACAGGACTGATCGCCATCATAAAGTACTTGTATAAAATACATTCTAGCAGCAGAGTAGAAATAACTTGGCCTAATATTTTCTAACAGAGATATTATTTATCATGACCATGGAAACGTTACATATTAGTATGAAAAAATAGGTACTTGGAAAAAATTTCGAAAAATTTTTCATAAATTTTTCGTTTTATCAAATAATATCTCAAATAAAAGTTGTTAGTTATTGCTTTTATAGCAACTTTTGTTAAATATTTTTTTCGAAATATTTTTCTATTATGAAATATTCGCAAAAATCTTAAAATCGACACGAGTATACTCCCATTTCTAGTCAACCGATTTTTACCAAAGGTTGATCAACTCGTGCCATTGATGTCAAAAGCTTAAATATGAAGTTTCATAAAAATTCTTTTAGCCGAATTCGCTCTGCACGTGTACACAGACAGACGGACGGACAGACAGACAGACAGCCAGACAGACGGACAGACAAACCGACAGACATCATGCTAAAAATAGTCAAAACGTTATGTAGGGACCTCAATTCGTGGAGATCCCTCGAAATGTCAAAATCGGTATAATCACAATACCTCCCTTATGTATGTTGGTGGTTGGTAAAAACGAATGAAATTTATCGAAATAAATTAAATTCATTATTAACCACTTTGTAACTACACAGAAATGACACTGCCATAAAACAATTCTGACATATTCTTCATAGGGAATGTCCCATTATTTATTAAATGAACTAAAGTTAATCAGCCGTATGAATAAAGTTGAAGTAAATGCTCATAAGTAGAAGGTAGAAGTAAAAGCATTTGCTTCTTTTTATATGAATAATGATTACCTTTTACTTATAAGTCGATGCTTCTACCGGTGAGTAAAAGGTCAAGCGGATGTGTTTATGTTGAAACCTGAAAATCAGTATTATCAAAATCGTACTACTTCTTTCTGATTGCTGTCAACTTGAAATTAGTCTATAAACACTATCAAAACTGTACTAGGTCTGTACTGAGTTCCATGTTTGACATATCAATTTATTTTTATTGGTGTAAAGTCATATACAGATTCAGGGCATTTTACACCTACACTTGAAAACATTTCACTGGCATCACAAATTGCCTATACATTTAGCATAGGTTTTACTTTACGATTGACATATTCATCTTCATGGATCTTCGGTTTTTCTATCCCTATATGTGTACAGTCAATGAAACTTCGGTTGGAAAACGGTATTTTCTTTGCCACATATTTTTCGCTAATTTCGCTATTACTAATAAATTTTGGGAAGTAAATTTAATCCAGTTGCCAGCTTGTGGAACTATTTGATCAACAACACTGCTGACAGTCAGTGATACTGTGGATTGCTCCACCCCAAGTTCCTCACCGATACTTCTTTGAAATCCAAGATCAGCTAGATATCTCAACAAAAAAAAAGTTACCCAAAAATGATTAGCTAAACACTCCATGTTCTCCTGTTCAAAACGAAACTAACTTTTATGTCAGTACGACGTGATGAAGAACGATACCTATAATGTTTCATATTTCTTAAATGCACAATATCCGCCATGGCAATTAGTTCACTAGAACACTTTTTCACAAGTGAGTATATGAATATATAGATGCATGTTTTTCGAAGCATTTGCTTATAACTTAAAGTAAAAGGTCTCTTTTATTCATAACCATTTACTTATGCCTTGAGCAAAAGTTCAACAAAAAAGCATTTGCTTCTTACTCATAAGTAGAAGGTTTTGCTTGCATTTTTATTCATATTGTTGGAATGATTTGCTTCATAATTTGCAAGTAAAAGGTTATGCTTATTTTTATTCATACGGCCCATTATCTACATATTTGTATTTTATAAAGTAACCATTCAATGTAATATTGAATTAGTTGTTTTGATCGTATTACTCTATAACTTTTAATTAAGTAATTCCCACTAAAACCAAATCACTGTAAAGTTCATTGAACTGATTTTGGCTGTTCTAAATTGCTAATCACCGAGTTAAATATCGGTTTACCAGTTACTAACTACTCTTGATTAGATGGACTTTGTAAAGTTGCACAATTAGTATATATTTTGAAAAGAATTAACACAGGTTTGGTTAGCGCTGGAATTAATATGGTTGAGACTGGAAAATCCCTGATCAATAAATATGAAATGAATTTTGTTGTGGTTTTGTATATATATTAGAATCTAAATAATGGGCCGTATGAATAAAAATAAGCATAACCTTTTACTTGCAAATTATGAAGCAAATCCTCCCAACAATATGAATAAAAATGCAAGCAAAACCTTCTACTTATGAGTAAGAAGCAAATGCTTTTTTGTTGATCTTTTGCTCAAGACAGAAGTAAATGGTTATGAATAAAACAGACCTTTTACTTTAAATTATAAGCAAATGCTTCGAAAAACATGCATCTATATATTCATATACTCATTTGTGAAAAAGTGTTGTAGTGAAATAATTGCCATGGCGGATATTGTGCATTTAAGAAATATGAAACATTATACGCATCGTTCTTCATCACGTCATACTGACATAAAAGTTAGTTTTGCTTTGAAAAGGAGAACATGGAGTGTTTAGCTAATAATTTTTAGGTAACTTGTTTTTGTTGAGATATCTAGCTGATCTTGGATTTCAAAGAAGTATCGGTGAGAAACTTGGGGTGGAGCAATCCATAGTATCACTGACTGTTAGCAGTGTTGTTGATCAAATAGTTGCACAAGCTGGCAACTGGATTAAATTTCTTACTTCCCAAAATTTATTAGTGGTGGCGAAAAAAATGTGGCAAAGAAAATACCGTTTTCCAACCACAGTTGGTGTCATTGACTGTACACATACAGGGATAGAAAAACCGAAGATCCATAAAGATGACTATGTCAATCGTAAAGGAAAACCTATGCTAAATGTATAGGCAATTTGTCATGCCAGTGAAATGTTCACAAGTGTAGGTGTAAAGTGCCCTGAATCTGTACATGACTTTACACCAATAAAAATAAACTGATATGTCAAACATGGAACTCAGTACAGCACTAATACAGTGTTGATAGTATTTATAGACTAACTTCAAGTTGACAGCAATCAGAAAGAAGTAGTACGATTTTGATAAATACTGATTTTCAAGTTTCAACATAAACACATCCTCTTGACCTTTTACTCACCGGTAGAAGCATTGCCTTGTAAGTAAAAGGTAATCATTATTCATATAAAAAGATGCAAATGCTTTTACTCCGACCTTTTACTCGAAGCAAATGCTTTTACTTTTACCTTCTACTTATGAGTATTTACTTCAACTTTATTCATACGGCTGATTGACAAATGTACTAATACCGAAGCTAAATAGCAGTTAAACTCTTATATCACCGTTTTGTTTAGACTAAGTGTTCAATGAATAACAAAGATATGAATAATTTCACATACAAGTGCGGTAGCGACACACAACTGAAGACATTCGTCTAAAGGCGCCTTCAGACAATGTTAAAAGGTTGGCCAACGCTGGTACGAGGGTTACCTTTTATGTTTTTACAAACGACCACTAGATGTTTTTTTAAACAAACATCGATGTTTTCGATACATTGATGTTTTTTTTCCCATCCCTACAAGAAGAGAGAGAGAGAGACTCTCTCTCTTTCCCTATCTCTGTGTATCTTTCTCTATCTCTCTCTCTGTCTCTTTTTCTCTCTCTCTCTGTCTCTTTCTCTCTCAATCACGTGTGCCTTTCGTCCATGTTAAGTATTAAACTATAGCTTTTTATATGTAAAACCGTTGCAGGGCTTAGTCAAACTTTTTTGTGTTTAAATTTTCGTTAATTTATTCCCTTTGTGAAACTAATATTCAAACTTTACCCCGTGATTGAAACTAGGAGATCCAACTCCCGGAAGTCCTTTAATCTCTGAATTGTTAGGATCCTGTGGGAGTAAGCAGGTGCGATTGTTTCTACAACAAATGAGCTTCTTTGGCTTCCCAAACGGTCACCGAGATTAATACAAATTCAGCAAACTTTCCCCCTTGTATAAATTCGAGAAAATTTACACACGAAACAACAAATTTCTACAAATTTACAACATATGTTTGAAATTTATGTTATATTAAATTAAATTGGTTGGAATGGAGAACAGTGTGAAACATTTGGGATGAGGTAGAGAGGGTAGATTTATGTAAAGTGATTTAAAAATGTTGAAAATTTTTTTGATTTCTTACTTTATTGTTTGTTCAATGTTAAATTATCAGAATGCCTATTTTCGAAGCAAATCATGCATGAATATATGCGATATAGTTAAATGCAACATTTTGATCATCCATGCAGAAGCAGTAATTCCACAAACTGGTAAACTTTGTGCACAACACTCTCGTTATTAACACTATCAAAATAAACGCAAGTTTAACTATAAATTCAATATTAACTTCCAAAGTACGTCTACGGTTATTAAAATTGAAATAATATATAAATAAATAAAATATTCAAATATTTTTGGGATATATTCATATTTTTTATTGACCATGTTACAAGAATTTTGTTTAAAGTCAATCATTTACAAGAAATTGAAATACATATTTAACAGAAATATATTACAGAGAATACATACATGCATAATTAAAGTAAAAGAACATAATATAGCCAATGATAAAGATATTGATATTAAATCGGCCTCAGGCCTCGGTAATTCCACTGATGAGCGGTGGAAACTCATCAATGGAGTACACTGGATTGTGTGTTACCAGATTTTGTATATATAATTTGTATTTACTAGTGGATAGTGACATAATACTTGCTGGCATTAAGTTGTAAAACTGTATTCCATAGTAGTTCACGCCACATCTGGCTTTATCAATCCTGTGATGGATTGGAAGGATCTTATTTCTATTTCTTGTCTGATAGTGATGCCTTTGCTCAAAAATTGCGGTCTTGTATTTATTGGTATGAATATATACTAGGCATACAAATATGTAACTACATGGTAACGTCATTATTTTCAATGTTTTGAAAGACTCTCTACAGTCGGCTCTGTATGAAACATGGTTTATAATTCTGACAGCCCGTCTCTGTAGCGCAAAGAGTCTTTCGCCTGAAGTCGAAAGTCCCTATGCCAGCAAACCATATGAGATGTGGCTATGGAACAGTGAGTAGTAAGCTGTCATAACTATATCCTCAGAGACACAGTTCACAAGGTTCCTAAGCATAAAAACTGTTTTACACAACTTTTGAGCAATGCAATTAACATGCTCCAAGTTGAGTTTAGGGTGTATACCCAGAAATTTCACTGCGGCTGGGTTTACAAAGTTAAAATATTTTAGTGAAATTGTAAGTTTTCAGTTTTCGTATTGTTGAGCGTAAGCTTATTTGCTGAAAACCAAGTCTTGGCCAACTCAAGCTGGCCATTGCCATTATCAATCAAGTCAGCATATGTAGAGGAACTTGTAGTTATGGTAGTGTCGTCAGCATATAGGACACAATTTTCTTTGATATGGTTCGGGAAATCATTGATAAATAAATGTGGTATAGTACAATGTTTCTCAACTGAAAAAATACCGCGGACCAGTCAAATATTTAATTCTCCACCGCGGACCAGTAAAATATTTAATTTTGTACCGCGGACCCCTAAAAATATATGTAATACTCAACAAACTGTATATGTAAACTCTACATATATCTTAGTAATCAAAAATCACTGAAAAATGAACAAAATACACAGAAAATGAACAAAATGTCATAAAAAAATAATAAAAAACCTCAAAAATAAGCCTTTCGCGGAACACTAAAATTTTGCTAAGGACCACCAGTGGTGCGCGGACCACCTGTTGAGAAACACTGGTATAGGAGGCGCTCGGTTATGTAATAAAGTGTGTTTTCTTTTTAGAGGTTTGTTTTTCGAATTGGCAATACTGTTTCCAGCGACGGCCATTTTGATAGCTAACAGCTGATTTGTACTCAGTTTGGTTTGTAATTTCACCATAAATAGACTTACAGAACAACGCTTGCAAATTGTGCAAATTTATTTCGAAAATCGTGGTTCAGTTCCCGAAACTTACTATGCGCTAAGTTCATTTTACGATCGACATAATCGTCCATCGAGCAAGTAATTCGAACAACCATGAGCCGAAAACGATATTGCTCTTGATCCTCATTTTCACCACAAAATTTTCAGCGACGAGGCTCATTTTTGATTGAATGGCTACATCAACAAGCAAAACTGCCGCATTTGGAGTGAAGAAAATCCACAAGCCATTAGTGAGACGTCGTAACATCCACAAAAAGACACTGTTTGGTGTGCTTAATGGGCTAGTGGAATCATTGGTCCTTATTTCTTCAAAAATGATGCCGGCCAGAACGTTACAGTCAATGGAGACCGCTATAGAGCCATGATTACTGACTTTTTCGTTCCCCAATGGCATTAATGTGGAACCCGGTCGTGTGATAATAGTATTTTAACCGACCCGCGTAAAAAAAATTGAAGGGTTTGACGGTCCGCGGTAGGTTTTGGTGTTGATAAGAGCTCACTGTTTTAGATCCATCCAAAATGTCATGAATTTTAGAAACTAGTATCAATCGGGTATCGTTTTTAAGGAATGTAATAATTTGATTATGTGCACAGAACATTCTGCGGTAATATCCCATTAAGGTTGTGATTTACACAGCAGAAATGTAGCTAGGATGTTCATAATAACACAATAGACGGTTGAGAACATGCTATCTGCCATGTAACAAATCATTTTAGTAATTCAAAGCAGTAATAGTTCCTTTAACAGAGAATTACACCATTGAATATTCACATTATTTCAAGCTTATTAGCATTATTCATAGAAATGCTCATTTTGCATATTGCAATCTAACAGCACCAGATTATGTTACAGACTCGACTCAAATTCCATGCATTTTACATTCATAATTTCAGTTAATAAAACAAATAATAAGAGATTGCATTGTAAGCCGCTGTTCACGTGTAGATCGTTCTAGCTGCGTGTGCCGTGAGCAGTGACGGATGCCCCTTATACGAGCTTTACCTTTTATGTTTCTACAAACGACCACTAGATGGCAATATTGAAATGTGTCATTACAATATTCGTAAAATTTGATATTTGTTATTGTGAAATCAGTGGCAGGTTATAAATTGACCGAATAGTTTGTTGAGTGAGCGTTTAAAGTTTGTGAAAAATGGATATTACTTACGAAGGTTTTCGTTGGATGACTTTTTTACTATTTTAGTAAAGGCCTAACTCAACAACTAAACATAGATTCGCTTCGTTCAACTTTTGGTAATGAAGCACCATCAGAAAAGACTGTTTACAATTGGTTAGCAGAATTTTGTCGTGGTAGTGCGTCCGTCAGTGATGAATCTCGTGAAGGTCGACCAATCTGTTGTGATCCAAAAAAACATCGATGCTGTGCGCAAAATGATTGAAGAAGATCGGCACGTGACTTACCGTGAGATAGAGGCATCCTTTGGCATATCGCAGACTTCAATACATTCGATTTTGCATGAACATTTAGCTGTGAAAAAGATCTGTTCCCGATGGATTCCGCATGATTTGATTAGTGTAAGGGAATGCTTAAAATAATCAACCTAGGCACTGCAAAATCCGTATGTAACATCGTTACAGGTGAGGAAACTAGGATTTATTCATATGAACCGGAAACCAAACAACAATCCACTGTTTCAAGATGAACCGAAATCCACTAAACCCACTTTCTATGTTAAGCCGTTTGGCTACAATTTCTACCGTACAGACAGACAGACAACTGACGTTATAAGGGATTTTTTGGTGGTCATACCTACAAAACCCAAAAATAAACTATTTATTATTTTACTAAATTATTAATAAAATATTTTGTGGAATATAACCAAGTGTATTATTTATTATTTATTCATCAAGTTCCATCAAAAGTTAACAGCTACATCTATCAATATTTATTATAATTAAAAAAACAAATTTTCTATATTCAATGTAGTTTTTAGTAAGATATATTTGGGGAATTATGGAGAACGCTATCTATGAACAAAGTATCTTTCTTATTATTTATTTAACATCAAAAATATTTATAAAAGAGAGGTTTTGAATAAAGAAACGATTATTTTCTGTTAATGTTTTAGGAAAAAAGTACAATGTACGAAGCACAGGTACGACAGCTAGTTAAAAATATTTTAATTACAAATTTAATTTAACAGATTACTCATAATTACTCGAATAGCTTAAATTATTACTCTTTTATCTATTGTTTCTCTTATTTGTAATTTTGTAGTTAAATTGTGTCTGTGTATTGACTTGGTTCGCTCTTTTTTAGCAATTTTTTTCTCTCTTTTGTTCTGTTTTTTACGAGCTAATCTTTTAGCGATCAGTATTCAACTGTGATAATCGTAAAACTACAATAATTGCTGGAGACAATTCCAACCGAAAAAGTCCCTAGTGTAATTCGTGTTTAATACCAATTACGCCAATTCCAATAAAATGACAATTTTATCACTATCTATTTCGATTGGTATTAAATATTTTATTAATATTACGTGCTTTTAATTCTAAATACTAATTATAAATTATTATGAATGTTTATTATTACACTGAATATTACTGACATATTAACCTTGAGTAAAATGGTGGACTTAAGTTTAATAATCGTTCATCATTTTATTATCCCATAACACTTTCATTGTAATCTCTGGAACGTAATTGCAAAGGTCATTGCAAATTTTATGGTGTTTAAAACGCATATGTTTTGTAGAACTGAGTACTTTATTTTGCATATATGTGGCTTTACAAAGTTGGAGTTTAATTTGAAATTTAGTTATTTAAAATGAAGTAGTAAAATTTAAATAAAAGCCTAGGTAATATAGAAGACTATTTTTTAATATTCACGGGAAATTTGCTATGCATCTGGCTCTAGGAAAGTGGGAAGGTGGTTTCTTAATAAGAGGCCGAAAGATCAGCAATCTTTGGTCCACCGACGATACTATGAGGGATGATCAGATTCTAGAACGAGATAGTAAATGTAACTTTTCAGGGAATAAATGTATTTATTTTTCTACATAGTCTCCATTCATCTCTATACACTTAGTTCGACGCTTTTCAAGACCTTTCATTTATTCAGAAAAATAACAATATTCTAAACTCTCGAAATACCCATTTACAGCTTCGATGACTTCAGTATTTGATGAGAATTTCTTTCCAGCCAACCATTTTTATTTGAGTTGTGGAAGCAGAAAGAAATCGGAAGAAGTTTGGTTAATTCGTAATTCAAGCAGTTTCGCCATCGCAATTACTGATTTATGGGAAGATGCTTTATCTTGGTGGAACAAAGCTTTTTTTCTTTGCCAAATGAGGTATTTTGGATTTGATTTCTTAGTTCAATCAGTCTAATAAGGACGCAATACTGGCCTTTTATTGTTCCTCCATGTTGCAAGTAAAGGGTGTTTTTTTTAGAGGTATAGAACTTTAAATTGCAATAAAACAACGATGGATTATTCGATTGACATGATTTTTTTTTTATTCGAAAGATAATCTTGTGGCATTACATTTTAAATATGATTTCTGGCATATGACCGCCACGGCTGGCTCGGATGTAGTCCAATCTGGACGTCCAATTTTCGATGACTTTTTCCAACATTTGTGGCCGTATATCGGCAATAACACGGCGAATGTTGTCTTCCAAATGGTCAAGCGTTTGTGGCTTATCCGCATAGACCAATGACTTTACATAGCCCCACAGAAAGTAGTCCAGCGGTGTTAAATCACAAGATCTTGGAGGCCAATTCACAGGTCCAAAACGTGAAATTAGGCGGTCACCAAACGTGTCTTTCAATAAATCGATTGTGGCACGAGCTGTGTGACATGTTGCGCCGTCTTGTTGGAACCACAGCTCCTGGACATCATGGCTGTCCATAAAGTGGATGGACACAGATCCAATTCCTGTGCTCGATGGCGGATGGACTCATTCGGGTCTTCCTCAATGCTACGCTCTACAGTACCAATAGCTTCTTCTGTACGCACCGTACGGCGTCTCTGGGGATGCGAGTTATCAATAAGAGTAAACGTGGTGCGAAAACGTTCCATGGTTAATCGAATTAACTGCTCTGATGGACGATTTTGTCGACGATAAAATGGACCTAGTGCGCGATACGTATTCCGCACAGAACCATTATTTTCGAAATAAAATTGCACTATTTGCAAGCGTTGTTCAGGCGTGAGTCTATTCATGATGAATTGCCAAACCAAACTGAGAATAAATCACTTGACAGCTGTTAAATCGGTCGCCATCTTGAACAGTAATGCCAACTTAAAGTTCTATACCTCTAAAAAAAAACACCCGTTATAATACTCAAAAATTATTCCTCGTGAATCCCAAGAGACGGTAGCATTAAACTTATCAGTTGATGACATCATCTTGGTCTTCTTCGGAGTTGGTGCTATCCACTGTTTTGATTGTTCTTTGGTGTCCGGAGTGTTGTGATGTATTCTCTATTGTCAAACCAAGCTGGCTGTAGTGAGAAAATCCGAAAGCGCGTCGGGATCGCTAGGTCAGCTATGTGGAAGCTGCGTAAATTTTGGTGTAACAAAAAAATCACCGTCAACACTGAGAAAATGTTGGTAGGATCTTTGGTGTTTTAGTCTTCCTTTACGCATGATAAACTTGAACATTACTTGCAAATGACTGTAAATTTGTAGAGGCCTTTGAGATATGATGCTGAAGGCATCTGCTAGAAATTCACTACTCGCAGAACTAAAATGTCCATTCTGCGAGGGCTCAATATTGAGAAACGCCTCTCGTCCGTAGTCTACGATCGTATACTCCGATATTTCGGACACATCATGCGAAGATAAGACGGACCGCTATCGACTAATTATTGACTGCAATGTGCAGAGTAGGATGATTCGGGAACGCTCCCCAATTTAGTGGCTTGAGTTATGTAAAGTGAGATAGCTAATGTGTCTGTCTGTCTCATAAAAACAACGCACTAACTACCATCGACGACCAACTATAATACTTTAAATTATGGGGTGTGGATGGTCGTTCGCGTTACCATAAGACAAACTTGTTAGTATTTAACATTTTACATTTTACAAGACTATTTTTTCAAGAAATTTTTTATTTAGTCATTTATTTTTGTTATTTCTATTTTATAATTATGTTTTAAGTTTTTACATTTTTCTTTCTTGACCACAATTTATAACCTGGTTTTATTTTTTCTGATAACTGAAATTTTAGTGCTAAAATATAATGTTGTTAAAATTTTAATAATAAAGTATAATGTTGTACTTATAATTTTATTTAAAATTGTCATTGAACCCGAACCTAAAGCTGACAAAATTTAGGTTCTTGAACCTAAAAAATATTCTGTTATTGAACCTGAACTTGAAACCAAACCGAAATTAATATACTGAACTTGAATCCTAACTTGAACGGAAACAAATTCAGTTTCAGGTCCCTTATTAAAACCCCCTGTACGTCACTGGAGTCTTTCAAACACAGATTTTCTTTAAAAAACTACCACTATATATCTTGATCTATCAGTGCTTTATCGCTGCAAAAACAGGAAATGTATCATAAAATCGAAGCGAAGGATAAGAACAAAAAAACAAGGAAGACAAAACAGCATTATAGTCAGGATTCTTTCCTGTTTTGTCACTTCCTGATCTTTATGAAACTTAGAAAAAACTTATGAATAAACAAGGTGAATAACCTGGAAATATGACGGAAAATTTAACCTAGATGTAAAATAGAAATATGATAAAATAAAGATATGAAACTGCTTTAAAATTAATTTTTCTTGAAATCGATTCGAAGTGTTTCACAATCTCCCAACACACACTTGTGTCGTAACGTATTGTGTGTGCAACACAATTGTATGGGAGCTACAAATTTAACGTGGTTTCAAAACCACTTTTTTTCTGGGAAAAAATTTCTGGACAATTATAAGTCGGTGGTTACGAAATTAAGCAAAAAATACAACTCTGAAGATTCGCATTGTCGCACTTAACCAAAATATGATCATATAGGAATATGTATATAGAAACTAAAGTTAATCTTGTAAATTCTTAATATTTTCTATAGTTCAATACGCATCTGGAACCTGGACAATTCGCGAAAGCGGCAAAAGAAATATGTATTTGAGATGTATTGCTGGAGACGAGTGCTTAAGTAATGCACTATGCAATTCTCGTTTAGAATCTCGTACGATTTGTCGTACGATAATTATTGTAGTATACCATGCAATATTTATCGGTGTGAATCTGTACCAATTGATGCGCACTACGTCTATATTTAGTATGTTGGCAAGATTCAAATAATAACAACTAACCTAGAGTGGACAGATAATTTACCAAAAAATAGAGAACCATTTTTAAACATAAATTATTTACAAAAAAAAAAAAATTTAAAATAATTCCCCCAGTCCTCTTGTTCCGGACAGGAATGTCTAATGGCTATCTTAGGTAGGTCACTAGTTAAGAAAATAAGTTTTTCAATAAATCCAAACACATACAAAATTCCTAAGAATGTGGACAGTCAATTTGAATTTATTTTTAACAAAATAAGTAAAAACAAAGTTGATACTAAATAACCTCGAAAATATTTTTGACAGATTAACAATTGTTCGCTACGGTCACATAAATATGCGCATCCTACGGCGCCGTTATTGGTTCATTCTGTCCAATATTTTAGGTCCCAACAACAAAAATTGGTTGTTTTTCGGTATCGTACATGATATCGTACGAAAATCCTGTAGTACACGATACAATAAAGATAGAATGTGTTATCAGTCTTCCCCTATGCGAATCCTCATGCAAAAATCTGTGGACATAGTTGCTCGAAGATCCACGGTGAAAGCGATGGCTGGCATTACAGTTTTGGATCGAAAAACAATTTTGTGGATCAGACAGCAAACAAAAGTTTCCGATATAATCGGAAGAATTTCACGTCTGAAGTGGCTGTGGGGGGCCACAATGCTAGAGACAATGATGGTAGATGGACAAGGAAAGTACTGGAATGGTGGGTCTTGAGAAAGTACTAGAAACCGTGGCAGACCTCCTACTCGGTAGACAGATGATATCAAGAGACTACTCGGTAATGGGCTCTAGATGATACAGGACGGAGAGGAGTGGAGATAAAAAGAGGAGGCCTATGTTCATTAGTGGACGTTAATGTATGATAAATAATGATGATGATGCAGATGTTGCTTCATATCTTCCGATGGGGAAATGATTAAAATATTAAGGCCTTTTTGCCGGTACCGTCGATTGAACTTTGGTCCACTGCTCAGTATTTCACAAAGTAAATAGTTTAGTGCCCGTTCTCATATTTAATTAATTCATATTTATAAACACTTGTTTATAATGTGTTAGTTTTGAACTACCGGAAAGTTCTTTAGTTAAACCCTGTTTTAGTTAAACTCAGTATAATTATATTGATTACATAGGTTTTGTAATTATAGTAAAAAGGTAAAATTCTGAAAGTTTAACAGTTTATGAAGTTAGCCTATTAGTTAATGCTTACAGTTTACTGAGGTTATTACAAAGTTATTCGCGATTTAATCAAACTAGGAAAATTAAACAGTAAACTGCTACGTTAGCTTCAGTTAATTCAGATGAATGAGTCAATTCCTTCAAACCCGTAATAGGTTCCATAAGCAATCCTTAGGCGTTATGGTTGCCTATAGGTGATTTAGATCATCACGCTTTAGATCATCAGTCCAGTTTCGCGACTACGTTTATCTGCCCATGGTTTTCACTCGAGAATCCATTTGGATCAGTTGTTCTCTGCACCAGCTAGATGTCCTGCCAATTTCCCTTTCATGGGAACTATTTTTATAAGGATGACAGTTAGTTTAGGCTGATGAATTTCAACTTTTGGTATTGTCTCAGCGTTATACGGAGCATGGCTCTTTGAATTACGAGGGTAGCTGCCATCTATACGCAATAGAAATTACTAAAAAATTTATAATAAAAATGACTTGTTATTAAATATGAAGGTTATTCCAAACGATTAGGCGGAACTAGATTTTCAAATCTAGTAATTTTTACAGATTGATTGAAGCTATTGATCATTTTGTTCAGGAAAAGCCAACTTCAATATATAAAAAAATAGTTAATGACCATTTCTAGTAGAGTACGTTCAGGATAACTTCATGCCAGGTCTATATTACCGACTGGGCTGCGCAGAAACCAAATTTCGTCCATGACGTTACCAACAGTTGGTTTGATACATTTCAGTGGCATCACTTACTTTGATCTGTTCTTGACTACGAGTATATTTGGATTTTGATTGTTTAATTCCGTTTTTGTTTCCTTTTTTAAATTTTGTTGTTTATTTTCTTTGTTAAATTTTGTTGTTTGTTTTCTCTATTAAATTTTGTTGTTTATTTTCTTTGTTAAATTTTGTTTGTTTTTTTTTGTTTTTTTTTGTTATATTTGTGTGTTATTATTATTGTTATTTGTGAAAATGACGCCAAAAAAAAAGATTGGGCTTCCAAGGTATGTCAATTCGGAGCAAAGCGAGAAAAATCATAAACAATGTCGCTAAATTTATGAAAAATGAGGCAGAAAATGGAGTCTGTATACCGTTGGAGAGTTATAGGTTAAAATTAAAAACTGTTACATACGGGCTTTATATATAATTTGCATTTACAGGGTGAAATTGATACATTTATATACAAAAATATACTATTATTTATTTCTCGTACGTTTTCAGGTATGTCGTGTACTAAAACGAGAACAAAAATTAATTTGAAATACATGATTTTGTTTGTTTGGTATCCACGACAATTGATAAGGCAGAAACCCTTATGTACGTCTATGTAATCATCTGTTTTCTCGCGCAGGATTGATGACGTATTTTATGATGCCCTGGCATGAAGTTATCCTGAACGTACTCTAGTGCAGTGTTTCTCGACCTTTTCTGGCCTGGGACCCCCCTAAACTATGTAAATCTCGTCTGCGGCCCCCCTATATATATTCTGTATCAAGATAACGGAAACACGAGTTTTTTCGAAAAGCCGACGTGTGAGCAAGTTGGGAAATTTTTCGAATTAAATGTATCCACAAAATGCAATGGTGATATTGAAAATTTCTGGAAAAACCGGAAGTACAGGATATCAAGGACAATTTAGAATTTTTAAATGAGAACGTATGTCATATTGGATATCTTTGGATAGAGCTTCTAAACAACTTTTACTTAAACATTTTTTAATACCTTTTACGGTTGACAAAAAACTGTGATATTTTTAAATGACAATTATATTCCCTGTAACGACTTGAAAGTAAAGTATTTTTATTTACAATTACAAGTATCCAAAGTGCCTTCCAATTTAATTTAAACACATTCGCATCTTTACTCTTGAGTTATCTGTAGCTCGGAGCAATTGAGTTATCTGTAAAGCAATTAAAAAAATTTATAATAAAAAATATTGCACTTTCCAGTCGTACCTACTTCAAAGTACAACTTGAAAATACTTGAAGTACCTCCAACGCGAACTATTGTCATAGAAACCCATCAACGATAGAGACCCATACGATTTATTTGACCTTGATATAGTCTATTTATAGTCTGTTTCTTTCGTTTAAGCGGAACTAGATTTTCAAATCTAGTCATTTTTATCGACTGAATGAAGCTTTTGATCATTTTGTTTAGTAAAAGTCCATTTACTCATTATAAAGTTAGCTATATAGTGACAACTTAAACGTTTGAAATAGCCTGTAGTTTAAATTAATTGTCAAAATAAATATATTATATATAAAAATAAATAGAATATTTATTTTATTTATGTTATGAAAGGTATATTTTTAAGAATATAAATATAAGATACTCGTATTTATAAATATGAATAAAATTTATATCTTGCAAGATTGAGTGCATTTTTATTATATTTTCATGTTTCGATCTTGTATGATTTCGCGGCCCCCCGACGAAGCCTTCACGGCCCCCCGGTTGATAAACGCTGCTCTAGTGAATCTGTTAGTTTTTCATATAGTCGAAATATAAACAATGTCTCTGTAGGCGTTATGCTCTTGCGTGACAATAGATCGCCCGCAGTGTTGCCAGGTCTGGATTTGAATGATATTTTTGTAATTATACAAACTAAAAAAAAAAATGCGTTAAAATATATATTACGGTATTATTAGAGATATATGATACACGGTAGAAAAAATCTAACTGCAACCTTCTTGTCGTGCCTATTGATTTAAAGGATTTAAAACCAACACTTGTAATTGTGTTATGTAGTGACAGGCATTCATCGTTTGGCCTTCTAATAATCATCTTTCTCTGACTAAATACATACAAAACCCTGAAATGGGTGAAAATTCACACTTCACTTCAATTTTTTCAAGCCATGTGTGATCCAGTGCCACTTCAGATGTGAGTTTCTATTAATTATGTCGTAAAGTTTTGTTTGTAGATCCATAAAATTTTACGATCTAGCTGTGTAACGCCAATCATTGCTTTATTTATAGATCTCTGAGCGGAGATAACTTTAAATTAAATTCTTCAATAATTTGTTAGATAAATTACACTTTTTTTAAATGAATTTTTGCTAATCTCGTTTGTGAGTTAAATTTCTATAAGTCAACTCACATATTAAATTAAATTAAATTAAATTATTTCACTTATCAATCCAACTAACAGTTGGCATTTTATGAATTATTTACTTAAATATTTATACTATCTATAATATTGGTAGAGATTAAATTTACCAATCAATCAACTTAAATCTAGCAAACTAATATGAGTAGCGCAAAAATAATTATCTGGAACGTGATTAATTATATTTTTTGCAACTGTTTTTTATTATTATTAATTTTCACGGATTTTGTCACTTGTGATTGGAGTTTTCATAATGAAGTTTTTGACGTAAACAAGTAACTGGATTATAACTTATAGCTAAATAAAATTAGAGAGGTATCCAAACTGTTGACAGTGGAAAATAACAGTGCTAACTTACGAGGGATGTTTCCAAAGTTCTGGGAATTTAGCTATAATTTTTATTATTTTGTTAATTTTCGTCAATATTACAATGTAGTTTTTCAACATAATCTCCATTTAACTGAATACATTTATCCCAACGATAAACTATTTTTTTTAAGCCGTCCCCAAAGAACTTTCCTATTGAGTTTCTGTTCTGGTCTCAACAGCCTTAGCACCCAGCGCGGCGAAACCTTGCTAACGCCCAAACAATCATGCAAGATGTCATGAACTTGTCGTGTACCTATCCCTAGGCGCACACTAATTTAACAAATAGTCATTCGCCTGTCCTCTTTCAGTAGGTCTTCGACGGCAGTAATTTTTCTTTCATTTACCGACGTGCTTGGGCGCCCACTGCGTGAATCGTCTTCTAGTGATGTTCTACCGGTTTTAAAACAATCGATCCACTGATAAATAGTACTTTTGGATTCTGCAGACTCACCAAATACTCCTTGCAGACGCTGAATAATTTCTGATGTTTTCACAAAAAGAAAATTATTGCTCTTTGAGATTTTGCTGCGTCTTCCATGGTTACAAAAACAGTGCTATGAAAACGCGTCTATATCAGTCGAACACCTAAATCAGACTGAACAATATTGCACTAGATAGTTGCATAAACATGTCAAGACTTGTCTGGCACCAATGACATTGCCTATAAGTTCTGCGTAATTTAATTATAGCACAATTCCCAGAATTTAGGAAACATTCCTCGTACATACAAAAAATTAAACTTTTCACAGAGCACATGAAAAGCTAGTTACGACTTTGGTAGAGAATATTGAGACAAGTGTTTCTCAACCGGAGGGCCGTGAAAATTTTGTCAGGGCCGCGATGTCATATAAGATCGCAGCATGAAAATATAATAGAAATACTTTCAATTTTGTGGTTTATGAGATTGTTCTCATGTACTTATCGTTCAACACATTTTCTTAATTTCCAAGGCTTGAATTAGTATAATCTGGTCATAAAAAGTAAACATATTAAGTTTGTTGAAATAGGTGTTCAGTGGCTAGTCCAGAGCTAAAGTCCATTTACCGTAACTTTGAAATGACGTCACAGTTGAAAAACTCACCTTGTTGCCAATTCGTAAACTGTCAAAAAACGTTAGGTTATATCTAAAAATATATTGATAACCTATATTTCCTATGAAGGAAAGGAATTAATGTAAATTATGATGCATAGCAGTTCTTTCTAACCAATTTGTCGCGAAATTTATGGTTTATATTATATTAAGTGTGTAATGTAGTATTAAAAAAAAAATAATAATAATAATAAATTTCAGTGTATAAGAATCATCAAAAATATTTGTTTTTAGAAATGTGTCGTGTTCTTTTAATACAATTTACTTTAATTTTTCACCTGGTGTCACATTGACACAACGGGTTCGGGAAGCAAACGCGGAGTGTTCCGAGTCTAACTGTTTAACTCCAGACCGCTCGAATAAACGCGTTTAGACCTTTTCTCGAACGCTCCGAGCTTGCTTCCTGAACTCACTAAAGGATATCGGAAAGCAATGATAAAGAGTCAAATTTTTTATTATTCGAATAGAAATTTTTCAATTTCAGATGTTAGATACAATTTTGTTTCGAATAATGAATATTCAAATATTATTTCCAGTCGAACAGATTTAGTACGTGTTTTTTTTTCGGGCTACTGACAGTTTCACCTCTCGCTTGTTGTGCTGCCATTTTATTTACTTTAGAAATACTGACATCTAAAGCAGCTGCAACTCTCTAAAAAGTTAATTAACAATTATTTATAGAAATATATTCAAATGAAAAGACCATAGATATAAACTAAATTTTATATTTACTCACATCTCTGACGTATTTCACATCCATTAAAGGTCCACCATTGTCTCGCTCTCTTTCAAAATAAGTAAGCTAAATAAATATAAAATTTCTTTTGAGACACCTTGTATTATCTGTTTCCTATTTGTTAAATAGGAAATTTCAAAGATATGTTTGAAAGTTCAGTTTAATTTCAAATATATCTTTGTAGGCTGATGCGTAAACTGTAATAAATTCGACAAACGTTCCAGAAAACGACGATTTTTTATTGTTATTTTGCTTAACTCTGTTGTCCAGTAGTAATGAGGGATGCTTAACTATATGTCCATGTCGTGTTTACTGCAACTAGTACTAAAGTCAAAGCTGAATGTTACAAACTACAGTAATGAGCTTCAGAACTAGGACAGTTCAGTCTCTAAACACCATATGTGATCAATATACTGTCAATATTGCAATTATTTCAGGGATTGTTAAAGTAACGGGTGTTTTTTTTAGAGCTATAGAACTTTAAATTGCAATAAAACAACGATGGATTATTCGATTGACATGAATTTTTTTTTATTCGAAATATAATCTTGTGGCATTACATTAAATCATACCAACAAGACGGCGCAACATGTCACACAGCTCGTGCCACAATCGATTTATTGAAAGACACGTTTGGT
Source organism: Liopterus haemorrhoidalis (assembly GCA_963971575.1). Classification (NCBI taxonomy): domain Eukaryota; kingdom Metazoa; phylum Arthropoda; class Insecta; order Coleoptera; family Dytiscidae; genus Liopterus; species Liopterus haemorrhoidalis. Next base: position 3,670,803 of record OZ020615.1, read on the forward strand.
GACCGCCTAATTTCACGTTTTGGACCTGTGAATTGGCCTCCAAGATCTTGTGATTTAACACCGCTGGACTACTTTCTGTGGGGCTATGTAAAGTCATTGGTCTATGCGGATAAGCCACAAACGCTTGACCATTTGGAAGACAACATTCGCCGTGTTATTGCCGATATACGGCCACAAATGTTGGAGAAAGTCATCGAAAATTGGACGTCCAGATTGGACTACATCCGAGCCAGCCGTGGTGGTCATATGCCAGAAATCATATTTAAAATGTAATGCCACAAGATTATTATTCGAATAAAAAAAAATTCATGTCAATCGAATAATCCATCGTTGTTTTATTGCAATTTAAAGTTCTATACCTCTAAAAAAAACACCCATTACTTCTCGAACAATTAAAAAAACTATACAAAACAGAGATTCGAATACAATTTTAGCTACACGAAACATCATGGTTTGTGATCTAAAACCTTATACGGAGTTTTCTAAAAATTACGTGAACTGCCATCGAGGCCAGTCAAATACTGGACTAATTAATACTTATCAGTGAATTTTTGTTCCATTTTTGCGAAGTTTTTGTCTGCATTTAACAAAATTCTATAAGCCCCGGTGGTATAAAGATGACAAAACGAATGATTAGAGACTACCCATTTAACATTGGACTATTTAGGTCGCCTTTATTTCGATATGTTTTCATTACAGGAGCAAAGAAAAAATAGATCTAATGACTTTTTATAAAATAGTAAATTTGTAGCAATTTTAAGTTTGACACAGTTTTTTATACTACCGATTTTGACGTTTTCGTTACCTTTTTTAGGGTTTTGTAGGTATGACCACCCAAAAAAAGCCTTAGTGATGTCACTCATTTGTCTGTCTGTCTGCCTGTCTATACGGTAGAAATTGTAGCCAAACGGCTTAATATAGAAAGTTGAAATTTGGCATACTTGTACAACTTTTTGACCCACATATAAGAAAACTATAGAGAGTTCAAAAAAATACAGCGCGGGATAAATATAAACAAATATGTATTTAATAAAAAACTAAATATTTTTTTTTAAATTTTGAGTGGCATACCGTATGAAACCTCTTAATGCGTGGATCAACAAACCAATTTTATTTTTTAAAAAACATTTTTTTTTTTATTGCATATTTGCCAAAAATATGCCAAAAAACTTTTGTCTATCTACCCTATCTACCAAAGGGATTGATCTAAAAATCTAAAAAAAATCTCCGTAATGAACAATTTTGGGAACCGAAATTTTTGATCAGATAAATTTTTCGAAAAATGTCGATATTTTTGTGTCGTTGATAATTTTTTTTTATTTATTGTGTGCCCATCCCAGCCGTTTTTGCGTGAACCTTGGACAGACAGACAGACAAAATTTTTTTGCGGATATTAACTTATAATCATCTGAAACGTGTAGAAATATAAGGCCGAAAAATAAAAAAATAAAATCATATGTGTCCACCACAGGACCAACCGCCATCACAAAGTACTTGTTTAATTTATGCTGCTTTATCAAAAAATGTCTCAAATGAAAGTTGTTAGCTATTGCTTTTATAGCAACTTTTGTCAAATAAATTTTTTCGAAATATTTCTCTGTTGTGAAATATTTGCAAAAATCTTAAAATCGACACGAGTAAACTCTCATTTCTAGTCAACCGATTTTTACCAAAAGTTGAACAACTCGTGCCATTGATGTCAAAAGCTTAAATATGTTGTTTCATAAAAATCCTTTTAGCCGAATTTGCTCTGCACGAGTACATAGGCCGACAGACAGACAGACAAACAGACAGACAGACCGACAGTCATCATGCTAAAAATAGTCAAAACGTTATGTAGGGACCTCAATTCCTGGAGATCCATCGAAATGTGAAAATCGGTATGATCACAATACCTCCTTTATATATGTTGGCGGTCAGTAAAAACAAATATAGCCAGAGCTGCAGTAAGGAAAACTTGCGCTAGGGGCAGCGCCGTGTTTTTGGTGCCCTTTAAAAAAAAGTCCTTCCCTCTCAAAAATCCAAGTGATGAGCAAAAAAAAAAAATGTCCTTACCTCTCAATCTCTCAAAATCCAAGTAATGAGCAAAGCAAGATCCTTACCTCTCAACCTCTCAAAATCCTAGTAATGAGCAAAAAAAAGGTCTTACCTCTCAACCTCTCAAAATCCAAGTAATGAACAAAAAAAAGGTCCTCACCTCTCAAAATCCAAGTCATGAGCAACAAAAAAAAAAGGTCCTCGCCTTCGCAATGGCGCCCCTTAGTCAAGCCCGACAGCGCCCCTTTCCTTAGCGCGCCCAGGGCCATCACCCCTCCGACCCCCTTCCTGCGGTTCTGGATATAGCCTCCAATTTTATTAATATAGATAAGAATTAGATTAAGATAAAGTAAGTTAAAATTATTTGTACACAAGTTCAATTTTTCTATTACCTAAAATTACTTATTACCTAAAATAAGTAAATCTATATCTTCACTTTTATCTGTATTTAGATATTTACTTATTACTGCACAATAACAGCAATCGAAACTATCTGAACAAATGTAAATACTTGGAAATTATTCACACTTCAGAAATTGCACACTCGACAAGATGCGACACTTTTGCCATAGTGTAGCTTATTTCACAGCCTCGGGCAATGTCCCAATGTATTCTTACAGAGAACTTAAAACTAGGGTATCCCTTACGGTGCAACGTAAAGTGAAGTTTACATAGAGATATACAGACCAATTCTGTAACTGAGTTACTATGATCATTGTAGCAAAATTTGTCTGTATGAACAAGGTCAGTTACTATCATGAATGAAAGTCATTATACTTTTTATAATATTTTATCTTGTAGTAACGTTACTACACAGTAAATTTTTACAGAATTGATCTGATAGGCAGTGTAATGCGGTGCTACAGAAGAGCAGTATTTCGAAGGTAATAATTTAAATGTAAAATAATTTCTTCTTATTAAAGTTTAATGATGCTAGTCCACAAACTCGTGTTTCGAAATATATTTGTGGCAGCTTTAGTTTTGATTTTGTTTATTTTGCATATTTCATAGCCCCTGGTCAAACATCGTTATTACATTGAGGTTGCAAAAATAAACCCTCATTTCAGTAAAACTGAATATCGATCTCTATATTGTACAATATCTATGTAAAAAAGAACATATATTCAACATCAAATTTTGTAAGATGGTTCCAATTTTGTATCGTATATATACATATGAATATAAAGAACAAAATGCAAGTTTCTACTTGATTTTCTTATCAAAATAAAACTCAAGAATAGACTCTATCATACTATAGTCAAAAGTCATATTAAGCCAACCAATATTCAAGACTGATGAGTGTATCAATTGGCAATTTATAAAAGAAATGGCCAATTTCATATAAATTGCACTGGGATTTTTTATGGCCTATATTCTTAGGCCTGTTCCAATAATATAAATCATAGATCGGTAATCTCAGGAGAACTGTTAAGAATTTATTCTCAAATAGGGGATACGCATAAAATTTATATTTCCTTAAAACTACATTTTTTTGATATGTTAATGTTAGTTATGTCACCTAACAAAACAAAAATCATATTTTAATTAATATTATAGCCAAAGATTTTAATTAAAATATTGTAAATTTAAAATAAGCCGACCACAGCGCGAAGGTTGCCGAGTAAATACGACTGAGCATGACGTCAAACCCCAGACAGCCCAGACATAATCTTTACGTGTGTATATTGTATTGTTCGAGAGTTTTGTATTTGTTTTTAAACAATTTTTCACGCATTTATTATTAAAATGGCAGATAAAGATTTTGTTTGGGCGCAGAGTGATAATTTACCCAACATTGATGCTTTTATGCTCATGGAATATATGAAAAATAATGAATGCTACAGTGCTGAAGAAATACGTGGTTTCAAAACAGACTTGTAAGTAAACCATTTACCTATGTATTCTATAACTTTATGTATTGTATAACTTTATGTAAACAATAAACACTGCAACTCTGTAAAATGTAAATATTTATGTAATTTAGATGTCAGAATTTTACTACATTGTTTACATGAAGGTACAAAACGTTAGAGGCATAATTGAAATACTGCAATATAGTTTATATATTTTAATATAAAATTTAATTCGGTTAAACATGTATAAATTGTTTTTATAGAATTAAACTTTATTTTAATTAAAATCACTCTAACTTTACACAATCTATAAAAGTTATACAAGCAAATAAGTTCACGACAGACTGTGTAGGCTGTATGCTGTACACTGGGTAGGCTGTACGCAATACACTTAAGTAAGGTATGACGTCACACGTGGTTTTCGAGCGCTACATACATTTATGATTTTTTTAAGCCTTCAAATTAAAAAAAAATGCAAAACTGTTTTTTATGTAAAAAAATCATGCCTATCTCCTATTATTAAGGCGGCGCACAACCCTATAGTTCTTAATAGTTTCTTATACAAAACTAATAATCAGAAATAAAATTAATAACAATCTATATATCAAAATTTGCAGCGAATTTTTATCTATCTAATAGGATATTTTTAATTCTAGAGAAAACTGTTATGTAACTATAAATAAGCAAATTGCATTATATACCCCATCTTGTAAACCAATAGACGAATATTTGCGTACGATGCGGCAAATTGTAGCTAAAGCTTCGTTCTACAAATATGTTTTTAGCTATTTTGCTCTATTGTGAAAACTACTTATAGTTATTGTACTTGGTAATCTATTTTTGCCTCCATCTTGAATCTGCCGCGGGTTTCAAAATAGGTAAAAATGATTTAATTTTCGTGAAGAATACGTGCACCAAGTGGCATTCTATTATCATGAAGTATAATATTTTTCAACGAAGGCTCTAAACTATAAGTAATCAAGTCGAAAAAAATGTTGACGTATTATTTGAACATTTCTACACAAAACTGTATAAATATAAATGTTAATCGAAAGCCACAACTAGATTTAAAAAATTACAGAACAATATCGCTGATGTCTATTTTTAAGTAATTGAGCGATAATATTTTTACAATAAATGTTTCTACAATTAAAAATATCATATTAGATAGATAAAAATTTGGTGCAAAATTTGATGTATAGATTGATATTAATTTTATTACAGATAGTTAGTTTTGTATAAGAAACTAGTAACCTCTGGGGGTTATACGCAGCCTTAACTTACCTACATATGAGCTAGAAAGTCTTAAAAAACTATTTTCTATTAAAGTAGTACAAGTATTTTTTCGACCTTTAGATATTTATAGAAAAAGTTATTTTTGTAAGATCATGTCAAATTAAATCTAAAACTTATGAGTTCTTTTTATAATTTGTTTATTTATCTAACATATTTTACTGTAATATCTATCTCTGTAATCTTTGTAAAAATGTTGGCGTAAATCTAAATAACTTTTCTGCGAATTGTAAAATTTTCCACCATGTGAGAAAAAATCTTTTTGTCACAGAAAAGAGTAAGCCCTGAAACCCTTGGAGTTGTAAAAACATTAAAGCTGTTTTTTCAGATATCTAAAAAGGATGCGTTTTACTTGTTACAATAAAACCTTTTTAATCCTAAAACCGAGTTAAAGCTGAAAGTGAAAACATTTTATGTAAAATATAACCCTTAAAAAAAGATGCGACAGATAAAAAAAAAATACGAAATAAAACAATACAAGAGTCAAAGAATTAAGAAACGTTTGATTATTTGCAACAAGAAATTATTTAAATAAAAACGGTGAGAACTAAAGTGTTTAACCCCAAAACATTACTAGGATTTATTGAATCAATTTTTAATGTTTACGAAAAACTTATCAATTTTTCCGACGTAAAAAAATTCAAGTCCTCTTAAAAAATTCCCAAAGGTTCTCTCGACTGTATATTCGTCTCTTTGCGCTTTTCATCATTTTATTTATTTAAAAACTCATATTTTACAAGATGTGAAGTTTTCAAATTTTAAAATATTCATGTGTGAAAAATAAAAATATTTTATAAAAGTTAAAAATTGTACATGATATAAAGAGACATGCTGGCCCTACGAGAAGGGTGAAGAGGGGGCAGAATACTCGGGACCCATGGTTCTTAAAGCCCAAGACGGGTTCTATTGTTGTTTTATTAGGGTTTCGTAGGTATGACCAAGAAACTCTTATAACGTCACTCACGTGTCTGTTCGTAGAAATTGTAGCCCAGCGTTTCATAAAGTGTGGGTCGCGACCCGGCAACGGGTCGCAGAAAATTTTTGCCGGGTCGCGAAAAAAAATGGAAAAACACAAAACAGATTTTTTTTGTACATTTTTTTTACGTTAGTTAATCACTAGAATAGTGTGTGTTTGTGCTCTTTATTACTATACTATATTCTTTATTACTATACTATACTCTTTATTACTATTTATTACTCTTAGGGCCGAGAGTTCCAGTTCCTAATAAACTCCCTAATAGTTATTAGACACATAATATATTTATGAAGCTAATAAATTTATTGGTGATTTCCAAGTTACAAAATCCTTCTAATAGTTTATTAGCAACATAATTTTTTGTTTTTGTATTGGTATTTCTTATGAAGATAGTAACACGGTGCAAGAGGGATAGAGCTATACGTAAATTTGTAGAGCTAAAGTGAGATGAAATTTTGACACTGAATATTTTGACATTCAATATTTTGACAATAAATAGTTTGACTTAACATTCAATGATATTACGTATATTTTTTGTGTTACTGTTAAAATGACAATTAAACGGCGTTGAACAAATTTTATCACAGAAAAAGAGGACAATATAGATAGAAGAGAAGTTAATAAAAATAGCATTTTATAATACAAAAGTGAATGAAAATAAGAAGACAGCCATATTTTGCTTTATTTTACATTCTTTAAACAATACGAATTAAACTTATCAGCAATTTTCAGCTACACATCTTTATTATTCTGCCAATAATTGCGTCTGTCTTCTTATTTTCTATCATTTTTATATAAATAGTATAAATAGTAGTATAAATCCAAACAGATCGTCGATTTCGTCAAAATACAACTAAAATGTATATAAAACACTAAAATCATCATTATAGAAATGTTTAAAAACTACACATTCGTATATTCTTTTAAAATTATAATGTTTTTCAATTAAAATTGAAATATTAACACATTTTGCGCACTTGTTTTTGGTTATATGTCACTTTATTAAGCACTTCATGTTGCCTGTAAGTTATTAGACAAATAAGCCTATTTATTAGCAACCTAATAACTATTTCGGGGTGGAACTCTCGGGAAAAAAATTATGTTGCTAATAAACTTATTGGACAGTTTATTAGCAACTGGAACTCTCGGCCCTTAGTGTATTATTATTTCTTATGTTTAATAGTTTTTAATTTTTAAGTCTTAATATTGTTAATTATGTTCCTGTCCAATTTTGGCTGTTGGGACAGATGTATTAAATAAATAAATAAATAAATAAATAAATACAGTAGAGCATCGAAATTTGCAACAAAAAAAAAACTGTTCCAGGACATGCTTCGCTTTTCTAGTTGTTCGAGTTAATTTGTATAACTGAATGTTTTTATTTATAATCGTACATACCAGTGGGGGCGACAGCGGAGGTTCCGGGAGGAGCCTAAAAATTGTTTTTGCCCCCAGATGGCCCATACAGATAGGCCTAGAGAAAATTTTAGCTAGCGCCGGCACTGGTATATTCATATAAAATATTGTATAATAATCAATCAATAATAACAGAAGAAGGGATATTATTGTTCACTGGAAGGTGAATTACCTTTCCTTCATCCGGAATCCACAAGTTTCAAATTGTTCGAATATCAAACCGTTCGAAGTTTGAAGGTCCGCTAGATATTCATTAATGTACATTTCGGTACATTAATTTTGAGTGGATTATCAAAGAAAATCCTTGAAACGTGTATTAACCCTTTACCGCATAGTATGCCATATATTGCACGTTCCGATTTTTTTTTTTTTTATTTTACTTTTAAAACTGAATCAGAACGTTACTTCATGAATGTTCATATATGCCACATACACAGCAATGGATCCTGCAGTATCTCAAGTAATGGGCTGCAATAGATTTGAAGATATCAAGCGGAATTTGTACTTCAACGATAACTCTGAATTTATTAAGAAAGGACAACTAACAGACCTTTTCTTTAAAAAATTCGAGGGCGACTGTTTTTAATCCCTAATGAAGAACAACCAGCAATTGACGAGCAAATAATACGGAATCATTTTCTTTTGTAACATAATGTAGAATCATAATGTTCCATGTATGACACAAACTCTAAATTATTATTTTAATTATTATTTTTTCATAAAAACAATAAATAATATATTAAATATAATTTTTTAATTAATTTTTCTATCAATAAGAACCAATTCCTAATGCCCATGAATTATTTCAGCCAAAAATAAAAATTCATGCAGTAAAGGGTTAACAGAACAGAATACACGTTGATGTGAACCGGAATAAACGGTCGAAATTTTTGTTTTTATTATTTTTTAGAGTTTGGTTTTAAGTTATTTAAGTTTTCTTAAAAAACTATTATTTTTTTAATTTAATGTAGTGCAGCGTTCCCCAAACTTTTCAGACAAAGGACCGATATGTTTTGTAATATTTTTTCGGCCCACCCTAATACATATATTAAAATAAGATTGACAAGTAGGGCTGCCATTTAGCGCCTTACTAAATTTTACTTGTAATAGTTTCTCACGATTTATTTAAAACTGATTTGAGATATAGTGTAAGTACGCTTTTTTCGTGTGTGCCTTTTTCCGTGTGCGCATTTTTTCATGTGTGTATGGTTCCATGTACGCTTTTCTCCGTGTGCGCCTTTTTTTCATTTTTAGGGTTTTGTAGGTATGACCAAAAAACCCTAATACCGTCATTTTGTCGTCTGTCTGTCTGTTCCGTAAAAATTGTAGCCAAACGGCTAAACCTAGAGAGTTGAAATTTGGCATGCTTATACAACTCTTTGACCCCCACATAGGAAAAATACTAAAACATTTAAAAAACATATCCCCCTAAAAATATAAACAAATATATGCTCATCGAAAAAAATATACTACTATTTTTTTTACAATTCTGTGTAGGGTATCAAATGAAAGCCCTTGGTACGTGGATTAACGATCAAAATTTTATTTTTGGAATATAAATTATTTTGAGGCGATTTTTGCCAAAATTGTGCAAAAAAAATTGTGCCCCACACCCTGTAGCCCAGATGGTTTAGACTAAAAATCTGAAAAAATTCTCAGTAATGTACATTGGTGTGATCCGGAATAGTACAACAGGAATTTTTGATCAGATTATGTTTTCGGAAAATAACGCATTTTTTGTGTTTTTAAATAAAATATGTAATATATTTAATCCGCTATTTAACATAGTAAACGAGTGATCCTGTATAGCACAGTGGTAGCGTTGTCGCTTAGCGAGTTGAAACTACTGTAAGAAACTGTGTTCGAATCCCGTCAATTTTTATTTTTTCAGTTTTTTTTTGCATTTTTATTTTGTTTAAATTATTTTGTCAAAATTCTAGTTATATTTTGGTAAATGTTGCATTTAATTTTCAAAAGCGTAAATTTAACCAGTGGGAAGTGTTGAAATTATAATTTAATTCTATATTTGAAGGTATCAGTGGGCGAGGCTTATGATTTACGCAACCAATGGAAGCCATTCGCGCAATTTTCAAAATCTTAATGAACCTTGCTATATAAAAAAAAATACTGCGCATATTTAGAAACTTAAATAATGGTATTAGGCATTCGAATTAAAATTCATAAAAAAATATTTTGACATAAAATTTGTTTTGGCATCCCAAATAATCATCACACAGTTAATAAATACCTGCAAATCCCTGAAATGTGTGAAAATTCACACTTCACATCAATTTTTATATTATATAAGTAATTGGAAAATTTATTTAAATAAATATATTTTAAATTTAACATCTCAAATCATTTTTAGTTTTAACAATATAAATGTAATGCAGTGAGTAAAAATGAATCGTTTTACCTTATCTTAAAAAGTTTATGAACAAATAATTCGGAATAATACTTATTATTTGTCCAGTTTTTAATAATGGACGAAGTGTTAATTCAATTTGAATTGGATGAAGTAAGACGTATGGCTAGAGAAAGAAGTCAGATGCGTATAGCAAGTTCCACATTAAGGTAATGCTGTGTTTGCTAACAGAGTTGGCAATAGGTGCACTAGTTTATAATAACTGCAGAACTTATTCTGTAGTAGAAATTTTTTATATTTTTCGTCTTGTTTATTTTATATATTTTTTAAAACTAATTTACAGTCATTATAATTCATAATGTAGTTATTTCGGTTCTAGATTATGATCGTTAAAATATTTATTTCTTTTTGTCGATATTTGAAATACTTTTACTAAGTATTTGGTACAACTTTGATGTAGTAGATTGTAACTTAGCTTCAAATATCAACGATTAAGTCCCTGAATCTCTGAATTTCAGTACACCTCAACGGTATTATGTATTAGCGTTAAACCTCAAAGCATCAGCCCTTAAGGATACAAGCGTGGGAGATGTACCTTTAACGGGTTATCATAGTAACGCATTAGATCTGAGAGCTATATCTTGTTACATATAGGCTTTTCATATTAAAAATGAATATAAAAATTAAATAAAAAAATTACAACGTTCTTAAATATCATTTAAAATATTTTCATTGTTTTCTAATATTAGCTTTTGAATTTCCACTGTATATTTATTAAATATTTTAAATTCAATGGATTTTCTTCTATAAAATATGCCCTAAGAGAATTCTTTTAAAAATTCTACGAATAAATATTTTTAAACATTATTCATTCAAATTCTTATCAATGTCAAAGATTCAGAAAGTTTTCAACATATGAAAATTGTGTCTTTTATGTACTACATGTAATTTGAAAAGTACTTCATTTTCAAAAGAATTCTGTATTTGCAAAGGTGTTCTCTGAATGAGGTAAAAATAGAAAAATAATATAGTCTGCGGAAAATATATTTCAAATATATGTAAAATAAATTAAATATTAAAAAATAATTTGTAATGTGAATTTTCATAATTTCAGGGATTCAAAAGCCGGTTTTATCATTACGTGAGTCTAGGTAACCTCCCAAGGGCGTCACGGGATGGGGGCGTACCACCTGGCTTCGATCGGGGACAGTTAGTCATTATTGACCTAATTTTTTTGAAACTTACCAGGTCTACAAGTATGAAATGCGGATTTTTTTTTTTAAATAAAACACATTTAACTCAAAAGAACAGTAAAATATTATTTATTCAAAGTATGCTCCATTAGAAGTTATACATTTTTGCCATTTTTCAGGCAATTTGTGAATACCTCGCCAGTAGAACTCTTCCACTTTCCCCGCAAACCATTCATCTAGCCATTCTTTCACATTTTCATATGAAAAAAAGTTCTGCTCGGCAAGTGCGTGACCCATCGATGCGAACAAGTGGTAATCTGAAGGGGCCAAGTCTGGTGAGTAAGCGGCATGGGGTAGCACTTCCCACTTGAGTGCCTCCAATGTGTTGCAAACTGCTTTTGCCTTATGTGATGGAGCGTTATCGTGAAGAATGATTACCTTGTGCTGTCTTCTTTCGTATTCTGGTCGTTTTATGAGCAGCGAATGGTTCAATTCGATCAGTTGTTGTTGGTAGCGTTGGGTATTAACTGTTTCACCAGGTTTTAACAATTCATAATAGACCGCACCCTTTTGGTCCCAACAAGTACAGAGCATTGTCTTTTTGCCAAAGCGATTCGGTCTTGCAGTTGATGTGGATGGTGAGCCTGGGTTCACTCATGATATTTTGCGTTTGGGATTTTCAAAATAAATCAATTTTTCATCGCCAGTAATGATACGATGCAAAAAAGACTTTCTTTTGTATCGTGCAAGCAAAATTTCACAAGTGTTTTTGCGTTTTTCTCTCGTAGGCGATTGGAAACAGCTTGTTGACTAACACCTAACTGCTCTGCTAGTTGTTTTTGTGATTGACTATCGTCTTCCTGTAGCAATCTTTCCAATTTTGTATCTTCATATTTTTTTGGAGGTTTTCCATGTTCTTTGTCTGTAACATCAAAGTCACCACTTTTGAAACGCCGAAACCATCGTTCACACGTATCTTGCGATGGAGCATATTCACCATAAGCTTCTCGAAGCAGTCGGTATGATTCATCAGCACTTTTTTTCAAATAAAAACAAAACAGTAGTATTGTCCGCGACCGACAACTGACCGGGTCTAAGCAAGAGCCGGCTCTAAGCGACATTCCACCTACGACCGAACGACTGACCGACCTGTGTCTCGGGATCATGTTTACAGTTCATATATTGCAAGAACCGGCTCTAATCGACGTTCTACCTACGAACTAACGACCGACCTGTGTCTCGAAAACATGTTTACTTAACCGGATCACTGAGCCGGATCAATGAACCGGCTCAAGAAACTGAGCCGAAATTCCCATCTCTATTCTTGACAATTAGGATGAATATTTGTCGACTAATTTGGAACTGTCAACATAATTAAGTGTGTATGGTACTTGAGACGTGGATGAGTGAATGTAGTGCACCTTGTATGGACCAGGACTTCAAAGGACTGTAATTTAAATTGGATGTACTGAAATACAGGCAACAGCTGCAAGTTCATTCCCCATGTCACATGAAATTAAATACACCAACAAAAAATAAATTACAGTTGAAATTAGAATTTTGTTTATTGAATAAAAGGTTCACTACTGGGATTTAACATGAAAAATGTGCTAACTTTATTATATCCAATATAATAAACTAATATTAATTTATACCGCCCTTATAACGTCAGTCATGTGTCTGTCTGTCTGTCTGTTTGACAGAAATTGAAGCCAAACGACTGAATATAGAAAGTTGAAATTTGGCATGTTTGTACAATTCTTTGACCCACATATTGGAAAACTATAGAGAGTAAAAAAATATATACAAGGGCTAAAGTCTGTTCCAAACGGTTAGGCGGAACTAGATTTTGCTATCTAGTTACTTTCATGGTTTAAATCATGCTTTTCGGCCGTTTTGTTTAAGCTTTGTAAATCATACTTGCAACAAACATTTTTTGGTTAAAGTTAATATAATTTAAAAAGTCATTTTCTTTATATTTTGATTTTTTGTGTCATTCTTAATACAAATATCTCATTTATTTATTTTTTTGTCATTGAAATATATAAGAAAAACGATTTAATTTTGACATATGTCATTCGTTTCCATGGTTTCATTGTTGGAATTTTAAATTTTGATATTCCAACGTGAAAAATGAAATAACCCAAGCAAGGTCCCTTTTCATGACAACCTAAAAGAACGAAATTCCCATTTAGTTTCGCCTAACCGTTTTAAACAGACTGTACGTTTTAAGTTTTTACAAAAACTAAGAAAAAATTTGCTGTTTGGAACACACTTTTTTATTGTTTTTCAAAATATTCGCCTTTAAGATTTATACACTTTTGCATGCGTTCAAATCATTTCTCGAAAAAAAATTTCCACTCTGAAGTTGGTATCTCAAAACATAGTTTTCGAAGGCTTCAACAGCTTCTTGATGTGACGAAAATCGCTGTCCACGCATTATTTGTTTGACACTGGGCAACAAAAAAAAATTGTTAGGGAATAAGATGAATACGGGCAATGAGACATTAATTCAATGTTACTGTGTGGGAGTTTGCATTGTCACGATGCAGAATGATGCGATGTTTTTGGTTGTTTTTCCCCCAATTTTCCAGAGAGGTCTGTATAAAATTCTGAAAAAATACGAACTGAAATAGTTCAATGAGAATTTTTGATCCGATTAGTTAATTAAAAACGTTTTTTTTTTCTGTCGTTGAAAAAAATATATTTTTATTTATTTCATAAATAATATTTGTAGTTATTTCATTGCGTGGTATCAAAAGAAAGATCTTAAAGCGTAGATTAAGGATGAAAATAATTTTTTTTTTAAATTCCTTTATTTTAAAACGATTTTAAACAAATTGTGATAACAATCTTATCCCACTCCCTATCCCAAATCTGAAAAGAATGAGAAGCGAAATAGTTCAACAGGAATTTTTGATCAGATTAGTTTTTTGAAAAATATCTATTTTTAGGGTTTTGTAGGTATGACCAAAAAAACCTTATACCGTCATTTTGTCGTCTGTCTGTCTGTCTATTTGTCTGTCTGTCTGTCTGTCTGTTCGGTAAAAATTGTAGCTAAACGGCTAAACCTAGAGAGTTGAAATTTGACATGATTGTACAACATTTTGACCCGCACATAGGAAAAATACTAAAACATCTAAAAAACATATCCCCCTAATAATATAAACAAATATGTGCTCAACGAAAAATAAAATATTTTTTTAAAATTCTGAGTAGGGTATCAAATGAAAGCCCTTAGTACGTGGATTAACAACCAAATTTTATTTTTGCAAAATAAATTATTTTGACGCGATTTTTGTCAAAATTGTGCAAAAAAATGTTTGTCCCACAGGGTGAGGGACAAAATTTTTTTTGCAGTAGCAAAGATGATTTAAACCAAAAATCTGAAAAAATTCTCAGTAATGTACATTGGTGTGAACCGGAATAGTACAACAGGAATTTTTGATCAGATTATGTGTTCGGAAAATAATGCATTTTTTGTGTTTTTAACCAAAATATCTTAAATATTTAATTCGCTATGTAACCAAGTTCATACGTCAGCGCTCATAGCGATGTGCGTTTAGTCATTGGTTTTCTAATTTATCAAGCAGGTAACTTGCAAACTACAGTTCGAATCCTGTCAATTTTAATTTTTTTGTTTTTTTTTGCAGGTTTCTTTTGTTTAAATTATTTTTGTCAAAATTCTAGTTATATTTTGGTAAATGTTGCATTTAACTTTTAAAAGCGTAAATTTAATAACCAGTGGGAAGTGTTGAAATTATAATTTAATCAGAGGGCTAATGATTTAAGCAACCAATAGAAGCCATAGGCGCAATTTTCAAAATCTTAATGAACCTTGCTATGTAAAAAAATACTGCACATATTTAGAAACTTGAATAATGGTATTAGGCATTCTAATTAAAATTCATAAAAAATATTTTGACATAAAATTTGTTTTGGCATCCCAAATAATCATCATTCAGTTACTAAATACCTGCAAAACCCTGAAATGTGTGAAAATTCACACTTCACATCATTTTTTTTCTGTCTTTCTTGTAAAAAAAATATATTTTTATTTATTTCATAAATAATATTTGTATTTATTTTATTGCGTGGTATCAAAAGAAAGATCTTAAAGCGATATTCGCTATTGCGATATTCGAGCTCAGCGACCTCAAAAACCCCCGAGTAACGTGATTCAACTGCTTTTGTATCAAATTTGCATAAAACTCTAGGAGACGATGTACGTCCACCCTGGGCACCAGGTACCTCGGACACTTCTCTCGTCCCGATATTCGTGTTCAGCGACCCCAGAAACCCCCAAGTATCAATATTTGACTTATTTTAGTGAATTTATACCGAGTTATAAATTTTTGATTTTGCAACTCTGGAAAATGCACTTTTCTAATGGATTTTTCTTATGCACAAATGCAGTTTTTCATTTTGCATTGATCGCGTTGGTTCACAAAATTTCCTGAGGCTCTAACGAGTCGAATGCACCAAACCGCATGTAAATCCATCTTACTGCGCCAAAAATCGGAAGTTGGGCTGATTTTTGTGCTTAAATGCCTCGCCTACTAACTATTCACTCAAATTTGACAGATAAGTGAATGGGCAATGAGTTACTAATATCCAACTTTTGTTTCTGAATTCCAAATGAGTGACTCATTGCCAATTGAGTTTGAGGTGAGGATTAGGAACGTTTATGAATTCGGCCCTAAGTCTTTAGACGAAAGCACGTGGATTTTTTCGAATTTGATCGAATTTTATGATTTTTTGGACCCACAATTTGTTGTCACTTGCTGGATACGCACCACATCAATTATTTTACATGTCCTCTTTTTGTGAGAGATAAATTCAAAACTTTAACTATTTCGTTAAATTGAAATTTTCCAGTAAACTGCACACGAAATTTCATTACCTATTGTGGCTTAAAATACGAAATAAATTTGGTTTTAGTAAAAAGCTTCTTTGTCCAGTCTGATGAGTAGGTGGAGAAGTGTCTCAGACATAGTTAAAAATTCATACGATATTCAAGTCTTTGTAATCCTTGAATTAATTTCAGGATAAAAGATCTTAGAAACCTGAATGGAATTTGAATTTTAACCAAATATCTTCGTTAAGATGTAATTTGAAGTTTGTTTTGAATAATAATGACCTAGATCAAAAATAAAAAATGATAATTTAAGTAAATAATGTATTTTCAGACATTTCAGGGTTTCGTAGATATCAAGTGAGTGAAGACAACCAAAAAAGAGCCCAAATATTGAACTTTTGGGAAAATCGTGTCAAAATGTACAGTATTTTGAAAATCATTTGTCACCTGTTCATCTATATCTTCTACTAGCTGGAGTACCCGTATTTCGTACGATTTTTGTAATGTACATTTTGCTATAACGTAATTATATATTTCAATTTCAAATAGAAAACAATATAATCGTTTCTTTATACTTAACTACGAGGGATGTTTCCTAAATTCTGGGAATTGTGCTATAATTAAATTACCCAGAACTTATAGGTAATGTTATTGGTGCCAGACAAGTCTTGACATGTTTATGCAACTATCTAGTGCCATATTGTTCAGTCTGATTTAGGTGTTCGACTGATATAGACGCGTCTGGCTTAATGACTGTATTAGTTATGATTTGCGATTAAGATGGCAGTTATAACTGAAACCATTTTTGCTAATATAGTTTAGTCAGTGGTGTGTGCGGGAGAGAATCCCATTGCTTCGACCTGATTTGCCGTAAACCTGTTTTCTTATCTACCTTACTTCCACTGGAACATCAAATAATGACGTTATGTGCTTGTGCGCAGAGGCAATACACTAATTTGTGGTCAGTCAAGTGAAAGGAACATCTCCACCTTAACTGGTCGCCCTTATCTATCACCGTAACTATTTGCCCCCCACCAACCAACCATCAAACGTCCTGACAAATAATACTAAAATGGCAAACCACAAAAAATCACTAGCATACAAAGGTATAGATTAGAAAACTCAGAAACAGGCGCGCACTCAGCAAATTAATCTGGGGGGTCCATTTCGAGAAAATATCCGTAAAATAATACGAGACTTGGTGCCAGACAAGTCATGACATGTTTATGCAACTATCTAGTGCAATATTATTCAGTCTGATTTAGGTGTTCGACTGATATAGACGCGTTTTCATAGCACTGTTTTTGTAACCATGGAAGACGCAGCAAAATCTCAAAGAGCAATAATTTTCTTTTTGTGGAAAGAAGGTGTGAAAACATTAGAAATTATTCAGCATCTGCAAGGAGTATTTGGTGAGTCTGCAGAATCCAAAAGTACTGTTTATCGGTGGATCGATCGTTTTAAAACCGGTAGAACATCACTAGAAGACGATCCACGCAGTGGGCGCCCAAGCACGTCGGTAAATGAAAGAAACATTACTGCCGTTGAAGACCTACTGAGAGAGGACAGGCGAATGACTATTCGTCAAATTAGTGTGCGCCTAGGGATAGGTACACGACAAGTTCATGACATCTTGCATGATTGTTTGGTGTTAGCAAGGTTTCACCGCGCTGGGTGCCAAGGCTGTTGGGACCAGAACAGAAACTCAATAGGAGACACCGAAAAAGTTCTTTGAGGATGGCTTAAAAAAATTAGTTTATCGTAGGGAAAAATGTATTTAGTTAAATGGAGATTATGTTGAAAAACTACAATGTAACATTGACGAAAATTAACAAAATAATAAAAATTATAGCTAAATTCCCAGAACTTTGGAAACATCCCTCGTATATACAAGGTGTCTCAAAAGAAATTTTATATTTAGTGGATCGATTAAAAAAAAAGTAAGCCGTATATAGAAAAAATGTTTATTAATTATTAAAATACACTTTTTGGGGATTTATTTCTTAAAAATAATATCGTCTAAATGTAGACCCTCGCGTTCTGGACACTCATTTAATCGAACAGTAAAATTACTTATGACGTCTCGGCAGGTGGACTCAGGGATAGCTGCCATTTCGTGACGGATATTTTCTTTCAAATGCGCCAGTGAAGTCGGTTTATTGGCGTAATTTTAGATTTAAGATAATCCCATAGGAAAAAGTCCATAGGGGTTAAATCTGGACTGCGTGGAGGCCAATTTATGTCATCTCTCCGGGAGATCATATTGGACGTGTGTGAAGTTGCTCCGTCCTGTTGGAACCATGTTCTTTGGTTATAGCCAAGAAAGTTTTGCAGTTCAGGTACCAAGAAGTTGTCTAACATCTCCACATAACGCTCTGAATTCACTGTAACTGCACGCCCCCTTTCGTCTTCAAAAAAGTAAGGGCCGATAATTCCTCGCGCCGACATCGCAGCCCATACGGTCACTTTAGGCGAATGTAGGGGTTTCTGATGTTTGCGTTTCGGATTCGTTGCACTCCAGTAGCGGCAGTTCTGCTTATTTACGTGGCCATTAAGATGAAAATGAGCTTCATCCGAAAACAAAATGTTGGTAAACGTTGAAAATCGCTCAATCACCTGATTTACGAAATTAAGCCTCTGACTGGCATCTTGGGGCTTTAATTCTTGCACCAATTGAATTTTGTAGGGGTGCAGCTTTAGGTCTTTGTGCATAATGCGATGTAATGATGATCTATGCACATTTAAAGCACTTGCGCGCTTCTGAATTGAAAGGTTCGAGTCGTCACGAACAGACTGATTAACATTCTCCACGTTTTCTACCGTTCTTGATGACCTAGGTAGCCCGGATTTTGATTTATCCAGCGTTGTACCAGTCTCTTCAAACTTTTTAACCCAATGTCGAATGAGAGGAATGCTTGGCGCATCATTTAAGTGGCGAAAACCTCGAATACTGCAGAATTTTCTACGCGCTACAGTCGCCGAATTACCGTTTTTGTAAAACTCTCGCACGCATAACGCGCGGTCTGCTCTTGAAAAACGCTCCATAGCGACTGAATTCCCAAGAGCCAGGCTACCGATTGACATAACCCCCGCGCCCCTCGGATACGTTGCGTTCACGCAGTAAGCTAAATAAATATAAAATTTCTTTTGAGACACCTTGTACCTAGACATCCAGTATTATGTTGGCTTCTTACATCTATTAAATACCCGCAAAACCATGAAATGTGTGAAAATTCACACTTCACTTCACTTTTTTTACGCACTTTTCTTATGCAGTATATTACGCACCCCTATTTTTGCGCACTAAAATATGTTAAACAAGTGCGTAATACCCTTAAGATTTTACGCTACGTAAAATACTACTTCCATTTTTATTAATATAGATATTAATAAAATTGGAGGCTATATCTTTATTTTTATTTTTTCATCCTCGAACGCATCTGGTTTGAAAAGTACAATTGCACAAGCCGGTATCCTTTCTTTTTTTTTAAGTCGGTTATTAACTACTTACCAACAAACCTCGGTTTAAACCTTGGAAAATTGCACTAGCTCTGTACTTTGTAACCTTAGAAGTGGAATTATTTTTATGGTGAAAATAATAGGGCACTTAACTTTCTTTTTAGCACATCCAATCGAGCGAAAGCATTGTTTTTAGCATTCTAGCAAATAGCACCCTTGTTAACTGACCCACTTCAACGTAACATAGCGTTAAACTTAACAGTAATGCCTTTTAAAAAATATTTCTTAGTTTACCGTATATATCACATTTTTTTTACGATTCACAAATATAATATTTTTAAACGAAACCGCAATAAAATGAAATGTTTCAGTAAATTGATCGTAAATATTTGAAAGATATTTTTCATGAAGATCGTCGTTAAAGTTAGATAACTTACAAACTTGGTAACTTTTAACGCTACTTGTTTGTACAGAATTTGAGACATGCGATTATATAAGACACGTGGAAGAATAGAAAATGGTGTACGATCCTAGCAAAGATCATTGACATAGTCTAAAATATGTTAAAAATCACTTACAAATCAAGTTTTACATGCTAGTGCCTTTAACTGGGATTCTCGATAATTCATATTTATTTGAGTGGATCAAGCCAAAGTGGTGTAAGTCACATTTTGTTCATTTCAAGTAACACATCGTTTTATTAAATTCGATATAATATATTACATGTCTATCTATCTACATTTTTACCGACCGCCAACATATAAGGGAGGTATTGTGATCATACCGATTTTGACATTTCGAGATTTCGATGGATCTCCACGAATTGAGGCCCCTACATAACGTTTTGACTATTTTTAGCATGATGTCTGTCGGTCTGTCTGTCCGTCCGTCTGTCCGTCTGTCCATCCGTCCGTCTGTCTGTGTACACGTGCAGAGGAAATTCGGCTGAAAGGATTTTTATGAAACTACATATTTAAGCTTTTGACATCAATGGCACGAGCTGATCAACTTTTGGTAAAAATCGGTTGACTAGAAATGGGAGTTTACTCGTGTCGATTTTAAGATTTTTGCGAATATTTAGCAACAGAAAAATATTTCGAAAAAATTTATTAGTCAAATATTGGTCAAAATAGATCTTATTATAATATGTTTTCTGTAAATAATTTGAAGCTAAATAAAATTAATTAATTTTTTTCCTAATTATTGTTTAGTTACGTCAATAACTAGTTAGATAACAACAAATACAAAAAGTCTTGACCATTTAGGATTTTTATTAAATGAGTTATTTGAATAAAAGCGAAAAGTTAGGGCATATAAAGTCAATGTCAAAATTGTTTGGCGGACCCCAGTAATGCGTACGAGGACCCCCAGTGGTCCGCGGACCATAGTTTAAGAATCGCTGCTCTAAATTGTCCATTTTCAAAATCTGTTATAAAAACAAATGACTTAATAATTCTCATATCTGAAATCTGATTTGAGTTCGTAAGTTAAAGATTGTTAAATGACATCCGTGATGGGAATATGAATAAGCGGAAATCTTATTTTCACGAATTCTTCATATCTCAACCAAATTGAAATCCGATCAGAAAGATCTTGAAGATTTCATAAGAAGTTGAAATGAAATATTGCATACTGATATTAAAAATATGACCTAGAATCATCTTTTAGAATTTTGTTGACAAATCGACGATATGTTCTTTGCGTTAAAAAGGATTAACCAATTGTTCTTGCGAAAGTTTGGACATATTTTCAGAAGAGAGGCAGTTATCGCAAATACTGGGTCAACTTAATGAAGTCACGAGTATGCCACACATTTTTTTTTATTATTTTTAATTTATAACGTAATTTATTGGGTGTATTAAGTAAATAAGCTGAAGCAGTGTAAAAGAGATAGCACAAAGCCAACGTAAGAAATGGGAGAAAAAATTGTTGTAATAATGTACTCAATAACTTAATAATTTGCCGTATTTTTTTTAATACATTTTTTATTTGTTTGTGGATTTCAAATAACTTTTCTATTGCTTGTTACATAAGTCTGTTCGTTTTTTTTTCTCACCTTTTATTCAATAAAATATAGATTCTAAAAAAAACTTTTATTATCAAATATATGTAAAATATTTATTGCTTTGCAAAGTAATACAATAAAACATTTTTTTTTTACAAATTAGAATGCATACATATATCATAAATTTCGTATGTATTCCTAGAATTAAATATATAGTTTTCTCTATACAGGCAGTGATGGCATCCTACCGGTTCGGACCGATTCGCGCGAACCAGTTTCAGTTTTGAATCGTGCGCCGTGCCCTGCAGTGTTGCAAATGTAATATTTATTTTATAGGTTATTAATAATACGCTCTTAAAATTTTTTCCTTATATTTAATAAATGGAAGTAAGTGATTTGTTTTCACCCTTAAAAATACAGAATAGGTTCCTAGATATCACATGACTTTATAGAACCGCTTCCTGAAAATTTAGGATGCCAGGCATATATGTACATCATTATAATGACAAACAAATTTATTTAAGGGAAAAAAAAGCAAAAACCCTAAACACTTTTAATTAAATCTATTTACAAAAGTATATGCTTTATACGCTTATGTTTGTATGTTTTATAACTTAAATTTTCTAAAGTATAATTACCCAATTTGTTTATTAAACTATTACTATTTAGATTACACCTATCGAAAAATCGTTTGGTAAGATATGTTATATAATCTTTAACATACCGGGTGAATTATTTAAGGAGCAACATACATGTTTCACATATAATGTTAATGAAGTGAGTTATTTCATTTGCAACATAGCAAATTATGAAAGCAAGCTCATATCCATGGCAACAGATATGCAATGGTGATTAGATACAATAGTTATTTGACATGATTAAGTTCCTAGACGGTTAAAAAATAGTAAATTAGAAACAGTAAATGAATATTTATTAGTTTGTTTATATTTACATACAAACAAAAATAATAATGTCCTTAGTAGCTAAGTCCAAAAAATATTTTAAAAAATAATATTTTGTCTTTTCTATGGATACGATAAACATTTGTTTTATGGCTATGTTGCTTTTGAAATAACTCACTTCATTAACATTATATGTGAAACATGTATGTTGCTCCTTAAATAATTCACCCGGTATATTACATTCAATTCTTCGTGCATCTCAGATACACGTTTCCATCTAGGGTATCCTCCAATTATTCTGACACTTATTCTGTAAGACCTGGAGGGTCTGTATGTTGGTCTTACTAGTGTTGATCCATACCGGAGCAGCATAGGTAAAAATTGGCCTAATGCACATTTTATAAATAAGTGTTTTATTTTTTATACTAAGTTTACTATGTTTGTTAAACATAGGATATAACAAACATAGCCTGCAATGTTTTATTACTGGAGTATTTAATGTGCTCTGTAAAATTAAATTTTTTGTAAATTTTTACACCTAGGTACTTAACGGAATCTGCCCAGTCAATCTCGGAATTGTTGATGTGTACACGCGGGATGTTTTGTGGTCTTCGTTTCGTTATTAAAATTGCTTCAGTTTTAAGAGCGTTTAGTTTTGTTTTCCATTTACTAAAATGTTTTTCGATTTTAATGGCAGACTGTATAAGTCTATTTGCAATTGTATCGAGTCGCCAGGAAGTTGTATATACAACCGAATCATCCGAAAATAGCGCAAGCTCAGTATTTTTATTTACAGGTATATCAAATATACTGTCCTTTATGTTCTATCACTTTGGACAAACGCTCAGGCAATTTCATAATGCCATCTCTCCAGAAGATTCCGTCTTTGCTCTCGAAAAATCTGTAGAGGTAAATTTTGATATCGTCCAAAGATGCGATTTTTTTCCGTTAAGGGAATTTTGTAGAAAGCGGAATAAATGGTAGTCGGAGCATATGGTCCAGACATCGTACCATCCGACTAATAATGCATTTTTGGTAAATTCATGTAGCAGCCATCTTCCTTCTTACGGGATCTTTCCCATGGCTTGCAAACGTCGTGAAATCGACTTGAGCCATTTTTTTGAGTTTTTTAGCAGGGTTTTCTTCCAAGAGAGCTTGCACTTGTTTATCTTCAAACAGCTGACCTGGGTCTCCAATTACTTTTCATCTTAGGGCCTCATTCATCTTAAATCTGGCCTTGGGTGCGGGGGCACCTTTTGAACCTCTACTAGAAACGGCCCTGGATATTGGCAAACATCTCCTACATTTAAGTAGCATTTCAAATGATTGAACTAGTGGAAAACATCATTTCCTAAATGTTTTCTGAAAAATAATGTTACATCCGGAAAGTTATAGTGACATAAGTGTAATAAAATCGATTTATGAAACATTATTGTGAAATGTGTGTTGTATGAACTAGAAAAATCGCCATTATATTATAGTATAAAGTCTTTATGTCCGATATGGATAAAGTGAGATTCACAACATACAGTGTACAACGCTGGAAATGTTCTATTGAGCATAAAATATAGCACCCAATATGTTTAAAGAACACGTATCACCTATTCTCCTTTTTTCCTTGTTCGCGATAAAGAATCATTTACCCTCAAAGCACAATACTTTCGAATATCTTAAAATTTAATGAACCCTATACAGTTTTTTTTATATTTCTTTAAAGTACTGTGGCTCACTAGTAAAACTGTTGTTTACGGAATACAGGGATGCAGATTCAAATACTGGATTCTGTTCAGCTTCATAAAATGTACAGATTTCCAAAAATGGGTATAGTAATATTCAAATTACAAGGTCCAGAGCTCAGAAGTACGAAGGGCAGTTGAAAAGTAGTCAGGTAGGCAACAAAACACAACTTTTTCGCAAAACTCAATTTATTTCTCAACATAGTCTCCTTTTAGAACTATAAACTTCGTCCAATGATTCTCCAATTTTTCGAAACCCTCAAAATAGGCCTCAAAAAAAAAAAAAAAATGATGTGAAGTGTGAATTTTCACACATTGCAGGATTTCGCAGGTATATAATAAGTGAAGGCGGCATGCTGAGTGTGTAGGACAAATTTTGCTTTGTAGTAATCACGGCTAAATGAACGATATTTTTTAAATAATTTATCGTCTCTTAGAGCTTAAAAAAAAAAAAATTATGTTAAAATATTTTATGTTAATTTTAATTCGAATACCTAATACCAGGTTTCTAAATATGTGCAGTATTTTTTTTATATAGCAAGGTTCATTAAGATTTTGTAAATTGCGCCTATGGCTTCCATTGGTTGTTTTAAGTCATATGCTCCGCCGCTCTGGTTTCGTATACATGACACATAGAATGAAAATATAATTCCAACAATTCCAACTGGTTATTAAATTTACGTTCTTAAAAATTAACTGCAACATTTGCCAAAATATAATTAGAATTTCGGCAAAATAAAAATGGAAAGAAACAAAAAGTAAAATTGTTTCCTCTGCCGAGAAGAGAAACCTAGTTTGCCAAAATATAATTAGAATTTGGACAAATTAATTTAAACAAAATAAAAATGGAAAAAAACAAAAAATTATAATTGTCTCTTCTGCCGGGAAGCGCACCCTAGTTTGCTGCGTAGCAAGCGAGCAAACTAACCATTAGACCAGGATACGCCTTCTAGTATAGTGTGTTACATAACTATAACTTTTGTACATCGTCAACCAAAAAACATAAAAAATGCGTTATTTTCCGAAAACATAATCTGATCAAAAATTCCTGTTGTACTATTCCGGTTCACACCAATATACATTACTTAGAATTTTTTCAGATTTTTACTTTAAACCATCTGGGCTACAGGGTGGGGGACAATTATTTTTTTTTGCACAATTTTGGCATAAATCAAAATTATTTATTTTGCAAAAATAAAATTTTGATCGTTAATCCATGTACGGGCTTACATTTGATATCCTACTCAGAATTAAAAAAAAAAAAAAATTTTTTTTCAATGAGCACGTATGTGTTTATATTTTTAGGGGAATATGTTTCTTAGATGCTTTAGTATTTTTCCTATGTGCGGGTCAAAAAGTTCTACAAGCATGCCAACATTTCAACTCTCTAGGTATAGCCATTCGACTATATTTTTTACCGAGCAGACAGACAGACGACAAAATGACGGTATAAGGGTTTTTCGGTCATACCTACAAAACCCTAAAAACTGTTGATTTTGATAGGATTATAGAAAAAATTTTGTCCTAGACCAGAGTTTCCCAAACTGTGCTTCGCGAGCGTCTACTAGTGCTCCGCGATCTACTAGTGTTGCTATATATATAGCAACAATAGTGCTCCACGACGAATTCTTCGTGTGATAAGTGCTCCGCGGCTCAAAAAGTTTGGGAAACTCTGTCCTAGAAATTCAACATTCTGTTGGCTTTTTACACTTATTAATTACCCACAAAACCCTAAAATGTAGGAAAATTCACACTTCAGATTAATTTTATTCATAATATAATAAACACCGGTCTCTAATAGAAGCCGGATTCTAATAGACGCCGGGTCGGCCAATCAGTTCGGTAAATAGACGCCGGGGACAACTATTGGAAGATATACGGTAGTTATCGTCTCTGCACTACCGAAATCTCTTCTTGATACTTAGAAAACCAAGATTTCATAAAAGTGTTTCGTATATTCTCTTTTTTTCTCAGTGAAGTGACATCTTCAGTTAACTATTTAGTTACAGAGTTATGGTTATGAAATAGAACACTTTTTTGTTATGATATCGTATTGATTTTCACAATTCTATTTTAAAGCAAGCTGTGAAATTGAAAAACACTTCACTGAACTAAAAATAAACAATTGTGACGCTTCTATACCTACAATGCTTTCATGATGTGTTTACTTGAAAAGATCAAACTTAGTTTTTAGCTCACTGAACACAATAACATATAGAACATGGCGTTAGGTACGCTAAATGCATGTAAGGCCATTGGAAAATTCTGTCACAATATCGCTAAAACAATGCGCTAAAACAAATGTTCACAGCCTTGATTTATAATTGCTGTATTCACTCTTTTGGCGAACATTAAAAATCACTTTCCTTGGACATTGTCAGTTATGTTAGTTTTGGCTTCCAACTTGATCTTTTTGGATATTTGTAACTGAATAAAAAAAGTTATGTAATTGCAAATAAACAAAATGTATTTTAGATTGCATTCCACTTTTAAACTTTGACGCATATATACTTACGAAGCGGCAAAATATAGTTTAAGCTTCATTGTACAAATATGTTTATAACTATTTGCTCCCGAAAGGGCCCAATGCACTAGAAGGCTCTTAGACGTTCTTCTGAATTAGAGCTACATATTTAAATTTTAAGTTAAAAGGTAAAATAAAAACTGACGGTGATTTTGCCAGTATAATAATGTTAAATACGAGGTTTGTTCAAAAAGTATCGCGAATTTTGAATTTCTGCGGGTTACGTATATTCGATTTTCGATTTTTTTGTAGCGTTATGTTGGTACTCATGTCTCTCACTTATGCCGACAAGTTCGACCATTTTGAATGTTCAGTTAATTTTTGACAGTTGCTTTGCTTGCACGTGTTTTGGCTCGTCTTCGATTTTTGCCTATACCAAAAAATGGATCAAAGAATCTGTATCAAATTTTGTGTGAAAAACAAAATTAAGTGCGCGGACGCATTCCGAATGTTGACTGTGGCATATGGTGAAGCTACTTTGGACCGAAGCAACGTTTATCGTTGGTACAAAATGTTCTCAGAGGGCCGAGAAGATGTGAACGACGAAGAGCGTGCCGGACGCCCGAGCACGTCAACAACAGACGAAAACATTGATGAAGTGAAGAAAATAGTATTGGCCAATCGGATCACCGTTAGAGAAGTTGCTGAGGACCTAAACATATCGATTGGCTCGTGCCATTCGATTTTTACCAATGATTTGGGCATGAGACGGGTCGCCGCGAAAACACATCGTTGCTTGTGCGCGAATTTTTGGCCAAAAACAACACACTAATAATGCCGCAGCCACCGTATTCCCTAGATCTGGCCCCCTGTGACTTTTTCTTGTTCCCGAAACTGAAGAGGCCCATGAAAGGACGACGCTACGCTACGAGTGAGGAGATAAAGACGGCATCGAAGGAGGAGCTGAACAAGATCACAAAAAATGATTTTTTCAAGTGCTTCGAGGATCGGAAAAAACGTTGGCACAAGTGTATAATATCTGGTGGGGATTACTTTGAAGGGGACAAAATAGATATTCATGAATAAACAAATAATTTTTGAAAAAACACAAAATTCGCGATACTTTTTGAACAGACCTCGTATGTATTTATGATGTAGATTTGGGGCCCTTGGTTAAAGTTAAAAATTTTGGCGTACAGCAACGATGGCTCTTTGCGACTGTGGCCTTTGGAACTAGACAAAAACGAAGATACTGTTTATTTTTAATAACTGTACACTTGTAATAATCTAACGGCCGATTTTTCAATTCATGGCTAACTGTTGGTTAGTTCAAATCAATAGTTACCGACATATTTGCAATATAATAATTACCATAAGTTTCCATAAGAACCACTAACCAGAGACTGAACGATCAATAGAAAAACTAGCCGCTAGGTAATATAATATTTTTATTATTTCAATAAAATATTTTGATTTTGCTAGTAAATATGGTTTTTTCTATGTTGCAAATGAAAATGAACACGATTTATATTGCTGTCAAAAACTGTATCCATGGTAATGACATAGTACATGTTGCATTAAAAAATAACTTCACTGTATAACAATTCAAGTACAATAAAATATAAAAGAAGAACAAATTATACAAAAATTTAAGAGCATATAGGTTAAAGTTATGATATAAAATAAAATTTAATAAGATTTGACTTAGAAATTTATTAAAAACATTTAGGCTAGTGTCAAAAATATTGGGAAAGGATTCGGAAGTTGAAAGTTTGTTTAACATAAAGCTTGTTCTATTAATAGGATAATTAAAATCATAATTGGTCCTGCCAAATGTTAAATAAAATAGAACATTATTTCTGGTTACATAAGGTGAATCACGAAAGCTTACCTAGTCAAGTATCTCAGGATAATCCATTTTATTATTAAGAATCTTATAAAGAAAACGTCAGTGATCATATCTTCACCCTATTTTTAATTAACTCTTAATTAATACTCTTCGAAATATTTCTTACAATTGATTGGGCCAGCCGGGAAATAATTAAAACTTGCAATATTGCTCAATAATAACTTCAAATCTAAGAAAAGAAATGGTTTATATTAAAGTTTTGATTAATTTCGAGTTTATTAAAAGCATGAAATGTCTTCAAAAGATAAATTAAAATAGTCTGCAGTTGAAGATTTTGGTAAATGCTAGAAATTGGTTTTAATGTATGCTACTAATTAGCTGATACTAGTACTTCGTGCGGTTTTTGTAAAATATATTTTTGTTGATAAGTGAGATATTTGATGTGTATATGTAACGCTCCCCATAGCCCCCCAAATATTTATTTTATTAAAGACTACACTTAATAAAAAAGAATAATTTCTTCATTCTAAATCACTTCTCTTATACATATATATTTTTAATGCTAAGTAAATTATAAATGAGATAATTCAAATTTATAGATAACACTCCTCTTAGCCCCCTAAATAATCTTCTTATTAAAAAATGTATCGAACAGAGAATAGTCCTTTCTTCATTCTTAGCAATTTTTCTTACATACATTTTTGCTGTTAGGTAAATGACAAGTGAGATATTTCTAATTCACAGGTAACACTCCCCATAGCCCCCTAAATAATCTTATTATTAAAAACTGCATTGCAGATGGCAGCATGAGTGGAACAGCATACAGAACGTCAAGTTGAGGGAGACAGATTAAGGGAAAAGGGAAACGTTAAACCTTGGGGTTCTTCCTGCAGGATTAACCGCAGGGAGGAGACCGCCATCACACGCCTTCATATAGGTCACTGTTGGTGCACATAGGAAATATACTAAAACATATAAAAAACATATTCCCCTAAAAATATAAACAAATATGAGCTCATCGAAAAAAAAAAAAAAAAAAATTCAAATTCTGAGTAGGGTATCAAATGAAAGCTCTTAGTACGTGGATTAACGATCAAATTTTTATTTTTGCAAAATTGTCCCACACCCTGTAGCCCAGATGGTTTAAACTAAAAATCTGAAAAAATTCTAAGTAATGTACATTGGTGTGAACCGGAATAGTACAACAGGAATTTTTGATCAGATTATGTTTTCGGAAAATAACGCATTTTTTGTGTTTTTAACTAAAATATGTTAAATATTTAATTCGCTATGTAACACAGTAAATAAGTAAGCGCTCGTAGCGTAGTGCGTTTCGTTGTTGCTTTGTAATTTGCAAACTAGAGTTCGATTCCTGTCAATTTTAATTATTCTGTTTTTTATTTGCATTTTTATTTTGTTTAAATTATTTTATCAAAATTCTAGTTAGGTATATTTTGGTAAATGTTGCATTTAATTTTTAAACACGTAAATTTAATAACCAGTGGGAAGTGTTGAAATTATAATTTAATTCTATGTTTGATTGTATACGAAATCAGAGAGCGGGTCTTATGATTTAAGCAACCAATGGAAGCCATAGGCGCAATTCTTAAAAATCTTAAAGAACCTTGCTATATAAAAAAAAAAATACTGCACATAATTAGAAAACTAAATAATGGTATTAGGCATTCGATTTAAAATTAACAAAAAAATATTTTAACATAAAATTTGTTTTGGCATCCGAAATAATCATCATTCACTTACTAAATACCTGCGAAACCCTGAAATGTGTGAAAACACACATTCACACTTCACATCTTTTTTTCACAATTTTTTTTATATCATTTTAAACCGTATTAACCACTTATTCTAATAGTTTTTTATTTTTAACTATATATTTTATGATTTTTGTGTTCCTGAAAATTGTTAATGTTTTTGTGTCGTCCAGTATGTAGTGGAAATATTTTTTTGATGGATATGTCATAGTTATTTTCCACGTGGGAAAAACTGCACAGTTGACAGATCAATTTCGGTTAACCCGCGGCCAAACATCGACGCTAAATTGATTAGATAAAAAAAAAAATGATGACATAGACAGAGTTCAGCAAAAAATCTGAACGATGAACTACATCACAAGAATGATTATAATATCAAAGTACTACACGTGGAAGAAATTATGACGACACTGTTTATTAAACTCTCCAATGTGCTTTCAGTGTTAAATTGGAGATATAATATATTGGAGACATAGTTTATATAGTTGTGAAGTTAAAATAGGTCTTGTAGATCCACGCTTAAGCACTAATCCTTATACAAACAAGCAATGCAGTTGCAGTCTGATTGCAGATTGCAGTCGGCAGCTGAAATGTTGTTTCTGACAGGCTGCAATACAAGATAGTGAAACATATAATCAATAATTCATCCTGATTGCCATTATGTGACAAACAAAACAAGGTGTTTATTGTATTATAAACTAATTCGCTATATGGACATACACGTTTTTTAGAAAGAACACTATAACAACTGTGTTTTAGATATATATAAGGGTATTAATGGATAGTGACACTATACAAATATGCTGACCTAGTCCAGATAATTAAAGTTTCATGTCTTCGATGGATAGGATATGTTGAGAGATTGTCTGACGATGAGCAATATAGGATCAGAGGCGGATCTACATACGGGCTAATAGGGCTTAAGCCCTGGGCCCCGGATCCGGAAGGGGCCCCCAACCTCTCGAACAGATATATTTTTGTTTGCTCTTCACTTGGATTTGGTAGGTGAGGACTTTTTTTTTTTGCTCGTCACTAGGATTTGGGAGGTGAGGACCTTTTTTCTTTCTAGTGTTCAAAGTTATTAAGCATTAACTCTGAACAAATGACTTCTTGAACAATGAATCATATAAAAATATATTTCTAAAGATACGTACTGTAACGTAAGATTTCTAATTTTTATTTTATTATTTGAATTCTGTTGTCAATGAATTCCTGGAAGGCCAGTTTTACATTATTGTCGGAATTAAACTGTTTTCCTATTAAAAAGTTGTCCATATTGCAGAAAGAAGTGGTAATCAGTGGGGGCTAGGTCTGGTGAGTATGGAGGATGATGAAGAAGCTCTAACTCCAATTCCTGTAGTTTTGCCACATTTGTGCAGTGTGTGGTCTAGCGTTATCATTTTTTTTAAAGTTACCTGTACGGTATTTGGAGAACCAATTTGATATTGTCTGCTGCGGAATAACACTAGAGCCAAATACACTATTAATGTTTCGCGCGGTCTGCGATGCTGTAGTTCCGCGTAAGAACTCATACTTTATAATAGTTCGAATTACAGACCGTTCCATTTTCAACAAATTTTTTTTTAATTTTAATTTTAATTTTTAGTCATTCTTAATAAAAATTTCCCATTTATTTATTTTTTTGTCTTCAAAATATGGAAAAACGTATTAAAATTTTTGACATATGACATTTGTTTCCATGGTTTCACTGTTCGAATTTTAAGTTTTCATATACCAAACCTGAAACAAAATAACCCAAGCAAGGTCCTTTTTTGTGTAGCCATTTCCTCTTCATTTTGGATCAGTGTTGGAGTTTGGTGTCATTGAGCTCCCAGCTACTGAATATACTGCGCCCTTTTTACTGCACACTTTACGCCCCCAAAGTCGCAGAATCTACAAGCCCCTATTTCCGTTCCTAGGTTGGATTCCCTTTTCTTTCCTCATCAGCTTCATCAACCTCATTAGCCTCATCAGCTAGTTTAGATTCAATTTATTTTTTCGTTGCATCTTTTGGATGATTTTATTTTATTTGTTCTCTGACTTTCAACGACTTCTGTATCTTCGGACAGAAAATGGCCCAAGTTAATAAAATTTTGGCCATGCCTACTCTATAGCATCACCATGTGTGTATGCCTGTCGGTTCGGTTTAAATTTTATCCAGTCAGCTAGACCTAGATAATTGAAATTATGAATGTATGTACATTTCTTTGTCTTACATATACGAAATATATTGAGATTTTAAAATATACATCGCGAAAAAATATAAACAAATGTATTTAATGAAACCATTTTATATTGAACTCAGAACGAAAAAATAATTCTTTCTATCAGTATTATGTGCTGAAACTCTCTCGAAGAAGTCACGAATTTTTCAATACATCATTGTCAACAGTAAAACCACGATTTATAAACATGAAAAGGAAACCGAGAGTCAGGTCGATGACCCAACTCCTTCTCTTTCTCTAATTGGGGACTGTCACTTTGATTTTTGGCCACACTCATATATCTCCATCTTATTATTAGGTAAGTGTCGTCCTGTGGTAATTTATTTTTTGTAAAGAACCGTATCGGGCTCGCTACAAATGTTTGGAATTGGTCACGGTTGGCTGATTTATTTATTTCATTTGTACTTACTCTGTACATCACTCACATTATGGGTACCAAGACTTGCGAGCGGATCAAGTCTGGACCCCCCTATTAGTCCGCTAGCTGGTTGCTATGATTCTTGGAAGGATTAAGGGTTGTTTCAATTAAACTCAACATTTTAGCTAACCTACTTTAATTACGATTACGGTTTAAATATTTACATGATTACACTAGACTTACAATTACGTCGATACAGCTAAATCCAAAAGAGACACACATTCGCACACACTAGACACACTTTACACCAAACACTAATTTAACCACTACATGTTTCTAAATATTGTCTCTCCACTTTTTAGCTGGTCACTACACTAACGTTCATACGGATTTACATTGTTACTTTATTTCGACTCGCCCAAACACTCTAAATGTCTCTAACCCATGTCTCTTAAAAAACCAACTCCAAAACATGGTTAACCATACGACGGCTTAAGCCTGGAACATAATGCACAGCGCGCTACGCCGTCAGCGCGTCATCATTGGCGACAGCGTTGCGTTAGCGCCGTTGAGAATTTTCGCCTGCACACAATGCAATAATTTTCAACGCCGTCAAGTGTCACTTGACAACCTATATCTGTGTTTATACATGCGCTTTCTTTTATTAAAAGTATAATGAATGATGAAGACTTGTGTGTGATGTTATTTATGTTGTATGCAAGTTATTTATACATACAAACACTTTACCATTCATTAAAAACTGAGGTTAGGTGTTCTGCGTCAACGTTCAACGGCGTCAAAAGTTGGAAGTTGACGAACATTCAGTATCAACGGCGTTCGATCGCCGTAGGACCATTCTGTGCACTTGCGTACGACAGCTTGGTTTTAACTTTCTTCTGACAGATAGCGCCGTACGAACGGCGTCAACGCGCCGTCTAACTCGTTGCATTCTGTTTCCCACTTTAAGCTGAACTCTAAACATGACTTAACACTATGAAGGTTTACAATCTACCGTTATCTTAAATGCCCTTTCTAAGAAATAGATTATTTTTGTATCGTTTAACAGATTAAATATTTTACTCTAACTAAATGATTATAATGAATTTATTTATGAAATTTTATTTATGAAATAATACCAAAATTACCTCCCTTACATTTGGGACAAAATCTAGACACCAAAAATAACAATTATTTTAGGACAAAGAGAGAATTAGTTAACCGATAAAAATTACTAGTTTTAAAAATCTATATGCTGTTTCTTTGCGGTTTATGTGGAACTATATTTTCAATTCCAGTAACTTTTACGGATTAAGTGAGGCTTTTGATCATTTTGTTTAGCAAAAACTCACTTCAATACTTAAAAAAATAGCTCATGACAACTTAGAAAAATGAAAATTCCAGTTAGTTCCACTTATCTTTTAGAATAGCCTATAGTTCTGGTTAAATCAAAGAAACAGGCTCTATGTTTCATTTATTATATGTTTTATACATTTCATTGTTTATTTTGTAACAATAATTAATAATTTCTATCAATTTTTTTATATTTTCTCTGTCATATTAAACCGACAGGTATCATTAATCTGATATATTGACAGGTTGTGAACTTCATGATAAATATAGGGATAGTAAAGGTTTTTGGCTAAATGCCAGCCCTTCATAGCTTCACATCAAAGTTTATTATGTCACAGGGTACAATGGGTTACGCCTGTCTCTGATACTAACAGTTTGCAGACTCTCAGACACGGGTACTACAGATATTGAAATGTCGAAATTATTCAGTTCGCTAAATGCACAACAGATGGTAGTTTTTGTTAAAAAAATAGGGACAAAAAAATGATCAGATTTTGCTTTTAGGTTATATAGAGATTTAGCAAATAAAAATCGAGCTTTAAACTTGAATCTGCTGAATATTTTCCAAGGAGAAGGATTTTTGTAAACTAGAATTTTAAAATTATTATGAGGACGTAATGTGATTCGGACTAGTCAGAAATTAAAACATTATTTTAACATCGCTACCGTTTCGATTTATATTTTAAATCTTCACCAGAGCTGCAAGAATAGCGTAGATACAGAGGCGAATTAAGGATTCCACACACCAAGGCGGCCGCGGTAGCGATACGGCAGCGGCCTAACGCAACCTATACAATACAATGAGACCACGCACATACAAGCGTTCCGCTATCTGAGAACGCCACCGAATGCAGCGTTCAGTCTAGCGATCACCAAACACCGGCGGCCCAAACTCGACAAGTTGCGTTAGGCCGTGCGATATTCATTGTTTATATACCACAGAGTGAATATATTTAAGAAAATAATGTCGAAAATAGATAATTTAACAGAAAAAATCATAGATCAGTAAAGGATCATTTAATTTTGTATGACTTAGCACATCCTGATTACAAGAATATTAGGAAAAAAAATAAAGTGTGGAACGAAATAGGAAAAGTTTTGGAAATTGATAGTAAAGTCTGTTCCAAACGGTTAGGCGGAACTAGATTTTGCAATCTAGTTACTTTCATCGTTTAAATCATGCTTTTCAGCCGTTTTGTTTAAGCTTTGTAAATCATACTTGCAACAAACATTTTTTGGTTAAGGTTAATATCATTTTAAAATGTCATTTTCTTTATATTTTGATTTTTTGTGTCTTTCTTAATACAAATATCCCAAGCAAGGTCCCTTTTCCAACCTAAAAGAACGAAATTCTCATTTAGTTCCGCCTAACCGTTTGAAACAGACTGTAAGTAGATTATTATTTTTCCTCTACATACAATTAATTATTCTATTGTATTCTCGCAATCAATATTATCATACAACTATATACCGTGATTCACTAACTGATCGCTACCGCTACCGCCACTCCCACCACGTTAGTGTGAGGAGACCTGATCGCTAGTCATATCGCTACCGCGGCCGCTTTGGTGTGTGTAATCCTTTAAGCGGTAGGCGGACAGAGCGGCCGCCCGGGGCCCACGAATCGGGGGGGCCACCGAGACCTGTATACAAATATTTCCATTCTATTTAAAATAATAGAGGGCCCATTTTAATTATACCGCCCAGGGCCCCCGTGCAATCAGGTCGTCAAGGATGAAATTTGTAGTTAATAATATTGCCAACTTTAACAGCTTATTATTTGACATTGGCTTAATATTTTACCGTTCTGTTTTTTTTTTTTTTTTTTGTTGGAAAGTTACACATCTCGCCTGTTTAAATAAATCATTGTATGCTCTAAAAAATATCATTCAATCAATTTAATCGAGAATTTGCAATGTGAGGATGATTTACAAAGCTTAAACAAAATAACCAAAAGACCGAATTAATAGATAAAAATTACTAGATTTCAAAATCTAGTTCCGTCTAAACGTTTGAAATAGCCTATATATGAAAAATGGCCCTCAATATTTTTTTCAATAATGTTTTTTTAATACTTAATACGTGGACCTTCAATACGTGGACATTCTCGAAATTTTTTTAAATATTTCATTATACCTCTATATTGTTTGTGATATATAACCGCTGATAGAAAATGAAAGAAAGTAATAAGGTAACTTGTTTAAAGTTTGTTATTGCCGTAGGTCTGTGTTCTCAAATCAATGACTGCGAGTTGCTTATTGGTTCAGGTCACTCTGGAAACAATAGCCAATTGCGATTCACGTCAACTTCTCTTAAAACTTGTTAGACGATTCTCATCGTTTTTTTCTGGTTACTTTTCACCAAATTGAATCAGTTTAGATTTTCTAGGACTTAGAAATGAACAATTTGTTACATCGTATCTTTTTATGTGACACAGTGGGTTGGACACTTAACCTAGTTTCAAAATTTAATTCTCTGGAAAATTTTAGTTTTAGAATTTATGGTTCTATTGACCCAAGAAAAAAATAATAATAAGGTGGAATATCAACACAAAACTTAATAAGTGTTATCAAATCTAATTAAAAATGAAGATATCCAAAAACTATAATTTATTTTTTAGCTTCGTGCGGAACGATTTTGAAATTTTTAACGATTGAATGAGGCATTTGTCTTGTAAAGGACTAATTCAGTCGTTGAAAAGTGAACTCGTGACAACTTAAAAATAAAAATTCTATTTAGTTCCTCACAAAGCTCAAAAACGAATTATTTACTCAAAGAGTATCATCATTATTGGCGCGACAGCCCGAGTTGAGCCTACGCCTCCTGTTTCCTGGTTTCATGACTATGTTTTCAATCTATGCACATTCAGGAGTAATATGGTCAGTATTACGTTCATTTTTTAGCGTACACAGAAAGACACCAACAGTTTTTAGCCGGTTGCGAACGGCTAAGCAGAACCTGTAATTTGTATAAATATTTTTACACAAATTATTTGATATAAGCAGGAATTGAACTTAAGTCCGTGACGTTGCTTAGCGGATAAATAGCACATACAAACGATTAAACTTTTGCAACTTCAGGCTTGCTTCAAAGAATCACACAGAGCAGGGGTCGGCAACCTTTTTGTCAATAAGGGCGCAATATAAATTCAAATGTTATTGAGGGCGCATAAAAACGTAAAATATGTAAACACTCGTGGTTTGTAAGGTTGTCCAATCCAGCGCTGATCGCTCAAGTCGAATCACCAATAGATGCGATGTGGATATTGGGCTCAGTATGTGTGTGTGTAGATCGCTATCTGGATATTAAGGGCGCATAAAAATCTCACCGAGGGCGCCGTGTTGCCGACCCCTGACACAGAGCATAATACCCTTTTCACACTAGATCTTTAAGATCGGATGTTAAAGTGAATGTATCTTTAAACGCTAATGTGAAACCGTACGGCCTCGTCTAAACACGACCGATGTTTAAGACAGAGATCTGCGTCTTAAACTTCGTCCGCATTGCCAACTTAATTTCTATTATAAAAAAATACTCCTTGAATTTGTGCTGTCAACATTTTATATTATCATAAACAAGAATACTGTATTATATCGACGTTATAAGAAGTTTATACTTATTGTTATAATAAAATTATTTATTTTAATAATGTGTTTAATAAAATACAGAGCTACAATAATTGAGATAAAATGTATCGACTTACATGTTAATACAGGTGTAATATATTCTTTATTGTAGTGCCTTTATTGTAGAATGAAATGAAATATCCTTATTTGTTTATAATAATTCAAAATGTGCGTCTGCGCAGACAGTTCAAAACTGGTAATTTCATGACGGTAACTTAAGGACAAAATTACTGTAGCTGATGACAGCACCAGAGATTTAAACATCAAGTGTGAAAGCATACCGATCTTAAACATCGCTGAACTTTAAGTTCACTCGTCTTAAATATCTAGTGTGAAAAGGGTATAAGAGACACAGTTCTAGCTAAGCATAGGCCTCCTGTTTCCAGGTTTCGAGATTCTTGATTTTTCAAACCCCCCGTACGTCAAGTTTCTTGGTATCCACATCGACCCACAACTTCGCTGGGATGAGCACTGTGAATTCTTAAGCCGAAAACTAAGGTCTACAGTATTTTTAATTCGCAATTTGAAAGCAGAAGTTTGCCAAAAAGTCGTGCTAATTACTTACTTTTCGTTATTTCAGTCACACCTGAACTACGGCATTCTTGTCTGGGGACACTCACCAGAAGCCCATAGAATTTTTGCTCTTCAACGCAAAATTGATAGGGTCATAGCTGGTGCTCTTTTTAGAGCTGACTGTCGTGAGATCTTCATGAAATTAAAATTAATTACTTTACCTGCCCTATTTATCTACCAATGCCTAATGTTCATGCACAGGAACTTATGTAACTTCCCCTCTTCCAACTACGGGCATGACACACGGCAGAAAAATAATATACGTAGTAATTTCCTTCGTCTTCAAAAATCAAAAAGTAACGCAAACTACTACGCCATTAATTTTTTCAATATAATACCTGAGGAAATAAGATCCCTACCAATCAAGACATTTTCAAACAAACTTAAAGAATATTTATTGACAAATCCCATATATGCTTTAATAATGTTCATTTTTAATTTATTTCATTATGTAACTTAGACTGACTGTAAACATATTTTATGTAATGTGGTCAATAAATGTATTATTATTATTATTATTATTATTATTATTATTATTATTATTCTACGAACCCTTGTCCATATCCTTGTTAGAGATAAAACAGCAAGAACAAACGTCTTAGCACCTGCGGTCACAGGTTAGTCAACGAGTACTCAAGTCAAAAAAATTTAAAAATCACTCTTCTACGTGTTTACGTTCATTTGAGCTTGTTGATAATTTGAGCTTATTCGTGCGGCAGGTGTAAAAGCTGCCAGGTGCTTAAGGTGTCAATCTCACTCCGTTAAGGTCCCATGTGTCGCCCACAAATATAGGGCGTAATATTAAACCCTGTTTTACATATAAACTCTGTTTTGTTATGTTACTTGTTGCTTTGCGTATGCATGACATTTGAAAGGTTAGATCAATATTATCTTGACAACAACAAAAGGGATAACACCACAATGAGTAATGGCTGAATAAATCAAATTTTAAAATTTATTTCAAAACACACACATAAAAATAAACACTACAAACACACACATATATAAATACGAACACTAAATGTATAAATATAAATAAAAATAAAAAAAAAAATACCCAGATTATAATATAATTCAAATCGAAAAATGGTGGAATAATGTCGATTTTTATAAATGTAGTGCTGGGGTGGCAAACTGGTGGCCCGCGGGCCGTGTACGGCTCAATAAACATTATGTCTTATTTAGGATAAATAAGGTCTTATGTGAACTAAAATCACTGGATTATACAAAGTAGCGCAAGCCTTTGAAGAAGCCGACAGACCCCAGGGTTTGATTGGCAACATTGGTTCCCCTATTAAGCAAACTAAAGCAGCAATTTTTATGTTCTTAAGTTTGCGTCTGCGCTGTCACATCTCTCTTTCTAGCTCTAATTTAATAACCTCCTTTGTCAGCGGTTTGAACATTTAAGGTTAAGTTTCATTTAAATTTATATATTATATCCATTTTATTTAATAAAAATAAAAAAAAATAATTGAAATTGTACCACAATTTTGTTATAGTGCATCTTTGATTAAAAAAATCGTGATTACAATGTTTAAAATCAAAATTTTGGTAGTACTAGTTTCTTATTTTTGTACTGTTGGAATCACTGAAAATCATTTGTGTTGGCGACATTTTTAGCCCCAGTATGGCCGCCATTGCGCTACTTTATATAATCTAGTGACTTTAATGTGAACAATAGAGGAAACTTCCTAAGCGCCCTGACATCTGCTGGCAATTTGCGGAAGATACGAAAGTGACATTGTTTTGTTATGTTCAATGGAGAAATACGTGTTTTTTTGTTGTTTGTGTTTTATTTTTGTGAATCATGAAAAAAAAAAACAATCAATTTTGTTGTGTGCCGGAATGTAAATTGTGAATAAGGAAGAATCCTTTTTAAACATCTACCTAATTGGAAAAAATATCAGTGGAAACGACGTTTGGACGCAGAGAGAAAGTGGATCTTAGGTTTTTATGGACCCAAAAACTAAAAATGGGCAAAAATCCAAGCCCATGCATGCATGTTTGCTCGTTGAATTTTATGGAAAGTAATTTTTTACGTACAAGAAAAGACATTTATCCCACCCAAAATTTGCCTAAATCATCAGTTGATATATTAAAAGGCCCTTCTATTTTTTCAGGCAAAGATATTAATTTTTACTAATATATTTACCTATTTTTGTTGTTATTATATTGACAGACAGTCAAAAAGAATTAAAAATACAATGAAAAACTAAAAATTTTCATGAAATTTCCTTAGAATAGTATATTATTACTTATGTATCTTGTAAAACGTAGATTACTTTTAACTACATAAAAAAAGATCGGAAAACAGGAAAAATACAACTCGTGTTCATTTTCACCATGTAAACAAATACTCGAGTAACAGTTTAATGTCACTTTCGAGTGTTCCAGATTTGCCGCATATAGCGCTGCAATCTTAAAAGTTTCCCCTATGCCCGTATTCATAAATGTTCATATTTGTCATTTATTCTATTTGAAACTATATTCCGCCATTTTGAAAGACCATCCTGGTCTTTCCAAATAGCATGTAATACTCCTTCCTTTAGTCTTTTTATTCCATGATATTTGTATATTATGTTCACTTTTGTAAAAACAAACCAGATATGGTTATTTAGGTTACTTTTATAGTGTATTACTAACTTTAAATATCATTAAAAAAATTGCTTACACTAGTGGAGAACCCAGTAATTTAGGGGGGGGGGGATACAAAATTATTTAAATTATGAATAAGGTTCTCACGTTTGGGATAGCCTATACCAGCGTTTCCCAAACTTTTTCCGGCTGGGAACCAATATTTTCTGTAATATTTTTGCGCGGCCCTTATAACAAAATATGATTTATGAGTAACAATAATAATCTCTGGCAAAAAAATCGTGGTTATAATAAAAAGAAACTAAAAAATAGCTTAAAATGTAAGGCTTAAAACAAAAACACAATTTTCCATGACAGTTCTATGTAAGCCTTATGTTAAACGTGCCCAATATAATATTTTCTGAGAACCGATATTTTTTCCTGCGGACCCGGTCGCGAACCATAGTTTGGGAAACACTGGCCTATAATATGTTCAAAAAAATATACAACTAAATGGAATTTAAATACTAGTTCACTTTTTAATGATTGACGTGGGTTTTTGCAAAACAAAATGATCAAAAACCTTATTTAGTCGATATAAATTACTGGTTTCTAAAATCTATTCCCGCTGAAACCAAAGAAAGCTATATAGGCTATTCCAAACGTTTAGGCGAAACTAATTGGAATTTTTATTTTGTAAGTTGTCATGATCTTTTATTTTATGGTTTGAAGTAGGCTTTTGCTAAACAAAATTATCAAAAGCTTCACTTAATCTGTAATAGTAACTAGAATTGAAAATCTAGTTATGGATCGCGAACCATGGTTTGGGAAACACTAGCCTATACTAATATGTTCAAAAATATATATAACTGAATGGTCATGAGCTCAGTTTTTAATGATTGAAGAGGTTTTCTGCTAAACAAAGTAATCAAAAACCTTATTAAGCCGATAAAAATTACTAGTTTTCAAAATCTATTTCCGCCGAACGTTTAGGCGGTACTAAATGGGAATTTCGTTCTTTTATGTTGTCACAAGATTTGCTTGGATTATTTCATATTTTACTTTGGTAAGTGAAAATTTAAAATTCCTACAGTAGAACCATGGAAACGAATGATATTTATTAAAAAATTTAATACTTTTTTACATATTTTGAAGAAAAAAAATGGGAAATTTTTATTAAGAATGACAAAAAAGGAAAATACAATGACAAGGACATTTTATAATGACAATCAATTTAGTCTAGAATTTGCAATGTGAGTATGATGTACAAAGTTTAAATAAAATGACTAAAAGTCCGAATTAATAGATAAAAATACTAGATTTCAAAATCTAGTTCCGCCTAAACGTTTGGAATAGCCCGCTCTTCATATTTTGACTGCCCCCCTAGAAAAAAAAATCTGCGGGCGTCACTGCTTCGTTATATAAAAATTCCATAGATACGATCAGTTTCTATGGTGATTTTCTATAGAAAATTTTAAAGGTTCGTTTTAGTATAACGAAGCATTAGTCAATAATGAACGTTTTTGAATACGGTAATAATGGTGCAATTCTGTGCAAATGTATAGGCTACAGACTATTGTATCTAAGTGGTTGTTTTATGTATTGTTATTGACAGTTTCTTACATACTTTGTCTGTAAGCTTGCAGATTTGCCACAGAATTGCACCATAAGACTGAATGAGCAATGTTATGATGTTGGTAATGTGCGGCCCTTGTGAGTCACATTTGTATAGAAAATGACTCGCGGGCCAAATGAGTTTGTCACCCGAGATCTGGGAAATTGTATATATATAACACGGAGTGTATAATATTTTTACTCTGTAAAATTTTGGTTTGAACCCGATTTTGTAGATATTTTACTAATTGAAAGTTCAACTTCTTCTGTTTTTGTTGATGTAATTGATATTTCTTTTGATTTTTGGTTTAATTTTGAAGATTCCATCGATTTTTCCTTAGCCCTGGACGATTTAAACCTGGAACATTTGCTTAAAATTCGCCGCCGTAACCTTCCCTTGTCCAGTTGTTCAGTCCAATTCATCGTATGTTTAAATTGGTGTTTTTTAATAAAATTCAATGCTCCAGATTCAATCATATCGTAGTCTTCAATATAATGTATCTGCTCTTCAGGTGAAATGTTTGGTAAGAAGAAAACTTTTGACCATTTTCGTTGAAATAATTTTTCTTTTGAGTGATTGAAATCTTTTTCTTTGTTTGCTAATACAGCCTCTAATTTTTCTCTTCTTCTTTTTCTGTCTTCTGCTATTTGAAGTAAAGGTGTTTTTTGTTGATTCAATTCTTCTAAATTCAGTTTTTTCTTCTTTAATAACGTATCATACATATGTTTTTCTTGAGGGTTGTTCCAAACAACATCTACAAAAATCCGATTCATTTTATCTATTTCTGAATCATGATCAATTTTAATTTCTGGCTCTTCTTCTACATTTGTTTCTGTTTCGGCTTCGTCTTCAACATCTTTAGTAGAAGTTTTAGCAGTACATATACTTTCATTAAATTTCTCTTGAAAATTATGTATCCATTGTATAATTTTCTTTTTTCCTTCAACAAGGGATTTATAATATTGATTAACTAGCTTTTCTCTATGTTTTTCATTAGATTTTAAAACATTGGGTATGTGAAATATTGTTACTGCTCCAATACGATCAGCAACTGCAAAGGTGTTTTTTCTGCAGTGCAT
This sequence comes from Liopterus haemorrhoidalis, assembly GCA_963971575.1. NCBI lineage: Eukaryota > Metazoa > Arthropoda > Insecta > Coleoptera > Dytiscidae > Liopterus > Liopterus haemorrhoidalis. Next base: position 3,714,381 of record OZ020615.1, read on the forward strand.
GGGAGTTAATGTTCCTCTAATATTGACCAGTATACTTTCTCCCATATAAATTTCTTTAGTTGGTCCAGTACTACTTGTTAGTAAATCCCAAATTTCACAAGCTCCATCAGAACGAATTAAAATAATATAAGATATATGTTCGGTAGCCCAACCACCTGATAAATAACGTTTACTTTTTTGTGCTTTGCGCCATAAGATGGATCTTGTTATATCAACTTGCCAAATAGCGAATATAGTCCCACCTATTGTTAATATAAGATCGTCATGAGTTGGATGTAGTTCACAAACAAAAATAGGCCCTTCATGTATAGATTGATACGTTTGTATATTCGCTGTTTCTGAGTTTACTATTTGACCAGAATCAAAATCAAATCCATCCCATGAAATTTTAGCTATTTTACCTGTAGTTGTTGTAAGAATCCAAGGATACGTTACATCATTATATTCTTGATCTTCAACCATTTCATAATAATTCCTGGCAGCTGGGTTTGGATTGATAGGTCCTGTAGACTCGAACTGAATTGCACGACTCCTTTTCAGACCTGCTAATGGTGGCAAAAATTTATCACCTTCCCTGATATTTATTCTGTAATGTGGTTTAAATACTTTATTTAACTCACTATATTCTGATAAACTAATTGTTAAAGCGGATGGTCTTTTCTTGAGTCTCTTTTGTTTTTTCTGTGGCACTACTACAGTTTGAGATTTTACTTTAGTATCTAAATCCCAAAATAATATACTGCCATCCATACTCACTGTGGCAAATTGTTTGGTTTTTTTCAATGGATATTGGTCTATGATTCCCATTTTACCATTTGATGTAATTTCAAAATTTTCATAGAACCACGTTATTTGTATTACAGAATCTTTGTGACTATGATTTAAATCTGAAATTACACATGGATATACTTTTGCTGCGCTGTAAGTAATTTTCTGCCAATTCATCATGCCATAAATTGTTAATCTATTTCTTTCTTGTGCACCAGTCAACACTTCGACATGTTCCACCTCTTCCAATTTTCCAGTTATATCCCAAATGCATATCTGTCCATTAGAACAACCACCAATTAGTATATTTTTTAGGTAGGGACAAAAACTAAGGTATGTAATTTCTCTAGGTGCTTCTAGGTATAATTTTGGATGAAGTCCATCATCATAACCCCAAATTAAAACTGGAACACATCCATATGATGTTTCAATGTCTTCTACTTCATTTTGTGCTTTAACTAAAATATTTGATACTAAATCTGAGTAACAACAAGCTATTATACCTGAATAATAATTATTCCATGTGCAATCAATACAAGGTTTATTTAAACTGGACTGAATGTCACAAAAGGATATAAAAACATTTGCTACTTCACCTGTATCTAAAAAACACTTTTTCTCACCAGTGCCTAAAGCTGCATAATCATCTTCATAAAGATTTATGTTTTGGTTCACTTGAATTTTATCATCCAGATCTTCCATTCGTGAGTTCATAAAGGATATTATATTTTTCTTAGCTTGCAATGGTAAAACTTTTTCTTGATACTCATATTCATATTGAGTCCATACATTGCTTGGATAGGTTGGATTGGTTTGGGCATGAGATTCTTTTCTATCTGGAGATGCTTGTATTGCTGCATCTACTCTTCTTTTTTGTATAACAGTAACAGGGTAACGTTCATCTGGTAATAATTCAACATACCCATCAGTTGCGTCTTCAACGTTTCGCATTTTGAAAATAATTTTTGTATCAACTACTGGAAATTTTGTTTGCATTTCTACTTCGTATAAAGGTCTGAAATTTTGTATTAGATTTTCGTTTATTTCTGTCTCACTTCCTAAAGAATTCCATAAACCAACTGGACGTAGTACTGATTTTTTTAATCTACGTTGTACTTCTTCTTGTTGTTCTTTTATTAATACTAAAACTCTTTCTTTTGCTTCTAATGTGTGAACTACAAAAAATTTATCTGCTCTGTCTACACTTTCTTCTGGAATGAAACCAATCATTATTTCTGGTTCTGGATATTCCATAATTTCATTTCTTACTGGTAGAAAATCAGAGCTGTCATCATGAAGTTCTAGGTTATCCATAATTTTCTCTTTACTTACGTACTCCCAAGGTTTTTCTGCTGTCACATCATCACCCACTATACACCCAATGATTCTTTGTGTTATTGCACTTATAACAATTCTTCTAACACCCGGTATATCGAAAGGATTTAATGGCACATCTGTCACTGATATTTTCTTTTTAAATTTTTTTGTTTTCCTTCTCCTTTCTACGTTTGTACTAGAAGATGGATGAAATTGACTCATTCGTGGTAATTTATTACTTGTAATTTGGTTTTTATCACTTTGCAAATGTTCCATATTTAATGACAAGTGTAAAAAAAAAAATACCGTCAAATGTTAACACTGACTTCCATAAATAGTTTTTTGAGTAGCTAAGTAACTGCTCGAAGCACCGTGGAATATTAACTAACGGCAAAGTTAGAATGTAGAGCTGAAGGGTGATACGAACTGGTACAAGTTGGAAACAAAGTGCCGGTTTCGTGGAACTGTTTTATTGACTTTAATTTATTACTTTGAAAATATAAAATTAATATTTGTAGTTAAATATTTGCTATAATTTTATAAAAATATGTTTTTGTAGCCTTAATTTAATTACCAGATAAATTAGTAATGCCTAATACGGCAATTATAAAGGAAATTAAAGAAATTTTAAAGTTATTGATGTAAATCCTCTCATGTCATGGAAGACCTGTATTACATGATCATAGACTATTATCAGTGTTGTAATAGATACATTTGAACATATATCTAGATACAGATACAGATACTTGAGGAAAAATGTATCTAGATGCAGATACAGATACAAATTTTAAAAAGTATCTAGATACAGATACATTTTTTTTTACAATGTATCTAGATACTTCAAGATACTTTTAAGATACTTTCGGAAAAATGAAAACACCACAAAAAAAAAGAAATAACTAGAGCAAGGAATATAGTTGTTCACAATAAAAAATAAGTTATGCACTATTATTACTCTTAAAATAAACACAAATAGCCTTTGAAGCTGTATGTCAGAAATATTAACTAACTATATACCTATGTAATCTTTAAAAAAATTACTTTTTTATTCCAATTTCAGCGGATATCTCGAACATTTTTTGTTCGCTAATAAATTACTGATTATTAAATGAGTATTTAGGATGAGAAAAATAAAACAACAATTTTATTTATTATATTTTTCTTTATTTAATTCACATTTATAAAATTAATTCTTATTCTTAGATTAGATAATTACTTAATGGTTGTTTTACTTAACCGTTGTTAATAAAATTATTTAATTTTTTTTTTATTTGTTATTAAACTTAAAATTCAAATATCTGAATGATGCTAAATGTATTACCAACTTGAAAAATCGTAAGGACATATTTTGTAAAAAGACCTTGAAAAAGACAAAATAGGAAAGTATCTGAAAAAAGTACCTGAAATACAAATACTTAGATACTGATTTAAATATCTAGATACAGATACAGATACATATTTTAAAATGTACCTAGATACATTACAACACTGACTATTATAGATCATGTAACAGGGGCGCACACAGATTTTTGGCTTGGGGGGTCCAATTATACATAATTTTTACACATGGCAAAATTTCAATTTCAAGTGAAGAGCAAAAAAAAAGGTCCTCACTTCTAAATTTTAAGTAAAGAGCAAAAACAAAAAAAAGGTCATCATTTCTCACAGTACGGTGGGGGGGGGTCCGGACCCCTTGGTCCCCCCCTTGTGTGCGCCCCTGTCATACAATACAGGTCATGCCATACGAATGTTATTTTTATGTAAAATAAAGGCTCAAATAATAAATAAATAAATGCTTTAACAAGCTACGAATTTTAAATAATAGATAATAACAAGTTTATACTGATAAAAGTAAATTGTTTAACTGTTAATTGTTTTTGTTGTTATTTAAACATCAAAATTACACTAAAATTATCTAATTCATTGTTTTATTGTCTATTTTTTTAAATTTGTAGCCTACATAATGCTTTTATTTATTTATTATTTGAGCCATTTGCATTAAAATGACATTTGTGTGATATGGTTGTATACGTTATTTATGTGCTTATCATATTGTGTAAAAATTAAAGAATTTTTTTAAATTAAGCTATGGTCTATTTCAAAGTAGAAAAAAGTAGATAGCGCTGCGAACCGAGCACGATTTACACTGATCAAATACAGTATAGCGGGAAATTTAAAATAAGTTACAACTAGGGCATGGGCGTAGCAACCGTAAAAGGTAAGAAGTAAAGTAAGGTAAAAGTAAGGGAAATTTGAAAAAGTTAAAAAAATATTAATTTTAAAAATTATGTACTATATATAAAAAGAGAAATTTGGCTAAACGAATTTAAACAAAGCAATAAAACAAACAATATATCTTCAGAGCAGAAGTTTCTTATTTAAACAATTATTGCAAATAAAAATTAAAAATACATGTATATATGAAGGTCTAAAAATTATATCAATAACTTCTTCTTTGGGCACAATCAGCTGGGTTGTCTTTTGGCCTCACATTAGTCCTCTCTATTGATATGTTAATTGTCAAGTGTCAAAAAATATTATGTGTCAGATAACCTAAAAAATATATAACTGCGTAAAAACAAATTACATGGAGAATTTTTTCCATAAAATCTACGCCAAGAATATAAATAAAAGTCTAAATATGTAAATAATAACAAAATATATGAGAAAAATTAAATAATATAAATAATATATATTTCCAATGTACGACACTGAACATCTGTCAACTTGGACTAAAAACAATATTTTTACAGTGTAATAGGGATGACGATCTAAACCAATCCGAAGCAAGGACAAACAGCTCCTATCTTCTTACACACATTTTTCTACTTTGAAATAGACCATAGAAATAACTTGGCCTAATTTTTTCTAACAGAAATATTATTTATCATCACCATGGAAACGAAACATATAAGTGCAGAGCCGCAGTAAGGGGGGGGGGGGGGCACTAAGGAAAAGGGCGCTGATGGGCTTGCTAAGGGGCGCCGTTGCGGAGATGAGGACCTTTTTTTTACTCGTTACTTGAATTTTGAGAGGTAAGAGGTAAGAAGCCTTGTTTTTATTTACCAATGGCGCCAAAACACGGCTTTGCCCCTAGCGCAAGTTTTCCTTACTGCGATTTTAATTTTTTTCGATTTATCAAAAAATATATTAAATAAAAGTTGTTAGTTATTGCTTTTATACCAAGTTTGTGAAATACATTTTTTCGAAATATTTGTTTATGTAAAAAGAGTTGTTAAATATTCGCAAAAATCTTAAAATCGACACGAGTAAGCTTCCATTTATAGTCAACCGATTTTTACCAAAAGTTGATCAACTCGTGCCATTAATGTCAAAAGCTTAAATATGTATTTTCATAAAAAACCTTTTAGCCGAATTTGCTTTGCACGTGTACACAGACAGACGGACGGATGGACAGACAGACAGATAGATAGGCAGACAGACAGACAGACAGATAGATAGACAGACAGACAGACAGACCGACCGATAGACAGACATCATGCTAAAAATAGTCAAAACGTTATGTAGGGACCTCAATTCGTGGAGATCCATCGAAATCTCGAAATGTCAAAATTGGTATGATCACAATACCTCCCTTATATATGTTGGCGGTCGGTAAAAAAGAATTGGCTAATAAGTTATTGAAATAAACATGCAAATAATACACTTATGCTATTTATACGACATAAATTCAGCATAACGGGAAATTTGAAAAAGTTAAAAAAAAAATTTAAATTTATTTATTATACTTCAAAAGAGAGATTTGGCTAAAACAGTTCAATAATACAAACAATATACAGGCTATTCCAAACGATTAGGCGGAACTAACTGGAATTTTTATTTTTGTAAGAAGACATTAGCTATTTTTTTATATATTGAAGTTGGCTTTTCCTGAACAAAATGATCGAAAGCTTCAATCAATCTCTAAAAATTACTAGATTTGAAAATCTAGTTACGCCTAATCGTTTGGAATAGACTTTATCTTCAGAGCTAAAGTTTCTTATTTAAATATTTATTGTAAATAAAAATTAAAAATATATGTATATATGAATGTCCTTTCTCGTGACAACCTAAAAGAACGAAATTCCCATTTAGTTCCGCCTAAACGTTTGGAATAGCCTGTATAAGTTTTACAGGCGTAAATTATTTTACAAAAAAATATTCATATCAGTTTTTAAAATTTTTGTGAATTGGATAATTTAACCGTGGACTAGAAGCAGTCCATGGACCGTCGGTTGAGAAACACTGGTATAGAGGTTGTTCTCAAACTAACTGTTTTATTAAGTTGCGCTATTCTGTTTTATTGTGTTTTCCCTGATTCCTTCCTTGTCAATCCTTTCTTATCAATGATTTTTGACACTGTTTAAATCCATGTATTGAGATCCTCTTGATCTACTTCCTGGATAGCCCTACATTTTTTTGGATCTTAAGATCCTTCCATCATTCTTGTAATATCCATACCATCTTAATTTCTAACTTTTTATTTTTATTCCGATTGGATTTCTTTGTATCTCTTCCCGTATTGTTTTACTTATTATTCTGTGCATTTTCGTCCCCTCTTATTAGAAATTTTATTTCTTCAGTTTTATTTAATTTAATTTAATTTAATTTATTTCTTAATTTATAAATTGTACTTTAATAATATTTCTGCTATAATAACAATGAAAATAATAGCCGAGTATTTTTATTTTCACCTTTTTTAATAAAAATAATAACTTAAACAATCTAAAAGATGGTTTTATAATTTTTTTGAAGTGTAATTTTCAAAGTTATTAAATTCTGGACTTACCATTTCACACTCAGCCATGTCACAAATCACTTCACTATCACTGTCACGAAATTCTTAGTATATATAATTTCGCGTGACGCCTGGCATCGCGGTTCGACGCCGAATGACAATTGCTCAGATGAGCGTCCGCGTCGAGAGAACCGGCGCCGACCTAAAGCGCACAGGTTACTCCAGAGAACCAAGATCTCATCTCCTGACCTCAGGACAAAGAATAAAGAATTGTTATAAAGTCATAAAGCAATCAGAAGTATCAAATTTTCGACAAAAAAAAAAAGTTTTATGATATAGAGAAGTTTAAAAATGTAGATTAGTTTGCCTAGAGTCATTGCAGGTTACTATTGTCATAAATTATATTCTGTTAAATTAGAAAATGTCTTTCCACAGGTAAATTATTACCGCTTTTAATTTTTAAGAAAATGTTTTAAAAGAATAATTTATTTTTGTAATTTATCTTTAAAAACATGAAAAATATTTTACTGCAAATAAAAGCGTTCGCAAAAAAAAATTAGCCATGCTTTAATTATGCTTTTTATAATTAAAAAAGTATAGCTAGGTGGTAACACGTTTGCCTACGGACCAGAAAGATACTGGTACAAATCTCAGGTTCCATTTCGAAATGTTCATCATTCTATACTGTGCCATCAGCTAGGGAGACGACTCAGCCTCTGTTTAATTCTTAACACGTAGACAGCAGTGGAGCAGTGTTAGTGGAGCACACTTTGAAAAGAAAATTCCCACAGCAAGGTACAAAATTTCCCAAAAACGGACAAAAATTCCCACAATGTAAAATTATACAATTTTAACAAAATATCAAAAAAAATTGTCACAACTACTTTGATAATGAAGAGGCAAAAAAAATTACGGTAACGAAAAAAATTAGTACAAAACTTTCTTTTCTGGTATAAATTGTATGTCTTGTGAAAGTCAAGGTGTTGGTGTGTCACACGAAATTTTGTGCAGTTAATATCTTTATCGCCCATCCTGTTTCTCTTCTTTGTTTTGACGTTTATCAATGAAAATATTACAACTAAATATAAAGAAACAGGGGAATTCCCATAATATTTCATAAACAGTATTGCCATAAGAAAACACCTACACAGGGCTCTATTACAAGTTCAAAAGTTATACGACACAGAAATTTCATGTATTTTTTCCCTGTATATGCTGTTATCATTATTTTTATTATAGTTTAAGGTAATGGGATTCGGACCAGTCAGAAAATAAAAACAAATTTATTAACTTCGCTAACGTTTCGATTTAATTTAAATCTTCATCAGAGCTTAGTTAATAGTCACGACATAAAATAACAATTTTAAAATTAATAGAGAAAACATCAACTCAGAGATAAGCATATGCTTATCTCTGAGTTCAATAACCGGACAATATGATGTGTTCTCTATTAATTTTAAAATTGTTATTTTATATCGTGACTATTAACTAAGCTCTGATGAAGATTTAAATTAAATCGAAACGTTAGCGAAATTAATAAATGTGGTTTTATTTTCTGACTGGTCCGAATCCCTTTACCTTCAACTATAAGTACTAACTTACGGACGTAACTCATCTAATCAAGATTATTTTTATTAATATCAGAGAAAATTCTGAAATTTCACACGATTTTTAAATTTTTTACTTTTTTTTCCCACAACACAAGAAATAGTGCCTACTTTTCCCTCGTTATGGGAAATTTTCCACGAGTTGGCAACACTGCAGTGAAGGCGTTAGCAAGGGAACCTGGAGGGGAGGGGGGATTTTTCAGCTATCACTTTATGTAGCTACTGTATTTTAAACCAGATGTGTTAAGTTTATAGCGATGTTTATTGCCCTTATAAATCGGAAATCTGGGATTTGGGCAATATTTTTAATATTTTTATATAATATGGTTGTAAGAATGTACAGACTAAGCCTATTAGTTTCAAATAGACTGTCCTACAAATTGATGAAAAAATACACTTTATGATAATATATTATAAGCCGAGTTCTCGCGAAGTTCAACATGACATCGATCCAGATCCGGATCACTCCGGTCACTGCTCACAATCGTCCGATCAATCGTATCCTTAAAACTTGAAACTATGCAGTGAGCCGTCAGCCGACTCATTTCAATTTTATGAACCGTGTCACTTCGGTCAGTGTACTGAGCCGGTTCGTTCATGAACGACCCATCTCTAGTTGGGACCCTTCTTTTATTTTTGGTCATCACTTGTATTTTAAAGGTGAGGACCTTTTTTTAGATCATCACTTATATTTTCATGTACAGTCTGTTTCAAACGGTTAGGCGGAACTAAATGGGAATTTCGTTCTTTTAGGTTGTCACGAGAAGGGATCTTGCTTGGGTTAATTCATTTTTCATGTTGGAATGTCACAATTTAAAATTCCAACAATGAAACCATGGAAACGAATGACTTGTCAAAATTAAATTATTATTTTTTATATATTTTAATGACATAAAAATTAATAAATGGGAAATTTGTATTAAGAATGACACAAAAAATCAAAATATAAAGAAAATGACAATGTAAAATGATATTAACCTTAACCTAAAATTGTTTATTGTAAGTATGATTTACAAAGCTTAAACAAAACGGTCGAAAAGTACGATTTAAACGATGAAAGTAACTAGATTGCAAAATCTAGTTCCGCCTAACCGTTTGGAACAGACTGTATATTATATACTTTCGAGTAAATTATTTACACTTCTAAATTTTAGTGTAATTATTAGATAAATTTAGTATAAAGTTTACACTCACATACTGGTTAAATTATTGTGTTAGAAAATAAATAGTATAAGCAGTTCATTTTTGTAAGAACAAACTATGAGGGAATTTTGTTTTCAAGTTGTATGTCATGTTGGTATTAAAAAATGTCACTTTTTTAAAATGTCGATCCATTTGACATATGTCATAATGAAAAATGATATAAGCCGTTCACTTTTGTAAGAACACACTAGATCTGGTTATTTTGGTTAATTTTATGGTGTGTTACTGACTTTAAATGTCAATATAAATATTCCTTACAATGTAAAACCGACTTTAGGTTGATAAGATTATGATCATTATAATTAAGATATAATTTTTCATTATGACATATGTCAAATGGATCGACATTTTAAAAAAGTGACATTTTTTAATACCAACATGACATACAACTTCAAAGGTGTAAACTATTGAAAACAAAATTCCCTCTTAGTTTGTTCTTACAAAAGTGAACAGCTTATATCTTAATTATAATGATCATAACCTTATCAACCCAAAGTCGGTTTTACAGCGTAAGGAATATTTTTAATTGTCATTTAAAGTCAGTAACACACCATAAAAGTAACCAAAATAACCAGATTTAGTTTGTTCTTACAAAAGTGAACAGCTTATATTAATTTTAACACAAATTTCATAAAAATAACATTCACACGGTGATTTGATTAAAAATAATGAACTTTTTAAATGATAATATTAACCAAACTGAGAATGAACAGTTATGAATTTTTTGCTGTGTATAGTCAACTAATTTTAGAGCTGTTAACGCAGCTTTAGATACGGTGTTAATATAAATTTTAACGTGACGTAAATTTTAACACACTCCTTAGATATTTAATAAAAAAAATCTTATTTATTTGATGCAGTCCGAACATCAAATAATGCAGTCTTCTCTGTGTTTGTATCGTCTTTAATTTCGTTCCATTTAGACAGTACAAAGTCCTATTTATCCTGTGTAGTCTCTGTTGTTTTGTGATGTTCTACCACCATGAAATGAAGCCAAAGGGCTTGGGAATTGACACATCTATCACAGATATAAACTGTAATATTGGCTCAGGGATATTTTTGATGTGGGATTTGTAAGCCCTTTATCAAATCCTATGAGATTAATAAGTTTATAATCACAGTTTTGTACAACCTTTTTGGGATTTTAAAAGTTATTATCAGCAAAAAAGTCCACTACAGTATAAGGAAGGTTGATATTATCGGCATGGTTCCTACATCGTACTTATAACGGGTGTTTTTTTTAGAGGTATAGAACTTTAAATTGCAATAAAACAACGATGGATTATTCGATTGACATGAATTTTTTTTTTATTCGAAAGATAATCTTGTGGCATTACATTAAATCATACCAACAAGACGGCGCAACATGTCACACAGCTCGTGCCACAATCGATTTATTGAAAGACACGTTTGGTGACCGCCTAATTTCACGTTTTGGACCTGTGAATTGGCCTCCAAGATCTTGTGATTTAACACCGCTGGACTACTTTCTGTGGGGCTATGTAAAGTCATTGGTCTATGCGGATAAGCCACAAACGCTTGACCATTTGGAAGACAACATTCGCCGTGTTATTGCCGATATACGGCCACAAATGTTGGAAAAAGTCATCGAAAATTGGACGTCCAGATTGGACTACATCCGAGCCAGCCGTGGCGGTCATATGCCAGAAATCATATTTAAAATGTAATGCCACAAGATTATCTTTCGAATAAAAAAAAATTCATGTCAATCGAATAATCCATCGTTGTTTTATTGCAATTTAAAGTTCTATACCTCTAAAAAAAACACCCATTATTTTCCTAGAAACTATGTATTAGTTCCACCATTTACTAATAAAATTTAAAGGACTCATAGTAACCTAGGACAGTGCTTCTCAATAGGTGGTCCACGGACCACCAGTGGTCCCCAGAAAAATGTTAGTGGTCAGCGAAAATGTGTTTTTTGCAGTTTTTTAAAAAAAAATTATGCATATTTTTTAATTAAATAATTTATATTTTGTTTATTTTCTGTGTTTTACTACAAATAAAATAATTTAGTAGCACATTAAATATATTGTTTTTCTTGCAAAAAATTAACCAACAATTATTATTAGGGGTCCGCGTTAGAAAATTATATATTATACTGGTCCGCGGTGCGTTTTTGGTTGATAAACACTAACCTAGGACACTACTGTACTTGTTTAGTTAATACGAGGGCTACATTTTAAGGTTACAAAAACTAAGAAAGAAATATTTTTTTGGAACAAACTGTTTTATTGCTTTTCAAAATATTCACCTTTAAGATTTATACACTTTTGCATGCGTTTTGAGAATTGGTTTGAATTCTCAAAACATTTTTTCCACTCTGAAGTTGGTATCTCAAAGACATGGTTTTCGAAGACTTCAACAGTTTTTGAGGTGATTAAAATCCTGTCCACGCATTTTTTGTTTGATTGTGGAACAAAAAAAAGTCGTTAGGGGATAAATCAGGTGAATACGGTCAATGATACATTAATTCAATGTTTTTCTCCTTCAAATAATCAATTGTTTAACGGGTTGTGTGGGAGCTTGCATTGTCATGATGAAGAATGATGCGACGTTTTTGGTTGTTTTTCCTGATTTTGTCGATGACTTCTGGCAAATAAATTGTTGTATACCATTCAGCATGAAATGTTCTCCGATCCTTTAAGGAATGGTTACAACATGTCCAGTACAACTAAAGAAACAAGCGATCTTTTTCTTGGAAGTGCTTCGTGAACAAACAACTTTTGTGGGTTTCGGTTCATCTTGGAAGACTCAAACAGTGGATTGTTGCTTAGTTTCCGGTGCATATGAATAAATCCAAGTTTCGTCCCTGTAACGGATTTTGCAGTGCCCAGGTTGCAGAGCCGTAGTAAGGGGGCGGCGGAGGGGGCGACGGCCCTGGGCGCACTAAGGAAAAGGGCGCTGACGGGCTTGACTAAGGGGCGCTATTTCGAAGGCGAGGACCTTTATTTTGCTTGTCAGTTGGATTTTGGGTTAGGACCTTTTTTTTGCTCATCACTTGAATTTTGAGAGGCGAAAACCTTGTTTTTATTTACCAAGGGCGCCAAAACATGGCTCTGCCCCTAGCGCAAGTTTTCCTTACTGCGGCTCTGCTAGGTTGAATTTTTTTAGCATTCCCTTACTCCAATCAACACGAAACTTTTTTTAAGCTTCTGTCAAAATATATGGAATCCATCGGGAACAGATCTTTTTCACAGCTAAATATTCATGTAAAATCGAATGTATTGCAGTCTGCGATATGCTAAAGGATGCCTCTATCTCACGGTCACATGTCGATCTTCTTCAATCATTTTGCGCACAGTATCGATGTTTTTTTTAATCACAACCGATTTTGGTCGACCTTCACGAGATTCATCACTGACGGAAGCACGACCACGACGAAATTCTGCAAACCAATTGTAAACAGTCTTTTCTGATGGTGCTTCATTACCAAAAGTACAACCAAACGAATTTATGCATTGTTGTTGAGTTAGGCCTTTACTAAAATCGTAAAAAATCATCCAACGAAAACTTTTACGAGTAATATCCATTTTTTCACAAACTTATTTTTTTTTAACGCTCAATGTCAACAAATTACTCTGTCAATTTATAAGCCGCCACTGATTTCACAGTAACAAATTTTACGAATATAGTAATGACACATTTCTATATTGCTATCTAGTGGTCGTTTGTAAAAACATAAAAGGTATTCTTCGTGTAAGCATCATAGTATTTAGCATTTGATTTAGCCAGACAATATATCCCTTGTATTACTTTTCTTTGAAATTTTTTTTTATTGGATATTAATTTCATGTTCTTGTTCTAGAATTTGACCCGTCGTACATCCTAAAATATATTTTCCGTAAAATAATAGCAATAGAATAATAACTTTTCGAGATAATATTTTGAGTAGCAGCAACCTTACTCATAATACTTTTATAATAATCATTAATAAATCAAAGGATTTAATAAAAATTTCAGTTGTTAGAAATGTCAGTAAAATTCCAACCCAAACTTTTTGATCTCCATTTTTACTTTAATTATTTACATATTTTATTAATTATTTATTATATTAAATTTTAATTAGCATAACATGTTATTTAGATACCTTTTGAATAATACAAACCTTGATAATAGCTTATTTTCCTGAATAACAATTTCTAAACCATATATTTTGAATATAAACTAAAAATGTATTTCCATTATCAAAATTTTCTGTTGAGTTATTTTTGACAGTTCCAAACAAGGTTTCTGATTTAAGTTTGATTGTCAGAAGCAGGGAAACGAAACAATGAACAACAGGAAGTGTGCAAACAATGATAAATTAGGAGAATGAGAATGGAATGGAGAGAAAAGCCTACCTGAGGAGTCTGCAAATTTTCTTAATGAGCAACAGAAAATACGTTTCAACTAGAGAGCACTTTACAAGTGCTATATCTACGCTTAAAATATTTATATTTTCACAATTAATTATTTAAAATAAATAATCAAACATTTAAATATTGAATTTTTATTAAATGAGAACAATATACACCGTGCGTAAATTAAGTAACTGGAATGATTTAAATTTTTTTTTTATTCGTATAGAATTACAATTCAATATTGTCTCCCTCAAAATAACTTCCTTGGGAAGCCACACAGCGCTGGAGATGATTCTTCCAATCCTCATAGCAGTGCTGGCACTCGGATACTGGAATAGTTTTCAGCTGGTTGGTTACGGACGTTTGAATGTTTTCGAGTGTCCCAAAATGTGGTACTATGAGGTGATTTTTCAATCTTGGGAAGAGGAAAAAGTCACAAGGACTCAAGTCAAGCGAATAGGGAGGCTGAGGAGCCACAGGAATGTTTTTACTAGCCAGAAACTCTAGAAAACTAGCGTTTTTTTGAACCATTTTTGTCAAATTCAACCCTTCTCTGATCATTCTGACTGTCAACCGACGATCTGAACGCACAAGATCCCGGATTCTACATTTTTATCTGGTCTTGAAGATGAAGGCCTTCCGCTGCGTGATTCATCTTCAATCAACTCTCTTCCTTCTGAAAATGCCTTAAACCACCAAAAAAGCTGGTTCCTTGACAAAACAGTGTCCCCGTAGACTTTTTTTTTTTTCTTTAACTCGCCTAATTCGTTGTTTGGAAAATTCAGATTCTATATTCATTTTCAAAGCGATCCACAAAAATTTTTTCAAACCCTGTATCCCGTAGACCTTGTAAAGTGCCACGCAGACCCAGAGCCGCAGTAAGGAAAACTTGCGCTAGGGGCAGAGCCGTATTTTGGCGCCCCTGGCAAACAAAGGTTCTCACCTCTCAAAATTTAGGTGATGAGCAAAAAACAAGGTCCTCACCTCCAAACATCCTAGTGACGAGCAAAAAAAAAAAAGGTTCAAGCCCATCAGCGCCCTTTTCCTTAGTGCGCCCAGGGTCGTCGCCCCCTCCGCTCCCCCCCTTACTGCGGCTCTGCGCAAACCATCAATTAATTTTGTCGCATGGTCTATAGATATATATTTTTGTTGTAAGGCTTCATTTGTTCGGTTTATGCATTGTAATATCTTATTCCATACAGAAAGAGTGCAAATAAATTTGTAATTAATTTGAAATAATAAACTTTTTGCGTTTGATACTGCTTCACAGTTTGACAAATCAGTTCTCTTTTTACTTCTGGTAGTTGCAAACACAATGATTTTATAGCATTGTCCTTTGACGATCATCTAGTATCTGAAAACCCTTTGAGTGATAGTTTTAAACATTTCATTAGATTTTCCCACCGAGTTCTTGAAAAGAAGCTGAACAATCTTTGGATGGTGTCAAAAAAAGGAAACCATTTCTGGCGTTGTGGATGCCGCATGAACGCCAGCAAAGAAAATAACTGAGATGAAATTTGTTTTTGAGAGGCCTTTCTGGGCCCTTGGCAAGTGCCCCTGTTGCCCCTGCCTAGTTACGCCCCTGGATATGGAGATCACTGTCAAATTCGTATGCCGAAAAGCTGGTAGAAACTGTACCGAAAAGATGCCAAGTAATAATTGATAATAATGGAGACCAATTATTAGGTAGTAGCGTAATAATATTTACAGTACATTTTTAAATTATTTTTAGTTTTTCATTTTCACTCTTATAGTTCGCCAAAAATCAACAAGGATGTCTTATTATATAGACTGTATATATACTCCCGACTCCGACTCCGACTTCACATGTCACATGTCGTAAAATTCATCAAAATGTAAATCTGTCAATATCCTTCCTAAATAATTTCTCGATTGTATCCTATTTTTAGTATCCTTCCGATTGTCCTTTAAGCACAAATTCAATCCTATATGTTACCAATTTTCCACATCACTGATGCATAATCGTAAAACTGAGATTTTTCCCTCATCCCTGGTGCCATCTGCTGGTCAGTACAGGACAACACAACAAATTTAATTGGATCTGTAATTGAATTTTAATACAGAGGATACATACGATTCGTATTCGGAATACCAGCTTTGAAAACATTGGATTCATGAACCAATTCAAATTGAAATTCACATATTCTGTCACACGAAATTTTCAATTTGAACAAAATATCATTAGATACTGAATTTGTAATTTTATTAAATGCAGTTTTGAGACTAAAACAATATTGTGTTTGATTATAATCAGATTACTGAATAGCTAGCAAATATTTGTATACAATATACCTGGAGACAACTGATCAAGATGACACCTCTGAAATTAATCTAATATTTGGATATATCAGGTGAATATTTTTACCCAGAAACATAGGCAAAATAACAAATTTACTTTTGGCGATTTCTGCTCTCCTTATTTCTTCTCTATATACATATACAAGGTGTCTCAAAAGAAATTTTATATTTATTTAGCTTACTGCGTGAACGCAACGTATCCGAGGAGCGCGGGGGTTATGTCAATCGGTAGTCTGGCTCTTGGGAATTTAGTCGCTATGGAGCGTTTCTCGGGAGCAGACCGCACGTTATGCGTGCGAGAGTTTTACAAAAACGGTGATTCGGCGACTGTAGCGCGTAGAAAATTCTGCAGTATTCGAGGTTTTCGCCACTTAAATGATGCGCCAAGCATTCCTCTCATTCGACATTGGGTTAAAAAGTTTGAAGAGACTGGTACAACGCTGGATAAATCAAAATCCGGGCGACCTAGGTCATCAAGAACGGTAGAAAACGTGGAGAATGTTAATCAGTCTATTCGTGACAACCCGAACCTTTCAATTCGGAAGCGCGCAAGTGCTTTAAATGTGCATAGATCATCATTACATCGCATTATGCACAAGGACCTAAAGCTGCACCCCTACAAAATTCAATTGGTGCAAGAATTAAAGCCCCAATATGCCAGTCAGAGGCTTAATTTCGTAAATCAGGTGATTGAGCGATTTTCAACGTTTACCAACATTTTGTTTTCGGATGAAGCTCATTTTCATCTTAATGGCCACGTAAATAAGCAGAACTGCCGCTACTGGAGTGCAACGAATCCGAAACGCAAACATCAGAAACCCCTACATTCGCCTAAAGTGACCGTATGGGCTGCGATGTCGGCGCGAGGAATTATCGGCCCTTACTTTTTTGAAGACGAAAGGGGGCGTGCAGTTACAGTGAATTCAGAGCGTTATGTGGAGATGTTAGACAACTTCTTGGTACCTGAACTGCAAAACTTTCCTGGCTATAACCAAAGAACATGGTTCCAACAAGACGGAGCAACTTCACACACGTCCAATATGTCTCTGCCACGTGTTCGTGAAATTTTCTCAGGCAAATTGATCTCCCGGAGAGGTGACATAAATTGGCCTCCACGCAGTCCAGATTTAACCCCTATGGACTTTTTCCTATGGGGTTATCTTAAATCTAAAGTTTACGCCAGTAAACCGACTTCACTGGCGCATTTGAAAGAAAATATCCGTCACGAAATGGCAGCCATCCCTGAGTCCACCTGCCGAGACGTCATAAGTAATTTTACTGTTCGATTAAATGAGTGCCGAGAACGTGAGGGTCTACATTTAGACGATATTATTTTTAAGAAATAAATCCCCAAAAAGTGTATTTTAATAATTAATAAAAAAATTTTCTATATACGGCTTGCTTTTTTTTAATCGATCCACTAAATATAAAATTTCTTTTGAGACACCTTGTATAAAAGTCAACGTCTCTCTGTCTGTCGGTCTATATGTCGGTCTGTCTATTTGTCTGTCTGTCAGTCTCTATGTCTGTCCGTATGTGCGTCTTTCACTCGAGAACTGCCAATCCGATTTTATTAAAATCGGTTCATTATTTCCAAAATTATAACTATATTTGTGCGAGCGGGTAAAATGAATTCCATGTCTTAAGTTAATATTGAAAAGTAGCGCGCCTCAAACGGAGTTTGTACAGATACTTGTCGATCGACATTGTGATGACTAAGTCGAACCGATCTAGGCATATGTAGTAAACTTTCTAACATTTTATGTTTGGATATATATTAAAAAACAAAATTATTTCATAATATTTAATCAATATGATTTGTAATACAATTTCATCAATATAAATACAGTATACCATATATAGTACAATATCAGTCGTCTTAAAACATCTAATACTATTGGTAACTATTTCTATATCTAATCAGTCTACTGTCTTAAAACTAAAAAGCTGACAGGGTCGTAACAAGGGGATTAAAAAAAATGTGTAATCACATTTTTTTCTAGAAGTTTAAAGATGAATTTAATGGAGAATACTTGTCACCCCTTGTTACGGCTCTGTTCTATCAATATGTACAATATTCAGTCATAAAATCTAAAGTATTAAGAATTAATATAATATGTAAAACTACATATCACAAAAGCTAATAATCAGCAAAAATAGACTCTTAAATTGAGATCTTTACAAAGTCTTATATCATTAAAGAACGGACAAAATATGCAAAATCATAAAATACAAATCTTATTGTTTTAGTTAGTATTATAGACCAGGGGTCGGCCAAAAGAGGCACGTAGGAAGAATACGGCCCGCGGAACGATTTTCTACGGTCCACCAATAAGAAAATATGTTTAGAAAATGTTTACTTTTTTATCCCGTGTAACCAACATTAAATTGCCTCGCTGTTTTAAGCCTGGTTTATAATACATATGCTATGGATACATAAGCATAAAAATTACATTAATCTCTTTGTTCTGTTTATTACAAACAGATGTTTCAAAGGAACAATCAAATCTATTGTTCCATACGTATGCGTTATGTTATAGAGTTATTATGAACCAGGCTTTAGGCTTCCTACCCACTAGGCCAGCGATGGTGAACATTTTTCCCCAGACGGGTCAAAATTAAATTTGAAATTTTGTTGTATCAAATCGCGGGTCAAATATATAATTGGTATGATCGGACAAGCTTGTACTATATCGCTCAACAGTAGTATAGCAACGACAAAGCACGAACGTGTCCGATTCCCTCCCAAACATGCTTCACCGACTGCCGCTGATAATGATTAAATAAAAATCTGCCTCTTTAGGGTGTAAGTATTTGTGTGGAACCCCTGCTAATCTCGTTAACTCTACCTGAGCTAGCGGCCTTGCATTTACCATTCCCACGCTTGAGACGTGGGAATATCTAACACGTCTCAAGGCGGACATGCGCGTTAAATCTGTTCATGAACTTATTCCTCAATTGTTGGTACCTTGTTAGAAACTTCATCTACGAATAAAGCAATTGTTTTAATTCTTGTCAGATTAAAATTAATTCCAAGAATTACTATTAGTTTTAATTTGCTGGTTGTAATCTGGTTTATGTTTATATAACTTTAATCTTTGCATACTCTTTAATCGAGATGTGTATAAAATCTTTTTTTTTTATTCTTGCAATATCTTTATTTAATGATTTTATCGTCTTTGGTTAATGGATTTTTCTCTTAGCAGCAATTTCCAACACATTGAGTGTTTTAAGAAACCAGAATACTCCAGATAACATGAAGAATACTTCTAAAACTAATAACGAGGTGTCGTTAAAATCAAGTAGAGATGTTCGTTGTATAAAAGTAACAAGTAGCATGCATCGTGCCAGCTCGAAAACGCAAGCGTTCGGGTTGTTATCGAAGAACATGCCAAAGATTGTGAGGGACGTTATTATGTATATGACACAAAAAGATACAGCCAATGGACTCATTCCCTGAAAAAGAAAAATATGAATTAGTAAGAGGATAATGCATTCACAATGTCATAATTATAAATTAAAATGAGTACTTAGAATTAACGTAAATGTTTGTTATACGTTAAAGTTCACAACCTTCTAAATTAATACTTATACTTATAAATTAAAATTAGGAGATTGCAAACTCCAAACTTTTGTGCTGCATTCACAACGTCATAATTATAAATTAATATTATTACTTAGAATTAAGGTAAATGTTTGTTATACGTAAATATACGTTAGCGTTCACAACCTTTTGAATTAATACTTGTATTTATAAATTAAAATTAGGAGTATGGAGTCTGCAAAATTCAAAAATAAAAAAAATAACGATTAAACAGACGAATGAACTGTGATTTTGTGCTTGTTTATTTTCCAGGTTGTTCATTTACATTGGTTTGTGCTCATTAATACGCCTACATTTATAGAGCATATTTGCTCACGTTTCTTCGTTAACCGTGTGTACATTAAGTAACCGGACTGATTTTTTATTCGAATAGAATTACAATTCAATATTGTCTCCCTCAAAATAACTTCCTTAGGAAGCCACACAGCGCTGGAGATGGTTTTTCCAATGCTCATAGCAGTGTTGGAACTCGGATACTGGAATAGATTTCAGCTGATCGGTTACAGACGTTTGAATGTTTTCGAGTGTCCCAAAATGACGTCCCTTGAGGTGATTTTTCAATCTTGGGAAGAGAAAAAAGTCACAAGGACTCAAGTCAGGCGAATAAGGAGGCTTAGGAGCCACAGGAATGTTTTTACTGGCCATAAACTCGTTTATTGAAATTGCTGTGTGACAAGGCGCATTGTCATCTCCAATTCATTAGTCAAAATCTGATGAACGGTAGTGTGAGTCAAATTCAACTCTTCCCAGATCGTTCTGACTGTCAACCGATGATCTGAACGCACAAGATCCCGGATTCTGTCGACATTTTCATCGGTTCTTGAAGATGAAGGCAACTCTCTTATTTCTGAAAAAGCCTATAACGACCAAAAAACCTGGGTCCTTGACAAAACACTGTCTCCGTAGGCCTGCTGAAGTTTTGCAAAAGTTTCCATTGCACTGTGCCCAAGTCTGAAGCAAAACCTGATAGCACACCGTTGCTCGAAATGAATGTCACTAATTTTTAGAACGCAGTAGAAAAAACTCAAGAGGAGGAGGCAGAGAGACTCAAAAGAAATGGGATTGGTGTGGAGAAGAAATTGAGCAAGTGAAAGAACATAGATACCTGGGATATGTTTTTAAAAGCAGTGGGGGCCCAGAAGCACATATCAGGACCTTAGTAAGGAAATCAATGCAAGCATTGCCGCAAGTATGGGGCATAGGTGAGAGGAAATTTAAAGGAGATATGATTAAGATTTGGAGAAGATAAGGATGCTCATATTCAACTCCATAATCAAGAGTATAATGATGTATGGAGCGGAAATATGGGGTTGGGAGGACCAAGAGAAATTAGAAGCGGTGCAAAATAAATATATTAAGTGGACATTGGGTCTAGACAAATGTACACCGCAGTACATAATATTAGAAGAAGTGAAAGTTGACAACATCAGGATAGAAGCTATAAAAAGAGCAATTAAATTTGAAGAGAGGATAATAAGACATCCAGAAAAAAATTGCTAAACCAATGCTGGGCAGAAATAGAAAGAAAATTGGAGCAAAGAAAGATTGAATCCAAATGGGAAGTAAAAAGAAGAAAAAGACTTGAATATAACGGCTACTCAACAAGGGAGATATCTATAAAAAGGTTGGGAGGACAAGATGTGACACTGGAAATAAGAGATAGAATGAGGGATATCCAAGGGCAAGAAAGAAGCGAGAGCCTAACAAATTCCAGATATAACGGCAAATATGTAAAGACTTGGACGACACAGATACCAGAGTACCTAAAAACAAAAATGAACGGAGATAAGAAGAAAATAATAGCGAGATTTAGGTGCGAAAATGAGGAAAGGGAAAATGAATACTGGAGAAAGGATGAACAAAGAATGTGCAGGTTGTGTGGAGAGGAAAGAGAAACCATAAAGCACATACTAAAGAATTGCGGGGAAAGAAATATAAAGAAGAGACAAGAAAAGACGTGCTGTGTGATACAGGCCAAGGATGGACATGGATGGAAGAGGTCTTGGAGAGAAGAAGGAATTTGAAGCGAAGATACCCTAGTTAGCAATAATTATGTGAAATATAAAGTTAATAATGCAAATATGTAGATTTAAACCGAAAGGTACATAAATAAAGTATTATCTATCTATCAGTAGAAAAAACTGTTTCACGAAAAACATCGTTACGGAGAACAAGATTACTCTAGTGAGTTCTCGTACTGAAGGCGTATCACATGTTGAACTGCCGCCCCTCCAAGTCCCGCGTCCCAAATATTACCAGAACAAACGCTTAAAAATATATGCCAGTCCGGTTACTTAATTTACACACCTCGTACATAAGAGACGTTTTTTTTAGTGTTTTTATATATTTGTATGTGAGTGTACATCCTTTTGAGAGATATTTTATCTTTCATTTCAAGTTTCATTTTGAATAAATGTTTAGATATTTCCCTGGAATACATATAAAGAAATAAAATATCTCGTATACATATATAAGAATATATGATTTGATAACCATATTTTATTTCCGTGTCTCTGTGGCCGGAATAGTAGAATTTATGTTTCACATTATTTTCCCCTATTATTCCCATCCTGTCCACGCTTGATACAAAACTTTTGTACACACTTTTATTTTTATAACCATTTATATAAAGTGACATCTTCCTCGAAAAAATAAAACTGAAACTTTTTATTCCAAATCAAATGAGATTGTGACCAAAAGATACAAACTTTATGACGGAAGAGAAAAATTTATGTTAAATTTGAATTTTCACACTTTTCAGGATTTCGTAGTAAATTTTTTCATTACTGATGATTAAAGCACGGAATTATAAGCAACAAAAAAGTACAAAAAATATTCTCATACATATGCAGTAAAAATAGTGTAAATATGCTGGCAATTATTCAAAATATGCAGACATTTGCAACTAAAATTATCGGTAAAAATCGTAAAAATTGATAAAAATTTATAATAAGAATAATAATACTATATTTATTTATGAAATATGTACAAGGTGTCTCAAAAGAAATTTTATATTTATTTAGCTTACTGCGTGAACGCAACGTATCCGAGGGGCGCGGGGGTTATGTCAATCGGTAGCCTGGCTCTTGGGAATGCAGTCGCTATGGAGCGTTTCTCGGGAGCAGACCGCGCGTTATGCGTGCGAGAGTTTTACAAAAACGGTGATTCGGCGACTGTAGCGCGTAGAAAATTCTGCAGTATTCGAGGTTTTCGCCACTTAAATGATGCGCCAAGCATTCCTCTCATTCGACATTGGGTTAAAAAGTTTGAAGAGACTGGTACAACGCTGGATAAATCAAAATCCGGGCGACCTAGGTCATCAAGAACGGTAGAAAACGTGGAGAATGTTAATCAGTCTGTTCGTGACGACCCGAACCTTTCAATTCGGAAGCGCGCAAGTGCTTTAAATGTGCATAGATCATCATTACATCGCATTATGCACAAAGACCTAAAGCTGCACCCCTACAAAATTCAATTGGTGCAAGAATTAAAGCCCCAAGATGCCAGTCAGAGGCTTAATTTCGTAAATCAGGTGATTGAGCGATTTTCAACGTTTACCAACATTTTGTTTTCGGATGAAGCTTATTTTCATCTTAATGGCCACGTAAATAAGCAGAACTGCCGCTACTGGAGTGCAACGAATCCGAAACGCAAACATCAGAAACCCCTACATTCGCCTAAAGTGACCGTATGGGCTGCGATGTCGGCGCGAGGAATTATCGGCCCTTACTTTTTTGAAGACGAAAGGGGGCGTGCAATTACAGTGAATTCAGAGCGTTATGTGGAAATGTTAGACAACTTCTTGGTACCTGAACTGCAAAACTTTCCTGGCTATAACCAAAGAACATGGTTCCAACAGGACGGAGCAACTTCACACACGTCCAATATGTCTCTGCCACGTGTTCGTGAAATTTTCTCAGGCAAATTGATCTCCCGGAGAGGTGACATAAATTGGCCTCCACGTAGTCCAGATTTAACCCCTATGGACTTTTTCCTATCGGGTTATCTTAAATCTAAAGTTTACTCCAATAAACCGACTTCACTGGCGCATTTGAAAGAAAATATCCGTCACGAAATGGCAGCCATCCCTGAGTCCACCTGCCGAGACGTCATAAGTAATTTTACTGTTCGATTAAATGAGTGCCGAGAACGCGAGGGTCTACATTTAGACGATATTATTTTTAAGAAATAAATCCCCAAAAAGTGTATTTTAATAATTAATAAAAATTTTTTCTATATACGGCTTACTTTTTTTTTAATCGATCCACTAAATATAAAATTTCTTTTGAGACACCTTGTACATCATGAAATGTATACAATCTCATCAGCCTACAAACTTTAATTAAAAACTTCAATAAATTAATTACAATTCTAACTATAATTTACAATATAAAATTATATGCTGATTTATTTGAAATTTTTTGTCACTTGTAATCTAAATGAAATTATAAATTAATAATTATTATAGTCAAAATGATTAAACAAAAAAGTCAATAAAACTTACAATTTTACTCCATGACCTACAGAAAACTTGGCCTTGGTCTAAAATAAGTTCTGAATAATCTTTTATCCGCGTTTGGAACAAACTATTAGTTTTAGGCTTTGAATAAAAAAACACAGGAAGGATGGTGTTGTCTAGAATCATAATTCTACTTTCCGACCAAAACCCCCACTCCTAAAAGCTACAATATGACACATAATAGCGTCCTATTGGCGTGTGTAAAGACACGTGTATTATTGAGAATAAACATTACCTATAGAGGCGATGTTGTCGCTTACAAAATGGCGATTGGAATAGGATATTTTTGACATTTGTCATTTGATACACAACAATTCACATTGCAGTTAATTTTCTGTTTTTAAAAATTTGCGATTTTAAAAACATTTTATTAAAGTTTTCTTCACTTTAACACATACAAACAATGCAATTAAATGAGCCACATCCAACAAAATCCTATTCCGTAAGGTCCAAAATATTCCGCTAGGCGTCACTTCAGTTATTGTCAGTTATTGTCAAGATAAAAGAAAAACGTGTTTTAATAAGGCCTGGTCTTTTCACCTTCAGGTAAACCTCTGAAGTAAAAATCTGACAGATAAGGTTATTCGGAACTTCATCTGCTGAATAAATTTCAATACCAATCAGTGAATTCAATACGTCAGTCTCATTATCCGTTAGTTAACTATCCGATAGATAAATTTGTATTGAAAGACAGATGACATTTGTTCAGTACAGAAAGAATTACATAACCTTAACTGTCAGATAGTTACCTAGAGGTTTACCTAAATGTGGAAAGACTGGGCCTAAATGTTATAATAAATTTACTTACCAAATGTCTTGAAACAAGTTCTTGAAAACCAATCAGAACCACCAAAAAATGAATTAAAAGGTAAGTGTTACACCAAAAGGGTAGTTTCACATCGTATTTGGGTCTGGGAACAACCTGGAAAAAAAAAAGTTGTTGTCAAACGAAGACTGACCGATTTACATAATTTACACACTTTGATGTTTGAAAAAGTACGGAATAGCTTTGTATCTTGCTAGTGAAAGAGAATTTTAAATTGCTAAATTTACAAAACGATTTTTTAAGCAAAGATTCACTCAAAGGCTATTGAGACTAGTAAAATGAATATTATCTAAAATTTGGTAAAACTAAAATTTTAGTTGATTTTTACCTTTATTTTATCCTCTTCAGCTCCTAATCTAGGTCTTCCTGGTAACCAACTCGGACCCCAAAAGATAGCTCGAAGTTTATCACCCCAAGAAGTCATAGATTTGCTTTTCTCAAATGCGTAGGAAGAATAAAATGTCTGTAACAAAAATTAGCCTTTAAATAAATTAATTAATACAATAACAATATAAAGATTGGAATTTTAATAATGACAACTGTATATTTTTTACTATTATTATTCCGGTTCACATTAAGATGCATTACTCAGATTTTTTGATTAACCCCTCTAGGAAATAGGGTGGGCTATAAAAGTATTTGAGAAAATCACAAAAAAACAATTTTTTTTAGAAAGAGGTTTTACTTTTTATATATATATATATATATATACAAATAAGCCATGGAATAGAACCAACAACAATAAAAAAAATTGTTTATTTTTGTAATTTTATACAGTTGTTTATTTAAATGATTATGTCCATTTTTGCTGCTATTTAAAATAAAATAAAATGATAAGTACGGCTATTACGATATATATATATATATATATATATATATATATATATTTAGTCACGATATAAAACCCTAAAAATCAGTATAATAATACAAAATTACAAAAAATACGTTCCTTATGCCTGATATCTTCTAAAAACCATCTAATAAATTTTTAACTTATCCTATTTGTAACTATAATTTAATTTGTTAAAGTTTAAAAGCAATGTGAAAGAAATTCTAGTTGCATTTGCTAAATTGCGTTAGTGAATTATGGCCACATAAGTTAACAGTAGAAATGTAATTACTAAATAAAAATCGTAATGCAACGTCTGGCGCACAATTGTGTATGATATGTATATTAGCAAACTTCTAATGCTGTAACCTTGTTTGAAGTTTCACTATAAAGGTACTGTAATTAATTCAAGTTATAGACCGTAGTTTGGACGCAAAGTTAAACAACATACCAACATAATAATTATATTTAAATAAATAGATTCACGACACCTGAGTGGCCTATACAACAGATAAGGTACTCTATTTCTTCACCTCAGATGTGCGTGTGAAAAGTTCCGGTCTAAGGCTATTACATCGAAGTAAAACTTAATATAGTTTGTTTAGAATAGCCCTAAAAGTAAGCCAAGAAGGACTCAAGCTCTTCTGTTTCATCAACATGTCAGGAATAACCTAATGCAACAGCACATTGTCTATAATTCACCTCGTTTCATCTCATTGCGTAGGCATTGTTACGTTAGCACAACCAGAATCATCATCATCAAGCCTAGTCCATCATCGGGTGATTTTGGACTGCCTCTAAAAAGAGCATAGGCTGTCAATTAAATTTCTCCATCTAACTCGTCTATCTGCGATAGGCTTCAAGTCGGTGAGGTTGTTATAAAGTCTTTTGTCTTGGTTTTGAGAGCTCCATGCATTTATTTCTAGCAGGGTTGAGCGACGCCAGGTGTTCTTGGGTTGCCCGTTACGCCCACTGCCCTGAGGGTTGTATGCTAGTACATATCGACACACTTCGCTAGGAGCCCTTCGAAGAGTGTGCCCTAACCAACCATACTTTCTTCTTTTTATTTGCAAATTAATGTCCATTTGACCAGTTCTTTCCCCCAATTCTACGTTTGATATTCTACGTGGCCAATAAATGCGAAGGATTCTTCGAAGACATCGATTTACAAATACTCGCACTCTTCTCTTGATAGCTTCTGTTACGAAGTTTCGCAACTGTACAGAAGAACTGACGTCACGCATGCCCTGAATACGGTAGTTTTCGTGGAAGTACTGTAGATCGCAGAATTCCATACACGGCTAAGTTGGATGAAGGCGCCTCTTGCTTTGCGTATTCTGCTTTCCACATCTATATCCGCGCCACCGTCCACAGACACAACACTCCCCAAGTACTAGAAATCACCCACACGCTCAATTTGATGGTTACGGAGCAGTACCAGAATACTGATTATATAATTATTTGTATTTACTTACTGTTTATTTAATACTGTACTGTACTTAATAGGCAATTGTGTTACCACGGATCTACGATGACGCATATAATAATTTAATTATCCTTTTTTGAGCGGATAAATATGGGTTTGATCAATAAAATTTCAACTTTATTCAGATGTAAATTATTTTTCCGTAACGGACTTGAATACAAAATTTCTGTTTTTGAATTCTTTTTAATTTTCTGAAAAACTACACGGTACGTGATGCTGAAATATTTCTTGTTTAAGTGAAATAACGGTGACGATGTTAATTCTAAACTTACTTATTTTCCATTTGATTTAAAAGGTAAACTTTTCGTGACAAAGGTACAGAATTAACTCTTTGTCAAGTACATGCTATGCAAATTTTAGTAATTTAGTTTTCTTACTACAAACTGGATGTTTTATAATTATAGAATAACTTAATGAAAAATTAAATAAATAAATACATAATAGTATTTTCCAAAATCCATATCTCAAAAACTATTATCTTTCTGAATTCCTTTTTTTAAATCATCCTATTCTCTTAAGACGTACAGTCTGTTCCAAACGGTTAAGCGGAACTAGATTTTGCAATCTAGTTACTTTCATCGTTTAAATCGTGCCTTTCGGCCGTTTTGTTTAAGCTTTGTAAATCATACTTACAATAAACATTTTTTGGTTAAGGTTAATATCATTTTAAAATGTCATTTTCTTTATATTTTGATTTTTTGTGTCATTCTTAATACAAATTTCCCATTTATTTATTTTTTTGTCACAAAAAAATTTATAAAAAAAATATTTAATTTTGACATATGTCATTCGTTTCCATGGTTTCATTGTTGGAATTTTAAATTTTGACATCACAACGTGAAAAATGAAATAACCCAAGCAGGGTCCCTTTTCGTGACAACCTAAAAGAACTAAATTCCCATTTAGTTCCGCTTAACCGTTTGGAACAGACTGTAGATTAAAGCACGGAAAACAGTTTTTTTTTTAAATTCCTTTAAGTAACACGATTTTGCAAAAAATGTGCTAATAAACCTTTTTCCCACACCCTATAACCCAGAGGGGTTAATCTGAAAATCTAAAAAAATCTGAGTAACACACAATAATGTGAACCGGAATAGTACAAGAGTTTTTGACTGGGGCCGTAAGACAATTCGGGCCGTACACAATTGGGGCTTTTCACAACTGGGGCCATTGACAACTGGGGCGATGGACAATTCGGGCCGTACACAATTGGGGCTTTTCACAACTGGGGCCATAGACAACTAGGGCGATGGCCAATTCGGGCCGTACACAATTGGGGCTTTTGACAACTGGGGCCATAACTATAAGAGCTACAGTCTTCTTTTGTTTAAAATAAAAACTATTTTTTTTCCAAGTTGGCATAAATTAAATTGCGTGTTCTTTTGAAACAAAAAAATATTTTAATGGTTTGAGTAAGTACATTTTGGTGGGAATTAGAATAAATAAAAAAAATGTATTTTAAGGGTTGGCTTAAAAAAATTTTCGTGATCATTTGATTAAAAAGAAATTGTATTTTAAGAGTTATATTAAGTAAAATTTGGTGCTCTTTTGACTATATATTTCACGCACTCATTAAATTCTGAACCAATAGAAAATATTTATGTACACGTGCTTTCGAAGATAATATTCTAATAAAATTTTAAGATCTACGAGAATCTCAAAGCAGCAAATATTATGAAGATTATGTATTTGAAAATTTAGTCACATTAGAGCCATGATAGGTATCATTAATTTTTAATTTTTATTATGTTTCTAGATTATTTCGCCCGTTTTATATAAACGATATACATAAAATACCTATGTACAAAAAAAAAATACTATCATACATAAAAAAAACTAGGAAAATCAAATAGTCAAATAAAAATAACTGATTTTCTCGTAGTTGACTCATATTAATTAAATTTAGTTACAAAATATTTACTTCTAAAATTAAATAAATTTTTTATTTATTTATTCAAAAGAAAACTTAAATTTACTTAAGCCAACCCTTAAAATACATTTTTTATTTATATAGTCAAAAGAGCACTAAATTTTACTTAATCTAACCCTCAAAATACAATTTTTTTTTTAATCAAATGAACACGAAAATTTACTTAAGCCAACCCTTAAAATACAATTTTTTTATTTATTCTAATTCCCATCAAAATGTACTTCAAACCATTAAAAAAAAATTTTTTTTTCAAAAGAACATGCAATTTAATTTATGCCAACTTGTAAAATAATTATTTTTTATTTTAAACAAATGAAGACTCTAGCTCTTATACAGTCTGTTCCAAACGGTTAAGCGGAACTAAATGGGAATTTAGTTCTTTTAGGTTGTCACGAGAAGGGACCTTGCTTGGGTTATTTCATTTTTCATGTTGGGATGTCAAAATTTAAAATTCCAACAATAAAACCATGGAAACGAATGACATACGTCAAAATTAAATATTTTTTTTAGATATTTTAATGACAAAAAAATAAATAAATGGGAAATTTGTATTAAGAATGACACAAAATATCAAAATATAAAGAAAATGACATTTTAAAATGATATTAACCTTAACCAAAAAATGTTTATTGTAAGTATGAATTACAAAGTTTAAACAAAACGGCCGAAAGGCACGATTTAAACGATGAAAGTAACTAGATTGCCAAATCTAGTTCCGCTTAAGCGTTTGGAACAGACTGTAGTTATCGCCCCAGTTGTCAAAAGCCCCAATTGTGTACGGCCCGAATTGTCTATCGCCCCAGTTGTTAATGGCCCCAGTTGTCAAAAGCCCCACTTGTGACCGGCCCGAATTGTCTTACGGCCCCAGTTGTCTGGTTACCATCCTCAATCTGTTGTCGTACTTGGTACAGTCTGTTGCAAACGGTTAAGCGGAACTAAATGGGAATTTAGTTCTTTTAGGTTGTCACGAGAAGGGACCTTGCTTGGGTTATTTCATTTTTCATGTTGGGATGTCAAAATTTAAAATTCCAACATGAAACCATGGAAACGAATGACATATGTCAAAATTAAATATTTTTTTTTTATATTTTAATGACAAAAAAATAAATAAATGGGAAATTTGTATTAAGAATGACACAAAAAATCAAAATATAAAGAAAATGACAGTTTAAAATGATATTAACCTTAACAAAAAATATTTGTTGCAAGTATGATTTACAAAGTTTAAACAAAACGGCCGAAAGGCACGATTTAAACGATGAAAGTAACTAAATTGCAAAATCTAGTTCCGCTTAACCGTTTGGAACAGACTGTATATACCTACAAAACTCGAAAATAGGTGAAAAATCACACTTCACATCAATTTTTTTATAAAGATGTGTTATTTATCCCTGTTTGGCATTTTAAAAATATATTCTTGCATAGAAATGAACTAGTAAATAAACTATTTCACAGTTGGCAGTGAATTAACATAGTAAATCTTGTTTCTGTAGCAACAGATGGGGTTAATACATGAAACATGTGAAGTACAGCTCTAGCGAGCCCTTACCTGTAGATGTAGAGGATTGAAAGATGGTTCGTGCACCACTAAACCGTAAATAATTTCTTCTTTTTCTTTTTCCTCAGCAAATGTACCGAAAATTCTATCCCAGATGATTAAAACTCCACCATAATTCTTATCCAAGCAGTATAGGTTACTACCTGTAAAAAAATATCAATATTTAAATAAACAATAAATAAATACAGGGGGTTTATGGGTCTCTTAAGGATGTTTTAAGGGGGTTTAAATGGAGAACTCCTAGGAGAGCTCCCGTATACAATCGTTCAATTACACACAAAAAATTGTGCCTTAAAAACGTTTATTTTTCTGTTTAAAAAATGTTCAAATAATACGTCAACATTTTTTTCGATTGTTTATAGTTCAGAAACCGTCGAAAATCTAGGGTTGACAATAATAGAATGCCACTTGACATTCGTGTTCTTTACAAAAATTAAATTTATTTTTCTCTGTTATAAAAACTTCTTATCAGTAGCGGCGCTGGCTCCTAAAATCTGGAGAAAAGATTTGATGAAAACATGGGGGGGGGGGAGAAAATATTTGAGGAGGGCATCATCATCTTTTAAAATGTCTCAATGGACAAGTGTGAAAATATAAGAGGTGACCTAAATAATGAATGACTTTCTGAAATAACAAATCCTTGTTGCATTGTTACATTTTTTTCCGAAAGGGGGGGGGGTAAAGGAATACTTGGAGGGCCCGGGCTATTCCCCCCCCCCCTAGCGCACGTCTTAGTTAACTCTTTAAATTAGTTTTCTAACTAGTAAACTAGTAAACTGTTTACTGTGCGTTCTAGATATGTTTAATAGATAGTTTTAATATTCAAGACAGCGTTTACAGCTAAGGAAATTAGTGCGTTACGAATAGTGTGACATCTGTGTGTCTTTAAACCAACTACGGTGTTTTTTTTTTTTTAATTATTTTTATTTTTTTTATTTTTGGACTTAGCTACTATTGCCATTATCTAGGAGATGCATTTATTTTTGAAAAATCCATGCCATAACCGGGGTTCGAACCCGAGCCCTCATGATCTAGAAGCCAGTGCATCGCTACACTAACCACTACGCCATGGTGACCGGCGAACTACGGTGGTTTCGTAAAATGCTTATTGTCGTTTTCCTAATTCTGCTGTCCTAGATTTTTACTAACTAAACCTAACCTAATTTCCTAAATTGATCATATTTATTGTTCGTCTTTGTAATTTTGGGCAAGATTTGTTGTAATCGGCGCGATGACATTTTGTTAGGCTATGTAAAGGCATACAATGTAAACATTCTCTCCGATGTAGACTGAGATAGCCAATTTGTTTATATGTCTGTCTCATTAAAGCAACTCTTTAATTATAAGTTTAGAAAACTATCAACTATCGACAACGTATAACGTATTAAATTTAAAGGTCTGATCGGTTGTTCGCATTACCATATGACAAACTTGTTAGTGACAATCAAGAATGCACAAGAGATAGACTATAGTGGACTAATTAAAGAGGTATTTGATAATGTATACCTGTTTACCCCTTTGATTGTACGTATAGGCAACCCGCTTTACCTAGAGTAGTATAAGTTGCATATACATAAATTTTTGTTTATTATTTATTGTAACAAACTTTATAAGTACTAAAATAACATATTTCTGTACAAATTATTATGTTGACTTAATTAAAATTTACTTGATTAAAATTTTAATTATTTATCAGTTAATATTGCAATTGCTTACTGTTACAAGCACACGTGGTATTCCTTTTGAAGCTTTCACCGCAAAGCTCTACCGGGTGTACGGAAAGCTCAACGTTAATGGACTTCCAGTCTGTTTAATGATTCGTAGAAAAGCACAAGAATACTAGAAAGGTTTTTTAAAAAGTATAGAATTTCACAAATGTAGTACTTAATTTTTCTTTTGTTAAAAAAAAATGTACACTTTTGGGTAAAAGGTTGAATATCGATAACTAATGTCTCAGATACGTTCAAAGTAAAAGCAACCGACTTAAAATGAAACGGTAATGGTAAAACGGTGTGCAAAATTGTAAAAAATATATGGACCTCCGGATTTTGATTAAATATTATAGGTGATCTATGATATAAGAGGAATTACGTCATAAAGTTAGTAAAAGATCCTTAAAATTTAAATATTTCTAAACATTCCAACATTTTTATTGAATTAAAACACGAATTTTTATGTTTTTTTTTAAATATTATCCAACTTAACTTAATAATTTTAACACTCTTGGATATCCCGGATTGCACTTCTAACCCTTTACCACCAACGACGATAGAAGATTTAGAAGATAGGGTTAGAAGTGCAATCCGGGATATCCAAGAGTGTTCTCTTATAAGGGCGATGGAAGAGTTTTTATTAAGAATGAGAAAATGTGTGGACAATAATGGTGGTTTGATCGAACATTTGTATTTTTTGTAAGATAATTGTAAAAAGTAATAGTTTTTTTTTTCTAAATAGTCAAATAGTTTATTTTAGAGATATTTTGTTTTCAAAGCTTGCTACGTTAAACTTTGTAAAACTTATGTTGATTATTATTTTGTAAATAAATGGTCGCCATTTTGAAGTGGTTAACATAAAAATATGATTTTTTGGTGACATTGTAAAGCTAATTTAATGTACTTTTAGGAAAAAAATATAAAATTATCGATTCCCTATGCTAGATCAAAAGTTGACATCATTTCCGGTGAAACCGGAAGTGCCTCAGAATTCTTATAGTAACCTTTAGATGGTCCTTTTTGTCTAGTTTAACTTTTGTTCTGAAGATTTTTTGTATCTTTACAAATAAAGGAGATTTTCGGGGTGCCCCGTTTCAAACAAACACCCTGTATATGTATAAATATTTTTATTTTAACAAAAAAATAGTGATAAGATAATATTTTTATAATTTTAAATTATCATAAATCAACAAGTACAAAAAAAAGAATGATTTTTGTTTATGCAAATTTAAAGTATTTAATATTGACTTTAAAATAAAACGATTTTTAAACATGCCTATATTTATAATTAAAATATAGCCAGTCTTACGCCTGATAAAAATGTGAAGGAATGTCATGTGAGTACATATATACAGTTCATTCTAAATAGCATATAAGAAAACACGTTTATTTTAAATAATTATTACGGTCCTGGTTATTGTTAACAGAACCTAAACTCAGCAGGTATAATGGTTATACTGTCAGATATTATTGGAATCAATAAATGATAGAGGCCAATTCCTTTAAGAAACACTATACTCTACCAGCAGATTTTTTTCCTAAATGTTGTTTTATAATTTTTCTGGTTGGATTTGTCATTATTTCCTCGTTCATTTATTATTAGAAACCTATTATTATTACTTATTCAAATTTTTAATCATAGAAAATTTTCAAATTTATTTACAATTCATATCCCTTGTTAACCTAAATTTAGTTGATTTTATTCCCACACAAAAACATCCAAATTGAAAACAGTTTTCCACAATACAGATTGATAATTAAATGCTTTGAATTTCGTCATTTAGCGATTGACTCTCTGCGGAATTGATTCTGAATTTTAACCATTTATTACAAAAACACCCAAGAGAAACTATAGTTAATTACATATTAGGTTCAAACATCAAACAAATAACATTTATTGTACTCGTGTTCATTACTGGAAATAATGAATGTAATTTTTTATCATTTCTAATTAGACAGAGTGGCATGTGTTCAACATGGGAAATAATTTGTAATTTATTTTTGAAAATTTACACGTATATGCATAGTGCAAAATATTTTAAATTGCATTAAAAATATTTGGTTAACGTGATTTTAGCTAGAATAATTAAATAAACACAGTTGTTAAATGTATAATATAGGTACGGTGACCATTCGTACTGTATTATACACAGAGCCGCAGTAAAGGGGGGGGGGGGAGGGGGCAATGACTTTTTTTTTGCTCATCACTTAAATTTTGAGAGGTAAGAACCTTGATTTTATTTACCAAGGGCGCCAAAACACGGCTCTGCCCCTAGCGCAAGTTTTCCTTACTGCGGCTCTGATTATACAGTACTGTACTGTATTTGAAGGTGTTGTACTGTATTACTTTTTGTACTGTATTTGTACTGTATTTTATTTTCTGTACTATATTTTAAATTTTATGAAATGTATACTTTTTAGGGTTTTGTAGGTGTGACCAAAAAACCCTTATACCGTCATTTTGTCGTCTGTCTGTCTGTCTGTCTGTCTGTCTGTCTGTCTGTCTGTCTGTCTGTCTGTCTGTCTGTCTGTCTGTCTGTCTGTCTGTCTGTCTGTCTGTCTGTCTGTCTGTCTGTCTGTCTGTCTGTCTGTCTGTCTGTCTGTCTGTCTGTCTGTCTGTCTGTCTGTCTGTCTGTCTGTCTGTCTGTCTGTCTGTCTGTCTGTCTGTCTGTCTGTCTGTCTGTCTGTCTGTCTGTCTGTCTGTCTGTCTGTCTGTCTGTCTGTCTGTCTGTCTGTCTGTCTGTCTGTCTGTCTGTCTGTCTGTCTGTCTGTCTGTCTGTCTGTCTGTCTATCTGTCTGTCTGTCTGTCTGTCTGTTCGGTAAAAATTGTAGCCAAACGGCTAAACCTAGAGAGTTGAAATTTGGCATGCTTATACAACTCTTTGACCCGCACATAGGAAAAATACTAAAACATCTAAAAAACATATCCCCCTAAAAATATAAACAAATATGTGCTCATCGAAAAAAAATATATTTTTTTATAATTCTGAGTAGGGTATCAAATGAAAGCCCTTGGTACGTGGATTAATGATCAAATTTTTATTTTTGCAAAATAAATTATTTTGAAGCGATTTTTGCCAAAATTGTGTAGCCCAGATGGTTTAAACTAAAAATCTGAAAAAATTCTAAGTAATGTACATTGGTGTGAACCGGAATAGTTCAACAGGAATTTTTGATCAGATTAGGTTTTTGGAAAAAAACGCATTTTTTGTGATTTTTGGCTAATAATGTACACAAGTTATAGCTTTGTGGCAAGCAACACTCTAACGTGTGTGCTGGTCTAGTGGTATTTGACGCTGACTTTTCACCCATGTAACCCGATCCGATAGGGATCGAACCCTGGAGAAGAGACTATATATTTTTTTTTTTAAATTTATATATTGTTTAAATTATTTTTTCAAAATTCTAATTATATTTTGGCAAATGTTGCATTTAATTTTTAAAAGCGTAAATTTGCACATATTTAGAAACCTAAATAATGGTATTAGGCGTTCGAATTAAAATTAACAAAAAAAATATTTTAATATAAAATTTGTTTTCGCATCCAAAATAATCATCATTCACTTACTAAATACCTGCAAAACCCTGAAATGTGTGAAAATTCACACTTCACATCAATTTTTTAATTACAATGTTAGCAAATGTACACTTTTGCGAACGAGCCTTTAGTATATGTATTAATTTTGAAGGGCCTTAATTTGTCTTGCTCAAGGCTTTACAAAACCACGGTCCACTCGCAAACCACTTGTTTGGGTATAATTTTTCATATGTTTTTAGTTTACACTTTACACTTTATTAGAATCAAAAATTTATAATACAAATGTAAATAATTACTTTTCATAATTAAGTATCGAAAAACATTTTTCATGACTTAATTACCTTACATGTATAATTTTAAGCAATTAAAATATAACAAATTACAATCATAAGCTAATATGCATAGGGAAAAAATTCAAAAAAACCTATATAAGAGCAAAAAAAAAATAAATAAAATAATAATAAATAAATAAATGAATAATTATAATAAAATAAATAATGTAACTAAATAAAACTAACAACAGTAATGGTAAATAATGACGATAATTTAGAGTAAAATGTGCTTTGTTATTTTATGCTTATATTTTTTAAACGGAAGTTCGTGTATTTTGTTTTCCAATATCTTGAATAAGAGGACTAGCAAAGAATTTCTCTGTTAGCTTGAAAATAAAGTCTTTTGTTAGTTAAATATTTAACTCGTCATGGATATCTACTATTTTTTTATATCTAGGATAATTTCCAACCACTCTAATGGCCGGTTGCTAAAGTAAGAATTATCCCTAACTCGAGTTAAAATCATTTGTTTTTGTATGTTGTAGTTAGCAACCCGCAATAAGACATTTATTTTGGATCACCTGAATTTTTTTATAATTAGAACAGGATGTATTACTCCAGACAGGACAGGCATAAGTTAAAGTCGGTCGAATGCAGGTTTTAAACAGAAGAATTTTGTTTTTTAGTGAGAGTCTTGAATATGTTTTTAGTAAATTGCTCATCAAAATATCCAGAATAGTTCAAAACTACAAAACATAAATTCAAAAACTTAGTTTTCATTAATAATGATCCATTTTCCTTAAGTGTTGTACCTACAATTGAGTACAGTGGTACCTCGGTTTTCGTCAATAATCCGTCCGAAAACAATCGTTGAAATCCGAAACCAACGAAAACCGAGGCAATTATTTTCATATGAATCGCAATCAATAAAAAAATCACAAAAACACTAACACTGAAAAGCAATGGAATTGTTTGGCTAGACGGGCGGGCTAGATGCTCACACAACGAGAAACAACGCAACACTGCGTAGCGCGTGGGGCGCGGTATGCCAACGAAATCCGGGGCTACCGACGGAAACCGAGACAATTTTTTTCGCGAAAAAATCGACCAAAACCGAAACCGACGATAATCGAAGTCAACAAAAATCGAGGTACCACTGTACTTTTACTTTGTGGACATCCCTCGTAAACAAGGTATTTTTTTTCCGAAGCATTTTGTTTTCAAGAGACATATTTAGAAAATTAATTTTTGAAAACAAATCTTGGGTGGTGATAATTGCCTTGAACACTAATTTATTTATTTATTTTTAAATGTTTTTACTTACCATGATGTACTCTGTGATGATTCGGTGTGTTGAATATAAATTCCAGTGGTCCCAAACTGCTGACAGTTTCTGTATGGATCCAAAACTGGTACAATAGATTGAACTGTTGATGTGTTAAGAAGTGCGAGGGAGGAAGAGCGACTGCGAGAGGGAGATAGAAGATCTGTAAAAGTGATGAATTAGATATTTCTGTCAATAACACTCTGGATTAATATTTAATCCATTGAGACATCTCTAGAAAAATTGGAAAAATATATATACTTACAAATGCGCACCAGCCTTGGAAGATACTCTGGCGTAGTCCAACAGCCATGTTAAAGTCTTCAGAACTATGATGCACTTGATGTTGAGCCCATAATATATGAACCTCTGGAAAAGGAAAAAAAGTGTTATGAATGAAAGATAATTATTGGGTGGAAAGTTTTTTTTGTTTTTATATTTAGTGCAGTATGCGAGCTAGTCTCGATTTATTCGCTGAATTAAACAGACCTTTTTTGCGCTTTGATTAAACTCTGTAACCTTGAGTACCTAATTATTGTTTTCATTTCATTTTAAACCCCTGCATTTTAAAATGGCGGAAGAATATTCATCAAAACATTTTTTATGCTGTTTAATGTTGTATGAGTACCATAAAAAAAATCTGCTACAGTTGCTACATAAAACATTTGCACTGTTTATGGTGATAAACTAAGTGTACGCACGTCAACAGTGGTTTAAAAAATTTAAATCAGGAAATTTATGCTTGGATGATGAACTTCGATCTGGAAGGCCCTATAAAGTAATAATTTATAATGAGATGTTAAAACCGGGGCAAAGTGTTAATTCTGATCTCTATTGTGAACAATTGGATCGACTGAATCAGAACTTGGCCAGAAATCGGCCAGAAATTGTGATTAGAAGAGGAGTTATTCTTCAAGGCGACAATGCCTGACCTCATTCATCAATAAAAGACACGTGAAAAAATTTCAGAGCTTGATTGGGAGGTTCTAACACACCCATCCTACTCACCAGACATTTCACCCTCCGACTATCACTTATTTCGGTCACTGGAACACTTTTTAAGAAACAAGACACTTAAAGATGAACGATGTTAAAATGAACCTTGTACAATTTTTTCTTTAAAAAAATCAGGAATTTTATAAATCGGGAATATTTTCTCTTCCTGATAAATGGCAGAGTGTTATAGATCACAATGGTAACTATTTTACTCAATAAAATACATTTTTTTCTTTCGATTTGTTTCTATTTTAATAATACCAAATAAACGAAAAAACTTCCCGGTACATCTAATATAATGAGACACTTGAATAATAGTGTTTCTGATTTCTCGACTTAATTGTTATGTCGAGAAATGAAAAATGAAAATGTCAAAGAAAAAAA
Organism: Liopterus haemorrhoidalis; assembly: GCA_963971575.1. NCBI lineage: Eukaryota > Metazoa > Arthropoda > Insecta > Coleoptera > Dytiscidae > Liopterus > Liopterus haemorrhoidalis. Next base: position 3,753,675 of record OZ020615.1, read on the forward strand.
AGTGCATGAACTTATTAAGTTCTTCTAAACTCTTCTTGCCTTCCAAAGAGTTAAAATTTATGAAATCATAAACTGTTTAACAATAATAAACCTCTTTATTATTTTTAATGAAATCATCGAGACGTTGAAAGTACAAAACTTCGAAAAATAAAATATATATTACCACAATAAGCGTTCCAAATGAGTCTAGCTGAAACTGAATAAGTAAGAAGGGATATATAAGTTTTTATGTCCCATATTTGAGACATTCACCCGAACTTTTTCAATTTATATTCATAAAATTATCATAAACTCAAATAGTGGAGAAATCAAGATACGAAAAGTTTACATTTCTATAATAAATAATTTTAAGACAACGACTTTGGTAACATATGTTTGGTTTGAAATCAAAACTATAAAAATGGAGCTTATTAAATATGCTAAGATTAGTTAATTCTCGATCTCATTGGTGGATCTAGACCAGTGCTTCCCAAAGGGTGTGCCGCCAAATTTTCCAAATGTGACGCAAAATCTTTTAAAAAAATACTAGCGTAGTTTTTATTGGAACATGATTGTCCGTAAATACCATTTATAAGAATAAAGTACACGAATGATCTTTTTATGCAGAATTGATATCAGATATAACATATCCTGAAAACAGGGGCGTCTGCATTCAAAATTTCTTCTTCTTATACTAAGTATTGGTCGTCTTTGAAAAATGTGCCGCGAGAATAAAAAGACTGAGAAACACTGATCTAGACTTTCAGGGACCTAAAGTTAATAGTCATTTTGGGGACCCTGAGTTAAAACATAAAATTCTTAATTTTACGAAACCTTTATTGCAAAATTTTACATAAGTATATAAAGAGTTTTTCGAATTGGCAATACTGATCCCAGCGACGGCCATTTCGATAGCTAACAGCTGATTTGTGCTCAGTTTTTTTTGCCATTTCATTTGTTCTGGCGTAAGTCTATTATGCCAGTACAACGCTTGCAAATTGTGAAAATTGATTTCAAAAATCGTAGTTCAGTTCGCGAAACTTACGCTACGTCCATGTTACGATCGACATAATAGTCCATCGGAGCAAGTAATTCGAATAACAATGGATCGTTTTCGCACCACGCATACTCTAATTGATAATATGCATCCGCAGAGACGTCGTACAGTACACAGCAATTGGAACTGTGTCCATCTACTTTATGGAATATTTTGCGGAAAGATCTTGGTTTACGAGCTTACAAGATCCAGCTCATGCAAGAGTTGAAGCCTCATGACCATAGTATGCGTCGTACGTTCGGTGAATGAGCCGAAAACAAGATTGATCTTGATCCTCACTTTATTTCAAAATTTTATTCAGCGATGAAGCTCATTTTTTGGTAGAATGGCTACGTCAACAAGTAAAATTGTCGCATTTGGAGTGAAGAAAATCTACAAGCCATTATTGAGACACCGTTACATCCACAAAAGGTCACTGTTTGGTGTGCTGGTGATCATTGGTCCTTATTTCTTCAAAAATGATGCCGGCCAGAACGTTACAGTCAATGGTGACCACTATAAAGCCATGATTACTGACTTTTTCGTTACCCAATTGAATGGAATTAGTGTGGAAGAGCTGTGGTTTCAACAAGACATTCGATGAGTGCATAATTTCGCGTAATGGACCTTATATTTTTACCGCGAAAAACACTATTGCACAGACTGCCGCACGCTCTAAACTTAGTACTAGTGTGCAGCACAAACTGTACTGCACGATATTTACCAAACGACCTTCGTGCGGCACGGAACACAAAGAAACCTTACACCGAACGTTTCTTGTATAAGTTATGTAGATTATTAACTTATGCCGAAGGCACCTAATATAAACAGCGATATCGAGTTTGTACCAAATTTAACGGTTAACCATTGATGTATTTGTAAGTTTTTGTAATGCTTTAAGGCACTTACCATGACAAGCTCTATGCACCCAGTAATAGCAAAAATCCACTCCAATCGCTGCTGCGTACCAAGTCCAGGGAGAGTCCCATGCTAAGTCCAACAGTCGGTAGTTCTCATAAATGTATATATACATGTAGCTCTCAGCACCTCTCCAAACCAACCTGAAAAAGATAATTATAAATAAAATAATTGTTTTATTTGTTAGGGAAAATGTTAAAATAAAAAAAAATTGATGTGAAGTGTGAATATTCACACATTTCAGGGTTTCGCAGGTATATAATAAGTGAAGGCGGTATGCTGAGTATGTAGGACAAATTTTACTTTGTAGTAATCACGGAAAAATGAACGATATTTTTAAAATAATTTATCGTCTATTAATCATTTAATAAGACTGGTTATTAAATTTACGCTCATAAAAATTAAATACAACATTTGTCAAAATATAACTTATATTAACTATATATTGACAAAATAATTTCAACATAATAAAAATGCAAAAAAAAAACCAGAAAAAATAAAATTCACTCCGTACTCGAACTCGAAACCCTTCGTTTTCCAGCCAGTTTAAGAGTGCTTTAACGCATGTAGCCATCGCACGCCATGCATGTGAGTGTCTTACATTGGTATAACTTTTGTACTTTGTGAACCAAAAACCACAAAAAATGCGTTATTTTCCAAAAACATAATCTGATCAAAAATTCCTGTTGTACTATTTCGGTTCACACCAATATACATTACTTAGAATTTTTTTAGATTTTTAGTTTAAACCATCTGGGCTACAGGGTGTGGGACAAAAATTTTTTTGCACATTTTTGGCAAAAATCGCATCAAAATAATTTATTTTGCAAAAATAAAAATTTGATCGTTAATCCACGTACTAAGGGCTTTCATTTGATACCCTACTCAGAATTTAAAAAAAATATTTTTGTTTTCGATGAGCACATATTTGTTTATATTTTTAGGGGGGTATGTTTTTTTGATGTTTTAGTATTTTTCCTATGTGCGGGTCAAAGAGTTGTATAAGCATGCCAAATTTCAACTCTCTAGGTTTAGCCGTTTGGCTACAATTTTTACCGAACAGACAGACAGACAGACAGACAGACAGACAGACAGACAGACAGACAGACAGACAGACAGACGACAAAATGACGGTATAAGGGTTTTTTGGTCATACCTACAAAACCCTAAAAACCTACGAAACAAGTAAAGAAATTATTTAAAATATTATATTTTGTTTCACAAGAAAAAAAGTAAATACTGATCTAAATCGTACATATATAATTAGCAAGTGTCTGTATGTAGTCTCGGTAATAATGTGACGTAAAATTTTCCTAAGGTTCTCGTGATTGGTAGACAATCTTATATCCTTTGACCGATATGAACAATATTTTGCAGATTTATTCTCTAAGAATCTACGAATATAATTACATATATAAATGTATAGGGTTTTTTAGGCATATACAAGCGACTCCTATATCCTTTGACCGATATGAACAATATTTTGCAGATTTATTCTCTAAGAATCTACGAATATAATTACATATATAAATGTATAGGGTTTTTTAGGCATAAACAAGCGACTCCTATATCCTTTGACCGATAGGAACAATATTTTGCAGATTTATTCTCTAAGAATCTACGAATATAATTACATATATAAATGTATAGGGTTTCGTAGGCATAAACAAGAGACTCCTATATCCTTTGACCGATATGAACAATATTTTTCAGATTTATTCTGTAAGAAACTGCGGACAAAATAACATACCGAAATGTTTAGGGTCTCGTAGATATAAATAAGAAACTCTAGACACTCCTATATTCTTTGATCGATATGAAAAATATTTTGCAGATTTATTCTCAAAGAATCTGCGGATAAAACGACGCATAGAAATGTCTAGGGTTTCGTAGGTATAAACAAGAAACCCAAATAATCCTATATCCTTTGACCGATATGAACAATATTTTGCAGATTTATTCTCTAAGAATTTACGAATATAATTATATATATATATATATATATATATATATATATATAAATGTCTAAGGTTTCGTAGGCATAAAAAAGAAACTTTAGACACGGTTATATTCTTTGACCGATATGAACAATATTTTGCAGATTTATTCTACAAGAATCTACGAATATAATTACATACAGAAATGTCCAGGGTTTCGTAGGCATAAATACGTCTCAAATTATTTTCATTTTTAACAATATAAATGTAATGTATTGAGTAAAAATTAATCGTTTTCCCATCTTAAAAAGTTTATGAATAAATAATCGGAAATATATAATTAGCAAGTGTCTGTATGTAGTGTCGGTAACATTGTGACGTCAATTTTTTCTTAAGGGTCTCGTTTTTGGCTAACTGGGGACACTCTGTCTCTTGATTGGCTGACAGATGACACCCTCTCCCGTGATTGGCTAAATACCTGACATGGTGGTATATTTTTTGGTTAATTATACGAAATTAAGATACGTTAAAAAATAAAACCAAATACACATACAAACAATTGAAATTTTTCTATTATAAATCCGTCATTGTTGACTGGTAATAACCTAGTATTACTATAAAATTAATAGTTTTGTGCACTTTTTTGCATTTGGTTTTACCAATGTTTTTGACTAACTGTTTAGTCTGTATGTTTGAGCGTGTATTAGCGAAAGCCTTGTGTATTCGGGATATTGCCCGATAATTCGTAAATATTTATTTTGTAAAATTTGTAGATTGCTTATGTTATCTTTACTAATCATACTCCATACTGAACAGACATAGGTTAGCACTAGACGGATTAACAAAAAAAGATAATTAAATTGTTTACGACAGTCTTAATTATTAATAAAATATATAATTAGGTACATTGTAACGGTGTAGCTCACCAACATGACATGGGTGTCAGGCGTGCAGTATATATACAGGCGTTAATTGCAGAATGTTCTTGTCATATATCTTCAACGCTCCATGTTTCAAAGGATTGACGCAAAAAATTGTTGACATGTTAAGCTCATATCCTTTATAAATAAATCCTCTACATAATAGCAAGAGAAGGTTAATAAAAAATATATGAAATTAATGGATTTTTATAACAAAGGGGTAGATGATGCGATATTAAAACTAAAAAAAATGGATTACATAGTGGAAACCGCACAAACAATTAAAAGGAAGTATTTAATTTTATAACTGATCGTTACTTTTATGGCAGAAATAAACTTAATATTAAATTCTACTACTTTTTTTTATGATAGACAGTGAATAGGAAACGCCATTTGGATAAAAGAGTGCCGGATTAAGCTAGCGCGGAGCCTACAGCATGAGTTATAAGGGCCCCTTTTTAACTAATGCTGTAGCACCCCCCCCCCCCAATATAACTCGGCAGTGATGATTGGTTCACAGAAAATGTGGATTTTATATTTGAAAAGTTCGTAGGTGCATAAAAATTTGAGAATGACTGGTATATAAGGGGCACAGCTAAGGCTCTGGTACGTAGTTTTCTAACAGATAGGTTCCAGTGCGTTAATGTTAATAACAGTTTTTCAGATAAACTTAAGGTTAATCATGGGGTCCCACAGGGTTCCATTTTGAGGCCATTACTGTTCCTTATTTACATTAACGACTTACCCGACTTCATTACTGCCAATACTTTTATGTTTGCGGATGACAGTACTTTTTTAAATAAAAATATGTACTACAGGAGAATTCCAGACCTTATGGAATCGTCTCTAAACCAGGCTTTGAATTGGTTTGCATCTAACAATTTGAGCTTGAACATAGAGAAGACTAATGAAATGGTTTTTAGTCTCAACAGAAATTTTTCAGAGAATCTTTTACCATATGCTAACAATAATGCTAAATTTCTAGGTTTTTATTTGGATTCACAGTTAACCTGGAAGATACACATAAATAATCTCGAAAATAAAATAAACACCGCCTTGTTTATGTTAAGAAAAGTGGTAAATCACATATCACTTAGAGCAGCTAAAACGGTATACTTCGCGCGCGTTCATAGCCTAATATCATATGGCATCATATTATGGGGTAATTCGCTAAATTGGAAAAGGATTTTTATTCTACAAAAAAAAGCCATTAGAATAATTACGAACAGTGCTTGGAGGGATTCGTGTAGACCATTATTTAGATCCAGCAAAATCCTTACTCTCCCATGCCATGCCAGTTCAGCGTAAATTGTTTCAACTTTTTATCTAGCATAGAGAATCGGTACTTTAATTTTATTTTCTTGAAAGTACATTAAATCAGCTTTATAAGGATATCAAAATATCATACTTTAATTTTAACTATTTCAAAATAGCGACCATTTATTTACCAAATAATGTATAACATAAATCGTACAAAGTTAAACATAGCAAGCTTTGAAAATAATTTTGTTACATAAAAAAACTAAATAAAACCTGCAAATTTTCTTGCCTGTTAATACGAGTTTGATATTAAAGGTGATAACATCAAATCGTTTGTAATTATGGCTTACGTACGTTATTCAAATGAATTATATGGTACTAGACATTAGCAGTACTAATTTAATTGATCAATAAAATTAATAAATTACTTTTACAGTTATTCTGCGAGGAGTTAGTTATTAATTAAAAACTAACTAAAAAAATAACAGTAATTAACACATATTTTGTTCAGAGCAACTCGGGAGTTTTTCATATGTATTGATTTCAAAAATGGTCTCAGAATTTTTACATCACCCATAGTTTTAAAGTTATGCCCGTTTTAAGATTATACAATACGGTAACTCGTAACAAATTTAGTATTTAGGGATGTTCTTTTTTCATCAGTAAAATTTCATTATTTTTTTTTTTAATGACAGTTCTGGAAAGATAAGCTTAAATCCGGGCTGGCATAATAAACGTTTCAGACAGATTCTTTGTCTTAAGAGAATTTTGTTAAAGTAATTGAACGAAGTGGACTTGGATTTAAATACTTAGGATAAAAATTCCAGAGGATCAGTGATGCAAAGATCAAAGAGGATATCTTTGTAGGACCTCAAATAAGTGAACTGATTCAAGATAAGAACTTTAACGATCAGTTGAACTAAACTGAAAAAGCTACATGTGAGTTTTTCAAGAGTATTTGCCAGAACTTTTTAGAGAAACGTAAAGCACACAACTACCATAAAATAGTGGATGATCTTTTAAAATCTTACAAAACCATAGGATGTAACATCTCTTTAAAAATACATTTGTTGGATTTGCACCTAGATTTCTTCCCAGCAAATCTTGGAGCAGTTAGCGATGAACATGGAGAACGATTCCACCAGGATATTTCCAGAATGGACCAAGACAAATGGAGTTTAACCCAAGCCCTTGCTGGTCACCCTGATCTGCGTGCAGGGATCCACTCCCAAATTTTCTTAGGCCATCGGTCATCTGGCATACGCTGGAGGTGCCCATACCAAGTCGTTTGTTCTCTGTCGATTCTATGATGGTGTTTTCAACGTTGATAGTTGCTCTTATGGTATCATTACGAACGTGCTCAAGTTTGGAGCTTCAGTAATATTGGATTAAATAATAAAATAGGGCAAGGAAAGTGCAATAAGGCAACTAAACCCGGTAATGTGGAACGACAATATTGAGAACTGACAATAACTGCAGTGACGCCTAGCGGAATATTTTGGAACTTAACGGAATAGGATTTTGTTGGATGTGGCTCATTTAATTGCATTACTTGTTTGTTTTAAAGTAAAGAAAACTTTAGTAAAATGTCTTTAAAATCGCAACAGAAAATTAACTGTAATTTGAATTGTTGTGTATCAAATGGCAAATGTCAAAAATATCCTATTCCAATCACCATTTTGTAAGCGACAACAGCGCCTCTATAGGTAATGTTTATTCTCAATAACCAAAAGAACAACGGTTATCTACAAGGCTATTCTCGAAAGTATCTGTACCTATGGTTCAGAAACATGGCAACATGGCAACAAAAAAATCCCGATTGAGCGCCGTGGAAATGGAACTTTTGGAGAAGGAGTTGCGGTATCTCCAAACTTAAAAAGGGATGTTAGTGAGGCAAAATACAGAAGAAAATCCTACACTTCTACTTTTAAGGTGAGATAATTCTTTACTATTATGACGAAAATGTTTTGATTTCTCTCATGGGACACCTATGGTGAAATTTTGTGGTATAATCTGGAAAGTTCTAGTAAGTCATATCCATTGAAACCATGGAACAATCTAGAAGTCTTTAGAAAAACATGGAACATTGGAACAATCGAATCGAACTTGCTAACAAGATGTTTTTATGTAGTAAGTGGGTTTTCGTACTTGTTCCGGCAAGTATACTGACAGTTTGTGCCTCCGGGCGAAGAGTGTTACACTTGTATTTTTGTAGTATACTCCGTATAAATTAGAAATTCTAAAACTTAACCTAACAGACGATATTGCATTGCTATAGAATTGGCAACGCCAAAGAAGAACAAAATATAACAAAAAATCTAGTTTTTATTTGTAAACAAGATACCTGGAGAACTCTGGCCCATTAAGGGCAAAAGTTTACCCGAATGATAATACAAAAAAACGCGCCGAATTATTATTATTCTTTTTTCTTATTTCTTATGTTTTTACATGGTTAAACGCGAAGGTTAAAAATAATTTAAAAAAAAATACTGTGCCTAAAAGAATTTTGCCCCAATATTTAATCAAATTTTTTCTTTTAAAACTAGTTTTAAATAAAAAATATACTTGAAAAAATAAAATTTATTACAGTTTTATCCGAAGGTTATAAAAGGTAAAAAATAAAATCAAATTTATATTCAAATTTTGCGGTTTTCACTTCGAAGAAATATCTTCGAAAATAGATATTTTTAGAATTAAATTTATGTATATTTTGTAACAAAAAATTTATTTTTCTTGGAAAATGTTATATAAATTATTTTTTGTTTCGAAATTAAACTGATCAATAGGTCAAATAAAATAAATGGAAAATTTCAAACTCAAGTATCTTGCATTAGGTTGTTATGAATATGTTTAAACATTTCGTATCCAAGGAATTATAAGCAAATAACAACGAAGTGAAAAATAAAATTAATTTCAAACCAAAACATTTTTAATGAAGAAATTTCAATAAACCGACGTTTGTAACAAATTTCTATCAGATCAATTCTGTAAAAAGTTACTATAATAGTTTCCGTGTAGTAACGTTACTACAAGATAACTTTTATTCAGACCAATTCTGTAACTCAGTTACTATGAAAATAGTAATTAAATGTGTCTCTATGAGCAAGGTCAGTTACTATCATGAATAAAAGTCATGATACTTTTTATAATATTTTATCTTGTAGTAACGTTACTATACAGTAAATTTTTACAGAATTGATCTGATAGTGACTTTAATAGTAAATTTAACATTTTTCGTATTTTGTAATATCTAACTGTAGTGACGTCGCTATGAAAGTTTTATCTTAGTGACAGTTACTGAGAAAAGAATGAAGTTAGTTACAGAAGCGCAAAAGGCATGCGCATTGATGGTATACAGATGACAGTTGAGGTTAAAAATGTCAAAATATTGTATTGCTTACATTATTTTGTTGTTATATAATATATATTATGTTATATACATTTATAAAATATTTAAAAAAATCAAAATGAGTGAATAAATTTAAAAAAAAGGAATGCAAAGACAAATTTTCGACAATAGAACCAGCGGCGCAGGCGGGTGGGATCTGGGGGTTAGAACCTCCCTGAAGCTGGATTTTTTATTACTTCGATGCATTTTCCTTATTTTGTCATTACTTCCATACGTCTTATTTTATAACCCTCCCCCCTCATGAAACTATTTTTGTGTCACTGAATAGAACTTTTGTTAATTTTTTTAAAAACAAAAACTATTTTTTTACTAATTTTAAAAAAGATATTAAAAATGAGGAATTGGAAAAGACTTTTTGATCTTTAATATATTTCATCTCCTGCAATATAAACATTTACCTACACTCATACATACATATTTTATATATATATTTAATTTATTTTACTAATCTTCTTCATTTTCTATTATATCTAAAAATTACACTTAAAATCAAATGTCTGCCATTTTTATCTTCATAAGAACTAAGTTATTACTTATAAACACCAGCATTTGGTAGTTCGTATGATAGGAACTTTTATAGTAACATGTTACTAAAATATTGTAGTAACTTTTGTCTTACGGAATACGAAATACCCCAAAGTTACTGTGATAGTAACTGACCTTGGTCATAGTGACAAATTTAGTTATTATGATCATAGTAACTGAGTTACATAATTGGTCTGTATATGTGCACTAATCGACATCAACAAGCGCCGAGAAGAGAGAGAGTTTGTGTGAGTGTGTGAGTGAGATAGAGTTAGAGAGAGAGAGAGAGAGAGAGAGAGAGAGAGAGAGAGAGAGAGAGAGAGAGAGAGAGAGAGGAGAGAGAGAGAATGCAAAAGAGACTTTACTGAATTACCAACTCAAATCCCTGTAAATTAATAAACAGATTCCTTAATAAAAGTGCAGAGTGTGCTTTCTAAAGTTTCATTTTGTGAAAGCTCTGCTTGCTGTACTTGCAGCACTAGGGTCAACTTACAAGCCACTCATTACGCAAGAAGCTCCCAGTTCTCACCTCATGTGGTTGGGAACTAGGTCACACCTATCATTCACATGGTTAAAATGTGGGAATTCTTAAAAATTGCGGTATGAAATCGATACAAATTATTGCCAACGAGATGTATCGACAAAGAAATTCTGAAAAGAAAGTCTTACCAACATATAATATACACAATAAAATAAAATCTACAGCAAAAATTTAAAAAATAATGATTTCAGGAATCTATTATAGGGAAATCGGCGAAACAATGCAGTTGTGTCACTTGAAACGTCACAAAAAAATGTGACGTCAGGTTTAGTACGTTTACATTCATCTATTTAACGAATGTAATATTTGTACGCTGTCACTTGTATCGAAATGAAATGAAAATGTAAGAATAAGAACAGAATAGGAAAAAATAAACTATTCTAATAGGCTAAATAGTCCTACAAAGGGCTGATGTGATCCAAAAATATGATCAAAGAAAAGAAAATATAAATAAGTTGAATATAACCTAAAAACTATGAAGTACACACAAAATCAAATAAGAAAATCTATAAGAAAATATATAACTAAACACAAAACTACTAAATAAATAACAAACTAAATAAAAAAGGTTTTTAGAAATTACTATAAGTTATATATTTGAACACAGTCAGTATCAAAACACAACAGACCTATTATTAAATGACAAATGTAAACATCGTTTTATTTAGGGATACCAATACACTGTTGAGCCAATATATTGTTACAGTTGTTTATAATTAAGCCAATATACGAAAGAGTAGCTATACACTTTCAAAACTAGCGTTCACTCTATGCGAGGCCAGTATAATTAAAAAATGTACCATAGATATTAAAAAATAAATAAAAATATTAATATGTAGGTTATGTCATCTATCAGTGTCATCTGAAATATCAGCGTTTAGCGTGTGCTCAACCAGTAACCCAGTACGCTTGTTTTCGGTACCGATTGTCAGCGCCGATTTACCAGCTTTCTGTAGGTTCGTGGCCTAAGTCACCGTACTGAATTCCACTAACTCATTATCTCCACTTGAGTTCATCACTTGTCTAACCCTACGCTGATGCATGAAACTGACTTATTGACGACCTTGGCTGTTCCACTGAACTGACAACCGCTTGAATAAGACTAACTCGACTAATTGTTCTTAATGACTTGCTTAGCTACACTGTCTGAATAATACTTTTCCTCCGTTCGCAGGTTACGCGTCTTAATAACGGACTTTAAAACGTTCCATAGATTTCTAGAACCTTCAGGAAGCTCAAAGTTCAGTGTCCGTTTCAAGGCTACTGTATTCTTTGAGCCGTATTCGTAACATTATGTTTTGTTGTGTCAATTCTGGATAAAATTAATGATAATTTAGTGAAGGTAGAGTCTCCAACATTCATAACAGGCACATAAGTTTCATTTGACTTTATGGTATACTTTAATTCTAGACATTCTAGTTAATAAAGGTCGTTTAGAGGATAATTAGAGGCGACTGACCTCACTGAGGTTAATAAACAAGCTTGAACAAGTCTGAGTCTGTGCTATATTGTCCACATATTTGCTTAAAGCATAAATTTTACCGACAACTGTGTGCGAAAATCTTAAATAACTGTTTTATTTATATTTTAATTCATTTTGTGTTTATTTTTCCTGTTTAAGACCGAAAAAACGCTTTAAATTTTGACACAAAGTAGATTTGCTGGCTCTTAAAATTAAATATAAATTTTCTTTCAGCTTGTAACTTCAGAGTTAATGTTTCTTTAGCTTTTCCGATGCACCGTGACATATTTTCCAGTAGTTTTCTACAATATTTATCCAAGAAAAGAGAGTTTGTTTTTTTATTATTCTGGTATTTTCTTAATAAAAAGAATTTTCAATTTAGTGTAAACGTTATCAATACATTTTATTTCGCAGTATTTTGCAGACGTGACTTGCTTAACAATTTCAATACTCTTATGGGAATACAATAGAATATATTTTTATTTTTAATTTTAAATTTCATTCACGTTTTCACACCAACTTTAAAGCTTAATATTTTTATATATTTATTATTAGAATTAAAAAATAAAAATAAAATACTTAACATGTAAAAAACATGTTATATATTGATTTATATATTACTGTGTCAGCATAAATAAATCTAGAAATTATCGTAACAAATAAAATCAAAAATCATAAAATAACAAATTTTACATATGTTTATGCGTCATTTAGATTATTAATAGTATAAAATAAAACTTAATGCTGTAACTCCATGGTAACACAGTTAGCTAAGGAACTCAGAGACGCGAGTTCGATTCTCATTCTTGTATTTTTCACCTTGGGCAAATCACCTTAGATGGTATGGTGACTTAGCCTCGAAAAATTAATAATTAAAAATTGATTTGAAGTGCGAATTTTCACACATTTCAGGGTTTCGCAGGTATTTAGTAAGTGAATAATGATTATTTGGGATGCCAAAACAAATTTTATGTTAAAATATTTTTTTTTGTTAATTTTAATTCGAATGTCTAATACCATTACCATTATGTAGGTTTCTAAATATGTGCAGTATTTTTTTTTATATAGCAAGGTTTAATAAGATTTTGAAAATTGCGCTTATGGCATCCATTGGTTGTTTTAGTCATAAGCTCCGCCCTTCTGATTTCGTGTATTTATAGGAATATAAATAGCAGTATAGCAGTAATATATTTAGGCACTAATACGATACAGACATTATAACATATGACATAACATATATTTTATATATTTTATTTTTTTACTTATATCCATGGTATTATATATAAGTTACTTGGTTGTAAGTCCAAGAGTATTCAGTTTCAACAATTTCCACTGGTTATTAAATTTACGCTTTTAAAAATTAAATGCAATATTTGCCCAAATATAACTAGAATTTTGAAAAAATAATTTACACAAAATAAAAATGCAAAAAAATACATAAAAAATGAAATTGCCTTGACGCCGGATTGAACTCGAGTTTACAAATTAGAACGCCAGTATTCTAAGCATTACACCATCGAAGCACTCTGTTTACTGTACTACATAACATCATTAAATATTTTACATGGTCAAGCAAAAAACACAAAAAATGCGTTATTTTCCGAAAACATAATCTAATCAAAAATTCCTGTTGTACTATTCCGGTTCACACAAATGTACATTACTTAGAATTTTTTCAGATTTTTAGTTTAAACCATCTGGGCTACAGGTGTCGGACAAAAAATTTTTTGCACAATTTTGGCAAAAATTGTGTTAGTAATTTATTTTGCAAAAATAAAATTTTGATCGTTAATCTACTTACTAAGGGCTTTCATTTGATACCCTACTCAGAATTTAAAAAATTTTTTTTTCGGTGAGCACATATTTGTTTATATTTTTCGGGGGATATATTTTTTAGATGTTTTGGTATTTTTCCTATGTGCGGGTCAACGAGTTGTATAAGCATACAAAATTTCAACTCTCTAGGTTTAGCCGTGTGACTACAATTTTTAGCGAATAAACAGACAGACAGACAGACGAACCGACAGACACACAGACGACAAAATGACGCTATAAGGGTTTTTTGGTCATACCTACAAAACCCTAAAAATGCAGTTCATATTGATTAAATCCTGTTTTAATAACTAAAAACTGAGAGTAGACGCAGTCATGAGGAAATGACCAACTTAAAAATGAATGCCAACAATTTTGAGAGAGTTTATCCTGTCAAATACCTGGCCATCATGATAAATCAGGTGAATCTGATACAGTAGGACATTACGAACAGAATTAAAGCTGCTAACGTATTGTATTTTGCATTTGGTCCCCTTGGATTGTCATGTGTAATGTTGGAAATTTGGGCTCCCCGCGAGTTTTAAATATGGGCCAGGGCATATTCAACAATTTTGTCCAGCTGACGACGACATAGACGTTGATGAAGTAGGACAACTAAGCCCGGATGATGAAGATGCTGCTTGCATGTTTTGTGACGGTTGTTTTTTACAGGATCAAATGGGCTTTCGGTTCGGTGCCTAGTGTGCAATATGTGGGCACATGAACAATTAATGCTCCGGGACAGAAAAAGATTTATATGAATGTGATTTTTGTCAGAAATCAATTGTTAAACTGTTACTTTGAGTTTGTATCTTAAACAAAAATAAAATTTAATTTGAACTACCCTATTTTTAATGGGGGCCCATGTTTTATACACTCAATTCTGATCGAACATTTTACAAATTTTCATAGTTGGCTTTGAATCAAATTATTTTTCTATTTTTCGAAACAATGCAATTTTGAATATTGTATATAAGTCTTTGGGCTAGATGTACGCCAATTTTAAAATAATTTCTTCAAAAACCTTAAAAAATTATCGAGAAAACCCAAAAGGGAGACCCATATTAGGAACTTTTCCTCTATTATTATAAAACAACTATTATTTTTTCTAACGTATTATAATTACTTTACTTATTACTTTAATTTTTTACTTAAAAATTGAGAATATTTTGACTCGACGTAGTTAAAGCTTTAAAGAATTTATTTATTTTATCAAATATTAAATACCTTTTGAATCAACTTGTCCAATTAAATTAAAACTTTTTGAAAACAAGAATATATTGCCAGAAAAATTAATTTTCAAACTTCGTTCATAACTTTAAATAGACTTTATGAATTTTAAAAGTAAACAAAACGAAAATGAAAATATGTTTCATTTTCAAGAAAAGAAAATTTAAGTCATTTGTCATTTTGAGAAACTGTCTAAGAGTTAATTTGTCTTTTTATTCAGTTAAGAAAACAAACTTTAATAAAACAGTGTTTAAATTTAAATTTATTATAACAATTGTTTTCAAAAAATATATTTCCTTAGCTATATAAAAACTTACTTTTGTCAATTTTTTAAAGTTTACAAAGTTGATTGTTGACACTTTTGTCACAACATTCAAACTCCCATTTGTCAAATTTACATAGATTTTCCACACAAAGAAAACTGGAAAACTAGAGAACGACAAAAATATACATACAGGCAGTGGCGGCTCGTGGTGTATATATCTAGGATTGCAATTTTTACAGGTACCAGTTATTATTTTATACAAGAGGAGGGGGTAGCCGGGGAAAATTCCTGGGGCCCCGCGGTTCTTGGGGCCCCAGGGTCCTGGGTAGAGCCGTAGGAACGGCCTGGCAGTGCCAGAGGCGCGTGACCATCACTCACTTGTATTTTGAAAGTGAGTGATGGTCCAGATCGTCCAAATTTGATCCAGATCGGTCAAAAGACCTATGAATGCATAGCTAACAAACAGATATCGTTTTATATATAACATCAGGGCCGCCGAGAGGACTGGGGCCCCGGGGAAAAACTTTCTTTGCGGGCCCCGAGTAATGATCAATTCTATACTTCTATACCCGGGGCCGTAAAGGGGGTGAAAACTAATTATTTTAGCTCGGACTCTGGACCACATACAAATGAAGTGGGAATTTTTATTATAATACAGGTGAAAATACAACTGACGACCTGAAAAATTGATGTGAAGTTATTAAATATTCACACATTTCAGGGTTTCGCAGGTATATAATAAGTGAAGGCGGTATGCTGAGTGTGTAAGACAAATTTTACTTTGTAGTAATCACGGCAAAATGAACGATATTTTTAAAATATTGTTAATCATATAATAAGACTGGTTATTAAATTTACGCTCTTAAAAATTAAATGCAACATTTGTCAAAATATAACTAGAATTTTGACAAAATAATTACAACATAATAAAAATGCAAAAAAAAAACAGAAAAAATAAACTTCACTCCGTACTCGAACTCGAAACCCTTCGTTTCACACCAGTGCTCTAACCCATTAAGCTATCGCACGCCTTGCATGTGAGTGTCTTACATTGGTATAACTTTTGTACTTTGTGAACCAAAAACCACAAAAAATGCGTTAGTTTCCGAAAACATAATCTGATCAAAAAATCCTGTTGTACTATTTCGGTTCACACCAATATACATTACTTAGAATTTTTTTAGATTTTTAGTTTAAACCATCTGGGCTACAGGGTGTGGAACAAATTTTTTTTTGCACAATTTTGGCAAAAATCGCATCAAAATAATTTATTTTGCAAAAATAAAAATTTGATCGTTAATCCACGTACTAAGGGCTTTCATTTGATACCCTACTCAGAAAAAAAAAATATTTCGTTTTCGATGAGCACGTATTTGTTTATATTTTTAGGGGGATATGTTTTTTAGATGTTTTAGTATTTTTCCTATGTGCGGGTCAAAAAGTTGTACAAGCATGCCAAATTTCAACTCTCTAGGTTTAGCCGTTTGGCTACAATTTTTACCGAACAGACAGACAGACAGACAGACAGACAGACAGACAGACAGACAGACAGACAGACAGACAGACAGACAGACGACAAGACGGTATAAGGGTTTTTTGGTCATACCTACAAAACCCTAAAAATCAGTAAGCACTTCAGAAATAATTTTTAGAAATGTGGTTAGCAGGAATAACCAGTTGCCCTGAAAGGGTTAAATAGGTATATGATTTTTTGTTCCTGGGGGCTGGACCCGAGGACCCCCCCCCGCTCTTGTGTCCGCGCCTATTATGCAACCACATTGTGCTTCATCTATTTCAATAATTCTGTGGTCAATACAGCAGGGGGGTGAAACTCTAATGGCAAAACGAAAACCATATTACGTTCCATAACCCAACACGAATAGCGCCCCAGTCGCTATAGCTACGTGCATGACAGGATGTTGCCTGTTACGGCTTCTGTCATTAGCGTCAAAATCTGTAATTAGTGTCAAAATCGTCTTCTGTAATTTTGTAATTTCATTGTTTAATTCGGAAAATGGGTGTTTGTTTTGGGGTGTGATAGTAGTGAACCTACAAGATATCGCTTTCCAAACCCGAAGACACGTGTGGCTCCAGAATTGTATAAAACGTGGATGAGGAACATTGGAAATCCAAAATTGGATGGCTTGTCCATGGAAGTGTCCATAAATATTAAGTATTAGTAAATATTATGTTATATGTTAGTCTACTTAATAAATAATTATTTCTGCTAGTTATTGTTTTTCTGTTTCTGTATAATTCCTAACTGCTTGTTCTTAATTGTAAACATAATTAAATGTTATTATTAAATGATACAATTGTTATGATTTATTTTGTCTATTTTTAATATTGTTGTCGTTAATAATATTATAAATAGACAAAATAAATCATAACAATTGTTTCATTTAATAATAACATTTAATTATGCTTACAACTATATCCACTGAAGCATTTGAAATACCCGCGAAAACCCAACCCTTTCCTCCCCTACCAATTTTAGTTCCATAACCCAACAACTACAGCGTTAATTTGGTTTCAAAAAATATAACGGCAGTTTCGCATCTATTTCCTTCTTTATCTATGCAATACAGTTAAAAATAGTTGTTATTGTTTCTATAAACAACTAGGTAAATATTATTCCGTAGATATTTGCGTGTTCAAGTACATATATTATTACTTTCAAGTCTCGTGAATACTCACTCTACTGAACGTGACTATTGAATTTCAATAGCGATTTGAGAAACAACTTGTAAACAAATAGTTCAACATGAATGATTCAAGAAATATGTCCTTAGCGTGGAATTATTTAAATAAATTGTATTGAATTTGTAAAAATACGTGAATCAAATATTTGATACTTCCTTGTTTAAAATATTCACTAAATAAATAAATTTAAAGAGGTTGAAATACGGGTTTTAACTTAATACCTAAATTGGTTAATAGCAGGTTTAACTGGATTTGTAATTTAATGAATATTTGGAAACGATGCAAATCTATGACAAATTACAATTATATCGTACAAAACAACCATGTTAATAATCAAATAAACTGAATAATGAACTCAATATTTACATAATTAATTATTAATTGTTTGTTAATTAAAAAGTTCGTGTATTCAATAGGGCGTTAAAGAGAATAACCAGCTTGGAAAGTTTAACATCATTAGTATGTTATGGACAAGCTAAACACCACAGAGTATAAGTTTCGCAAAACTAACAACCTGAAATAAAATTAGCAACAATACAGAGGGTGTTTTTGGGAACTGTATAAGCATGTCTAACTTTCTTACTATATATACTAAGGAGATATTTTAAAAAGACACCTATGAGCCAAAAAAGGAATGTTATAACTCAACAAATACAGGAAATACGACGGGATGTATAGTTCATCACTTTAGGGGTTGATTAGGACAAAATCCTGAAATTATTTTTTCGGCATTTGTATGGGTAATCTTTGTAAGTAAAAACCAAGTCGATATCTTTTTGGTCCTAAGAGATATTAAGGAATCCTTGAAATCACATTTCATCCCTTTTCACCCTTCAGGGGTGAAATTTTAAAAAGCTGTCAAAACAATTTCTATTTCGAGATATTTTAAAGACACCTATGTGGCAGAAAAGAATGTTATAATTCAACAAACACAGGAAATGCGATGGGATGTATAATTCATCCCGAATGTACTCTTTTAGGGGTTGATTAGAACAAAA
This sequence comes from Liopterus haemorrhoidalis, assembly GCA_963971575.1. Classification (NCBI taxonomy): domain Eukaryota; kingdom Metazoa; phylum Arthropoda; class Insecta; order Coleoptera; family Dytiscidae; genus Liopterus; species Liopterus haemorrhoidalis. Next base: position 3,772,670 of record OZ020615.1, read on the forward strand.
ACCTGAAATAAGTTTGTCGGCATTTGTATGGGTAATCTTTGTAAGCAAAAACCAAGTCGATATCTTATTTTTGCTAAGAGATATTAAGGAATCCTTGAAATCACATTTCACCCCTTTTCACCCTTCATGGGTGATATTTTAGAAAACTGTCAAAACCATTTCGAGTTATTTTAAAAAGACACCTATGTACCAAAATGTAATGTTATATACAGTCTGTTTCAAACGGTTAAGCGGAACTAGATTTGGCAATCTAGTTACTTTCATCGTTTAAATCATACTTTTCGACCGTTTTGTTTAAGCTTTGTAAATCATACTTACAATAAACATTTTTTGGTTAAGGTTAATATCATTTTAAAATGTCATTTTCAATACAAATTTCCCATTTATTTATTTTTTTGTCATTAAAATACGTAAAAAAATGACATATGTCATTCGTTTCCATGGTTTCATTGTTGGAATTTTAAATTTTGACATTTCAACGTGAAAAATGAAATAACCCAAGCAAGGTCCCTTCTCGTGACAACCTAAAAGAACGAAATTCCCATTTAGTTCCGCTTAACCGTTTGGAACAGACTGTAACTTAACATTAATTAGGACAAAATCCCTTTGAAAATAAATAAAACCAATAATTTTTATTATAATTTAGGTGTGTTTTATATCATTGGAAAAAGAAAAAAATTCTCGATTTAATGCATTTATAGACAACTTTGAGCCCCATATGAAAATTGAAGGTTAGTATGAATTTCTCGAAAATAATACGAGCTATAAAAAATTTTAGGACGGCTGTTAATTCTTTGTAAAAAAGTGCCTGTAGAATAGGTAAATAATAAACTTGTATGAATTGAAATAAAAAAGTTATAAGCCAAAAAGTAAATCAACCAAAATCAGTTTTTTGCTCGTATCTAGTGACCTGTGCACTTTTCCAAAAACCAAATTCATCATTAAAGTGGCCAACTAATGCGGCAACTTTACTCCAAGTTAACCGACTTCGTATCTCTTATGAGGCACCATGTATATATATATTTTTTTACAATTAAAAATATCCCATTAGTTAAAATGTAGATGAAAATTTGATGTAGAGATTGTTACTAATTTTATTTCAGATTGTTGGTTTTGTATAAGAAACTTGTGAGAACTATATTGTTTATCCTACCCTTAAATTTCCTTTACATCATTACATTTAATTTAGTTAAAATAACGTCTTGTTGTTTAAATATTATTTTTTCCATTTTTTAATTCAATAATTTTTCATTTCTTTTTAATTATCTTTTAATTTATAGTCCGCGAGTTTACCAATTTTAAAATCAGACTAATTTATATTTAAATTTTCTATTTAAATTCGATATTCACTTGCGACTTACCTTCCGCTTTCCTGAATGATCCCGTGGGATATGCTGGTTATCCCGTCGTTTAGACGTATTGTCGGTTTCCTCTCCCACCACAGAAGCAAATTCTCCAGAACAATGAACAGGAGAAAATATGGCCATGCCTAGAATTCATAAAAATTCCATTAGGTCATTAGATTTAATTAATATAGTATAAAAAATGGGGACAAAGCAGTAGCGGGGAAATATAGTATACTGCAATTAAAATGATTTAGGGCAGTGTTTCTCAATGGGTGGTCCGCGTACACCTGAGGTTCCTGAGATTTTTAAAGAGTTCCCAAGGTCTGTCATGATGTCCAAAATGTTGATGTTTTGTTTATACAAGAGGTTCATTGGGAGTCCTCCGTAATCTTTAAACCTTTCCCAGGGTAAAAAGTTTGAGAAACACTGGTCTAGGGATAGTTGATAAAGTATTTGATGAGATTGGGAAAGAAATGTTTGTTTATTATTTTATAAAGATTTTGTTAATAGTGTGTAGACAGTGCATATGGTGTGTGTTGGTCGCCCGTGTGCGGGCATTCGTGGGAGCGTTCTTTGCTAGAGTCTAGCCCAAATGCCGCAGGTGTTGATGAAAGTTTGCACACCTGCGCGACTTGGGTTTGATTCTAGTGACGGTATTGTTAATGAAGTACAAGCTATTGGTGAGGTTTTTATAGGGTTACAAATGAAGATTCTCTTGATTTCATTGGGAATTTCAATTAATATTCTTGGACCATTTTTATGAGTTTATACAATAAGTGCGTAAATTTTTTGTATGAGTGTAATCATTTTTATTCGTTATTCGAGTACTAAGAGCTTTTTTCAGATTTTTAGATTAGCCCCTCTGGGAGCTGGACATATTTTTCCCCCCAAATTTTACTCAAAAATGTCTTCTCTATATCATATCAATATATTTTCTTTTATTTCATATTTTCTTTTGATAAAATCCTTTGAGATTCAAATAGAAATCGGAAAAATTTACATATAAGACTAATAGGGTTCAGTTCTAAGCCACAATTTGAAAAAAGCTTTCTTTAAGTTTAAATAAAAAAACACATTTCTAAGAAATGTTTAAAAACATCCATTTCAAATTCCAACGCGTAGTTGATACTTTATTTATTTCTTAAAAAATTGCGGTTTGGTCAAAGTCGTTGAAACGTTTTATTTATTTATTTAGTTAACATAAACAGAGAATTTGCAATGTGTATAATGAATATAAAACTATTTACAAAAAATTTAACAAAGTTATGAATAATGTAGTAATGATAGTAATAGATAAATAAAAAAACTTTAGATAAATAAGTATATAATTATAAGAACTAAGCGATAAGTGGATTTGAGGTTTTTTAACCGAAGATCAACAAACAAACAAAAAAAGAAACTGCGTACAAATTTAACGAACGAATAAAATCATGTCAACAAGCATGAACAAACGTAAATGATACGTGAAATATAAACGAAAGCTGTGCATTTTGATGCTCGTTCGGGCTTGTGTGCGTGCGATGAGTGTGTTTTAAATTATTTTTTACTAAAATTACCGAATTTTTCGAATTTTTCGAATTTTTCAAAAGAATTAATTTTCAGTTCTCAAAAAACTAATGTGGGGAATAAAGTATAAATACTAAAGCTTAGAATGGCTTAATTTTTTATTAATTTCTTTTCAAAAAAACCAATTAATCTCATAAGTTATAAGCCTCTCATATGCTTATATATGCTTATATATGCTAGGCTCAAGGCCTTTTTACAAGACGTGCGGCACTAAACGTACAGTAACTATAATTTTCTAGTTACAAAGATTTGCTTTAATTCAGTATACGATAATACTATTATTGACATTTGTTGTTCTTGACCTCTACTTGGTTAAATGAGAATGAATAAAAATTCTGTTGACTATTTCATAATGAGAAAACCAGTTATTAGATCAAATCGGGCCATCATTCGTCACGTAGCTAAAATAATAGCATTACTGCACCCATAAATAATTTATACAATAAAATTAAAAACAAACTCCAAAACAAGGAGGTTCCTTAACCCTTAAGACGTCAGAACTGTTTATAAACAACATACGATGACGTCAAAATCTATCTACCTGAACCTTTTTCATAAAAAAGTTAAAATATAAAATATATTCTGGGCCAACGCGATTAGGGTTAAGAGACATTGGTCTAGATCAGGGGTTCTTAAACTTATGTAGTCCGAGGACCCCCTGTTGAACAAACATTTTTTTGCGGACCCCATCCCAGCCCTAGGCATTTTACGTCGTTCTTGAGACTTAATTTCTGGCTCAATAACCTCATAGGAACTAAGTTATAATAAATATTGGTAAAAATGTATTGTTGGTTATTTTAATAAATGGTCTTGCGCATTTATAGAGATGAACATTTTTATTAGCATATACAATAAAAAACATTAATAAAAATAGTAGTAAAAAGAATTAAAAAAGTTACAAATTATAATACGTTTAACTAACTCATACAAACATTTTTTGGTCAAATATTGTTCAAAATAGATCTTATTATAACATGTTTTCTGTAAATAATTTGCAGTTGAATGAAAATAATTAAATTTTTACTAATTATTGTTTAGTTATGTCAATAACTAGTTAGATAACAACAAATACAAAAAGTCTTGACCATGTAGGATTTTTATTAAATGAGTTATTTGAATAAAAGCGAAAAGTTGGGGGATGAAAAGTTAATGTCAAAATTGTTTCGTGGACCCCAGTTTAAGAACCGCCGGTTATTTAAAAAAAAAGAAAACCGAAATGAAAATAAACTATTTGCAGTGTTAAATTTCTTACCTTATAACTGACAAAATAATAATAATAATACAGTAGAACCTCGTTATAACGGACCACGATATAACGGACTTCGGATATAACGGACAAAATGTTTGTCCGGAAACACAATAGTGTTTCTCACTCAAAATCAGGCTTCGACCCGTTATTTTTTTCGTTTCGGTTTTTGTTCCGGTTCAATTAAAAAAATATATCAGTTCGGTTCCGGCAAAAATAACGTTTTTTTTTCGGTTTTCGGTTCAGTTCCGAGTGATAAATTTTATTTCATTAAAATATTTTTTATTTTATTAAATCTGCTTTTATTTGTTTTAGGCCCGGTCTTTCCACCTTCAGATAAAGTTCCAGGTAACGATCTGACAGATAAGGTTATTTGTAACTTCATCTGCTGAATAAATGTCAATACCAGTCAGTGAATTCAATACGTCAGTCTCATTATCCGTTAGATAACTATCTGATAGATACATTTGTATAGAAAGAAGGGATGACATTTACTCAGCAGATGATGTTAAAAATAACCTTATCTGTCAGATAGTTACCTGGAACTTTATCTGAAGGTGGAAAAACCGGGCCTTAGAAATTTATTTTCTACTATAATTTAGAAGAACATTTTATTCCTTATTTTGTAATAATCATACCAAGCCCGCTGCCAGGGGGGGTGCTGGGCGTTCACCCCCCCCCCCCCTCCCGAAATAATAGAAGCGCATTTCTTTTTACTAATCAGTTAAAAAAATTACGATTTTTTTCTGCTCATCAGTTTAAAAAATAATCTTAAATAAAATGTATTTTATATTCACTCCCATAAACATTATAAACCGATATTTTTTTCGGTTCAGCTCCGGTTTTCGTTCCGACAAAAATAACTGTTTTTTTCGGTTTTCGGCTCAGTTCTGGTTCGAAGCCCTGCTCAAAATATAAAGATATATCTTCATTTTAGATAAAAAACCAAACATTTTATATATTTTTTTAAACTTTTTGAAACCTCATCATAGTTTAAAATTATATAATATTTTCAATCCATTTATGGAAACTTCAGTGACCTTTTATTTTTATATAACGGACATCCCCTCACCCGCATTATTCCGTTATATCGAGGTTCTACTGAAATAAGAATCTCCCGTAAAACACGAGAGAGAAAAAAAAAAACAACCACGAATGTTAAGGATCGACTGAACAGCTTTTAAAATGACAGTTTCTCAGACTTTTAAGGTTCAGGTTAAGGTCTACTTTTGTCAATATTTAAGATTTTGTTTGCAAAATTTAAAGCAGCAAAAGAAGTTTTTGTAATTGATAAATTACCGCTGAATTTAATAAATACGTACGAAAACTATTTTTTATTCGAATTTGGAGATCTAATCATAAACAAAATAGAAACATATAAACTAATTATAGGCCGCACGTGTGTAAAAAAAAAACGCGTTCAAAAATTACCGCTGAATTTAATAAATACGTACGAAATTTTTTTATTCGAATTTGGAGATCTAATCATAAAGAAAATAGGAACATATAAAGTAAAAATGTGTAAAAAAACCGCTTTTTAGGGACCCTAACCGTTCCACTGAGAATGAAGAATATTCTGAGACGCAACCGGGAAGCTGTAATCGCTGCCGGTGAAATAAAGTAAGATGACTTTCAGTGTGCTTCCAAACTAGCTTCAAAACAATCTTACGCCACAAAACAATTCTGGGGGTCTATTCTGTAAGCATTTCGACAATCGCTTTTACAGTATCGTGTTGAAAGTGCCAGTTTTCAACACGTTGCGTTGGTATTCTGTAACTTATCGATAGTGCACTTATTGTGTGATAGTGCAGTATTGTGTTGATTTTGAGACGACACGTACGAACGTGTCGTTTTTGGAAAGAGATATTGTTTTTAGACTTTTGAAAGTTGTTTACGTTTAATTTGAATATATTGATTTACTTATTTTGAGGTTAGTTTGATTTAAAATTTGTTTTATATATGGAAATATGTATATTTTTGTTGTTTTTTATCTTAAATGTTGTAGTTATGGCCGAAGGACTTATTATATTTGAAGTATTGGATGAATTGGAAGAGGAAGAGACAAGGGGATATGTCAATGAATATTTTAATTTATAAAATAAAAATAAAATACATGTCATAAAATATATTATAAAATAAAAATCCTAATAAAACCATAAAAACAAAAACAAAATTAATCTAAATATACCGTCGTGCGGTTTTGCACAATTTTTTGTAGGGGGTAGAGAATGTATTCATTGAGTAAATGTTATTTAGGGGATTAGATGGAAATTCCAAATTTCTATGAAGGATTAGCATGACGTCATGAATTAAGAGAAACAAGTCAACCTTTTGAATAATACCTGCTGGAAGGGAAGTTTGCACAAAATCCTGCTACAATAATTATTATTTGAGTTATTTTAAACAAATTATATTAACTGTTACGGGGCAGAAAAAAATCAGGTCATATGTTATGTACATAGGTGTTATGTACATATATGTGCATTGTATATACTGTCTAATAACCTCAAAGTTTATTCTGTCACAGTACGTCAAAATTTCAAAATGGCCACATTTACTTTCGACACTTTCAAACACAAAGTAACACTATACGATGACAGTGTAATGTGCATAGCCAACACGATACTGTGCATGTGACTGTCGAGAAGTTACAGAATAGACCCCCAGCATTCAACAGTTTTATACAAGCGACTTTTTAATATTCGATATATTTTGCACTATAATTTATACTATATACATTCGACTAATTTAAAGTAATTATTATAACCAAATTCTACTATAGCAAATAAGAAATAATTTTTAAAAAAATGTTTAGCTTAAGTTTTTTCGCAAAAAAATATTTCCTGATTGAGCAACGGATGCAGTGCATTCGTTGCAATGCAGAGCAACGGATGTACTGCATTCGTTGCTTCCATAGACGCTATGCCACTGCAGTCTATTTACTAATACCCTTTTCACACTAGATCTTTAAGATCGGATGTTAAAGTGAATGTATCTTTAAACGCTAATGTAAAACCGTACGGCCTCGTCTAAACACGACCGATGTTTAAGACAGAGATCTGCGTCTTAAACTTCGCCCGCATTACCAACTTAATTTCTATTATAAAAAAATACTCCTTCAATTTGTGCTGTCAACATTTTATATTATCATAAACAAGAATACTGTATTATATCGACGTTATAAGAAGTTTATACTTATTGTTATAATAAAATTATTTATTTTAATAATGTGTTTAATAAAATACAGAGCTACAATAATTGAGATAAAATGTATCGACTTACATGTTAATACAGGTGTAATATATTCTTTATTGTAGTTTATTGTAGAATGAAATGAAATATCCTTATTTGTTTATAATAATTCAAAATGTGCGTCTGCGCAGACAGGTCAAAACTGGTAATTTCATGACGGTAACTTAAGGACAAAATTACTGTAGCTGATGACAGCACCAGAGATTTAAACATCAAGTGTGAAAGCATACCGATCTTAAACATCGGTGAACTTTAAGTTCACTCGTCTTAAAGATCTAGTGTGAAAAGGGTATGAGCAATGATTCTGATGATATGATGAACAGCTTCTCAGGGCCGGTTTCTGAAAGCTTAACCGAGTTTAATCTTTTAGTTAAACTCGGTTACAATATAACAATCCCATAAGTAACCATAGCAACGATTTTATAACTATTTAGTTATAGTTAACTAAGCTTTAAGAAACCGGCCCTCAATGTTTTAATAGCAAAAAGGGCATTGAGCATAAATTCTATGTTTAAAAATATTTACCTGTCTAAAAAACTTCGGTACTAAATCTGGGCTGGCAAATGTAGTTTCTGCAGGATCAACAATGTAGAACATACGTCCTAGTCCTTTTAAGAACTGTATGACATCGTCATCCATGATGGTCCTTTTAAAATCATTGTTCACTGTTAAAAACACAGATGTAACTGGCTCGCAAATGTTTCTACGCTCTAACAATTGGACGGTTATAGACTCCATGTTTAATTTTAGTCAGTTATTTAAAGATGCGACAGATTTGACATCACAAAATATTTAGTTAGATTAAAATTAAGACGAATTTTCCAAAACAAGTTCATATAAAACTCAAATTTGAGTTAACGGTTTTGATTTAAGGATAAATTAAAAATATATTATTGTTTTTTAAAACCAAAACTATTTTATCTCTGATTTAAACAGTTTATTTTAAATAATACGTATTGTTTTAGTTTTAATTAAGCTCACTTTACTCAAGTTTACTTTAATTCAGGTTAAAATACAAGTTTAGTTAAAGTTTAGCAAATTTGTTTCAGTTTTAAGAATTAAAACTTCTTAATTAAACCAAGTACTCCGGTTTAAAACACGTTATAATTAATTTTAACAAAAATTAAATGTATTTTAAAATGCAGTTTTAGAAACGAAGCAGTTATTTTTAAACCGTTTAATTTAACTCACTTTTAAAACATGGGTTTAGTAACAAATATCTTAATTTCAGTTAAAACTAAGCAGTTCTAATTAAACCAAATTTAATAAGTTTAAAACACGATTTTTTACAGAAGTTTAGAAAGAGTTTTTTTAATATAAAAAATAGTTTTTATATTTAAACCAAGTTTATTTAACTGTGGTTTCAAATGTGGGTTTTTTAATCTAACAAGGATGCTTATGATTTCAGTTTTAACGAAGTAGTTCATAAATTTAAACCAAGTTTATTTTAACTCGAGTTTAAAACACTTATTTTTTCTATAGACGGTTTATTTTAATTATGGTTTAAAACTCTAGGTTATTTTAATGTAACAAGGGTCTTGATTTTAGTTCTAACGAAATAGTTCATAGATTTAAACCAAGTTTAATTTAACTCGAGTTTAAAACACTTATAATTTAAAGATCAACAAATCTATCGACTTTATTCGTTTAAAGTTTACTTTAATTTACATTTAAAACGGGAGTTTCTCAGTGTAAATAATTGTGCTGTTATATTTAAACCAAGTTTACTTTAACTCAAGTTTAAAACACGATTTTAACTTGAATTTAACAAGGGTTAAGTTACGTTTAGTCTCAGATTTGAGGATTATAGTTTATTATATTTTTAACCAAGATTATTGGTTTTAAAACACGGTTTTATTTTTAACTCTGGTTTAATACACAGTTGTAATTATTAATATTTAATGTCACTTTTAGTTATTTTGACTGTTTATCAGTTTACAAGGTTATAAAACCACATATACAACTCAGAACATGAATGACTACGATTTCTGTTATTGTCTCTTATATAGCTGCGCTGACAAGTTTGTTGTTTTCTTAAATTGGTGGGGAATGTTTTTTTTTTATTGCATGATAAGATTTAAACTAATATTGCGTACGGTAAATATTCAATGATTTTTTTTATATTTATTGTTTACTACACTTTTTACACTTATTTGATTATATTTTTTTCATTGCTAAATTAAGACACGTGGATATAATTTGTTTATGTATTGAAATGCTATGCATTTCGTGCCAAATTACAGGTATCAATTTAATTTATGCTAAACGTGCTAATATTAAAATTAGATTAATAAATAAATAATTTAGCTTAAAAAGGCCATTTTAAGTGCGGCAAGGCGGAACTATAGCTAACTTTGATATCAGAAGACGATTACGAGTAAATAGTCAAACCAGTAATAATACAAGGTGTCTCAAAAGAAATTTTATATTTATTTAGCTTACTGCGTGAACGCAACGTATCCGAGGGGCGCGGGGGTTATGTCAATCGGTAGCCTGGCTCTTGGGAATTAAGTCGCTATGGAGCGTATCTCGGGAGCAGACCGCGCGTTATGCGTGCGAGAGTTTTACAAAAACGGTGATTCGGCGACTGTAGCGCGTAGAAAATTCTGCAGTTATCGAGGTTTTCGCCACTTAATTGATGCGCCAAGCATTCCTCTCATTCGACATTGGGTTAAAAAGTTTGAAGAGACTGGTACAACGCTGGATAAATCAAAATCCGGGCGACCTAGGTCATCAAGAACGGTAGAAAACGTGGAGAATGTTAATCAGTCTGTTCGTGACGACCCGAACCTTTCAATTCGGAAGCGCACAAGTGCTTTAAATGTGCATAGATCATCATTACATCGCATTATGCACAAAGACCTAAAGCTGCACCCCTACAAAATTCAATTGGTGCAAGAATTAAAGCCCCAAGATGCCAGTCAGAGGCTTAATTTCGTAAATCAGGTGATTGAGCGATTTTCAACGTTTACCAACATTTTGTTTTCGGATGAAGCTGGCCACGTAAATAAGCAGAAATGCCGCTACTGGAGTGCAACGAATCCAAAACGCAAACATCAAAAACCCCTACATTCGCCTAAAGTGACCGTATGGGCTGCGATGTCGGCGCGAGGAATTATCGGCCCTTACTTTTTTGAAGACGAAAGGGGGCGTGCAGTTACAGTGAATTCAGAGCGTTATGTGGAGATGTTAGACAATTTCTTGGTACCTGAACTGCAAAACTTTCCTGGCTATAACCAAAGAACATGGTTCCAACAGGACGGAGCAACTTCACACACGTCCAATATGTCTCTGCCACGTGTTCGTGAAATTTTCTCAGGCAAATTGATCTCCCGGAGAGGTGACATAAATTGAAATGGCAGCCATCCCTGAGTCCACCTGCCGAGACGTCATAAGTAATTTTACTGTTCGATTAAATGAGTGCCGAGAACGCGAGGGTCTACATTTAGACGATATTATTTTTAAGAAATAAATCCCCAAAAAGTGTATTTTAATAATAAATAAACATTTTTTCTATATACGGCTTACTTTTTTTTTTAATCGATCCATTAAATATAAAATTTCATTTGAGACACCTTGTATTTAATATTTCTATATTGCTTATCCTTGCTTTAAATTGTTTAACTCAAGATGTCTTGCATAGTTCCTACCCTTACGTATGGATGTGAAACTTGGTATCTATCTCAAAAATATGAATAAAAACGGGCAGTTGCTCAGATGAGAATGGAAAGATCCATACTAGGAGTAAAACTGCGAGACAAAATGCCAAATAGAGAAATGGGTAAAAAAATTATTACAGACTGCTGCAAAAGGCCACTTAAAGACAACAGATGGACGAAGAAAAAAACTTTATGGCTGCCAAGACATTTACCTGTATCACGAGGGAGACAAAAAATAAAATGGAGAGACGACATCATTAAAATAGCCAGAGACGTCTGGCCCAGGATCGCTCAAGACAGGACAGTATGGAAGGACATGGAGGAGGCTTTTGCCCAGAGATTGGGATAGCTTTAGGCTAATTATTATTATTATTTAGGGTTTGTCAGGTCTTGACAAGCGTCCACTAATCGCAAATTTCAGTACCTTTGAAGCCGCGTCATTCTAGAGACTAGTGGAGCTAAATACACACGACTGCATCCCAAACCCTGGTGATATGCAGACACGGAATTACGCTACATCCAGTGCCCTCACAATACAGTGTGATCCGAGCAGCACTGCTTTCTGCATCCTGCAGATCAAAGAGGTGGCGGAAGATCTGCAGCCGGGAATGGACTCGATTTCCATTCGATAGAAGGCTTTCAAATCACCCAAAATACCAACTATCAGGACTACAAGCCTAATTTTATAACCTGGATACAGCTTTCTAAGCTCAGACAAGAGATCCATATACTTGGACCTCTTTTCTTCCTCCTTGAGAGAGATATTCTCAGCTGGACTTGCGAATTCAATCACAAACATCTGTTTGGTCTCGATATCCAGGAGTTATTATTATTATTATTAATATATTGCTCATCATAAACAAGAAACTTCTTCCCCAAATGGAGATAATAGAGATAGATTGCCTAAATAACAAAATTAAATTTTTTGAATGATCATATTACAAAAACTATAAAAGGTACTGGAGCCACAGTGTAATTCTTGCGCTTTCTCATTGTTTTTTGGGCCCATAAAAAAATTATAGCCTTATATTTAAGCCTCTTACAACTATGACCGGTTTAATTATTCCTAAAATCGGTAAAATTTTATTTTTGTATGACCATATTTCAAAAACTATAAGATATAGTGAATCTTAAAAACTATAATATTTTGAGACCTGCGGTTGGAATTTTTATAATACTGATGTCCTAAAAGGCCCTAGGTAACATTTTGAAGAAAAAAATTTATTTATTTTTTTTAATTTTGATTCAAAAAATTCTATTTTGAAAACGGTAAAAGACAGGAACCTGCGGTTTAAATTTTTAAAACCCTTGTGCCTTGCTTAGTCTAGTAAAAATAATAAGGTCTTAAACATCAAACTTTTTGAATTTATATGACTGGTTAAGTTAAACCCTGGAAATTGGCAAAAAATCGAAAATTTTGTTCCAATTTTTGGCCATTTTCAAAGGTTTTGTTTGACGATCCGTATTTATTTTAAAAGTTGGGTTATTAAGGCCCCAATTTTTTTATAGACTACATTTTTGGAATATTGTGGTCCTAGATGGCGTTAGGTGACATTTTGAGACAAATCCGGAATAAAATATTTTTTTTTACATTTTGCAAACTTGAAAATCTCGAGAACGATTAAAGATAAAGACCTGCTGTTTGATTTTTTAGAATTGCCATTGTTTTTTTACCTTGTAAAAAAATAGGGGATTTAAAAGCCGAGCCCATTTTTGATTTAAATCGTTTTGAAATAGGCGAATTTTACCAGAAATCTGATATTGGCGTAACTGTATCTTAAAAACTATAATATATAGAGACCTGCGGTTGGAATTTTTATAATCCTGATATCCTAAATGGCCCTAGGACACATTTTGAAAAAAAAAAAGTTTATTTGAAATTTTTTAATTTTTTAATTTTTTTTTTTCAAATTAAAAAAAAAAATTATCTTGAAAACGGTAAAAGATAGAAACCTGCGGTTTAAATTTTTGAAACCCCTGTACCTTGTTTAGTTTATACACAATAAGAAGGCCTTAAACATTAAACTTTTTGAATTTATATGACTGGTTAATCGTTATATAAAGCTTTTTGCCGCACTTGTCGATTAGAAAACTTATCGACTCGTTTTCTAACTTCGACGCGTGCCGCAAAATCATTACTGCATTAACATTATAATGACTAACTTTTAAGGAAATACATAATTTATTTCTTAGTTTGTCCACACATTTGGCAATGCTTTTGATTTGCGAAATTAAATATTTTAGGAGTGATATTCCTATAAACTATGTATTATAATGAGTGATTGGGTGTTATATGCTTCAAACGATTTAATATTCGCGACTGCAAATAACAGTGAGACATCTGGTGGTGACTGGCTAAATTAGACAGAAGCGTATATTTGGATAATATTTGTAGCGTGTTGTGCTGCAGTTTATGTGAATTAAGAAGTATTTTAAAATATAGTGACTTAAATACAGTGCTTTTTTGCCGAAATATTGTTTGAACAGATAAATATTAAGAAAAAACTTCTGACATATACGCTTCTCATCCGCCATTAGCTGTTGTACGCAGCGCCGCCAACGCTAGTTTCAGTCGCGAATATTATTATGTAGCGATACCTTGAGACATGCATATTATTTCACAAGGGGGAAGGTTCCACAAGGGGGAAGGTTAAAAAACACTAGTCTAGCCTAACCTACCTTGTATCTCTTATAGTTTATGAAATCCTAATGGTTAAACTCAAAAAATAAACACTCTGTACAACTTATGTTAATTTAATTCGTAATTCAAGTTTTTTTTACAAATAAGGAACCAAATGACTTAACCTTTACTTAAATGGAAAATAAACCTTCAAGTAAACCTTCCTTAACCCGAGTTAACTTATCCTAAGTCTGACCCTGGCAGACACAATATAATTTACATACCCAGGTCAGTGTACTCTATCAATAATTATTTTAAAAATACAGTGTTTTCTCTTAATTCTGGGTTAGTACTAAATAAAATAACGAATATCGGTGAGAATATTTTCTCTAAGAAATCTTTTAAGGCTTACTTCCGTACCCTTAGATAGATTTCCTAGAATCTTTTTCAAAATAGAAACCTTGGTTGTTATCTTTTACTAATTGCTGTCACTGCTTTGACCCGATACGTATATCAAAAGTAGAAAAGAAACACAAAAAGGATATGATTCATTAGTTATTATTACAAATGAACATTTTTTAAACAATTTTATCAAAGTTACAATAGGATGTCCGTCTGGACATTTGTAAACTGTGGTTAACAACAAAACATTAAATTGTGACACGATTTTAGATCATGAATTAGGTCATTATTTGTAATCAATACATGACCGTATAAAAAATGTGTGTAATATAACCACAGGCACTCACCCAGGGGGGGAGGGTTCACGGGCTTGAACCTCACCCAGTAAGTACTAAAAATCTTTTTTGTTCAGTTTGACTGTTTTCACATCACTAAACACCATTGACGTTATACAAGGGCTACCTTTTAAGTTTTTAAAAAAACTAAAAAAATTGATGTGAAGTGTGAATTTTCACCCATTTCAGGGTTTTGCAGGTATTTAGTAAGTGAATGATGATTATTTGGGATGCCAAAACCAATTTTATATTACATTTTTTTTTTTGTTAATTTTAATTCGAACGCCTAATCGCCAATAGAAGCCATTATTTAGGTTTCTAAATATGTGTAGTATTTTTTTTTTTTTTATAGCAAGGTACATTAAGAATTTTAAAAATTGCACCTATGGATTCCATTGGTTGTTATAAGTTCCGCCCCTCTGATTTCGTGTACATTGAAACAGAATTAAATTATAATTTAAACAATTTCCACTGGTTATTAAATTTACTCTTTTAAAAATTAAATGCAACATTTGCCAAAATATAACTAGAATTTTGAAAAAATAATTTAAACAATATAAAAATTTCAAAAAATAATATTGTCTCTTCTCGCAGGGTTCGATCCCTTTCGGATCGAGTTACTTGGGTGAAACGCCACGTCAAAACCACTACACCAGCATACACGTTCCATTGTAGCGTGTTACAAAGCTATAACTTCTGTACATTATTAGCAAAAAATCACAAAAAATGCGTTTTTTTCCAAAAACGTAATCTGATCAAAAATTCCTGTTGTATTATTCCGGTCACACCAATGTACATTACTCACATTTTTTTCAGATTTTTAGTTTAAACCATCTGGGCTACAGGGTGTGGGACAAAAAAATTTTTGCACAATTTTGGCAAAAATCGCTTCAAAATAATTTATTATGAAAACATTAAAATTTGATCGTTAATCCACGTACCAAGAGCTTTCATTTGATACCCTACTCAGAATTATAAAAAAATATTTAGTTTTTTCGATGAGCACATATTTGTTTATATTTTTAGGGGGATATGTTTTTTAGATGTTTTAGTATTTTTCGCATGTGCGGGTCAAAGAGTTGTATAAGCATGCCAAATTTCAACTCTCTAAGTTTAGCCGTTTGGCTACAATTTTTACCGAACACACAGACAGACAGACATACAGACAGACAGACAGACAGACAGACGACAAAATGACGGTATAAGGGTTTTTTGGTCATACCTACAAAACCCTAAAAAGAAAAATTGTATTTTGGAACAAATTGTTTTATTGCTTTTCAAAATATTCAACTTTAAGATTTATACACTTTTGCATGCGTTCAAAGTAGAGGTGGGAATTGCGGCTCAGTTTGCGGAACCGGATCAGTGGAAGTCGTTCAGTTTGTTGAGCCGGCTCATTGATCCGGCTCAGTGATCCGGCTAAGTAAGCATGTTCCCGAGGCACAGGTCGGTCGGTCGTTCAATACGGTTTTTGGTTTGCAATATCTAGGTAGAACGTCGCTCACCCCCGGCTCTTGCATTATATGAAGTTAAATAAATAAAAATCTATAGAAGTTTATTACCTAACATTTTTGCCGGGTTAATAGTAAACAAACAATTCACTTTATGTAGCTACTGTATTTTAAACCAGATGTGTTAAGTTTATGGCGATGTTTATTGCCCTTAAAAATCCGACATCTGGGATTTGGGCAAGATTTTTAATATTTTTATTGACTTAGTATGGTTGTAAGAAAGTTGGTGTAAGAAAGATGGTTCAAATAAACTGCCCTACAAATTGATGGCCAAATACACTTTATGATAATACATTACAAGCCGAGTTCTCGCGAAGTTCAACATGACATCGATCCAGATCAGGATCACTCCGGTCACTGCTCACAATCGCCCGATCAATCGTATCCTTGAAACTTGAAACTATGCAATGAGCCGTGAGCCAGCTCATTTCAGTTTGGTGAACCGTGTCACTTCGGTCAGTGTACTGAGCCGGTTCGTTCATGAACGACCCATCTCTAGTTCAAACCAATTCTCGAAACATTTTTTCCACTCTGAAGTTGGTATGTCAAAAACATGGTTTTCGAAAGCTTCAACAGCTTCTTGCGGTAATGAAAATCGCTGTCCACGCATTTTTTTTGACATTAGGAAAAAAAGTCGTTAGGGGATAAATCAGGTGAATACGGGCAATGAGACATTAATTCGATGTTTATCTCCTTCAGATAATCAATGGTTTGCTGTGAGGGAGCTTGTATTGTCATGATGAAGAATGATGCGACGTTTTTGCTTGTTTTCCCTCCATTTGTCATTGACTTCTGGCCAAAAAATTGTTGTATGCCATTCAGCATTAACTGTTCTCCGATCATCAAAAGGAATGGTTAAGACATGCCCAGTATAACCGAAGAAACAAGCGATCATTTTCTTCGAAGTGCTTCGTGAATGAACAACTTTTGTGGGTTTCGGTTCATCTTGGAAGACCCAAACAGTGGATTGTTGCTTAGTTTCCGGTTCATGTGAAAAAATCCAAGTTTCATCACCTGCAACGATGTTGTATACGGATTTGGCAGCATAGCCAATTGCAACATATGCGATTTAGCATTGCTGTCAAAATAATTTGTCGTTACTAGGGAAACCATGCATAATAATAAATTCAATGTTGCAGGATAAAAGATATTCACTGTATGAATAAATCCAAATTTTGTCATCTGTTTTAGCAGTGCCTAGGTTGATTTTTTTTTTTTTTAGCATTCCCTTACTCCAATCAACACGAACCTTTTTTTGAGCTTCGGTCAAATTATGCGGAATCCATCGGGAACAGATCCTTTTCACAGCTAAATGTTCATGCAAAATCGAATATATTGCAGTCTGCGATATGCCAAAGGATGCCTCTATCTCACTGTTGGTCACATGCCGATCTTCAATCATTTTGCGCACAGCATCGATGTTTTTTTGAATCACAATCGATTTTGGTCGACCTTCACGAGATTCATCACTGACGGACGCACGACCACGAAGAAATTCTGCAAACCAATTGTAAACAGTCTTTTCTGATGGTGCTTCATTACCAAAGTTGAACGAAGCGAATCTATGCATTGTTGTTGAGTTAGGCCTTTACTAAAATCGTAAAATATCATCCAACGAAAACCTTTACGACTAATATCCATTTGTTCACAAACTTGTTTTTTTTTTTAACGCTCACTGTCAACTACACGGTCAATTTATAAGCTTCCACTGATTTCACAATAACAAATGTCAAATTTTACGAATATAATAATGACACATTTCAATATTGCCATCTAGTGGTTGTGTGTAAAAACATAAAAGGTTACCCTCGTATAAAGTATGTACAAAGTTCTTCAAACAAACAACAAACTTAAGTTATATGTTCAGCGAAAAAACGTATTGTGATTACGCCCGATTATTAACGAAAGAAATGGATATTGTCCGAGTACTTATGCTCTGTAACCAACTGTTCTATCATGGAGCCACGTAGTTTTTAAATTTTAATTGAAATCCTTATGTGCGATTTCTTGACCCCGAAAACTCTGTAGGATGCCGGCCATCTAAGCGTCACTTACGGACAATATTTCTCTGTCCCTGCATAAATACGAACGTAGTAAAACTGCATAACAATATTTTCTGCATTTTAATGACTCGGAAACAGCAAATATTTGCGTCTGATCAGCATGATTATTGCAAATTAGTTGATAGTAAGGAAATTACTAGAATTGATTGGTGTCAAGATCACCATATCTTTAACTTCATTCTCATATGTCAACAAATAAAACTATGTTGATGTTTTCATTTAGCGTAAAATACTGTTCCTTATTGACAGTAATAACTAATTACGCAGAAAATGTACCGTACTTGTTAATTTAAAATGGAGGATGAATCTAAACAACCTTCAAAGTGGTAATAAGAAGAACTTTAGAACTCTATTATAAGTTTGTTGTAATTTTAAAATAACGATTCAGAAGATACTTAAAAGCGTTCCATACTTATAAGGTGTTCCATAAAGAAAAACACACTAGATTAGGGTTCGGAGTAATGGCGTAACAAGATCTCATGGGCCCTTATATATTTTTTGGGCCATCCTTGATTTATAAAGCTTAAAAATTGATGTGAAGTGTGAATTTTCACACATTTCAGGGTTTTGCAGGTATTTAGTAAGTGAATGATGATTATTTGGGATGCCAAAACAAATTTTATATTAAAATATATTTTTTGTTAATTTTAATTCCAACGCCTAATACCATTATTTAGGTTTCTTAATATGTGCAGTATTTTTTTTATATAGCAAGGTTCATTAAGAATTTTAAAATTTGCGCCTATGGCTACCATTGGTTGTTATAAGTTCCGCCCCTCTGATTACGTGTACATTGAAACCGAATTAAATTATAATTTAAACAATTTCCACTGGTTGCCAAAATATAACTAGAATTTTGAAAAAATAATTTAAACAATATAAAAATTAAAAAAAAAAAAAAAACCAAAAAATAATATTGTCTCTTCTCGCAGGGTTCGATCCCCTTCGGATCGAGTTACTTGCGTGAAACGCCAGAATCAAAACCACTACACAAGCATACACGTTCCATTGTAGCGTGTTACAAAGCTATAACTTGTGTACATTATTAGCAAAAAATCACAAAAAATGCGTTTTTTTTCAAAAACGTAATCTGATCAAAAATTCCTGTTGTACTATTCCGGTTCACACCAATGTACATTACTTAGAATTTTTTCAGATTTTTAGTTTAAACATCTGTGTTCAGGGTGTGGGACAATTTGTTTTTTGTTCAATTTTGGCAAAAATCGCATCAAAATATTTTATTTTGCAAAAATAAAAATTTGATCGTTAATCCACGTACCAAGGGCTTTCATTTGATACCCTACTCAGAATTTTAAAAAAGTATTTTTTTTTCGATGAGCACATATTTGTTTATATTTTTAGGGGGGTATGTTTTTTAGATGTTTTAGTATTTTTCCTATGTGCGGGTCAAAGAGTTGTATAAGCATGCCAAATTTCAACTCTCTAGGTTTAGCTGTTTGGCTACAATTTTTACTGAACAGACAGACAGACAGACAGACAGACAGACAGACAGACAGACAGACAGACAGACAGACAGACAGACAGACAGACAGACAGACAGACAGACAGACAGACAGACAGACAGACAGACAGACAGACAGACAGACAGACAGACAGACAGACAGACAGACAGACAGACAGACAGACAGACAGACAGACAGACAGACAGACAGACAGACGACAAAATGACGGTATAAGGGTTTTTTGGTCATACCTACAAAATCCTAAAAATGATGCGCGATAGAATCTAATGTCATTTTCGGCTTTTAGGTCAAATTTTAAGTGGGATACACTATGTTTTGTCCATGTCGCAAAAAAATAAGTTCATTTTTGTTTTCTAGTGTAATTACTTGTAGGGGGGTGCACCTAGAAGGATGTACTGAAAAAAGTAGTTACTTCCCAGATCATAATCACATTTTTATTAACAATGCTTTTCTATTTGTTAAATTCTAATAGAGATTAATTAATTCTACAAAAAAAAGAAAAAAAAACAATTTTAGCTAGAGGTTAAGTGGAATGCTCAGCGTTCATAGAAAAACAGTGAAAACTGAATTCATTGACAATGTGACGAACGAATTTGGACAGCAACCAAGACGACTACAATTTTTATTGACATTTAAATGTTAATTTATATATATGCATTGAATTTCTATTCAATTAGAAAATTATATTCTATGTTACATTACTTTCTTTTTTCCTGTGGCTTTTACTCCTTCCCCTGGCATATTTAATAAGCCAGAGGGCTACAAGTGCACCCCCTTGCACCTCTTTCGCGGCTCCTATACCATCCCTAGGATTACGAATACATAACTTATTAAATAATCGAAAATCTTACTTGTATTTTTTATTCCAATATGCGTTCTTTTATTTTTAATTTGTTGTGAACTAGTTAAAAATAACTAACATCCAGCTGCAAAGTGTGTTATATATATGTAGGTAGATAATAAAATTATTATCACAAGGCAACAGTAAATATTTATCTTTAGCGATAAATATTTTTATACGACTTGACATAATTAATGCAATATTCATAACAAAATATACATCAAAAACTTTGTCGGAAACATAGTTAATTAGGTAGTTCAAATTTTTGGGGCACAGCAGTGGCGCAGCCAAAGCCCCCCCCCCCCTGGGCCGGCGAATTGGCACAATTTTTATCAAGTATTATACAATACTAGCTGATTACACGGCGCTGCTCGGGGAGTTGAAGATAAAATTTGTTAACCACAACAGTATTTATTTTAAAATTACTTCGTTGTAAACAATATTGGCATTTTTTTTTTTTCGTTTAAAGAATCATTTTTTTAATATTGTCTACTCTTGATAAAGTGACATAATTATTGTTCAAGTGAAAATACATCACTTTCCACATATGCTCCCACGAATTATATGAAGGGGAGCGTCGATCCTTTTTCCCCACTGACACATTCACAAAACCATTTGCCCAGTCAAATGATAAAACTGTTTTAAACAACTAATTACTCGATTCAGGTAAGATAAAGTGGAAATCTGGTTTCGTTATAACCTTCATAATGTAAATTTAAAACGACACCTCAAACGTAGAATAGACTAGAAATAGTAGAAAAAGAGTAGTTTTTGGAGACAGTCGCGGTCTAAAAATCGGCATTTGGTTTTATTTTATAGATGAATGTGAATATCAATATCTTTTTAGGTATTTTTGAGATTATGCTGTTTTACACACAAAAATGATTAATATAAGATGTACTGAACAATAGTGGCGTAATCAGGGAGGGCACTGGGTGCACATGCCCCCCCTTAAGGTCCAATGAAATGAAAATTTAATAAATTTAACATAATCGAAAATAACTTATGCATTTTACAATATATAAGCTATATTTTATTATTATTAGTGTTGAAATTAACAGAAAATGCATATTATCATGTTATTTTAGGCTTTCGTAGGTATAATCAAGAAATTATTATACAATCACATGAGTTCGTTCAATAGAATTTGTGGCCAAGCGGCTGATTTAGAGAACTGAACATAATGGCCCGGTTACTCGATGCCAGTAACTTGTGCAAGTACGGGCACAAGTACTTGTGCCAGTACTTGCACAAGTCGTTTTGTCGTTTACACGTATTCCAGTATCTTATTTAAGTAACCTTGCAAAGAACCCGAAACACACTGCAAAATGATGATGATGATGATAGATGCTTCCAATTATTTTTTATGCGTAAAACCGTCTTTTTAACGCGCCAATTTTCGATGTTTAACCTAATTTTATGTATTTTATGCGTACGTCTTTCTAAACAAAAATGAATCGGCGCCAAAAACTACATTTATTAAAAAAAGGTATGAAAAAGTTTGTTTTTGTAACCGCGAAAATACATCAGCTGTTCACGGCGGCCATTTTTAAGTCACTGGCACGGCTACTTGTGCCAGTAAATAGGAACGGCTTCTATTCACTTGACTTGCATGAGATACTTGTGCCAGTACTGGCACCAGTACTGCATGTACGTTTACACGATGCCAGTGGCTGGTGCAAGTACTTACTGGTGCAAGTTACTTGCATCGTGTAACTGAGCCATAAGTACGAGAAATATTGAGACTAAATTTATCCCGCGAAAAATATAAACAAATATGTATTTATCGAAGAAAAAAAGTTTGTAAAATTTTGAAAAAATCAAATGAAAGTTTTTAATACATGGATTAACTATACCTTTTTTTTCAACAGCTAATGGAATTATTATTTGATATAAACATCAATATTCAACACCAGAGAGGTCAAATTAATTTGGGTCGCAGTCAATTTTTTATGCAAAATGATAAGCAGTGACGAAACTTTAAATATCCCGAAGGGCTCCCTGAATTTTTTTTGTAAACAGAAAAGGTTGAAGAGAGTATATTTAAAATTTTTAAATATATTTTTACCCTAAATAAGCTCAAGTATTTTTCATTAACGCTTCAGGGACCACAAAAAAATAGGTTTTGAGGACCGCGTGCCGCAAATCTGAAAAATTTGATTCGGCCCTCCCCAAGACAAAATCCTGGCTGCGTCACTGGGGCACAGAAACGATAGCTATTTGTGTGTAACACCGATCAACTATATGGCATATTTCTTGGTCATGCTAAAAACAGATTTGTGATACAAAAAGATTAATTCGTGCTTATCTGCAAAAATCTTAAAAAATCAAAATTGATATAATTACAACACCTTCTTTATACGTATGGGTCGATAACACTACCAAAAGTGATTTTTTTGGGACAGAGGGATGATTTTATAGTTTTAAATCTTAAGTTAGAATTTCTCTAAAACATAAGAGTTGTATTTCTTTTAGAAAAAGATAAAAATAAAAACAAAATCGGATACCGGCTTTTCCACTCTATAACTTTAACAAAAAACACTTTTTTCTTTTACATCGAGAAACTTGAACTTCACAACTTCATACGTTGTTTGATATATAAAAAGATAAATTAAATGAACTTTAAAATATAAATTAATTTTTAAATATTTAAATTAATTTAAAAGATTAAAATTTGTCATAAACATATATTGTATTTTGTTTGTCACCTCATGGACTTTGATCTGTTAATTAGTGCGGTTTTCTTTAATTAATCTACTTTAAATATCTATTAATTTTTTGTTGTAATAAGGTGATGTTTCAATTACGGTGTAAAGTCCAAAGTTGAGAAAAATCTTTCCTTTCACAAATTATGTTTTCCAGAAGTAATTAGCAATTGAAATAATTACAATAGCAAATAGATCGGAATGTATTTGACGTAAGTAAGATTATTAAATATTTAATAATAATATCACTTACGCACTTTAAAACAGTGAATGGGTGCGAAAAAGTATGATTTTATCGACTCAAATAGGCGCGCACACAGAAACTTGGTCTGGGGGGTCTATTTTGAAAAAATATCCGTAAATTAATACAAATTTATTGTTGTTATTTTAGGGAGAGAGGTGGGTTTATATTAGGGTGACCATTCGTCCCGCTTTTTGCGGGATTGTCCCGCATTCTAACATTTTGTCCCGCATTAAGATGCGTCCCGCAAAAGTCCCGCATTGTCCCGCATTTTGTAACTTGTATTTGAGGAAATGAGTACCTTTTTTTTTGCTCTTCACTTGGATTTAGGAGGTGAGGACCTTTTTTTTGCTCTTCACTTGGATTTGGGAGGTGAGGACGTTTTTTTTGCTCTTCGCTTGGATTTGGGAGATGAGGACCTTTTTTTTGCTCCGTCCCGCATTGCCTTTTTAAGAAAATGGTCACCCTAGTTTATATATTATATATTAGTTTAATTTTGATTACAATTAAAGTTTTATTAGTAAAATAGGTGATTTTTATTTTCAATTTCTTAGTTTTTATTAAAAAAACATATGAGTTTCCTAGGGGGGGGGCGTCATCAATCACCACTAACTCTGTTCAAGCTCCCAAACATATTCCAACCCACACCATAATTGAACCTCCACCAAAAGATACAGTAGCAGCAAAATTAAATGGTGCATTTTGTTCTCCTTGGCGTCGATACAATCTTCGTTCATTGTTTAATAGAACATTTAAGAGGATCCTATACTCTTTGCGTTAGGGCATCTATCGTTCCCGCCTGCTCCCCCCAATTCAAGGAGGCGTGGACGATATCACTGACAGTACACTCAGAATCATAACACATATTACACACATATTTGTTATTTTTGTGTGAGTCAACGGTCTGAGATATCTTTCTCAAACCTCGTGCAACGTTCGAAAAAAAATTATGCGCTTTAAGATTGACAATACTTAATTAAAATTACGATATCTATTTGAAGAACATTTTAAAAAATAGTTTTTAAAAAAAGAAAAAAATAAATAAGCGAATTAAAAAACTTACCAAGAGATTTATAGGTACATATACATTTAGTGTTTAAAACAGTTTTTTTGGACTTTTAGCTTCCGCAAAAATGTCTATTAAATCTTCATACCTCATTAATCTTGCTCGGTCGTTTTCAACACTAATTAATGTTAAGTCACAAAACCGCTGTTGTCCTATAGTACTACTTAGAAATTTTTTTATACTTTTTAACTTCGAAAATGTTATAAGAAATGTTAAAAAATAGTATAAAACCTGTGCATTACATACCGTCGAAATTGGATAAAATCGTACTATAGTCTATTAAAAATATTTGGGCAAGTTCTCTTGTTCTGCAACATAATTTAATTTTGTCCAACAATGCTGATCTAAAACTTATTAATTTTTTTATTTTATTGCTCTTTGCTTCGGATACTACATTTTTGTTATTAATTTTTAAAATAATTTCAGTCAGTTAACGATCTTAATATTTCAATATAATTAAATCTTAATGCAATTAACGAATCATACCTGGAGGACTTACCAAGGCGGACACAGTTTCTTTAATATAACGGAATTTACAGGTAATTGTTTAAGTAATTCCCATCTTTTCTTTTTTACACTGTTGCTAAAAAATACATAGATTTGGCAAACAATATTAAAATATTCTGAAGCTTGTTCCCTGCGGCTATAATGTATTCAATCGGTCCGCGGAATTACTATTATGCGTTCTCATTCGCTCGTTATTGCCATAATTGGAAGTTCAGTGTTGCGCATTTTTGTCGTCCAAAGAACTGCAAGGATTTTATGCGGAGTGAGAGAGAACACATTTACCGCGTATTTTCTGAGATGGATTTTACTTTATTTTGAAATTTTTCATCAATTCGGCGCCCTATAATTTTGGTTTTGCGCCGCGCCGGGGTGCATTCGCACTGCCAGCACCCCCGGTTGCTACGCCCCTGTACTTAAGCTATTTTTTAAGAGAACTATTCATCAGATTTACACTAGAATAGGAATCTGCAACCTTTACACGTCGGGGCCGCATTTAATAACGAAATTTTACATTTTTTACGTCGCGGACCGCAATCAGTAACAATTTTTTTTTTGGCGGTTTTAATTCCTTTTTTAATTCCTCTATTTTAAGATCTTAAGTTTTTGTTTACGTCGGTTTACATAATTTATGTCGGAGTAAAAACCCCTAATGTGTCAGATGCCTAATCAGCTCGGTAATGTGTTGACTACGCTGGATATGAAAAGAAAATATTATATTTTCCTACTGGTGAGCCTACGGGGTTCAGTCGTAAGCTGAATAATGACATTTACACAATGACGCTAGATGATGTTTATTGGTCTTTGTCATAAACATAGATTGTTGGAGCAAAAGAAAGCGATTGTTAAATGTGCTCTGCAAGTACATTGTTATATTTCAGAAATTCAATACCATTTTTACATTGCTAGAGTGATGATTAGTTTCTAGTTTTCTGGTACTCTGTTACAGTTATTAACTTTGTTAATCCTGTGCTTTGTAATTAATAAAACTTAAGACAATATAGAAAATAATTTTATAAATAAGATCGGAGTCAAATTATGAATGGTTTTCAAAGCTTTCAGATGGTTCTCCAAACTATGGCTCTACAAACGTTCCCCGGGCCGGTTTAATTTGCCAGTCGGCTTTATATTTGAAGGGGTTAAGTGGCGCCCCATATTTTGGCTGCGCCCGAGGCAAAGTGCCTCCCAAAACCGGCGCACCATTATGGCCGCGCCCGGGGAAAAAGATCCTACAAAAGCTGCGCCCTATTCTTTGACTGCGCCCGAGGCAAAAGCGCCCCTACGAAAGTTGCGGTTGGTGGCGCTGTATTCCGGACGGTGTCCCGAGTCAGAGCCGCTTGTTGGGATTTTGCCGCGGGCGCAGCAAAATATGGGGCGCAACTTTCGTGGGGGCGCTTTTGCCTCGGTCGCAGCCAAAGAATGGGGCGCCGCTTTCGTAGGATGTTTTCCCCGGGCGCGGCCAAAATATGGGGCGCTAGTTTTGGGAGGCACTTTGCCTCGGGCGCAGCCAAAATATGGGGCGCCACTTAACCCCTTCAAATATAAAAAAAATATTTATTTAAAAAAACACTAAAAATGACTTAGTTCCAACCCTTCAATGATTTTTTTTTTTGATTTATTCAAAGGAATACTAAAATTAACTTAATCCACCCCTTAAAATACAAAATTTTAAATTTATTTTAAAAAACTAATATGTATATAATCCAACTCTAAAATACATTTTTTATTTATTTATTCAAAAGAACACTTAAATTTACTTAAGCCAACCCTTAAAAAACATTTTTTATTTTTATAGTCAAAAGAGCACTAAATTTTACTTAATATAACTCTTAAAATACAATTTCTTTTTAATCAAATAATCACGAAAATTTTCTTAAGCCAACCCTTAAAATACAATTTTTTTATTTATTCTAATTCCCACCAAAATGTACTTAATCCAACTCTTAAAATAATCATTTTTAATTTTAAACAAAAGAAGACTCTAGCTCTTATAGTTATGGCCCCAATTGTGTACGGCCCGAATTGTCCATCGCCCCAGTTGTGAATGGCCCCAGTTGTCAAAAGCCCCAATTTTGTACGGCCCCAATTGTCCAATGCCCTAGTTTTTAATGGCCCCAGTTGTGAAAAGCCCCAATTGTGAACGGCCCGAATTGTCTTACTGCCCCAGTTGTCTGGTTACCATTCTGATCTTAAAAATTAGGATAAATTAATTAAGAAGATTTAAAAAGACCGGTAAATAAATTATAAATGATTTTTTCCCTCTAAAATATTTTAAAATCTTATGTTTATACTGAAATAATCTATGAAATAAATCTTCCGAAAGATAATAATGACCTTGGATAAGTTTTGTCACTTTTCTTACTTGACTGTACTTGGGGCGGAGTTTTATAGATTCATACTTCTGTCCGCTAGAGGCAGCATATTTTCAATTAAAAAAAATCATTTTGACTATTCGAATTTTGCAGTACTACTAACTAATATAAGTCACAGTTGTGTATGTATGTACAATCGACACATTAAACTTTGCTTGCATTGTGTATTTTTTCATTTTTTTTTGTTTTTCTTTACTTTCAAATTGCTTACTTTGCAAGTGCAATTATTCATAAACAGGAAGGAATTTAAGAAAAAACAATCAACAGGATCAAAGATTTATATATTATCTTTACATATGTTTTTGTTAAATTTTGATCAGTTGATTAGCGTAGGTAAAATCCGACAAGTCCTAACATGTGTTTTACGTTCCGCGCGGACCGAGTATAGGATCCTCTTAAAGCTATCTAGATATAGGCTACAAAATAATAAAATTAAAAAAGAAAAACATAATTTTCAATCAGTTCCTTTAAATTTGCCAGTGTGTGTATATAAACTTTTTGAACGGTTTCAAAAAACGTTTGTACTGTCGGGGCTACCTCGGACCGTTGGTTCCTATAATTTTGTCAGTCCTGCCACCCTATTGTTACGTCACTGAGTCGACATATGTCTGTACTCATTTGGACCCTTTAAACAGTACTTGGGAGGCAAGAAATTCGAGTAGGGTGAGAACGAAATGGAAGCGATGCAAATTTGACGCTTCGCTGGCAACTAAAAAACTTTTTCTTTCTCGGTGCAAGTCGTCCGTGCATTGAGCTAAGTACGTATTAAAGCAAAGGCATTACTTTGAAAAATAAAATTTTGTGTTTTTATTATTGTTGCTGTATAAAAAAGATCAGATCAATTCCCCTCGTACAAATAAATTATATGCATATGACATAATTTAGTAAATTTTCCTGTACAAACAAATTTTTTGTAGTTATTGTTTATCAGTTTTTAACAGTATATTTCTGCGAAGTCATTATTCAATTGAAATTTTATTAAAGTAACATTCACCTATAGATTTAGCATTGACATTGACTTTGGTGAATAAATTAAAATAAAATGGCGTAATAGTTAATGTAAGTTGCGTTACTTGTTTGTCATATTTTTTATAACATTTTGAATAAGTTTACATTAATTTTAGGCCATAAAATGAATAAAAAATGTTAAATAATATCTAAAACTATTAATTTACTGCAAAGTACAACAATTTCCTGTTTTACTAATAATGTTTTGATAGTTTTTATGTTGTAAAAAAATGTTTAATTGTTATTGTGCCCTTTAAGATGCGTAATGCAATTCTTTTGCTCAGTTACATCAGGAATTAGAAGGTAAACTAGATCATTGATTTGCAATTTAAATAGTATACTGCAATTTCTCAACAATAATCATCAGATAAATTCGATTGTTTACTACAAATGTACGTAAACAAAATTACCTGGAGCGGAGAGTAAACATTTCTCTGTATAATAAATTTTATATTTTTTATTTACATTTGTAGATTGTTTACCTTACTATTCTAAGAAGAAAGATTATTATTTCATTTGTTTACGATAAGGGATAATTGGAATTTGAATACAATGCAATAATTACAATAATTGCGTTTTGTTTACTAAGTTTTATTAATAATTTATAGCTTTTTTGAGCAAAATATTGTTCTGTTTTGTTTTTTAATACATGTATGGCTTTTTCAAACGTTTAAGCGGAACTAAATGGAATTTTAATTTTCATAAGTTATTATTAGCTCCGTTCCTAATGATTGATGTGGGTAAAATGATCAAAATCTTCAGTCAATCGTTAAAAGTTACTAGATTTGAAAATCTATTTCCGCTTAAAGCAAAGAAATCACCTATACAAAGTATTTTTTTCTCAGAAAATCATCAAATGATTTTTGTATTTTTGCTACGATTGGCACCACTTAGTCATTTTCTGTTTTAATTTCTAAGTATCTGGTAGTCCTGTATCATTCTAACCTCCTACGATAAACTAAAATCTGTCAAAATGTCAAAAACAATTGAAAAACCGGAAAAAAGTGAAAAAATGCAAGACGATGATGAAAATCTTGGTTTAGGATGTGCTTTAGAACGATTTTCCGAAATAGATGAAGTCTTATCTATGATAGAAAGTTTAAAATGTGTATATAAATCAGAATTATCAGTTGTTGAAAAAGCATATGAAAAGTTTTTGTATATTTTGGACCAATATCATGAACAACCTCATCTTTTAGATCCACATTTGGATACTTTACTTGAAAAATTATGTGAAATTGTACGAAATGAAAATCCTAACGATCTAAAAAATTTAGCTTATAAATATATGTACGTCATTATTAAGGTTCGAGGGTATAAAATTGTTGTACGACATTTACCACACGAAGTAAGTATTTTTTTATAAATATCCTTCAGTTTTATAAATAAAAAAAGTTTTTTTGTTATCTAAATTTTTCAACGAGTTCATATTTGTTCTTAAGGTTTCAGATTTTGAGCCAATATTACGATCTTTAGAGAAACAAGATCCTTCTTGTTCTGATACATGGACAACTCGATACGTACTATTATTATGGCTGTCGATTATAGTAAAAATTCCATTCCACATGTCGAGGTTGGATGACGCTAGTAGTGAAAAACAAACAGTAACTCTTCGTATGTTTGAAATATGTAAAATTTATGCTGTTGCTGCAGATAAATGTAGAGATGCCGCTGCGTATTTAGGATCACAATTCTTAATTAGAGGTGATATAAAGAATGAATATCTTCCATTATTCTTCGATTGGGCTTGTAATATAGTTTCCGATAAGTCAAGTTCAGTTTTTGCTGTGCAAGGTGCTTTATCGACGATTGCTATGATATTGAAACATGGTAAACGTGAAGATTTGTTGCCGCATGCTGGAAGATTGTTACGTTTTATTATAAATACTGAGTATAAAGATATACCTGGGACACAGATTCCAAAACTTGGGTATAAAATTATGCAACGGATCGGATTGATTTACTTGAAGCCAAGGATAGTCGCTTGGCGATATCAGAGGGGAAACAGGACTTTGGCTGTGAATTTAAGCGGAGGAGATGGCGTTAAAGAGTCCAGTGCAGGAGGGATTCCTGTAGAAGAGGTATTTAATAATTTTTATCATTATCACAACTTGTTATGCCAGTGTTGTCTGTTACGTTTCCAAATTTGTTCTTCCATCTTGTTTTTAGATAACCTATATTACATTTTTTCTCAATTATTTTCGGCTCTCGTAGGTGTTTTTATTTATTTTATTTATTTATTTTTTATTTTATTTTATTTTATTTTTACATGTAGAATCAACAGGAAGATTATCTCCTAACTATTCTGAAAGAGAATCAAGTGTAATCGGAGAGGTCTGTGTCTGTCTATCTGCTCGGTAGAAATTCTTGCATAACAGCTGTACCTAGCAAGTTTAAATTTGGCATGCATGTACAGTTTAGTTTTACCCACATATAAGAAAAATAAACATATACGTATTAAAAAAAAATAAATAAAAAAATTAGTAGTCAGATGAATATTCTTGATATGTATATACCAGGCCAAAATTAATTTGTAAATAGTCCTTTATTTAAAACAAGATTTGCCAAATAGAGCATAATTTTGTTTTTGACTCATGCCTGAAAAGCAGTTGTTTTACCCAACCGGTTTCTGAAAACCGGTTGTTAAAATATAAAACGAATTGCGGAAGCCGATTTATAAAATTTACGGTGGTTTATTGTAAACCGCCGGTACTTTTATTTGTAGTTATATTTATTTATTTATTTATTAACTAGCTGAAACGCCCGTTGTCTCACTCAAGCTTAATTTCTCCCTTTTTGTCTACGTCCCGTGGCTATCTACACTGTCTGCACTACACGGGCGCCTGAGTATTTTTTAGTTCATAAAAATTATGAAGTTTTAAGGCATAAAAAAGAGGCCTTAGCTCGTGGAAAGATTTTCTGAACACTTTGGTGCAAACCAAATTTTTATTCAGTGCAGCCATTCTTTAGTTTTGTAGTTAAATGCATTCGTATACACACACACACACACACACGAATTAATTTATATATTAGTATATATTTATTTACTCCCTCACTATTGGCGTATCCAGTATTTTTTTGAGTGGCTGGGATGATTTAATGGATTGAACAGAAAAACAAATATTTATAACCCGTCCCCATCCTCTTCCTTCAAATTTTCCACAGGGGGATCACTCCCCTCTTCGGATAGGCCAATGCCATTCCCCAACTCTGGAAAACCGGTTGTTCATAAATTGGTATAACACTACTGCCTGTAAGTAGTCTAGAACAGTGTTTCCCAACCGCCGGTCCACGAGAATTTTTTGCTGGCCCGCAAAATTTTTTGCCGGACCGCAGAATTATTTTTATGTGGATAAAACAAAAAATTATGTTAATTTATAAAATTCAGTAATTACTTTCCATAATAAACGATACATATTTTATTTTTATTCAGGGCCGACATATCCACCTCGAAATTTATTCACAAAAAAAAAATCATTTTACTATGCAACTATTCACCTAATAAGTTATAGCCCACTTAATTTTGAGATGGAAATCTCGGTCCTTAATCTGTTAATTGCTTAAGTAATAATTTGTTTGTTTTTTCACTAATTATATCTTATTTTTTGTTTGTTGTTTTTTTGTGTTTGTAATCAGAGCAATAAAAATATAAAACTTTTGCGATACACATTACTTTCTAAACTTGCCGGTCCGCGATTTTTTTCTAGGTCGCTTGCCGGTCCGCCATGAAAAAAGGTTGGGAAACGCTGGTCTAGAGGGGTGATCTTGAAATATGTAAAATCTAAGTAATGCACATTGATGTGAGAATAGCTGAACAAAATTTTTATTGTTTTCGAAAAATATCGAATTTTTTGAGTTGTATAAAAAAAATATTTAAAAAACGCGTCTAGAGGGGTGATCTTGAAATATGTAAAATCTAAGTAATGCACATTGATGTGAGAATAGCTCAACAAAATGCTTATTGTTTTCGAAAAATATCAAATTTTTTGAGTTGTATAAAAAATATAAAAAAAAAAAATTAATATTTAAAAATTTATGAAAATTTGTGTAGCTGTAAAAAATAACACACTAAACACCGATTTTTAACATTAACTTTTAGAGTACTGAAGCAATCGAAAGTGAAGAAGATATCGTAGAAGTTCCAGATGAAATAGAAGACGTAATCGACGAACTTATGCAGGGACTGAAAAGTACAGATGGTGTTGTACGATGGTCTGCTGCAAAAGGTATTGGAAGAGTAACTGGGAGATTATCCAAAGACTTAGCCGATGAAGTTCTTGGATCAGTACTGGAACTATTTAATCCCAGGTAAAAATGTATTTTTTATAACTTACAATTTTTTAACACAATTAATTTAGGGAAGGAGATGAAGCTTGGCATGGTGGCTGTTTGACTCTAGCAGAATTAGGCAGAAGAGGACTATTGCTGCCTCAACGACTACCTGAGGTAGTCCCTGTTGTAGTAAAAGCTCTAATGTATGATGAGCCTCGTGGATACGCC
Organism: Liopterus haemorrhoidalis; assembly: GCA_963971575.1. NCBI lineage: Eukaryota > Metazoa > Arthropoda > Insecta > Coleoptera > Dytiscidae > Liopterus > Liopterus haemorrhoidalis. Next base: position 3,805,391 of record OZ020615.1, read on the forward strand.
TCAGTTGGGGCGCATGTTAGAGATGCCGCTTGCTATGTGGCTTGGGCATTCGCAAGAGCTTATGACGTTGAAGTATTGCGACCATATGTTACAGAAATAGCCCAAGCATTACTGATCGTAGCCGTATTTGATCGAGAAGTAAGTTAGAATTATTAAATCTTTAACATTATATTAAATAACTAGCAGACTCGTTGCCAACAACTTTGGCAAACTGATATCGAATAAAAATCAATATAAGCAGGAATCAATTATTAAAATTTGCATGATTCTGCGTATATTAACAAAACAAAAACGTTTCTTGATTATACCTAGGAAATCCTAAAAAGCTGCTTAATGCGTGTCGTTTAAAAATTAATATCGGGCCGGGTACGGCCCGCAGGCCATATGCTGGACATCAATGGTATAGCTTTTTCTGATTATACCTAGGAAATCCCAAAAATCCACTCAATGCGTGTCGTTTAAAAATTAGTATCGGACCGGATACAGCCCGCGGGCCATATGATGGACATGAATGGTATAGTTGTTTCTGATTATACCTAGGAAATCCTAAAAAGCTGATTAATGCCAGTCGTTTAAAAATTAATATCGGGCCGGGTACCGCCCGTGGGCCATATGCTGGACCTCAATGGTATAGCTGTTTCTGATTATATATAGGAAATCTTAAAAAGCCGCTCAATGCGTGTCATTTAAAAATAAGTATCGGGCCAGACACGGCCCGCGGGCATAACGTTGATTGACACAACATTCTTTAATTAAGCCAAGGTATATACTGACTGGAGAGCTAAGAACTATATTCTCGCTAAGGCTAAACACATAGTGAAGCAGAGAGCAAAGCAAAGATGAAAGCGGCGAAATTAAATAAATGAATTCCTGTTAACATGCGCATAGTGGAGCGTACTGCAGCGAGGTTATATCGTTGTTATAGTCGAGCAAAGCGACGCGTTCAAACAATTTTGATTTCTCTGCTATCATCGTTGCTAAAATAGTTGTTTAAAATGGATATTTAGGCATTTACAAGTAGTTCTCATTTATAAGAGGTATTTATAGATGAGAAAATAAATATATATATTCAATTTGTCGTTAATAAACTATATTTGTTGGGCCGAAAAATTGAAACCCTAAATAAATTATTTTTGTACAGATCAATTGTCGAAGAGCGGCTTCAGCAGCTTTTCAAGAAAATGTTGGACGACAAGGTGCTTTTCCATATGGGATTGAAATTTTGACCGTTGCAGATTTTTTCGCAGTTGGTTCTAGACAAAATGCTTATTTAAATATAAGTGTTTTTATTGCACAATATGAGGAATATACTACATCGCTAATCGATCATTTGATAGAGAAGAAAGTGGATCATTGGGATTCTGCGATACGTGAACTCACAGCAAAAGCCTTGCACAACTTAACTGAAAAGGTAAAATACGTTTTATTCGTCCTAAATCAGCAAGAATGACCCGCGAAAAAATACAGGACTTAAACAAATATTATTCCACACCCACCGTATTCATTCTATCTCACGCTTTCCGATTTTTACACCATTGGATCATACACTCGGAGATAAAAAATTTCGAAATATCACCGATGTAGAAAATTACACCATTGATATAATGTATTTAAATTTTTATGTTTCAGGCTCCGGAGTATATGGCAAATACTGTCCTAGATAAACTGCTTGGTATGAGTTTAAGTATCGACTTGAATGCAAGGCATGGTTCTGTGCTTGCAATAAGTGAAATACTGCTTGCATTATCTCCAATAATTAAGGCTAAAAATACGAATATGTTGGTATATCTTAAAGTAGATATTATAGACAATGTGAGAGAACTCATTCCAAGATACAGAGAAAGACTTTATTTCCGTGGACTGGGAGGAGAAATGATGAAACAAGCTTGTGCTACGTATATCCAAAAATGTTCACAAGCTCATGTACCATTCCACGATCTTCATATCATTGGTATTTTTTTTTTTTTTTATACAAATATACTCCCTTTGTACCCAAATAGTTGTCACAAATAGTATATAATTATGTACTATTGTAGGTCTGTAGGGGTCGCTCATGTCATTACAATTAATATCTTGTTCTTTCTTTGATACCTTTATGGTTATGAGACTTGGATGGTTGAGAGCTTGAATTTTGGTAATAATTACTACGTTTTTACGTAATGATAATAATTATAATAATTTATTTCGTATATTATTTTTTTTAAAGTTTTGGTTTTGATTAAGATTTTGTTTGTATTTAATTTTTTGTGACAACAAATTTGACACAAAATTAAACACTAATTCTATCCTAGAAGGCGTATTTGTTAAGAATTATTGTTATTTTTTTTGCAGATGACTGGTTAAGTTTATTGAGTGAAAGTTTATCTTATGAAGTACCTTCTGTTCGTATATCAGCTATAGAAGCTCTTCCAGATTTCTTTACAGAATATTATTCTGATACAAAACGCATTTCGCACCAAAGAACTATAATAGATGCATATATTTCTAATGTTAAAGTTAATAATAAAGTTGTACAGATGGGGCATCTTTTAGCTTTAGGTAAGTCATAACAATGTCCCACAAACACACCAAAATCATTGTTATACGGTAAGTGACCCGTCGAACGCGGATACTTACAATTTTTCCCGTCAAATTTTTATTCGACATGTAGGTATTTCAGAATGTGATAAGACCATTTAGATCTTTATGAATCTCATGTTCCTATTTAGTGTCTTATATTTTGGGTAAAAAATCTAGAGTTTTTAAGCTATCCCCCATACGTTTTTTTTTTTCGATTTTTACCTCTATACAAGTATTTTGTTTGATAATTCATGTTTCTTATAAAGGATTATTATGGCCGCATTTTTTTCTAAACAAAATAGGGTATGAGGATTTCAGAAATTCAATTTGGAAGTCTCTCTATCTTTAACTGTTTTTGAGATAGATTTTTTTATTTTTGAAAAAGCTAAAACTTCACAAAAAAAAAAAAAAAAAATCGGGACAGCTTTTACCCGACGATAAAAGATGTGTTTTAATATTTGCTATTTAGGAGGTGATTTCAGACTAAAACTATATTGAAAAATCTACAGTTGAAGGAATTTTGTTAATAAAATTGCTGAAGTGTGTAAAAAATATAGTTGGTAAAGATAACGCAGTTTTTTCAAAAAAATCATAGCGCTTTGCAGAAAAATACCAGGTCTACAAGTATGAAATGCGGATTTTTTTCAAACTTGCCGCGCAAACAAAGTGTATAGTTCAAAGTTTCAACACATATGGCGTTTTGTTAAGTTATCATTAAGTGTCAAATGCGTATAGGTTATAATTTGAAAAGTGATCATATAGTTTTGTTTTACTGTGTTAAAAATGTCAAATTTTGTGCCAAATAAAGAGCATTCGCGGACAGTACTACTGTTTTGTTTTAATTTGAAAAAAACTGCTGCTGAATCATACCGACTGCTTCGAGAAGCTTATGATGAATATGCTCCATCACAAGATACGTGTGAACGATGGTTTCGGCGTTTCAAAAGTGGTGACTTTGATCTTACAGACAAAGAACATGGAAAACCTCCAAAAAAATATGAAGATACAAAATTGGAAACATTGCTACAGGAAAACGATAGTCAATCACAAAAACAACTAGCAGAGTAGTTAGGCGTTAGTCAACAAGCTGTTTCCAATCGCCTACGAGAGATGGGTAAGATCCAGAAAGTCGGCAGATGGGTTCCACATGCATTGAATGAGAGGCAGATGGAAAAACGCAAAAACACTTGTGAAATTTTGCTTGCACGATACAAAAGAAAGTCTTTTTTGCATCGTATCATTACTGGCGATGAAAAATGGATTTATTTTGAAAATTCCAAACGCAAAAAATCATGGGTGAACCCAGGCTTACCTTCCACATCAACTGCAAGACCGAATCGCTTTGGCAAAAAGACAATGCTCTGTACTTGGTGGGACCAAAAGGGTGTGGTCTATTATGAATTGTTAAAACCTGGTGAAACAGTTAATATCCAACGCTACCAACAACAACTGATCGAATTGAACCATTCGCTGCTCATAAAACGACCAGAATACGAAAGAAGACAGAACAAGGTAATCTTTCTTCACGAAAACTTTCCATCACATAAGGCAAAAGCAGTTTGCAACACATTGGAGGCATTCAAGTGGGAAGTGCTACCCCATGCCGCTTACTCACCAGACTTGGCCCCTTCAGATTACCAATTGTTCGCATCGGTGGGTCACGCACTTGCCGAGCAGCACTTTTGTTCATATGAAAATGTGAAAGAATGGCTAGATGAATGGTTTGCGGGGAAAGGGGAAGAGTTCTACTGGCGAGGTATTCACAAATTGCCTGAAAGATGGGAAAAATGTATAACTTCTAATGGAGCATACTTTGAATAAATAAACTTTTACTGTTCTTTTATGTTTAATGTGTTTTATTAAAAAAAAAAAAATCCGCATTTCATACTTGTAGACCTGGTATAATGTCAAACAGCATGTATATTATTTTAAATTTTTAGGATCTTTGCCTGGATTTATGTTAAAAAATCGTCTCGACACCGTTTTAAAAGCAATAATAGATTCAACTGAAATAACTGAAGCGACATTAAAATGGTCCGAAAGTAGAAGAGATGCTTTAAAAGCTTTAACAACAATTTGCACCACACTTAGCTTTGATAAAAATGCAGAAATATTAGTTAATTATGCTAGTAAAATATACGAATGCTTTTTTAATGGTTTAACGGAATACACACAAGATAATAGAGGTGATATTGGTGCTTGGGTGAGAGAAGCTGCCATGACTGGAATACAAGTCCTGACTTTATTATTATGTAAACTAAAACCTTCGTTTTTGGACAAATCACTTGTTACAAAAATAATAGCTGGGTTAGTTCAGCAAGCTGTTGAAAAAATTGATCGTACTAGAGCATTAGCTGGACGAATATTTTCTAGTATCATCCACTGGTAAGTTATTTTATATTTTCAGATAAACGATCCATATTTAAGGGCTTTGTAGGAAAATCTAGAAATCCTTATGCCGTCACTCATGTGTTTATCTGTAAGGTAGAAATTGTAGCCAAACGGCTAAACTTTTTGAATTGAAATTTGGTATGTGTATACCAGGCCTGGGCAAATGGCGGCCCGCGCTGTAATTCTATCCGGTCCGCGAAGCATTTTATAAATTATTGTGTCCTGCGAAAATATTACTGTCTGTCCAATATTCTTTCAAATTTCCTTTTCAATTTTTTTTCTTTTAATTGCATAATAAATACACGTTTTGGTTTAAAAATACTGCTTTTAAAATTTATAAAATATCCTTCATAACAAAAACAATATTTAAAATTAGAAAAAAAACTATTTTGGCCCGCGGAGGTCTAATTTTTATCCGCAATGTGGCCCGGCAGCCAAAAGATTTGCCCACCCCTGGCGTATACAGTTGTTTGAGCCGCATATAGGAAAAATTTTAGAAAATATACAGTCAATTTGCGGTCTCGATATTTGCGGGTTTGCTATTGTCGGTTTCGGTATTTGCGGGTTTGCTATTCACGGTTTCGGTATTTGCGGGTTTGCTATTCGCGGTTTCGATATTCGCGAGGAAAATATTTGTGACTGCTTTCTTTATTCGTGGCTGATTTAATTCAACATTTGCGGCTGATTAATTCATTATTCGCGGGTCGTGCGAATAAAAATTTAGTTTTAAAAATATACATACACTAGCTGAGATGTCTGTTTGTTTCTCCCTTCACCTCGCTCTCTGCCGCTCTACTTCCTTTGCGTATCAACGGCTACTATGATACTTAGGTACGGAGTTGATAGCATTGATGCTTTTAGGGAGATTTTTTTTTTTAACATAATTTTAATGTTTTCGCTTGATTGTAATTGTTTAAAAGAATTCGGGCACCCTACGAGTCATAAAAATTGGACTATTTTACCATGAACGATTTTACAAAATTCCCTTAACGGAAAAAAATTCGCATCTTTGGACGATATCAAAATTCACCTCTACAGATTTTTCGAGAGCAAAGACGGAACCTTCTGGAGAGATGGCATTATGAAATTGCCTGAGCGTTTGTCCAAAGTGATAGAAAATGGTGGACAGTACATTTGATAATAAAAGTTTTTTTTAGAATGTATATTTTGTTGAAAAAAAAAAAAAAAAATGAACGGAGTTATGTAACGACCCAATATTTTCGAAAAAAATATCTTTATTTCATGTGGGATAATTAAATGAGAGCGATTAATTTTTAGAAAATTATTTTCAAAAATTGTTGATTTTGATTTGATTAAATATGTGTCAAAAATGTGTTCACTTACTAAATATGTACGAAATCTTTAATGTATGAAACTTAACATTTTACATCAATTTTTAGTGAACCAGATATATCTATACCGCATCTGCACGAGTTAAGACAAATTTTTCCAACTTCCGAATGTGATTTGTTAAACTGGAATTCCGAAGCAGTCACTTTTCCAAAATTTGTCGAGTTATTACCATTCACCGAATATACTTATAATTTAATGTTGGGACTTATTGTCAGTATCGGTGGACTTACCGAAACTTTAGTAAGCATATTAGTTTAATTTTCAATGAACAAAAATTAATATTAATAAATTTTTAGGTAAAATCATCAAGCGCAGCTTTCTTTGCTTTTGTTAATAACATTCCGAAATTCAGAACGAATACTGAAGTGAAACGATTGTCAGATGTTATTTTAGACATATTTACAGCATATCAGAAAAATGATAGGATTACAGTTCCGATGTTTAGATTTTTAGAAAAATTGCTTTCATCAGGTTGTTTACAGAGCATTATTGATGATGAAAAATCTGAATTTCCAGCCAAGACTGTAAAATTGATACAACTAGAAATATCTGGTTGTAAAGATGTCTATAAATTGATCGATGGAATTAGCGTACTATGTCAATTTATACAGGTAATTTATTTAGATTCTAAACTAGCTTATTAAAATTTTGGTAGGAATCTTGGTGAGTTTAGGTTTAAATTTTAATAACTGTTTAAATAAAAACATTTGGAGTTTGCACTATTTTTATTTAGATGTACGTACAAGTTTTTTCCATTTTCAAAGCAGTGAAGAAATGTTTCGTTGTCTACCCGATACATTTTCAGACAATGTAAGATTTGGTTTTTTAATTTAAAACCCTTCGAGTCCCAATTTTTTTTTTGCGTTTTTTGACTTAATTTGTATGTATACCTTTAGATAGTTGCAAATAAGTCAAAAACAATTTTTATTTACAGGAAACTTTACATAAGGGTGAGATTTTGGATTGTGGGACATATATGTCCTACTGGGTTATGAGTGGGATATATATGTCCCACCCGGTAATGAGAGTGGGATATATATATGTCCCACTGACGAAAAGTGATGGTCAAATATATCCCACTAGGCAATTAGAGTGAAATATATATGTCCCACTGGGTAATGATAGTGGGATATATATGTCCATCACTTTTCGTCAGTGGGACATATATATCCCACTCATTATTTAGTGAGACATATATATCCCACTCTCAATACCCAGTGGGATTTATATATCCCTCTCTAATTACCCAGTGGGACGTATATATCCCACTCTAAATAACCAATGGTATATATATATCCCACTCTAATTACCCAGTGGGATATATATCCCATTCTCATTACCCAGTGGGACATATATATCCCACTTTCAATACCCAGTGGGACATATATATCCCACTCTAATTACCCAGTGGGACTGTGCAACTGTAGATGACAGTTCATAGATAACCATGATAACCGTAGATGTCAACTAAAATGATTAAATTTCAATTATTTTTGGTAGTTCTGTCATCTTTTGGCAGCCTGGCAAACTAATCTGAGCTTCCAGGCCTATAACTTTCATCCCCCTGGTATTAACTCAAAAACCAGATATTATTTCTGCAGGCAATGTCATTTGTGAACCTCGCTCACAAAATCTATTGGGTAGTCTTCGTAGTTTAACCAGTTATTAAATAATAAATCAATAATAATAATCTTTATTTTACAATATAATACAATATTTGAATATTGATATTTTTATGATTAACATTTTTTTTTTTCAAATTAATTACATTTTTTATAAATAATTTAACAATTTAACTATAAAATAAAATAAAATAAACATTTTCAAAAAGATATTAAAATTTTTTAAGATTAATCGATATTTAATAGTGATATACTTGTTTGAATGTAATTTTTGCATTATAGATACCAAAAGTCTGTCCGACAGCACTTGTACAACTATCGATATTACTTTGTCATCGACATACATATGTTCGTAAATCAACATCAAGTCGATTCTACGAAGCTTTGTTGGTTCATGGTGAATCGACGACAATTCCACCAGAGAACGTAGATGATGTGATGACGATTCTAAGTGAAACCGATTGGGAGGAATCTGTTGAATCTGTTCGACCGATGAGAAATCAAATGTGCGACCTTATGGGTGTAAGAGTGCCTATTATGAAAGCTAAGAAATAATTAAAATATAAATATTTTATGTGCTGTTATATTAAATTATTTTGTATTAAATAAAAGCTTTATAACAAAAATGTTTTATTTATTTTCTTTTGTTTGTTTATTTCTCGTGATCTTTTTTTAGTTTATTTTTTTATGAATGTTTATAAATATATGTAAAATAAAAAATATTTAGTTGTGGATATGACCGCCAGGTGTCTCGAGGAGTCATTTTGTCTGCTGTGTTGTGGCTTGTCAATAGTGCGTTATTTACAATGGTGTAAACGTGTAGTTATGAGTTCTTATCAACTTTACCGTACATTTACCCATTTGTGAATAATGCAACTTATATTTATTACATATTACGATAACATATAAGTGTATTTAAATAAAATTTTAATATAAACATTGAGGATATGATATTAATAAGCGCATGCGTTTGTCAGTGCACAGAGACAAAAGCCTTTGATGTGTGAGCCAGTCAGCTGTAATGTTAGGAATGGCTTAAAAGACATTTTGGGTGTGATTTTTTTTTAAGTGTAGTAACAGTTTTATTAATTGGTGTGAGACAATGTTCAGTGAGTGTGGATATATTATATTTTTGTTACTTCTTGTTCCATATATTGAAAGTGGTAAGTAGTTACATTTTATGTCAAAAAAAACATAATACATAAGTCATTATCCCCCACGAATATGATTAATTTTCAACAACCAACTGTTTAATTAATGTTAATTTAAGTTATTTGTGTCTTGTAGTTATATTTTAGGTGAATGCTGATATCAAAACAAAGCAATATAGAAATCGATTGGACAAGAGATAAATTTAAACAACAAAAATCTAAATACACTTGCGATTTTCAGTTGTTTCAAGACAAAAAACAATAATACACATACTTAATTCAGAAAAAAAGTACAAGATAAAACATTAACACGATCCATTTTCCTTTTCAGTTGACAATACACCAGAACATTTGTTTTCTCTATACCTTTATTGTATAAATAAAACACATATTTACCTGTTTTCCATTTTATTTTACATCCTAAACCTGATTCCTTTTAATTTACCTTATCCAAAACTCAATTTGCTTTATCACATTGGGCGTTATTAATATTGGTTGGAGTTAATAACCCTATTAAGAGGTTTTTAATCTCATTATTTTAGTTGTATTCTACGCCAATGTTATAGTTTTGCCAGAGGGCTTGTTAGTTTACTTCCAGTAGCTTGTAATTTTAATATAAGATGGTCTTTGTAAACAGAGACTACGTCATAGGAAAGAATTCTTTTTTAGGTTTTCGTAAGTATAACCAAAAAAACTCGTATACCGTGTACGGTAGAAATTATGGCCAAAATAATGGACTTAAAGAGTTGTTATTTGGCATATATATACAGACTTTTGGACTGGATATAGAAAAAATAGGAAGGCTTGAAGAAAACACTACGAAAAATATAAACGTAGGTATTTAAAAAGACGATAACAAATTTTGTGGTCCATCAATTGATTGACGTACAAAAGTTTATTAAAAAATAAATATATTTTGATGCGATTTTCGCCAAAAATGTACCAAACTTTTATTCCCTTGTTTGACGGGCTGGTTAAAAGTATGAAAATTTAAGAGTAATGCACGAAATAGCACGATTACAAATTTAGGTACGGTAACTTTTAAGAAAAAAAATATATATTAAAAAAAATATTGGATAAATTATCTAATATTTCCGGTATTTCGGGTATTTCTTAGTACTTAAATGGAGCGTGATAGGCACTAATAGCCACAAGTATTGTGCACCAAACATTTTAAATAAAGGTCTATTTAGATATCCAAAATAAGCTATTATCTATTTTATAAATATTTTTAAAATTTTGAAAACACAATAGCGTTCAGATATAGCTAGTTTCTTTGATTTAAGCAGAGCTAGATTTTGAAAACTAGTAATTTTTTTCGGTTAAATGAGGTTTTTGATCATTTTGTTTAGCAAAAGCCCTCTTTAGTTATTAAAAAGTGAGTTTGTGACAACTTATAAAAATAAAAATTCCATTTACTTCCGCTTATATGTTTGGACTAGCCTATATGTCCAATTTACCAATTAAATTAGTCTAAATTAAGCAGAAATTAAGGTATAAGCTCACTTTTGTAAGAACAAACTAAGAGGAAATTTTGTTTTCAATAGTTTGCACCTTTAAAACTATATGTCATATTGGTATTAAAAAATTATAAAAATGTTACTTTCCTAATAATTAATTTTTTTTTTTTTTTTTAAATAATTATAATACTAATAATTATCAGAACCAATAAATCTAAAGTCGGTTTTACAGCGTAAGGAATATTTTTAAGTGACATTTTAAGTCCGTATTACACTATAAAAGTAACCAAAATAACTAGATCTGGTTTATTCTTAAAAAAGTGAATTATTCTAATAGTGGTTTTCAAAAATATTTAACACTCGTCATTGTTCAAGGCTATTCGTAATTTTTAAAATTATAGTCCAAGTTGTAAAGGCAACAATTCCACACATATATACTTCCATAACCAAAAACTATACAAATCAGCAAAATCAACTGTCAAAAATGTTTTCTACCAGACTTGTGATTGATCCAAATTAGTTTAAAGTAAAATTTTTCCCCGATAGGAAGTTTTTTACTGGTCCGTGGCATGTTTTCTGTTGAGAAACACTGCTCCAAAGCACATATAAATTAAATAATTTAAAATCTAAAAAATTAAAACCGATTAGATTTTAATTTGGATGTCTAACTTGGCCTTGGCAAGATTACCGTTGGCAGGCTTGCACCCTCTTGGACTTAAGCTCTCCCTAAACATTAAAACATGTTTCTAAGGGATGAATTTTTCATGTAATTGAACCATTATATTTATGAGCCCCCTTAAGAAAAACATCTGGTTTCTGACCCACGTTTAACAAAAATTCTTCGCTTGACTCTTGGTACTTAACGGTCGAAAAACGATTTTCAAAAATTTATGATTGTAACAAAAAATGTCTAGAATTCTGTTGACCTATTTCACTTTATGACCACGAAACTCTGAAATGGGTTAAAATTCAGACTTCACAACAATTTTTTATTGCGAATTTCCAGACTGATAATTTTGGTATTATAATTATCATTTAGATTTAGTTAGAGTATTTTTTCGAAATTTTACGCTCTACATTTATTAGAAAAGTTGTTAATTTACAATGTCTCCGTTATATCCTTTTCCGTTTAGATTTGTTATGACACAATTTTCGAAGTTAAAAAAAGAATCGACTCTGCACTCTACGGAGTGAAGAGGAACGGTATTTGTTTCTCATGACCATCCTGTCCGATGTCCAATTTACGACCAGAGCCGTAGCAATGTTTTTGGCGTCTTTGGCAAATAAATTAACTTAAAATTGCGCCCTTTTAATAGACAATAGACAGGTGAAAATACAAGTGATGACCAAAAAAAAAAAAGTTCTCATTTCTAAAATACACGAGATGACAAAAAAGGTTCTTACTTCCAAAATACAAGTGATGACAAAAAAAAGACCTCACTTTCAAAATATAAGTGATGACCTAAAAAAAAATCAGCTGTGGCCATCACAGGACCGACCGCCATTACAAAGTACTTGCATAAAATACATTCTAGCAGCAGAGTAGTTATTATTGTATAAGACAAACGTATTATATTACGTTGACAATTTCATAATGTGTATTTATAATTTACGATAACCATTGAAACGTACCAGCATACATAAAAAAATGTTTCAAATAAAAGTTGTTAGTCATTGCTTTTATAGCAACTTTGTTAAATATTTTTTTTTTAAATATTTCTGTGTTGTGAAATATTTGCAAAAATCTTAAAACCGACACGAGTAAACTCCCATTTCTAGTTAATCGATTTTTACCAAAAGTTGATCAACTCGTGCCATTGATGTCAAAAGCTTAAATATGAAGTTTCATAAAAATCCTTTTAGTCTAATTTGCTCTCCACGTGTACATAGACCGTCGGACAGACAGACAGACAGACAGATTGACAGACATTATGCTAAAAATAGTCAAAACGTTATGTAGGGACATTAATTCGTGGAGATCCATCGAATGTCGAAATGTCAAAATTGGAATGATCATAATACCTCTCTTATATATGTTGGCGGTCGGTAAAAAGCTGTTCGCTTTTAAACTACAAGTGACAAAAAACATAAAAACACACGATGGCGTCCCCCATTATGCCTCGCGCCCCTGGCACTTACCCCAGGTCGTTGCTATGGCTCTGCTTACGACTGAAAATATCTGAATTAACATACGTATAAGTTATCCATCGTAAACTAAGCCAAAAGCAATAAAACTCTAAGGCCCGGTCTTTCCACCTTCAGATAAAGTTCCAGGTAACTATCTGACTGATAAGGTTATTTGTAACTTCTTCTGCTGAGTAAATGTCATCCCTTCTTTCTATACAAATGTATCTATCGGATAGTTATCTAACAGATAATGAGACTGACGTATTGGATTCACTGACTGGTATTGACATTCATTCAGCAGATGAAGTTACAAATAACCTTATCTGTCAGATAGTTACCTGGAACTTTATTTGAAGGTGGAAAGACCGGGCCTAAATGCGCAGTGGGTTAATAGGTTCCGCCCTTACTATTAAGGATTGGACGTTGGGGCACTTATATACTAAGTAATAAATACAGTGTCGTCCGAGGATTGTTTATTTAGTTAGCGTATGATTCACAATAAGTACGAACGCCACTGAGTCTCCCGGTTCAAAACGACGGCCTGTAGAGGGTAGGAGTGCCCGGACATCTGACAGAAAAAAATCTTCTTATGTTGGACAATTTATACATTTGATTATCTCAAGAAAAGTTTATTCAATCAATTGCTAATTCTGTAAACACAAGCTGGAGTTACACAAGATATTAATCTTAGCATATTAAATCCTGTACATATAAAAAAAGATAGCAAAACAATGTTTTTATTGTCGTATGACTCATACTACTGAGTAATCAAAGTTATTTACCATTTTATATCTGTTTATTTTTTCATATATTTAAAATAAATTTGTTCATAAAATTGGTCAATTGAACTTATCTAAATATTTTATGTTTATCTTAACACATATTTAAAATTAGTTTTGCCCTACTTCGAATATTTTTTGTTTTATATATTTTTGCAGTAATGTAAATAATAAGTGTCGTAATAATAATAATCATTTCTTCATTCTAAACAATTTCTTATACACTCTTTTGTTGTTAAATAAATAAGTGAGATATTTTGAGTTTATAGGAAGCGCTTCACGTAGTCCTCCAATTATTCTATAAAAACTGGATTGAATAGTATATAATCTTTACTTCATTCTAAATAAATTTTCTTATATACGTTTTTGATGTTAAGTAGATAATAACCGAGATATTTCAAATTTTATTGGTCGACTACAGCAGCGTTTCCCAACCGCCGGTTTGAAAACGCTGAGATTTTTTTGCCGGTCCACGAGATTTTTTTTATTTGCTCATCATTTACATTTTGGAGGTGAAGACTTTTTTTTGTTCATCACTTACATTTTGGAAGTGAAGACATTTTTTCTTTGCTCAGCAGTTACATTTTGGTGGTGAAGACTTTTTTTTTTGCTCATCACTTGTAATAACTTTGTGATATACATTACTTTCTAAACTTGCCGGTCCGCAAATTTTTTCTAGGTCGCTTGGCTAGTATACTATAGATACGAGGTGTGTAAATTAAGGAATAGGACTGATTTTTAAAAAATTTTTATTCGAGTAGAATTACAATTCAATATTGTCTCCCTCAAAATAACTTCTTTGGGAAGCCACAAAACGCTGGAGACGGTTCTTTCAATCCTCAGAGCAGTGCTGGAACTCGGATACTGGAATAGCTTTCAGCTGTTTACGGACGTTTGAATGTTTTCGAGTGTCCCAAAATGACGTCCCTTGAGGTGATTTTTTAATCTTGGGAAGAAAAAAAAGTCACAAGGACTCAAGTCAGGTGAATAAGGAGGCTGAGGAACCCCAGGAATGTTTTTACTGGCCAAAAACTCGTTTATTGAAATTGCTGTGTGACAAGACCCATTGTCATTACTATTCATTGGTCAAAATCTGATGAACGGTAGTGTGAGTCAAATTCAACTCTTCCCCGATCATTCTGACTGTCAACCGACGATCTGAACGCACAAGATCCCGGATTCTGTCGAAATTTTCATCGGTTCTTGAAGATGAAGGCCTTCCGCTGCGTGATTCATCTTCAATCAACTCTCTTCCTTCTGAAAATGCCTTAAACCACTAAAAAACCTGGGTCCATGACAAAACATTGTCTTCGTAGGCCTGCTGAAGTTTTTCAAAAGTTTCCGTTGCACTGTGTCCAAGTTTGAAGCAAAACCTGATAGCATCATTGCTCGAAATGAATGTCACTCATTTTTAGAACACACTAGATAAAACTGTTTCACGAAAAAAAATCGCTACGGACAACAAAATTACTCGAGTTCAAACTCGTACTGAAGGCGTATCACATATTCATCTGCCGCCCCTTCAAGTTCCGCGTCCCAAATGTTGCCAGATCAAATGCTATGTTGCCATTCCGGTTACTTAATTTACACACCTCGTATATAGTAAGAACTGACAATAACTGAAGTGACGCCTTGCCGAATATTTTGGAACTTAACGGAATAGGATTTTGTTGGATGTGGCTCATTTAATTGCACTGTTTGTATGTGTTAAAGTGAAGAAAACTTTAATAAAATGTCTTTAAAATCGCAACAGAAAATTAACTGCAATGTGAATTGTTGTGTATCAGATGGCAAATGTCAAAAATATCCTATTCCTATCGCCATTTTGTAAGCGACAACAGCGCCTCTATAGGTTTATTCTCAATAGGTATATAGGTCAAGCTTTTAGGTATAGGTTACAAATACAATAAGATTCTTGAAGTGAAATTTATATTTATCTTAATTAATAAAGTTAATAAGAAAAATGTAAAGTTTGTGTTAATCTGGGGCCCCACGTTGGGCGCCAGATAGTCGTGTAAAATATTTAAGATAACACAGATCATCTTCGATTATCTTGCGAACATTGATAGAAAATGTTCAATAAATTTGTTATTTTATAAATCAGACCTTTTATTTAAACAAAAATATTTAGAAAAATTAAAACCGTGAGTCACCAAACTTATATTTTTTTAATCAATAAATTTTATCATTTCGTGCAAATAAAATTCTTAATATCACTTACTCATGGTTAGGAAATAAAATTGCTGATAACACCTAAAAATTTACTTAATAAAAAAGTGATTTCGCTTTTGCGAAATGTTAGCCTTCAAATGAAGCAATAATTTTTTTAAATTATAATTTCATAACTATGTTTCATTATTGTTTTGAAATTAATATGAATTTTTCTTTGTTTTACTTGTATCTACAATCTACTTCCTCTGTAGACAGATCCGCTTAAACTAAGATTAAACATTGAATTTGGGTTTAAAAAGTGTTAAAAATTTATATTGAGTTTTGTCGTGTTAGTTCTACTACACAGTATGCATAAATAAATATTAAATTGAAATTTAAACAAGGTTAAAATATTTTTTATACTAAATAAATATTCGGAAAATACTGGATTATATGATTTAAAAAAATACATACCCCGGCTCATGTAGCCAGCTCATGTACCCAAAAGGGTTAAACTAAAAATCTGAAAAAATTATAAGTAATGTATATTGATCTGAGTTGGTAACGTACGAGACAGTGCGTGAATTTTTTGGAATTAAAAATTAAAAAAAAATAATATATTTTTTAATAGTTGCGATTGTTTTTAATGGTGTGAGTAACTTTCTATGTTAAGCCGTTTGGCTACAATTTCTGTCATACAGACAGACACATGAGTGACGTTTTAGGGTTTTTTGGTGGTCATACCTACAAAACCCTAATAAAATATTATGAAGAAAAACTAAGATAGACAGAGAAGTTAATTTTTGGTGGGTATCGTCGTATAATCACTTGAAACATGTAGAATCGCCCAGGTCCCCCAAAACGATTTCAAGACGCTCATCCAAACGTGGGGATCTCTGCATACTATCAGTGTTTAATCCAGAATTTTACCATTTTTAGGGTTTTGTACTTCAACAAACGGCTAAACCTAGAGAGTTGAAATTTGGCATGCTTATACAATTCTTTGACCCGCACATAGGAAAAATACTAAAACATCTAAAAAACATATCTAAAAAAAAATTTTTTTTAAAAATACTGCGTAGGGTATCAAATGAAAGCCCTTAGTACGTGGCTTAACGATCAAAATTTTATTTTTGCAAAATAAATTAGTTTGACGAGATTTTTGCCAAAATTGTGCAAAAAAAAATTGTCCCACACACTCAGATGGTTTAAACTAAAAATCTGAAAAAATTCTAAGTAATGTACAATGGTGTGAACCGAAATAGTACAACAGGAATTTTTGATCAAATTATGTTTTCGGAAAATAACGCATTTTTTGTGTTTTAACTAAAATATGTTAAATATTTAATTCGCTATGTAACACAAAAGATTAGTAAGCGCTCGTAGCGTAGTGCGTCTCGTCGTTTCTTTGTAATTTGCAAACTAGAGTTCGATTCCTGTCAATTTTAATTTTTCTGTTTTTTTTTTGCAATTTTATTTTGTTTAAATTATTTTGTCAAAATTCTAGTTATATTTTGGTAAATGTAGCATTTACTTTTTAAAAGGGTACATTTAATAACCAATGGGAAGTGTTGAAATTATAATTTAATTCTATGTTTGAATGTATACGAAATCAGAGGGCGGGGCTTATAATTTAAGCAACTAATGGAAGCCATAGGCGCAATTTTCAAAATCTTAATGAACTTTGCTATATATATATATAAAAAAAAAAAATACTGCACATATTTAGAAACTTAAATAATGGTATTAGGCATTCGAATTAAAATACATAAAAAAATATTTTAACATAAAATTTGTTTTGGCATCCCAAATAATCATTATTCACTTACTAAATACCTGCGAACCCTGAAATGTATGAAAATTCACACTTTACATAAATTTTTTCAAGTTACTGTAAACAACACAAATAGCGCTCGTACGTCAAAACGTTCTGAGTACGTATGCCGTTAAACATTTCAAACTTTATTGTCAACTGACAATAACTGAAGCGCCTCTAGTGAGATTTTGAGAAACTGACGGTTGTAGGATAGTCGAGTTTGTGACAAGCATGGGAATATGTTCTTAGAAGTGGAAAGACAGTTAAAGACCATTTTAGAGTGTGTTCCCGTGTGTTTCAATAAATATCACATGAAGTTACCATTGAACCTGTCAAAAATATCCTACCAAAGTCAGCCATGATGTGAATGCAGTAGCGCCTCTATCGGTAGCGTCAGATGCAAATAGATAGAAGCGTCAGTTGTCATATGGCAGCACAGTTTAGCGCAATCCCGAAATATAAGAGGCAACCCTGGTAATATCTGAAAGATGTTCAATTGTAATTTTTCCGATTTTTAAATTGCTTAAAAAGAAACTAACGAAAAATACTTGAGTTTACTTATTGGGAACATACATTTTGAAATGATATTTTTATTTCATTTTCCCGAAAGATAAATACAACAAACCGTAAACGCAGACATGCAGTGAAATTGTCTAGTGAATATTAAGGAGGGTATTTCGATCCATGTGCTCTCTCTGTCTCTCTTTCTCTAAGCCCAGTGTCTAGGAAAGTTTGTGTTTAGTTTTTTTCTACATCAGACAGTCATTCAACTTTAAAGCCATTTACAGACATACTGCCAAAACAGATAAATTTATAAAAAATTTACACATTCCGATATTGGTTCAACATTACTATAGCCTGTTTCTTTAGTTTAAACCGAACTAGATTTTCAATTCTAGTATCTTTTACCAATTAAGTGAGGCTTTTTTATCATTTTGTTTAGCAAAAGCCCACTTCAAACGTAATAAAGACAGTTCATGATAACTAAGCAAAATTAGACGAGGGTCGTTTCAAAAGTAAGTTACACAATATTTTTGAATCCGTGTGGTTGGCGGGAAAAGTCTGGGAGTCTCTTTACGTCTGGGTGTAGTGGCAGCCCTGTAAAATTCCTATGCGCGTGCGTCGATCGATCTGGCAGTCAGGCTCCAGCCACTATGGAGGCTCCACTTGCTCCTACCGCCGATTGCGAAGTTCGTGGTGTTATTTATTTTTGACGGCAAGAAATAAAAATCAGTTGTGGCCACCACAGGACCGACCGCCATCATAAAGTACTTATATAAATTATATTCTAGCAGCAGAGTAGAAATAACTTGACCTAATATTTTCTAACAGAGATATTATTTATCATGACCATGGAAACGTTACATATAAATATGAAAAAATTTCGAAAAATTTTACAGAAAATATTCGAAATTTTTCTTTATATCAAAAAACGTCTCAAATAAAAGTTATTAGTTATTGCTTTTATAGCAATTTTTGTTTAATAAATTTTTCGAGATATTTTTCTGTTGTGAAATATTCGCAAAAATCTTAAAATCGACACAATTCAACTGCCATTTTTAGTCAACCGATTTTTACCAAAAGTTGATCAACTCTTAAAGTTTAAATATACAGACATCGTGCTTAAAATACTCAAAACGATATGTAGGGACTTCAATTCGTAGAGATCCATCGAAATCTCGAAACGTCAAAATTGGTATGATCACAATACCTCTCTTATATATGTTGGCGGTCGGTAAAAATGCTACTGAAATTCATCGCGAGTTGTGTAGTGTGTATGGTGAAGACGTTATATCAAGGCCAATGGTTTCTCGTTGGCGCCAATCATCCATTGAAGGGAGAACAGCATTACACGATTCATCCAGGCCATCATCAGAATGATGATTGAGTCGGTTTATTGGCGTAAACTTTAGATTTAAGATAACCCCATAGGAAAAAGTCCATATGGGTTAAATCTGGACTGCGTGGAGGCCAATTTATGTCACCTCTCCGGGAGATCAATTTGCCTGAGAAAATTTTACACGTGGCAGAGACATATTGGACGTGTGTGAAGTTGCTCCGTCCTGTTGGAACCATATTCTTTGGTTATAGCCAGGAAAGTTTTGCAGTTCAGGTACCAAGAAGTTGTCTAACATCTCCACATAACGCTCTGAATTCACTGTAACTGCACGCCCCCTTTCGTCTTCAAAAAAGTAAGGGCCGATAATTCCTCGCGCCGACATCGCAGCCCATACGGTCACTTTAGGCGAATGTAGGGGTTTCTGATGTTTGCGTTTCGGATTCGTTGCACTCCAGTAGCGGCAGTTCTGCTTATTTACGTGGCCATTAAGATGAAAATGAGCTTCATCCGAAAACAAAATGTTGGTAAACGTTGAAAATCGCTCAATCACCTGATTTACGAAATTAAGCTTCTGACTGGCATCTTGGGGCTTTAATTCTTGCACCAATTGAATTTTGTAGGGGTGCAGCTTTAGGTCTTTGTGCATAATGCGATGTAATGATGATCTATGCACATTTAAAGCACTTGCGCGCTTCCGAATTGAAAGGTTCGGGTCGTCACGAACATACTGATTAACATTCTCCACGTTTTCTACCGTTCTTGATGACCTAGGTCGCCCGGATTTTGATTTATCCAGCGTTGTACCAGTCTCTTCAAACTTTTTAACCCAATGTCGAATGAGAGGAATGCTTGGCGCATCATTTAAGTGGCGAATACTGCAGAATTTTCTACGCGCTACAGTCGCCGAATCACCGTTTTTGTAAAACTCTCGCACGCATAACGCGCGGTCTGCTCCCGAGAAACGCTCCATAGCGACTGCATTCCCAAGAGCCAGGCTACCGATTGACATAATCCCCGCGCCCCCCGGATACGTTGCGTTCACGCAGTAAGCTAAATAAATATAAAATTTCTTTTGTGACACCTTGTATATATTTCGTATAAGAAGCTACAGTAATTGTTATTTATAATACGTGATACATTACAATAATTAAATACACACAAAACAAAAATTACACATAAATATCGAGCCCTATAACCCAGTTTATGCTCTTAGGAGCAATTCTACTTCTTTCTATTAATCCATATTGTTGGTTACGATCTTAAAAAGAGTATCAAATTTGTTTGTTGACTCCTTCCAAACTTCTATCGATCCCTTGGGGTCTATACCGCCCCCTTTGGGAGCCCCTGATATAGACAGTCTATTAGAGGCGTTCTAATTAAAACCATTCAGGCTTAAGAAATTTTTAAAAATTAATTATTTTAATCCAAATCCAATTAAATTTAAAACAATATTTAAAGCTTATTAATTGCAAAAGGGTTAAAATTGCACGTTGATGATATTTTTTTATGATTATAAATAAATTTGAACGTGTATTATCAAAAAATTATGAAAAATGAATGTCAATCATATTTGATGCTGTAACAAAAGTGTGGAGAGTTTGTATTCAATAGCCAGAAAAATAAATTAGAGAGATATGTATTAATTAACGCTCGTTCACAAAACAGACATTTACTCTGCAATCATTTTTCATATTTTTATTTTACTAAATACGTTTAGTCGATACACTGAAAAAATATTTAGGAAATGTTAAAAGCAATTGTTTGAACAAATTAAATTTCGGTGAAAAAATGTAGATGCATTTACTTGATTAAGTTTAATTTTTGAATCTCAATATCTCACTAATCTTGCGATTTTCAAAAACGTCTCTTCTTTGTAAAATGAATTTAATAAACTTTCGAATTAGGTATATTTTTAAATTAGATAGTTTTACGAGGTGTCTAAATTAATTTTTAAATTTTTTTTATTCGAATAGAATTACAATTCAATATTATCTCCCTCAAAATAACTTCCTTGGGAAGCCACACAGCGCTGGAGACGGTTCTTCCAATTCTTATAGCAGTGCTGGAACTCGGATATTGGAATAGCTTTCAACTGGTCGATTACGGACGTTTGAATGTTATCGAGTGTGCCAAAATGACGTACCTTGAGTTGATCTTGGGAAGAGGAAAAGTCACAAGGACTCAAGTCAGGCGAATAAGGAGGTTGAGGAGCCACAGGAATGGTTTTACTGGCCAAAAACTCGTTTATTGAAATTGCTGTGTGACAAGGGGCAAAAAGGCATTGGTCAAAATCTGTTGAACGGTAGTGTGAGTCAAATTCAACTCTTCCCCATCTTCCTGACTGTCAACCGACGATCTGAACGCAAAATATCCTGGATTCTGCGATATTTTGATCGGTTCTTGAAAATGATGGCATTCCGCTGCGTGATTCATCTTCAATAAACTCTCTTCCTTCTGAAAATGCCTTAAACCACTAAAAAACATGGGTCCTTGACAAAACACTGTCACCGTAGGCCTGCTGAAGTTTTGCAAAAGTTGCACTGTGCAAATCTGAAGCAAATCGTTGCTCGAAATGAATGTCACTCATTCATCAACGCACTAGAAAAAACTGATCCACGAAAAAACTCGCTACGGACAATAAAATTACTCTAGCGAGTTCAAACTCGTACTGAATGCATATCAGTTGTTCACCTGCCGCCCCTCCAAGTCCCGTACCCAAATGTTGCCAGATCAAACGCTATGTTGCCAGTTCGGTTACTTAATTTACACACCTCGTAAATTGCCTAGAAGAAGCCAGCGAAAAGTACTTTAGTTTACTTAACGAAATAAAAATGACTCTTATAAAAATTCTTTATTAACAAATCGAAGGTGTTTGAACAGGCTTGAGCTTAATTGAGAAAGATCAAGGAAGTCTTTTTGGGTGTTTTTCATGGAAATAGCGATTTATATTAGGACTTAAATTGAAATATTGGTTACTCTTACATAATTCGAATTTTATTATTACGCAGTGTTGTAAGTTGCAGTAAATTACCAAAATAATAATTTACCGGTTTTAAATTGGCGCCTTATTAAACAATTTCGCGCGTGATCATTTTATTTGGTGCTATTATCTGCAATCGATAACCACTAACAGTAAAAAATGTATCGACACCAGTAAAAAGGTATCGAAACCAATAGAGTATCGAGCCAGTAGCTTACTAGTATCGATAGTATCATTTCATCCCTATGTATGCACGGAAGGTCTAGACTAGTGTTTCCCAACCGCCGGTACGCAACATTTTATTGGATTTGACTTATGTATTTCGTACATTGACGTGTGCATTTCGTATTAACGTATGCACTTCCTGCATTCACATCTAGATTTCTTTCCCCAAAACCTTGGCGCAGTGAGTGACGAGCAAGGGGAACGCTTTCACCAAGATATTAAAGCTATGGAAGTTCGTTACCAAGGATTTTGGAATGAAAGCATGATGGCTGACCATTGTTGGATGTTGTATCGTGAAATTCCAGACCAAAAGTTTAGACTAAAATCGTACTCTCAACGATTTTAATAGCCTGTAATGGTGGTATACTCTTATTTTACAATCATATTAAAAGCTCTCTTTCATGTAAATTAGTGGTTTGCAGTTCATTGCCTTGTATTAATTTAGCGTAGATGTGTATGTTACTTTTCCCAAATAAATGGTTTGCATAAAATGTGATTTACTAAACACTCCATTTTCATATAATTACGTATATTTTCATAATATACAAAAATGTAAATAATTTAAAAACTATACGTGCTACAACAAAACTATAACCAGATTTGGATTCAGCTTCAAAAATACATTCAGAAAAGCATATTTTTGTTTGTGATGAGAAAAAAAAGTTTAATTTTGTTGACCAGTGTTATTTGTGATTTTTTATTTGTTGTTTTTTTTTTTGTGTTTGTAAATATAAAACTTTTGCGATACACATTATTTTCTAAACTTGCCGGTCCGCGAATTTTTTCTAGGTCGCTTGCCGGTCCGCCATAAAAAAAAGTTGGGAAACGCTGGTCTAGACTTACCTTCTCTGCCTTTATGCTTCACCTAGAAGTTAAGAATCTATTATTATTTTAATAAGATGGAGAAATGTGGGAAGAAACTGGGTAAGAAAGTTTAGTCTTTCCAGATCCATTTTATAATTTCCTTCATCATCGTCTCAATGTATTCTTATTTGTTAGTTCTGGTTTTATTTCTGTGCTTAAAAACTGGTTTAAACTAAATTTAACAACAGTGTAAAAATTGACAGTCATAATGATAATTACACAATTATTTTTCTTAGCCAAGCAAAACTTTTTATGAGAAAAAATTACCTCAATCTTTGTCATTAATGAGTCACTGTTTCACAATTTTTATAAACAACAATTTACTCTTAATTTCGTTTAGAACTTTTGAATTGTTATTCAAATTCCAGTGAAATTGAAAACACTATTATTATATGTAAAATAGTTTCGGAATTTTGTTAAAATTCTGTTGAACTTTATTGTTTTGACAGCATCTGTGTATATTACAGTAAGTTACATGTCGAAACATGTCTGACACCCTGTCCATAAGTCCATTCACTTGAAATAAATGATAGATCGTGTATTGATAACATCAAGAATACAGTCTTAAATAGGATGAAAACTTTAGATAATGTACAAGATCAATATTAAAAAAATAAAAAGAAAAGAAAAAAACGCTATTCAGCAGTAGATGTAAACCGGGAGGGGGGAGGGATTTCGAGTTTTTCCACCAACTAGCGTATTCGAGCGTGCCACTTCTCAATATCTAGTGAGTCACTATCATCATTTTACGTTATTATTTCGCGCAAATTTTACACTTTTTTTTAAAATATTTGTATATAGACCAATTTTAGGGCGGGGAGTATGTATAAAGACCAAGGGATGAAGGCACCAAAACGAGTAGACGAAATATATTTAAAGCGCCCTCGCTAAGCAATTTTTGCAATGGTCATTTACTGTCGGTTTTTTAAATTTATTCAAAAACTGTAAACTTTAACTTGTAAAGGAGATGATTTTTGAGATCTACGACTCAAAATACATATTTATACACATACAAGTTGGGTTATTAAAGCCCAAATTTTTTTCTAGACTAAACAACATACCTAGATTTCAAAATTTGAAACCGTAGTTCTCTATATTTTATTGTTCTTAAGTTAGGAATTATTGAAATATCAAAAAAAAAAAAAAAAAATAATTGACAAATTACAAATTTTGTAAAATATTTTTACTTGCCCGACCTTAATATATAAGGGGCAAGTATTGTAATCGCGAAAATTTTCGATGTCGAGATTTTGACTGATGACCACGTTTCATGGTCCAGGGAATCCAAAAAACCTATTTTCGAAGTGCCGTCCGTATGTGTGTGTGTCTGTGTGTGTGTGTGTGTGTGTCTGTGTGTGTGTCTGTATGTATACACGATAACTCAAGAACGGTTCAACTTAGAGAATTCGTTTTGGTACTAAAAAATTCTCCTATTAAATGGGAAGAACCCGATTGTTTTTTATAAAGATCGTTTGAATAGAAATGGGAGTTTACTCGTGTCGATTTTTAGATTTTTGCGAATATTTAGCAACAGAAAAGTATTTCGAAAAAATTTATTGAACAAAAGTTACTATAAATGCAATAACTAATAACTTTTATTTGAGACGTTATTTGATAAAACGAAAAATTTTGTTTTTTTTTTGTAAAATTATTATTTATTTTTTTTTTTTCAAATTTTTAATGGCCTTTGCTACTGTGGCAATTAGCCAGGACAATTTTTGTTTGAGAAAATTTCCATGCCATAACCGGGATTTGAACCCGAGCCCCCATGGTTGGTAATCAAATGAGCTGACCACTACGCCATAGCGACCGGCTAAAATTATTTAAACTTTATTAAGTCTTAATTTTTTCATATTTATATGTAACGTTTCCATGGTCATGATAATTAATTCGTAACAAGTAAACCAAGCCTTGGACAAACATTTGTATAGAACATAATTTGATATATTTTTGAAGATTTAACTAAATATTTAAAAAATATTTCTTATGTCTCTTTAACGTTTTTAAAAATAACTCTAACTCTAACCAACAAATATGTTATTTTTACGTAAATATCAGACAATTTTGTTAAAAAATAATATTAAGTTAATGTCTAATGACCCTGAGAAGTCGTTTATGTGAAAATGGTATTTTGGATTCAGGAGCATCAAACAAAAACCATTGTTATTGGTGATGTTTCACCAATAACAATGGTCCAATTTCAATCCAATGGGGAAATTGGACCAATGTCGAAAAACGACTTGCTTGGGCCAAGGAAAATTTAGACTGTGATTGGAGTGATGTGGTTTTCTCTGATGAATCTAGTTTTTACATGAAATATAAGCTTCGAACAAAAAACGTTCAAAATTTGGATCAGCTAACTCGTCAAATATGGCAGATATGGAGATCACTGCTAAAGTATGCCGAAAAGCTGGTAGAAAGTGTACCGAAAACATGCCAAGCAATAATTGATAATAATGGAGATTGGACCAATTATTAGGTAGTAGCGTAATAATATTTACAGTAAATTTTTAAATTATTTTTAGTTTTTCCTTTTCTCTCTTATAGTTCGCAAAAATCAACAAGGACGTCTTATTATACAGACTGTATATTAATGTTTTAATAATCTAACTTTACCTCTATTTTTCTTAGGAAGAGTAAAAAAACTAAGATGCCTATCTTTGTCTTGTCTTAAATTACAGGCAAAATCACTACAATTTGTTCTGCTATTATAGTTATTCACAACTTTTGTCGACATTGTAAGAAAAATTCAACGCTGAAATATACGTAATAAATTGTACTGCAGTATTTAGTATAATAATTTGGCCACCAGGATATTCGAGCGTGTCACTTCTCAATACTAGCCTTGGGGTGCAAAACAAATCCATTTGGACTAGTTAACTAAATGTTGATAGTGAACGTGTTGATTTGATTCCCAAATTAATTAAACATTATTTCTTATATATAGAAATTCTTCTTGTGTTTTCTTTATGTGTTTGTAAAAAAGTGTTCGTTTAAAAGTGGTTGTTTGGCTCGTAGCCTGCTATGATCAACTGGTAGTTGTATATATGTATGGCAGTAAATCCAGTGTGAACGTGTCTTTAGAGTTTTAACCTATATGAATGGAGTTATTTCCGCTGTATTGATGGAAAATATAATTGTTTGTTCCGTTTCACTACTGGCGATTGAAGTCACTCATTAGAGCGGAAAATATTGTCAATTTAGACTTTTTGACAACGGTACATTGAACTACAGGAAAATTTCTCTTAATTAGTTACTTGTTTCATCCTATTCATACCAGATAAATTTGTGAACTGTTGAACATCCCCATTGCTTTTACAAAAATTACTGTCTTCATCAACAATAGCTATTTTCCGATTATACTCTTAATATCTATCTGTGTGGACTACATTGGACTTTTCTTCTAAACTTGAAGTTTTGGTTTATGCAAACGACATCTGAATAGTTGCACAATACTTTAGCATTACGCAAAGAAAATGATCGATATTGTATAGAGAAGCAAGGAAGGTTGGCCAAATTATAAATAATGACAAGAACAAATCATTAGGAATTGATGCTAGAAACTAGGACACTTTTGTCATAGATGAGCAATCAAAGAGACAAGAAATCAAAAGTATATCTATTTCGGTAGTATAAATAGCGATCAATGAAGAACTCTTTTAGATATTGGAAACCGTATTCGGGAAGCTGGACACGCCAGTGGTATGCTAAAAGAGATATGGAAATACCAGTAATATTCAATTCCAGTAATCGTCAACTGTACTAATGTTCTAAAACGTTCGTTCCGTATTTTCAGATGAATGCTAAATGTGTAGATAACAAATATTTTCCCATTTATAAGTTTCAGAAATATGGGGTAGTGTAAAATTTTAAATAATATTTGCCCCGAATATGATTAAAATGAGTAAAATACAGCGCGGGATAAATATAAACAAATATGTATTTAATGGAAAATATATATATTTTTAAATATTTTGAGTGGGGTTTCAAATGAAACCTCTTAATGCGCGGATGCTCAAATTTTTATTTTTGAAAAATCATTTTTTATTGGGATTTTTGTCAAAATATTGGCAAAAAACTTTTGTCCCCCACCTATCTCCCAGAGGGGTTGAACTAAAAATCTGAAAAAAATCTCAATAATGTACATTGATGAGAACCGGAATAGTTCAACAGGAAATTTTGATCAAACTGGTTTTTCAAAAAATATTGATATTTTTGTACCGTCGAAAAAAAGTTTTTTTAGTTTTTTTAAAATTTTATTGTGTGGTATCAAAAGAAAGCTCTTAAGACGTAGATAAAGAAACGGGAAGTAGTTTTTTATTTTATTTTAATACTATTTTTTCCAAAAATATTGAAAAATCAGTGTCCCGCACCTTTTAACCCTAAGGGGTTCAATTAAAAATGTGAAAAAATTCTAAGTAATGTATATTGCTATGAACCGGAAACGTACGCGAGGAATTTTTTATCCAATCTCGTTTTTGGAAAATATTACAGTTTTTGTATTATTGGAAAAAAATATATATATATATATTTTAATTTAAATTTTATTGTGAGGATATTAAATGGAAGCTCTTTAAGTGCAGATTAAGGAACGCTAATTGATTTTTGAAATACATTTCATTTTGACTAAATTTTGCAAAGTATTAAGATTTTTGTTTAATATCTTAAAAACGTTTAAAAATTAAAAAAATATATTTGTATATACATGGATACATTTTATTATGGGTAGAGAAGAAGTACATACATTTATTTTGCAAATATCGACTAGGAAAATGAATAAATAACTGGCCGGTTGCTGGGATTCCATTTTTAGTAGAGAATCTGTTAGTTTTTCATATAGTCGCAATATAAACAATGTCTTTGTAGGCGTTATGCTCTTGCGTGACAAAAGTTCGCCCGCAGTGTTGGATTTGAAAGATATTTTTGCAATTATACAAAAAAAAAAAAAAAATTCGTTAAAATATATATTATGGTATTATTAGAGATATATGATACACAGTAGAAAAAATCTAACTGCAACCTTTTTGTCATGCCTATTGATTTAAAGCAGGGATGAGCAATCCGCGGCCCGGAGTACTTTTTCGTGCGGCCCATCAAAGCTTTTGTCTGTCAAATTTCAAAAATGGCCATTAAATTACAGAAGATACATATATATTTTAAAGCATAAATAAGAGCAATATAGAGCAATTGGTTGCAAAGAAGCAATGCCAAACTTCTCATTAAAATTTGTTTATGATTTTTTCCCCATAATATTATAATTATCTTTGACTGTTTATCTAAATTCATTATGATGTTAAAAATTAAGATGGCAATAAATTAAATAATTTTTGAAACAATAAACCGAGTGTTTTTATTTTAAACTCATTTAAATATGTTATTGAAAACAATTTAAAATGTCCCAAGGTACACCACTTTCCCGTAAATTGAAAATTCTAATTTTTCATTGTGAGGCCGTAAATTTATTGTGTAGTTCTCATATGTCCTATTAAAGAGTACATAAAGTTTATGATGTATTCAATTTTTGTATTGTTTTTTGTGGTTGTGTTGCAAAAAATACTGCAGTAAACTAAGCGGAACTTTTTCCTGTGTAAAATATTCCCTATATTTTTTTTTCTGGGGTGAAAATAGAGTTTCTCTATAGTGGTAAGCAGAGCATGTACTCTGCAGACGAAATGTCAGATTAGGAAAAAACTGTTCTTCTCTGTTGTGCGTACAAAGTTATGTTGGATGTCCGTGACGGGCGTGCCGATTAGATATGTGCGAACGGATATGACGTACGCCTATGGTTCTATCGTGACCCTGCACTCACTGCAGACATGGGGTGGACAATGACACTCTTTTGACCTCCGGACATTCAACATGCGTATATCCGTGTATTCAATAATGCACAGATGTTTTAAATTACTTTTAAATTAACATTAAATCTAATTTATTAATAATTCTGATGTAAAAGATATTTTTTTTTATGAACAATTGTTACAAGCATTGTACAATGGTGTGTTTTCGCTTGAGTTCCTATATGTTTAGCGGACATTGGCACCAAGGTGGCTCTCCCACATATAAAGGGTGTGATATAATTGTAGAGAACTCATAAAAGATTTATGTGAGGGCTACAGAAAATAACATAGGCGTATAAATACCTGGAATAGCAAATTGGCACATTTAACAAAATGCATAGGCACTAGAAATTTTTGCTAAAATGCTTAAAAGTCTGTTTGTTATAAGTTGAGAAAATGACCCACAGAATTTTAAATATTTAAGACAAATATTTAAATACTTAGTTATACTGTTGTCACGAAGGAGCCTATTGGCGGAATGGTTGAGAATCTTTGCTGTGACAACCAGCAGTGTAGTTACTAGCGGACCAGCTTCTAAGAGAACATGGACTTACATTGCCAGGTACAAGGTGTCTCAAAAGAAATTTTATATTTATTTAGCTTACTGCGTGAACGCAACGTATCCGAGGGGCGCGGGAGTTATGTCAATCGGTAGCCTGGCTCTTGGGAATTTAGTCGCTATGGAGCGTTTCTCGGGAGCAGACCGCGCGTTATTCGTGCGAGAGTTTTACAAAAACGGTGATTCGGCGACTGTAGCGCGTAGAAAATTCTGCAGTATTCGAGGTTTTTGCCACTTAAATGATGCGCCAAGCATTCCTCTCATTCGACATTGGGTTAAAAAGTTTGAAGAGACTGGTACAACGCTGGATAAATCAAAATTCGGGCGACCTAGGTCATCAAGAACGGTAGAAAACGTGGAGAATGTTAATTAGTCTGTTCGTGACGACCCAAACCTTTCAATTCGGAAGCGCGCAAGTGCTTTAAATGTGCATAGATCATCATTACATCGCATTATGCACAAAGACCTAAAGCTGCACCCCTACAAAATTCAATTGGTGCAAGAATTAAAGCCTCAAGATGCCAGTCTGCCACGTGTTCGTGAAATTTTCTCAGCCAAATTGATCTCCCGGAGAGGTGACATAAATTGGCCTCCACGCAGTCCAGATTTAACCTCTATGGACTTTTTCCCATGGGGTTATCTTAAATCTAAAGTTTACGCCAATAAACCGACTTCACTGGCGCATTTGAAAGAAAATATCCGTCACGAAATGGCAGCCATCCCTGAGTCCACCTGCCGAGACGTCATAAGTAATTTTACTGTTCGATTAAATGAGTGCCGAGAACGCGAGGGTCTACATTTAGGCGATATTATTTTTAAGAAATAAATCCCCAAAAAGTGTATTTTAATAATTAATAAACATTTTTTCTATATACGGCTTACTTTTTTTTTTAATCGATCCACTAAATATAAAATTTCTTTTGAGGCACCTTGTACAGTAACAACCAATAAGATGTGTTTACGACTAAAACTCAGAGATGTGTAGAAAAGAACAGTTAATAGTAGTATCAGGATCGTCTTAGGCCATGCAGGGGCCCTTGGGCACACAGAGTTTGGGCCCTTTTATAAAGTTAAAAAAATGTGATTGAAAACATCAGTATGTACTTTTATTTAGTGACTTTATTGGTCATTATGGTTAGCTTTATACAAATCAAATATAAGTGAAGTGATTACTATTTTGAGAATTGACTGACATTAATGATGATGGTTTCTTCCGGGATTTCTGTTGTGCAAAATCTTCTATTATATCCTCAAAGTCTAATTTTGAAGGATATCACTTTCTGTGTACATAATGGACAAATTAGTAAGTCGTTCTTGTAACAGAGTCGTTCGTAATTAATTTTTAATTCTTTTTAGCCGTGAAAATGAGCGCTCTCCACTACAATTGGTGACCATTAAGCAAAGGAATATTCTTGTAGCAACTTGCACATTCGGGAAAATTTCTTCTAATTTATCTGCTTTTATTAGAGTATATAAGGCTAAGATACTCAAATCCGCCGATTCATTTGCAAGGTTGTTTAATAAAAGTAGTAAAATTGCACTAAGAGCTCCTCTTTTTTCCGTGTAAACAGCGATTTCCAAACTTTGTTCACTAACACCCCCTTTATAAAAAATCCCATCACTGGCGCCCCCCTATTTAACAATTTGTAAATAATGTCTTTATTGAAATAATAATCACAAAAGTAGTACAATTTATAATATGTGATGTAAATAATATCTCTAATTCCTAAATATTTATTCTCACAACATAAATCACGAAAATTGTATAAAAATAAATATTAATATTAAATATAATACAAAATACAATAAAAATGAATCAATTTTAATGTGTATGGGCTTGTTTCTTCGCACATAATTCGTTAAAACGCGGTCCATATGAAGAAAGAGCTACTCCTGTTTCGTCTTCCACTATTAATCGTGCTCGATATTTTGTTTTAATAACAGCTAATGTGGAAAATCCTGCACATATATGAGGTCACAAAAGGTTAAAGATTTTTTATAGCTTTTGATGATAAGGCGGGATATTC
This sequence comes from Liopterus haemorrhoidalis, assembly GCA_963971575.1. Classification (NCBI taxonomy): domain Eukaryota; kingdom Metazoa; phylum Arthropoda; class Insecta; order Coleoptera; family Dytiscidae; genus Liopterus; species Liopterus haemorrhoidalis. Next base: position 3,837,132 of record OZ020615.1, read on the forward strand.
CTTGCTTACTTCCAACCAGAATTTCCCCGGATTATTAGGATTGAATTGATCTTTTAGCGTGCTATCACAAGAAAGTTCTATTAATTTTTCCTGTTCATTAGTTCAATATTATCATTATATTTGACAATAAACGATCGAAAAAAAATTACATAATTGCAATAAACCCGCGACCCCTTGGTGAATCTTGCACGCCTCCCCCAGGGGGGCGCGATCCCACACTTTGGAAACTGCTGGTGTAAATGACGACCTCGGCATTTCGAGGCCCCCATCCAGCCGGGGGCCCTAGGCTCGGGCTCCATGTCCCCTTATGGAAAAGACAGAACTGAGTAGTATGTTTGGTTTTGAAGAAAGCGTTACTTGAATACCATATATACTAAAAATGGATAAAATGTGTAACTGTTGTTGAACATGCATCATGATCATCATCAGACCGACAGACAGACAGACAAATCGACAGACGTCATGCTAAAAATAGGCAAAACGTTATGTAGGAGATCCATCGAAACCTCGAAATTTCAAAATCTGTATGATCACAATACCTCCCTTATATATGTTGGCGGTCGGTTAAAATGGGTTCCAGAGGAAGATCCTGCTTAGGTGCCTTAAACACCTAGCTACTCCACAGATGACAATCTTGTATACTCACGGACTGAAAAATATCTCATTTGTGACAGTTGATAGTCATAAAACACCTTTTGACAGTCGTTTAATTAGCATTTAAAATCATTTTTCCTTTGACAGCAATATTATTCAGTTGACAGGTGTATGAAGCACTTCTCAACCCAAATGGCAACCTGTATACTATTTAGTTACATCTTAACATTATATTACTAAGTAAAACGTAAACATTATTTTTGTATTTCACTTACTGAAGACATTACGTTCCGCATTTCGTGTTTCAAGCAGCGCGTTTCAAGCACATAATTAATTGTCTAACGCTTCAGTTGAATTTACCTTGGTAAAATCATAGTTACACATCCCTTTGATATGTTTAATATGCCAAATAATTATCTGACAAAACCAATATTATCAAGGATTCAATTGGTAGTATATTCCAAGTTTTATGTCTGGCGTAAAATCGTAAAACGTTAGGGTAAATACGGAACAGTGAAAATTGAAAATAATATTTTTCTTGGTTATGGTGACAACAAAATAATAACTTGAAATTGGTCTCGCAACGGCGGATATTACAAATATATAAAGACGATGGAGAAACATAAGAATAGCTAAGAATACCGACTTGAATATGAAACGAGTATGAGACGAAGAGTTGGGTATTGGGAGTAGTTTATCTACACTACTGTAAGACTACTTGCCTAAACTCTTCTCAAATTTTCTCAAGTTGTGTTACAAATTTACATAGTTAATGATAGCAATAAATAAATTATAATTAATAACAATTTCAACAGTCTATGAAATAACAGGCTCATAAATTAGAGCGGTAATAAATCTTAGAAACGCCATCTAAACTTCATGTAAACAACTTAAATCTTCTGTAACAATACTTATTTAAGTTCCAAGTATATACCGTTAGTGCTTATTAGCTGGCATGTATTTAACATTCTCCCCAACGCGTATATGTCATGCGAAACGCACGTACAGACATGAAGTTCAATATATATGTCAACAGACTATGTCCACCGTCTGTAAATGTTTAAATAATAAATAACCTAGTAATAAGGACACATGAAACATATTGGACGATTTTGATGCTGTCTATCGATGGTAGCAATTGAAGATAATTAATAATAATACTACTAATAATAATAATTTATGTAATACTTTGGCGTACAGGGCCCGCATATTCCAAATAGCGGAGTCCACACTCTGTAGGTTGTGCCATCACCAGCCTGAAACGGTTATGCACATTCTGTCTGCTTGTCCATCTCTTGCAGCGTCGAGCTACGTGTCTCGACATAATGCTGGTCTCCTCGTGGTTTACTACCATCTTAGGACCCTCTTACTACCATCTTACTACCATCAATACATGCCTATGGTATTGACCAAATACCGGTTATACCGTACGGCTTTTCTGACATAGAATCGGTGGTGGAAAATTCCAAGTTCTGAATATATTGGAAATACTCCTTCCCCACCTCGAGGTTACTGACAGCCACTAAGCCGGTAATAACCCTCCTGGATATCGAGACCAAACAGATGTTTGTGATCGAATTCTCAAGTCCAGCTGAGAAGAATATCTCTCTCAAGGAGGAGGAAAGAGATCTAAGTATATGGATCTCTTATCCTAGCTTAGAAAGCTGTATCCAAGGTATAAAGTTAAGCTTGTAGTCCTGATAGTTGGTGTTTTGGGTGGTATGAAAGTCTCCTATCAAAGGGAAATTGAGTCCATTTCCGCCTGCAGATCCTCTGCCACTTCTTTGATCTGCAGGATGCAGAAGCAGTGCTGTTCGGGTTACTCCACATTGTGCGGACACTGGATCTGGCGAAATTTCCGCGTCTGCATATCGTCAGTTTGGGATGCAGCCGTTCGTATTTAGCTCCACTAGTCTCTAGTATGATGCGCCTCAAAAGGTTGCTGAAGTTTGCGATTAGTGGACGCTTGTCAAGACCTGACAAACCTCAAATAATTTATGTCTGTACTCTTTTAATAATTTATGCATTGTTGCGCATGTTACAAGTCCACCCGGAGATAGAGAGATGCATTGGGCACCTTATATCCCTCTGGAAGACACAATTCGTTGTTCTAAATGGATCAACCACAGTGTCGACAGAGTGGATATATTTCGATCGTGGCGTTTTACAGGGAGATTTCCTAAGCCCGCTACTATTTTGCATCTCACTTCTTCCTCTATCGATCGAGCTCAGGCGCGGCAGTGGCTACATGGTGGGTCCTCCGTTGAGGCGTAAGCACAAAGTTACCCATCTTTTTTACATGGATGATTTGAAGCTCTACGCCTCGAACGAGAGGAATCTGCAGGCCGCCGTAGATGCTGTTGTTGAGTACACTGCTGCAATAGGTACGCAATTCGGGTTGCAAAATTGCGCTGTTCTTCATGTCTACAAAGGAAGAGGTTTCGTTATCTAAATGATATTTTAAATGGCGGAGTCTACACTGTAGGTTGTGCCACCACCATCCTGAAACCATTATGTACATTCTGTCTGCTTGTCTAACTCTTGCAGCGTTGAGCTACGTGTCTTGACATAATGCTGCTCTCTGCGTGCTCTACTACCATCTTAGACATGCCTATGGAATTGGCCAAATACCGGTTATACCATAAATTTCTTCGGACATAGAATCGGTGGTGGAAAATTCCAAGTGCCACATTTATTGTAATAACTCCTCCTTCATCCTCGAGATTACTGACAGTCACTAAGCCGGATATAGCTTATTCCATCATTCATTTGTTAATTTGATCATTATTATTTGTTAATTATATTGACAAGGGCTGCTCTAACCAAACAGTGAACTCGATTGGACAATTTGTGCTTACCAAATTTTGTTTGATTGCCTAATAAATTCATATGCAGTCCTCTATTTATTAAAATAATATTTGTGTTGACGCCTAATAAATTTCCTGATAAAGGATTTAAAAAATGATGAGTTTTATGTCATTGTCCTTTGATTGATTCATCCTGTCATGTACAGCCATTGACCAGCTAACGTCATTATTTTTCACAATATGTTAATTCAATTTCATTTTTATATGAAAATACAATAAATATGAAATTTATAGAGCAGAATTTATGAAAAAAACGTTATTGTATTTTATATTTGTACCGAATAATGTTTGGTTAAAAATAACAAAAATTCTATTGTTTTATTATTAGTTTGTTAAAATTTATGATTTACGTTTTTAATTTAAAATTATAATTTAATACATAAAATACTAAAAATTTTAGGAGTGTATTCTTAAAAATATATTCTCTAAATTTACTGTGATCACATTTTGAATGTCGATGATGTGATATGACAAGTTTCAATGATATCACCATCGTCATCTGTGTAGAAAATAATACTAGTTTGTTCATTTAATCGTAATTGCAGCTCTGCTAATAACAGTGTTGCAATGGTGCTGAGTTAGCAATGGTGGCGAATTAGCTTAGTGATGGGAACTGAAACCGGTTCCGGTTCTGGTTCTGGTTTTCGGGATAAACCAGGTACATCATTTTAGAGCCATGATTCCCAAAGTGGTCTATTTGGACCCCCAAGAGTCGACTTCGACTAGCATGGGGTCCATGTCAGCGAGAAAAAACCTCATATATTTTACGAGAAAATACTTTATTTCAGACAAAAATTCAGGTTTTTCATTAGTTACTTTATAATTTAAATATATTCAAAATAATTTTAATATATTTATATTTTACCATAAGGATCATACACTTTGTTTTTTCTATATTAATTTTTAATTTACCCAAACAAAAATAATTATGTAAATTGTTTAGAACTGTATTTAGTCTATATATATCTTTATTGAGATCTTTATAGTAGTCGGCAACCAAGGTATCGTCAGCATATAAATTTATGTATAAAATTTTACATTATTTACATTATCGTTAATATAACTGAGAAATAATATTGGTCCTAAACAACTTCCTTGTGGAACACCTCAATTATTACGTCATCTCGAATAAATATTGCCTATTTCAGTTATCTGGTACATGTCTGATAAATAAATACTGACAAATAAATTTATATAATCAAATTTTACATTATTTACAATATCGTTAAAATAAATTAGAAATATTATCGGTCCTACACACCTTCCTTGTGAAACACCCCTACTGTTACGTTATCTTGGTGAATAAATATTGCCTATTTCAGTTATCTGGTATATGTCTGATAAATAAATACTGACAAACAAATCATAGGTTCTCCCAAGGGACGAATAAGGGTAGGGTAATTTCTGTTAGAAGAAAAAACACTAGCTCAGGAAATTAAAAGTGATATCCTATTCAGTAGTTAAACCAGAAGTACCCAATATGTTGATTAATTGAGTAAAAACGGTGTTAATAAAAATGATATCAAATATTCTCGAGCCAGATTAATTTAAATATAAATCAATGGTGTAACGAGACGTGTATATCCACTCGTATATTTTTAAAAGGTTACCTAACCCTCGTGTTATAAAATTTGCTGTAGAATACGTTCTCATTTACAACTTAGTGGGTTAAAAAGCCCTCTAGAAATGCCTTTTCACAACACAAAAATGTTTTTCCAACCCTATATTAACTGCAATGCAACTCTCATGGGAAACTCAATTACACCACTAAATTTATACAAAAAGGGTAGTTGGAAGTTCGGGGTTGTTTCACCCTGGATATGTCCCCAAGGCTTATTATTTCAAAACATGTTCAATAATATACAATTTATATAAATTTGTTTTCAAATATTGAGGGAAATTATGTACAGTTTAGTTCAAAATAATTCAAACATAGTCACTAGCCAGCCATATTATCTTGATTTTTAAATAGAATACATGCCCAAAAGGGATTATTTAAGGGTAGTGTTAACTCCACAGGTTACAGGTTTACCATACAAAACTAACAATCTGAATTTAAATTAGTAACAAACTATAAGTCTATCAAATTTTGCAGCAAATTTGATGCATAGTTTGATATTTTATTTCAGATTGTTTTGTGTGAGAAACTTATTATGAATGATGTAACTGTTCAAGAGCAAAAAAAAACACATATTTACAAAAAAAAAAAAAAAAAAAAATGCACAAAATACATAACGGAAACAGAAAACATAATATACAGTTAACAGAGAACAAGAAATTACAAATATAACAAACGTGGTTTGAGTTTGTAGGAAATTTTGGAAATATGGTCGAACTCGTAGGAGAGACCGCTCATTCATAAAAAGTTAATAAATGAGTTGTAGTGTCCAGTGCGTAAGAAAATACTTATCGCTATCTAAACAGCACTGTACAAGATCGGTGCAAAGTCTTTCCCGCAAACTATGAACGTATTTCCTTAGTACAGCTATGCATGAATTTACTGTATTCGTCACAAATATTTCACTCGCTCTACAATACTTTCTCAAACCAAAGATTACTCGAAATGCATTGTTGTAGCAAATAATAAGTTTACGAAGATGACTTTTCGTGTGATATATCCAGAGTGCCGAAGTATATATAACGGGTGTTTTTTTTAGAGGTATAGAACTTTAAATTGCAATAAAACAACGATGGATTATTCGATTGACATGAATTTTTTTTTATTCGAAAGATAATCTTGTGGCATTACATTAAATCATACCAACAAGACGGCGCAACATGTCACACAGCTCGTGCCACAATCGATTTATTGAAAGACACGTTTGGTGACCGCCTAATTTCACGTTTTGGACCTGTGAATTGGCCTCCAAGATCTTGTGATTTAACACCGCTGGACTACTTTCTGTGGGGCTATGTAAAGTCATTGGTCTATGCGGATAAGCCACAAACGCTTGACCATTTGGAAGACAACATTCGCCGTGTTATTGCCGATATACGGCCACAAATGTTGGAAAAAGTCATCGAAAATTGGACGTCCAGATTGGACTACATCCGAGCCAGCCGTGGCGGTCATATGCCAGAAATCATATTTAAAATGTAATGCCACAAGATTATCTTTCGAATAAAAAAAAATTCATGTCAATCGAATAATCCATCGTTGTTTTATTGCAATTTAAAGTTCTATACCTCTAAAAAAAACACCCATTACTATCGCAAAAAGTATTAAATAAATATTTACTCTTGTCTTGTTTGAAATGTAAAATTTAGTTAATAGTCACTACCTTTGGTTATCATTGTATTATATTTAAAATTTAACTCCTGTTTTTCCTATTTTCTGTATACTTCAAGTTCATATATTTTGTCATATGCTATTCTGCAATTTCACCATCCTTGGAGATGACTGATGTACAGTTTGTTAGAGTTACGTTTAACTAACATAGGTAAATTAATTTATAACTATATAAGATTGTTACTTTATTGTTATGTTATTGTTATAGCACCTGAAGAAGCCAACAATGTTGTTGGTGAAACGTTGTGATGTTTAAAATAAACGCTTCTTGTCCAAAAAGCTGAATGAAATTATTTCCTAATTCTACCATAAATATTTACGTACATCAGGACTGCATTTCGAGAATCTATGAATTAGCATGTTAGCTTTCACACAAACAGAGCGACATTGCCTGCTGATATCTGCTGCGTCACTGATAAAGTGATCAAGATAAGTGGTGAAAGAAGTCCTCCTTGTCTCACTCCGATGTCTTGCATAAACTGGATTTCACTGGGCCCCATCGTACTCTCATTTTCTCCATGCTGTACCATTCGTGTAGTACACTAATAAAGGGAATAAAGTTTAAGGGATTATTAGAACTATTGTGTTTATATATAGATTCCTGTAGCTCCTAAGTGGAGCAAAGGGCCTCTACGAAGCATCGACATCTGGTTCTATTGTTTGCAAGAGCTTTTATATCTGGCAAAGATTTTCCCATCCGTCCAATTTGTTTTGAAATGGATCTGCGGCAGTTAATTGCTTGTCTACCTTTTATGCGCGGTCCTTGAGGATTCCAGTTAAGTCCCTGTTTGGAGATGGTATTGTCAGGCTTCCTCGAGATGGAGTATAGCTGTGGAAAGATGACCAAGTTTCACTTTGAAATCCAGGCAAGAAAATGGAACTGGATTGGGCATACCCTCCGGAAGGCAGTAAACGACATCTCCAGACTAGCATTAGAGTGGAACCGTCAGGGAAGCCGTCGTAGAGGTCACCCTGTATCCACATGGAGGAGAACGATACACAAAGAACTTGATGCCCACGGAACTGCCTGACGCCAGGTGAAGAGGCTTGCTCTTCACAGACCCCGATGGCGCGAGTTTGTAAAGGCCCTATGCTCCAGCGAGGAGATCTAGGTCACAATATATATAGCTGTGACTTAGGAGCCCCGAGGAAAAGATACAAAGACGTGTTACTACAGACACTTAAGGTGCAAACTTAAGCTGCTATAATTGGGAAGAGCAAAAAACCAGAAGATATTGGGGAGAACTACACGGGAGGCATTATCCATGTATGAAGACCAAAGGCAACAAGCCGTACGAGCCAAAGTAATAGCGAGGAAACAGAAAACATCGGACAACAGTTGTGCCAACATGTCCTACTTGTAACAGACGTTTTACGGCCAAAATAGGTTTCTTTAGTCACCTTAGAGCCCATGAAAGACACAACACTCTATAAAGTAAATAAATATATTTATTGTTACTCCTATAGTCGAAATCGACGAAGGATTATTATTATTATTTCGGTTTATAACTGTTGTATTTATGAAGTTCAATTGGTTTCATTTGAATTAACTGGTATAGTGGGCGAAAGATAATTATATATAAGAGTTGGGGGTTACGCGTAATGTAATATGCCACTAACTATGTGCAGCGTTGCCCCATATTTAATATAAATGCTAGAATGCTCTTGTTTATAAGGATTGCGAAAAATTAAGTACTCTAAATACGTCAGTCATTTCGAAATTGCATCACAATATTTCAATGTCACTAAAATTTTAAATATTTCTCTTAGTTCATTTGAAAACATGTGCGATATTGCCCCCTTATTAATCGGTATTGCTTCGTAATACGGGGTATTACCACGCAGATACAGTGTTTTAAATAAACGATATAATTATAACAATAATAGATGAGTATTATAATGCTGGTGCAATGAATTGTAAAAAAAATAAGGTAATATGGCTAGGAACTGTATCTTGTTGAGTTGTAAATCAGTTAACTTTCCTAGCATGACTTAATGAGTCATAAGTGATTCAGTATATTTGTTTTTTGCATTAAGATATAAATTCCGTAACCTACAAATGTAAGTTTACTTTTACTGCGATATACAAACTTGACCTTATAGTCATATTGATCAATTTTTCATTGTTAATAAAATATTAATCAGTTGGTTAAGGGGATACATCTGATAATATATTTAGGTCGGCTAAATATATCTACAATAATATATTTTACTTATAAAAATACATATATAGTTGTAACTGCAGAAAATGAAGAAACTGGTAACATCTCACGATTTACCATTTCAATTAAAGCATCTATTAGTGAAATGCTACATCTTTCCATTAGTGTTGTATAGTATAGAGGCCTGGACTTGAGAATTGATTTACTGGAATGTGGATTAACACAAGGATATTGCGCATTTCGTGGACCAGCAGAACGAAGCTTTAATTTTCCAAATTAAAAAGAGTAAGTTTGAATATCTGGACCACCTAATGTGTAATAATAAATACCATTTATTACAGCTAACAAAAAGGAAAAATAAATGGCAAGCGATCAGAAGAAATTCGACGAACATTCTCGTTGTGGAACTTGAGAGAGTGATTCGGAATGTCAAACATAGATCTTTTCAAAACCGGAGCAACCACGGTTAATATTGTTATGTTAAATTACACAGCCCAACAGACATTTTGGTGCCTGCGAGTTTTTAACTGTCTCTAGGTATTTTTTGGGCGCAGAATCCAAAATAGTCAGATTTGGTCTATCATATCTAGTTTTTGAGATTCATATATTGGCCTCTTTTACAATAAAATATCTTATTTCTTAACTTGTGTATTTTTCACGTTATTACTGTTACTATTTGCTCCAACTGCTAATTACAAACACAAAAGAGACAAACTAGGTATTTATTTCACAAAGTAGATAAATATATAATCAATTATCACTTAAAAATGTTCTTTTGTACCACTTTCTAACATGGAGTTTACCAGAACAGTCTTTCTGAAGACTCCAACAGTAGTAGGCCATCATGTGGCTATCTTATCTTCCTTGATATCTACCTTCCATAGTTTTATGTCCTGATGGAATCTTTCCCCCGATTCTTCACTAAAATCACCTAGGTTTTCTGATAAGATGTCATAATACAACCAAGAATATTAAAGTTGGAAAGCATATTTTCCACTAATACTCTGCCTTATGATTTCCAAGAAAATTTTGTACTACTTGAATAAATGAACACCAAGAATTAGATTCAATCTCGTTCATTGATGCGGTTGGATTGGATTGTGGATCTTCAGTAGATTGCTTTATCTGAGGACCATCAAATATTCTAGCTTTCAGTTTTTCAGAGTTAATACCAGGAAATTTACGTGTCAAGTAGCCTACACAAAGTCCATCTCGATTTAAAGCCTTCAAAAATTGCTACATAAACCCAAACTTGATATGCAAGGGTGGAAATATAATTTTCTCTTTCGCAACCAAAGGTTCGTTGACAATGTTTTGTTTTTCTTGAATTATGACATTTCTTAATGGAAATCACCCAATTTCTGTTAACCCAGTGCTGATCCTTAGCTCTGCTGTCCCAAAGACATAAAAAACAAGGATATTTTGTATATCCACTTTGCTGTCCAAGGAGGAAGTTTACCGTTTTTAGATAAAAAACTAAAATCAATTAGTCTGTATCTCAAAAACTAGAGCTGCTACGAAAAACAGTCAGGTATTTTTGGAATCAGCACAAAAATATCCAAAATCAGTTCTTACTTTTCCGGCACCGGGATAAAAAAAATACTTTGTTAGGCAGTGTTATTAATGATACGGATTAACAATTGGGGATACATTTTAGTCAGGTCTGAGTTGATCGGTCAGCTGGTCAACTTTCAGTTTTACTTCTAATGCCGGGTTTACATTGGTAGAGTAACAGAGCTAGTAACTAGCGCAAGTAACTAGCAACTAGTCACTATCCCTGTGTAAACAGTTGACATTGTGGCTAGTAGAGTACTAGCTGCCAGTAGTTGGGCTAGGATAGCAGCTAGCTCGTCGACGTATTTACTAGCTACTATCTTTGCCACTAGTACACAAAATTGATACATATGAAATTGGCGCCAAGTGGTAACCTGTCATAACAAATAGAAAACAACACATATCAAATTAAAAAGTTATTATTTGTTTACATAAATTTTGTAACATTGATGTATTATTTGATGATTTCTTTTCAATTTAACAATACCCTGTGATATATGGTATTTCAACCTTTTCAAACTCTTTTAAAAACATTTATTTTTATTAAATTTTTTTATTTAATATACATTTATTTTTCTTATGAGGGTTTTTCGGTGGTCATACTTACAAAACCCTAAAAAACCTTAATAATTGAAAACCTAAAATGTGTGTAAATTCATTCTTCACATTTGTTAATAATTTTATGCAAAACACAATATAGACAGGAAATTTGTTGTAAAATTTTATGGTCATATTCAAAAGGGATTAAACCAAAAATAGGTCTAATGCTTTAATTTTTGCCGAAAATACATTTTAAACATGTTTTAATTTTGGAACAAGGGCTCGGAGGTGGGGTTAAAACCAAAATTCTTAGAATACATGGAAATATGGGACATTTTACGAATTGTGTAATTATTCAGTCATTGCAAATATTTCTTTTGAAGTGTTCGCATCTCCAATCCAACATTTTTGGTGTGCCAAAGTTTTCACTTATTTTTTTCACTATTTTTTCTTTTTTGTATTGTCCTATTGCTGTAACACCGTCTATAAGAGTTTTGTAAACGTAAGTAATATTTATATTTGACACGTACATAATTGTTATCAATCTATTCTTAATATTATAGCCGTAGCTTAGCTAAAGACGTTATAACTAGTTTTACATAATTTTTAGAGTAATGTAATTTGAAATGATGTAATACAAAATACCATTTTTTTAATGGCATCAAGTCGGCGACGATGCATATTCATATTCATAAACTATTTTTTGCAAAAAGATAATTTCACAACAAAATCACAGTGAAGATGTCAAAGGTGTTTTGACACTTACTATCCAGAAAATAAGATAAGTATGTCAATTGTGTATGAACACCTACTATCCTGAAAATAAGATAGTAGAGTAAATCGCCTAGTACTTGCGCTAGTTACTAGCTCTGTTACTTTACCAATGTAAACCCGGCATTAGATCTGTACCATTTAATCCTGTCAATCTCATCACGTATTTCTATCTACTTGTAATCTCTGCTGCTCATTTCTTGATCATATGTTTATAAGTATGGTTGGCACTACTAAAACCACCCTAACTTTAATCAAACATTTAAGTTGCCCAATTTTAAGTTACATAACTTTGTCTCTTTATATATTATTTTATATTTCAAAAGTATTTTATGGTTTTTGTGAGGGTGTCTGTGCATACAGGAAACTTAACACCCTGGGCCCTTGTTCAATAACGGTCGAAAACTGTCACTCGTAGTTTAATTCAGTCGTGGGGTTCTGTTATTGGTCCTAGGGGATCGTAGTTGCAGCGCATGCATTTGCTCTGAATGGTCTGGAGTGTGTCGAACCCTTAATGACACGGAAGGGGAGACAGGACTGTATTGGATTGCTGAAATATCCTGCTTCACTCAGGATATAACAATAATTAGTAAGGATGTAATCCTGGAAAAAAAGGATCAATTACTAAACTTAATTAAATTCAAATCAAAAATAGAAACTCTCATTTTGCCCCAACACTCGATTCTATCTAAAATAGGACACGTCTAGAAACGCCAGGATCACTTAAACTATCATTATCATCATCTTTCAATCATTTTAATCCACTGTAGGATATAGGCTTATAATTGAACCTCCACCAAAAGATACAGTAGTAGCAAAATTAAATGGTGCATTTTGTTCTCCTTGGCGTCGATACAATCTTCGTTCATTGTTTAGTAGAGCATTCAAAGCTATCTAGATATAGGCTACAAAATAATAAAATTAAAAAAAAAAAACATAATTTTCAATCTGTTCCTTTAAATTTGCCGGTGTGCGTATATAGAGGGTGTTTGTTTGAAACGGGGCACCCCGAAAATCTCCTTTATTTGTAAAGATACAAAAAATCTTCAGAACAAAAGTTAAACTAGACAAAAAGGCCCATCTAAAGATTACTATAAGAATTTTGAGGCACTTCCGGTTTCACCGGAAATGATGTCAACTTTTGATCTAGCATAGGGAATCGATAATTTTATATTTTTTTCCTAAAAGTACATTAAATTAGCTTTACAATGACACCAAAAAGTCATATTTTTATGTTAACCATTTCAAAATGGCGACCATTTATTTACAAAATAATAATCAACATAAGTTTTAAAAAGTTGAACGTAGCAAGCTTTGAAAACAATAAAAAAAAGAAACAAAATATCTCTAAAATAAACTGTTATAACTAGTTATTATATGAAACAACATGAAATAACTTAAATTTTAATTTTTCAATTAAATGTTTTATAAATAACAAGAGTTTAATAGTTTATTTTGCTTATTTTTGTTTGAAAAAAAAATTGTATTAATTGGTAGTAAGTCGTTATTTGTACCTAACTATTGTTTTCAAAGCTTTTATTACATTCAACTTTGTAAAACTTATGTTGATTATTATTTTGTAAATAAGTGGTCGCCATTTTGAAATGGTTAACATAAAAATATGATTTTTTGGTGTCATTGTAAAGTTAATTTAATGTACTTTTAAGAAAAAAATATAAAATTATCGATTCCCTATGCTAGATCAAAAGTTGACATCATTTCCTGTGAAACCGGCAGTGCCTCAGAATTCTTATAGTAACCTTTAGATGGGCCTTTTTGTCTAGTTTAACTTTTGTTCTGAAGATTTTTTGTATCTTTACAAATAAAGGAGATTTTCGGGGTGCCCCGTTTCAAACAAACACCCTGTAGAGATAGAGATTATGGAGAGAACAAAATATAATTGTAAAAAAAAAGGATAATGAGAGAAATATCAGCTGCCAGGACGAGGTTTATTACCTCATAGTGTTCTACTTTTTTGCAACAAACTTGCTTAACAGTTTGCCTGTTATTGTGAATTTTGACCTACGTAGTTATATCATTTTTTTAATAATTAACTAGAGTACTGTATCTAATTTCAGTATTAATAAAAAAACTTTGAGCATATTTACCGAAACTTTTGAAACTTTGTATTAAAAATTTTCTCTGACGTTGCTTGATGTTATTTTTTTTTTATAAAATTATAAATTTAGTAAATGGAAGACATGTATTTGGTTACAATATCGAGTTTATGAAATAAGCTTGATAACTTAAACCAATGGCATTCTGCCAGAATCCTTTCTCAGGATGAAATAAAATAGAAAATTCTCTGAGAATACTGTCAGAAGTGTCTGTGATTCGAATAAGAAATACTGTTATACAAAATGTAAAACACTTCACAAAAATTGCTGGTTTATTTACAAAATCAAACAAAAGGTATTTTTCACAACTATTGGTTTAGAGAAACGATTTTAAAACATTGTGCCTTGAATTTTCCGCAGGTGCGCCTATATATTTATTTATTTATTTATTTATTTTTATTTTACATTTTAAGAACACAAACAGGACGAACCCACAGCAGCGTTCAAGGATTTCATTAACAATCACGTGCATAATATTTACAAATTATTCGATACTGCAGGACTTCAACGATTTTATTTTAGACTAGCTGGAGTACCCGTCCTTTTATACGGTTTTTGTAATGTACATTTTAAGAACACAAACAGGACGAGGACGAATTTTTCCTGAATATATTTTTCTGTTAAATATATAATATGGGAGATATTTTAAGTTTTTTAGTAAATAGTTTTAACCACGAAACACCCCTTAAGAATGAACATTTATCCGTGGCCTTCTCCTTCTAGTTAACCACTTATAGTTCTTCCAAATCACATGTGATGTTGTCGATCCATTTATTCTTAGGTCTTCCTCGAGGATGTTTACTTTTTTTCTTCAATTATGGCTTTGGATTTCTCCATTCAATTACTATTACCTTAATTTGATACTTTGAATACGAATTTTTGAGGATAGGGAAGGAATGCGTAAAGGATAAAGAATTATGCGGAAGAGCCGTCACGGCAGGACTATTTGTTAGAGTTAGCCATAGGATGGTTTACAATAGAGCAGTGGTATTCAACCTATGTTCCGCGGAACCCTGGGGTTCTGTGGAACGTTTTCAAGGGTTCCGGAACTTTAATTAAATGATTTTATTCTTTTTAGGGTTTTGTAGGTATGACCAAAAAGCCCTTATACCGTCATTTTGTCGTCTGTCTGTCTGTCTGTCTGTCGGTCTGTCTGTCTGTTCGGTAAAAGTCGAACCAAAAATTTAAAACTCAATTTAATAAAAAAAAACTCGACGTCACTACCTGAAGAAACTTTTAAACTAACCAAAACTTTTTGAATTATATGTTTCAGATGATTGTGTCGCTAGATATCGTGTACACCGCAAATCAACTTTTTTTTGCAGTGTTTACTAAAAAATGACGTCAATGTCTCATTTTTCAATATTTTTCAATAAAAATTTAACGCAATACTCTTCAAGTGTAGTTCTTTAAGATAGACTTTCACCCATTTAGCTTACCTTTACCAGATTTCCACAAATCGTTCTTAAAAATATGCTTAAAAAATGCAAAATTAACCATAAACCCCCGCCCCTCTCCCTTAAACGTTGAGATTTGATCGTTGCTACCTTGTCCATATATATACATACACTATGTATATGTGTAGTAATCTAATCATTTTATTGTTTTTCATGGGAATTATCAATAAGGTTTCCAAATTATTAGGGTTTTGGGTTAGATTTTATCAGGCTAATATTATTAATAGCGAAGGGTCTCCACCCTTGTTTATATACGGTATTGTTTGCTATGGCCCTTATAAGAAAAACACTGTTTACCCACTGATTTATATAAATTTCATTTCTTGATTTCGAAGGGTTCAAGATTAGGTCAGTAGTAAATAATTTTCATTTGCTGAGGACTCAGACTTTTGCATATTTTTGACAAAAAACGTGTGAAAATAAATAAATTTAAGAAAAGTACTTTTCGTTCTTTAATCTACGCATTAAGAGCTTTCTTTTGATACAACATAATAAATTTAAAAAAAAATAATAGTTATTTGTTTTTTTTTTCAACACAAAAAATTGATATATTTCGGTATTATAATCTCATAAAAAATTCTCCGGTCCCATCAATATACATTATTGAGAATTTTTATCGACCGCCAACATATATAATGGAGGTATTGTGATCATACCGATTTTGACATTCTGAGATTTCGATGGATCTCCACGAATTGAGGTCCCTACATAACGTTTTGACTATTTTTAGCATGATGTCTGTCTGTCTGTCTCTCTATCTGTCCGCAAAAATCTTAAAATCGACACGAGCTAACTCCCATTTCTAGTCAACCGATTTTTATCAAAAGTTGCTCAACTCGTGCCATTGATGTCAAAAACTTAAATATGAAGTTTCATAAAAATCCTTTAAGCCGAATTTGCTCTGCACGTGTACACAGACAGACAGACAGACAGACAGACAGACAGACAGACAGACAGACAGACAGACAGACAGACAGACAGACAGGCAGACAGACAGACATGCTAAAAATAGCCAAACGTTATGTAGGGACCTCAATTCGTGGAGATCCATCGAAATCTCGAAATGTCAAAATCAGTATGATCACAATACCTCCCTTATATATGTTGCCGGTCGGTAAAAATGTGTATTTCTTTTTTCGAGCAATGTTTTTGGAATCTTAGTATTTTTCCTATATACGGATTAAAGAACTAGGTATGCATGACAAATATCAACTCTCTAGGTCTATCCGTTTCGACACAATTTCTACCGTACAGACATATACGTAAATGACGGTTTAAGAGTTTTTGGTCATACCTACAAAATCCCTAAAATGTGTACTAAATACCTGCGAAACCCTGAAATGTGTGAAAATTCACACTTCACGTAATTTTTTTTTAATATCTGGGGATGAAAATCAATGTTTAGGCACGTGTGTTTATTAAATTTTAAATAATAAAAAATTTCTAAAGGTATTTAATGAAGTAACTCATCTATATAAAGATTTTAAACGCACATTGTAGATTGAGTTGCGGCTTTATATTGAAACACGGTTGATAACGTAAATTCCCCAAGAAAGGATGCTTCATTTAACCTATTCATCATTTTAATAAACCACGCGAAAAACAGAATATTTTTAACAAAATGAATTCATAAAAATATCCTTATTTAAAAACTTTTCTTGTACATATATGCATGAGGTATCTAAAAACATTTTTAAAAGGTCAAAGGCTGTTCAAAAATTTAAGGATTTTAAAGTTTAAAGAAAAGTAAAAGTAAATCATTTTCACTTCAACTCTTAAAGCCTCTGTCGAGAAACATTTCGTGATACTTTTAAGAGTTTTCGATAAAGTTCAAGAAATAAAAATAATAAAAAATAAACACGAATCTATATCGAAAAATATTCTCAACTTTTATTTCCCTAGCACTGATTCTTAACCTATTTTACATATTTAAACAATATATATTCTTTATTTCCCCTAGGCCTTGCGGCGTTTAGGGTATTAACAATTAGAAAGGAATGAAAAATAAAATAACATACAATGGATATTGTACAACTAGGGGCCTCAGCCCGGCTACGCCGGTCTTCTCCCCTACGTTGTTAAAACTCGTCGCTCATCGTTTTTTAACACTATTTTATGGAAATTCGCCCTGCAAATGTCTTAAGTTTTATTGTTAATTCACCTTAAATACTTAATTAGTTTTCTTCTGTCAAGAAATACGTTCAAAATGTGAAATCTCGTCACATTTTAAATTGCAAAAAAATTGACAGCTGTCACCCTTTGAAATCTTGTAAGCATATTTTTGCCTCAAAATGATCCAATAATGGCCCAGATTCATTGAAAAATGTTTTCTGATGCCTCAAAATATTATCTCGCACGTCAAAAAAGCTATCTTGAACCATTATCACCACTTAACACTTTGATTAACCCTGAAATTTTTAATATATATAAATCTTTTTTTAACACTATTTTATGGAAATTCGCCCTGCAAATGTCTTAAACTGTATCGTTTATTCACCTTAAATCCTTAATTAGTATTCTTCTGTCAAGAAACACGTTCAAAATGTGAAATCTCGTCCCATTTTAAAATGCAAAAATTTTGACAGCTGTCGAGAAACCTTGTAAGCATATTTTTGCCTCAAAATGCTCAATAATGGCCCAGATTCTTTGAAAAATGTTTTCTGATACCTCAAAATATTATCTCGCATGTCCAAAAAGCTATCCTGAATCATTATTACCATTTAACACTTTGATTCTCACCGTAGATATTCTGGACCGGCCGTCTTGTATTAAGAATATTTTTGAATTATCGTCTGATAAAACCTGTCCGTGCCGATCAATGGTGACTTTGATTCGACACGGTTTCGAGGAAAAAATGCATTATTTTTATCAATAAAAATTAGTCAGTACCCCCTGTCGAAATAAAATTAAGTCTAAGCACTAAAAAAATATCACCCGGATAAGACGGCGGTTCATTTTCCTCTCTCCGCGTTACCGAAAAAATGAAGATACACCAGAAGTTGAATAGAACATATATACCAACACTTGTACAATATAATAGTAGATATTTTTACCGACCGCCAACATATACAGTTACGGTCAAAATAATAAATACACCTAATACACTAACCTTATTATTTGTAGTTGGAACACTAAATATATTCATATTTTTATTCTAACTGGCATAACCAATAAAGCACTTTATGATCTATTAAAACCATAATATTTATCAAGAAATATTATGTGGTGATAGAAATATTTTGATATTTGTGAAAACACTACCTGAAATGGTTGGTCAAAATAATAAATACAATCGAGAAAATTTTAAATATAAAATTTATATTTCATTTTACTGTTACTATTTACATAATACTAATTTTTATAATCTTAGTAATCAATAGCATGACTTTTATTTGCCAAAACGGCCCGACATCGTTTGGGTATCGACTCGATGAGCCGTTGACAGCTCTCTACAGGAATGCTGTACCAACCTTCTTGACCAGCAGTCCATATTTTTGTTCCTTGGTTTTTCCTGCTCATCCCCATCTTTTCCTAGTTTCCAAAGATTTTCTATTGGATTCAAATCCGGTAATTGAGTAGGCCAAGGTAAAACTTGAACATTGTTTTGCTGGAACCATATTTTTGTTGCACGAGCCGTGTGTTTAGAGTCGTTATCTTGCTGGTAAATCCATATTAGTGGCATATTCCATTCTGCATAGGGTATCATAATAGTTTCCAAAATTAGGATGTAAATTTTTTTCGTCATTAGCTCATCTATGCGAAATAATGGACCTATACCAAGAAAAACAACCGCAAACTGAAATCTTACCGTCTCCATGTTTAACTGTTTTTTTCGTGTACTTAGGGTTGAACGCCTGGTTTGGAGGACGCCTAATAATTTTTCCTCATCATTTCCAAACAACATAAATTTACGTTCGTCACTAAATAAAATATTTCTCCATTTTTTAATACCTTCTGCACCATACCAGTAAATGTGTTCTTGAGCAAATTCCTTACGGGCTTGTAAGTGTCTTGGTTTTAATAATAGTACTTTTCTAGGCGAACATGATCTTAAGTTATGCTTTACCAACCTCCTTCTAATTGTTCGTGCAGAAATATTCGGTTGTAGTTCGGTTAGTAAATTAGTTGATGAAATGAAAGGATTTTTTTCACTTCCTTCACCAAGCGTCTGTCTTCGTTCTTCGAAGGTTTGTGTGGTCTACCCCGGGTTTCTTCTTTAAATGAGTGACTGATGGCATTTTGTACCATTCCCAAAGAGCAACCCATAATATTAGCAAATCTTGTAAAAGAAATGCCATCATTTTTTAATTTTTTAATTAAGTTCCATTTCACTACCACAATGCTTATTCTTACTCATCTTTGCAATAGTTTGAACAAAACTAAATAATTTTTTTTGTAAAACATATACTTATAAATACTTTATGAACTTGTCTGAACCTGTCTTAACTCCGTTTTCAAATCATTTTTAAGAGTTTTAGGAAATGTATTTATTATTTTGACCAACCATGTCAGGCAGTGTTTTCACAAAAATCAAAATATTTCTATGACCAAATAATATTTCTTGATAAATATTATGGATTTAATAAAGTGCTTTATTGGTTATGTCAGTTAAAATAAAAATATGAATTTAATTAGTGTTCGAACTTCAAATAATAAGCTTATTATATTAGGTGTATTTATTATTTTGACCGTAACTGTATAAGGGAGGTATTGTGAACATACCGATTTTGACATTTCGAGATTTCGATGGATTTCCACAAATTGAGGTCCCTACATAATGTTTTGACTATTTTTAGCATGACGTCTGTCTGTCCGTCTGTCTGTCTGACTCTACCCCTTTATCTTCCTCTTTTCCCCTTCAAGTATCATATTTGAACAAAGCGTGTACTAATGCGACTTGTTACCAGTTATTTATATTATTTAAATAGATATTTAAATATTAAAATCGAATGTAGAGAGAGTAATAGCATGTGAATCTTATAAATTTCTCCATATACAAGAATTTGGTTGAAAGTATGCTAAGTCATTTCCACTTACACTTTAAATAAGTCATTAGAATCTTTAATTAATATTAATGATTTGTGTTAATTTCACGACATCAGCTACCAATTAGAACAAGTGGGGCAGTGCTCCAATTTTCAATATAGCCAACATTATCAATAATATCATTCTGAGTAAATCGTTTAGACCACTGATGGCGAACCTTTTTTCCCAAATCAGTCAAAATTCAATTTGAAATTTTGTAAATTCAAATCGCGGTTCAAATATATAATGTGTGAATAAAATCTGCCGTTTTAGGGTGTAAGTATTTATGTGGAAGTTCCCAATCTCGTTAATTCTACCTGAGCTAGGGGCCTTGTGTTTGACGTGTATAATACAGGTATATAACAAGTAATAGTTTTTTTCGATTATTTAAATTTCAATTTGTCGATTTTCTTAACCTGTTTCGTAAATGCGCTCGCTTAGACCAACCTTAGTTATCTTAGAATCCCTCTTTAGAATCTTCAGAACTACATAGATTTTCTTTTGTACGGGTCATTTGAAATCGTCATACGGGTCACTGTGTGACCCGCGGGTCTTTGGTTTACCATCACTGGTATTAAATAGAAGAGGGCCAAGGTAACTACCCTGTGGTACTCCAGAGGTGATATTTTTTATTTGAAAGGAATTTATTTTGTAAAAGAATTCAAGAGAAAATAGATACGGGCAAACTAATGCGATTTAGGGCTTTAAAATTTAATAGTTTTTAAAGTTCTTATTAGTCGTAAATTTTCGCTACCGGTTAATTTTTGTCGTAGACCTGCTTTTGTGAAACTGCTCTACGGATATGTAAAATTCTAGCTGACAACCCAAACCAAAATGGCAGTCAAATCATAGCGTTCACCTTTTTCAGTCCACATTAAACAACAAGTGCAAGATTGACTGTGATTCCATTTGTTTTTATATTATGTTTGGTGTAGAATCACTTGAGTTGTCAGTAATTTCATATAGTCATATGTCCAGGGCGGTTTTGCTGTAATGTATACAGGATACATATGACAATAGCCGTGGGGGAACATGTCGCCGGGAGAAACGTGTGGGGGTAGAGGCGCTTCGTTAAATTGCCTCCCGACAAGAACGCACTATACAGCCCTTTGTAATATGCATCTGGATTAATAGAGCCGTCACAGTTGAGTGTACTCACTGTTTATATCATCGTATTATAACATTACCGACCGCAAAGGGGTAAACAGTATTCAGCTTCGCCTAACGCGGTAAATTACCTAAAAAATCAATATTAACAATAAGAGCGGAGAGTTTGTTAAAATAATAATTGAAGCTGTCATTAGGGTTTTTTACGTGTCTGGGTATTTGGGTTTGGACGCGCCGAGTCCAATTATAAATTACCCGGACCCGATGTAGACGGTGTGGCAATTGATGGCCAGTGTTTACATTTGTTTAGCTCCTCGTATCATGTGTACGGACAACACATCACAAGTCACAGCCAACGTACGTTGGATCTGGCCTTGCCGACGTTCTTTTCCGAGTCAGTATTCTTGTCATATATCACAGGGGTTTGGCCAACGTTCGTGCAGGCTTGCATATGCATGCCACTACCGTTAACGCGACCCGCATACATTTGTCATTACATCAGTCGAGAGTGTTGTGCTAAAAATGTTATAATCAATGTAAGGGAGATAATTATGGTATTATTTCAGAAATAAATTCAATAGAATCATCCAATTAAAAATGTTAAATGATAAAAAAATAATCTATTTCTTAGAAAGGGCTTTTAAGATGAAAAGGGAATCGTAAATCTTTAACAGATAACTGATGTGTCAAAATATATGTCGACCATATGCACATAAATAATAATTAACCTTTGTCTGAAATATAAGTATTAGTTTGGTTACTTATCTGAATTATCACAAATAAATGGTGGTATATGTTTTTTTAAGATGAACATTTCAAGACGTTGTGAAATATTTTACAATTGGGGCAATGTAAGCCGATCAAGGTGGTTCTCTTTTTATGGAGAGTTCAGTTTAGACAGTAGACGGTGAAGACAATAGTTAAGAGTTGGTTTTTAAGAGTCATGGGGTTAAGACATATTTAGGGGAGTGGAGTTTGTTCATTATGGGTTAAAGACAATTAGTGTGTTCGGTCAGGTAAATTTTTGGCGTACAGCAACAAAGCCTATTTGCATAATAATTAATAAGTATAAGGTAATAAAAATAGAAGGTACGCCTATGTGTAGATGTCCTTGGGAATAAGTTTGATAACTAAATGTTTCTGTCAAGTATTACATAACGCTCAGAAATTAATGATCGCACTGTAGATATAATAAGGAATCAACCACCAAATTTTTATTTTTGTTTTGATTATATTTATTCAACCAGAACTAATTGTGATACTTCAAAGACACTTCCTGTTGCCAGTTACGTTACTTAATGGCGGCGTTTGAACCAGTTTAATATTTAATAATGAATAATTCTTATGGAAATTGATTTTATATATTTTTTTGTTTTATAATATTTTCTGACAGCTATTTTTTGAGATGCAAACACTAAATTTTATTCATTTATGGCCGATTGCTAAAGTAGGAATTATCCCTAACTCGAGTTAAAATCATTTGTTTTTGTATGTTGTAACATAACAGAGGCACATCCACTGCTATGGTGATTAATGCCCGTACATTATTAATTTACATTATATTTTGTGTTTATATTATTATGAGATATTATTACAATACAGAATATAGATTTGTGTCTAATAAAAATTCGTGAAGATTTGCCAGGTTTTCCGCCTTGTCATTGAGAGCTTCTTGTAAGTTGTCAGGTATATGGTGCCGTTGTCGTATCGTCTCGTATTTTGTGCAGTCTAATATAATATGGTCGATTGTCAGTCTTGTGTTACACTCGTCACAAGTTGGTGGGCCTTTTCTTTCAAGTCTGTATTTGTCTGTCAGTCTGGAATGTCCGATTCTTAGTCTACTCGTTGCTATTTGCTGTCTTCTTGTCCCTTCGAATTTCCATTTTTTTGTGTCTTCTTTTATTCGCCGTAGCTTGTTCTCTCTTAGTTCCTGTCATTTTCGTTCTTCTTTTAGAATCTTTTACCAATTTCATTTGTAAGGTCAGTTGCTTCATAATATCATTCTACAAGTCTCTTCTACTAAGAGTTAAATTGTCTCAGTAGTAGTGCATGATGTATTGTATTGTATAAGCATGAGGAAGTAAAGATTGAGGTCTACAATAACTGGGTAACAAACTTCCGAAATCTGTTTATTAACAGATAATTTCGTTTTAAATTATATAAATGTCGCTGCGTTGTGGTTTTTCTGCATTGAAGGTTTCCAGTTACGGCCGAGCGCTACTAATTACCAGATTATGTATTGTTTCAACGTGCGGCATTGTATTCAATCTCATGTTTCATTTTTATAATTCACTTTCATGCTTCATTATTTGTTTTCATTTGACGTGTGAATTTTGCGGTTTAGATGGCGTGCCCATACAATCTCAAGGAGAATTCTTGTTCAACAATTATAACAAACTATAAATATTATATTAGTTTAAATAAAGTAGGCAAAGAAATACATAAAGCATACGCAAACGCGTGCTCAGCCGTGAATAATGAACGTTTTATACACGGCAAGTTTTTTTTTTAGGGTTTTATGGGTATGACCACCAAAAAACCATTATAACGTCACTCATGTGTCCATCTGTCTGTCTGTACAGTAGAAATTGAAGTCAAATGGCTCAACATATAAAGTTAAAATTTAACATGCTTATATAACTCTTTGACCCACATATAGGAAAAATACTGACAGTTCAAAAAATCACGAGATAAATATGAAATACTCATTTAATGAAAAAAGAAATATTTTTTTAAAACTTTAAGTTTTTCAAATGAAATCTCTTACTACTGAGTAAATTTTTTTTTTTTTTTTGAAAAACTTTTTTTATGTGTCTTTTGCCAAAAATATGTCAAAATACTTTTGTCCTCCGTCCTATTTCCCAGAGATCAAAAAATCTGAAAATATCTCATTTATGTACATTGATGGGAACCGGAATACTTCAACAGGATTTTTTATTAGGTTAGTTTTTTGAAAAATATAGAATTTTTTGTATCGTTAAAAAAATATTTAAAAAAAAATTTATTGTGTCATATCAAAAGAAAGTTCTTAAAACGTAGATTAAAGAACAAAATGTACTAAAAAAATATTGTCCTGTACCTTTTACCAAAAGGGCTTAAACTAAATATCTAAAAAGTCTCAGTATTGTACCGGATGTAAACCGGAAACGTACGAGATGAATTTTTGATCAGATTACGTTTTTGAAAATATTGCAGTTCTTGTGTTTTTGACAGCAGGGCCGCACCTAGCATTTGCGGGGCCCCATCTATATATATATATATATATATATTAAATATTTTCTTTAATATTATTAAATATTAACAAAGTACACATACTTATATTCAATGAAAATATAAATTTTTCCAACTATTTATAAAACTTGGAATAATATTTGTAATGTATTTTATTATTTTATTACTTCAGGGTCGAAGCGCGGGGTCCTTAAAGGCAGGGGGCAGGTGCCCCACTTGCCCCCGCCTAGGGGCGGTCCTGTTTGACAGAACTAATTATTTTTTTAATTCATGGCTAAATTATGGCTAATAATATTATGGATTTTTTTAATTTATGACTAACATACTGCCATGTGTGTTTTTTTTTTTTTTTTTTTTTTAAATTAAAAATGTAATATTTTTTTTAACATCTGAGAATCGAGTTCATCTATGAATTAAAATTTTATTACTCGCAATTCCACCACAGAGCTCGAAAATTTCACAAACCAGTACGCCATTTCAAAATTATTGTATAATAATAATAATAAATAATAATAAATTAATACAATATTACAATATGTTCAGTAATAATTCCACGAACCGGAACGATATATTCCATAATTTCACGAATCGGAACACTATTCCGGTTTGTTCCGGTACATTCTGATCCCTGCTAATAATGTTCCTAGTATATTTTCTGATAGAGTAATTGAGTTTATGGGAGTCGGACAGGTGTAGAAATAAATAAAAAAAGTTTATTTAACTAATCTTACGTTTCGATTTTTATTAAAATCTTCCTCAGAGCTGAAAAGATTTTGAATATAAATTAGTTTAAAAATTACATAAATAATTATTGTTTTATAAAAATACATTGATAAAACTGCAGCAGAATGGATTAGGTACTAAGTATACATAAATAAATTAATAGTTATTGATAGGCTATAGATGATGATCTAGTTAAATATGAAAATTAATAAAGTCAAATAATAAAATATAAGTTACTTAAAATTTAAGTTAAAATAGATAAATAAGTAAATAAAATATATAAATACATAAATAAAATTTATCAACACATATTTTCTAATGGCCGGTTGTAAGTCGCGACTAGCAATTTCTGGCAGAACCTAATGACTACTTTTTACGGTAGTTGAGACCACAGGCTTTACGTGCCCTCTGAGGCACACCCCATATTCCAGAATATTAATTTAGAGATACAGGTACTCATTTAAGGGAAGACTGAGCCCACCCAGTCGCCCACCTATACGGTTGTTACGGCCAAGAATATTTTTGAATTTTTTTCCCCCGTTCTGGGGATCGATCTCACGATTCGACACTTACAAAGCGAATATGTTGACCACTATTGCAATGGCACAACACTTAAGTTAAAACACTTAACTCGTTTTAGCAACTTTGTTAATCATAACCAACTATCTATCATTTCTTACCTGTCACTATGCCTCTTTTTTTGCTTTTATTACTATCTCCTGCTCTGTCTCCCTCCCGCTCTCAGTTCCTGTGTGATGTATGTTAACTAAAGCTCGTGGTTATATTACATTATCTGTGATCAGTTTAGCAACTAGTTAAAATAAGTACACAGAAGTAATCAGATTGTAGTTAGTATTTGTTTATAATAGTTCGATTGGGGACGAGCTGCAATCAGATACTGAAACCAGAGAGTTTACATTTGATTAATTTAACAGTTTCAAATTCAGTAAAACCAGATCAATCCCGTTTCAGAGAGGTGCACAAATCTCTAATACTGATGTTACACGCAAATGAAACATTTCGATTAATCCGGAAATACATTACTCACAAAAAAAAATACGGTGACTTATCGATGGAGGACGTGGTACTTTTGGTTATTAACACCTTTTTCCTCCCATTTCTTGTATAATTTCTGATGTATCATTTCTAATTAATCCTTAAGGCTGCGTATAACCCCCAGATATTACAAGTTTCTTAAACAAAACTAACAATCTGAAAAAAATTACTATTGAGATCCGCGTAGAGATGGCAACGATTAATCGAATGATTGAAATAGTCGATTATTTTGTTTCAGTTAATCGATTAATCATATCATATTTTTGGTTTTAGATTAATTGATAATTAATCGATTAAGGCTGCGTATAACCCCCGGAGGTTACTAGTTTTTTCTACAAAACTAACAATCTGAAATAAAATTAGTATGAACCTATACATCAAGTTTTGCACCGAATTTGTATCTATCTAATATGATAGTTTTAATTGTAGAAACATTTATAATAAAAATATTATCGCTCAATAACTTAAAAATAGACATCAGCGATATTGTTCTGTAATTTTTTAAATCTATTTGTGGGTTTCGAATAACTTTTATATTTATATAGTTTTGTGTAGAAATGTTCAAATAATACGTCAAATTTTTTTTCGCCTTGATTACTTATAGTTTAGAGCCTTCGTCGAAAAATATTATACTTTAAGATAATAAAATGCCACTTGGTACACGTATTCTTCACGAAAAATAAATCATTTTTACCCGTAACACCAATTTTGAAAACCGCGGCAGGTTCAAGAGAAACCGCGGCAGGTTCAAAAATAGATTACCAAGTACAATAACTATAAGTAATTTTCACAATACAACAAAGTAGCTAGAATCATATTTGTAGAATGAAGCTTTAGGTACAATTTGCCGCATCGTACGCAAATATGCGTCGATTGGTTTACAAGATGGCGTCTATAATGCAAATTACTTATTTACAACTACCTAACAGTTTTTTCTACAGATAGATAAAAATTCGCTGCAAATTTTGATATATAGATTGTTATTAATTTTATTTCCGATTATTAGTTTTGTATAAGAAACTATTGAGGACTATAGGGTTGTGCGCCGCCTTAATTTATTATTAATCGACCGAACTTTATTTTATTTTCAAGAAATTACTTAGTTGTTGAAACACGGTGTGGGTGTTGTTGAAACATTTCTAGGATCGGTCTAAACGTCACGGTTGGCTGAATGACTTTAAATAATTTCATTGTACTTCATGGTACTTACTTTGAAAGGCCCCCCACATAATTGGTTCCAAGACTTGCGAGCGGAATCAAGTGTGAAATCCTAAATATCCGCCGGTCGGTTGCTTAGATTCTTTATGAGAGGAATAAGAGAGTTTGAATTAAAGTCTGCATTTTACTTAATCTACGTTTAATGTTTAATTAAGGCTAAAGTTAATAATTACACTAGAACTTACAATTAAATGCTGGCTACGAAATCCCACAAGAGACACTCAACACAAAACTTCAAAATCACCGTTTCACCTCACAAGCCGTTAAACACCTCACAACACTCAGTATTTAACCCGTTATCGAGGTTCGTTCAATTCATTAAAACTCTTCGCAACACTTCCAGACTACTTCTGGGTCACTACACGCTACCGGGTTTCTCAACCAAAAATGCTTGGGAGGTTTGTCCGACTCCGGTGATGGTTTACTCACGACTCCCCTGTCTGTCACAAGATTTGATCGAGGGCCACATATTTAAAAACCACTGGACAACTGGAGGTGAAAATTTCGCAAATCACTTGAGAACAATGGGAACTTTGTTCTCAAGTAGATAACCAATATTAAACCAAAATATGTTTATTTTAACTGACCTTCTATAATAGTCTTCACTGACATACAGACCAATTATGTAACTCAGTTACTATGATCATAGTAACTATATTTGTCTTTATGAGCAAGGTCAGTTACTATCATGAATGAAAGTCATTATACTTTTTATAATCGGCCCAATTCTGTAAGCAAGTTACTACGAAAAAGTTACAATAAAAGTTGCTAAATACAAGGTCAGTAACTATTTTAGTAACTTTCACGAAATTCGTATTCTGTAAGAGAAAAGTTGCTATGAAATTAGTAACTAGTTGCTAAGAAAGTTATTATGGATAACAACTAACAGAAAGCAGTTGCTACACTTAGTAACTTCAAAATAACTTGTTAAAATCATGTAAAATCGCAAGTTCTCTGTTTAATAATGAATTATGTCAAGCATTTTACAATGACGGGCAACATAGTGATAATAATTATAGAAGGATTTTTATTTTATTTTCTGTATAGCACAAAATTCTTCGAGTTCTTTATTTCAATTTCTATTTTTTTTTTTTTTTTTGTTTGTTTATTTATATTTGTTTTATAATAGTATAACAGTACAATATTTTTTAAATGTATTAACTACGACTGTCAATAGAAGCCGCGCACACAAGGGGGTGGTCGACGAGTTCAGACCCCTTCCCCCAAGGATTTGAAAAATCAAATACTTATTAAATAAAAACTAAGCGATTGCAAATAAGAATCACTTTTTTTATTACTAAAAATTAAATTATAATCAAAATTAAATAAATATATAAACCCAGTCCTCTCCATAAAAACACAACAATACATTTGTATTATATTACAGATATTTTTTCGAAATGGACCCTTCCCAGATCAATGTTTTATGTGCGCGCCTGTTCAATGGCTATCCGAACTTCTTTAACTGTATTTCACCCAATTCATTTAAATTTGGACTATAACTTGCACCACCACATAGAAAACAGTAGCCACATAGCACATCACCACAGCACCACCACTCGTTCCTGTCAATTATTTTTTAAACACTCGTATCACCGACCATGACCGGGTTATTTTCCAGGAAATTTAACAGAATTTCCATCTGTTTGTAATTCTTTTTCTGATTTTGTTTATAAAACATTTTTCGTTTAACCTCAGAAACCACAACATAGCTGTCAAATTCAATTAAAAACGAATACCTCGCCTGCGCAGAACGTAATCTGCTTCTAACTTCACGGTTCTTTGTAGCAACGTTACTAAATATAACTTGTTATAAGAACGTTGCTTGTGTTTATGCTTGGAGAATACCAATTGTTTGGCGATTGATAAGAAAATAACTATAAAAGTTATTTCGTAGCAACGTTACTCAGTAGCAACTAACCTAGTAACTTTTTACAGAATCGGGCCGATTATTTTATCTTGTAGTAACGTTACTACACAGTAATTTTTTACAGAATTGATTTGTTAGTATCTTTTTTTTCGGAATTCTTTATTAAATTTCTGAAAATTAAAAAAGAATTTTTAGTTATTGAATTATTTATGTAAAATGTGTTGAAAATAAGTTTCTGAAGTAACGATTTAAAATTTTGTTGCTCGTTTACTTATTTGCAAAAAAAAAATGTGAAATGTGAAATGTACTAATATTCAGCAACATGCGAGAGGAATTGGAGTGAAAAATTAAACGAAAATTACTTTAAAATCATAATTATCACGAAATATGAGCATCTGCGTATTGCAGCACATTACAACAGAAAATTGAAATACAAGGTGTCTCAAAAGAAATGTTATATTTAGTAGATCGATTAAAAAAAAAAGTAAGCCGTATATAGAAAAAATGTTTATTAATTATTAAAATACACTTTTTGGGGATTTATTTCTTAAAAATAATATCGTCTAAATGTAGACCCTCGCGTTCTCGGCACTCATTTAATCGAACAGTAAAATTACTTATGACGTCTCGGCAGGTGGACTCAGGGATGGCTGCCATTTCGTGACGGATATTTTCTTTCAAATGCGCCAGTGAAGTCGGTTTATTGGCGTAAACTTTAGATTTAAGATAACCCCATAGGAAAAAGTCCATAGGGGTTAAATCTGGACTGCGTGGAGGCCAATTTATGTCACCTCTCCGGGAGATCAATTTGCCTGAGAAAATTTCACGAACACGTGGCAGAGACATATTGGACGTGTGTGAAGTTGCTCCGTCCTGTTGGAACCACGTTCTTTGGTTATAGCCAGGAAAGTTTTGCAGTTCAGGTACCAAGAAGTTGTCTAACATCTCCACATAACGCTCTGAATTCACTTTAGTAAGAAAGTCAGAAAGGTTCGGGTCGTCACGAACAGACTGATTAACATTCTCCGCGTTTTCCACCGTTCTTGATGACCTAGGTCGCCCGGATTTTGATTTATCCAGCGTTGTACCAGTCTCTTCAAACTTTTTAACCCAATGTCGAATGAGAGGAATGCTTGGCGCATCATTTAAGTGGCGAAAACCTCGAATACTGCAGAATTTTCTACGCGCTACAGTCGCCGAATCACCGTTTTTGTAAAACTCTCGCACGCATAACGCGCGGTCTGCTCCCGAGAAACGCTCCATAGCGACTGAATTCCCAAGAGCCAGGCTACCGATTGACATAACCCCCGCGCCCCTCGGATACGTTGCGTTCACGCAGTAAGCTAAATAAATATAAAATTTCTTTTGAGACACCTTGTACTAAAATTTTCTGTACATATCTTGCATCTTTATAACTAAAATATTATATTCTAACATGAGTACAGGTTTGTAGAGTTGTCTATGAGATAACGTTCGCTTTGTTCTACATGCGTTTTGCCTGTTTCTGTCACCCCCATAATAGACTCTTCAACGTCCTTCCTCCCTAGAGACCTTGCGGAGAAATACACTCCAATTTCATAACATAATATCCATTTTACCTGAATTAATCAGAGAGGATCTTTACCAAAGTAATTCTCTAAGTCCTTTCCAGTTCTAGGATTCTATAGGAAATAGTGCTGACTAGGACTCTATCCCTTTAGATTTGGTAGTTTGTATATTTGTCGCCGGGAAATATATGAAATTAATTCAATAAAAATCGATCCCAGATTTGCATAATGCTTGGTCACCATGTTCGGTAATCACACGAAAATTTCGCATTAAAATATTTAGTTATTAGAGCGAAATTTAGGGAGTAAAAACGAAATGGTGGTTATATACAAATTCTGATACTCTACTATGCAGTATAGGGCCCGATAAAATGCTCCATATACCAGGGTTGCCTTTAATGTTTTTACAAACGACCACTAGATGGCAATATTGAAATGTGTCATTACTAAATTCGTAAATTTGACGTTTGTTATTGTGAAATCAGTGGCACCTTGTAAATTGACCGAGTAGTTTGTTGACAGTGAGCGTTAAAAAAAACAAGTTTGTGGAAAAAATGGATATTACTCGCGAAGGTTTTCGTTGGATGATTTTTTACGATTTTAGTAAAGGCCTAACTCAACAACAATGCATAGATTCGCTTCGTTCAACTTTTGGTAATGAAGCACCTTCAGAACAGACTGTTTACAATTGGTTTGCAGAATTTCGTAATGGTCGTGCGTCCATCAGTGATGAATCTCGTGAAATTCGACCAAAATGCTGTGCCCAAAATAATTGAAGAAGATTGATGTGTGACTTACCGTGATATAGAGGCATCTTTTGGCATATCGCAGACTGTAATACATTCGATTTTGCATGAACATTTAGCTGTGAAAAAGATCTGTTCCCGATAGATTCTGCATAATTTGACCGAAGCTCAAAAAAGCTCGTGTTGATTAGCGTAACGGAATGCTAAAAAAAATCAACCTAGACACTGCAAAAATGTGAACCGTAAACGAAGCCCAACAATCCACTGTTTGGGTCTTCCAAGATGAACCGAAACGTTCATCGTTCACGAAGCACTTCCAAGATATTGATCGCTTGTTTCTTCGGTTGTACTGGTCATGTCGCAACCATTCTTTAGAGAATCGGAGAACAGTTAATGCTGAATGGTATACAACAATTTGTTTGCCAGAAGTCATCGACAAAATCAGGAAAAACAACCAAAAACGTCGCATCTTTCTTCATCATGACAATGCAAGCTCCAACACAGCACGTCAAATAATTGATTATTTGAAGGAGAAAAACGTCGAATTAATGTCTCATTGCCCGTATTCACCTGATTTAACCACTAACGACTATTTTTTTTTTTGTTCTATGTCAAAATCATGAAAAACAACCAAAAACGTCGCATCTTTCTTCATCATGACAATGCAAGCTCACACACAGCACATCGGCGATTAGCCTCGTTGCAGAAATAGGCCGATGTAAAATAAATAAATCACACACAGCACGTCAAATAATTGATTATTTGAAGGAGATAAACGAATTAATGTCTCATTGCCCGTATTCACCTGATTTATCATCTAATGACTTTTTTGTTCCCCGAGGTCAAACAAAAAATGCGTGGACAGTGATTTCCATGGCCTCAAGAAGCTGTTGAAGCTTTCGAAAGCCATGTTTTTGAGATACCAGAGTGGAAAAAATGTTTCGAGAATTGGTTTGAACGCATGCAAAAGTGTATAAATCTTAAAGGCGTATATTTTAAAAAGCAATAAAACGGTTTGTTCCAAAAAATATTTTTCTTTCTTAGTTTTTGTAAAAACTTAAAAGGTAGGCCTCGTATGAGAGTTTCTGGGTCATACCTACGAAACCCTAAAATATATTAAGTACAATAAATATTTTTGTGACGAACTAAAACAATATAAAAACGTTTTTAGTATATTAAGACTGTCTTTTGAAGTAAAAGGACAAAAGCTTTTTTTTCTCTCCTGTGTCTTTATATTTTTAATTTAGCTAAGTTTAAAAGTTTTAATTCTTCTACATAAAGCCTAAGAGGCGTTTTAAAGTCGCGTGGGTGAAGTTTAAGCAGCTGGAAAGGATGGAAAACTCATTACGAATAGAAGCAAATATGTCTAGACCAATATTGTGGACTAAACAAGAATATTTATGCTGGAAAAATAAACGCTTTATTTTCCCAGATGCATTTAATTTCTCCGGTCAATGAATTTTAAACTATTCCAACCTTTGTTTACAGTTTTAAATGAAATAGTTATCACATGACAATGCAGTGAAACGTCTCGGGAATTAATTATATTTACACTAGGAATATCAAATTAATCACTAAAATGGCATGCAAAGAATGAAACTTTGGAGCAAAAACTTCAAGTCAATATAGTCATAATTCTGCAAACAATGAGCTTAATAATTTGATTTTATGACAGTTTGAAGAGCAGGGGTACCACGGTTTACACGTTTTTCATACAAAAGTAATAATCTGAAATAAAATTATTAACAATCTCTACATCAAATTTTGCAGCAATTTTTAATCTATTAGAAGCGCTCATCGAGATCTTTTTGTCATGTCTACAAAATAATGCATGCTTCAATTTTTATCAGTGTCATTTAGTTGTTACTTTGTAACATTACGATAGCCGACCATGATTTTAACCGTTTGCACTCCAGCCCAGTGCCTCATATAGCACGAAGTCTGTTCAAAAAGTATCGCAAATTTTGAATTTCCGCGGGTTACGTATATTCGATTTTCGATTTTTTTGTGGCGTTATGTTGGTACTCATGTCTCTCACTTATGCCGACAAGTTCGGCCATTTTGAATGTTCAGTTAATTTTTGACAGTTGCTTTGCTTGCACGTGTTTTGGCTCGTCTTCGATTTTTGCCTATACCAAAAAATGGATCCAAGAATCTGTATCAAATTTTGTGTGAAAAACAAAATTAAGTGCGCGGACGCATTCCGAATGTTGACTGTGGCATATGGTGAAGCTACCTTGGACCGAAGCAACGTTTATCGGTGGTACAAAATGTTCTCAGAGGACCGAGAAGATGTGAACGACGAAGAGCGTGCCGGACGCCCAAGCACGTCAACAACAGACGAAAACATTGATGAAGTGAAGAAAATAGTATTGGCCAATCGTCGAATCACCGTTAGAGAAGTTGCTGAGGACCTAAACATATCGATTGGTTCGTGCCATTCTAT
The DNA here is from genome assembly GCA_963971575.1 of Liopterus haemorrhoidalis. Lineage (NCBI taxonomy): Eukaryota > Metazoa > Arthropoda > Insecta > Coleoptera > Dytiscidae > Liopterus > Liopterus haemorrhoidalis. The sequence continues at coordinate 3,871,452 of OZ020615.1, forward strand.
TTTTACCAATGATTTAGGCATGAGACGACCCGCACATCACACATCGTTGCTTGTGCGCGAATTTTTGGCCAAAAACAACACACTAATAATGCCTCAGCCACCGTATTCTCCAGATCTGCCCCCCTGTGACTTTTTCTTGTTCCCGAAACTGAAGAGGACCATAAAAGATCGACGCTCCGCTACAAGTGAGGAGATTAAGACGACATCGAAGGAGGAGCTGAACAAGATCACAAAAAATGATTTTTTCAAGTGCTTCGAGGATTAGAAAAAACGTTGGCACAAGTGTATAATATCTGGTGGGAATTACTTTGAAGGGGACAAAATAGATATTCATGAATAAATAAATAATTTTTGAAAAAAACACAAAATTCTTGATACTTTTTGAACAGACCTCGTATACCAACAACTCCAGAACTATATTAGTTACTTTCGTACATTAGTAAGTTTTTGCAGTTAAGTCATTAGGACGGAGGTTTTTAAAAATTTCTATTTTTGGAGTTTTGCCGCCATAATTTATATTAAATTTTTATCTTCACATGGACGTATCTCAAAAACAAAATGTGATAAAGACCTGCGGTTGAAATTTTTGAAATCTTGAGGCAGGGCCGGCTCAAGGGTACCTGGCGCCCCGATGCAAAGTTAGATTAGGCGCCTCCCCCACTTATATATTTTTTAAATATTTTTTTTGATAACTAAATAGAGAAAAATTATTTTTTGTAAATATGTGTGATATTCAAAATAAAGTGTAGTGGTAATTTTTAAACTAATAAAACTAATGCAATGACATTGGCATGATTGGTAAGCTATAAAATTAAAATAATTTGTCCGATTTTGGATTTTTTTTTGTTCGTGAGTTTCTCATATAAGATATGTATGACGAAAATTATTGACTAAAAGTCTTAAGGTCAATGAATTTAATTTAAAGATCAACACATAAAAATGCCATTTTTATGTGTAGTAAAAAAAGTAATTTTTTTCTAAATATCCTTTTTGACCCCCCCCCCCCCACTAGAATCCTGAAGTGCCGCCCAGTAAAAAAAGGAGGTTTTTCTAAATTTCCTTTTTGGATACCGTCTTGCCCATCTCCTGTTTTGAGGTTCTAACTTACTTGTAACCATATTTTGAAACAAATAAATTTTTTGATGTTTAATATATTTTTTTTAAATTTTGATAAATCCTAAATAAAAAATTGATGTGAAGTGTGAATTTTCACACATTTCTGGGTTTTGCAGGTATTTAGTAACTGAACGATGATTATTTGGGATGCCAAAACAAATTTTATCTCAAAATATTTTTTTATGAATTTTAATTCGAATGCCTAATACCATTATTTAAGTTTCTAAATATATGCAGTATTTTTTTTATATAGCAAATTTCATTAATATTTTGAAAATTGCACCTATGGTTTCCATTGGTTGCTTACATCATAAGTCCCGCCCTTTGATTTCGTCAAACATAGAATTAAATTATAATTTCAACACTTTCCACTGGTTATTAAATTTACGCTTTTAAAAATTAAATGCAACATTTACCAAATATAACTAGAATTTTAACAAAATAATTTAAACAAAATAAAAATGCAAAAAAAAAAACAAAAAATAAAATCAACAGGATTCGAACCCTAGTTTGCAAGTTTCTTATATTATTAAGCGTACGACAAATCCAACCACGCCACGAGAGCTACTGATGTGGTATGTTACACAACGTATTAAATAGTTAACATATTTTAGTTAAAAACACAAAAAATGCGTTATTTTTCGAAAACATAATCTGATCAAAAATTCCTGTTGTACTATTCCGGTTCACACCAATGTACATTACTTAGAATTTTTTCAGATTTTTAGTTTAAACCATCTGGGCTACAGGGTGTGGGACAAATTTTTTTTTGCACAATTTTGGCAAAAATCGCATCAAAATAATTTATTTTGCAAAAATAAAATTTTGATCGTTAATCCACGTTCTAAGGGCTTTCATTTGATACCCTACTCAGAATTTAAAAAAAATATTTTTTTTTTCGATGAGCACATATTTGTTTATATTTTTAGAGGGATATGTTTTTTAGATGTTTTAGTATTTTTTATAAGCATGCCAAATTTCAACTCTCTAGGTTTAGCCGTTTGGCTACAATTTTTACCGAACAGACAGACAGACAGACAGACAGACAGACGACAAAATGACGGTATAAGGGTTTTTTGGTCATACCTACAAAACCCTAAAAATGGTTAGAGACAGAAATCTGCGGTTTGAATTTTAAAAATTCTCCTACATTGTTTAGTATAAAAATGGGCTTTAATAAACAAATTATTAAGTTTTGTATGGACAGTAATCCAAAACCCTTGATGCTATTTTCAATATTTATTTTTTTTGGAGGATATTTGTGGTGGTTTTTTTTAAGGTGTAAGTGGGTATGTTTCTTGAATGGTTTGAGAACGTTGGTGGAAGTCTATTGTCGAACACAATGCCTAGTGCCGATGACAAGATGAAAGCCAAGACGCCAGGGAAATCGTTTTGAAATAAATTGTGGCTCTTACATTACATACAATATTTAATGGCATGCATCAATATTTTCCCGTTTCAGGGTATTTTCTAAGATTTTTATCACTGATATTCACACTAAAGAAAAGAATTTGTCTCCCAACCAATATTGTTGGTTAGATTGTTCTCAAAATGTTATTTAAAAATGTATAGACCTATAGAGGATGTACTGCTATTTTCACAAAAATTTAATTAAATCAATTAAACATAATACAAAACGTCAGTAAATCATTGAATTTAAAAATTCGTCATGTTAAACTTTGTAAACATGGACTTGTTTTTGTTGTAATATTTACTTCAAAAATTGTTTTGTTTTGAGGGTTCGATACATCAACGAAACACCTAAAAAATATCACAAAAAACTAATTCCTGATAGTGTCTCATCCATTACAATTACAATCTGTACAACAGGACAAATCACACAGGTCCTATACATCATCAAAATATAACTCTTCTGGTTCGAATTAATTCCGGTGTGCTTGCTAAAATACCGGCAAAAAGTTTCTTTCAGACAAATGAAAACTATAGCAAAAAAATTATATTTTCTAAAGAGATATTAGAGGTAGAAATGGGAACTGAGTACGGAACGGAAACGAAATAACAGTATTAACCGAATTTTTTTCAAGAACCGAAACGAAAATATTTTTAATAAATTTTTTAAAATAAACGAAAGGTTTATTTTTGTTTGTTCAAGAACTGAAACAAAATTAATTAAATAATATGTAATACCGGTTTTACCTGACAAATACCAATTTTATTTTTTTATCAGACAGTATTAAATTAAAGAGACAAATATAGATTAACAAATTTCCTGGCGTTTTATATATTTTCTAAAAATTCAGATATATTAATAAATTATTATAATTTACGAAATAATCATTTAACAGTCGGCCCTGATATGTTAAGTTATAAATAAATATTTGTCTTATGATCACTAAAAAATAAGCATTAATTGGCATATGTAATATATATAGAGAATAAATCTGCAACTATGGTTCATATCGGTCAAAAGATATAGGGGTATCTAAAGTCTCTTATTTATGCTTACGAAACCCGAGACATTTATGTATGTAATTATAATCGTAGATTCTTAGAGAATAAATCTGCAAAATATTTTTCATATCGGTCAAAGGATATAGGATTGTCTAGAGTTTCTTGTTAATGTCTACGAAACACTTAGAGAATAAATCTGCAAAATACTGTTCATATCGCTCAAAAGATATAGGAGTGTCCAAAGTTTTTTGTTTATGACTACGAAATCCTAGACATTTCTATACGTTGTTTTATCTGCAGATTCTTAGAGAATAAATCTGCAAAATATTGTTCATATCGGTCAAAGGATGTAGGAGTGTTTCTTGTTTATGCCTACAAAATCCTAGACATTTCTATAGACGATTTTATTCGCAGATACTTAAAGAATAAATCTGCAAAATATTTTTCATATCGATCAAAGGATATAGAAGTGTCTAGAGTTTTTTGTTTATGACTACGAACCCTAGACATTTCTATACATTGTTTTATCCGCAGATTCTTAGAGAATAAATCTGCAAAATATTGTTCATATCGGTCAACGGACGTAGGAGTGTTTCTTGTTTATGCTAGAAAAATTCTAGACATTTCTATAGACTATTTTATCCGCAGATTCTTAAAGAATAAATCTGCAAAATATTTTTCATATCGGTCAAAGGATATAGGATTGTCTAGAGTTTCTTGTTAAAGTCTACGAAACACTTAGAGAATAAATCTGCAAAATACTGTTCATATCGGTCCAAAGATTAAGGAGTGTCTAGAGATTTTTTTTGTTTATGAATGCGAAACCCTACACATTTCTATACGTTGTTTTACCCGCAGATTCTTAGAATGTAAATCTGCAAAATATTGTTCATATCGGTCAAAATAGTGTTTCTTGTTTATGCCTACGTAATCCTAGACATTTTTATATGTAATTATATTTCTAGATTCTTAGAGAATAAATCAGCAAAATATTGTTCATATCTGTCAAAGCATATAGGGGTGTCTAGAGTTTCTTGTTTATGTCTACGAAATCCTAGACATTTCTATATGTAAAGTCTGTTCCTTTGGTTTAGGCGGAACTAGATTTTCAATTCTAGTTAGTTCTACCGATTGATTGAAGCTTTTGATAATTTTGTTCAGGAAAAGCCAACTTCAGTATATAAAAAAATAGCTAATGACAACTTACAAAAATGAAAATTCCGGTTAGTTCTGCCTAATCGTTTGGAATAGACTGTAATTACAGTAGGTGGCCAAATTATTAGGGACAGCACACCCCCCCTGTAATTTTCAAGTTTAAATGCATTTTGTGAGAAAACAAATTGTTTTTAAATCATTTTTCTTCTATATTCTTGCTGCTGGTATCATTATTATTTTAAAAAGCGGGAGATCGCCAAAGAAATCATCACCACCAAGCGGCAATTTATAGAAACCCTTATCAGAGAGTGGCATCACAACCCCAATCTCCTGGAAGCCGCAATCGCAGCAAAAGGTGGCATTACAAAATATTAAGATTTTACTTAATTTGTTAAATTAACACTTTTTATACAAAAATAAATGATTATGAATAAGCAATTATGTCGTTTTATATTCTAAATAAAGCACTGTAATGAATAAAAATAAATACGAGACCCAAAGCCACTTATTTCCTCATTAAATTCATTTGAAAATTACAGAAAATCTGCACTGTCCCTAATAATTTGGCCACCCACTGTTTATTTGTAGATTCTTAAAGAATAAATCTGCAAAATATTATTCACATAGGTCAAAGGATATAGTAGTGTCTAGATATTCTTGTTTAGGCCTACGGAATCGGACGAATTGTCACGAATCCTCACGAACGGACGAACAGACAGGATAAGATCATTAATATATAGGGTATTAGTATATATGTACTAGTTAGTATTAGTATATATGTATATGTCTTTGATTGCTCGGTGAAGCATTGTCTTTATAAAAAAAAAAAATCCTACTGTACAGACAGATGTTCCTTTTTATATGTTTATAGATTCTGTCCTTATTTATAAACATCTCGTATCTTATCCACTGTAATTCATTTCCTGTGTGATACTTGACTTTGAGGTCAATGCTTTATCTTTCTATCTGCGTATTTTCCATTTACCATTAACTTGTATAGGGAAAAATATTCTATTTCACATTTCATATTTTCGTGTAAATCTCATTTCTTTTTTAAAATAGCCCTTGTCCCAAAAAGGCTGATATATTTATTTCATCCAGAGACCGCTTCTTGTCCCACGATCGTTTATCTTCGTTTCTGTTCTTTCTACCAAGTTTGTTCTTTGCGTGATACTGAATTTGTTGAATTTTCTCATTTATCCGCTTCGTGGAGCAAACCAATTAACGTAATTATCGTAAAAAAATATCCATGGTTAAGTTAATACGGTGAGAATTGAAATTCCAATACCATTAAAAAAATACTAAAGCTGGAAAAAGTAAATAATGGTTTACCATGAAATAACGATTTTAAGATTATTTAACAAAAAATTAATATATCGGGAGGATCTGTAGATCACTCTATGCGAGAATGAATGAACATTGAAACTCCATAATTAAAAACAACGCTACGATGGGTTGCAGTGAACATTGTATCCAAAATAATAAGTTTATAAAGGAAAATGTAAAATTACTTAGATGTGAAAACCTTTGGGAATCCTTCGAAATTAAGGAAGCCTTTGGAGGGAATAAAACATTGTTAATAACCAGGTGGAGATAGACACTGAACACTTTGAACTCTTGAGAAAAGGTTTAATTTAATCCCTTTGTTTTGACAAGTACTACGAGGGTTACCTTTTATGTTTTTACAAACGACCACTAGGTGGCAATATTGAAATGTGTCATTACTATATACTTAAAATTTGACTTTTCTTATTGTGAAATCAGTAGCAGCTTATAAATTGAACGAGTAGTTTGTTGACAGTCAGCGTTAAAAAATAAAACAAGTTTGTGAAACAATGGACATTACTCGTGAAGGTTTTCGTTGGACGATTTTTACGATTTTAGTAAAGGCCTAACTCAACAACAATGCATAGATTCGATTCGTTCAACTTTTGGTAATGAAGCACCATCAGAAAAGACTGTTTATAATTGGTTTGCAGAATTTCGTCGTGGTCGTGCGTCCATCAGTGATGAATCTCGTGAAGGTCGACCAAAATCGGTTGTGATTCAAAAAAACATCGATGCTGTGCGCTAAATGATTGAAGAAGATCGGTATGTGACTTACCGTGAGATAGAAGCATCCTTTGGTATAATGCAGACTGTAATACATTCGATTTTGCATGAACATTTAGCTGTGAAAAGGATCTGTTCCCGATGGATTCCGTATAATTTGACTGAAACTCAAAAAAAAGGCTCGTGTTGATTGGTGTAAGGGAATGCTAAAAAAATTCAACCTAGGCACTAGAAAATCCGTATACAACATCGTTACAGTTGACGAAACTTGGATTTATTCATATGAACCGGAAACAACAATCCACTGTTTGGGTCTTCCAAGATGACCCGAAACCCACAAAAGTTGTTCGTTCACGAAGCACTTCAAAGAAAATAATCACTTGTTTCTTCGGTTGTACTGGACATATCGCAAAAATTCCTTTAGAGCAGCAATATTCCACACAAGGTCCACAAGGGTTCCACGAGCGTTTTCTTAAATTTAATACAAATTACTTGGGCGTTGGCTTATACTGTTTTCCCCCTCGCATATTTAGAGGTGAAGAAGACTTTTTTTTGCTCATTACTTGGATGTTGGAGGTGAGAATCTTTTTTTGCTCATCACTTATATTTTGGAGGTGAGCAAAATTTAATAAAATATACTGTATTTTCAAATATTTTTTTTTCAATCTTAGGGTTTACCTCAACTGAAATCTGGTCACCCTGCATAGGTATCAACCTTATGTTAATTTTTTTTTTTTTTGAGGTCCACGGAATGTTGTTTGACTGTAAAGGGTTCCACGACTCGAAAAAGTTTGAATACCACTGCTTCAGAGGATCGGAGAAAAGTTAATGCTGAATGTTATACAACAATTCGTTTGCCAGAAGTCATCGACAAAATCAGGAAAAACAACCAAAAACGTCACACCATTCTTCATCATGACAATGCAAGCTTCCGCACAGCACGTCATACAATTGATTATTTGAATGAGAAAAACATCGAATTAATATCAGTGAATACGGGCAATGGTATTCACCTGATTTATCCCCTAACGACTTTTTTGTTCCCCAATGTCAAAAAATAAATAAACCGCGTGGACAGCGATTTTCATCACTTCAAGAAGCTGTTGAAGCCTTCCAAAACCATGTTCTTGAGATACCAACTTGTAAAATAAATAAATCACACACAGCACGTCAAATAATTGATTATTAGAAGGAGATAAACATCGAATTAATGTCTCATTGCCCGTATTCACCTGATTTATCCTCTAATGACTTTTTTTGTTCCCCGATGTCAAAGAAAAAATGCGTTGGCAAATTTCCATCGCCTCAAGAAGCTGTTGAAGCATTCGAAAACCATGTTTTTGAGATACCAGAGTGGAAAAAATGTTTCGAGAAATGGTTTGAACGCATGCAAAAGCGTATAAAACGAATATTTTAAAAAGCAATAAAACAGTTTGTTCCAAAAAAATTTTTTCTTTCTTAGTTTTTGTAAAAACTTAAAAGGTAGCCCTCGTAGTGTGTGGTGGCCTTAAGAAAGATGAACTGAACCGAGTCCTTGGTAAACAATGGTGGACTGCGTTGAGTTTACATAACAAAGTGTGTCCTTTATATGACAATATTATTAGTTTGAGTTTGTTTATGATGAATACCGTTCCGCTACCGTATTTTTTTTAAAGTCTCACATTTACGCGCGGCTGACTAACCGGGAAAGTGAAACGATCGTAGGTCTACCGTAACGTTTGCTACATGTCATGATAAAATATCCACGAAAAATTAAACTCACAGAAAAAATGTCAAAATGAAAAATACGCCAGAGATAAAAGAGAATTTTTAACTTTAAACAATGATTAAAGATTACATAATTTTACCTTTTCGTGTGCGAAATTACAGTTTTTGATAAATGGATCGTTACATAACTTATCGTGACTTTTTGGTTCGCTAGATAAGTATTTGTCTATTGGTAAAATATTTTGAAACTTATTATGAAATTTAAGTTAAAACATATATTTTTTATTACAAAATTGCATACAGACATACCTAAGCCCGAGCGCTCATTAAAGTAACATTGATAGTGATTTAACAATGATCTGACAATGATGTAACCAAGATATGACTTAAGTGGGAAACAGAATGCGCGTTGACGCCGTTCGTACGGCGCTATCTGTCAGAAGAAAGTTAAAACCAAGCTGTCGTACGCAAGTGCACAGAATGGACAACGTCCTACGGCGTTCGAACGCCGTTGATACTGAATGTTCGTCAACTTCCAACTTTTGACGCCGTTGAACGTTGACGCAGAACACCTAACCTAAGTTTTTACTGAATGGTAAAGTGTTTGTATGTATAAATAACTTGCATACAACATAATTAACATCACACACAAGTCTTCATCATCCATTATACTTTTAATAAAAGAAAGCGCATGTATAAACACAGATATAGGTTGTCAAGTGACACTTGACGGCGTTAAAAATTATTGCATTGTGTGCAGGCGAAAATTCTCAACGGCGCTAACGCAACGCTATCGCAAATGACGGCGCGCTGACGGCGTAGCGCGCTGTGCATTCTGTTCTAGGCTTTAGAAGTATACAGCGCTCACTGCTATGATAAAATTTAGGTACACAATATCCTCGCCTTCTTATTAGTACGCCTATACCTTCACACCACCATAAGAAAGGTGAAAATATGGTCTTATCGAAGTCAACTGGCTACTATAAGTCTAGAATTACTGTCATGCTTGCCGTTACTGCTGATGGACAGAAGCTTCAACAAAGCCCAAAGAAATGCTGAATCCAGGAACAATTTTTAGGGCCCAAGAAAAAGGATGACAGAGGAATTGGCATTAGACTGGTTAAATGTGACATGCGGAAAACAGTCAGGTTCTCTGAGAAAACCTCGCTCTTTGATGCATTTCGAGGCCACCTTACGTCAGGTGTTAAGGAAAAAATTCAGGCATTAATTTCCGATTATTCCAGGTGATGTGACACCTCAGTTGCAAGTCTTGGATGTGGTGGTCAATAAACCATTTAAAGACAACTTACGAAAAGAATACAACAATTTGGTATTAGCGGGAAATCACCCATTGACATCTTCAGGAAAAACAAAGAAATCCTCAGTCTCACTTTTAGGAGAATGGATTGCGACCACCTTGTACAAGATGAACCTGAATCGATCGTGATGGTTTTAAGAAACGTTACGTTTTAAAAAATTTTAATGGGTCTGAAGATGACATTTTGTGGAAGACTGAAAGTGAGCATACTAACGATAACGAAGCGATTTCGGATAACTTTTTTTCCAAAATATATTCATGAAAATTTTTGCTGTTGCGTTAAATTTGGGGTCGGGTTATATTCGGGCTAATACGGTAATAATTTATCAAAAATATTTTAATTCAGAAAAATAAATGAATTTCAATGATGGGTTGCATACCAACATACGTTACCTTCGATTTTAGTTATTTAATTTTAGAACGTTTAATTTATCAAAATAGTTTTATGTAGGGTTTTAACAATGGACGTACGATCTCTCATCAATGTGGGACGTGTAACGTGTAAACCACACTCATTCAGCAGTAACAATATTTTTACTTTTAACGGTTTCATTGTTGCTTAGGCAGCAATTCTATTGCGCATGGCAAAAACAAATATGAGAAATAATAAGTAAAAGATTTAGTGTTATAAAACACAATATTGAAGGAAAGTTTCGATGTTAGTATTTAATATAATCAATACAATAATATACTAATAACAAATAATCAAAACACAATTTAAAATTTACTTCAGCTAAGCACACTTGAAATTTTGAACCAGCAGTATTTTAACTCGTACATTGACCAGCGTAGCGTCTATCAATACACGCATCAGATTAATTTATTTACTATGATGTTCTTTCTGTGATTATTTCTGATCTATAAACGATAGGTACATGGGTCAAAGAGCTTTTTTTTTTTCGTTAGTAAATACTCTTGACATTAAAGTAACTTTTCTTTGTAAATCTTTAAAAGTAACGATGATATTCCACAGCAAACTGAGCTTTATAATTTTCGCCGAAAATGAAAACTTGTAAATGATAATTGTTGAGTTATCTATTGACCTGCGACATATGCTCACCCTGATTATTTTGTAGTAATATTAAACCTTAAAGTCTGTCATATATATTTTCGATATATCTATATTTAAGAGTCTTATACAAGGTGTCTCAAAAGAAATTTTATATTAAGTGGATCGATTAAAAAAAAAGTAAGCCGTATATAGAAAAAATGTTTATTAATTATTAAAATACACCTTTTGAGGATTTATTTCTTAAAAATAATATCGTCTAAATGTAGACCCTCGCGTTCTCGGCACTCATTTAATCGAACAGTAAAATTACTTATGACGTCTCGGCAGGTGGACTCAGGGATGACTGCCATTTCGTGACGGATATTTTCTTTCAAATGCGCCAGTGAAGTCGGTTTATTGGCGTATACTTTAGATTTAAGATAACCCCATAGGAAAAAGTCTATAGGGGTTAAATCTGGACTGCGTGGAGGCCAATTTATGTCACCTCTCCGGGAGATCAATTTGCCTGAGAAAATTTCACGAACACGTGGCAGAGACATATTGAACGTGTGTGAAGTTGCTCCGTCCTGTTGGAACCATGTTCTTTGGTTATAGCCAGGAAAGTTTTGCAGTTCAGGTACCAAGAAGTTGTCTAACATCTCCACATAACGCTCTGAATTCACTGTAACTGCACGCCCCCTTTCGTCTTCAAAAAAGTAAGGACCGATAATTCCTCGCGCCGACGTCGCAGCCCATACGGTCACTTTAGGCGAATGTAGGGGTTTCTGATGTTTGCGTTTCGGATTCGTTGCACTCCAGTAGCGGCAGTTCTGCTTATTTACGTGGCCATTAAGATGAAAATGAGCTTCATCCGAAAACAAAATGTTGGTAAACTATGAAAATTGCTCAATCACCTGATTTACGAAATTAAGCCTCTGACTGGCATCTTGGGGCTTTAATTCTTGCACCAATTGAATTTTGTAGGGGTGCAGCTTTAGGTCTTTGTGCATAATGCGATGTAATGATGATCTATGCACATTTAAAGCACTTGCGCGCTTCCGAATTGAAAGGTTCGGGTCGTCACGAACAGACTGATTAACATTCTCCACGTTTTCTACCGTTCTTGATGACCTAGGTCGCCCGGATTTTGATTTAACCAGCGTTGTACCAATCTCTTCAAACTTTTTAACCCAATGTCGAATGAGAGGAATGCTTGGCGCATCATTTAAGTGACGAAAACCTCGAATACTGCAGAATTTTCTACGCGCTACAGTCGCCGAATCACCGTTTTTGTAAAACTCTCGCACGCATAACGCGCGGTCTGCTCCCGAGAAACGCTCCACAGCGACTGAATTCCCTCGAGCCAGGCTACCGATTGACATAACCCCCGCGCCCCTCGGATACGTTGCGTTCACGCAGTAAGCTAAATAAATATAAAATTTCTTTTGAGACACCTTTTATTTAATATTTGTTCGCGAGCACCACGTCCAAATTCAAACTTCTCAATTAGAGAAACAAAATGAAAATTAAAATTATGGTCGTTTCTCATAATGTTACAAAGTAACATCTAAATGAATCCTTTTGATCATATAAATGACTTTGGTGCCCATTTAATGAACATTTATTTATTTATTTTTTTCATATATTACATTTTTTTAATTAAATTTATTATGAAAAGGCACTGGTTTCACTGGTAAACAAATATGTTAACCCACATTTAAAATCAATTTTAATAATTGAGATTAAATCCAATTGCTGATTGAAATTTTTATGTTTATAAAATTACTAAACGTGGGCAGATAATGGTACAATTTAAATAACATTATACATATTCATTGAATTATATTAATTATTAGTATAATTCACAATGCTAAATAAAACTTGAATTTGCTGTATGAACAACAGCGCCAGTATTTAAACATTAAAACATTTAAACAACAGATGCACGTTATGAAAAATAGGGATTGTTGCCACGTCAGATGTAGTCAATGACAGTAAAAGGGGGATTCCGTACATTTGTGAAAATTATGCACATATTTCAATATTGTAACTAAAAATGTGAAAATGACGTTTATAAAACAATATATAGTATTTCCAAAATGAAATTGCCACTCTTGTTAAGAAGCTTAACAATGCTGTAATGGGTTTATGGCAGTAACCCTAATACTCGTTGCTGTAAAATGAATATAAGAGATAAACTCCATTCACAATAAATATGAGATGACGTCACACTTGGTAGTACCAAGTGTGTACTACCAAGTATTTGTATTTTTAAGTACCAACGTTATGATATGTTTTAATCAACATCAATCCATAACTCAGTTAGTACATTTATTTATTTAATTTTGGTATATTTTTTCAATGTTGCCAGTTTGAAATTGGAGTGTTCAATCGTTATTTATCAGGTTGACATTTAGGTGTCAACCTGGTTGTTCGATATAACCTAACTTTTTTTGACAGTCTACGTCATTTCATAGTTACGGTAAATGGACTTTATTAAGGTAGTTTTAAATTTAAATAGAATAGATGTAACACTAGTTCTATTGAAGTTTCTTAAAAACCATTAATGATATTTTCCAAATTTATAATCATATTGTTTCTAAATTTTAGGGGTTGTTATAATTGTTTGTTAGTTAATTTTCAACGTTCATAGCGTGCATACATTAACAACATGGCTCTTTGGCGAACATTTGATTTTGCAGAAATTCCTAAATTCTGTAGTGAAAATAGTGAATCTCTGCAAGGTGTTTGGAGTGCGAAAATATGGACGTTGACGTGGAATGCGAAAATGTGGACGTGGCTACTAAAGAAAAATGTTATTTGTTAGAAGATGCATAGTTCTGATACTGAACGTTTATAAAAAGTTAGTTTTGAAAGGTAATGACAGACCTATACTTAAAACTGCGGAATTAACTAGTGTTCCATACACAACAATTCAATGCATCATTGTTCGTGGCAAAAATCAACAGTGAAAACCCGATTTACAAGTTTTCAAGAAAATAGATAGTTTTATGTCTAAAACAATAATAAATAAAATATACGACTTTTATTCGAAAAATATAGTGCCGACTGTGCATAATTTAATAAAAAGTAGGTTCTCCTTCGTTGTTCAAGGCCAAACAAAGTAGTTATCCTATTCTGAAATGTTGTCAATATCCTTATTGGTCCTTTAATTTCCTCGTTGGTTGTAGCAATAGTTTTCCTGTCCAGTATTGTCGCAGCATCCTTTGCCGAATTGCTTTTTTAACTGTTTGTAAAACTGCGTCAATTTGTTATTCTATTAAAATACTGTTATTGTAAATAAAACAAAAGGAAATAAGCAAGGTCTTTCCATAATAAATTGCAACATTATCCCCAAGGTAAATTTCGGCTTGAGTGCATGTCTTCACAACAGAAACTAACTGTAAAAATGCATTTAAAATAACATGTACTTTGTCAAGTTATGCTAGGTTAATGATTCTTCATTGTTAGATAATTCGCGTAATAAAAATTCACATTAGAAGGTAATTGTTGCATAAGTTACTGTAAAAAAATGTGCAGAGAGTTCACACAGGTCACACAAAATAAACGGTTAAGTATGATTGAAATTAATCTCCAAAGTATTGACGAAAAATTTTTGTTCAATCATTGGTAAAATGTGCAAAAATCATTGGTATCCATAGTTTGATGATTCGGAAAATTGATCGTTTAGATCAGTTTATTTTACCTCTGCGGAACCCTTAAAATAATATTTATGTTCTGAAGAACACTTAATAAAGTGTTTCAAAAAAAGTCAGTGTAAAGCACAGAACACAATATATTAAGAACGGACACTGGCAGCAAAAAAAATTAGTACGTTCCCTCTAGGAATATACCAATGAACTAAACAACAACAACAGCCAAATTTAAATTTTACTATCTGATTTACGTTCATAATTACCATTATTATTGTATTAAATATATTTTATTATTTATATTATCAAAAGTTTTACAATTAAAAAAGAAATACATATATATTTAATAATCCATATACATTAATATAACATATAAATAAGGAATTTAAATAAATAAATCTAAATAAAAGGTGTAAGCTATTTATTTTTGAAACACAAAATTATACACAACATTAAATATTATTTTAAACACAACATTATAATTACTAATTACAAACACTGTATTAATAAAATTGGAGGCTATAACTGTTTTTTTATTTTTTCGGCCTCATATTTGGTTTCTACACATTTCAGATCATTATAAGACAATATCCGTAAAAAATCAATTTTTGTCCGTCTTCCCGAGATGTACAATGTATGTATCAAATACAGTATAAGATGACCAAAATTGGAAATAAAACTCTATTATTTGAACCATGTATTTGAAAATTAACAAGCTTAAATGCGTATTACTTCAACACCAACTGTCATGTGTTTGACAGCTAATGGCGGCTGATCGAAAGCTAGAACACGAAGTTTCTGATCGTTTGAAGTCGGGTGTATTCGTAATTTATTTTGCACTATGTCACCATCTACCAATATACCAGAAAACTAAAACTCGAGCCAAATTTTCGGTAAAGGCTACACACGAAACTGCAAAATTGACAAGCATGCATGATCAATGTTTTTGTACAAGCTTTAGCGTCTGTAGGATAATTTTGCGCAAGTATTTTAATTGTTCAAGCCGCTTGATGATGGATTGAATTTGAATTATGCAAGCTTGAACAAGCCGTGCTTGCGCAAGTGAAATGGAACGTGTGTACCAAGGACGTGCCGGCTTGTACAAACAATCGTCAGTCGTGAGTGAGTTCTACATGTGTAACTCCTTCCGGTCGCGAGAAATCATTGCTGTTTATCTTTTTTGCGGGGTTATTGCTTCTCTCATGATCGTATCCTTCTTTTTAATAACAGGTGTTAGGAGTGACAAAAGGTTCATATAAGTTTCTTCATTCATTCTGAGATAATTATGCCAATCCCGCGGATATAGCTTCAATTCATTCAGTAAATGAATAGGGGAATTAGTCATTAACCACTCTTTCCACCACATATCGCGTTTTACTCTTGTGGACAAGGCAAAAAGTAGCCAAAGCGAGCGCAACGTCGTCCGAGTTCAACATAGTTCAAGCGCAAACTGGCGCTTGTTCAAGAATACTTGTAACGTTTGGCGTCGGAGAGATATTTTCCGTGCTTGTACAAAAAGATTGATCATGCATGCTTGTCAAGTTTGCAGTTACGTGTGTAGCCACCTTAAGTCATGGAAGAAAAAGACAGAAATATGTGACATGTTGGAGATAATCAAAAAACAAAAATTATTTGGATGAGTTACGTCCGTAAGTTAGTAAAAATATAATAGATAAGCATGCTTATCTCTGAGTTCAATAACCGGACAATATGATGTGTTCTTTATTAATTTTAAAATTGTTATTTTATATCGTGACTATTAACTAAGCTCTGATGAAGATTTAAATTAAAATCGAAACGTTAGCGAAGTTAATAAATTTGTTTTTATTTTCTGACTGGTCCGAATCCCATTACCTTCAACTATAAAAATTATTTATTACTGTCAACAAGATTACAGAATTAAAGAATTTGTGTTTAATCATTTGGATCAATTAACAGGAGAATAAGAATCTATATTGATGAAGGCGGATCCATATCCCATGTTGTTCAGTTTATTAGTTTATCATTTTATTTCATTCAGGTTATATATTTTTGTCCATTTTTACTTGCTATATTATAAAAAAATAAATTAATAAATAAATAATTTTTAACAATAGCTGTTTGAACCAAAATTTAAATTGTATCAATTGCTCTATAGCAGTGCAATTCAACCTGCGTTCCGCGGAACCCTGGGGTTCCATAATTTTCCCATCATTTTTTAAAAAACGATCGTTTGAGATTTTGATCTGATCAGCAACGTGGTATCACCAGCGTATATAGAATGAGAATAGTCTTTTACACAAGAAGGAAAGTCATTGACAAAAATTAAAAATAAAAGAGTTCCGAAAATAGATCCTTGTGGAACTCCACAGGTAATAGACAAGGGTGTTGAATCTATATTAACTTAACATACTGCAATCTATTAATGAGAAATGATTTCGAAAGTGTACAACTGTTTTGGTTGGCATATGTGCTGACCAAGTTAGGTTCAACTCTTATAACAACTATTATACTTATAAGTATAATATTTGCTTCTTAAGTAAGTTAAATTCATATACCCTACTTCCTGTGTAACAAAATTAGCACTCATTAGAAAAACGCCTATGTTTCCTGAACCATAAACGTTGGAAATGGACTGAGATGTTGTCTATCTCCTCAGGCATTGTCGTTCATAGCTTCCTTTACACAATTCCATCTTACTTAACTGTTTTATCAGTTGTCTTATATACCAATACTGCTAGATCTGTTATTTAATTTCTAAAGTTGTGTTTCTAAATCAACATTGTTACTGCTGCCCATCTACACTAAAATTCAATACAATTATGAATATTAGAAGTTGGGTAAACTTGAACTAGTAGGTTGAAAGTTAGAGAAGCCTAAATACTTCCAGTTTAGAAGCTTTGCTGTGAAGGAGCACAAGTTTCAGAATCACTTCAAGCACATTTTATTGGATTACTAGTAGTATGGACCACATTAACGGCTAACATGCAACTAACTAGTTACACAACAGGTAAAAGTCTACAGGAAATATACGACGCAAATGTTAAAAAATAAGAAAAAATCAACAGTCAACGCATAATCTAGGTGATTAGTACAAATTATTTCTTGAAAGAAACAGAATATTTTTGAATATATGATTGAAGTAATTTTTTTGGTTTGTGTTTTGTATTGTCATTTTTTTAATCGAAATATGGATTTGGTTAAACCTTGACTAATTCGTTAGTTGTAGAACTGTGTCGTTAACTTAAATCTAAACTTGAAATGGGACTACAGTTAACTAAAGTTAAAATTTAATGGAGCATAACGCTACTGGAAATTAACTTCATTTAACTTGCTGTTGCGATTAATTTCAAGCAAATTTTTGATTGTACTATTGGTTTTCTCTCTCTCTTAGGCATTGTTCGTCTTATTTTTCGGTAACTTCTTTGCAGAAATTTAATGCATTTCCATTTTTCGCTTTCTCTACTAAAGTTCTTCCTTAATGTTGCACCTTTTTGATTGCGAGAATTGTTTCTTTTTTAAACAATAGATTCTTTAAACTTGTCCATCTGTTTAGAAAAGGACCTCCTGGTACAATATCTTCAGCTTTGCTATGTACCAGTAAACGGTCAAAATTGTTTTTATTTTGGTGTTAAAAATAGCTCTTAGGCATTGTTAGTTGTTCTGAATTTTGATTTTAGGTTATAGTGCGAGCGTGTTTGCACAAAATGTGCACCTCAAACAGTGGCGTGTGGGGATAAAGTCTGTGAAGAGAGAGAAAGCTAAATAAAAGAACAATAAACACGAAACTAAATATGTCTTCGCTATTACTTTTCTGTAAGTCCCACGAGCATCTTAATTTCGTACACCACGGCTCGCTGGTTGAGGTATATTTTGTGCGTATACAGATAGGTAGGTGTTTGGTTCTGGCAATTTTCGCGAAATTTAATGGGTGTGGTAGAAAGTTTGCAATTATGGATACTGATGAAAAACTTTATTTAACATAAAATTCTTCACTGAAGTCTGTTATATCTAAGCAAAAAAGGCGGCAGTATTAGTTAACAGCACATTCAAGTAAAAATGCCCATATTGATTTTTCTAGTAGAGTTAGGAAATAATTTCATTCAGCTTTTTGGACAAGAAGCGTTTATTTAAGCAACACAACGTTTCGCCAACAACATTGTTGGTTTCTTGAGGTGCTATAACAACAATATACAATAAAGTAATAATCTTATACAAGGTGTCTCAAAAGAAATTTTATATTTATTTAGCTTACGCGTGAACGCAACGTATCCGAGGGGCGCGGGGGTTATATTAATCGGTAGCCTGGCTCTTGGGAATTCCGTCGCTATGGAGCGTTTCTCGGGAGCAGACCGCGCGTTATGCGTCCGAGAGTTTTACAAAAACGGTGATTCGGCGACTGTAGCGCGTAGAAAATTCTGCAGTATTCGAGGTTTTCGCCACTTAAATGATGCGCCAAGCAATCCTCTCATTCGACATTGGGTTAAAAAGTTTGAAGAGACTGGTACAACGCTGGATAAATCAAAATCCGGGCGACCTAGGTCATCAAGAACGGTAGAAAACGTGGAGAATGTTAATCAGTCTGTTCGTGACGACCCGAACCTTTCAATTCGGAAGCGCGCAAGTGCTTTAAATGTGCATAGATCATCATTACATCGCATTATGCACAAAGACCTAAAGCTGCCCCCTACAAAATTCAATTGGTGCAAGAATTAAAGCCCCAAGATGCCAGTCAGAGGCAATTTTCTCAGGCAAATTGATCTCCCGGAGAGGTGACATAAATTGGTCTCCACGCAGTCCAGATTTAACCCCTATGGACTTTTTCCTATGGGGTTATCTTAAATCTAAAGTTTACGCCAATAAACCGACTTCACTGGCGCATTTGAAAGAAAATATCCGTCACGAAATGGCAGCCATCCCTGAGTCCACCTGTCGAGACGTCATAAGTAATTTTACTGTTCGATTAAATGAGTGCCGAGAACGCGAGGGTCTACATTTAGACGATATTATTTTTAAGAAATAAATCCCCAAAAAGTGTATTTTAATAATTAATAAACATTTTTTCTATATACGGCTTACTTTTTTTTTAATCGATCCACTAAATATAAAATTTCTTTTGAGACACCTTGTATTAATATAAAATAAATTTGAATTGAAATTGCAGAAATAACTTAGTACTTGAAAAATCCAGAAAGATTGGAAAACAGGAAAAAAATTTTAATATTATAATTTTGAAACCAAATGGAAGTGACTGTTAAATTTATACAAATGACTAGTAATTTAAATATAAAATATTAAAGATTAACAATATTCAAAACACTAAGAATGACACTCAAACCGACTCCAACAATGTTGTTGGCGAAACGTTGTGTTGCTTAAATAAACGCTTCTTGTCAAAAAAGTTAATGAAATTATTTCCTAACTCTACTATTATAACAATTGGACGTTAAATCACTATTCTACTATTGATTTTTCTCTCTCGTTAGCACTAGCACTAGCACTAAATTTTAGTGAATACTTTCAAGTTCAACTTTTCGAAGACTATTTTTTTTTCCTCTTATCTTATTGATGGTTTTGGTCACACAGTGTTTGTCTGTCACAAACTATGAATATTTATTTTTCAATATCCTTTTTTCATTCACATAAACAAATTAAAAATTGTAGAGAACGTGTACTTCGCGCGAAGAAAATAAACCTGTTTGAACTTTTAGCGATAACCAGCTATTCGCGCAACTAATGCAAAATATGCAAGCTCATTATTAATGTACTTGTTCAATAAATGAATATGAATATAATTCGCTTCTGTTATAACCACCCGTCTATAATTCTATATATTTGATTCAGTTGCCAAAATATGGGCGTATAAGCGCGAAGTACAATTTGAGCAATCACGCTTCTACTGTAACCGCAACCTTATACTTGTACAAGGCTTCCAGAAATAAACGCTGATGGAGATTATAAAACGAGTTGGGCAACTGTGCTGAAGGGCGCCTGGTGGTAAAAATGTATGAAAGCCCACAAAAAAGAAGAAAGTATATAATATTTTAGTCATTTATGTTCTTCATTTCTTATTTTTAAATAAACTAGACCGACATAACATTCTTGTTTTCCTGCGGTACTTTAATAAATACATCTGATTATCTTTTTTTAATTAGATAAATTCTTGCAGTTCGAGATAATTGAGGGGCCCCAGGGAAGTCTTGAGCTGAAATCGGATCTAGGAAGTTCTTACTGGATCTTCTGAAAATATATGACAAAAAAAAATTACACAGCCTCTGGTTGCCCCCTAGTGCTCAAGGTAACTGGGGGGGGGGGGGGGGGGGGCTTTCCAAGAACCACTTAATCCGCTACTGATCTATATAAACCATTTCCTAGATTTTTAGGTCTTTTTTGTTCAAATACGTTTAATAGTTCCGCTATATTTCAAACTTCAAAAATTTATGTTTGAACAGATAAAACTGCTGATCAAATCTGGTAAATAACGACTTGTTTTTGGTGTCACTTTAGTATGAAAGTTAAATACTAGAGAAAGGAAAACCGATCTGCTTAAGATTCTGTACCACGTAAACGTCTTTTAATTAAAGGAATAAAAAAGAAAGCGATAAAATAAAGGGAATAATTACAAATAAGAGAATAAATGAGGTTTGATAAATACCCAAACTGCACTCTTAGTAAATGGTTTATAAGGTGTGAGAGTTTTTAGCACATTTTTTGCAAAAATTGTGTTAAAATAAAGAAATTTTAAAAACTACGTTCATTAATCTATGTCTTCAAGAGCTTTCTTTTGGCTACCACACAGTAAATTTTAAAATAATTATTATTTTTTCAACGACACAAAAAATTCAACACTTTTCGAAAAACTAATCTGATCAAAAATTCATATTGAACTATTTCGGTTCTCATCAATGTACATTATTGAGAATTTTTTCTAGATATTTAGATCAACTCCTCTGGTAGATAGGGTGAGGAACAAAAGTTTGACACATTTTTTGCAAAAATTTCATCAAAAAATTTGATTTTCATAAATTAAAATTTGATATCCACGCATTAAGATGTTTATTTATTTATTTTTTTTTGAACTCTCAATAGTTGACCTATAGGTGGGTTAAGGGGTTGTACATGCCAAAATTTCTACTTTCTAGATGTGACTTACTTGATGTAAAGTGTGATCATTTCAGGGTTTTGTAGGTATTTAGTCAGTGAATGATGATTATTAGAAGGCCAAACGATGAATGCGTCAAACTATTTATCTATTTTAAATCAAACTATTAAATTAATTTTATTAAACTATTTTAAAACAAACTATTATAAATCAAACTATTTATCATGATATGCAACTGGTCAAATCCAAAAAAAATATATGTAGGGTAAAGGTGGGATAGATGCCCCAGTTAAACAAAAACAATCGTGTTGCATTAATCTTAATTATTAAACTTTATCTGTTACTTTGCTATAATTCTTAGATAATCTTACTACACAATAACATAAGATTAAAACACTTATAATTATTCTAAATATATAAAATTAATGATTTAAAATAGTACTGTAATTGGCCATATATTCCATATCGATGGGATTTTTGCCCCATATGGTGGTATTTATGCCTCACTAAAATAATACATTTGATTTTGACCAACAATTTTAATATATTTTTAAAATAACAATTAAAAATTACAATTTAATCAAAATTACAATTTATTATTATTTTTGTTTTTACCGACTGCCAACATATATACGGAGTGGTCATACCGATTTTGACTATTTTTAGCATGATGTCTGTTGGTCTGTGTGTCTATCGGTCCATGGAGATGTGTAGAGCAATTTTGGCCAAACGGATTTTTATGAAACTTCATATTTAAGTTTTGAAATCAATGGCACCAGTTGTTCAACTTTTGGTACAAATCAGTCAACTATAAATGTAAGTTTACTCGTGTCGGTTTTAAGATTTTTGCGAATATTTCACAACAGAGAAAAATTTCTAAAACATCTATTAAGTAATAATTAACAATTTTTATTTGAAACATTTTTTGATAGGACTTAATACATTTTTAAAACTTTTCATATTTTTGCGATATTTTTTCCAAGTATCAATTTTGGCATATATGTTGTTGCGTGTCCTTGGGAAAATGTTAGTATAAGATTATATATATATATATATATTTATATATATTTTATTATAAGATTATATATACAATGCCCGAGCCATATATCCCACATTTATTGCGGCCTTATATCCTTTTTCTATGGGATAGATACCCCATCTGTTTATTTCGAATGTATACAATATTGAGCATTATTTTCCACTCTATAATGTGAGGTTAAGTGTCTTCTGATACCTAGTAATGAAACTAATTTTGTTAAAGTTATAGTTACGTCATAAAACCTTAAGACAAAATGTCGTAATTATTGAAATACAACCACTCATATGAGCACCTACCTTTACAATTTAATCTTTCATAAACTATTAACATTGATGATAATTTAAAACATTTATTTCAGAAGACTGTGTTTCTCGTACAAACTGTCAGGACTGAAATGAAACAAACACAGACCATTATGGATATGTGCGAAGTGGGGCGTTTATCCCACTGGGGCATCTATACCAACTTTACTATAAAGATAATATATTATTTGTTGATTCTGTTGTATTATTTTTTATAAATTCCTAAACCGTTATGAATTATTTACAAATACAGTGATATCCTTGCGTGTACAGATAAGGATCCTCTTAATAGGTCGCAAAATGATAGCTGCTACCTTGCGCCAAGACGATGTACCGGCAGAAAATGTAAACATTTAGGTGGCGGTACTATTGCAAACGAATATGTTGAATGGCGCTACATAACAGTTGAGAAATTCTGGTTTCTGTTTTCTTGGGCACAGTTAGTGGAGTTTATTTTTGCCTCACTTCGTTTTTTCATTGTTATACACATTTTTTTTATCGCATATCTTATACTGATGTCTGTAAACGCTTGTTTAGCTAAAATTGAAATGTTTTTTGCCACAAATTGCTGCGTAGAACCGATCTAAGATCAGCTGACTCGACAATCGATTCGTAACTTTTTTTCTTGGGGTTATTCAAGTATAAATCCACATCTTTAAATCTGCCTCACTTAAAATACTATCATTTTGTTAAAGACTTTTTCTACTTTACTTCTTATTTTAATACCAGTTTTCTCTTTGTCATTTCATTTTCTCCGACAGACACAACAATTACTGAGGACAGACAGGTGAAACAACGCTGAAGAACAGTAAATTTTTTAAAATTATTTCATTTACATTAACACATTTTGTAATTAGGTCTTCACTTTTATGTCACTTTTTTTGTAGTTTTATTTCACGTTAAACATTATAGTATTATATTTCACGTAAAAAAAAACACACAATTTAATAACCTATGAAAAAATGTTTAAATAAAATTAAAGAGAAATATAAGGTAATAAATATAGAGGTAACGAAACTTTTTTTTATATTTTCTAAGAGTTTTGAATTGCGTTTTATGTGAAAAACGAGGATTACAGAGTTTCGTAAGTGACGTAGAAGACGTCAAGTTTGTGAAAAAAATTACTTGTGAAGGATTTCGTGGGATGATTTTTATGATTTTAGTAAAAGCGTAACTCAACAACAGTGCATAGATTCGCTTCGTTTAACTTTTGGTAATGAAGCAATCAGAAAAAACTGTTAACAATTGGTTTCCAGATTTTTTTTTTATTTATTGATTTTACATCGGCCTATTTCTGCAACAAGGCTAATCGCCGATGCCAGGGGGCGAGCTCCTACACCTGGATGAGGAGTGAATGATTGTGAAAATGAAAGTAATGTAAACATATTATTCTCGCCCGAATAATATCACCAATGAAGGAGGCTCGAACCACCGACCGCCCAGACCAGACTGTTTCTACCAGTCTAAAACCGCACGACTTAATGCGCTCGGACACTCTGTTGGCTTTTGCAGAATTTCGTCGTGGTCGTGCGTCCGTCAGTGATGAATTTCGTGTAGGTCGACCAAATTCGGTTTGTGATTCAAAAAAACAAAGATGCTGTGCGCAAAATGATTAAAAAAGATCGGCGTATGACTTACCGTGAGATAGAGGCATCCTTTGGCATATCGCAGGCTGCAATACATTCGATTTTGCATGAACGTTTAGCTGTGAAAAAGATCTGTTCCCGATGGATTACGCATAATTTGACCGAAGCTCAAAAAAAGGCTCGTGTTGATTGGTGTAAAGGCTAAAAAAATTCAACCCAATGTGCAAATCCGTATACATCATTACAGGTGACGAAACTTGGATTTATTTATATGAACTGGAAACTAAGCAACAATTCACTGTTTGGGTCTTCTAAGATGAACCGAAATCTACAAAAGTTCACGAAGCACTTTGTTCGTTCGCAACCATTCCTTTAGAGGTTCGGAGAACAGTTAATGATGAATGGTATACAACAATTTTTTTGCCAGAAGTCATCGACAAAATCAGGAAAAACAGCCAAAAACTTCGCATTGTTCTTGATCATAACAATGCAAGCTCCCATACAGCATGTCAAACAATTGAAACCAACTATTTAGCTTCGTATAATATTTTATATGTATTATCGTTCTTATAATTCTGTTGTCTTAGATTTTAACTACTTAAATTGATCATATTTACTGTCCGTCTTTGTAATTTTGAGCAAGATTTGTTAATTGTGACATTAGGGTATGTAAAGGCATTCGATAACTACGGTGTCACTGATAGAATGCGATAACCAATGTGTTTATATGTCTGTCTCATTAAAACATCTCACTAGCTATAAGTTTAGAAAATTATGCACAATCCACAACAAACAGCGTATTAAATTTGGAGGTCTGAACGGTTTCACGTCTTATCATATGACAAACTTTCTGGTGTCATAAGCTACAGTGCATAAGCTATTGATTTAAGAGCTCTGAATGCGGCTTTAGTTTTTGTAAAAACTTAAAAGGTAGCCCTTAAACTGGCACACCAACAGAGACTAAGATATAACCTTCGGCTTCTTCAGTATGTAATTGAACTGCTAGGAAAGTTATGGGTAACTTCCCGCACGTAAAAACTAAATTTCACGGTGTTGCGCGTAGAAAGATTATTTAGCTAGTTAATTCTAGGGTCAGAGCAGGCCGTACACGTGCTTCTTTATAATTCATAAAGATAAAACAAATACACTATTTATTTTTCTATTTCCACGCTCAACACAGTGTAAACATTTCGTTTCATTTCACTAATAAATTCTTTGATTAAAATTAACCTCTTTGATATTAATAACAAAGTTAATTGCACACACGTGTATAAAATTTATGGAAAATACGATACTTTATTAGATTGATGAGAACAATGGTTCAACGCAACAACACAAGACTCCTCTTCACCATGTGCGAATGGGGTGGGGGGGTGTACTTGCAGAGGGACGCAAGTTCAAATCTCGGACACTGCTGCTGAATTTTCACCTTCCAATCTATACAGTCAGCTTAAAGCTTTGTTTTTTTTTTAGAAAAGAGGTAAAAAAATATTTTTTTTCATTAAATAATTAAACTATTTTATTATTTATATATAATTAAGTTGTTATATATGAAATTTATTGATAAAAAATATAAATTTGTCTAAAAATTCAATTCTGTGTGGTATATTTTGAAGCATGGTATAATACACAATCCAACATTGCAGGCTGAGCAATAACTTCGGGTTTCCTTTCTCTTCTTTTTGTCTTTACCTTTTTTTTGATTACAGCAAACTGCACACAACCTTTTGGGTTAATCTTTTGTCGGCGGGGGGAATATATTCGGGAAAATGTCTTTCTGAAAGTCTCAAAGGACCTGGTTTTTTTGGTCTGTCGGGTTTCCTAACATTCGAAGAATGGGATTCCTCAATCAATTTCTCAATTAGACCTAATCTAAATTCTAAATGATCTAATTTTCCATGATTTTTATTATATAGGACAAATGCGTTAAAAACACAAATATCCAACAGATGGAAAAATATTTTCTTATAATCACTTCTCACAAATTACGACTTTATTTATTATATTTTATTATAAATAACTAATCAAAATTTAACTTAAAATAAATCAAGTTCACATAAATAATACTTTTTTCTTCAATTTTAAATTATTATACATGCCCGAGTTCAATTCGGGTACGTAATGTTTTTACGTACGAAAATTCACGTTGCCCGAACTGGATTCGGGTCTGGTCATTTTTGCAAGTATAGTATTCCCGAACTGAGCTCGGGGCTGGGCGTTAAGGGGTTAAATTGAAACATTGAGGCTCAGCTTCAGAAAACGTTGTTAAGTCTGAAATACATATTATAATAATTTAGCATTTTATTTTGTATAATATTAAATATAATAATATAATTGGTATAATATTATACAAGGTGTCTCAAAAGAAATTTTATATTTATTTAGCTTACTGCGTGAACGCAACGTATCCGAGGGGCGCGGGGGTTACGTCAATCGGTAGCCTGGCTCTTAGGAATTCAGTCGCTATGGAGCGTTTCTCGGGAGCACACCGCGCGTTATGCGTGCGAGAGTTTTACAAAAACGGTGATTCGGCGACTGTAGCGCGTAGAAAATTGTGCAATATTCGAGGTTTTCGCCACTTAAATGATGCGCCAAGCATTCCTCTCATTCGACATTGGGTTAAAAAGTTTGAAGAGACTGGTACAACGCTGGATAAATTAAAATCCGGGCGACCTAGGTCATCAAGAACGGGAGAAAACGTGGAGAATGTTAATCAGTCTGTTCGTGACGGCCCGAACCTTTCAATTCGGAAACACGCAAGTGCTTTAAATGTGCATAGATCGTCATTACATCGCATTATGCACAAAGACCTAAAGCTGCACCCCTACAAAATTCAATTGGTGCAAGAATTAAAGCCCCAAGATGCCAGTCAGAGGCAATTTTCTCAGGCAAATTGATCTCCCGGAGAGGTGACATAAATTGGCCTCCACGCAGTCCAGATTTAACCCCTATGGACTTTTTCCTATGGGGTTATCTTAAATCTAAAGTTTACGCCAATAAACCGACTTCACTGGCGCATTTGAAAGAAAATATCCGTCACGAAATGGCAGCCATCCCTGAGTCCACCTGCCGAGACGTCATAAGTAATTTTACTGTTCGATTAAATGAGTGCCGAGAACGCGAGGGTCTACATTTAGACGATATTATTTTTAAGAAATAAATCCCCAAAAAGTGTATTTTAATAATTAATAAACATTTTTTCAATATACGGCTTACTTTTTTTTTAATCGATCCACTAAATATAAAATTTCTTTTGAGACACCTTGTACATGTCGTTCATATGAAGAGGGAATAATAAGAAAACAAATTTAAACTTTCATTCCTCAAACGAAATTTAGACTAGCCCAATTCCTATTCCAAATTTACTCCCTGTATTCATTCTCCAAAATTCTGCCAAATCTATATATATAAAATCGTAACTAAGCTACCTACTCATAATCAACGCCCAGCCCAAACCACTGAACCTACAATCATGAAATTCGGCGAGTATATTCCCTCCATGACGTAAGCACCCACTAAGAACGGATTTTTCGAAACTCATCCTCTAAGTGGGTGAAAAGAGGGTTAAAAGGGGTAAAATGTGGCTTCACGGTTTCCTTAATATCTCTTAGGTTCAATAAGATATCGACTTGGTTTTTGCTCACAATGATTACTCATGTAAATATTAAAAAACTTATTTCAGGATTTGGTTCTAATCGACCCCTAAAGGGGTGAATCTACAATCAGGGTGAATTATAGAACCCTTCGCAACTTCTGTATTTATTGTGTTATAAAATTCCTTTTTGGCATATAGGTGCCTTTTTAAAATATGTAGAAAGTGTTTTGACCGTTTTTTTAATTTTCACCCCTAAAGGGGTAAATTGGTATTTTTTATTCGATAGAATTTCGTCTAAACAAAGAAACATAAAATTCGGGGAGTATATCCCTTATATGACTTAAGAACCCCCTAAGAAACGATTTTTCGAAATTCGACCTCTCAGGGGTGACAAGGGGTGAAATGTGTTTACACGGATTCCTCAATTTCTTTTAGGTCAATAATATATCGCCTTGGTTTTTGCTTATAAAGATTATCCTTATAAATGTTAAAAAACCTATTTCAAGATTTTGTCCTAATCATCCCCTAAAAGGGTGAATCTACAATCAGAAACAATTATAGAAACCGCCGTATTTTCTGTGTTGGTTGAATTATAAAATTTCTATTTGGCATACAGATGTCTTTTTAAAATATCTCGAAATGGTTTTGACAGTTTTTCAAAATTTCACCCCTAAAGGGGTAAAAGGATATTTTTTATTTAATAGAACATCCCTTGGACATAGATACATGATATTCGCAAAGTATATTCCCTCCATGAGGTAAGCATACAATATCTCTTAAATGAGTTATCTACTTGGTTTTTGCATTCCTTTCTGGCATATAGGTGACTTTTTAAAACTTTCGATAGTATTCTGACAGTTTTTTAAATTTCATTCCTAAAGGGGTAAATTAGTATTTTTTATTAGAAATAAGAAATTCCAAGAGTACATTTCTCGATATGACGTAAGAACCTACTAAGAAAAGATTTTTCGACCCCTACGGGGTGAAAAGGAGTAAAATGGTTTTTCACGGATTCCTATATATCTCTTAGGACAAATGAGTTATCGACTAGGTTTTTGCTTATAAAAGTTACCCGTGCACATGTTTAGAAACAAACTGAAATTTTACACTAATGAGCCTCCAACGGGGTGAATCTACACTTGAGGAGAGAGTCAGCAATGTGATCTATAGAGAACCATGACTTATAATAATTGCACAATGATAGCAGACCGTCAATATAACGTTGCGAAGCACGGGTACTCAGCTAGTATTAAATATTTTTCGACTTATCAGTAGTTAGTATTTTTCCTATATATGGACCAAAGCAATGTATATGCATGCCAAATTTCAGCTATCTAGGTCCATCCGTTTGTCCATAATTTCTAACGTAAATACACATGAGTGACGGTATAAATATTTCGTGGTTATATCTATAAAATTCTAAAAATGAAATTGAAATAATGTTAAATAATGCAAGGTTAGTAAAACTAGGTTAAAATAAATTCTACTGTTATCTGTTTAAAATGTAACTTGACTACATTTTTGAAAAAGGGAAAAAGTATAAATTTTAATATAACTTTTCCCTGTCCCAGTTTTGAACTGGCTAGTAACTACAACTGTTACGCGTTCTGTTTTCACCATCCTTACAAATGCAAAAACATTACTAACTTCATTTACTCTGAGTAATTTATAGTGTAAACTATGACCACATTTATTGCAAATTACAAGACATATAATGTTACTACAAAAAATTACGAAACACCCTTGCGAAACAGAGAAATTTTTTAACAATAATAAAAATATTTTTATGTACGTAGATATCGTGCAGTATAATTGAAACTATGCCACAAATGTGGAGACACGAGTGTCGAATTTCCCTAGTAGATAAAGTAGCAAATGCTATGGGCCCCGCACAAACTAAATACGTGGGTTGCCTCTTATATTTCGGGATTGCGCTAAACTAGTGCTGCCATCTGGCAACTGACACTTCTATGTATGTATGTAGATATGCTGAGAGAAGAAAAGGAAAAAGGCAGACAAGCGAAGCTGAACTACATGAAGCTAGAAATAGACGGGAGATGGTTGAGATGGAATGAGGCTAGGGGTGAGTTAGAGGAAATGCGGGATTTTCGACAAGGGGGGAGGATTGAGATGGGAGAAGGATAATAGGAAGGTGTATGGGAATGAAGGAAGAGGACTGGTGGGATGCAGAAAGGGGGACAAGGAAGGAAAGAAGGGGGATGAGGTTACTTGAATGGGGGAGGGAGGAAGAAAGGGACATAGGTGAAGGGGTGAAGAAAGGGATGTATGGGGAGAGAAGGGAAGAAAATATAATAAGAGGAGGGAGAGAGCTGAGTGAGGGAATGGAAAGAACGGTGGAAAGGAGAAAATTGGAGGAGTCCAAAGATGGGGAAGAAGCCATGGTGGGGAAAGAACAGGAAGGAAGAACCGAAGAAATGAGAACAGGAAGGAAGAGAGAGGCAAGGAGGAGGAAAGAAGAGAGGGAAGGAGGAGGAAAGAAGAAAGGGAAGGGAAGAGAATAAGAATTTAGTTTGTAAAGTAAAATAATGTATTAATATATTTGGGTAATTGTTAATGTAATAGTTTGAACCCGGAACGCCGAAAGGCCCAGGGGTAATAAAGAATATATATATATACTTTACTGATCGTAAAGTTCGACATTTTTGACGGTAAACGTACTCAGAACGTTTTGACATATGAGCACTATTTGTGCTGTTTACAGTAACTTGAAAAAATCATCTCTTTATCTCGGCTAAATATGGAATTAAATCATGAACATTTTCGAGCCATTATTTCTTACAACTTTCGATGTGGATTAACCCATTAACAATGCATCCATGAACTTAATTCGACTTTTGGTGATGCAGCACCATCAAGGACTACTGTTTATCGATGGTTTGCCGACTTCAATCGTTGTAGTTCGCTTAAGGCCGAATTTAGTAAAGATCGTCCAAAATTGGTTGTTGTTCCGAAAAACATTGATACTCTGCGTGAATTGATACTGCAAGATCGTCATGTGACTTATCGTGAGATTGAGGTATTCTTGGGCATTAGTGGGACCAGCATACATTCTCTATTGCATGAACATTTGGCCGTTAAAAAAATTTGTTCTCATTGGATCCCACATAATTGGACAATCGCAGTGGAAAAAGCCTCAATCGGAGTGGAAAAAGTGCTTCGAAAATTGGTTCAAACGCATGCAAAAGTGTATTGATCTTCATGGAGAAAATTTTGAAAAACATTAAAGCCACTGTTGATAAATAATTGTTTTTGATCTCAAATCCCAAAATATAAAAGGCAACCATAGCCCTAGTGGGGAATGGACATTTAGCCTTATAGAGAGGTTTCAATAATTCAGTCCATGTCTTGAAGAAAGTCTAATCGCAATCAACGAAATGGTGGAGGCTTTGTTCTGCAATGTTGTATTACCTCTCTCCATTCTTCATCATTCAGGAGTTTCATCATTTTTCCCCCGACGCACGGGACTTTTATTGTTCTTCCCCCTTTGTGCACATCTTTGAATGCGTTTTTTACTGGACTCACATTGGTTTTCCCCCTTAATCGTTGTAGATATATATCCAACTCCGTCGAACGACGATGGGTGCTTTGCAAATCTACACATTCCTTCTTGAATGTGCCTTTTCATGACTGTAGAGTCCAATACGCGACACAAAAGTTTTTCCGCACACGCAGCACAAATACTCTCCAGATGACACAGGCATACTATTAAGTCTGTCTTTCCTTCGAGCACGAGCAGTCTCAGCTAGTGTTATTCTCTGCTGTTCAAACTGGTTCACTGCGCAAGACACCGAGTGTTTCCACTTGGAGCGATTAGTACATACCTTTTCCTAAGATGAATGTAGCAGGTGACATGATTTGAGTGAACTCTTGACCATATCTTTATATCTTCTGTACGGGGCTCCAGGGTTTCTACTGCCTTGTGATAGCTCTGAATACAGTACCTGCTTAGGCATACGGTTATCTGGCATTCTAATTACATGTCCTGCCCATTTCAGATGTTTCTGGGTTAGGGTAGCTTCAGTGCTCAACATGCCTGCTTTTTTTAGAATGTCAGGCACGTAAACATCTCTGATGAAATATTTCCAACAATCTGATGTGTCTACGATAGAGACACCAAGATTCGCTACTATATAGGAGTACTGAGAGGACCACCGCCCTGTAAACCTTTATCTTGGTGTACTGTAGACCTCTGACATTCCAGACCAATTTCCTCAATCTTCCAAACGCTGCGGTAGCTAAAGATATCCTCTCAGTAATTTCGTCATCGATCGTGCCTATTACATTCGATGTAACTACGCTACCGAGATATTTGAAAGCATTCACCTCTTTAAGTTCGGTGCCAGCGAGGTAGAAATTATGCATTTGTACAATGTAGATATAGATAGTTTTGATCACAAGTTAACAGATGGCACTAATATTTCACTTTTGTCTAAAAATGGACTATCATCATATTTCCCTCTGTCCTTTTATTTATGTTTCATGTTTCTCAAGTAACTGTTAGTGAAACCGCATTAAAATCTACTATATTTTTGTACAATAAATAAAAGATGATTTTAACATGAAACTAGAGACGTATATTTTTCTTTGTGTTTTATTTTAAAATAAAACATTGCAGTATACACCTATCTTTCAAAAAATAATAAAAATCTCGTGCTTGCGGCAACTTCATTTTACGCTAACATTCTGAATATGCTTTACTGCAGTTATATCACATTTCTTAAAATAAATTTAACTCGCGTTGCAGTCTAATATTTACCTTATCATAATTTCAAATATACTCACAACGAGCGATTTGCACTCTGTTAACGTTCTTAAATAGTTAAATCCATCTAAAAAAATATTTTTGTACGCTTGCTATTACTATATGGTCAAACGTTATGCCGGGTTTACATTAATGGTTGGTTTATATACGGAACAAGAATAAGGAATAGGAAATAAGAATAGTACACAAGAATAAAAAATATTAAACCGTTTATATAGGACATAACATTTCGTCGCTGCGCCTGCGTACTTGCGTTGGCCTGTGTTTAACGTTTGTCACTTGACAGGTACAGATTCATAAAACCTTTTAAAAAATTTCGTTTTTACCGTTAAAAACATTTTATTGTTGTTTACAACCCTCTGATCATAACTGAAAAACATCTGTTGACCAAACTTTATTACGGCAGACATTTTGATTGCTGTGCGCAGGCTTATCGTGTCTTATTCTTGAAATAAGAATAAAAATGTTGAATGTTACCAACTATTCTTATGTTTAAGTTAAATTTCATTCCTACATAAACCGATGTACGGCGCAGACATGTTTTAACATCTTGTGCACTATTCTTATTTCCTATTCCTTATTCTTGTTCCGTATATAAACCAAGCATAAGTTAGTAAATAGGATAACTACTAGGTCTATAGTCCGTTCAAACTTTAGAATGAAGTACAGGGCAAATGGAGTAGTTCTTTTTCATACTCACTGATGAGTTGTTCCAATGACTCTGTCCTTTCCAATCTTTGCGAAGTTGCCGGCTGCAAACCGTAATGATCTGTGAAGACACGGTATTCTCCAAATCATATTTGTACCGTGTTCTGATTATTGTAAGTTATACGAGTCTCCGATACTTTATCCATTTAATTTCAGTGAATTAACAACAAAAGAAAATTTGATTTTTCACGATTTGCATTTTTTCCCGGTGTCTTTAGGGAGGGGAAGAAGCGAAGAATTTTTACTCAAAGTAGGGCAAGTTCCATTCAACTTGATGGGTCCCTTTTTGACCACTTTTTGTTTTGATTTTCCATACGGCATAGGGGTGGGTTTCTAAAAATCGCGATTTTTAAGTTTTCGCAATTTTTTTTGGGGGTGCAACGAGCAAAATATTTATTTAGGTATAGAAGGGCGCAGAATACTTTCTTTCTCGATTTTTCCTACCTAATTTTTAAAATATCTCAGGGGTATAAAATATCATTATTTATAAAATCTACCCTCAGAGATGGTGTAGGGTTCGCCGACGGTGGCTGACAACAGTTTTCCGAATTTTCTCTACCGCTTAGGGTAGTTTTACGTTTTCTGGATTTCGAGATTTTTTTTTTTCGTGATTTTTTTCACCCTGATGGATTTTCTTAAACCAAATCGCATATATGCGACTCTTGTTTATATAGTATTTAAACTATTATTATTATTTTTTTTTTTTTCTCGGCAAAGGGTTTTTTCATAATGTTCTTGATCGCAAAAGGGGATGAAATGAATATTGTTAACATCAACGGTAGGGGACAGGTCGGCCAAAAGTTGTTGGTCACTTTTTTTTCTGTTTGTTCCCTACAGACAGTGGCGCACCCAGGAATTATTTGGGTGGGGGGCGGAGACAAAATTATTTAAATTATTAATAAGGCTCTCACTTCTAACTTTCAAATGAGGACCTAAAAAAAGGTC
This sequence comes from Liopterus haemorrhoidalis, assembly GCA_963971575.1. Taxonomy (NCBI): domain Eukaryota; kingdom Metazoa; phylum Arthropoda; class Insecta; order Coleoptera; family Dytiscidae; genus Liopterus; species Liopterus haemorrhoidalis. Next base: position 3,905,895 of record OZ020615.1, read on the forward strand.
CTCGCTTATAAAATACAAGTAATGATCTAAAAAAAGGTCCTCACTTTTGAAATACAAGTGACAAAAAAGTCTTCATCTCTATTTTAATTTTCTAGTGTGTTTTTATTTCCTTTTTTCTTAAGAGTGCAACACCCCACCCCCCTTACCCTGGGTGCACCACTGCCTACAGCATGCAGATAGTTTTCTAAAATTGGGATTTTAGTTATTTTGCAGTATTTTTAGGGGTTGGAACGAATAAAATTTATTCTCAGGGTTAGGGACGAGTCCACCGAAAGCATATGAACCCGTTTGGAAAATTTTTCTGTTGCGAAATATTTGTTTAAAAAGTGAAGAAGAATCTATCCATTCTGGTGGACGGATCTGTACCAAAAGTTGATTAAATTGCGATATTCAAATCCGAAGCTTAAATATGAAATTTCTTAAAAATCTGTTCAACCGAATTTGTTCTACACGTGCTCATAGATCGACAAACAGACTGACATCACGTTAAAATTAGTTAATTTGTGCCAAAAAGTCTAATTCTTGCTTGTCTCTAAAAATACCAAAGTCAAAACCGGTATGATTACAATACCTCTATTTAACTATTTGATGATCGGTAAAAATAGATTGATGATGCGGAAAGGATTTAAAAATGTGTAAATTGCGAGAGAAATTAAAGGGAAAAAGCAAGGGAAAGAATCGTTTGGAAGATTCTGTTGAAGAAGTCTAATGGTTGTTGTTCCACAGATGATGATGACAAATGTCCATGCTTTAGCGGAATTTGTACAACTCAAAATAAAACAACTCGAAAAATCATTTGCAGTTTTTAGAATTATTATATACTAAAATTAATATTTGTTAAACCAAAATGTTACAATATTTACTCAATTTTAATTTTGATTTATGCATATACTGTTTATTTAACATGTTAAATTTGTTCATAATTTGTAAATAAACCATAACATTCTAAATTTAATTAGTATAGTTTTGTTTTCAAGGTAACTTGCAATATTCAATCTTCCTAATTACTGACCTACTTTACAAAGTTCAACAGAAATAAGTAGAATACTCTGGTTTTAAAATTATGATGAAAAGAAGGAATATATATTTGTTAGATAATATTTTAATCTAGACTTGAATGAAAAACTGTGCTTTGAAGATTAATTCTGGTCCTACCAATAGGTATTAATCTGTTCTTGGGCGCTGTCTATCAGGTTGACTTTTGGCTTCACATAAATTTTCTAATTTGTTCTGTTATTTGGCCGAGTATTTACCAATATTCGATCTTCTGCTGCCTATATTTTACGAGGCTAACTATATTAGCAATAAAGTTAAAATAGAAGAACTGTACATTTCGCCCATGCCAGATATTGTAAGAACTTACAGATGAAACTTGTAACTACAACAGAAAACCAGTGGCGAAGGGACACCTATAAAAAAAACACATAAAAAAAAATATTTTTTTAAAAAAAAATTTAAAAGAAGATTTATGTAAATCTTCAAAAATACATCAAATTATGTCTTATACAAATTTTTGTCCAAGGTTTGGTTTACTAAGCAATTTGGCTTCAGATCCGGTAAGTCAACTACCGACGCGATATTGGCCTTCATGGAATCTGTCACGCATTGCTTTGAGGATAGACTTTATTGCTCCGGTAGCTTTCTGGACCTTAGTAAGGCCTTCGACTGCGTGAGTCACGAAATTTTAATTAAAAAACTTAAATTTTATAAATTTGACCCAGAAAGTACAAAACTCATACAGTCCTACCTTTCTGAAAGAAGACAGTTCGTGTACACTAATAATGGTTCATCTGAGGTGTTAGGAAATAAACATGGTGTACCACAAGGATCTGTCCTAGGTCCCATTTTATTCCTAACATACGTGAACGATTTGCCGTGCGTTAATGCCGATATGGATACCATCCTCTTCGCTGACGATACAACTGTCCTTCAATCCAGTAGGCACATAACTTCACTCCTTGGCAAAAGAAACTTAGCCCTATCCAATTTCCAAAACTGGTTCCTAGCTAATAGATTGACTATGAACAATACAAAAACTCAGCACATGGTGTTCGCGACCAGGAACATAGAAGATGTTAATAACCCCATCTCGGTCTCGTTCTTAGGACTTGAGATAGACAGCAAGTTAACCTGGGAACAACACATCAACACACTTGCGAAAAAATTGTGCTCGTCGATCTATTGTCTAAATAACCTAAGATGGTGTGCTTCCTTGATGGTTCAAAAATCATTTTTCTTTGCTTCCTTCCAAACCCGGATAACGTATGCCCTATTAATCTGGGGCCACGCATATTCTCCTTGCAGCGTAGAGCTATTAGAATCCTAGGGAATGTTAAATACAGATCTGATTTTAAATACAAATTTATTGAATTGCGTATATTAACATTCCCATCCCTTTACATACATTTATGTCTCATGTACGTACATGAAAACCAGGACAGATTCTCTCTACAAAGCTCTGTCCATAGACACGACACGAGAAATAAGAACGAAATACGCCCTGACTTTACGAGGTTAGAGAAGTCAAGGTACAGCCTAAATTACCTGGCTATAAAATTCTACAATGTTCTCCCGACCAGCATCAAACTTTTGCCCCCCTTAAGATTCAAAAGGGTTTTAAAGAGATATTTAATATCTAAAGCATTTTATACCACTGCAGAATACCTAGATAATGACTTCAGTGATTTAGATGAAGCTCAGTATACTGAGTAAACTATAGTATGCATCTCTCTCATCTTTTTACCCACCTTGTACTAGGATTAAATGAATACCGATTGACGATTGTAAAAATGTAAACATTTAATACATAATAAATATTATTATTACTAGTTACGAATTTTTTTAAATTTTATAGTTTAATAACTTCCGTTTCCGGTTTCGGATTTTAATAAAAAACAATAGGGCTCTCCCAATTAATAGGAGAATTTTTTAGTACCAGAACGAACTCTTTAAGTTAAACCGTTTTTGAGTTATCGTGTATACACACAAACACACACGCACTAAGACACACACCCTGGACCATGAAACGTGGTCATCAGTCAAAATCTCGACTTCGAAAATTTTCGCGATTACAATACTTGCCCCTTATATATTAAGGTCGGGCAAGTAAAAAGTGGAAATAAATAATATTATATTAAATTAAAACTACATTTATATGTTAAAACTATATCCACAGTAGATATTAAATAAATATTACTTATTTATATATTTCCTATAAATAAACTCATTTAATAAATTGATATTAAATTTAAATTATTAAAATTGATAGATTACATTTTATTATTTTAACACTGCACGCATGCGCAATAAGGTGGGTTTGCTTAAGTAGAATAGTACCCAAAAAATATTTGTTTATGCAGACATTGTATTACCTCCCATTACTTATAGTTTCCTAATAAAAACGGTTAAATAATTTTTTTAATCAGCCTTTAAAATACAACAGTAAGACAATTCCATTTTTAGTTGGTCAGTTTTGTATGCTTTTTTTTCCATAAATTATTTTCTACCAATTTAATCGAAAATCGATTATAACATTTCGATTAATCAAATAATTAATTAATTCATTTTTATTGCAATCTCTACTTGTAACCACAAACGATACTGATCACACAATCTAAAATAAAAAATTATGTATTGTCATATTTAATGCATTTAATATTTCTAATAATTGTTTTTTTGTTTCAGGTAAGCAAGGATTTTATTTTTTAAACGTATCTGTGGTGAGTAAAAATTAATCGTAGTGTTGACACATGTGCTCTGCGTTGTTAAGCTCTCGGGTTCAAATCCCGTTCAGGCATGGAATTTTTCAAATATAAGAATTGTCCTGACTAATTGCCGAAGCAGTAAAGGCAATAAAAATCTTTTTAAAAAAATCCGTTTGTAGATAAACTATTTTATATTACGGTAAAATTTAAATTGAGACGTCACTGTTTAGTTGTAAACTGTTTCTAGTGTTTCATTCAGTGATAAAGTCGTTTCTTTGTCCATAAAATATACAAGTAAAATCATATTAAATCTTCATTTATTTTTATCAACAATTTTTCATTTAACACAATTTAATATTTAATAACTTGTATAAAAGTAATTTAAACTAAATAATACTGTAACAAACGATTCTGTAAAGTTGCGAATATGAAAAGTTTAACAAAAGGCGAGCGAATGGAAGGAAAAACGCCTCCAGGTCTTATACTAGTGTTCGGATTTAAGGACAATTTGAGAGGACTGTCGGGAATGTACGAAGCCTTTCGTCCTTCTCCTGTCTCTCCAGGATTCGATACTGATGAGGAGTTGCCTGATATTGCTTCTATGTTCCCTCGGGATATATACTGTATTTTTAGATGTAATATTCGATGATTTGAAAAGTTATCAAAACAATTTTATTTATTTGAATGTATTAATATTAATATTATTCCTATATGCAAAATTAAAATAAAATTCTCGCTCTCTTTTTGTGTACTGACAGTCGGGTTGCTTTTGGATATCATTCACAAGTAGAGATGGGAATTTCGGCTCAGTTTGCGGAACCGGATCAGTGGAGGTCGTTCAGTTTGTTGAGCCGGTTCATTGATCTGGCTCAGTGATCCGGTTAAGTAAACATGTTTTCGAGACACAGGTCGGTCGCTTAGAGCCGGTTCTTGCAATATATGAACTGTAAACATGATCCCGAGACACAGGTCGGTCAGTCGTTCGTTCGTAGGTAGAACGTCGCTTAGAACCGGCTCTTGCTTAGACCCGGTCAGTTGTCGGTCGTTCACTTGTATGTAGACGTCGCTTAGAGCCGGCTCTTCCTTAGACCCGGTCAGTTGTCGGTCGTTCGCTCGTAGGTAGAACGTCGCTTAAACCCGGTCAGTTGTCGGTCGTTCGCTCGTAGGTAGAACGTCGCTTAGCCCCGGTTCTTTTCTAACATTTTTGAAACAAACAATTCACTTTATGTAGCTACTGTATTTTAAACCAGATGTGTTAAGTTTATGGCGATGTTTATTGCCCTTATAAATCGGACATCTGGGATTTGGGCAATATTTTTAATATTTTTATATAGTATGGTTGTAAGAAAATACAGACTAAGCCTATTAGTTTCAAATAAACTGCCTTACAAATTGATGACAAAATACACTTTATGATAATACATTACAAGCCGAGTTCTCGCAAAGTTCAACATGACATCGATCCAGATCCGGATCACTCCGGTCACTGCTCACAATCGCCCTACCAATCGTATCCTTGAAACTTGAAACTATACAGTGAGCCGTGAGCCGGTTCATTTCATTTGGTGAACCGTGTCACTTCGGTCAGTGCACTGAGTCGGCTCAGTGAGCCGGTTCGTTCATGAACGACCCATCTCTATTCACAAGTTCTCTACCTTCTCCAGGTTGTTCAATACTTCTAGCATCTGCAACTAATTCCTCTTTTACGAGGTCATCACATGAGTTTACGCATATAAAGATGCTTTGGTCCAACGATAATCAAGCTATTTTTCCTGAAATATGATAATAGTAATAATAATCTTTAATTAGATGAGTTACGCCCGTAGTTTAAAATATGATGAGGAAGTAATGGGAATCGGACTGGTCAGAAATTAAAAGAATATTTAACTTCGCTAACGTTTCGATTTATATTTTAAATCTTCATCAGAGCTGTAATGATAGTGTAGATATAATTTTATGTTACATTGTTGAAAGTATGAAGAAATTTTTTTAAATAATTATTAAATCGGACTATGACTTAATAATAAAATTTACATATGAAAATAAATAAATAAATCAGGGATTCGGAACTGAACCGAAAAAGACCGTTATTTTTGTCTGAACGAAAACCGGAACTGAACCGAAAAAAAAATATCGGTTTATTTCGGTTCAGATAATGTTTATGTGAGTGAATATAAAAAATACATTTTATTTAAGATTATTTTTTAAACTGATAAGCAAAAAAAATTGTAATTTTTTTAACTGAAAAGTAAATAAAAATGCGCTACTATTAAATCGGGGTGGGGGGGGGGGAACGCTCAGAACCCCCCCTGGCAGCGGCCTTGGTATAATTATCACAAAATAAGGAATAAAATGTTCTTCTAAATTATAGTAGATAATAAATTTCTAATACAAATAAAAGCATTTAAAAATGTATCACTCGGAACTGAACCGAAAACCGAAAAAACCGTTATTTTTTCCGGAACGAAAACCGAACCGATATATATTTTTTAATTGAACCGGAACGAAAACCGAAACGAAAAAAATAACGGTTCGAATTCCTGAAATAAGTATAATGAAATAAATAAAAAATATAATAAAATAAACCACAAATTAAAATTTTTACATACCTTAGTTAAATAGTCAATAAATAAAATAAAATAAAGTTGAAAATTGACGTTACATTTTAATACGTTGACGTTGATTTGTTAAAATGTATTCAAATAACACTAATAAATTTATTTATATTACTTAATTAACGTCATTTTTAGGGTTTTGTAGGTATGACCAAAAAACCCTTATACCGTCATTTTGTCGTCTGTCTGTCTGTCTGTCTGTCTGTCTGTTCGGTAAAAATTGTAGCCAAACGGCTAAACCTAGAGAGTTGAAATTTGGCATGCTTATACAACTCTTTGACCCGCACATAGAAAAAATACTAAAACATCTAAAAAACATATCCTCCTAAAAATATAAACAAATATGTCCTTATCGACAAAAAAAAAATATTTTTTATAATTCTGAGTAGGGTATCAAATGAAAGCCCTTGATACGTGGATTTACGATCAAATTTTTATTTTTGCAAAATAAATTATTTTTAAGAGATTTTTGGCAAAATTGTGCAAAATTTTTTTTGTCCCACACCCTGTAGCCCAGATGGTTTAAACTAAAAATCTGAACAAATTCTAAGTAATGTACATTGGTGTGAACCGGAATAGTACAACAGGAATTTTTGATCAGATTATGTTTTTGAAAAAAAAAAAAACGCATTTTTTGTGTTTTTTTGCTGATAATGTACACAAGTTATAGCTTTGTAACACGCTACATTGGAAGGCGTATCCTGGTGTAGTGCTTATGACGCTGGCTTCTCACCCAACTAACTCGATCGAAAGGGATCGAACCCTGCGAAAAGAGACAATATTATTTTTTGTTTTTTTTTTTTAAATTTTAATTGTTTAACTTATTTTTTCAAAATTCTAGTTATATTTTGGCAAATGTTGCATTTAATTTTTAAAAGTGTAATTTTAATAACCAGTGGAAATTGTTTAAATTATAATTTAATTCTGTTTCAATGTACACGAAATCAGAGGGAAGAAGCTTATAACAACCAATGGAAGCCAAAGGCGCAATTTTTAAAATTCTTAATGAACCTTCCTATATAAAAAAATATATATACTGCACATATTTAGAAACCTACATAATGGTATTACGCGTTCGAATTAAAATTAACAAAAAAAATATTTTAATATAAAATTTGTTTTGGCATCCCAAATAATCATCGTTCGTCTTTGACTTTCTTGCACAGTGGGCACAGTGATCACGTGACAAAAAACTTGCACGACAGAGTTAACACTGCACAGTTATGCCGAACGCACCTCTAGTTGATTACTTATGTGTAGTCCGAAGTCTAACATGTTTGTTATTTAACTTTGCTTTTATATTTTGAGCTTTGTAATGAACTTTAAGTTTATAATAAGTTGAACACTAATGAAAATAATTTGAAAATGGCTCTTCATTCTTCTGTTTTCTTGGAAAACATCTCAAGTTCATATTTAAGCGAATTTTCATTCATATTCCTTTTGAAGTATTTCACGCGGCGTCTTTAAGTTCTTGTAATTTAATCGGCGGCCTGATTCGGTCAGTGACTTGAAACAGCTTTATCCTGTGACCTAGTTTTGGATAATCCAACGTATTCCTGTTCAGAAATCTTTAAAAGTATGTTTTATAATGCTTACAACAATAATTATGTTCACGGTTTTCATAAATATTTCAAGCTTTATTTAAAATAAATAACTAGTTATACGAGGGCGGGATTTTTAAAGCAGGGAGAATGAATATGAAAAAAAAAAATTATAATCATTTCGTTGGCTTTTTTAACGCAAAAATATTATTTTAACTGCAATTCTGCTAATTTCCCAAAATATACGATAATTTGTAGGGTTTTGTAGGTATGACCAAAAAACCCTTATACCGTCATTTTGTCGTCTGTCTATCTGTCTGTCTGTCAAAATACCAAAACATCTAAAAAACGTATCCCCCTAAAAATATAAACAAATATATGCTGTTCCAAACGTTTAGGCGGAACTAACTGGAATTTTCTTTTTTGTAAGTTGTTATTAGTTTCTTTTTTATATATTGAAGTTGGCTTTTCCTTAACAAAATGATCAAAAGCTTCAATCAATCTGTAAAAATTACTAGATTTGAAAATCTAGTTCTGCCTAAACCAAAGAAACAGGCTGTATGTGCTCACCGAAAAAAAAATATTTTTTTTTTAAATTCTGAATAGGGTATCAAATGAAAGCCCTTGGTACGTAGATTAACGATCAAAATTTTATTTTTACAAAATAAATTATTTTGACGCGATTTTTCCTAAAATTGTGCAAAAACATTTTTGTCCCACACCCTGTTTAAACTAAAAATCTGAAAAAATTCTAAGTAATGTACATTTGTGTGAACCGGAATAGTGGAATTTTTGATCAGATTATGTTTTCGGAAAATAACGCATTTTTTGTGTTTTTTGCTTGACCATGTAAAATATTTAATGATATTATGTAGTACAGTAAACAGAGCGCTTCGATGGTGTAATGCTTAGAATACTGGCGTTCTAATTTGCAAACACTAGTTCAATCCGGCGTCGAGGCAATTTCATTTTTTCTTGTTCATTTGTACAAATTATTTTTTCAAAATTCTAGTTATATTTGGGCAAATGTTGCATTTTATTTTTAAAAGCGTAAATTTAATAACCAGTGGAAATTGTTGAAATTGAATACTCATGGACTTAATTAATAATGAACCAAGTAACTTATATATAATACCATAGAAATCAGAAGGGCGGCGCTTATGACTAAAACAACCAATGGAAGCCATAAGCGCAATTTTCAAAATCTTATTGAACCTTGCTATATAAAAGAAATACTGCACATATTTAGAAACCTGCATAATGTTATCAGGTATTCAAATTAAAATTAACAAAAATATATATATATATATATATATATATATATATTAACATAAAATTTGTTTTGGCATCCAAAATAATCATTATTCACTTACTAAATACCTGCGAAACCCTGAAATGGGTGAAAATTCACACTTCACATCAATTTATAACATTATTTTTTGTTGCGTAAATATTTTGCCGGTCCGCGACAATTTTTAGGCTGAGAAACACTAAGATAAAGGTTTTTAGGTAGTGAGGTCAAAAGCCTCTGTTGACAGTACCCAAAAAGACAAAGAAATGATTATAAAAAATTTTGCCGTTTAAAATTTTTGTCATATCTGGAAGCGTTTTCTTTTGTGCATCATCTCTTACAATATTTCCTTAGTAATATCTAAAATGATTTCTAATTTCCTTGTTCTTATCAATATTGATCGCGGATTCAATAAAATAAATCAAATATTTATGGATAAACATTGGTGCAATGAAATGGAAAGATTGAACAAAAAGATACATTTTTGAACTCGTAAAATATTAAAGACTTTTTAATTTATTGCATCAAATAAAAATAAAAAATACACATAACTACGATGGTAGGATATTAAATAGTGAAAACTCCTATGTTGAGATGTAAAGTTATGTTCTGTCACCTGTTAGTACACTGGTTTTTGGCTCCGATTTTAGTCAGTATATAGTTTTAAGCTAATTATGGGGTGAAGATTATGAAAAAAAAAATTTAATTCATGCTTTCCTAGTTTTTGAGTTAGAGCAGATTTGGGTCAGTTTTTCGCCTATAATTCCAAAACTTATGCCCAAACTTAAAATAGGGGCTCAATTTTGTTGTTCTATGACCAAAAATACTTACTTATACAAATTTTCAATAAAATCTAAGACAAAAATGTTTTGCTTAATGTCTACCCTTTACGATTTTTTTCGATTTTTGGCCATTTTCGAGGGTTTTGGATTACTGCCCATACAAAATTTAATAATTGGTTTATTAAAGCCAATTTTTTTTTTTTTTTTAGACTCTACAATGTAGGAGCATTTAACAAATTCAAACCGCAGATTTCTATCCCTAACCATTGCCAACGGAGTGGCCGAGCGCGCTAAGTCCACTGGTGGAAACAGTTTGGACTTTGCGGTCGGTGGTTCGATAATCCTCCGTTGTGATATTAATGTCTCCGTGGGCGAGAAAAATATGTTTGCATTACTCCCATTTCACAATCATTCACCCCTCATCCAGGTGTAGGAGCTCCCCCCTGGCATCGGCGATTAGCCTCGTTGCAGAAATAGGCCGATGTAAAATAAATAAAATAAATATCCCTAACCATTTTAAGGGAGGTATTGTGATCATACCGATTTTGACATTTCAAGATTTCGATGGATCTCCACGAATTGAGGTCCCTATATAACGTTTTGACTATTTTTAGATGTCTGTCTGTCATAAGCAATAACTAACAACTTTTATTTGAGACATTTTTTGATAAAGCAGCCTAAATTAAACAAGTACTTTGTGATGGTGGTCGGTCCTGTGGTGGCTACAGCAAATTTTTTAGATATGGATTTACTAAAATTTTCAAAAATTTGCTGGGCTATTCCAAATCTTTTGGCGGAACCAAATGGAATTTTAATTTTCTTAAGTTATCACGAGCTATTTTTTTCAGGTTTGAAGGTAACTTTTGTTAAACAAAATGATCAAAAGTTTCATTTATCCGATAAAAATTACTAGTTGTCCAAATCTAGTTCCGCTTAAACCAAAGAAACAGGCTATAGCCTCCAATTTTATTAATATATATTTGTAGTAAATATTCTAGAAATGTAGGTTTATGGTCAAATCCGCCCGAGACTAATTTTGTGTTCAACATCAAGACGTCGTTGTACAAGTAGTTTCTCATAAAGCCCTTTGTCTCGGTGCCCTAGATGTCAATGATCTAGCGTGTATTTCTGTCTTTTGAGTGTCTCGCTATGAACAATGGAGACTGGTGAATAAAGGCACTGCTGTCCAATGATAAAAGTTGAACTGTTAGAATGATAAGCTGTACTCTATGCTGGCCATCCGACCAAGGACGAGTTATATCATATCAAGCTCCTATTCAACAAGTCTAGATGAAACTTCAATGTCCTTATAAGGATCTTATTGTAAATTAATATAACAACTATTCTCATAAGAAAGTTTCTATTGGAAAATATTACAGTATCAAATAAAATTTTCTCAAGAAGGACGAAGAATTCAATAAGAAATCTATTTTTCATCATAAATATAAGAGAACAAAATAAAATAAATAAGAGAATACATAGATTTAACTATGGAGTTTTAAAATATGGATTTTTTTGTCTCAGATATTCTGTTGACTTTTTAAGCCTCATTCATAGCTCATGTTTTAATAGACAACGCGTAATTCATATTGCATAATGTTAATGGATAATGTTAGTGGCTAAGCACAACACTTTAGTACCATTCATAGCTAGGGTGACCAGGTTTCAGTGAAGGGTAACCGGGACACAGAGAAAAAAGAAAGGTCCCCATCTCTCAGATACAAGTGAAGAGCCGACCGACCTGTGTCTCGGGAACATGTTTACTTAGCCGGATCACTGCCAGCAAACTGAACGACCTCCACTGATCCGGTTCTGCAAACTAAGCCGAAATTCCCACCTCTAGTTTGAACGCAAGCAAAAGTATATAAATCTTAAAGTTGAATATTTTGAAAAGCAATAAAACAATTTGTTCCAAAATACAATTTTTCTTTCTTAGTTTTTGTATAGATTGACCATTTTCTTAAGAAGGCAATGCGGGACGGAGCAAAAAAATTTCCTCACCTCTCAAATCTAAGTGAAGAGCAAAAAAAAGGTCCTCACCTCCCAAAACTACGTGAAGAGCAAAAAAAAAAGATATTCACCTCTCATATTATAGATATATTTTCTTACAAATGCAGGATTATCTAAAAACCGGGACAATTAACTTGAAACCGGGACGGATGGTCACCCTATTCGTAGATTAATCGATCTAGCTGTCATCTACACGCAATAGAAATTACTAAACAATTTATAATAAAAATATCTTATTATAAAATATATGTATTGTTTTTTATTAATTTTCTTCTTAAAAGAACCAAAATAATATTTATTAAGTTAATTATTAAATAAAATAACTATAATTTTTCTGAAACTACTCACTCTAATTTAACTTTTTGATTTCACAAAAAAAAGTTAACTTTTGTTTCCACCCTGTTTCCCAGAAGTGTTGGTCTAAAAATTTGAAAAAAATCTCAATAATGTACATTGATGGAAACCAAAATAGTTCAAAAGGAATTTTTGTCAGATTAATTTTTTTATTGTGGAAAAAATACATATTTTATTTTAAAAGTTCATGTATTATTTTAAGGAAAAGCTCTTAGTACATAGAATAACAAACGGTACATTATTTTCAGAATATTGTCCATTTTGACGTGATTACCGCAAAAAAAAAAAAAAATGTTCCACACATATAGCTGCTTTAACTTGGGTACTAGATACCTGAAAAACACTAAAAAATATGAAAATTCACACTTCACGTCAATTTTTTATTAAATTCAACACATTTACTAATTAGTACATCATAAACTGCAGCCACAAGTCTTTTTAGAATTTTCTGTATAATATATTCGTCTATTTTGAAATGTATCACTGTATACCTGCGAAAGCCTGAAATATGTAAAAATTCTCACTTCACATCTATTTTTCAATATTAGTTTCAACATTTTTACTAATAATTATGCCACATGCTGCATCCACAAGTCTTATTCGAATTTCAAGTATAATATATTCCTTCATTTTGACAGTTGTCAGTGTTTTAATGTTAATGTTAATGTTAGAAGTTTGAGGTATACAAACTTCTAACCTTATGCGTTAAATATTTTCTTACGCTTATCCACTAAATTGGAGCTATGAATGCTTATACGGATTTGTGTAGAACTAACATTGTTATGCGTTAACATTAACACTATGAATTACGTACTATCTATTAAAACATGAGCTGTGAATGATACTTAACACTAATTAAATACCTACAAAACCCTGAAATGTGTGAAAAATCACGCTTCACATACATTTTTTTTTAGTTGTTTTGTAACCAAAAAGCTTATATCCTTTCAAAACACTTTTTTTGCCTATTCATTTCTTGTTACTTCATCTATTTATCTCCTCCATTTACATTATTTAATTCACATAAACATAATCTAGGCGTCAATTACAACTCGGTCATAAATTTAATAATAAACCCTAACGAGATGCTATTAACTATAAATTTTTATATTCGATAGCTGAATGTCATGTAATTGACGAGTAATACTATGCACAACACGGAGAGCAAATCAAATACAGCCTTGGGATATGAGACTGTCCACGGTTTCGTTTACGCCGGATGTTAGTTAGGTCATCGAGCTTATAAAGTTACGAGTAGACTAGATATTAAATAAATTTTCTCGAAAAGGGGAAGAGATAGAGAAAAATATTTTAGATAAAAGTTGTAGGGTACAGTATCAGCTACAATTTTTATCTGAAGGTATTTTTGATCAAGTTTTATCGTTAACTCGTTGTTGTCAAACACAACAGCTCCATTCGATCTGTTTTTATTTGTAATTTAGTAGTTAAAATCTTTGGCACATAGTAAAAACTACTATTTGGCCATAACAATGGTATTTCGAACGATGCGTTTTCTAGAAGTCGAAGAATTTTTCATGTATTTGGGCCAAAGAGCTCTAATAATGACAAATTTCAACGCTTTAGATCCAGCTGTTCCATAATTTGTACTGTACAAACATATAAGAGACAGTATAAAGCAGGGATGACCAGGCTTTTTCTTTCTCAGTCTCCGAACGAATAATGCGTCATTTTGATAATCTTCTCGGTTGAACCACGCGTCATCCGAGGAGCGGTTGAAAAGTAATCGGCTTAGGAAAGAAAACACAACTTTTTGGACAAAACTAAATTTATTTCTCAACATAATATCCTTTTAGAACTATACACTTTGTCCAACGATTCTCCAATTTTTTGATGCCCTCCGAATAAAACGATATCTCGAAGCCTTTAAAATAGGCCTCTGTTTCAGCGATGACCTCCTCATTCGACCTAAATTTCTTACCACCGAGCCATTTCTTCAAGTTTAAAAATAATTAATAGTCGCAGGGGGGCAAATCTGGCGAATATGGTGGATGAGGAACTAATTCGTAGCACAATTCATGGAGTGTTGCCATTGCGACTGCACACTTGTGGATCGGTGCGTTGTTCTAGTGGAGCAGCACTTTGTTCTTCGTCAAATGCGACCGCTGTTTCGACTGTTCTTTGGTCTCTGGTGTGTTGTGATGGATCCATGTTTCGTCCTCGGTTACAAAAAGTCTTTATCGCGGTTGAACATCGCTAAACATTCCTTCGAAATGGTCAGGCGAAGGCGTTTGTTGTCGGCTGAGATCAAATGCGGCACCCATCTGGCAGAGAGCTTCCTCATTCCCAAATATTCATGCAAAATGTTAACCACCCGTTTGGTTGAGGTGCCTGCAGCCTCAGCTATCTCGCGCTTAGTCACTCGTCGATCGTCGAATATTATTCCACGGATTTTATCGATCATTTCTGGTGTGGTGACCTCTTTTGGATGTCCTGGACGCTCATCCTCAAAAATGCTCTTACGTGTGCGTTTAAATTCAGCTGTCCAGTATTTAATTGTTGATATCGAAGGTGCAGAGTCCACATAAACATCGTTCAGTTCGGTGTTAAAAAAAAAAGAAATCCAAAAGATCTAATAAACAAAACAAAATGAACTCCAAAGGATCTATCAAGCAAAAAAAAAGGAAATTCCAATCTGACAAGCAAAAAAATAAAAACTAAAAGATCTGCCAAGCAAAAAAAAAAGGAAAACCAATCTGACAAGCAAAAAATTAAAAACTAAAAGATCTGCCAAGCAAAAAACTGAAAATCTAAAAGATCTACTAAGAAAGAAAAAAAAAATGGCTATGCGGGCCAAATTTATCCCGCCGTAGACCAGCTTTTCCCAAACTGTGCGCCTCGAAGAGCCAGGACCTTTTTTTTTTGCTCTTCACTTGAATTTGGGAGATGAGGACCTTTTTTTGCTCTTCCTTCACTTGAATTGGGAGATGAGGATCTTTTTTTGCTCTGCACTTGAATTTGGGTGGTGAGGACCTTTTTTTCTCTCTCTCTCTTCACTTGAATTTGGGAGATTAGGACCTTTTTTTGCTCCTCATTTGCTTTTGGGGAAGTAAATTTACTTCATTTGCCAAGGGCGCCGAAAACATTGCTACGGCTCTGATTAAATGTGTTGATTTGGGGCGCCGCGGGAAAATTTTAATTCATTAAGGGCGCCCGGAACCGAAAAAGTCTGGGAACCACTGCCGTATACCATATTTTGGCTATGCCTGAAGGGTTTTAGGTAAACTAAAAACGGTTTAAAGATCTTCCTTTGAAAAAATCCTGTAGAAGCTGTACAAATTGTTTCTTAGTAAATCTTGTTGTATCCTTTGGCAATAGGCCATTAATTCTACATGGTAATACTTAACGAAACCATTACACTATCCCCGACTGCGTGTTTATAACTGTTTGTTTACGTACATTGTACTTAGATGCATGTTGATCTAGATAATAGTTTATAATTAATTATTTATTAACGGTTTGCATAATTATTAGATATTTCTCAAGGAAAATCAAGTTATCGGAGGTTTATTTAAAAAATACCCCTGACTAGCCATAATTATAAATAATAGAAAAGTAATAAAAAATTATTATAAATGGTTTCTTTCTAAATTGACTCTTGTAGCAAGCTATACACCACTGTACGCTTTTTCCACTTCCAGAAGCGAACAAAAATCATTTTCCGCCCGCCCTCTTCATATTAAACTGGGTCTAATGAAGCAGTTTGTAAAAGCGTTGAACAAAGATGGTGACTGTTTCAAATATATATCTGAAACATTTCAAAGTCCCAGTAATGAGAAGCTAAATGCTGGCATTTTTGACGGACCACAAATTAGAAAATTAGTGAATGATCCACATTTCACTGTACATATGGATGATATGGAGAAGAATGCATGCCAGTCTTTCGTGGCGCTCATCAAAAATTTTCTTGGGAATAAAAAAGCCGAAAACTATGTGGAGGTCGTTGAAAATTTGATTGAAAATTATCATCATCTGGGGTGCAACATGAGCGTGAAACTTCATTTTTTAAACAGTCATCTTGACAAATTTTCTGTCAATCTTGGAGATATTAGTGATGAACAGGGTGAACGTTTCCATCAGGATTTAAAAGAGATGGAGAGACGTTATCAAGGAAGGTGGGATACTCACATGATGGCTGACTACTGTTGGAGTATTAAAAGTTATTTATCGGGAATGGTGCACTCTAGAAGATTTTACAAACGACCATTTAATCCTTAAATTATTTTGTATTTTTATTTTAACACTCCAATGCATTAAAATGTAATTAAAACTGTTCACATTTTCTTTCTTTCACTATAAATAAAATTTTAAGAATATTTTCTAATTATTTAGTCCTTATTGTTCGCCAAATTTGTACCAGTTACAGTATCGACGTCTAAATTTAAACGATAGAAGCATTATTTGGCAGAAAATATGTATTTGTTGTAGAGCAAAAATCTGATGTGATACGCAAAAACTGATGTGATATTTGAGTTCAGCAGCACCAAATTAGTAAGAAACAAGTCTTAGATGTAAGTCAGCAAAAATTGTGTTGACCAGTGTTATTGATGGATACAGCTGTTACCTCTTGATGGAACATTTTGAATAATACAGAAAAACCGCAAAACACCAGAGATCCAAAAAATTAATTTATTAAATACTTAATATATATTTCGGCTTGTTCGGCCATCATCAGAAGAATGGTTTCATTCTTCTAATGATGGTAAATACATAAAAAATGATTTTGAATCAAAAAAACTGCAATCTCTGCAACTGTAGATTTGTATATATTGGATTATTTTCTATCAAGAAGATCTTGATCTTAGAATTAATTTTGTTAATATAGTATTGTTCTTTGATGTAATATAAAGATAATCTAAGTTATGGTACAGATGTCAGGCAAGGATGTGGTCAGCTGACTGTTATTTTCATTTTGTAGTTGAGTTACACATTATCCCACCTTACAATAAAACGGAAGTATGGGTAACATGTAATCATTACTCATATGGCCAATGTACTCTCTGCTAGCTAATAGTAAAACAACTGTTACGAATAGGGTTGCCAGGTCGCCAAACCTAATAGCCGAACAGATCAGCCAGTTTGGCCGGACGTTTGGGTAAAAAAGCCGGACACCCTACATTATTGAGGATTTTGTTTCTCAGTATTAATAGGTACGACAATTTTTTTTTACGTAGAATCAAGCTTTTTTGATTATTACCATAAATCTTGTTAAATTCTAATGAAAAATAAATAAAAAATAAATAAAACGCCAAATCAGTCTAGATAATTTATTATTATTCAGTCAAATAAAGCGATCAGTCAAAATTATATTCTAGATAAACATTTATCAGCATTTTTAAATTCTTCTTAAATTAAATAAAGGCAATTGCACAAGTCTTATTTACTTGCTATTACTTCCCAAAGCAAAACAAAATAAAAAAACAATCTAAACAAAACAAAAACAAAACAAAACTTTAAGTTAAACAATAAAAATAATTATTCATATTTTTGGTTGGCAGAAATCTGCTTTAAATGCTCAGTTTCTTTCAAAATGCAGTTGTAAAAATCCTTACACGTCAAATGTTTTAAATTAAATTCTACTACCAACATTGAAAGTGGTTACCAAAGTTACCAAAGTGGTAGTCTCTTAGCTACTGTGTTAACATGTAATCTGTTGCGTTCTTTTGACCATTGCTGACCTATCAAGGAAAAAACTCTTTTAACGTTTGCGTTATGTCCTGGGATCGCAAAGTAATACTGACAAATAGTTAGGAATTCTGAAAAGCAATCTTGATTACTCATCGATTTAAAATAGGCTACCCATTTCTTGTGTGCTAACAGCTTCTTGAAATTAACGTTCTCTTTGTTATTGTTCAGAAAACGGCGCACGCTCGTTTGCGAAATGTAAAAAGCCTAACAAAAGCCGGACAAGCCGGACACCGTTTATTTTGGCCGGACACTCAATCAAAAAGCCTAACTATGTCCTGCTTTATCCGGACGCCTGGCAACCCTAGTTACGAACAATAGTTATGATGAAAAAGTTCCGAATTTAATTCAACATTCTTGTTGGTCATCTCTCATAATTTTAGAAAGTAACTCCTAAATGATACTGACAAAAATGAAACATGCGTTATTTTGTAGACATGACAAAATTTGTAACACAGATGTGACGATGGAAGTGATTTGCAAGTTCAATGAGCGCAGTATAATTTACTTGTACATATTGGTTTTAAACATATGACTCGTCATTTGGTTAGTTATGACGAGTAACTTCTATCATATTATATGTAATATCATTCTGAGTCTTATGTAATACTGACTCGTGCACACCAAGATGTCGCACACATCGGTTGACAGCGCTCTTTTAGAAATAGTAGCAAATATGAATTTAAAATTCATTATGTCAAGCCGGCGATAAGTATGAACTTTAATATTTTATCTTAGAAAATTTCATCTCTTGTGACTGATAGTTTGAAGAGTTTTGTAGGTATGACCACTAAAAAAACTTTATAATGTTATCTAGTTTTTGGCAGTGTCGGCTTCTTACACTTATAAAATACCTAAAAATCCTGAAATGTGGGAAAATTCACACTTCACATAATTTTTTTCAATTGAATTCTTCATTTTACTCCTTCAAGTGTGAATAACCGAATATGTTATACATCAAATTTTTTACTTCACCCAATTTTAAATACATCTAATTTCGTATTACCGTAACAAAAGATTAGAACAATAGGTTTAAATAATTCTAATCTTGCTGAAGTTTAACTTTGGAAGAATGGAAGCAAATCAAGGGTGACATTTGAAAAGGGACAATGTGATGAATTAATACAGTTAATTCTTCTACTAAAACACTTTTAACCTAGTTACTTATTCTTCACAGTTTGTTACTGAATTCCAGTAATCTACTGAATCAAATCCATCAAGAAATAAATGGACCGTTAAACAAGTTTTCATGGATATTGAAACAATGGACACCTACTCTATGTTATCAATTTGTTATCACGAAAAATGGCATTGAAGTTTTTTAAACACGTGTGTGTTATTGGATATAAAAAAATCTATAAAGATTTTATAGGGATTTTGCAACTTTGCTTACGGAATGAAATAATCTTTTCTAAAAAATATGGTACTATTAAAATCAGTTATAAAAATAAATTTAAAAATATTACTGAGTTTAATTATCATATTGTCTGTCTAGTGCAGTGTTTCTCAACCCATAGGTCGACGTATTTCTATTAGGTCGCTTTTACAATCAATGGATAAATTTCGGATAACTCAATTTCCGGTATAAAGTTTTGATTGTACAATGCTCGGATAAAGCTCGGATAAAGCTCGGATAGAATAAACAACCGAATGAACACCAGAATATCTTATCCGGCCAACGGCTCTTAAGTTAAGTTGCAGTATAATGTTATTCGGTCACTCTGATTTTGTCTGTCTGTCTGTCTGTCTGTCTGTCTTTGTACAAGTGCAGAGCAAATTCGGCTAAAAGATTTTTATGAAACTGCATATTTAAGCTTTTGACATCAATGGCACGAGTTGATCAACTTTTGGTAAAAATCGGTTGACTAGAAATGCGAGTTTACTCGTGTCGTTTTTAAGATTTTTGCAAATATTTAGCAACAGAAAAGTATTTCGAAAAAAATTATTTAACAAAAGTTGCTATAAATGAAATAACTAATAACTTTTATTTGACATTTCTTGATAAAATGAAAAATAAAAATCAAAATTTTTCGAATTTTTTTCATAGTTATATGTACATCCGCATTCAGAGCTCTTAAATCAATAGCTTATGCACTGTAGCTTATGGACTATTCACTGTCACCAGAAAGTTTGTCATATGGTAAGACGTGAAACCGTTCAGACCTCCAAATTTAATACGCTGTTTGTTGTGGATTGCGCATAATTTTTTAAACTTATAGCTAGTGAGATGTTTTAATGAGACAGACATATAAACACTTTAGCTATCGCATTCTATCGGTGACACCGTAGTTATCGAATGCCTTTACTAACCTAACATAATGTCATCATTAACAACTCTTGCTCAGAATTAGAAAGACGGACAGTAAATATGATCAAATTAGGTAATTAGATAGTTAAAATCTAAGACAACAGAATTATAAGAACGATAATACATATGATATTTTACGAAGCTAAATAGTTGGTTTCAAAATTCACATATGGAGGGCTATTCGTAACGTACTAATTTATTTATAGTTGATAGATAATGGGATTCGGACCAGTCAGAAAATAAAAACAAATTTATTAACTTCGCTAACGTTTCGATTTTAATTTAAATCTTCATCAGAGCAACAAAGATATATAGAAATATAGAATTATTAAATTGGTAAGTTTACATGTATAAAATTATGATAGTGTTCAAATTTAACAAGTCAAGTAGTTAAAATAAGCATTACAAAATTGTCGGAATTTAAAATATAACATAAAATAATTATTACAGAATAAAAACATATCAAATATGAGTTAAAGAATAAAAAACAATGTGAAATTTACAATACCTTAACAGAGGTCGAGGTATTGTAAATTTAACATTGTTTTTTATTCTTTAACTCATATCTGATATGTTTTTATTCTGTAATAATTATTTTATGTTATATTTTAAATTCCGACAATTTTGTAATGCTTATTTTAACTACTTGACTTGTTAAATTTGAACACTATCATAATTTTATACATGTAAACTTACCAATTTAATAATTCTATATTTCTATATATCTTTGTAGCTCTGATGAAGATTTAAATTAAAATCGAAACGTTAGCGAAGTTAATAAATTTGTTTTTATTTTCTGACTGGTCCGAATCCCATTATCTATCAACTATAATTACTAACTTACGGACGTAACTCATCTAATCAAGTACTAATTTATAACAGATGTGAACGGTACATGGAACGTTAAAGGAATGCATTAAAGCTTAACTCAGAGAGACACAACGCACAGTCAATAACTCGTTAATTTAAAGAGGTCTGAATGCGGCTTAACGTTTTCATGGTCATGATAAATAATATCTCTGTTAGAAAATATTAGGCCAAGTTATTTCTACTCTGCTGCTAAAATGTATTTTATATAAGTACTTTGTGATGGCGGTCGGCTGTTTTTTTATATATTTTTTTTTCTGAACTGTTACTGTCGCAATTTTGATGGAATAAGTGAATGGGAACGTGACAAGCGTGCTTTTAGCGGTATCGGGGTTAAATTATTGGAATGTTATTCCACAGTTTTGGTTGACTAATCAGAAATTGATGAGCGTTGATGATACACGATCATGCTTGTATAGTTAGCGATGCCTCTCCAATTTGTTGACATTTCCTGGCATTACAAATGATGTCACTGATTACATCTATCAAACATCAAATTTGATGTTATTAAAATACCAAAAGCTTCAACAGAGGGACATACTGACAAGAGAAAAAATCGAACGAGCAAACATAAAAGCTACGTGGAATAAATTCGTCACATCAATTGAAGACTATCCGTTGTGGTGGTCAGTTGTAGCCAGTAGGTAGGAGATATATTGTTTCCTGAATTGCTGGCGGCATAGGACGACCTTTTATAGGTGGTCTACGATATCAGGATTTACGTCATCAAGTTAGTAAAAAAATTCAAAATGAAATAATCCTAAAAATCAAACATTTTCATTGTATTAATACACGAATTTGTATTTTTTGTTAATATTATGTTTTTAATAAACGTCTATATTAATGACTAGCTGGAGTACCCGTTTTTGTAATGTGTATTTTGCTGTAACATAAATGATAAGTGATATATTTCAATTTTAAGGAAGTAGAACACAAAATAATCGTTTCTTCATTCTTAATTACTCTTTTGTATATATTTTGGATGTTAAGTAAATAATGTGAGATACTTCCTTTATAGGTAACTCTCCCCATTGCTCTTCAAATATATGTCTTATGAAAATCTGCATTAAACATAGAGGAATAGTTTCATTTTTCATATTCATTTTTGCTTTTAAGTAAATGATAAATGAGATATTTCACCCTTGTAAGTAAAATTCCCCTTGACCCCTAAATAATCTTTTTTAATTATTTTCATTTTCCCCGTAATTTAACTTAAATTTTTTTTTTCCCTCATGTACATTTTTTATGTAAAGTAAATAATAAGCGAGATATTTCAAGACTTTACTTTTAGGGTGTACCCCCGTAACTTTCCAAATATTCATTAAATCAAAAAGTATATATAACAATTTGTTTTCTTATTATACACATTTTTTATTTTATACATTTATGCTGTTGTCAATAATAAGGGAGATATTTGAAAAGTTTAGCTTTAGGGTAGCCCCGGGATGTATGTTGATTTTAGTTTTAGGGTGTCCCCCTGTAACTCCCCAAATATTCTAATTGAAAAAATGCATTCAACAAAAAAGATTATTACTATTATTTTTTTTTTTTTTAATTTAATGGCTTTTGCTACTGTGGCAATTAACCAGGACAATTTTTATTTGAGAAAATTTCCATGCCTGAACGGGATTCGAACCCGAGACCTTCGCAACGCAGAGCACATGTGTTACCACTACGCTACGCCGGTCGGCACTATTATTTTATTAGTTTTATTACTTTATATTAGTTTACTACTATAAACAATTTTTGTTATATATATTTTTCTGTTGTCAATAATAAGGGAGATATTTTAAGTTTTTTAATAAACAGTTTTAACTCTGAAACAGTGGCGGCTCGTGACATTATATTCTGGTGAGACAAAAAGCTTTTAGAGGGCAAAAGCTTATCAAAAAGGTTTTTGGATAAAATATACATGAAGTAACTTTGTTTTTTTTTTT
The DNA here is from genome assembly GCA_963971575.1 of Liopterus haemorrhoidalis. Lineage (NCBI taxonomy): Eukaryota > Metazoa > Arthropoda > Insecta > Coleoptera > Dytiscidae > Liopterus > Liopterus haemorrhoidalis. Next base: position 3,929,007 of record OZ020615.1, read on the forward strand.
TCTTGGGAACTCATTAAAATTCCGGTCTTGGTGGTCCTAAAGATTTAAGTCTAATTTTTATATCATAGGTTAAATTATTTTTGGAAATCAGTTCTAAAATTGAATTCACGCTATTTTCATTCTCATTCATTTTTAAAATTTACTTATTTATTTATTTAATATTATTTTTTTCCCACAATTTGTCACACAGTCACATAAACTTAAGAAAAAGTAAATTATTATCAAATACACTAATTTAATAATGTATTTATTAAAACATCGAACAAACATAACCTTCTAATAACACAAAACTTCAAACAAATGTCAAAATAAAGCACTCAGACTGATAAATAAAACTACGGACAAAATATGTTTTGACCCCGTTGAAATGGCTGCTACAGGTTACATACTATTGCTCGTCCTTCACCCCCGCTTGTACCCCGCACCTACACTTGTCGATATGAGACATTTGCTCATTTGCCCTGCCTGGCGTATGTCCATTCTAAAAACATTTGTTTTAGGAAGCGAAACGCGGAAAAATATAACTAAATATTATTTTAAAAGGGGTAAAATGAAAATAATACATGTTATTATTATCTTTTATTAAAGATTTTCTTCTTTTTCAAAAGTAAATAATGGGAGGGCATTGCCCCGTTGCCCTCCCTGTACCAGCCGCCACTGCTCCGAAACACCCCCTGGAACAAAAATAAGAAAATGTATTATAGCCTATGTTCGACTCCTGGTTTTACTTTACATTATCATCATACCAAATTTCGTTAAAATATATCCAGCCGTTTTTGTAATAATCTCGGACAGACAGACAGACAGACAAAAATTTTTTTGAGGATATTGTCACAATCATCTGAAACGTATAGAAACCAAATATGAAGCCTTAAAAAAAAATAGATATAGCCTTCAATTTTATTAATATAGATAACTAACAATTAACTTATATTATTATTTTGATGCTATTGGCGGTACTGACAGGGATGCATTGTTTACGACGTTTACACTACGTGATTGCACTCGCGACGTGTCACGACAATTTTTTTTACGCTTAATCACGCACGAGTAATAAATATTAATCACGTTCACTCTCGTTTTCATCGTGAACAATAGTGTCACGACGTAACACGGAAGGGACCCAACATTGTGAGATGAAACTTACTTACACGACAACGCACTAAATTCAAACGCCGGTCAATAGTTAATGAACGCTGTGTATATAAAATTAAAATGCTAGTCAAATTGATTGCCAGTAATTAAATTATTTGTTCAATAGAGGTAGAAAATCACAAAAAGCGGCTTCTGATAACAAAGTCGTAAATTGCATTTTTCAGTAAAATGCAAACGTGCGAGTGGGTTTTTAGATGGTTGATTAATAATGTTAAAATTATTTTCCATATGTATATTATTTAAAATTATTTACAAATAACCAAACATTTAATTAAAAAAAATTAATAGTTCCATATTTGTAATTAAATTAAAAATGATTTTGAAACAAATTAGTGTGCTCCAGTAAATATAATTTTAGATATTACAAATTTAATAAACAATTTAATTATATAAATTGTAAATTAATTATTTAACTACCAAAATTAATGACAAAACAAAATTTAATAAAAATTATTAAATTATATTTAAAATTTTAAGGGTAGAGTTCGAATTGTCTACCGAAAAGTTTACCGACTTTAGTGTAAATGTCAAATTTAAACCTATTTTCTTTGAATAGTTTTCAAATTCTGTTCTCTATTAGTTTTAAGTTATTATTATTTCGTATGGCAGAACTTTTCAGGTCGCGACTGGCGCAAGATGGATAAATAGAATGACAGATTGGAGCCCAACATTGGACGAACGAAGAGATTTAATTCAAGAAGATCGTGGCAGGATGAAATAGTTGATACCATGGAAAAGAGAGGCCTGAAAGGTAGAGAATGGGAAGATAAAAATAACTGGAGAATACTCTACCATCTTAGACATGCCTATGGTATTGACCAAATACCGGTTATACGTACGTCCCTTCTGACATAGAGTCGGTGGTGGAAAATTCCAAGTGCCGCATTTATTGGAATTATTCCTTCCCCACCTCGAGGTTACTGACAGCCACTAAGCCGGACATAACCCTTCTGGATATCGAGACCAAACAGATGTTTGTGATCGAATTCTCATGTCCAGCTGAGAAGAATATCTCTCTCAAGGAGGAGGAAAAGATGTCCAAGTATATGGATCTCTTGTCCGAGCTTAGAAAGCTGTATCCAGGGTATAAAGTTAAGCTTGTAGTCCTGATAGTTGGTGTTTTGGGTGGTATGAAAGTTTCCTAACGAAGGAAAATCGAGTCCATTCCCGGCTGCAGATCTTCTGCCACCTCTTTGATCTGCAGGATGCAGAAAGCAGTGTTGCTCGGGTTACTCCGCATTGTGCGGGCACTGGATCTGGCGTAATTTCCGCGTCTGTATATCGCCAGGGTTTGAGATGCAGCCGTGTTGTATTTAGCTCCACTTGTCTCTAGCATGATAGTCCCTAGTGGCTCAAACAGTTACTGAAGTTTGCTAGTCGCCAACGTGGACGCTTGTCAAAATCTGACAAACCAGAAATAATAACAATATGTTGCATTTAAGTAACAAAATAATAAAAATGTATAATTTAAGTAATTTTATTGCAATAATTTTTCTTATTTTATTAAAAATATTTAACTTGAATTGAATAATTAATGCAATGCTTAACATATTCAGCAAAACGGGACAATTAGTGTGTTCACCGGGATGCCGGGACATTGTTCTACAAACCGGACATGTCCCGGTATGGCAGCCCTAGTTGAAGCTAACGCCATTCACCACCTGTCAATTTTTCTTGGAGGTATTGGTGACTCAAATTAACGCGTATCCCTCTAGCGGCAATAAAGTGAACACTTCTAAAAAGTATACTGTCGTTTAGCATGGGTTTTTTTTTTTCTGTCCATTTTCACTCGAACGAATAAAGTGATATATTTAAGAAAAAAAGATTAAATACTTCTTGTTGTGTGTATGGTTGTCATTCAGAAGAACATCTTCGAATATTAGATGAATTTTATTAGAAAAATTATAGTGTATGACAAAGTGTCTTAATTAGTTCTGCAATTTAATTTTAATACCAACGAGAAAAAATGCGTTAAAAGTTAATAAATGCACCATTTATACTTATGTTTTGCTACAAGTGAAGAAGAAAGATTATTAATGATACTAAAATTTTGTTTCTATTTATTGAAGGGAATTCCTACTGTTCAGGTGTTTTTAAACAAACTTTTAACGTTGAATTTTTCATTTTACCTGTTTCACATGTGCAAGAAAATATTTAATGTTGATTAAACTATTGTTAATATAATTAAAACCCCTTGTTATTACATGTGGGTATTCCGTAAGTGTTAGTTTGCAAATATTTGACAGTTTTCTTGTGTAGAATATATTACCAGTTCTCTTTCTATAAAATTTCTAGAGAAATGTGTAGATTTTAAGTATTCAAATTAATGTTTTAAGATCAAAGTATATTATTTTATTATCTCTGTGAGTATAACCTGGCACCAACATTATAACCTCTGAAAATATTCCTTTACAAACAGCAAATTTTATCATAAAATGGATTCACATATATTTGTACACTTTTTTAATACTCGGTTATAATTCAAATATACTGTATACAGCAAGAAAACGTAAATTTGAACAAAAATTGATTATAAACCAATACTGTTTACATACGTTGACAGATGACTATCCTTTTCGGTAATTTTAGCCGCGAATAGCACGTTGGTTTAAAAATGCTTTCTTATGGCATTTTTTCTGGGTATATATATGGAATTTAGCTTAGAGATAAGGCTACTTACTGAGTTAGCCACTGCGCTGTTGCAACCGCTTAAATTATTATTAAACATAAATAAATTTAAAAGTATAATCTTTTTCCATTTACCCACGCTTTAATAATATCTAAAACGCGTTTTATCTCTAATACCTTTATTTGTACAAAAATATAAGTACATTATATTTTATTTTAGTATTCAATTCCCGGCATATGTTGTGAAACTTTTATGCAGCGTAAATGATATTTATGTTCATTTTTTCCACTTCAATTTTGGAATATTCTGTCATACACAGTTGATTTATACATAGAAAAAAGAGTTTTTAGAGTTTAATTAATATACACGCTATAAAAAAATTCCGCTATACTGTAATGTGGTTATATTTAATGTTTATCTGATAATAATTTTTTAGAATTTTAGTCATACAAATTTATCAAATTATTATTTGATATTCTTGGTAAGGTGCCGTCACCATATGAGTAATTGATTCGCTGTAAGACGATTCCATTTTGTTTTGGAAATATCGATATCAAATTGAAAACATTTTAACATGGGCTGACCAACCGGTGTAGCCTAGTGGTAACACCGGTGCCGTGCGTTTCTAAGGTCTCGGGTTTGAATCCTTTAGAATTTAAAAAACAATAAATAGAACTGTCCTAGCAAATTGCTTTAGTAGCAAAGGCCATTAAAAAATTTTAAAAAATGTTGTTGCCACGTCTTCGATTTTCGTTGAAGCACAAAAATACATATCGTAATTTTCTTGTACAAAACTATCTGAAATAAACTTAGCAACAATCTATACATCAAAATTTGCAGCTAATTTTTGTCTACGTAAAAGCATATTTTCAATTTTAGATTTTTTTTTAATGTAATTATAAATAAACAAATTGCATTTTGGACGCCATCTTGTAAACCAATTGACGCATATTTGCGTACAACTCGGTAAATTATAGCTGAAACTTCAGTGTACAAATATTTTTCTAGCTATTATGATCTATTGTGAAAATTACTTAATAGTTATTGTACTTGATATTCTATTTTTGCTGCCATCTTGACTCTGCCGAGGTTTTCAATATTGGTGCAGCGGTTAAAAGTGATTAATTTTCGTAAAGAGTACGGATACCAAGTGGCATTATCATCAAGCATTTCGACGATGGTTCTGAACTAGAAACAATGACGTAATATTTGAACTCTTATGCCTAAAATTATATAGATACAAAATACTTTAAATTACATTAATTTCAGTATTTTTCTTTTTACTTTGCAAAATCTATATAACGATAAATAAACTTTCGTATTTTAATTTAGGGTCAAACTTTCGTACATTTAATCAAATAATTTAACTAGCCTAGTTAGTTGTGTAGTTGACCCATCCCAACAGACCTTGAACTGTAGTATTGATTTACTAGATCTCTCCATCTTTTGTGGAGTCTTGTTATTGTCCAGGATGTTCATTCAACTATCTAATATCATAAGTATGAACCGTTATAAGCTAATGTGTTCTTGAAATGCCAATTTTCCTATTCCCAGTGCCAACTTTCTCTCTTAAAATTCCCAATAACCATTTGGCTCCCTCTTTGAGTAAAGAAACAAAAGTTTTAAAAGTATTAATGGTCACAAAAACTGAATTGTAATAAACAGTTTAAGCCGTTCGCACCACGTCTGGGCTGTTACCAACATAATAAACCGAATGAACGGTTTTTCACAGGGCTATACATCAAGATCGTCTGGGTATTCAGCCAAAAACCCAAATCAACTGTTGCAAATATCGCAAAAAGGCATGAAAAGACCCTTAATCACAAAAAAAGGATATAGAAAGACATTTTCTCATACAATTTTATTGTGTAAAATATGATAATCGGTGGATCAAATCTTTTTTATTATTGGAAATAAAAATAAAAGAAAATGTGATCACACCTAATACAGAGTCAATAAGAAAGACTACTGTCGGCAGTTTATTCACAACTTTGAAACTTATAAACTTATCCTCAATAAGTTTCGATACTCTCTGTATATAATAATAAAAAAAGTCGAATTTTCAACAAATTGTAGAAAGCCGAACGTTTACTAAATTTAAGGAATTTAAAAAAATATATGTCTGATTGATTAATTACACTAGTAAACAAAAATGAACTTATTTTTTGTTGAGATGGACAAAACATAGTGTATCCCACTTAAAATTTTACCTAAAAGCCGAAAATGACCTCAGATTTTTCTATCACCCATCATTTTTACTTTTACTTTTACTTTTTAATTTTAACTTAACTGAAAATGTTGTTTTTAATGTTTTACGTCGATATTTTGTTTCTGAGGCATACCTTGTTAATATCCAGCAGTAATCAGCAAGCAAATTTGGATTCCATTTACCCTGATATCGCTTTTCCATGGCGGAAATGTCTTGGTGGAACCGTTCCCCATGTTCATCACTCACTGCACCCAGATCTTCTGGGAAGAAATGTAGATGAGAGTCCAGAAAGTGAATTTTTAAAGACATTCTACATCCCATTTCTTTGTAGGCATCAAGTAGATTATTCACGATATATCTGTAATTTTCAGCTCTCACATTTCCTAGAAAATTTTAAACAACTGTTTTAAAGCTCTCCAAGCTCTTATTTCAACTTCATTTATCACACTGTCAAATGCATCATCTTTCATTATTTCTCTTATTTGTGGGCCCACAAATATGCCCTCTTTAATTTTTGCTTCACTAATTCTCGGAAATTTTTGTTTTAGATACAAAAACCCTCTTCTGTTTCGATCCATTATTTCAACGAAATTCTTCATTTAGCCCAATTTAATATGTAAAGGTGGGAAAAATACGTTTTTGGGATCGATCAGTGGTTTACTTCTCACGGTTTTTTAGTCCAAGAGTTAGTGCTTGACGTAGTGGTCACTCCTTCTGTATAGTGAATTACTTAGAAGTCAAAAAGTAACCAGATAAGTAATTATCATAATCATGTACAGTAATACCCCGTCACTCGACGTTTATTCGTTCTGAAAAAGCGTCGAATAGCGATTTCGTCGAGTGGCGAGTCGAATTTCCCCATAAGAAATAAAGGGAATCATATGTACATATATACATACATGTAGATATAAGGAAATACACATATGTATAATATTTTAATACACTGTACAAAAGTTTAATACAAAATTTTGAGTAATGACAATATAAGCACCCATAAAACAATAAATTGCTTCCTTATGCTGTACAAAAGTACTGATCGTCGATCTAGGAATGCCATACCTTGTAGACAACTCAGTCACACGAATACCACTTTCATATTTGGCTATTATTTCTTTATTCTGTAGTTGTTTTCGTCAAGATATCTAGGCGCGAACTGCTGGCCATGCGTTCATTTCGCTTTGTTTTCCAAAATATGTATAACGTTATTGACTCGATCACGCTTCCGTCGACTGACGAAAACGCCACTTTACGTCGAATGACGAAAACGTCGATCTAAAAGGCAGTCGAGTGGCGGGGTATTATAGTATTTTGTTTTGCGAACATTGTGTATAATAGAGTAACGAACTTTCCTTTGAAATAATATATTTTAATATATATTTTAATTTTTGTTAGTTTTTCCCAATCCATTATCATTTTGTTTGTATTAATCCTTTTATCAAAAAACCACTTCCTATGTATTTTTAGGCTGACTATCTCTTAGCGTGTCATTTCATGTGAGTTGCGGTAGGGTGTTCCCTTGCTAGTTTCATGTCGATGATAATAGTACATTTCCCGTTCAGAGACGTAACTTCCTACTGTATATATAAAACACTCCTATAACAGCTTGAAAAGATCATATTGCACTGTTTATCACTGAATATACACTTTCAAAAGGGGACACTGGATTGAAAGATTTTTTCAAGATTGCTCTAAATGATTTTGTAGTGGAAATTTTGTTTTATATCCATCAGTTATATTTTTCTCTTAGGCACTATCAGGTGTACGACTTTGTCGAAATCATCCATGTTTCTCAGTTATAAAAGAGTTAGTTCATTTTGGGCGCACAGGAACGATAGCTATTTGCGCCTAACACAACCCTAAATAACTAGAGTATATATTAAATAAGAATAAATCAAACAATAATTAAATTAAATGTTGTACACATAGTCAATAAAAAAAAATCTTACACGGACAATCGAATACCTCAGTTAATAATGTAACACATTAAAATAAGGTGCAAGACTTCACACAAGAAACAGTTCGATTCCCTCAAGAAGAGTATCAGTCCATGAGCACCCTGTCGTCACCTAAAGCAACTGACAGGTCATAGCACAGGCCTAACATCCTGACTTAACTATACAGAATCAGGGGTACGTTCCAAAACATAAGTCTTGGAGTTCGAGTTTACTCTAAGATAATGTGGTCATGTGATCATGTTTTGGAACGGCGATGTTAAGGTTAGGAGTGCTTATATGAAAATTCCCGCTAAAATATTGTCAACACGACATATTATTTTAAATAATTATTAATATATTTAAATAGTGATGGGTAAAAAGAAGAGGGAAGTATGTATTATTGCTGCTGATTTGAGTCAATAACATATATCTATTAACGGTAATTTTAATAAATATTTACAAACTATTGTATAATAAATACCTATTTATAATTAAGTATAAGATTTCATTTTTATTTCAGAATCATGAATTTCTGGGATTTTTTTTTCCATAGTTCCTGTTTGCCATAATTAATTTCTGTTAATTTCGATATGTCAAAACTTACATTACAGAATGCGTACGTTCTGCGCATGGGAGTAAATATTACCCACCTTGCAAGCAGAGTTAAAAGAGTAAACTCTAGGGTTAACTCAAACCGGAAACTCGAATGTTTTGGAACGATCTTACTAAACTCAGAGTTAAGTTTAGAGTAAACTCCATAGGTTTTGGAACGTACCCCTGTATTACATGCAGTGGCGGATTAAGCCTTCGCCGGGCCCAAGACATTTTTGATTTACGGGCCCTATACCTATGTTTTGAAAAAAAAAAAAAAAGGTCCTTACCTCCCAAATCCAAGTGAAGAGCAAAAAAAAAAAGGTCCTCACCTCTTAAATCCAAGTGAAGAGCAAAAAAAAAACAGGTCCTCACCTCCTAAATCCGGGCCCTTAAAAATTACGGGCCCAAGACAAATGTCTTTTTTGTCTAAGGCGAAAGTCCGTCACTGATTACACGTCTCACATATAGGAGACTCTTCACCGCGAAGGAAGTGGCCATGGGTCCACCAACAGTGACCTATACGGAAGCAAGTGATGACGGTTTCCTCCCTGCGGTTAATCTTGCAGGTTTATTTATTTGTTTATTTTACATCGGCCTATTTTTGCAACGAGGCTAATCGCCGATGTCAGGGGGCGAGCTCTTACACCTGGATGAGGGGTGAATGATTGTGAAAATGGAAGTAATGTTAACATATTTTTCTCGCCCGAATAATATCAACGACGGAAAATCGAACTACCAACCACACAATCCAGACTGCGATTTAATGCGCTCGGCCACTCCGTCGGCTTAATCTTGCAGGAAGAACCCCATGGTTTAATGTATCCCTTAATCGGTCTTAACTTAAATTCCTGTATGCTGCTCCACTCATGTTGCCACTTGGTTTAAACCAGATATTTCAGATGACTCTGCGTCATCTGGAAATATCACATCAATCATAGGAGGTGGCTTTTGCAGCTACATCAGCAGCTTCATTACCTTTAATACCAATATGCCCCGGTATCCAAAACAGCTCTACCCTCACATTTTGAGTATTCAGATTGTAGAGTAGCAACCGGATATTTAGTACAAGATGCACTGGATCTGGATCTTGGATACTGTTCAGGACGCTCAGCGAGTCCGTCAAGATAACACTTGACCGCCTTTGCTTTGACGAAATACCAAAACTTTATGTCTTGAGCTAACAATATCCAAAGTAATACTTTTAATATCTCTACTCCTAGTTTCGTGCTGTCCATTTGAGAATTTTCCGTATCCACTTTTAAGCTTTACGTCACCAATCCTATTTTTCAATCACAGACATTTGTATCCTGTATTTTTCTTTTAGTTTTATTTGATATCAGTGTTTTAAATCTATTTTTACAGTAGTTGTCTAGCATTACCTGTAATTTGTAACGCTGTAAATAGCAGTTTCTCTCTTTTTAACACGTTTTCAATCTAACACGTCCATTAATCTTAACACTGTTGGATATATCGCAACTTTTAGCTAATACAACAGAGAACACTAAGACAGACAGTTACGAACATAAATTCACACCTATTCATGTATAAAGAAGACAGAAAAGCAAAGGAATTCATGTTCAATTTATTAAACATCCTTAGTTTTAAGCTCAAGTTTTGACTTGTTTAACTTATTAAAGACCTGTTATAAATAAAACTGGAGGTTGTCTTTACAACGTGCTTAACAGAATTAAAAAAATTGATGTGAAGTGTGAATATTCACACATTTCAGGGTTTCGCAGGTATATAATAAGTGAAGGCGGTATGCTGAGTGTGTAGGACAAATTTTACTTTGTAGTAATCACGGAAAAATGAACGATATTTTCAAAATAATTTATCGTCTGTTAATCATATAATAACACTGGTTATTAAATTTACGCTCTTAAAAATTAAATACAACATTTGTCAAAATATAACTAGAATTTTGACAAAATAATTTCAGCATAATAAAAATGCAAAAACAAACAAAAAATAAAATTCACTCCGTACTCGAACTCGAAACCCTTCGCTGCCAGCGCATTTTAGCTTACGTCACCAGTGCTCTAACCCATTACGCTATCGCACGCTTTGCATGTGAGTGTCTTATATTGGTATAACTTTTGTACTTTGTGAACCAAAAACCACAAAAAATGCGTTATTTTCCGAAAACATAATCTGATCAAAAATTCCTGTTGTACTATTTCGGTTCACACCAATATACATTACTTAGAATTTTTTTAGATTTTTAGTTTAAACCATCTGGGCTACAGGTGTGGGACAAAAATTTTTTTGCACAATTTTGGCAAAAACCGCATCAAAATAATTTATTTTGTAAAAATAAAAATTTGATCGTTAATCCACGTACTAAGGGCTTTCATTTGATACCCTACTCAGAATTAAAAAAAAAAAAAAATGTTTTCGATGAGCACATATTTGTTTCTATTTTTAGGGGGGTATGTTTTTTAGATGTTTTAGTATTTTTCCTATGTGCGGGTCAAAGAGTTGTATAAGCATGCCAAATTTCAACTCTCTAGGTTTAGCCGTTTGGCTACAATTTTTACCGAACAGACAGACAGACAGACGACAAAATGACGGTATAAGGGTTTTTTGGTCATACTTACAAAACCCTAAAAATTAGGTTTTTCTAAATTTCCTTTTTGGATACCGTCTTGCGCATCTCCTGTTTTGAGGTTCTAATTTACTTGTAACCATATTTTGAAACAAATAAATTTTTTGATTTTTTTTTTTTTTTTAATTTTGGTAAATCCTAAATAAAAAATGGTTAGAGACAGAAATCTGCGGTTTGAATTTAATTTTTAAAATTCAACCTCCTCTACATTGTTTAATAAACAAATTATTAAGTTTTGTATGGGCAGTAATCCAAAACCCTTGATGCTATTTTCCCTTGGTGTAGGACTGTAGGACCCTTGGTGTAGGACAAAATTATTGCTCAATTTTGGCGAAAATCGCGTCAAAATAATTTATTTTGCAAAAATAAAATTTTGATCGTTAATCCACGTACTAAGGGCTTTAATTTGATACCCTTATCAGAATTTTTAAAAAATATTTTTTTTTTCGATGAGCACATATTTATTTACATTTTTAGGGGGATATGTATTTCAGATGTTTTAGTATTATTCCTATGTGCGGGTCAAAGAATTGTATAAGCATGCCAAATTTCAACTCTCTAGGTTTAGCCATTTGGCTACAATATTTACCGAACAGACAGACAGACAGACAGACGACAAAATGACGGTATAAGGGTTTTTTGGTCATACCTACAAAACCCTAAAAACGGATAAACTCTATAGCTTAGTTTGTCCGTCATCTTTTAAATATATATTTCTATCTATGTTGACCCAAAGTTTGTTCATTTAAAATATTTCCCTAACATGTAAATACTTTCTCTTGTTTGTGAACATAATATGAACAAATTTAAAAACACAGTAGGCAAACAGAGGTCAGCATAAAACAGAATACACTTGATATAAAATGTTATATGTGAGCTCAATGGCCCCATTTTCGTGTAAACTTGTACCAGAGTCATTGGGAATTCCCTGCTCCGACTGCGAGTTAACATTACCGTACCAAATGGCATCGGCCGTTTACAATGAGCACACGCGATCCGTTTTCATGACTCATGTTTGTTACCTTTATATTGTTTATCACTTTACATACCGGATGTTCCGCGTTAAAACTCTTTTAAATTGCTTTTACTATTCCGGTTTTTGTTAGTAAAAAACTGAAGGATATTTACTATTAATATAACTGAATAATTATCAATTGTTTGATAATTATAACTTACATGATACAAAAGTGAAAATAAAAAAAGTTATTCTTCTCTTAACCGTTCAGAACGTTGGATGATATCAGAGCAATCCATACTTGGCTCACTGACATCCGAAATACCGGGTGATCTATAGAGCAAGTTCCAGAATTTATCAGCAAATTAATCGATTAATTCAATCAATGACGAAATTGATGGAACCGACAATGACGAATTGATCATTGTCATCATCATTAATCAGCCTTTCTTGTCCACTGCTGAACGTAAGCCTCCCCCAAGATTATTAAAGTATAAGGTTGTCTCGTAACTTGTAGTGGTGGGGGTAAATAGCGAAGCTACGCGTCATCCGTATGCTAACGGGACGTCAGCCTTTGTTTATCGTATATGCTATATACACGTGAAGTTTGATTTTTGGCTATAGATATAAAAATATCGTTTAATTTTTTGATTTTCTACTTGTTTTAATTTCTTTTTTTTAAGGAATATTTCTTCGTTCTAAATACATTTTCTTACATTCATTTTTGGTGTGAAGAGAATCAATAAGTGTTAGTTTTAGGGTCCCCCCCCCGTAACTACCCTAATATTCATCAAATTGAAAAATGCATAGAACAAATAAGATTTTCTTATAAACAATTTTTATTGTAATGTTTTTTCTGTTAAAATGGTTGAAATTTGGCATGCTTATACAACTCTTTGACCCGCACGTAGGAAAAATACTAAAACATCTGAAATACATATCCAACTTAAAATATAAACAAATATGTGCTAACCGATTTATCAAAAAACGTCTCAAATAAAAGTTATTAGTTATTGCATTTATAGCAACTTATTAAATAATTTTTTTCGAAATATTTTTCTGTTGCTATATTTTCGCAAAAATATTAAAATGCACACGAGTAAACTCCCATTTTTAGTCAACCGATTTTTACCAAAAGTTGATTAACTCGTGCCATTGATGGCAGAAGCTTAAATATGAAGTTTCATAAAAATCCTTTCAGCCGAATTTGCTCTGCACGTGTACACAGACAGACAGACAGACAGACGAACGGACGGACAGACAGACCGACAGACATCATGCTAAAAATAGTCAAAACGTTATGTAGGGACCTCAATTCGTGGAGATCCAATCTCGAAATGTCAAGATGGGTATGATCACAACACTTCCCCATCTATTTTTTCCAGGGCTTCGAACCGGAACTGAACCGAAAACCGAAAAAAACCGTTATTTTCGTCGGAACGAAAACCGGAACTGAACCGAAAAAAAAATAGCGGTTTATTTCGGTTCAAATAATGTTTATGTGAGTGAATATAAAATATATTTAATTTAAGATTATTTTTTAAACTGATGAGCAGAAAAAAATCGTAATTCGTAATTTTTTAATTGATAAGTAAAAAAAATGCGCTTCTATTATTTCGGTTAACGCTCATAACCCCGTTATGATTATCAGAAAATAAGGAATAAAGTGTTCTTCTAAATTATAGTAGAAAATAAATTTTTAATAAAAATAAAAGCATTTAAAAATTTATCACTCGGAACTGAACCGAAAACCGAAAAAAAAAAACGTTATTTTTGCCGGAACGAAAACCGGAACCGAACTGATATATATTTTTTTAATTGAACCGGAACGAAAACCGAAACGAAAAAAATATCGGTTCGAAGCCCTGATTTTTTCATACTTATATGTAACGTTTCCATGGTTATGATAAATAATATCTCTGTTAGAAAATATCAGCCAAGTTATTTCTACTCGGCTGCTAGAATGTATTTTATATAACTACTTTGTGATGGCAGTCAGTCCTGTGGTGGCCACAGCTGATTCTTTTACAAAGAGGTGGCATTAATTTTGCCAATAAAATGAATTTTTATTTAATTGAACAGGACACGTTTTGGAAATAAGATCCTCATTTATCTCTTGATGTGCTTTTTTGAATGCTCTATATTTTTCCTGTATCTAGGTCAAAGAGTTCTACAAGCATGCCAAATTTCAACTTTCTATGTTTAACAATTTCTACCGTACAGACAGACACATGAGTGACGTTATAAGGGTTTTTTGGTGGTCATACCTACAAACTCCTAAAAAGGGCAGCTTTATCGTACATTTTATTTATTTATTTCTTACTTAAACGTGTGTAAAATTACGCGTTCAAGTCATTGTTGCAATGCTCTTTTTTTATCTGAATCAATCGTCTTTTTAGACAAAGGTTACGTAGAAAATAAGGGAACATTTACTGGAGAATTAAACGTACCGTCTTTAACATAAATGCCAGCGAGCAACGTATTTAGAGCAGAAAACAACGGCGTCCTTACAAGAGGATAAGGAAGGGGTAGAGCTTAAAGAGGAAGGAAGGGAACTTTGTCGAAAGTAGATATAGGGGAAGAGGGAGTGTTCACATCTCGAGGGATGACAATAACCTATATTGTTTGAGGTAAATAGAATAGTTCAATAAAGGCGCTGGTAGCCATTTATGTACTGGAGAAAATCTCTCTTAGGTACTGTAAATTTCAGTGTACTCTATCTAAAAACAATGTCTTACATTTTCCGTGTTTATTAAAAATTAACAGAGTCTAGTATCAAGGCAACAGAAGTGCTTTCAGTAAAGTCGTGAAATAAAAATTTCAATGGTTGAAGATTACATCTATACCGGTTAGCGTTGCAACATTTCGCTTTACAGGCTTCGGCCTTTTCGATGGTTTAGAAACTTATTCAAACGTACCTGTGCATAAACATTAAATATTTAAAAGTTAATTTCTGAGTTTCTGACTTGCAGGGATGAAGAAGATTTTTACTGGATAGATAAATCGCATAGAACTCGACAAGGTATTCTCTTATGCAACAGTCATTAGGTGGGAAATCTATAGTAAATATAATGATAACTAACTGATTTACTCAGCATTGCATGGGTGATTGTTTAGATGATATATACCGTTGTTACTGTTTAGCATTAAAGACCAGATACGTACATACGGGGCGGCGAAAAATTACAGTGTTGAACCAGTGTAAGGTATTAATACAACCGTCCAGTCAATTATTCAAATAGAATTCCTGTCTTCTCGCTGTATTTTCAGAACTATTTACACGCGCCAAAATAAATAAAAACAATATTTTAAAATGTACCAAAAATATTTTTTTATTACATTAGTCCCGTAGGGCCCTAAAGAGTAACAGTGCAAAATTTGGTCCAGATTAGTCAAAAGACCTTAGCGTGTCTAGGGTTGTTTGTTTATATCTACGAAACCCTAGACCGGTATTTCCCAACGTGGGTCCCACACCCCACATGGGGGCATTTTGATTGTTCAGTGGGACAATTTCCTAGTGATTTCTTCCTAAAACCTAAGAGGGGCATCAGAATTTTGGGAAGGGGAAGACTTAGGTGGGGCATGGTAAAAAAGGTTGGGAAACACTGCTCTAGACACTTCTATTTACGCCATTATTTTCGCAAGATCCTAAAGAGCAACTATGCAAAATTAGGACCAGATCGATCAAAGGTCCCAGGAGCGTCTAGGGTTTCTTCGTTATACCTACAAAACCCTAGATACTTCTAAACGTCATTACTTCCGCAGGGTACTAAAGAGTAACTGTGAAAATTTGGTTTAAATCGATCTAACTGTCAAGGAATGTTTAGGATTTCTCGGTTATACCTAAGAAACCCCTAGATACTTCTAAACTCCATTACTTTCGCTGGGTCCTAAAGAGTAACTGTGCAAAATTTGGTTTAGATCGGTCTAAGGTCCTAGGACTGTTAAGGATTTCCTGGTTATTTCTTGTTATTTCTTGGTCTTCTACGAAACCGTAGACCCATCTATAGGCCGTTATTTCCGCATGGTTCTAAAAAGTATGTGTGCAAAATTTGGTCCAGATCTATCGAAAATCCTAGGAGTATATAACGGACAATTTAAAAATAACGCGATCAAACATAAAGAATTTTACTATAATTTTAAGTTATTTTTATGATAATTTGCATAATAATATATGTTATGTAACACATAAACATATACACACAGAAATATCAAGTTCATTTTTGTAATGAAGGTCGTGACTCTTCTAAAATTCTTGATTTGTTGCGATGAAATTGTCTAGTGTCATTTGTCGCTTTCTTTTTCTCTAGTTAAATAAATGTCGGTAGCAGGATATCGCTTCCAAAATGCCTCGTCTTACTTTTGCATTCTTTTCAAAATCTGGATCATTCGGTACAATTTGATTAACGATTTCGGTTATCGTTACCAAACTTTTACTAAGGAAGTCTGCTGCAAGTTCTTTGGGTTCATCGTTTTCAGAATCACTATTTTCAAGTTTTACATGAATTCCTTGTTCAGTCAATTCATGAAAGTTGTCGTTGGTAAGGCTCTCACCAGAAACCTGCAGTGATTTCTCAATATCTTGTTCATCTACATCTCTTAGGCCAGCTGTATCGATTAGGTTGACAATTTGGCCAACGATAGGCTCGTCTCCTTGAGAATCCTTGGATATCTTGGATACGAATCAATGAAATGCCGCGATAATTTTAATCATCGTAAATTTTGGATTGTTATTAAGTTTCGAGCAGACCGTGTTATATCGAATCAGTGTTAATCGAGGAAGTTCTAAACGAGGTCTTGCTGTATTTTCTACTTATTTACTTGCTTTAATACAAAATTTGGAGGTTTTAGTTTCTTCGTGCATTATGCACATATATTAGTGGTAATAACATGGCTCAAAATCTAGAGAATTTTGTGGCTAATCAATGTTTGTCATGACCTAAATAATCCGGAAAATAGTATTAATATTGAATTGTTTGACAAATTTTTATTTTCATATCCAAGACATATTTATTTTCTATCGTTTCCCGTAGATTTGGCGTTAGGTGTGCGATGTTTGAATCATTACAATTTGCTAGAATTGCACGTGACGGTAAAGTGTGGTTTGGCAGAAGTGAGCTACATAAATTACGAAGCTTCCTGTAGCTTTATCTTACAATTTGCCTTGTAATCCAACCTATCCCAGTCCTAGATTCAGTGTAATAGAGACCGCATTCCGATCAGATTTAGACTTCTTAGAGTTCTTATTCGTTTTATTTAGTCCATTATTTCACATTACCCTTGTTTATTCTATTTGTGAAGATAAATAGATGAAAATGAAAATAAAACTAATTTGACAACATCTTGTCACCATTTTAAATATGTTAAGAGACAAGTTTCAAAGGAATCTAAATTTATTTATATTTGTCTATTATCATGTGACCTATTTTTCCCCTTCATCCAAGAAAATTCTCCTTCGTCCAAATTTGGATTTAAGATATTATTTAAATCCTGGAGGGCTGAAGTTCAATTATTTATAAAATTTTGCGTATTTCCAGAAACTACAAACAAAATTAAAAACAAAAATTTATCTCTCAAAAACTATAAAAGATATGTGAATCCTTGAATTTTTGGAATCACCGTATCATATTTAGGCCCGGTCTTTCCACCTTCAGTTAAAGTCCCAGGTAACTATCTGACAGATAAGGTTATTTGTAACTTCATCTGCTGAATAAATGTCAATACCAGTCAGTGAATCCAATACGTCAGTCTCATTATCCGTTAGATAACTATCCGATAGATACATTTGTATAGAAAGAAGGGATGATATTTACTCAGCAGATGAAGTTACAAATAACCTTATCTGTCAGATAGTTACCTGGGACTTTATCTGAAGGTGGAAAGACCGGGTCTAAGTGTACAAAAAAATTGGGTGATGGCCCTATTTTTTGAGAGCTTTTCAAAAGTAGGAAAATAAGTGAAGTTTTGAAAATTTGCATGACCATATCTCAGAAATTAAAAGAGATAGAGACATTCGGTTGAAATTTTTGGGAATCCTGAGTTCCTACACCGAACAAAAAAATATTTAGTGAAATTTTTCGAATTTATTTGTCAAATTTTCTAACCCGAAAACAACAGCTAGAGCCCTGCAAATTTTTGAAATCACCATACCCTTTTTTGTATACAAAAAAATTAGGTATTAATTTGTGCGGTCTCTATTTGTTAGATAATTTTTCAAAAATTGGCAAAAAAGTGAAATTTTCAATATTAGCCACAATATTTAGTAACAAACTAAATATTTCAAAAGTTTCTATCTCAAAAACAATAAACAATAGAGACCTGCGGTTTGAATTTTTGAAATCCTCATACCTTGTCTAGTCTACAAAAAAACTGAGGCCTTAATAAACATTTTTTTTTACAATTAATATTAATTAACAAATAAAACCCTTGAAAATGGTTGCTAGAAATTGTTTCTTTTCCAAATTTCTAGCCAAAGAGACCAAATTCGACATACGTTGCCATTTAAGAATTCAAACTTGTCATTGAAATCCTGTACTGCGTGTTTATTCCAGAAAATTACACTATTCAAAAATAATACCGTTTGATTTTTAGGGTTTGTAGGTATGACCAAAAAACCCTTATACCGTCATTTTGTCGTCTGTCTGTCTGTCTGTCTGTCTGTCTGTGTCTGTCTGTCTGTCTGTCTGTCTGTCTGTCTGCCTGTCTGTCTGTCTGTCTGTCTGTTCGGTCAAAATTGTAGCCAAACGGCTAAACCTAGAGAGTTGAAATTTGGCATGCTTATACAACTCGTTGACCCGCACATAGGAAAAATACTAAAACATCTAAAAAACATATCCCTCTAAAAATATAAACAAATATGTGCTCATCGAAAAAAAAAATATTTTTTTAAAATTCTGAGTAGGGTATCAAATGAAAGCCCTTAGTACGTGGATTAACGATCAAAATTTTATTTTTGCAAAATAAATTATTTTGACGCGATTTTTGCCAAAATTGTGCAAAAAAATTTTTGTCCCACACCCTGTAGCCCAGATGGTTTAAACTAAAAATCTGAAAAAATTCTAAGTAATGTACATTGGTGTGAACCGGAATAGTACAACAGGAATTTTTGATCAGATTATGTTTTCGGAAAATAACGCATTTTTTGTGTTTTTAACTAAAATATGTTAACTATTTAATACGTTGTGTAACATATCTCAACAGTAACTCTCGTGGCGTGGTTGGATTCGTCGTGCGCTTAATAATATAAGTTAACTTGCAAACTAGGGTTCGAATCCTGTTGATTTTTTTTTTGTTTTTTTTTTTTTGCATTTTTATTTTGTTTAAATTATTTTGTTAAAATTCTAGTTATATTTGGTAAATAGTGCATTTAATTTTTAAAAGCGTAAATTTAATAACCAGTGAAATTATAATGTAATTCTATGTTTGACGAAATCAAAGGGCGGGACTTATGATGTAAGCAACCAATGGAAGCCATACGTGCAATTTTCAAAATCTTAATGAACTTTGCTATATAAAAAAAATACTGCATATATTTAGAAACTCAAATAATGGTATTAGGTATTCGAATTAAAATTCATAAAAAAATATTTTGACATAAAATTTGTTTTGACCTGCAAAACCCAGAAATGTGTGAAAATTCACACTTCACATCAATTTTTTAGGTAGGCTTTGGTGATCTATCTTTTAGTAGATTGCTAGATGCTTTGGCGGTCGCAATTTCTGTGAAAAACGGAATTGATGGGTGATGTGATTCACCCTGTATATAAATATATTAATATGATTTGAACGTCTGAATATGTTATATATGTATGTATATTTCGTTGCCTATTAATATTCTATTGGAATATATTTAACTTGTAGAATCTTTAAGTCTCAGCAAACCCACTAGTCATACAGAAACTTTAGTCTGCGTTTTGCATATGTAAACAAATTGATGTTTGTGTATGTTGGGCAAACATGTACGCAAAAGGAGCTGAATAAACTATGAATTCGACAACTTCATAACAGAACCAGGTTGGAAATTGTGGAACAGGTGTGACAGGTGTAAATTTGCACCAGTTTAAACACAATAAACAAAAACATTTATATTTAGGTATTAACAGATGCGAACATATTGTGAAATTCGGGTAAATAAACAAGTTTTTTAATGCAAATTCCCAGGGCTGTCGATTCGATACTTACAATAGACTGGTGCCCTATTTATTGTGTGCAAGCAGTATACCAGCTGGTTCGTTATTGGACAAAAGAAATCGTAACCGGCATAGACCGGGTCCCTCTCCACTTAAGTCGACGCTGACCACATAAAGAATTTGACGCATTCCTTGTGAATAATAATATAATAATAATAATAAATTTTATTTGTTCCAAGATACAAGCCTTATACAAAGAGTGAATTTATTTATTGTGTTCCCTCCGTGGTTACTCATCTCTACATGCGAGCTCCGCCTCGGTGAAGTGGGCCTAACTACAGGTAGAATTCGATATACACCGCAGTTTCGTTCCTAGGTGAACCGGCGTAAACCGAACTGGCGTAAAATGAACATAACTTTTAGTGAGGGTATAGGCTTGGGTTCCAAGTATTAGCTGTGTGAATTAATTCGGTCCATCTGGCGGTCAATTGCTATACTATGTAATTTTCTAACCTCTAATGTCTGCAACCGGCTTTATGTTTTAGTGTTGACATGTGGCAATAATATTCAGTTTTATCTGTTTATCTGATTCGAAAATGTCGATATTCAAGCCAAAAAAGCATCATTTTCTGTTTTCATTTGAAGAAAACAGCCGATGAAGCTCATCGAATGCACGTAAAAGCTTACGGTGAAAGTACTTCCACCGGTAAATCATATAGAGAATGGTTTCGACGTTTCAAAAGTGATGATTTCAGTGTCGATGATAAACCTTGTCCAGGTCAGCCGAAGAAGTTCGAGGACGAGGAATTGCAGGCGCTAATCAATAAAGATCCGTGCCAATCGCAACATTAGCTCGCGCAATTTTCGAATGTTGATCGTCAACAATTTCTGTGCGTTTGGAGCGATGGGAAATATTTACAAAGAAGGAAGATGGGTGCCGTACAAACTGAAAGAAAGAGACATCGAGAGGCGCAAAACCATGTCTGAAATCTTGCTTGCCAGACAAAAAAGATAAGGTTTTTTGTATCGTATTGTAGCTGGAGACGAAAAGTGGATATATCTCGATAATCCCAAACGAAGGAAATCCATTTGCGACCCAGGAAAACCATCCACATTGAGACCAAAGCGGAATATTCACGGCAAGAAAGTATTGCTCTGTATATGGTGGGATCAGAAGGGTGTAGTGTATCATGAGCTATTAAAGCAGAGCCAGGCCATCACTGCCGAGCTTTACCAACAACAATTGTTCCGTTTAAGCAACGCATTGAAGAATAAATGGCCGGAATATGCAAAGAGACACGACAAAGTGATCCTCCAGCATGATAACGCTAGACCACATATGGAAAGATTGTGAAGGCGACCTTGTCACTTAGCTGGGACGTTTTACCTCACCCGCCGTATTCACCAGACATTGCTCCATCAGATTATCACTTGTTCAGATCGATGGCACACGGACTTTCGGGTCAACTCTGGAACAATTATGAATGGATCGCTTCGAAGGACGAGTCGTTTTTCCGTCACGGAATACAACAACTGCCAGACGGATGGGAAAAAATAATAGCAAGCGATGGAAAATACTTTGTGCAGTGTATTTTTTCATGTTTTTTCACAATAAAGTCTTTTCTGGAAGAAATAAACGGACAGAATTAATTCACACACCTAATAATAACGTGGGGTCAATAATCACGAATTGTTCCCAAGCAAAGCCGGACGAGGCAGCTAGATATTATATATAATGCATTTAATATTTCTAATAATTGTTTTTTGTTTCAGGTAAGCACGGATTTTATTTTTTGAACTTGGTGAGAACTGTGGTGAGTAAAAATAAAAGAATTATCTTCTAAATCTGGAGTAGTCTCGATACTCACCAAGGAAACCATTTATTTGATTTTTTTACAAGAAATGTGGATCAGTTATGGAAAATTTGAAGGCAGAGGGGACTGGATAGAAATATTTGAATTTTTCTGTTCAATCGCCTACACACTTAAATCTTACTAGTTCCGCTCATGGCGGTGGGAGTAAATATCGGGGGGTAATTCGAATTTAGCGCGTTACCGTGTTAATAATTTTCATCCCTAGCTTTTTGTACTCTAGTTGTACATAACGCATTTCACCATAAACGTAAATACTTTGACAGTTATTTGAAATTGATAATTTCTACAGTTTATGTCTTTGGTTTAAGCGGAACTAAACGAAGAGTTTCGTTATATTAAGTTATCTCAAAAACAAATTATTCCATGTTGGTATTTATTATTGAGTTTTATTATAAAGAAATAAAATACTCCCACCATCCGAAAATATGATTACTGAAAAAAATGTGGGATTAACAAAAGTAAAATTACATAGATCTTTTTTTGATTTTATTTCTAAGTAAGTAGTTACTAGGTGACTAATAATCAAATAACGAGCAAATAGTGCATATATCAAAGGTAACACAGAAAAAAAAAACAAAAAAATGGAAAAGGTGGAAAAAAAATTGATGTGAAGTGTGAATTTTCACACATTTAAGGGTTTTGCAGGTATTTAGTAAGTGAATGATGATTATTTTGGATGCGAAAACAAATTTTATATTAAATTTTTTTTTTTGTTAATTTTAATTCGAACGCCTAATACCATTATTTAGGTTTCTAAATATGTGCAGTATTTTTTTTTTTATATAGCAAGGTTCATTAAGAATTTTAAAAATTGCGCCTATGGCTTCCATTGGTTTTTATAAGTTCCGCCCCTCTGATTTCGTGTACATTGAAACAGAATTAAATTATAATTTCAACAATTTCCACTGGCTATTAAATTTACGCTTTTAAATATTAAATGCAACATTTGCCAAAATATAACTAGAATTTTGAAAAAATAATTTAAACAATATAAAAATTTAAAAAAAAAAACATAAAATAATATAGTCTCTTCTCACAGGATTCGATCCCTTTCGGATCGGGTTACTTGGTTGAAAAATCAGCGTCTAATACCACTAGACCAGCATACATGTTACAGTGTGGCGTGTTACAAAGCTTGTGTACATTATTAGCCAAAAATCACAAAAAATGCGTCTTTTTTCCAAAAACCTAATCTGATCAAAAATTCCTGTTGAACTATTCCGGTTCACACCAAAGTACATTACTTAGAATTTTTTCAGATTTTTAGTTTAAACCATCTGGGCTACAGGGTGTGGGACAAAAAAATGTTTGCACAATTTTGGCAAAAATAGCTTCAAAATAATTTATTTTGCAATAATAAAAATTTGATCGTTAATCCACGTACCAAGGGCTTTTATTTGATACCCTACTCAGAATTATACAAAAATATTTTTTTTTTCGATGAGCACATATTTGTTTATATTTTTAGGGGGATATGTTTTTTAGATGTTTTAGTATTTTTCCTATGTGCGGGTCAAAGAGTTGTATAAGCATGCCAAATTTCAACTCTCTAGGTTTAGCCGTTTGGCTACAATTTTTACCGAACAGACAGACAGACGACAAAATGACGGTATAAGGGTTTTTTGGTCATCCCTACAAAACCCTAAAAAAAACGCCTATTAAAAAAAAAATTAACTGTTCTAACAAAATGTCGAATTTTGATCAAAATTGTGTTGAATTGCAAGGAAGAAGTTCCAAATCGACTTGAATCACAACCGCCAAATAGTCCAGATTTTCATGTATTGAATCTTGGCTTTTTTAATTCAATACAATCCAGCTTCACCAAATATAGTCGACGAACTGATTAAATGCGTACAAAATGCATTTAATGAATTAAACATACAAACCCTTGATAATGTTTTTCTAACACTGCAAACTTGTCTAGAAGCAACCAGGTTAGCAGAAGGAGGGAAATCCTATAAGATTCCGCACATTAATAAGGCAAAACATCGTGAGAGACGGTTACAAACAACATCATGTTCCATACAAGCTGTGGAGACAGCCACGTCCTTGTTAAATTAAAACTTTTTGTATTATTCTTTGTTTTACTAGATATTTGTAACTATTTCATAAATAAAATCAATCTAATTAATTAAAACTGTAAATGTATATCATATTTTCGGACAGGAAAAAAATCAAAATGTATATCATAATTTCGCACGGAGGGAGTATTTTGAAATTTTTGGAAGACATAAAAATGTCTTCTACTCCCTTAGTGTACCATGAGGGGAAAGGTTTGGCAGACACAGCCGTAATCTAATTTTTGCAATTACTTTGAAATGAAATCAAATCTAACACTAATTCTAAAAACGTTTATTTATATTGGTCAGTATTAAGTAGATTTCCTTGCAATCTGATTTACTTTGTATGAATGCATTACTAGCAATATAAGCGATCAAATTTCCCCTTGAACTCATCAAAACAATTTGAGTCGATCAACTGAGTTTGTTTCCGTTTATGAGAGCTGCGAACTCCATCACTTGTGATGAATGGCAATTATTCCAATCATGAACTTTGAATAGTTTATTACGAATATGTTTACTACAAGTTCAACATGCACTCAGTACTATTCTGAAACACGTCGTGTAACACTTTGCCAAGTAATACCAACATAAAGTTTACCGCTAGGGAGTTATATGCAACTGAAATTGCACAACTGAAAATTACACTTAAAGTTAAAGATTAAGACATTTCAGGAAAGAGTTGTTTTTGTTTAAAGTCGTTAACACTAAAACAGATTCTGCTAGGAATGCAGTGCTGTGGAATCGGAATTAGATGCAATTTTGGTACTGCTGGAATCGAGGTCGAAGGACGACAGTGACTGCGAACATTGGACACGCGTGTCACGACAAGACATTTTGGGTGACACGCAGTGTTTACGGACAGTCTTCGGTCAACAACAGTGAACGCATTCGTTTGTCGACTTGAGGTCCAAGCTTGAGAATCTGGAAAGAAATCGTTTGGAGAATGAAAAAGAGTTCCACTACGAACAGGAAATTTGAAGCGCTTGCAACTAATTACCCACACTTTTAGCACTTGAAAAATTTAGCGATGGATTTATTCACAATTTTTCCCTCTACGTACTTTTGCGAGTACTTCTCGTCATTAAATACGAGGGACATTAAATAATTAAAGAGGCAAATTGATGTAGAAAAGTAAACTATGTATTTTTACAAAATGTGACTTTTACTACTTCTCAATATAATCCCCACGAATATTAATACACTTGTCCCAACGATGAACTAGTTTTTTATATCTAATTAAAAGAAATCTTTGTCTTGTTGTTTGAGCCAGTTTCCTACAAATTCTTTGATTTCCTCGTTGTCGCTAAACTTTTTTCCACGTAATGCCTCCTTGAGAACCAAATGAAAATCAAAGGGAACCAAATCTAGATTGTAGGAAAGGTGAGGTAGTATCTCCCAACCCATTTTTTCAATGGTTTCTTGGGTCATCTTGGCGGTATGAGGGCGAGCATTGTCGTGGAGCAATATCACGCCTTTTCTTTGAGATCCGCGACGTTTTTCTCTCATTGCTGGCTTTACTTTGTTCATCATCATATCTGAGTAGTAGACACTGTTTATTGTACGCTGATCTTCCAAATAATCACAAAAAACACCTCGGGCATCCCAAAAGACTGTCAACATGACTTTTCCCGCTGATGCTTGCGTTCTGAATTTATTTCGGACAGGTGAGCTGGTGTGCTTCCATTCCATGCTTTGTCTTTTGGATTCTGGTTCAAAATGGTGAACCCAAGTTTCATCACACGTTAAAATCTTGTTTAGAAAAGGGTCACCTTCCCTTTCATAGCATTCTTTCAAGTCACACTTTAAGTCTTGTTTCCTTGTGTTGTTGCGTTAACTGTTTCTAACCCATCTTGCACTTGTTTTGCTGTACTTGAGCTTGTCAATGATAACGTGATGAACTGTGCCAACACTTACTGCAACTTTTTTGCTATATCTTCAACAGTAATACGTCCGTCTTCACGAATAATGTCGTCAATGTGGGTTTCAAGCGAAGGAGTTGACGCTTCAACTGGCCGGCCAGGACGTTGCTCATCAGTCACTGAGGTTCGACCATTTTTGAACTGATCTACCCTTATAAAAATTTCTGCGATTCATACAACTTTCACCATACTGTAAAATAATTCGAGAAAAGATTTTAGCCGGTTTTTCACCGTCAGAAAGCAAAAACCGGACCACTGAACTTTGTTCAACTAATGTGGAACCTTCAAACGGACACGCCATCGTTAAATGCAATTTTTAGGTTATAAACAAAACAATTTTTATCCGTCAGGTGTTCTCAGCTTATCCCAGTAATGCCAACCTAAAGTCATGAAAGTACCAAACTCCTCCTACAAACCATTTTTTTTTTTTGTCTCTTTAATTATTGAATGTCCCTCGTAATATTCAAACCAATAAAAGAAACCGACTGACAGATGAAGTTGGTAGTGCTTGCTTGGGCTTGAAGTGGACGAAATACCAACCTTCAATTGAAGATTTAGCAAATGCAAATCGGCAACAAAAAAGTCACTAATGTAAAGAATTATTTGTTCTTGCTTTTTTAACAAATAAATATATCAAAAATACAACTATATTTTTACTAGGGCTGTAATTATCACAAAATTATGGATATTTCTTGACGTGACACGGCGTGAGTTAAGCTAGGTTTTTTCCGAATTTTGACACACCGAGCTCAAAAGCCATCACTGGAGTAGGAGTTGCGTGCCGACCCAACTCCTACTTCGACCTCACTATTTCAAAGACCACATAATTCACAAAAATATCAATTTTTAAATTAGCTTTGGCTCTTTTCATACCAAGTTGTCGAGTTTTAGAAATCGATTACTCTCAACCATCTTCGATTTGCCTGAAATTTGATTTAATTGGTTGTAGATCAGTGATACCCTTTTCACACTAGATCTTTAAGATCGGATGTTTAAGTGAATGTATCTTTAAACACTAATGTGAAACCGTACGGCCTCGTCTAAACACGACCGATGTTTAAGACAGAGATCTGCGTCTTAAACTTCGCCCGCATTACCAACTTAAATTCTATTATAAAAAAATACTCCTTGAATTTGTGCTGTCAACATTTTATATTATCATAAACAAGAATACTGTATTATATCGACGTTATAAGAAGTTTATACTTATTGTTATAATAAAATTATTTATTTTAATAATGTGTTTAATAAAATACAGAGCTACAATAATTGAGATAAAATGTATCGACTTACATGTTAATACAGGTGTAATATATTCTTTATTGTAGTGCCTTTATTGTAGAATGAAATGAAATATCCTTAATTGTTTATAATAATTCAAAATGTGCGTCTGCGCAGACAGTTCAAAACTGGTAATTTCATGACGGTAACTTAAGGACAAAATTACTGTAGCTGATGACAGCACCAGAGATTTAAACATCAAGTGTGAAAGCATATCGATCTTAAACATCGGTGAACTTTAAGTTCACTCGTCTTAAAGATCTAGTGTGAAAAGGGTATGAGAGAAAAAAACAAATTTTTAGGTCGATATATTAAATATCCAGGGAGACCTAGGCTTATGTTTAAAGGTCTGTCTTCGAAACTTCTAATTCGCTTCATACTCAATTTTTGTGTCACCAATTGTAGTTCTTTGTAACAACACTGTCCTTATTTATGTTCTATTATTGAGTGAAATTCCTCGATTTATCCTAAGTTTACAAATCAATTCAACCGTGTTATTTGGGTTGATATAACAAAATAAGAATGTCAAAGGACATATATCAAAATAAGCTGACCGGAATTCTGCGCGGTCATTCGAACAACAAATTCTTTGGAATTCTGGTGATGACGCGACTATTTTTTTGATATATAAAGGATAATTTTTAATACATATTAGAGATTTTTTCAGATTGTATCCTGGTATTGATGTGTTGATAAAGACATTGTTTTTGAATCAGGATATCTAAAGAAATAAAAGGATTAAGAATAGCATGATAAATAATTCTTCCCTATGTGCATTGTGTAATAGTCACGCTAATGCGCGAAATATCCAAGACAGTACTTCTCAATCCAAAACTTATTGCGGACCAGTGAATATAGTACAAGGTGTCTCAAAAGAAATTTTATATTTATTTAGCTTACTGTGTGAACGCAACGTATCCGAGGGGCGCGGGGGTTATGTCAATTGGTAGCCTGGCTCTTGGGAATTCAGTCGCTATGGAGCGTTTCTCGGGAGCAGACCGCGCGTTATGCGTGCGAGAGTTTTACAAAAACGGTGATTCGGCGACTGTAGCGCGTAGAAAATTCTGCAGTATTCGAGGTTTTCGCCACTTAAATGATGCGCCAAGCATTCCTCTCATTCAACATTGGGTTAAAAAGTTTGAAGAGATTGGTACAACGCTGGATAAATCAAAATCCGGGCGACCTAGGTCATCAAGAACGGTAGAAAACGTAGAGAATGTTAATCAGTCTGTTCGTGACGACCCGAACCTTTCAATTCGGAAGCGCGCAAGTGCTTTAAATGTGCATAGATCATCATTACATCGCATTATGCACAAAGACCTAAAGCTGCACCCCTGCAAAATTCAATTGGTGCAAGAATTAAAGCCCCAAGATGCCAGTCAGAGGCTTAATTTCATAAATCAGGTGATTGAGAATATATCAAATTGATCTCCCGGAGAGGTGACATAAATTGGCCTCCACGCAGTCCAGATTTAACCCCTATGGACTTTTTCCTATGGGGTTATCTTAAATCTAAAGTTTACACCAATAAACCGACTTCACTGGCGCATTTGAAAGAAAATATCCGTCACGGAATGGTAGCCATCCCTGAGTCCACCTGCCGAGACGTCATAAGTAATTTTACTGTTCGATTAAATGAGTGCCGAGAACGCGAGGGTCTACATTTAGACGATATTATTTTTAAGAAATAAATCCCCAAAAAGTGTATTTTAATAATTAATAAACATTTTTTCTATATACGGCTTACTTTTTTTTTAATCGATCCACTAAATATAAAATTTCTTTTGTGACACCTTGTATTTTTAAAATAATTTTATTTATCACAACCATATCTACACAATAGAATACGTTCTCCTGCCGTCGAATCGTACCTAATCGGTGTCGAATCAAGTAAGCTTATAAGAATTTATTACCTGCAATTTATTGACCTGCAATTGAGAAAAAATGCATTATGAACAGTTGTAGAAATATCTTGAATCGTCCAGGATCTGTATGGTTCCTAAACCCTAAGTCGGGCCCAAACGTGGTTCATAATAGAATTTTGGTGGGTCGTGGGTTTATTAGTGCTTAATACAATAGGAATGGATCTATTGGTCGCCAAAACAATAGGTTTTATATTTTAAAAAAAGTTTTGGAACAACTGATCTGGATTATCGTTCTTTATCGCTAATATATTACCTCAAAATTTCACTTAACTATAATAATGTAAATCCTTTTTTTTTGTGAAAATAAAAATCTCTTGCGAGATAATTAATAAAAGGGAAGTATTAAAATAACAATTTTGAATTAAAAAATATTCTTCACGATTCATTATTTTCTTGCAATTTAAGTAATTAAATTTTTTTCTTGAGTGTTTTTTTAGGTCAAGTATCAGGGTTGAATTAAGTACTTTATTTTAGTATTTTTCTAAAACATTTTTCACATAAAGAAATTAAGGTTGGAAAATTCAAAAGAACCTAAATTTTTGTGTAGAATATTTCAAGTTATTAGGTTGGTAGAAAAATAATTGTGATTTATATCCTTCAAATTCTATTTTAAGTGGTCCAGAACTGTGAGATAACTTATAATACCTCGGTTTATATGATGATGGTTTATAATAACTCCATAACATAACGCATACGTATGGAACAATAGATTTGACCCTTCAAAACATCTGTTTGCAATAAACAGAACTTTTGTGCAAGCTTTTGAATTGTTGTGCGTGGTTCTGTTTCAATTAACGCCTTCAGTTGCTCGTTATCAACTGAAGAACCACCATTGCACACTACATTCCTACAGTACCAACACCAAAAGCATTGTTTAGTTTACGATCATTTTCTGTTGCTTTTCACCCTTTTTGAACTCAAAATTGCTCTTATATGCTTCTTTTTCATCTTTAATTTGCTACTATAGAGTAGGAAAATTGGACTTCTGTCAACGTCAAAATAAGTTGTCAAAATGAATTTATGGTAAATCATAATTCTTTGCACTAAATGAAATTAATTTTATTCCTTTTGGAACTTCTTCAATATCTTGCTTGTCTTGAGACATTACGAACAATTTAAAATTAGTTACTCCTTACTAACATTTATTTCGTAAATTTGAAAATTTAATAATTATAAATTGTTACACATTGTTAAACAAAAACAATAGTAGGTAAAGCACGTTTTGAGATTTAAGTGCTTCAAATATACAAGGTGTCTCAAAAGAAATTTTATATTTATTTAGCTTACTGCGTGAACGCAACGTATCCGAGGGGCGCGGGGGTTATGTCAATCGGTAGCCTGGCTCTTGGGAATTTAGTCGCTATGGATCGTTTCTCGGGAGCAGACCGCGCGTTATGCGTGCGAGAGTTTTACAAAAACGGTGATTCGGCGACTGTAGCGCGTAGAAAATTCTGCAGTATTCGAGGTTTTCGCCACTTAAATGATGCGCCAAGCATTCCTCTCATTCGACATTGGGTTAAAAAGTTTAAAGAGACTGGTACAACGCTGGATAAATCAAAATCCGGGCGACCTAGGTCATCAAGAACGGTAGAAAACGTGGAGAATGTTAATCAGTCAATCGCGCAAGTGCTTTAAATGTGCATAGATCATCATTACATCGCATTATGCACAAAGACCCAAAGCTGCACCCCTACAAAATTCAATTGGTGCAAGAATTAAAGCCCCAAGATGCCAGTCAGAGGCTTAATTTCGTAAATCAGGTGATTGAGCGATTTTCAACGTTTACCAACATTTTGTTTTCGGATGAAGCTCATTTTCATCTTAATGGCCACGTAAATAAGCAGAACTGGAGTGCAACGAATCCGAAACGCAAACATCAGAAACCCCTACATTCGCCTAAAGTGACCGTATGGGCTGCGATGTCGGCGCGAGGAATTATCGGCCCTTACTTTTTTGAAGACGAAAGGGGGCGTGCAGTTACAGTGAATTCAGAGCGTTATGTGGAGATGTTAGACAACTTCCTTGGTACCTGAACTGCAAAACTTTCCTGGCTATAACCAAAGAACATTGTTCCAACAGGACAGAGCAACTTCACACACGTCCAATATGTCTCTGCCACGTGTTCGTGAAATTTTCTCAGGCAAATTGATCTCCCGGAGAGGTGACATAAATTGGCCTCCACGCAGTCCAGATTTAACCCCTATGGACTTTTTCCTATGGGGTTATCTTAAATCTAAAGTTTACGCCAATAAACCGACTTCACTGGCGCATTTGAAAGAAAATATCCGTCACGAAATGGCAGCCATCCCTGAGTCCACCTGCCGAGACGACATAAGTAATTTTACTGTTCGATTAAATGAGTGCCGAGAACGCGAGTGTTTACATTTAGACGATATTATTTTTAAGAAATAAATCCCCAAAAAGTGTATTTTAATAATTAATAAACATTTTTTCTATATACGGCTTACTTTTTTTTTAATCGATCCACTAATTATAAAAATTTTTTTTGAGACACCTTGTATTAACATACTAGAGGCTGTCTGGGGCAATTGCACCAGTCTAGATGTAATAATCAACCCTCGAAAATCAAATTTTTCCAATTTTTTGGAATCTTTGTCCGTGGGCTTCTTTGATTTCATAACAAAGGCAACTCTCAGGAAAAACTGGATCCTGTTTTTTGAGATTGGCATATTTTGGATTGAACACCATTTATTAAGTCCAAATTTAAGTCCATACTACTAATCAGCATAATGACAACGCCAACTTTCAAAGTGAGTTTAAGTAGTGGCAATTCGAAAGGTTTAATAAAGTTAGGGTATTCCAATGGTATGTTTAATTTTTACGATGGATTATTAGGAATGACTGAGTCGACACTGCAGTATTTCTTGTATCTATCTCAATTATATTTACAACTTTATTTAGTTCCTAGTAGGCAGTGGCGAATTTTGGAAATGACCTCTCAACTGACGTAGATGTTATACGAAGTGTTATAAATAGCATAAAAGCTGTGCATATATCGTCGAAACTGGATAAAATTGTACTATAGTCTATTAAAAATATTTTGGCAAGTTCTCTTGTACTGGAACATAATTTAATTTTGTCCAACAATGCTGATTTTTCAAAAAGCCTAAAGCTGCATTCAGAGCTCAGTAAATTAACACGCTGTGCGTTATGGATAGTTTTTAAACGAGTGCAATTGGTATGATCGGACAAGCTCGTACTATATCGCTCAACAGTAGTATAGCAACGACAAAGCACGAGCATGTCCGATCATACCAAATGACCTCGTTTAAAAATTAACCATCGCGTACAACGTGTTGATTTACAGAGCTCTGAATGCAGCTTAACAGTTAAAAAGAACTTTCGTCACTAAGTTACGTTTAAAAGTGATGACCCAATAAAAGGGCCCTCACTTCCAAAATGCAAGTGAAGGAATGTGTAAAATTCACATTTTTTTGAGTGCTTGGGGGGCTGAAGCTCCTGCCCCCTCTGGGTACTACTTCATTTATTGAAATCGAATAAAGAACTATCGCCCACCCTCAATCGACCCCAGCTTCAAGCGGACTGACCCTTAAGGGATCGTTATCGACCCGGTTGGGAACCCCTGATCTAGATTAAGATAACTTATTAAATCTAGACTAGGTCATCAACATTATTACACTTCCTTGTTCTTATAATTATTAATAATACATCATAGATTTCCTTTGCTATATGAATATTCAAGATATTTCAATAAGCAATAATATAGTGCGTAGAATTTGCGGCTAACACTAATCAATTACCATTTACAATCGTCCTTAATGCTAGGGAACATGCCCTGTGTATGATTAACATATAAACAATGTAGTACAATGGCGGGAGGGGGGGGGGGGTTAGAGAAGGATGAGGGGTTTAGGACGACAGCCAGGACCAGTGATTTATACTGTGGATGTTCAGTACAGACCACAGGTCAGACTAGAATCGAATTCAGGGTTAGGATTGAGGAATTGATAAGCGGTGTAAAACATAATACCAGCTACCAAAATATCATGAATTCTATTTATGAACCGTACAATTAAAATAGAGGAAAATAAGTGATTTTTGAACCCTCGACTTTTAAAACCATCAAATGTGAGATTAGAGGCACACGATTACAGGATATGACTTGTAATAAGGACGAATGATTGTATAAAAAAAAAGCAGCTGTGGCCACCACAGGACCGACCGCCATCGTAAAGTTCTTATATAAAATAATGTATTTATTTAGCAGCAGAGTAGAAATAACTTGGCCTAATATTTTCTAACAGAGATATTTAGACCAATTCTGTAACTCTGTTACTATGATAATTGTAACTAAATTCGTCATTATGAGCAAGGTCAGTTACTATCATGAATGAAAGCCATTATACTTTTTATAATATTTTATGTTGTAGTAACGTTCTTACACGATAACTTTTTACAGAATTGATCTGATTATTTATCATGACCATGGAAACGTTACATTTAAGTATGAAAAAATTGGAAAAAATTTACAGAAATTATTCGAAATTTTTCGTTTTATCAATGAACGTCTCAAATATAAGTTATTAGTTATTGCTTTTATAGCAACTTTTGTTCAATAATTTTCTTCGAAATATTTTTCTGTTGTGAAATATTCACAAAAATCTTAAAATCGATACGAGTAAACTCCCATTTTTAGTCAACCGATTTTTACCAAAAGTTGATCAACTCGTGGCATTGATGGCAGAAGCTTAAATATGAAGTTTCATAAAAATCCTTTCAGCCGAATTTGCTCTGCATGTGTACACAGACAGACGGACAGACAGACGGACGGACAGACAGACAGACCGACAGACATCATGCTAAAAATAGTCAAAACGTTATGTAAAGACCTCAATTCGTGGAGATCCATCGAAATCTCGAAATGTCAAAATCGGTATGATCACAATACCTCCCTTATATATGTTGACGGTCGGTAAAAAAGCAGCTGTGGCCACCACAGTACCGACCGCCATCACAAAGTACTTGTATAAAATACATTCTAGCAGCAGGGTAGTTATTATTGTAAAAGACAATAACAATAGAAGTAGGAAAAAATTTCACTCAGCTTTTTTGGACAGAACGTTTATTTAAGTAACACAACGTTTCGCACAACTATTTGTTGGATTCCTCAGGTGCTATAACGAACAATTTTAGCTATAGTAACAATCCTATACTTAATATAAAATTAATTTACCTATACTAATTTAAACGTCACTCTAACATCATGTACATCGTCCATCACCAGGAATGGTGAAGTAGCGGAACTGACATTGACAAAATATATTATACTTGAAAATCCAGAAGGATAGGAAAATAAGAAAAATTTAAATAACAATAATAGAAGTGACTATGAGTTAAATTTTGACAAATTACCATATAAATTTACGTTATATAAAAAATAACAATATTCAAAAAACACTTAAGAATGATTCGCAAATAAACCACTGCCTCAATATGACAGAAAGTCACACTACCCCCCCCCCCCCCTGACAACCCCCTGACAATAAATAGTGTGACTGTCTGTCATATTGATGCAGTGGTTTATTTGCGAATCATTGAATTAAAAAAATAATTAATTTTGTCAAAAAACAAAAACTGTAATCATTTAAAAAAAAAAAAAAAAACTTATCAAAAAATCCTCCCGTTTTTTTGACATATTTTTGGCGAAATGTTTCAAAAATTAAAGTTTATTTATCCACGCATTAATAAGTTTCAGTTGATACCTCACTTAAAATTTAAAAAATATATTTATTTTTGCATTGCATACATATTTGTTTATATTTATCCCGCGCTGTATTTTTTTGAACTCTCTATTTTCCTATATGTGGGTCAAAGAGTTGAGCACGAATGTTAAATTTCAACTTTCTATGTTCAGCCGTTTGGCTACAATTTCTACCGATACAGACAGACAGACTGGCTACAATTTCTACCGATACAGACAGACAGACATATGACGTTATAAGGGTTTTTTGGGTGTCTTGCCTACAAAACCCTAAAAAGAAAATAATTATTGTGTTATAACGACACAAAAAATTATATTTCCGGAAAAACTAATCGGCTGAAAAATAACTGTTGAACTATTCCGATTACCATCAATGTACTATGTTTATAATTTTTCAGATTTTAAGGAAACTCCTATGGGAAATAGGATAGGGGTGAAAATTTATAAATTGATCGATGAAAAATTCTTTTTTCAAAAAGAGATATCACGTATGAAGAGGTTTCATTTGATAACTCAATCAAAATTAAGAAAATTATAATTTCGTTGAATATGTATTTATTTATATTTTTCCTGAGATATATTGTTTTGAACTCTTAGGGCCGGTTTCTGAAAGCTTTGCCGAGTTTAATCTTTTGGTTATATTGTAGTTTTCCTATATGTAGGAAAAAGAGTTGTACAATCCTGCCAAATTTCAACTTTCTAGCTCCAGCAGTTTGTCCATAATTTGTTCCGAACAAACAGACAGACACATGAGTGACGATTTTTTTTTTGTCCTGCCCTAAAAACAGGAAGGAGAAACATAAATAAAGCATGTCCTTGAAATGCAGCCTGGATAACCTATACAAGTGCAATCCTACTTCAAAATTAAAAACAGTTGTTGATTTTTTCAAAGCCTTTGAAAGCTTGAATCTAGTATCAAATCGATATCAACTCTCTGGTTTTAATGAAATAGTCACTAGATGGAACTGTACGCAACGAAAGACTTTTTATTTTTAAAATTCCAATCAAGTGTCAAATTAAAACATTATTTAATAATTTAATAAAAGATTGTATATTCTTTGAAAGGAAATAAAAAAATAGAGAAATTAAATATAGTTATCAGAAAAAGAGGAAGGGTTGCTTTAAAAGTCTTTCTCTTTTTCTATATTCGCGCGAACCAAATTTTAAATACAACTTTCTTCTTGAGATATCTTTTTCATTTCCTCTCGAAACCCACGTACTGCTGTTTCCGAGCTTTCACACTCCTTTCCAGGGATATTTTCTTTTGGTTTTAGGAATAAATAAAAATAATTGGTGCCAATTCAAGACTATTCCGAGCAGGGCCGGCCCGAGATGGGTGAGGCGGCGAGGCGATCGTTTCTGGCGCCGGATTTATCAAGGCGCCAAAAAGAATCTTTTTTAGTGAGCCAAAATAGTCGTGATTTGATTGCCAAAAAATATTTTATTATTTCTGGTAGTGCTGTATTTGGACGGCACTTGTTTCAACCAAAATCAAGTGTAAGAAAGGTTTCAATGTTATTTATGGCCAACATCTGTTATGGATTTAAGTGACCTGAACCAGAGGAATTCGTGAAGATCCCTATTTACTCATCTTAAACTTTTACCCGCCAAATTTTCTAAAAATCTAATCATTTGAACTTTCTATTTTTATGGCAGGATAATTATTTGTACAGATGGTGACAAAATGCAACATTTTAAAAAATATTGCAGGGGTTAAAAAAAATCACTTATAATTTTACTTTGAAAGTGTAAAGAGTTTGATGAAAAAATTATATACTTTCCTAACTATTTTTATTTCCTATTTTTAATTTTAAATTTTAGTTTTATAAGTAATTAATTTTTTTTTGTTGTGCTTTATGTGATTGTGTGAATTTTTAACTTTAAGGTAAGTTTTTATTTCGTTACCTATTACCAGTACACTTTACATATTTATAGAAAAATCATTCAAAAATATTTTTTAAAGTAAATTTTTAATAATAACGGCTATTCTGTACTAAAGTCAATACGTCACTTGCCGGCTGTGATATTGAAGGATAAGGATTTGTTCATGATTGGAAATGGTACTCATCAAGAACCGTTTAATATTAGGGAATGTTAGTCCAATGTTAGTAATTGGAACAATGCAGAAAATGGAGGTCATCATTTGACTGATGTTATTTTTGCATCGTAATGCTCCTCTTTTTTTTTATAATTTCCATTCTTCTTCTTTTATCTAAATAAAAGCTCGTTTGGAAAATATTGTGTGTATTTATTAAATTATCCCCGTTTAAAAACCGTCAGGTTTAACTGACGGACCCTGTATAATAATATAGGATTGATGAAAAAAGGTAGAGGTTTTTACGAGACAAGATAGTGGCTTGAGGAGAGATGGGTTAGAAAATGGGTGTGGAAAAAAAAGGGGGGGGATAAAATCAAAAGGCGCAATTTATCTATCTTGCCTCAGGCGCCAAAAATGATCTGCCCTGATTCCGAGTATGCCATTAAATTTACGGAGTCGTCTGTAAAAAATCGTTCGTTGGGTAGTGTGTACCGGCGCGTTGTCGTAATGATTCTAATTTTTAATAATGTATTTGAACAGGTTTTAGCGAAATATAATAGTGAATAACGTAAAAAATCGATATTTTTCGTTTTCCCTCCGAACGGTATTTTTTCGTTTTCATTCCCCGATACCAATACTAGCTATTTCGTTGTTAAATTCAATTAAACATTATAACACATAAAGTGGAGATATACGAAAAGTCTCCCTAAATGTTAAATTTCAGCTACACAAAGCCAGAATGCGATAGTAAAAACTGCGTGCTTCGTCCCTGGATAAAAAATACAACAGTTTCTGCCTCTATGATGAAATTGAACCCATATATAACCTCCTCCCCTCTCATAAAAATCCCCAACCCTCACCCTATCCATAAATTCAGAAACTCATAAGCCAGAGCTAGTTAAAAAAAAAATTCTTGTATCTTTTTTTGGTGTTAATAATTTAGAATTAAAATTAATTGCAAAAAACACTCCAATAATCGTTTTAAAAGGGTTAAGTACCTTTTAACTAAGTTGGTAAAAAGTTTTTCTAACAGATTTATTAAGAAGGAAAAGGTGATTTTATCACTTTTCTTAGGTTAGTTCAAGTTTACTTAAACCGAACAAGAATTTTATTAACTTCATTTATTTTCTTAAAAGCACATTCGAAAGCTTTAGAAAAGCTTTCGCTATATTCTAAAGGTCATTGATTACTACCGTATTCATTCTCAGCAATTCTTTGTTATTTCTGATGTTATCAAATTAAATTACTTGTGGCTAGTTTTTTTAAAATTAGGATTACTTGATTAAACCACCACAATAACAGATAACACCCACGACTGGTTTCTATCCAGCAAAAAGTTTTTTTAGCAGTATTGAATAGAATACGGATACAATGAGTACGCGCAGACGACCGGTTGTTTGGCCGCTGCGTTTTTTTAACCGCATTGAATAGAATACATTGTCCACAATTAGTATGCGCTGACGACCGGTTGGTTTCTCACTCTGGCCAAAGAATCGCACGTCATAAAATCGCTCAGCCGCACTATAGTGCGTTCGAAGGTGAGTTTGCAGTATAGCTCTTATGGAAAATGGGAGCGATGTTGCCAAATGTTGTAAAAGTGTCAAATGTGTCAATTATAATAATATGAAAAACTCGTATGATTTACAAAAATCAACTCTTATAAAATTTAAAATAACACTCAACAAAAACAAATGGCCATTTGTAGAATACTGCGTCTTCACAGATCAGCGCGTTTTAGAGCTGACAACTTCGACAAGCAAGAAAAGGATAGTGTCATTGTGTAAACCCATTAGAGAGTATGAAAAAGAACTACTCCATATGCCCTGTACTGCAAACTCACCTTTGAACGCACTATAGCTTTAAGTCATACGAGGTTCACCTCGAAAGTTTCGTCGAATAATTATTTATTCCCGTATACAATAACAAATGTCCAATAGGAATATTTCGTAAAAGGCAATTTTCAACCTATCTTATATTATCACTATAGTAAGCTAAATAAGTTTTACTTGGACAGGAGTTGAGGAGTTCGTCGAATTTGATTCAACATTCATGGCACTCTTGTTTCAACGAGATTTCTATAAAATTCAAGTCAAATTAATTTACGTTTTTGTCGATTATTTTGTGATGTAAGGCAATGCCATTGAAATCAGAATAGAATACTTTATCGAATAAGTAAAAATAACATGTGTATTCTTTTTTTAAATAAGAAAGTTGCACAACGTACTTTGAGAACCACTGGTTGAAATAAAAAGTTGCTTCACTCATTGATATTTTACTGTAAAATAGTATTTGTTGTGTTATTTAAGTAATCTCGTAGCTCTTATAGTCATGGCCGGATTTAGACTTGATAAGGCCCTAAGCTATTTGAGATATGGGGCCCTTTATAAGTCCAGATATTCTATGTCAGTGACAAATATGATTTTCGGATACCCAGAGGGTTAAACTGAAATACAATTAAGAATATAATTAAATGTCGACAAATTAACTTTGTGAAAATGTTGTATATTTAATAATGGTTGAAATAAAAAACATTGTAAATTTTCACTATTTTTATTAAAAAAAACCGATTCCACATTCGCTGCACACCTCAACTCTGAAAATCATTTTACAACTTTTAAGCCAGATGTTATTCATTCATTACCAAAAGGTCCAAAATTAAATTTATTGGAGGCACACGAGATTATAAAATTGCACAAGCAAGGAAAAACCCTTAATGAGATGACCGACTTGTCTACCTCCCCTCTCATAGGATTATCATTACCTGTAAATAGTATTTAAGTAGTTATGTTTGTAACTTATTTCATTGCTTTGAAAATGGCGAAAGCCGAAACTAGTAAGCAGTTAGTTAATAAAAATAGTGAAAATTTACAATGTTTTTTATTTCAACCATTATTAAATACAATTAAGAAGTATATTGATAGTGAAATAATAAATCTTTTACTTAAAATCATTTTTATTTATAACAACTTATGTATGACAATTGCTCACTCGGACAATTTGGGGGGGGGGGCAAGGAAGTGGGGCCCTAAGCTATAGCTTGTGTAGCTTATACGTAAATACTGCACTGCTTATAGTTCTTGAGAATACAAAGGTGAGCAATTCAAAATAAACACTCTGTCGATTAACTAATATAACTGAAATTTTTACTGAAATCAATAGCCATCAAAAGGTAAAAATATAATGAAATGTATAAACGTTAGTGGAAGCATGTGTCTAAAAAGTCCGAAAGTATTCACATTGAAAGGTTCAAAAGAAACCATAAGATATGCGCACATTAAGTTCTGCGCGCTGAAGTTCGTGTATAAGAGTTAAAATAAAATGATATTGTTTAAATAAAATGTAACCCTCTCGAATATATATTCCAGCTAATGCATATTGTTAGTAAAATTTAAATATTTACTTCCATAACAGGTGAAATATTCATAACACAAATAGTTATTTTTAACTGATCGGGACAAACATATTAATTATTACTTTTTAAATAATAATTTAATAATTGTGTTTTATTTATTTTTTTAAATACATATACTAGTCATTTAGGTGGTCTGTGTTAGTCGCAAATAGCCGTTGTTGCTATGTGCCAAAAATGTTAACTAATTTAATAAGAAGTTTGATATTGTCACAATTATGATATAATTGTATGCTAATGTCCCAATTCCTTGAGCGGCTTTTAGGTCGTGTAGGTCGCGGTTGCTGACTTGCGGTTTTGGGAATTAAATAATGTGCAGAGTGTTGCGTGTTTGTCAACATAAGTTTTGAACTACTCTCTAATGTGTTGATAAACATTATTCAATTGTGCCGACTATGGTCTTTAATTGCTGCCAACAATTACACAAATGAATAATGTTTCCAAAACAATTGAGGTAGGACTTGACGTCATAGTGTCCTGGTTAACAGTTATAAAATGGTCTTAGGGAATAGATTCGTTAGTCAGTTATTCATTGAGAGTCAGTGATTCATTGAATCAGTCATTGAAGTAGTTAGTTATTCATTCGATCATTTTTGTGAGCATGCTACCCGAGGACCAGCCCAACTGTTCAAGTGACCAACCCGAGATGTGAGTGCCGTCTACAGGGCTTCTCCACGTGTCCGTCTTGTGCGGATACATGGGGTGGTTCGACCGATCCTGGAGAAACCGGGGCAAGAACGGGACTTACATCAGCTACTAACAGTCAACACCAGCAGCCATTCTGACAATTAATTGTATTGTAAAATTATTATAATATAATAAATTTTGTAGTTAAGATGTCCGTTCTTGAATCCACCCTGTGACAATATTTTTGAAACAAGGCAAAGCGAGTTCAATCGACAGTTGCATCGAAATTAATCAACAGAAGAATAGTAACAAGTTCTTTGAATGGATTATTCGTAATTATAATTTGTATATTTTTGTAAAAGGGAGGGATTCTATTTATTAGATTTTAATTTTCCATTCATACTTAAAATTCCTTGTGTATTTATGCTTAAAAATAAACGTAAACATATATTTTGTTATCTTAATCAATCTATCAAAAGCTTTCCAAATCCCACATTCCACGCTTTTTATTTCGAATTGAAAATTGAAGCCATAAAAATGCAGAATTCGTGGTTTTTCTTGTTTAAGCTCTGGTTTGAATGTTGGGTGATATACAAATCTAGGATTTATGAAAATCCTGGTTTACATAAAAATTACACAGATAAAACCCAAAATGCACTTAAAGGGATCTGTGATGGATGTTTTCTATAAATAATTTGCATTCGGGAACTTGGCTTTGTCCTTTATTTTCTTTAAAAACAATGTCGTTGTGTCCCTATATCACAACAATTGCGCTACTTCTGATTTAAACAAATACAAAATACGGTGGTACCTCGACTTATGAACTTCATTCGTTCCTGACCACGGTTCGTATCTTAAAAAGTACGTACCTCGAAACCCAATTTTCTATTTGCAAAATCCGGATTTTTTCTGGTAGACATAAATTATGAATTGCCATTATATATACGGCATTTTTAGGGGTTTGTAGGTATGAGCACCAGAAAACCCTTATAACGTCACTCATGTGTCTGTCTGTAAGGCAGAAATTGTAGCCAAACTGCTTAACATAGAAAGTTGAAATTTGGCATGCTTATACAACTCTTTGACCCACATATAAGAAAAATTCTGAGAGTTATGTATGTTGAGTTTAATCAAAATCTCATTAATTCAATTACATAATATGAATAGAGATGGGTCGTTCATGAACGAACCGGCTCACTGAGCCGACTCAATACACTGACCGAAGTGACACGGTTCACCAAATTGAAATGAGCCGGCTCACGGCTCACTGTATAGTTTCAAGTTTCAAGGATACGATTGGTCGGGCGATTGTGAGCAGTGACCGGAGTGATCCGGATCTGGATCGATGTCATGTTGAACTTCGCGAGAACTCGGCTTGTGATGTATTATCATAAGGTGTATTTTGTCATCAATTTGTAGGGCAGTTTATTTGAAACTAATCGGCTTAGTCTGTATTTTCTTACAACCATACTATATAAAAATATTAAAAATATTGCCTAAATCCCAGATGTCCGATTTATAAGGGCAATAAACATCGCCATAAACTTAACACATCTGGTTTAAAATACAGTAGCTATATAAAGTGAATTGTTTGTTTCAAAAATGTTAGAGAAGAGCCGGGGCTAAGCGACGTTCTACCTACGAGCGAACGACCGACAACTGACCGGATCTAAGCAAGAGCCGGCTTTAAGCGACGTTCTACCTACGAGCGAACGACCGACAACTGACCGGGTCTAAGAAAGAGCCGGCTCTAAGCGACGTTCTACCTACGAGCGAACGACCGGCAACTGACCGGGTCTAAGCAAGAGCCGACTCTAAGCGACGTTCTACCTACGACCGAACGACTGACCGACCTGTGTCTCGGGATCATGTTTACAGTTCATATATTGCAAGAACCGGCTCTAAGCGACGTTCTACCTACGAACTAACGACCGACCTGTGTCTCGGAAACATGTTTACTTAACTGGATCACTGAGCCGGATCAATGAATCGGCTCAACAAACTGAACGACCTCCACTGATCCGGTTCCGCAAACTAAGCCGAAATTCCCATCTCTAAATATGAACAAAAAATACTTACGAATGAAAAGTACTTCTTGTAGTCTTTGCTTTTTTGCTCGGCCGCAAACAGTTTAGCTATATAGTATAAACATTTTGACAACATACTAAATTCCAGGTGAAATGTGTATTTTTATATTATAAAATAACTAAAAACTATTTTAGCCCTGTTTTTTATTTATGATTTATAAATTATGAATATTAAGAACTGACAATAACTGAAGTGACGCCTAGCGGAATATTTTGTAACTTAACGGAATAGGATTTTGTTGGATGTGGCTCATTTAATTGCATTGTTTGTATGTGTTAAAGTGAAGAAAACTTTAATAAAATGTCTATAAAATCGCAACAGAAAATTAACTGCAATGTGAATTGTTGTGTATCAAATGGCAAATGTCAAAAATATCCTATTCCAATCGCCATTTTGTAAGCGACAACAGCGCCTCTATACGTAATGTTTATTCTCAATACTTTCTTCAATACTAAACTCAATACTAAATTAACAAAATAAATGTTAATAATCACTTTCTAATACGCAAACAACATTATATTGGCAGCCATTGTGGTCGTTGGAATAATCTCAGTCAGAAAAATCTGTATGTAAAAATTCATACAGCCTCTATCCTTTAGTCTTTTTATTCAATGATTCTTGATATCTGATTTTACAATTACGTTTTGTTTGACCAATGTAGTAAGCCTTACAAACGTTACATTAGATTTTATAAATTTCTGAATGAAAGAAATTTAATAATTACACGTTGGGCAATCGAATTTGAAACATCAAGGATGTCATCGTTAATAAAACTGACAGTATTGCTACAGTCAAGTTGCAATTATTTTGGGTATTAGTTAACATGCCTAGTATGAAAAATATAAAACCTCTTTGCAGTAGTTCTTCAATTACGTTCAGAAAAAAATAAAATACAGGACTATTTTGAACCTCCCTCGTGCAATCCTGTAACACATAATTAATTTTCTCCACGACCACTATAGAATTTAACAATTCTAAAACCAACTTTGACTACAGAAATTTAATATTCTAACACAAGAATTGGAATGTTATTCTAAAGCACTTATCTTCTTATGCATTTTGCGTGTATTTCATTCCATCACTTGTTATGGAATAATTATTCCATGCTTGTTGTCTTTTGTTTTTGTAGGGTTACATTAAGATATATGCAACGTTTACATTAAATAAATGCAACATAACTTCCTAACCTAAAATAGTGGCCGATGTGCGGCAAATTAAATTAAAATTAAACAAATAATAAAT
Organism: Liopterus haemorrhoidalis; assembly: GCA_963971575.1. Lineage (NCBI taxonomy): Eukaryota > Metazoa > Arthropoda > Insecta > Coleoptera > Dytiscidae > Liopterus > Liopterus haemorrhoidalis. Next base: position 3,973,426 of record OZ020615.1, read on the forward strand.
AAAAACAATAGTTTAATTAATTGATTAATTTGTTATGTAATATAAATTATTTGTTAAGATAAAATGATTGTTAAAATAATTATTTGTTAATTTGTTTTTCTTTTTGGGGGTTGTGGAGAAAGTAGGGTCTGTGATTCGGTTGGAATGAGAAAATTCGTTGCTAGTGGTTCCTCACGCTCACCTGCGGCTCGCGCTCGGAATGTTCCACTCGCATCGAATTTTCTCATTCCAACCTTGTTACAGAATATACTATTCTGTATTTATGTTTGTGACAATAGTTTCCCAGAAAACCCGCGGGTCTCCAAAGAACCAAACACCATATTCCGCACTGTTAATCTAACTTATTATATTTTATAATCGTATTTATCGTATTGCTGCTTTCTCTAATTAAACCCTAAGACTCCAACTAGGTCGTGAATGTTTCCACTTTTGCTTTATAAGAATGGCTGACATATGGTCTTTGAGATTTTTTGTAGATCGTTTTATTGTACTTAAGTCAGTCCACTTTCATCATCTGTGGACTCTTTACCTATATTAACAGATGTTAAATACCCAGACATATGTAGGAATTGAAAATTACCGTTGAGTGAATTTGGTGAGAGTTCACACTGTTCCATGAAACAGTATCGGGAAGAAATGTATTAAGTTTTAATTTAGGTGTAGCCGTGGTTTCGTTGTAAAATGGTTGCCTATATTTCTAATTTCGAGATTGTCAACGTAGCATAAAAAGCACTTTTCAGACCAATTCTGTAACTCAGTTACTATGATCATAGTGACAAATTTAGTCACTATGAGCAAGGTCAGTTACTATCATGAATTAAAGTCATACTTTTTATAATATTTTATCTTGTAGTAACGTTACTACACAGTAATATTTTACAGAATTGATCTGTATATGTTCCACTAAGCAACATATATGTCCTTAAGTTGCCATCAAAGGCACACAGATCTAATTTTATAATGTTTTTATTGTTTTCAACTAAATTTTCAAAGTGCATTTATGCATAAAAATGTTCTACCATGAAGCTAGGAGATAGTTTACATAAACGAGAACATTGTTCTGTAACTAAACTTGCAAACCACATGTAGAACGGAGTTTGAGAAGTCTATTATAGACAAACCAACAGTCCCACGGATGAGAACAAGGACCTACGCGAAATATTGAACCAATTTTAAAGGGAGACGTATAGAGGAAACCAGTCGTGCACCCTGTAATTTCTCCTGGGGGGTTGACACAGTAGACAAAATTATTTAAATTATTAAAAGGCTCTTATTTCTAAACTACAAGTGATGACCAAAAAAAAGGTCCTCACTTCGAAAATACTTGATGACAAATCAAAAAAAGGTCCTCACTTGTATTTTGAGAAAAACACATAACAACCACATGTTATTGGAGCTGGGGGGGGGGTTGTGGTCTTATCACTTATATTTTGACAAAAACACGTGAAAACCACGTGCTTTTGGAGCTCTTGGGAGAGGCTTAGGGATATGCGATACTGAGAAAGTATCGATAATATCTAATAAAAATTATCGATACCGGTATCGTATCGAGAAAAAAAAATCAATATTTTCAAGTATAGAAAGAAAAAATTAATATATTTTCTATAAAATATATTTTGTAAAAAAAAAACATTTTATTCTTATAATAACAATCTTAATTGTTTTACAATAATAAATAGATTAAAGTAGTATGGGCATTAAAGTAGTATACACGACTGAAAAGTGACAGATGACCTAGGTAACAATAAATTAGACACCTACAAATAACGTAGGCCAGGAAGATTCATTCATGGAAGAACTAATAATTACAAGGCATTCATGAAGAGAAGAGGTAGAAGAGTTTATATACACACCAGTTTTGCAAGTGGAAGATCGGAAATCCCTTCGTAAAATATTTAATATCTACTATCGTGTTCCTAATTCTGCTGTCCTAGATTTTTACTAACTAAATTTAGCCTAATTACTTAAATTGATCGTATTTACTAGAGTTTATTAGACTATTTTTAATGAGCTAATGTTTGGGGAAAAATAAAGTACTGTATACCTAAAAACTAAGTAATTAGCTTTGGTTTAGTTAGTAAAAATCTAGGACAGCAGAATTAGGAAAATTAGGAAAATGATAATAGATAATAAACATTTTACGAATGGATTTGCGATCTTTCACTTGGAAAACTGGCGTGTATATGAACTCTAGCTGAAGCCTATAGGTCTGAGTGATTGTTTAAAATAGAATTAAACACTCCACTCTTCTTTATTGCAAGCACCGAGAAAACTCCTTGGTCTATTTTGGTTAAATAGGTCCACACTTTGCTTCTTGCTGGTGACATTTTTAATTACAATACAAAAATAACCAATAATATTTCATAACTTCAAACGCAGAGAAAAAAGGCGTCAAACGCCAGCAACTTCTAAACCGTTCAACGCATGTTTCGTGACGTACTATGTCCTGCGCCATTGCGATTGCGTACCTCGCGCTACCAGTTTTGACCAAGTTTTACAAGTGTATTTTAAAGACTACAGTTTTTACAAGTGTATTTTATTGAAAAAAAAAATTAATCACAGAAATATTTATATATGTATAAATAAAAATTTTACGATATTGTTTTAACAAAAAAAAAGAAACGATACGATACTGGGTCAAATGTACTGATATTAATGTATCGGAAGATTAGTATCGATACTAAAATCGCGATATCCAATGAAAAATATCGATACTGGTATCGTATCCAGGGCCGGCGGAAGGCGGGTTCAGCGCGTTCCCAGAACCCGGCCCCGCGCAGGAGGACAGATGAGGACCTTTTTTTTTTGCTCCTCACTTGGTTCTGAACAGCAGGCCCCGCGGTTCAACAATAGGCCCCCCGCATGGAGATGAGGACCTTTTTTTTTTGCTCCTCACTTGGATCTGAACAGCAGGCCCCGCGCATGGAGATGAGGACCTTTTTTTTTGCTCCTCACTTGGATCTGAACAGCAGGCCCCGCGCATGGAGATGAGGACCTTTTTTTTTTTTGCTTCTCACTTGGATCTGAACAGCAGGCCCCGCGCATGGAGATGAGGACCTTTTTTTTTTTTTGCTCCTCACTTGTATCTAACAGCAGGCCCCGCGGTTCAACAATAGGCCCCGCGCATGGAGATGAGGACCTTTTCTTTGTTCCTCACTTGGATCTGAACAGCAGGCCCCGCGCATGGAGATGAGGACCTTTTTTTTGCTCCTCACTTGGATCTGAACAGCAGGCCCCGCGGCTCTACTCGCAAATCCTAGCGCCGGCCCTGATCGTATCAATAGTATCGGAACATCCCTAGGGAAGCTCAAGTCCGTTAGCAACTCCCCGACCACAGAGTGCGCGCCTGAACCCGAGAAAAGTAGCAGGGTTAATGCGACAATACGAAAAATCACGTGTGGCCCCGACATCTAGCATTCTGTTTGAGTATTTTTAAATATCTACAAAATTCTGTATTGTTTGAAAATTCACACTTTTTTTTCACATTTTTTAAATGTTCGATATTATACTCTGTTCAAAAAAAATTCCCGGAAGTTAATTTGAAAATTTTCGTACTAAAATCTAAAATATCTCATTAAATACCTCTTGATTCGTTGTCATCACAAAAGCCTTTGATAAGAGTTTGATCGAAGAGAACAGGACTCTCATAATAGCACTTTGTTTTAGCCTTATTGGATTTGTTAACATAATAAGCATAGTCAACGTGAAAGAGTACGTGACTTGGACGTCGACCTTAAGCATCGTACGCCACGACGTTCAGCGTCGCTCTAGCCACGTCTCCTTGCAACTCAATTACGCAAGTAAACCTTCTAAATCATCCAATGTGTTACTACCTGTTGCCGTCAGAATGCGCCACTAAAGAATCTTTGCATTCAAAAATAGTCTAATGAATATCTCAGATTTTGACAGTTGTAAATAGGTTTGGATAATGTTGCAAGGTAATCAGATTTCTGTCTTTGTTGCTGAGGGTATGTAACCCAATCTGGCCTCAAGGTTTGTGGGGCCCCGTGGAAGTGATCATTGATTGTACTTCATATCGTCCTGAGACCTGAGCGTACATTTCAGGCATCCTAAAAGGCTTTCGGACTTTCTTCGGAATTTCTTTCGGACAGGTGAGCTGGTGTGCTTCCATTCCATGCTTTCTTTTGGATTCTGGTTCAAATAGTGAACCCAAGTTTCATCGCACGTTAAAATCTTGTTTAGAAAAGAGTCACCTTCCCTTTCATAGCGTTCTTTCAAGTTTGTACACACTTTGTGTCTTGTTTCCTGGTGTTGTTGCGTTAACTGTTTCGGGATCCACCTTGCACTTGTTTTGCTGTATTTGAGCTTGTCAATGATAACGTGATGAACTGTGCCAACACTTACTGCAACTTTTTTTGCTATATCTTCAACTGTAATACGTCGGTATTCACGAATAATGTCGTCAATATGGGTTTCAAGCGAAATAGTTGATACTTCAACTGGCCGGCCAGGACGTTGCTCGTCAGTCACTTATGGTTGGTTTATATACGGAACAAGAATAAGGAATAGGAAATAAGAATAGTACACAAGAATAAAAAATATTAAACCGTTTATATAGGACATAACATTTCGTCGCTGCGCCTGCGTACTTGCGTTGGCCTGTGTTTAACATTTGTCACTTGACAGGTTCTGATTCATAAAACCTTTTAAAAAATTTCGTTTATTACCGTTAAAAACATTTTATTGTTGTTTACAACCCTCTGATCACAACTGAAAAACATCTGTTGACCAAACTTTATTACGGCAGACATTTTGATTGCTGTGCGCAGGCTTATCGTGTCTTATTCTTGAAATAAGAATAAAAATGTTGAATGTTACCAACTATTCTTATGTTTAAGTTAAATTTCATTCCTACATAAACCGATATACGGCGCAGCCATGTTTTAACATCTTGTGCACTATTCTTATTTCCTATTCCTTATTCTTGTTCCGTATATAAACCAAGCATTAGGTTCGACCATTTTTGAACTGTTCTACCCACTTATAAAAATTTCCGTGATTCATACAACTTTCACCATACTGTAAAATCATTCGAGAAAATATTTTAGCCGGTTTTTCACCTTCAGAAAGCAAAAATCGGATCACTGAACGTTGTTCAACTAATGTGGAAACTTCAAGCGACACGCAATCGTTACAATACAATTTTGAGGTTATAATCAAAACAATTTTTATCCGTCAGGTGTTCTCAGCTCATCCCAGTGATGCCAACCTAAAGTACCAAACTCCTCCTACAAACCGTTTTTTTTTTTTTTTTTCTACATCAATTTGTCTCTTTAATCATTGAATGTCTCTCATATATCATTTTTTTCCTAGGCCGTACAATATGGATAATTTACGGTCGTTCAAATTACCATAATATGACAAACTTGTTAATGACAATCAACAGTGCACAAGTCATAGTCTATAGTCAACTAATTTAAGAGATGTGGATGCAGCTTTAGGAAGGAATGGATTTTTTGAACTAAGGTCTACATTTAGAACAGTTAAAAATAAACTCAAAAGGTTAAGGAAATTATTAAAAGATATTATTATTTTGCATATTGTGATTTTTATTTTTTATTACAGTGTTAAATTCCTGTTTTGTGAATTCTAATTTATTTCTACAAAAGAAAAGTTGCATCTTCTCTAAGATAAAATTTCTTTATCATATTAGATTCTCTTTATGTTTTCGTTTTAATTTAATTTTTTATGGTTTGCAGTAGAGTGTACAGAGAAAACGACAGGCGCATTATCTAGAACAAAAGGCATTATACAGTACCATATCTTTATGTAGAGACAACAATTTTACCGCCACAAACATAGAAACGCCCAAGTTAATATTTCCAAACATAGGAAAAATTACTGCTTTCTAAGATCGTTGTATTAAAAACATCACTGATTTTTGAACTGGAGGATTATTATCGAACCACCAACCAGGGAAATAAGCCGAATTTGCTTTTTATTTATTTATTTATTTATTTTATTGTGATAAAATTTTTATTGTTTCTAATTTTATTTTAGATTGTCAGTTTTGTATAAGAAACTTGTAAGAACTGTACTGTTCTGCCTCTCCTTAAGTGTCCTACATCGTCCTTGATTAGAGTCCTTGACTACATGCAAAATATGGTAACCAAATATTTGTAAACTAATCTTTAAATTTACCCCCTGAGTACACCCTTGCATAAATTGCGTAGTTTACCCATTCACTTAATTTAATAGGCGCGTGGCGTCATTTGTTAACAAAATATGGAACTAATTTCCTTTTGATATGAAATTTATAGATTAGCTGCATGTGGTGTCTACATCATGTCTCTAAATAATATACCTCTATTAATATAAAATATTGTTCTACCTCTATGGTGTTACATAATTAGCGTAAATATTTGATTTTGGACAAGTAAATAAATTAATATATCAATATTATTACCTATTCTGTGATAATTATTGTTAAAATACAGTTTTTAAAAAGATATAAACTAAAAAGCACAACTTTTATTAAAGCGTAGCCGATTCTCATTAAATTTAGAGACTGGGACGGATATTTAAAAATTTCAAGTTATTGGAAGGGGGGCAAAATTTAAAAACAAAGCCTGAGAAACCAGCATGCTTCGGTTCTTCTTGAGCACCTATTTCTCGCGGGCCCTGAAACATTTCTAAATCTTATTTAATACTTCATATTTACGCCATTTGTGGAATGTTATGGTGAATTTGTGTGATATTTCTTTTTGTCGAATTTATTTCGAATAATATATAACACAGCCCAACAGACATTTTGGTGCCTGCGAGTTTTTAACTGTCTCTAGGTAATTTTTTGGCACAGAATCCAAAATAGCCGTCAGATTTGCTCTATCAGATCTAGTTTTTGAGATACGCTATATTGGCCTCTTTTACAATAAAATATCTTATTTCTTAACTTGTGTATTTTTCACGTTATTACTGTTACTATTTGCTCCAACTGCCAGTTACAAACACAAAAGAGACAAAGTAAGGTATTTCACAAAGTAGATAAATATACATTCATTACTTATCACTTAAAAATGTTCTTTTGTACGACTTTCTAGCATGGTGTTTACCAGAACAGTCTTTCTGAAGACTCCAACAGTAGTAGGCCATCATGTGGCTATCTTATCTTCCTCGATATCTATCTTCCATAGTTTTTTGTCTTGATGGAATCTTTCCCCCGGTTCTTCACTAAAATCACCTAGGTTTTCTGGTAAGTGGTCATAATACAATCAAGTTGGAAAGCATATTTTCCACTAATTCTCTGCCTTATGATTTCCAAGAAAATTTTGTACTACTTGAATAAATGAACACCAAGAATTAGATTCAATCTCGTTCATTGATGCGGTTGGATTGGATTGTGGATCTTCAGTAGGTTGCCTTATCTGAGGACCATCAAATATTGTGGCTTTCAGTTTTTCAGAGTTAATCCCAGGAAATTTACGTGTCAAGTAGCCTACACAAAGTCTCGATTTAAATCAGCCCAAACTTGATATGCAAAGGTGGAAATATAATTTTCTCTCTCACAACCAAAGGTTCGTTGACAACGTTTTGCTTTTCTTGAATTATGACATTTCTTAATGGAAATCACCCAATTTCTGTTAACCCAGTGCTGATCCTTAGCTCTGCTGTCCCAAAGACATAAAAAACAAGGATATTTTGTATATCCACTTTGCTGTCCAAGGAAGAAGTTTACCGTTTTTAGATAAAAAACTAAAATCAGTTAGTCTGTATCTAAAAAACTAGAACTGCTACGAAAAAGAGTCAGATTTTTGGAATCAGCACATCAAAAATATCCAAAATCAGTTATTACTTTTCCGGCACCAAGATAAAAAAATTGTTTTGTTGGGCAGTGTAATTTATGGAAAATTATCCTGGAATTATTTGAATTGTTACTTGGAAATTTCTTGAATCTCCTGGAATTTAAAATTGAAGATTTAGTAGACACGTTGGTTATCTAAACGTCGAAAGAACAACTAAAGAACAATATTCGAGCAGCAATAGTTACAATATCGCCTGATAGCTGTGTAAATGTGATGAGAAATAATATTGAAAGAGCTCGCATTTGTGTGGCAACAAAAGTCGGATATTTGTCATTATGTTCAACAAATAATAGCAACATATAAATTGGGCACTTATATAAAAATATTTATTGGTTTTATTTGTTATTAGTTCAAATTCTATATATAATTGGGAATTTGTATACAATTATATATGTATATATTGTATTGTATTTGTTAGTCCAAGTGAAAATTGTTAATTTTTTATTCTGAACTTGGATTGGATGTTTTCAAATAGTAATAAAAGCTAAACAAGTCAGTAATAAAACGTTGGATCATCATATAAATTTCTACAACTGTCGATTTTGAAGAGTTGAAAAGTGCAATATTTCGTTCAGTAACCCTGATACGAAATCCACCCCAAGAATAAATATGCTTCCGTGTGACCTAAAAACGAATCTCGGAAATATTTTCTCTCTTTATTTATTCTCACATTTATATAAAATATTAATTAATGAGTTACGTTGCTCCATGGCAAAATATTTATATACAGAACATAAAAACGAGCGGAACAAATGGTAATCGGAGCATATGGTCCAGACATCGCACCATCCGACTACCCTTAACGGAAAAAATTTCGCATCTGGGGACGATATCAAAATTCACCTGGACAGAATTTTCGAGAACAAAGACGGAACCTTCTGGAGAGATGGCATTATGAAATTGCCTGAGCGTTTGTCCAAAATGATAGAATATAATGGACAGTACATTTGATAATAAAAGTTTTTTTTAGAATGTATATTTTATTGAATAAGAGGTGAAAAAAAAAACGAACGTACTTATGTAACAACCCAATATTTTACACTATACTCCTAAGATTGGTAAAAACGAAGTTATTATAGTGTAAAGTGTACGCATGCACAGTAATGTTGAAAGTTGTACATGTATGTCGCTATTTGCTGCGGAACTTACCAATAGATGGAACTGCTGGAGAATTCTTTACTTCCCATCGCCTATTAGTCAATTGAAAATTATATTATCGTTTTATATATTTAACTTTAACGTTATGAGCGTTATGTACTACTTTCTTGAATTTAAAGTAGTTAAATGTCGTAGCGAAGCACGGGTACCCCAGCTACTAAGATATAAAATACACAAAAATATTTGAGGAACGTAAAGTGCATGATGCTACATCCCTTTTTTTTGCAATGCGTGAACTGTTTACTTACCTTATTATGTTGTCATGAATCTCCACACATCGTCCTGAAAGTCTAATAATATTCTTATCAATATTAAAAAGTTTAGAATTCATCCTTTTCAAACAGTATTTCAATTTTCCCAAACTGTTGTAAATGTGTACAATAAAAGCTGCAAACATCGGTCCCCAAATAAATATGTATTCAAAAGTAATACATCAAATGTCCCATATAAAAAGAATTTCATAATAACGACTAACGGAGGACATTTTTTTGTCATTTAATCATCTGAAATATGTAGAAACCAAACATAATGGTTTTAAATACTTATTTTCCAAATTGGTACCTGCGAGTTTAAACAGATGTGATTAAACAAAACAATGAATAGGATTTCATAAGAAGATTTCCAATGAATGATATAGTATTTACAAAGATTGTTAAGTAATTATCTGAGGTAACTTCATAAGTTGTTAGTAAATAAATAATAATAACAATCAAGTTATTAAGTCATAATTTAATTAAATTAAACGGTAGATTTATTAATTGTTAATGATGAGAATCTTGGATCTTTGCACCTTTGGGTTCGAGGTTAAAAAATACATAACGACGTAGTTAACATATGGAAGAAAAAAAAAAAAAAAATCAGCTGTGGCCACCACTGCCGTCATAAAGTACTTGTTTAATTTATGCTGCTTTATCAAAAAATGTCTCAAATAAAAGTTAGTTATTGCTTTTATAGCAACTTTTGTTAAATAAATTTTTCGAAATATTTCTCTATTGTGAAATATTCGCAAAAATCTTAAAACCGACACAAGTAAACTCCCATTTCTAGTTAACCGATTTTTACCAAAGGTTGATCAACTCGTGCCATTAATGTCAAAGGTTTAAATATGAAGTTTCATAAAAATCCTTTTACCCGAATTTGCTCTGCACGTGTACACGGACCGACAGACAGACAGACAGACAGACAAACAGACTGACAGACATCATGTAAAAAATAGTCAAAAGGTTATGTAGGGACCTCAATTCGTGGAGATCCATCGATACAGTAATACCCCGTTATTCGACTGCCTCTTAGCTCGACGTTTTCGCCACTCGAGGTAAATGTCGAAAGTGAGAGTCGACGGAAGCATCGCTATCCGACGCGTGATCGAGTACCGATCACGTGATACATATTTTGGTAAACAAAGCAAAATGAACGCATGGCCAGCAGTTCGCGTCAAGATATCTTGACGACAACAACTCAGATTTAGTGCAGCTATGAACTTTTTGTTTTTTGCTAAAATAAGTGATTTATATTTATAATTATGGGTCCAAAGGATAGAAATGCAAGCATAGCTAAAAGGAAAACATATACATATGTATTTCCTTATATGTATATGTATATGTATATATGTACATATGATTCCCTTTATTTCTTATGGAGAAATTCGACTCGCCACTCGACGTAATCGCTACTCGACGCTTTTTCAGAACGAATTAACGTCGAGTGGCGGGGTATTACTGTATCTCGAAATGTCAAAATCGGTATGATCACAATACCTCCCTTCAGAGCCGCAGTAAGGGGGGGGCGGAGGGGGCGATGGCCCCTAGCGCACTAAAGAAAGGGGCGCCACATTGCGAAGGTGAAGACCTTTTTTTTTGCTCATCACTTGGATTTTGGGAGGTGAGGACCTTTTTTTTTTGCTCATCACTTGGATTTTGGGAGGTGAGGACTTTTTTTTTGCCAAGGGCGCTAAAACACAGTTTTGCCCCTAGCGCAAGTTTTCCTTACTGCGGCTCTGCCTCCCTTATATATATATATATACATAACTTAACTTATATATATATATATATATATATATATATATATATATATATATATATATATATATATATATATATGTTGGCGGTCGGTAAAAATAAAGGGCGTTCTATATAAAGGAATGTATTTTTTTAATAACTTGTTTATTTGATGTTTCATCGTTCCTCTTTCGTATCTCTTATAATAAGTAAGTTATGTATGTATTTCTTATCAAAAAATAAAATTTTGTTAATCTACATATCAAGAGCTTTCATTTGATAGTTCTTCTCTTCTCACTCTGTCTCTATTACTTTTTTCCGTCTCTGTTATCTCTGTCTCATCTGAACGCTCTATCTTTCTCTAAACATAATTAACTTTTTTGTCACTTAATCTAGAGTATTTTTATGCAGTTTTGTAGCTTGTAAACTTAGTTAAGAATTAAAGCTAATTGTGCGGTATAAAGTAGTCAAGTTCGTTTAGATGACGCGAGGTCAGTGTGCTTGAGTTCAGGCCGTTTTTATTTGTCGCGCTAAGGTCGAATCGATTCGGCCTTCGTTTACATGAAAGAGGCTGAAAATCCACATCATTTGATCTCATAACATTCAAACTCACTAACGGGAAAATAAACATAAAAAAAAGAAGATTCAGCAAGTTGATATTAATTAACGTTTCAAAAGTTGTTCATTTTTAAACTTTCATATACCTAGCAGATATACCAGTTCTTCATAAACTTTAAATTGGTAAGAACTTCTAGAGTTTCTTAAACTTTTGCAAAGATTTTTAAAACATTATACCTACAGGTTATTGGGAACTGTTTAAGCATTGTTATTATCCATTTCGCAGTTTTGTTCGGAACTAGATAGTAATTTCTTCAAAAAATTATATCATTACCTGATGGCGAAAAACAACAGAAAAGGCGAAATTTGTGGCTGAAAGCTATGGGGCGAAATAAAACCGATATTTCAGAAAAAAGTAAATTTTATGTTGTGTGCATAAATGCATCAATGTTGGGTAAATTATCACTCTGAGCCCTAACAAAATCTTTATCTGCCATTTTAATAATAAATGCGTGAAAAATTGTTTAAAAACAAATACAAAACTCTCGAACAATACAATATACACACGTGTAAAGATTATGTTGTAGTTGTATCTGTGACGTGAAACCCCTATCGTTTGACGCCACACTCAGTCGTTTTTACTCGGCAACCTCGCGCCGTGGTCGGCTTATTTCAAATTTACAATATTTTAATTTAAAAAATTGGCTATAATATTAATTAAAATGTGATTTTTGTTTTGTTAGGTGACATAACGAATATTAACATATCAAAATAATGTAGTTTTAAGGAAATACAAATTTTATGCGTATCCCCTATTGTAGAACACTGTAACAATTTGGGAATCATATAGTATATATTTTATTTAGACATATTTTATGTAATGAAATAATGCATAAACATTTTTAACAATATTTACAATTTAACAAACATTGCAATATTAATTTTTAATGTATTTTTATTAATATAATTTAAAATTATATTCAAAATATTCTAAATATAGACAAAAATAAAATGATTATTTAAAAGATACGGAATGTACAAAAAATAACTATTTTTTATATTTTACTTAGAATAATAATTTATTGTATTTATAAAAAGAAATATTTTTATAAGTAAAAAATCAAGTATTTGTTTAAATATGATAGTAGCAGTTAAAAACAAAATAAATAAAAATACGGAAAGAAATTCGTTGTTATTTTTAGCAGATTTCTGTAAGTTAGGGTAAACCTTAGGATTTGTAAGACCCCAAGCCCAAATCGAGGGATTAGGTCTTATAATTGAAAAGGGGAAACGCACACAAAACATTTTTTTATCTGAAAAATATAGAATTCAGAAAATCTTAATGCCTTTTTGGCGTCAGGATTTCATTCATGGTGTATTAATAAAACTGTCGAATTTATATAACAAAAACCAATTTATTATATTGTTCATTAAACCAGTTCTCAACCAAAAACCGTAGATCGACAAAATATCCAATTTTATACGCGGTCTGACAAAAGTGTCTTTATAAAAATAATTTTTATTTAATTTATTTATTATTTCACTCGTCGAGTCAATTAAATGTCTTGTCTGTAAAATTAAAATTTATAATTAGTGATGCGCCGGATCACAGAAAAAGCAGATCTTTTGATACAGATACGGATGCGGTTTATTTGCGTCCTGATCCACGGATACGGATCTTCTATTCAAGTAGAAAAACGAAGACCTTGAAGTGATAGTTTGATATGTCGCACGGTCCCTATAGATGGTTCAACTGTTAGAATGCAGTACAGGTTAAATGCAGTAGTTCTTTTCCATACTCTCTAATGCAAGGGTGTCAAACTGGCGGCCCACTACTTGCATTTTAGCGGCCCGTAATGACTTCTTATACTACGATAATTTTTTATAATATAATATAGTATAAACATTTATTTGAACGAAAATACCTCGTGACAGAAGCTGTCCGGGCTGCGGCGTCAAAACTTCGGCAAGGGGGGAAAACCAATAGTCAGGCCATAACTGTTGCAGTTATTGTTAGCAGTTAGGCGTGCGATAGTCGGTAGATCAGCGATTCCCCGTGATTCCAAATAATACTCTCGTAAGCATAGCTTTCAAATACCACTTTTCTATAGGTGCAACTGCTATGTACAGTACCAGTACGCTGATTTCGACCCGTTTTTGTTTTGTTGTTCGATAAAGCAAATATTTTGGCAAAATTTAATTGTTATTATTTAAATGTTATTTCCTTACTTCCTTCAAATAAATATTCAGAAAAATGGAGGAAAATAAACAACAGAATAAGTAACAATATAAATATAGGTTTTTCCAAACGTTGAGATGGAACTAGATTTTGAAATCTAGTAATTTTTATCTATTAATTTGGACTTTTGGTCATTTTGTTTAAGCTTTGTAAATCATTCTCACATTGCAAATTCTAGATTAAATTGATTGTTATTATAAAATGTCATTTAATTTTAATTTTTTGTCATTCTTAATAAAAATTTCCCATTTATTATTATTATTATTTTTTTTTGTCTTCAAAATATGTGAAAATGTATTCAAATTTTTAATAAATGTCATCGTCTCTATGGTTTCAGTGTTGGAATTTTCACATACCAACGTTAGACTTGAAGTTATCCAAGCAAGGTTCCTTCTCGTGACAACCTTAAAGAACGAAATTCCCATTTAGTTCCGCCTAAACGTTTGGAATAGTCTGTACATAACGTGCGGCCCGCGTAAATTTTACTTGTTAGAAAAATGGCCCGGAACTGAAATGAGTTTGACACCCTTGCTCTAATGGGTTCTTCCAATAAAGCTATCCGTATATTTCCTGGTGATCTGCCGTATGCAATACGCACTGATCTATGAAAACCCAAAACAAATCGTTATTAATTTTTATCTCAAACTTTTCCCATTTAATTTCAATAAATTAACAACTAACTGTATTCTAACAGTTGAACGGATTATACAAACAAAAACATGCTGACACACAATTTAGTTGAATTCAAAATCACTCACTTGTCTTTGATTAAATTAATTTTACTCTAACATTTAATTTATACTAGGCCGTTCAAAATCCACCGGTAAGTAATGTGATGCTCGACTAAACATCAATTTAAACGCCAGAGTAAAATTTACTCCACCTTGAGCATTTTTAGAAGCACGCTTATATGAAAACTAATTCGAATTTTTCTATATATCGGTTTAAGATTCGCCTTAGAAAAACGGATACGGACCAGGATGCAGATTATTATTTTTTCCGGATTATCCGCGGATACGGATACACCAGACCACTATTATAATACACTAATATTTATAATACATCATACACGCACCAATTCTTTCGCCTTCTCTAAAGATGATTTCTTTATAATTTTTGACGGAACAAGCAGGCAACCGCGTTTGACATTGATGTGACGCTGGTTGCTTACCTTTATAAAACTTCGAGTTTTCTCTAACAATTCTTGGAATAATCATTGGTGTAGTGACATTTCTCCGAAGTTGTTTGCAGTTTTTATTGCTACTCTCTAGGGACGTTCAAGTTACTCGTAGTAATAACATTATAATTGTAAAACACAGGTGTAAGCCACATATTATCTTTATCAAAATTATTATTCATTATAATAACATATTATTTTGTAACTTAGAATTAGTTTAATGGGTAGTTATTACTAAATTAGCCACTTAAAAATATAGTTTATAATTTAATATTTAATTACTTTTACTTGAATAGTAAATTTAGTAATTATTTGATAAAATATTGTAAAAATTATATAGTTTAATATGAAGAACCCTAGATAAATGATTCCTTAACCCCCTTTTGTATAAAGGGGGTTAAAGAATATTTTTTGGGCTACCAAAAGTAATTTTTATTAGAAAAATTAAATTTATTTATTTACATTGGATAATTTAGGGTTATTGAACAATTATTATGATTGCAAATGTTTGTAGCTCTATTATTCTTCTGTATATTTTCTTTATTTTGACAGTTCGAAACAAACTATGCATTGGCAATGCTGGTGCAAGTATACTACAGTCTGTTTCAAACGCTTAGGCGGAACTAGATTTTGCAATTTAGTTACTTTCATCGCTTAAATCGTGCTTTTCGGCCGTTTTGTTTAAGCTTTGTAAATCATACTTACAATAAATATTTTTTGGTTAAGGTTAATATCATTTTAAAATGTCATTTTCTTTATATTTTGATTTTTTGTGTCATTCTTAATACAAATTTCCCATTTATTTATTTTTCTGTCATTAAAATATATAAAATAAATAATTTAATTTTGACATAGGTCATTCGTTTCCATGGTTTCATTGTTGTAATTTTAAATTTTGACATTCCAACGTAAAAAATGAAATAACCCAAGCAAGGTCCCTTGTCGTGACAACCTAAAAGAACAAAATTCCCATTTAGTTCCGCCTAAGCGTTTGAAACAGACTGTAGCGTCGGCGAATCAACGCAGTTACGTCACACGACGTAACAAACGATTGCATTGTTCCAGACAATACAATCCTTCGTAGACGACGAAGCCACACGACGTCCTACGTCGTGTGACGTAACTGCGTTGATTCGCCGACGCTAGTATTAGACCGGGAGCTCATGACATTTTTGGTCTCCGATTTCATACAGTATGCCTTTTGGAGGAGAGAATATTTACCATGTGACAACAAAAAAGTGATGGTACTAAACCCCTGCACGCTTTCCGGTCATAGGGAAAATTGCATTTCTACTTGCACAAAATTTTTGTGTTTTTCTCTGATTTAATATTGCTTGCCCTTTTGTCAAAAGAAAGTTATAACAAATTTAAAGTCTTTTAATTATAGGCATGCTGTATGAAAACGCGGAAAATCATATTTTTTTATTACAAGATCACATGACCGTTTGAGCCCTTTGGGACCCTCCGAATCGCATGCATATATTTAAAAGACTAAATTTGTTATAACTTTCTTTTGACAAAAGGGCAAGCAATATTAAATCAGAGAAAAGCACAAAAATTTTGTGTTTAAGATGAAATGCAATTTTCCCTATAACCGGAAAGCGTGCAGGGGTTTAGTACCATCCCTTTTTTGTTGTCACAGGGTAAATATTCTCTCCTCCAAAAGGCATGCTGTATGAAATCGGAGACCAAAAATTGTCATGAGCTCCCGGTCTATATAGTAGTATTTGTACCAGCTCTGTTATTGTCTGACGAGTTGCTGTTATCTTTTCGAATATTACCTATTGCTATTTTACTTTAAATGGAGTCTTCAACATAGCATTCTGCCACAGTTGAAGATTTCCACCCCCCGTGACGTTTTAATGTTAATATATATGCTCCGGCATCAGCTAAATTATGCTGATGTTCTTCGGTTGTCAGTTGTTTCCGCGTAACCATGGAGATATTGTAACTTAAGAAATAACACATAGATGGCGCTAACATCCAGTGGCCAAAGAAATAAGCGTATCGGCCTAGGCCGAAAAAGATTTACTTTTTGGGTAGTACTAAATGATAAAAAAGAACTGTTTTTGATATGGTCGCCCAAAAAATCATTCATCTCCGCATGCATATTTCAATTGTAGATACTTAAAAGTATTATAATGGGACAGCATGTAGCAGGTAGTTTTTAAATTTTGTTATAAAAATGTTATTTAATGTTTTATTAATTTTAATATTTTTGTTTCAGCCCTGCGATTAAACGAATATATTTCGCATTACGAACCACTTGCATACGATCATCAGGAGGTTCAGAAACTCCACCAGAGGGTGCGACGGTCTATTGGAGACAAGGCAGTGCACCTGACTTTCTCGGCGCATGGCCGGGAGTTCCGCCTTAGGCTCAAGAGAGATCTTACCACCTTCAGCGATAGGTTGGAGGTGGTTGGAACTGCAGGTCCCCTTCAGGTGGATACGGACCACATATTCCATGGCCACCTCATAGGTAATAATATTTAGCATTAATAGCTACTAGAGCATCTTAGGATGACATAAACGATTATTTATCTCACATTACAAGTCCGAGTTGCTGTGGCTCCGGATTTAAACCTGGCATTGCGATTTTACAATACGGGCCCAAAATTTGATGAACAAACGAAAATTATCGAAGCTAGAGTGTTAATTATATCTGCAATGTTTCATACTGTTAGTCTTTATAACTGTCTGATTCTTAGCACAGGAAGGAGGCATTGTTTGAACTCTTACGTATATCAGTTTTGTTCTGATTGCTTCTAATTTCTTTTCTTTTTCACATTCATATTATGATTCCTGAAATTATTGAAATATTTCTTTAAGGATATACAAGGTGTCTCAAAAGAAATTTTATATTTAGTGGATCGATTAAAAAAAAAAGTAAGCCGTATATAGAAAAAATGTTTATTAATTATTAAAATACACTTTTTGGGGATTTATTTCTTAAAAATAATATCGTCTAAATGTAAACCCTCGCGTTCTCGGCACTCATTTAATCGAACAGTAAAATTACTTATGACGTCTCGGCAGGTGGACTCAGGGATGGCTGCCATTTCGTGACGGATATTTTCTTTCAAATGCGCCAGTGATCGGTTTATTGGCGTAAACTTTAGATTTAAGATAACCCCATAGGAAAAAGTCCATAGGGGTTAAATCTGGACTGCTTGGAGGCCAATTTATGTCACCTCTCCGGGAGATCAATTTGCCTGAGAAAATTTCACGAACACGTGGCAGAGACATATTGGACGTGTGTGAAGTTGCTCCGTCCTGTTGGAACCATGTTCTTTGGTTATAGCCAGGAAAGTTTTGCAGTTCAGGTACCAAGAAGTTGTCTAACATCTCCACATAACGCTCTGAATTCACTGTAACTGCACGCCCCCTTTCGTCTTCAAAAAAGTAAGGGCCGATAATTCCTCGCGCCGACATCGCAG
Organism: Liopterus haemorrhoidalis; assembly: GCA_963971575.1. Lineage (NCBI taxonomy): Eukaryota > Metazoa > Arthropoda > Insecta > Coleoptera > Dytiscidae > Liopterus > Liopterus haemorrhoidalis. Next base: position 3,991,818 of record OZ020615.1, read on the forward strand.
CCCATACGGTCACTTTAGGCGAATGTAGGGGTTTCTGATGTTTGCGTTTCGGATTCGTTGCACTCCAGTAGTGGCAGTTCTGCTTATTTACGTGGCCATTAAGATGAAAATGAGCTTCATCCGAAAACAAAATGTTGGTAAACGTTGAAAATCGCTCAATCACCTGATTTACGAAATTAAGCCTCTGAGTGGCATCTTGGGGCTTTAATTCTTGCACCAATTGAATTTTGTAGGGGTGCAGCTTTAGGTCTTTGTGCATAATGCGATGTAATGATGATCTATGCACATTTAAAGCACTTGCGCGCTTCCGAATTGAAAGGTTCGGGTCGTCACGAACAGACTGATTAACATTCTCCACGTTTTCTACCGTTCTTGATGACCTAGGTCGCCCGGATTTTGATTTATCCAGCGTTGTACCAGTCTCTTTAAACATTTTAACCCAATGTCGAATGAGAGGAATGCTTGGCGCATCATTTAAGTGGCGAAAACCTCGAATACTGCAGAATTTTCTACGCGCTACAGTCGCCGAATCACCGTTTTTGTAAAACTCTCGCACGCATAACGCGCGGTCTGCTCCCGAGAAACGCTCCATAGCGACTGAATTCCCAAGAGCCAGGCTACCGATTGACATAACCCCCGCGCCCCTCGGATACGTTGCGTTCACGCAGTAAGCTAAATAAATATAAAATTTCTTTTGAGACACCTTGTATTTTGGGGGCACTTCAACTGCTGTGGTAAATTTCTTTAATAAGGCGCTAAATAACAATGTTGCCTAGCAACAGGCCCAAACCTGCATTGCATATGAACCTATATAGTCTAGCCAATTTGTACTTATTGTACTTAGTAGATATTCAGGGTTCTTGATCAGGGTGTTGCCATATTTTACGAGAGCTTTCCACTGATCGATGAACATTTATTCTTCCTTCCCATATCTTTACTATTCTCTCTTCTTTCGCTAATCCAATTTCTGTTCAATTTCCTGTAATTTCTGACTTTATTTGTAATTTCCTGTGTGATACTTGATGTTGAGTATAGTGTTGGTTCATCATCTTCTTTGGGATCGTCTACGGCGTACCAACCAAAATATCTCGCAGAGTGGTTTTTCTACATAACACTCGCACATGGCAGCAGCCTAGACTCAAATTCAACTTGACGAATTTCATTGAGACAGTTTTCCACATCCATCATACAGTTCCGACCTTGCACAAAGTGATTATCATTTATTTCTCTATCTCAAGGAGTTTATTGATGATGTACGATACTTACAAACTGGTTGAACTTGCCAGTGACGGTTTTCATTGAAAGGTATTTTTTAAAGGAAAGCTTTCAGTTACTGATAACCAATTTTAACTTTAACCCTTTTTACCGACCGCCAACATATATAAGGGAGGTATTGTTATCATACTGATTTTGACATTTCGAGAACTCGAAGGATCTCCACGAATTGAGTTCCCTACATAACGTTTTGACTATTTTTAGCATGATGTCTGTTTGTCTGTCGGTCCGTGTACACGTGCAGAGCAAATTCGTGTAAAAGGATTTTTATGAAACTTCATATTTAAGCTTTTGACATCAATGATCAACTTTTGGTTCAAAAGTTGATCAAGATTCGGTTAACTAGAAATGGGAGTTTACTCGTGTCGATTTTAAGATTTTTGCGAATATTTCACAACAGATAAATATTTCGAAAAAATTTATTTAACAAAAGCAATAACAAACAACTTTTATTTGAGACATTATTTGATAAAGCAGCATAAATTAAAGTACTATGTGATGGCGGTCGGTCCTGTGGTAGCCACAGCTGATTTTTCTTTCTGGACAACCATCGTATGTATAATTTTATTTCGGACAGTAAAGTTGCATAATTTTATCCAAAATACAATAGTTTTTAATATATTAACATTAAAAATATTGTTGTTTTCAAAATCGGCAGGAATTAATGGCAAAGATATACATGCCTTATATTGTATTGTTCCCCCTAACAAAATATTAATGAAATATGTTGTGTAAATGCTTTAAATACCAAAGTTTGGTGCGGCTGAAACTACTGCTGGAGTTTATTCATGTATGTAAATATGGAGCTAGTTCTCAAGTATCATTTATTGCATTCTATTATCATATTATAGCTAACAGTATAATAAGGGGACTATTTTTGCTACAATTATAAATGATATATGTTACAGTTTTAACTACCGAACCTTAATATTACACTATAAAAATTAATTTATACCTACAATACATAGTTTTATTCGCAAAATGTCGCGCTATTATATAGCAGTAAACGAAAAATAATTTATTTCCACCTCCGTTTAAATTTAATAGCATCGATGGCCATATTGAGAGAATACTTAAAGATGAGTCAACCAGGAGAACCTATAAACTAAAATAGGTAGAAGATCTAAGCCCCCCCCCCCCCCACAAAAGCCTGATATATTGGCCACGTTAGTAGAAGAGACGTAGAAAATTACATGGAAGGCCAAGGATCTCTTAACTCGTTCGGATAATTTGTACGGTTCCTGATGCTCCCAACGGAAACACGTAGCCTTTATAAAGCTTCACCATTTCTTCCTATGACTTGCAAGGTGTTTGAGCTCGCCCCATGACTTTCCGCTGTCGTTAAATACTTGTTGTCATTGTGCAAGTAGAAGCAAGTAAAGTGGGCTCAATGAAAAACTCAAGCAAGTAACCACTCAAGTATTGTTTACATTCGAACAGGTGATTCTGGCAAGTTCAGTCGTTGACTAACTGTTAAACTATTAAAATGTCTAAATGTAGTAAATGAATTATAAAAAATGTGTCAAAATTACACAAAATTCACATATGGAAGAGTTGCTCCAGAAGATATTGGAAAGGAGATAATAGTGTGGGTTGAAATACACTGGGGGGCATTACTAAAAAGAACTTTTTTCGGAAAATCCAGCAGAATACAGATCGTGTTTGAAAATGTCACCTCATCAAATTCACAAAATAATTTATGTTTACGTCTTTCACGTAATACAAGAACACTTGCTAAGTCACTAAAACGTGTCTAAACAAGTAGCTTGCTTGTTAAATTTTTGCGTGGTGGTGGAAAGCACGTTAAAAAGCAGAACGGTTCTCTACTTGCCTTGCCCAGCAACTAGCCTTGTCCTCAAATTTGAAACAAGTACATGTTTACAAAGGGATAGTAGCTTGGAACAATTAACATATCCTCTTGACTTTCCTCCCTACTTGCTCAATGTAAATGATCATTGACTTCTTTTAAAATAAGCATGAGCTATGTCAAAAGGGCTGCTTAGCTTAAGGCTTCCTTGAGGTGTCCAGTAGATTCCTACTTTACTGATGCCGTACTTTGAAGATTCTGCCTTATTTATCGCTAATTTCGCTACTTGATTTCGTTATCTATGAGTTTAAGGCTAGTTTTATTCCACATCTCAACATTTGTGATTTTATCTGGCCAAAATATATGTAATATCTTACGTAATCATTTCTTGATGAAAACTTCTGGAACGATTAAGGCAGAAGAAAAAAATAAGGAAGAATAAATATTTTGGTGGCTACTAGAGAGATTTTTGGTAACCCTTCTAGATCCTATTTTAATCTGTCTCACATTAGCCGTTTACGTTTAATCGGTCAGATTGAATCCGAGCGATCTAAAGGTTCCTGATCCGTTCGTAAAGTCAGTCGGATCCTACATAATAGCTTATTTTTAAACCACCCGAGTGAACTGTCTGAGTGCTCAGAGCATTTCTAAAAAATCCGATGAGTACCAGGTTTGTTGGGATTAATTTTGTGGTGGGGTTTAGCGCGAATAAATTTAAATCTCACAAACAATTTGAAACTGATATAAACATAGCCAAACAAAATGGAAAAATAAGTGCCATGTGTGACAACTGCGGTGTTGCTGGCGAAAATAATTTTATTTTGAAACATATATTTTCTTTGATTTTTTACGCTTTTATCCATTATAGGTTGCACCATACATAATATAATTTCAACTTCTTCAAAAAAAAGTCTTTTAGTTCATTCTATTATTGGTAATAAACTCATATTACAGGAAAACGCGGCAGTAGTGGCAATCAACGACAGAAATTTGACAATTCCATTTAGTGCCACTGCCACCAACTTCACTACCTTAACCTTAAATTTAACATTGCTTACGAAAATTTTAACAAAACCTAAGCAATCCGATCTAATATTGTGACGTCACCAGATCAATCTGAATTGCTTAAACTTGCGAATTGGTTAAAAGTAAATCGCTATTGAACAGTCATTTGGATTAACATGCCGTCTTAAAGAATGTTTTTGCTACCAGATCCTTTTTAATATTATATATTTTTGGTAAATTGATTTTTTTGTTTGCAGGCGAGCCTGGTAGTAGTGTATTTGGTTCGATAACGGAGGGCGTCTTCGAAGGGAAGATAGTGTCACCCAAGGGCTCTTTCTATGTAGAGAAATCGAAACATTATTTCCCTCATAGTTCAAACCAAAGCTTCCACTCTGTGATTTATGACGAAAACCACGTCGAAGACCCTTACAAGGATAAAAGAGAAGGTAAATATCACTTACATATTCATTTAGATATACAATATATATTTATAAAATAAAGCACATTAATTGAGACCTAATTCGGGGCAAAGCTGTGCCAAATACACAGTTAAAGTATTTGAAATATCAAATACTTTTTAAAAGAATTTGTAACACAAGAAGAGGTTCAAATATTATAAATGTACACCATCTTTCAAATTTGTTGTAGCTAGTTTCGGAGTTTCACACCCATTTCTCTAATTTATTGCATAAATAGCTATTCTGTCTCCTGAATAGTTTGGCTTTCATTACATAGTAGTTTGCATATGATATTAAAGACTTAGGGATTTTATTTTTAGTGTAATCCATTTGTGTTTATTTTATTTGTAAGTTAATCCTAAAATTGAATAAGAGTGGTACGTAGGTACGTATGTAAGTGAAATATGTTGGTAACAAGGAATCCATACAAGTAGCTGATTTAATTATAAGCACAAAGCATTTTGTTGAAACACATCACACTGTCATTTAAATCCACGGGTATAGTGGCACAATTGAATATTCTAAAAGCACAGTCAATACACTTGTTCTAGTATTACAGTCAACGGCAGACTAACCGAGTATGATAGATAACAATACGTTGAGGGTGCACTCGCACATTATATACCTATAGAATTCAACACAGAATACGTTATCTCTCCCATTTCGTAAAAAATACTATATTCTTGCACGTATCTGTATATTTAATAGCAAAATTCTGAGTTTGTCGGGGTAAATTCAACTTAGAAATGGCTGAGGGCTCTATGGAGAGGTGCAATGTCTGGATACAGTTAAGGCATTGTTGCGGCAGACTAATACTTCAATTGCTCCTAATCAAAGATGTGAATATTTGAAATAAAGTATTTCGTTTGCTTGAAATACTATTTTCCAAATACTTCAAAGATATGATCTTCTTATTTGAAATTGCAAATAATTTCTCTTTGGTCTTTGGTATTTTTATTTGATATTTGTTTTCTGAAAACGTTAGTATCAGGTGTGTGAATTAATTCGGTCCGTTTTTTTCTTCCAGAAAAGACTTTATTGTGAAAAAACATGAAAACATACACTATACAAAGTATTTGCCATTGCTTGCTATTATTTTTTCCTATCTGTATGGCAGTTGTTGTAATCCGTGACGGAAAAACGACTCGTCCTTCGAAGCGATCCATTCATTGAGCCATTTTTCTATTTCTTCATAATTGTTCAAGTGTTGAACCGAAAGCCCGTGTGCCATCGATCAGAACAAGTGATAATCTGATGGAACAATGTCTGGTGACTACGGCGGGTGAGATAAAACGCCCCAGCCGAGTGCTTCCAAGGTGGCCTTCACAATCTTTCCAACATGTGGTCTAGCGTTATCATGCTGGAGGATATTTTTGTCGTGTCTCTTTGCATATTCCGGCCGCATATTCTTCAAAGCGTTGCTTAAACGGAGCAATTGTTGTTGGTAAAGTTCGGAAGAGATGGTTTAGCTCTACTTTAATAGCTCATGATATACTACACCCTTCTGGTCCCACCATATACAGAGCATTACTTTCTTGACGTGAATATTCCGCTTTGGTCTCGATGCGGATGGTTTTCCTGGGTCGCAAATGGATTTATCCACTTTTCGTCTCCAATCACAATACGATGCAAATAACCTTTTCTTTTTTACCTGGTAAGCAAGATTTCAGACATGGTTTCGTGCCTCTCGATGTCCCATCCTTTCAGTTCGTACAGCACCCATCTTCCTTCTTTGAAAATCTTTCCCATGGCTGCAAACGCACAGAAATTGTTGATCGATTAACATTCAACAATTCCGCGAGCTCATGTTGCGATTGACACGGATCTTCATCGTTAGTGCCTGCAATTCCTCGTCCTCGAACTTCTTCGGCTGACCTGGACGAGGTTTGTCATCGACACTGACATCATCCCTTTTGAAACGTCGAAACTATTCTCTGCATGATTTATCGGTGGGAGCACTTTCACCATAAGCTTCTATTCGATGGGCTTCAGCGGCTGATTTCTTCAAATGAAAACAGAAAATGATATCTTCCTGGAAATGATGCTTTTTTGGCTCGAATTTCGACATTTTCGAATCAGATAAACACGATGTTATTGTTACAAACCCAAACGTGTATCAACTGAATATTATTGCTATATGTCAACACTAAAACATAAAGCCGGTTGCAGACATTAGGTATTAGAAAATTACATAGTACAGCAATTGACCGCCAGATGGACCGAATTAATTCACACACCTAAAGGCTATTCCAAACCTTTAGGATTTTCTGACTAGATTTTAAACTAGATTTTCAAATCTAGTAACATTTACAGATTGATTGAAGTTTTTGATCATTTTGTTCAGGAAAACCCAACTTCAATATATAAAAAATTAGCTAATAAATTAAGAAAATTTAAATTCCATTTAGTTGCGCCTAAATTTTTGGAATAGCCTGTAATATTTGAAATACTTTAGAAGTATTTCAAATTATTTACTTTTGGTTCGCCTGTTTTTTTGGCAGGACCATCAAAAATTGTAACACACTATAATATCTTATTAATATCAAATTCATTCCTTCAAACTTTCATAGCTCGTTGGTGTGAGTCGTGGACACTATATCTAGAGGTTAAGGGTTTGATATCCAGTCAAGGCTTGGATTTTTGATATTCTTACTTTACCAGGCGCTTTATTTATGTACTTTTCTATCTCGCTCCTTTCTCAGACACTTTCTGTTAGCTGTTTGATCAGTTAAGTGTCAAGTTTTTCCCGTTATATGTTATATATTTTCTGGTAATATCCAAAGTAGACGTAATTTAGTGTCAGAAGATAGTTTTTCAATAACCGTGTGCATTGAACAGGTAAATTGTGAAGCGTACCCTTTGAAATAAAAATGTTGTTCACAGATCATCGAGCAGAAGAAGATCAAAATATAATGATCTATAAATAATGCAGAGAAATAAAGTGTTAATAAGCTTTAAAACACGAAAAAAGCAGTAACTATGCTTGTATAAAATCCGAAAGAGTTGTGAAAATAGTTTATTTTTTTAGTTTTTGATTATTTCTATCTTTCTGTTTGCCCGTCTGTTTATCCGACTATATGTCTGTGTTGCATATCATTCTTTCATTCGCATTCGTCCCACAGGCCGCCGGTTGCAGATCTCTGGTTTAATCCATTTTTATTTAATGTTTTGTTTGGAGTTACCACAAAAAATCATCTGTAAACAATCAGATTTAAAATACCTGGGAGTAAAACTAATTTATTAAACTAACTGTCGCTAATTTATTGAAAAACAAGTATAAAATAGCGGTTGATTCCAGTTCACCAATTTATAAGTATTGATTTTGCACGCGTTTCAATTTACCAGTTTTATTACTATTTGTCACGACTGAAAACTATTTCAATTGTTTCATTTCAAACATGTTTTAAATATTTAAACTATTACGCAACAAAAAATATAAATATAATATCATATAGCGTGTGATTCAAAAATAAAAAAATCGACAGAGTAAGCCGTGGAAGAGAAATTATGCAATATAAGGCATACTGGAGATAATCAAATAAAAAATATACGTAATGTATAGATAATTGATCTGAGCCAGAAACGTACGATAGTGTTTGTGTTTTTGACAAAATAAATTATATTTTAATGGCTAAATTATGGCTAATAATGTTATGGATTTTTTGTATTTATGGCTAAGGTATACTCTATCTCAGAAAGACTGATAGTAATAAATCATTTTGTCAGGCAGTTACCAGTGACGTGCACATTTTAAACACGTTTAAATTGGTTTTGTGTATTTCTATATTACTATTAATCATTTTACTAAACGCACGCCTGTGACCATATTTATCATTTTATTAAACGCACGTCTGTGACCATATTTAGCATATCATTAAACACACCCCTGTGACCATATTTTTCCTTAAAATTTTAGGGTAAAATTTTTATGATCTATTGTGTTTAACCCTAGTTCGTATTCTCATATAATATGTGCGGCACACTCGGTTATTTTTAACTATTTTGAAATTAAAAATATAATAAAATTCTTTTAACAGCTTAAAATCCAGTTCAAATGTGTAAGGAGTGCCTACTGTTATACGTCATGATTCAACCTATTGTTTGAATTAGTTTAGTTTTTTGTTTTTACTGTACCAAACATAAATAAATCCTTGTTAGTAGTGAAATACTTATAAAACAAATAACACGTTGCTAATAATGAGAAATACGTTTTTAAAATTGAAAAAAATAAGCCATTTATCAATATATTTATTATCAATTTAATAAAGACGTAGATACAAAGCAAATGCAGAAAAATTGCTGGTATTTTTTTATTCAAATTTTATTGTGATGAAATTTTCGCATATTATTTAAATTTAGTTTAAAAAAAATTAAATGGGAGCTCTTAGTACTCATATAACGAAAAAAATGATTATCAAAAAAACATTCTGAAAAGTCATCCAGCATTCTGTTGGTTTCTTACACTTATTAAATACCTACAAAACCCTGAAATGTGTGAAATTTCACGTATTTTCACAGTTCACCTTATTTTGTGTTTTATATATTTTTGACAACACCAAAACACTCCGAAACACCAAAGGAAAGCTAAATAACACAAATACCAACAAGCGTCGACAATCTGGAACCAATACAAACAAGCATCAATAAACAAAAACAAATAAAATTAAAACATTCGTGTTATCCTAGTCTAGTATTACTTCCGCCATCCGCATTGTAACACGCATTTAAGTCCAAACACTTCCAAAATATCTAAAATTTGCTATTTCTGATTTGTCATATTTATAAATTGGCAGCAATTTTTTCTTGCGAATAAATTGTAATTACGCAATTGTGGTTATTATGAAATATTGATTATGTCATTAACAATTAATGATGTCATTATTAAATAAAAATAATTTACGTTTTGTTTCCAGTGAATAATTTTAACGGTCTACTTACCAGAAAAAAATACGGTACGAATTTAAAGTTTAAATCAATAGAATTACAAGAAGTAAACGACAAATTTTAGTAGAATTAGTAGAATGGCTTACAGAAGAGAGGGGAGGTATTGTAAATTGAAAAGAAAATGTGTATTTTCCGCGGTAAAATTTGGTTTTAGAAGCACTGCTATATATTATACAGAGAAAATTTTGATAGTTTTGAATTGCTAAAATAAACACTCGTTAATTAAGAACTAAAATTAAATACAAGTTTCAGAACTTTAAAACTTTTATATAATTTAATGTAATTTATTTATTTGTTTGTTCTAGGTCACCATGGAGGGTGTGGTATTACAGAAGACATCTCCCAATGGATGGAATCTATCCAAAACTCAGCTACAGAAGAGCCAGAACCAAATATCCTACCACCAATACCTATAGCAAGAAAAGAAAAACATAAACAAAAAGATAGTAAAGATCACATCAAAAACAAAGAATTGCCAAAGTCAAAAAATAATTTTATACACGAATATCCTTCAGAGAAATATAGTAGAGCGAATAATGAACATAGAAGAGAAAAGAGAGCTACCAGATTAAGAGAAGACAGAAATACTTGTTCATTGTATATTCAAACAGATCCACTGATTTGGAAACATATCAGAGAAGGATTTCCAGAGGTAAACATTTTTTAAGTCACTGTAATTAACTCTCTGTCCATATTATTAGACGCGCTTTGATGTTTGAATAGAATTCAGATTAAGAGGAGAAAGAAATTACTAATATTATTTATACTCGGCTGAAATAGATCACTTAATATCTTTGAACATGAGTGAATAAAACGCACGGGTTTGGTAGTAACAATAATGTATTTATTTATTTTTGTCAAACTAAAATACAAATTTTTAATAATTCGTCGAGCATTATTGGAAGTAAGGTTAAGTTGCATGAGCGTCTAGTATTTTGTGTCTTATATATGTGTACAGTTTGCATCTGACTTGGAAGTTATCGTTGCTATGCGCCAAAAAAATTAATTAATCAACTAAGTTGGAAGTTCACAGTTAGATGCGCAGTAGACTGGGTAAATAATACCGAACGAAGCTCATTCCATGCTCGATCTTTGTACAGGTTATTTTATGAAGTACAATATGTAAAGCTGAACTGGGGCGTGATGTTTCTATTTTACATTGCGTTCTCTGCACAGAGGATCACATAGCTGTGCTAAATACTCAGTAAAAGTATTTAAAATACCAAATGCCGATGAAAGTATTTGAAATAATGTGTCAAATACTTTAAATGCATTTGAGATACTAGGGAAATTTTTGCAATATTAGGAAATATATTAAATATATACTTGAGAAATATTTGAAATAATAGGGAAATATTTGAAATACTAGGGTAAAATTTGAAATATTAGGAAAATATGTGAAATATTAGGAAAATATTTGAAATACTTGGAAATATTTGAAATATGTGCTAGGAAAATATTTGAAATAATAAGAAAATAACTGAAGTACTAGGTATGTATTTGAAATTCTAGGAAAATCTTTGAGATACTAGGGAAATTTTTGAAATATTAGAAAATATTTTAAATATAATATATACTTGAGAAATATTTGAAATATATACTTGAAAAATATTTAAAATAATAGGAAATATTTGAAATAATAAGGAAATATTTGAAATACTAGAGAAATATTTGAAATACTAGGAAAATCTTTGACATACTAGGGAAATATTTAAAATGCTAGGGAAATATTTGAAATAAGAGGGATATATTTGAAATAATAGAAAATATATTAAATATATACTTGGGAAATATTTGAAATATTAGGAAAATATTTGAAATACTTGGAAATATTTGAAATAAGTACTAAGAAAATATTTGAAATACTAGGGAAATCTTTGAAATACTAGGGAAACATTTTAAATACTAGGGAAATATTTGAAATAAGTGAGAATTTTTTTAAATATATACTTGAAAAATATTTGAAATAATAGAGTAATATTTGAAATACTAGGGAAATATTTGAAATAATAGGGAAATATCTGAAATATTAGGAAATATTTGAAATATATACTAGAGAAATATTTGAGATAATAGAGATATATTTAATTGCTAGGAAAATATTTGAAATATGTACTAGGGAAATATTTGAAATAAATAAGGAAATATTAAAATACTAGGGATGTATTTGAAATTCTAGAAAAATCTTTGAAATACTAGGAAAATATTTTAAATATATACTTGAAAAATATTTGAAATAATGGAGAAATATTTTAAATACTTGGGAAATATTTGCAATAATAGGGAAATATTTGAAATATTAGGAAATATTTGAAATATTTAAGATAATAGGGAAATGTTTAAAATGCTAGGGAAATATTTGAAATACTAGGAAATTTCTTTGAAATACTAGGCAAATATTTAAAATAATAGGGAAATATTTGAAATATTAGGAAAATATTTGAAATACTTGGAAATATTTTAAATATGTACTAGGGAGCTAAATATGGAACATATTAAATATTTGAAATATTAAAATACTAGGGATGTATTTGAAATTCTAGGAAAATCTTTGAAATACTAGGGAAATATTTGAAATGCTAGGAAATATTGAAATACTTCTAAAATATTTAAAATACTGACATTTTCAGACAACAAATATAAAATACAAATACCACGAAGAAACTATTTGCAAATCCAAATATTAAGAGCATTTTTTGAAGTATTTTAAATACAATATTTCAAATACCAGAAAGTAATTGAAATACTTTTTCAAATAGATACTTTATTTCAAATATCAGCTCTGGACAAATTATAGGTATAATGAAACACACAGATTAAATATAAATCTTTTTTTTTTATTGCTTAATTTTTAGGTATACTAGCGTCGGCGAAACAGTGAAGTTACGTCACACGACGTAATAAACAATTGCATTGTTCCAGACAATACAGTCGTTTGTTATGTCGTGTGACGTAACTGCACTGATTCGCCGACGCTAGTATAGTCTAATTAGTCCAATAGATGAGACGTATTATAAATCTGGTGCAATGAATTGTTAAAAATTAAGATGCGTCCTAATATGGTTAGGGACTGTAAATCCAACATACAAATTGTAGTTAAATATTTGTGTGTGGAGTCCCATTTCCGTGAGACTAATACTCAAATTTTAGGCATACCAAAATTCTAATTTCGCTTTCTATTTCCGTGCTAAATTTAGTTTATGTTATAATCAGATCACGTCTGAACCCCTGGAGTAATTCAACGTGCAAGACAACTCTACGCACAAATTTCATAAGTTTGAATTCACATTATTAGTAATGTTTTTGTGGCTCCGTGGTAAGACGATTGAAAACAGAGACGTTCGTTCAATTCCTGTTGATAACATTTTTATCTGCTACCGTGCAAATCGTATCAAAGTACGCAATTATTGATTTTGAAAGCTGTCGTGGTTCTGTATATTAAGATATCATGCTTCAATCGTGTTCAGCACGTAGCGTGTCATGCACGAATATTTGTTTGAGTGTTCATACGTTCCGTCATGCATCGTAGCGTATCAGTCATTTTAATGTACAGTTTTTTGTTCTGCGCCTGATCGGATAGTTTTTTTACCGACCGCCAACATATATAAGGGAGGTATTGTGATCATACCGATTTTGACATTTCGAGATTTCGATGGATGTCTACGAATTGAGGTCCCTACATAACGTTTTAACTATTTTTAGCATGATGTCTGTCGGTCTGTCTGTCCGTCCGTCTGTCTGTCTGAATGTCTGTCTGTCTGTGTCCGTCTGTCTGTGTGTCTGTCTGTTGGTCTGTCTGTCGGTCCGTGTATAAGAGCAGAGCAAATTCGGCTAAAAGGATTTTTATGAAACTTCATATTTAAGCTTTTGATATCAATGGCACGAGTTGATCAACTTTTGATAAAAGTCGGTTAAAAAGAAATGGGAGTTTATTCGTGTCGGTATTAAGATTTTTGCGAATATTTCACAACAGAGAAATATTCCGAAAAAATAAAATATTTAACAAAAGCTGCTATAAAAGCAATAACTAACAACTTTTATTTTAGATATTTTTTGATAAAGCCAGCATAAACTAAACAAATAAAATAAATTAAACGGTGGTGGCCGCAGCTGATTTTGAGGGTTTTGTAGGTATGGCCAAAAACCCCTTTACCGTCATTTTGTCGTCTGTTCTGTCTGTTCGGTAAAAATTGTAGCCAAACGGCTAAGCCTAGAGAGTTGAAATTTGGCATGCTTATACAACTCTTTGATCCGCACATAGGAAAAATATCTCAAAAATATATCACCCTAATAATATAAACAAATATGGCTCATCGAAAAATATTTTTTTTTTTTAAATTCTGAGTAGAATATCAAATTAAAGCCCTTAGTACGTGGTTTAACGATCAAAATTTTATTTTTGCAAAATAAATTATTTCGACGCAATTTTTGCCAAATATGTACAAAAAAATTTTCTCCCACTCCCTGTAAGTCGGAGGGGGTAAACTAAAAATCTGAAAAAATTCTAAGTATTGAACATTGGTGTGAACCGGAATAGTACAACAGGAATTTTTAATCAGATTATGTTTTCGGAAAATAACACATTTTTTGTATTTTTTTGTTGACGATGTAAAATATTTAATAAAAATATGTAACACAGTAAACCAGTAAGCCTTCATAATCTAATGGTTAGCCTTCTCGCTTCCTAAGCTGCAAACTAAGGTTCTCTTCCGGGCTGGAGACAATTTTATTTTTTGTGTTTTTTTTTTATTTTATTTAAATTATTTTGTCAAAATTCTTGTTATATTTTGGCAAATGTTGCATTTTATTTTTAAAAGCGTAAATTGAATAACCAGTGGGAGTTGTTTGAATTAGAATTTAATTCTATGTTTCAATGTATAAAAAACCAGAGGGGCGGAGCATATGACTTAAAACAACCAATGGAAGCCATAGCCGCAATTTTCAAAATCTTAATGAACCTTGCTATATAAAAAAAATACTGCACATATTTAGAAACCTAAATAATGGTATTAGGCATCCCAAATAATCATCATTCACTTACTAAATACCTGCGAAACCCTGAAATCACACACACTTCACATTAATTTTTTTATTAGTATTTTATGGGCTTTGCTACTTCGGCAACCAGCCCACATAATTCTAATTTTCTGAAACTGGGGTAGTGTAGGGTGACCATTTTCTTAGGAAGGCAATGCGGGCCGGAGCAAAAAAAAAGGTCCTCATCTCCCAAATCCAAGTGAAGAGCAAAAAAAAAGGTCTTCACCTCCCAAATCCAAGTGAAGAGCAAAAAAAAAGGTCCTCACATCCAAAATGTTAAAATGCGGGACAAAATATTAAAATGCGGGACTTTTGCGGGACGCATCTTAATGCGGGACAAAATGTTAAAATGCGGGACAGTCCCGCAAAATGCGGGACGAATGGTCACCCTAGGGTAGTGTCGCACCTTGAGAGTCGCGAGAACTTTTTTGCCTACATACATTTATTTGAATGTTTATTAATTATTTTTGTTTTTACAGCATAAAGATCCTAATAAAGAAAATGAAGTAAACGAAAAGACTAGAGAAGAAATTTTATCGCTCATTGCACATCACGTTACTGCTGTAAATTACATATATAGAGACACAAAATTTGATGGAAGAACGGAACACAGAAACATCAAATTTGAAGTACAAAGAATAAAGGTATGTTTTAATAACCAATAGTTAAATAAGTGTTTAATAAATTAATTTATGATTAATGTTTTAGATCGATGATGATTCGTCATGTAGATGTCAATATCCATACTTAAACTGCGAAAGTAACCAATTCTGTATGGAAAATATCGACGTTAGCAATTTTTTAAATATTCATTCTTTAGGAAACCATGAAGATTTTTGTCTCGCCTATGTGTTCACTTACCGAGACTTTACTGGGGGTACTCTCGGATTGGCTTGGGTGGCATCAGCCTCTGGTGCAAGTGGCGGAATATGTGAGAAATATAAGACTTACACGGAAACAATTGGAGGGATGTATCAATCTACCAAAAGAAGTTTGAATACTGGGATCATTACTTTTGTGAATTACAACAGTAGGGTGCCTCCTAAGGTCTCACAGTTGACTTTGGCTCATGAGATTGGACACAATTTTGGGTCACCTGTAAGTATATTTTTAGGGTTTCGTAGGTCTAACCAAGTCTTAATAGAGTCACTTATTTGTCTGTACTATTGACATTTGACACTACCGATAGAGGCGCTCTGCATTTTACATCATGGCTGAGTTTGGTAGGATATTTTTGACAGGTTCAATGGTATCTTCATGTGATATTTATTGAAACACACGGGAACACACTCTAAAATGGTCTTTAACTGTCTTTCCACTTCTAAGAACATATTCCCATGCTTGTCTTCTATCCATAACTACACGTGCACCACCACGTAAATTCAGAAACAAGTTGTTTTTGCCACGTTTCGGAACACGATGAAAACTTAGGTCTCTATCACGACCTACTTATGCATTGCAAAGATAAACACAACAATTCACGTTGCATTTAATTTTTTCTTGCAATTTTAAAGACATTTTTTTAAAAACTTGCTATGAAAACAACAGTAAACAAACTCGACTATCCTACAACCGTCAGTTTCTCAAAATCTCACTAGAGGCGCTTCAGTTATTGTCAGTTGACAATAGAAATTGTGATCAAGTGGCTGCATCTATAGAGTTATAATTTGGCATACACGTATAGTTCTTGGACCTGCATATACGACAAGGCTAATAAAAAATTACTCAAAAAAATTTTTGCATTTTTTTTTTTAATGATTTATCGAATTAAAGCTCTTGATGTGTAAATTAATGGACAAAGAGTAATATTTAAAATAATTTATTTTGATGCAATTTTTGACAAAATTTTCCTATTTTTTCCCTATAGGCTATTCCAAACCTTTAGGCGGCACTAGATTTTGAAATCTAGTAATTTTTACCGACCACCAGCATATGTAAGGGAGGTATTGTGATCATACCGATTTTGATATTTCGAGATTTCGATGGATCTCCACAAATTGAGATCCCTACATAACGTTTTGACTATTTTTAGCATGATGTCTGTCGGTCTGTTTGTCTGTCTGTCTATCTGTCTGTCTGTCTGTCGGTCTGTCTATCGGTCCGTGTACACGTGCATAGCAAATTCGGCTAAAAGGATTTTTATGAAACTTCATATTTAAGTTTATGACATCAATGGCACGAGTTGATCAACTTTTGGTAAAAATCGGTTAACTAGAAATGGAAGTTTCGATGTTAAGATTTTTACGAATATTTCACAACAGAGAAATATTTCTATATAGGTGCGAGTGGTTTTAATTTAATGTATAGCAGTAATCATCTTGGTTGACAGTTCCCAGTTAGATGCGGCGTAGACTCGGTAAATAATATCGGACGGAACGCATTCCATGTTCACCTTTGTGCGGGTAATTTCATAAACTACAACATGTAAAGCACAATTGGATCATGCTCTATATTATAAAATGCGTTGTCTGTTCAGCAGACTAGTTAGCTCGCGCAATCAGTACCTCTCTTTCCAAGTTAGGTGCACACCTGCAGAGTATTAAATGAAGTTTCTTAATATTTAATTAACGGACGATAGATATTCAAACAATTTTTTTTTTTTTTTTTGATAACAAGAAATTACACAGATATTCATAACATTTTGGCCACCTTCACTTAAACACCTACGAAATCTTTAAAGCGTGTTCTACATTATACTTTATTCATCAATTTTCTAAACTTTTTTCTTTGAACTAGAAGTTGTCAAAGTTTTAATACAATTTATTTTTCAATTTTTTGGTAGAGAATGAAATTCTTACACGTATTTCAGTTCATTTAAAGTACCAACATAAAAATATAATTCATATCTTGTCAAATGTTTATAACCTAGCTATTAGATTTGTAAAATTACTGATTTACGTACAAAACACAATTTATATATTCGCTTATTCAAACCAATGATCAACAAAACACTATTAAACACGTGGTAATACAAAATATTTACAAGCGTAATTTTAATGTTGGTACTATTGTTAAAACTGTCTACTGCGCATGCACCGAGTTCCAAGTTGGATGTGTTTTCAAGAATAGTTGGATCAAATCTAGTTTTGAATAAAGTTGACCTTGACTATATACCGTGTTCTACACTGTACAATTTCACTGATTTATTTCTAGTACAAGTTCTAGTCAAAGAAATAAGTATGAAAATTTGATGAGAATTGTATAATGTAGAACACACTTAAATATGTGAAGATTCACGTACCAAACAAATTTTTAATATCAAAACTTTATTAACCATGTTTTTATTTTTATTTCAGCATGACTATCCAGCAGATTGCAGGCCGGGTGGTTTGAACGGAAACTTTATAATGTTTGCATCAGCGACAAGTGGAGATCGTCCAAACAACAGCAAATTCTCTACTTGCAGTGTTAGGAACATCTCGAGTGTTTTGGACGCGATTGAAGAGAACAAGAAACGCAACTGCTTCTCCGCTTCTGCCGGGGCATTCTGCGGCAACAAAATCGTTGAAGCAGGCGAAGAATGCGACTGTGGATACGATAAAAATGAATGTAATGACAAATGTTGTTACCCAAGAATTGTGGATAAAGATGATTTGAAATTAAACGCATCTGCCAAAGGTAAGAAATTTTTATTTATTTTTAGGATTCATCGTTATAACAAAGAAAACCTTATACCATCTATATTAATAAAATTGGAGGCTACATCTGCTTTTAGGGTTTTGTAGATATGACCACGAAAAAAACCTTATAACTATCACTCATGTGTCTGCCTGTCTGTACGGTAGAAATTGTAGGCAAACGGTTGAACATAGAAAGTTGATATTTGGCATACTTGTACAACTTTTTGACGCACACATAGGAAAACTATAGAGTTAAAAAAAAAATACCGCGCGGGATAAATATAAACAAATATGTATATTAATGGAAATAAATATATTTTTTTTTAATTTTGAGCGGGGTATCAAATGAAACATCTTAATGCGTGGATGCACAAACACATTTTATTTTTGAATAATCTTTTTTTTTATGGGTTTTTTGTCATTATAATAGCAAAAAACTTTTGTCCCTCACCCTATCTCCCAGAGGGTTGAACTAAAAATCTGAGAAAATCCTCAATGTATATTGATGGGAACCGGAATAGTTCAACAGGAAATTTTGATCAAATTGGTTTTTCGCAAAATATTGATTTTTTTATCGTCGAAAAAAAAATATTTTTTTCCAAAAAAGTACTAAAAAATCAGTGTCCCGCACCTTTTAACCCTAAGGGATTAAATTAAAAATCTGAAAAAATTCTAAGAAAATCTAAATTGCTATGAACCGGAACCGTACGAGAGGAATTTTTTATCCGATTTCGTTTTTGGAAAATATTACAGTTTTTATGTTATTGTTTTTTTTTTTTTTTTTTAATAAATTTTTATTGTGGGGATATTAAATGGGAGCTCTTTAAGTGCAGATTAAGGAACAGTAATTGATTTTTGAAATACATTTCATTTTGACTAAATTTTGCCAAGTATTAATATTTTAGTTTAATATCATAGATAAAATTTAAAAAAATATTTGTATATACATGGATACATTTTGTTATGGATAAAAAAGAGGTACGTAAATTTATTTTGCAAATATCGACTAGGAAAATAAATAAATAACTGGCCGGTTGCTGGGATTCCATTTTTAGTAGAGAATCTGTTAGTTTTTCATATAGTCGCAACATAAACAATGTTTCTGTAGGCGTTATGCTCTTACGTGATAAAAGATCGCCCGCAGTGTTGCCAGGTCTGGATTTGAATGATATTTTTGCAATTATACAAAAAAAATGCGTTATAATTTAAAAAATATATATTATGGTATTATTAGAAATATATGATACACGATAGAAAAATCTAACTGTAACCTTCTTGTTGTGCCTATTAATTTAAAGGGTTTAAAACCCTTGTAATTGTGTTATGTAGTGACAGGCATTCATCGTTTGACCTTTTAATAATAATCATTCACTGACTAAATACCTACAAAACCCTGAAATGTGTGAAAATTCACACCACGTAAATTTTTTATTTTTCGGACTCATATTTCGGACCTCAAAACGTCCTGTATCTGCCACGCTTGAATTTTATCCGTAGTTAAACAATTTCATAGGAAGAACATAAGTCACTAATAATCATGATTTTAATGCGATTATAATAAAAAATTCACATCTTGCATAAATTTTTACGAATTGTTTTTTTGTAGGTTGCAATAGGAAGGCTAATACTCAATGCAGTCCCTCACAAGGACCTTGCTGTGGAGGTGATACCTGTAAATTTATCCCAGCATGGAAAAGAACAGTTTGCAAATCTGAATCTGACTGTAGTTTGTCTTCAACATGCAATGGTTTTAGTCCTGAATGTCCTGGACCTCAACCAATGCCAAATAAAACACGATGCAACAATGGAACACAACTTTGCATAGGAGGAGAATGCTCAGGATCAATCTGCTTAGAATGGAATCTTGCTGAATGTTTCCTAACTTCAAATATAATTCCTAATATCGATAAAAGGAAACTTTGTGAACTGGCGTGTCAAAATGGGACGGATCAATCAACTTGCAGAAGTACTAGTGAGTTTGCACACGTCGTTGGGTTACCCCCAGGTGGAATTAGTTTGCGACCAGGGTCTCCCTGCGATAATTTCCAAGGATACTGCGATGTTTTCCTGAAATGCAGAGCAGTTGACGCTGAAGGTCCATTAGTACGACTAATGAATCTTTTATTAAACAAGCAAACACTCCTCTCAGTTGCCCAATGGGTTACTGAATATTGGTGGGCGGTTGTATTGATTGGTATCGGTTTTATTATCTTCATGGGTATGTTTATTAAATGTTGTGCTGTACATACGCCAAGTTCGAATCCGAAGAAACCACCGGCTCGACGTATTAGTGAAACTTTACGAAGACCGATGAATACATTAAGGAGAATGGTATGTTGGTTATTTGGAGTAATTGATGTGGGTTAATTAGTTCTGATTACAGCGCCATCCTCATGGGGGTGGACATTCTGCTGTACCAACTGGAGGTAGGAGTAGAGGAGAAGGTGCTAGTAGATCTTCTGCCAGTAGAGGACCTGCTAGAGGTTATGGAGAAGGCAGAGGTCAACATTATGCTCCAAAAGGTATGATACATTTATTGAAAGGTTATATATATTTTAGGTTTGCCATTGCTGATAGTACAAGGTGTCTCAAAAGAAATTTTATATTTATTTAGCTTACTGCGTGAACGCAACGTATCCGAGGGGCGCGGGGGTTATGTCAATCGGTAGCCTGGCTCTTGGGAATTTAGTCGCTATGGAGCGTTTCTCGGGAGCAGACCGCGCGTTATGCGTGCGAGAGTTTTACAAAAACGGTGATTCGGCGACTGTAGCGCGTAGAAAATTCTGCAGTATTCGAGGTTTTCGCCACTTAAATGATGCGCCAAGCATTCCTCTCATTCGACATTGGGTTAAAAAGTTTAAAGAGACTGGTACAACGCTGGATATATCAAAATCCGGGCGACCTAGGTCATCAAGAAATGTAGAAAACGTGGAGAATGTTAATCAGTCTGTTCGTGACGACCCGAACCTTT
The DNA here is from genome assembly GCA_963971575.1 of Liopterus haemorrhoidalis. Taxonomy (NCBI): domain Eukaryota; kingdom Metazoa; phylum Arthropoda; class Insecta; order Coleoptera; family Dytiscidae; genus Liopterus; species Liopterus haemorrhoidalis. The sequence goes on from OZ020615.1 coordinate 4,012,935, forward strand.
CAATTCGGAAGCGCGCAAGTGCTTTAATTACATCGCATTATGCACAAAGACCTAAAGCTGCACCTATACAAAATTCAATTGATGCAAGAATTAAAGCCCCAAGATGCCAGTCAGAGGCTTAATTTCGTAAATCAGGTGATTGAGCGATTTTCAACGTTTACCAACATTTTGTTTTCGGATGAAGCTCATTTTCATCTTAATGGCCACGTAAATAAGCAGAACTGCCGCTACTGGAGTGCAACGAATCCGAAACTCAAACATCAGAAACCCCTACATTCGCCTAAAGTGACCGTATGGGCTGCGATGTCGGCGCGAGGAATTATCGGCCTATACTTTTTTTGAAGACGAAAGGGGGCGTGCAGTTACAGTGAATTCAGAGCGTTATGTGGAGATGTTAGACAACTTCTTGGTACCTGAACTGCAAAACTTTCCTGGCTATAACCAAAGAACATGGTTCCAACAGGACGGAGCAACTTCACACACGTCCAATATGTCTCTGCCACGTGTTCGTGAAATTTTCTCAGGCAAATTGATCTCCCGGAGAGGTGACATAAATTGGCCTCCACGCAGTCCAGATTTAACCCCTATGGACTTTTTCCTATGGGGTTATCTTAAATCTAAAGTTTACGCCACTAAACCGACTTCACTGGCGCATTTGAAAGAAAATATCCGTCACGAAATGGCAGCCATCCCTGAGTCCACCTGCCGAGACGTCATAAGTAATTTTACTGTTCGATTAAATGAGTGCCGAGAACGCGAGGGTCTACATGTAGACGATATTATTTTTAAGAAATAAATCCCCAAAAAGTGTATTTTAATAATTAATAAACATTTTTTCTATTCTTTTTTTTTTTTAATCGATCCACTAAATATAAAATTTCTTTTGAGACACCTTGTACTAGGCTAGAATAGTACAATATAATGAGTATTAGTATCAAAAAGATATAATACTTCATGAGTTATATAATATATTTTCGGACGTTTCGGAAACTACTCAACAATCTGTTTCCGTCTTCAGCGATCACGAGAAGTGATAAACATTTCAATTTACTTCGAGTTTTTATACCGGGTATTGTAAAGGTCTAGCAAACACGGTCTATAGAAAACCAACTCACACAGGACCATATTTTAATTTCAACTCATTCCATCATACTAGCACTATGAGAGCTGTTGCGCTGAGTCTAGTTATTAGAGCTAAAGTAATTTGTTCCTCTAAGAGGCTGTTAAAATTTGAATTGAAGAACACCCGTTCCACCTACAGGATAATGGCTACAGTCATAAAATTATTACTGATGCTATCAATCATAAGAAAAATGACGCACCTAGAACTGACGAAGTGAGATATGTCCTATGTCCTATTATAAAGGAATATCTGAGAAAATTGGTAAGATACTAATGAAGCATAATATTCAAGTAGCCTTAAAATCGAGTTCGACTTTAAGATCTATTCTATCATGTACTTAACCCAAATCTGTCCTAAACAAAAATTGTGTCTACTCTATTCCCTGCCAGTGCGGGAAAGAATATTTTGGCGAGACTTACAGACCTTTGCATGTGTGAGTCAACGAGCATAAGAAAAAAGTTCAGCAGGGCGAAATTTACAGTTCCAAACTGGCTGAATATGCTTGGGAAAATGAACACTATTTCCAATGAAACGATGTTAAACCCTTAATGTATGAAGAAAACAAGTTCAAACGAAAATTGAAAGAGTCTGCTTAGAAAAATTTGGAGATGCTGTCAGCGAAGCTAGCATAGAATTTCCTCAACTCTGGCTTTCTATTATTCAAAACAACCTTTCTAATCTTCAGGTCAATAATCTGGTAACTTGTTTATCACTTCTTGTGATCGCTGAAGACGGAAACAGACTGTTGAGCAGTTTCCGAAACGTCCGAATTTATTTTTATATACTCATGAAGTATTATATCTTTTTGATACTAATACTTATTATATTGTACTATTCTAGCCTAAATAACGGTTTCCGCGGTTAATGTTCCGTATAAGTCCACCAGGCATAACTCGTCAGACAGAACGTGTATGCTAGTTGGAATGAGATTTGGTCTTGACGAAGCGCCGCCCCTTTCTTTCAAAATATAACATTTACGATTCTGAAATCTAAATAAGTACTTGATAGTTATACGTTTTGAAATCCAAGCAATTATTTAATAAGTGTTTGTTAACATTTAGCTCGTATTAAGGTTTTTAAAGAAAAACTTGAATAACGAAATTTCAGTATTTATACGCTTAAAGTCATATTTAAATAGTTTGAATGAGATTTATAGTATACATATGTTGAAAAACACTAACTTTATTAAAAGAGAGAATCCTCAAATTATCAATATATTCCGACCTACCAATTTTATGTCTAAAATAGGATATTCCGTTTTTCATCGCATTCATACATACCAAATTATGTAAATGTATTAAAAATGTATAAAGCATTTATATATCTTCACTATATGCAAACAAACAATGATAAAACTAGTAGGCAAATCCAGAGCCGTGAAAATCGCCACAGAATACCTTTTTATATAAAATTATCCATCCTTTTTATAAATCTTTGAAGTTGTACGCGATAAAATTTAGCTATCACATTTTGGGTTTAAATTTGGGAAAAAATGGATAGCATTTAGATCACATTGCAGTTATATAAATCAAGGGTCTGGGAACTTTTTGGGACATTTACATTCAGACACAATCAGACCCTCATTCATACACCACCTTAACACCTCTTTCATATCTTTACTCTCCATATTACTTCAAAAATTGAAATAATTATCAGCCATTTTCCAAGTTTCAGGAACTAACTATGTAAATAACACCTGTGTAGACACTGTCCTCCCTTGATTCTAAATTGCACAAAAGTTGTGTCTGATTACACCGAGCACATATGCAAGAATGACTACTATTGGTTCCCCACTCTTACATATATTCTATTCTAAACATACAGCCTAGTTCTAATTTGACGCGGTGGACTTATACGGAACATTAACCGTTTCCGCATTTTCTTTATTACTTGTTCTATCATCCTCTTTGATATTTTGAGGTAAGCATTGAAATTTAATTAACTAAATGATTTATTTTTCAGCATCTGCACCTCCATTGAATCCAAGTAGAGCAAGTCGTGGTGAGCTATATGCCGGTGCTTATGGTGAACAGCGAAACGCATACGAAATGCGAAGACAGAAAGTGTGACAGTGTGGTTCACTCGGTGAGCCCCGAATATCCCCGCCTCCCGAGTACCCTGGGGGGCCGCTGGATCACAGCAGCGGCCTACACTTCATGACCACATTAGATGTGTTGCAAAGTGCGCAACATCCAGACGGTACATACGTCATAAGACCCGATCCACGACCACCTTCGGTACCGCAATGTACCCGAGCACAACCAATGTGAAAAAACTCTGTGAGCTCTGTGATTTTTTCGTACAATTTCAGTGCTTTCTGTGACTGTAAAATGACTTGAACAAATCGCTGAATAACTTTTAGTGTATTTTCAACATTTGTGTACATATGATCAAATTTTTATTTGTCTCAAATCTTCTCAAGATTTCTTAAAGAAATTAAATCAACTGAACAAATGACAAAACTAACTCGATGTTTTGTAACTGATTTTATGTTTTCAAGGACATGGTAAACACTACGGTTCTCCAATTCCTTATACAAAAATAACAATCTGAAATAAAATTAATAACAATCTATACATCTACTTTTGCAGCGAATTTTTATCTATATAATGGGATATTTTTAATTGTAAAAAATAAAATTTAGTGTCAAAATTAAATCATTTTGACCCCAACATCTATTTGTGAACCGCGGACCATAGACAAATGAGCCAACAAGTAAAATGATTAGAATTTTTAAAATACAACAAAATAACTGCAAACAAATCTATAGAATGAACTACGATTTTCCGCGTTTTACTCAGATATAGGCTGTTCCAAACCTTTAAGCGGAACTAAATCGAATTTAAATTTTCTTAAGTTGTCACAAGCTAACTTCTATACATTGAAGTGGGCTTTTGCTGAACAAAATGATCAAAAGCTTCAACCAATCTGTAAAAGTAACTAAATTTGAAAATTTATAGGCTATTCCAAACGATTAGGCGAAACTAGATTTTGCAATCTAGTTACTTTCATCGTTTGACTCGTGCTTTTTGACCGTTTTGTAAATCATACTTACAATAAACATTTTTTGGTTAAGGTTCATATCATTTTAAAATATCATTTTCTTTATATTTTGATTTTTATTATTGATTTGATATTATTGATATTTTTATTGATTTTATTATATTTTGTCATTCTTTATACAAATTTCCCATTTATTTATTTGTACCGACCGCCAACATATATAAGGGAGGTATTGTGATCATACCGATTTTAACATTTCGAGATTTCGATGGATCTCCACGAATTGAGGTCCCTACATAACGTTTTGACTATTTTCAGCATGATGTCTGTCGGTCCGTCCGTTCGTCTGTCTTTCTGTCTGTCCGTCTGTCTGTGTACACGTGCAGAGCAAATTCGGCTAAAAGGATTTTTATGAAACTTCATATTTAAGCTTTTGACATCAATGACACGAGTTGACTTTTCGTAAAAATCGGTTGACTAAAATGGGAGTTTACTCGTGTCGATTTTAAGATTTTTGCGAATTTTAGCAACAGAAAAATATTTCGAAAAAATTTAACAAAAGTTGCTATAAAAACAGTAACTAACAACTTTTATTTGAAACATATTTGATAAAACGAAAAAAAAATTAAAAATTTTTTGAAATTTTTTTAAGTATTTATTATAAGTAACATTTCCATGGTCATGGTAAATAATATCTCTGTTAGAAAATATTAGGCCAAGTTATTTCTACTCTACTGCTAGAATGCATTTTATACAAGTACTTTGTGACGGCGGTCGGTCCTGTGGTGGCCACAGCTGATTTTTTTTTTTTTTGTCATTAAAATACCTGAAAAAGTATTTTATTTTTGACATATATATGTCATTCGTTTCCATGTTTCAGTGTTGGAATTTTAAATTTTCACATGCCTACGTTAAAAATTAAATAACCTAAGCAATGCCCCTTCTCGTGACAAACTAAAAGAACGAAATTCCCATTTAGTTCCGCCTAAATGTTTTGTGAGGTAGTTTTGCTTAAAGCAAAAAAACCGCCTGTATGTGCCGATTGGTTGAAATTCTTAAATCAATTTTTTTTTTACAAATCCTTTTTTTTACAGTTAAACATATCCTATTAGATAAAAAAATCGCTGCAAATTTTGATGTTTAGATTATTAGTAATTTTATTTTAGATTGTTCGTTTTGTATAAGAAATTTGTGAGAACTGTAATATTTATCTTGTTCGTAAATAAATTAAATCAGCGGAACAAATGAGCGATGAAACAAACTACTTGTCTCGTAACAGATTTTATACTTTTAAGGACTACGGAAGATGTGAGATGAATAGTAAGCGTTACATTTCATATATACCGGACTTTTTGGTGTTTGAATATTAACTTGTTAGTCCATTTTGTGAGGTAATATTCTTTGTTTCTACAGTGCAATAGGAATATGAATCTAACATTTTTCTACATCAGTCCAAAATTGTAGAACAACTTATTTATAATTTGTTTTAATATTGTATTCTGATCTTATTTACTTCAAAAACAAACTAAGTATTATTGATTCTGATTTTTATTTATGAATGGACCATTATTTCATTCCATGAACAAATTTATATTAGTCATAAGTTTTTAATTCTGAATTTAATTTTATATAAGTATTGAAGTAAATGATAACAGAATGTATAAACAACTAAATGTTTAAATTTGGAACAAAATATATTTTTGGTGTATTAAATCAAAATTATGGACAGTATTTTTAAATGCATTTTAAAGTTCCATTTCATTATGGTCTCATCAGGGGTGGCTAGACATAAGGGTCCAACGAACCAGGCCCCACCTATAATCACATTAAACCAAAAAAATTACCAACATTTTTGTTGTAAAAATATTGTTACTTGCCTACTGTACTGTCGTTTTTTTTTTTTATATAACGAGTTATTAGATACTATTAAATTTATTGTCATGAACTATCGTGCGCTAAACAAAATTTACTGACGACTTGAGCCAATCCACAAATCATCAACCCAGTTGATGAACCCGGTTGCTTTGGTATACTAATCAAACCCGAGATACGTTCACCGAATTTTCAAACGCAGTTAAACCGGTAGCTTCCGATATAATTGACGTAAACGCCTATAGTGATTTTACAAAATTATTTGAGTTAAAAATAAATTTAATATTACAATCATTTAAAAATAAGAGGTTGGTAAATTAAGAAACCGGACAGATTTTTTTATTCGAATAGAATTACAATTCAATATTGTCTCCCTCAAAATAACTTCTTTGGGGAGCCACACAGCGCTGGAGACGGTTCTTCCAATCCTCATAGCAGTGATGCAACTCGGACACTGGAATAATTTTCAGCTAATCGGTTACGGACGTTTGAATGTTTTCGAGTGTCCCAAAATGACGTCTGTTGAGGTGATTTTTCAATCTTGGGAAGAGGAAAAAGTCACAAGGACTCAAGTCAGGCGTATAAGGAGGCTGAGGAGCCACAGGAATGTTTTACTGGCCAAAATCTCGTTTATTGAAATTGCTGTGTGCCAAGGCGCATTGTCAACTTTTCTTATCCCTAATTAATTGGTCAAAATCTGATGAACGGTAGTGTGAGTCAAATTCAACTCTTCCCCGATCATTCTGACTGTCAACCAACGATCTGAATGCACAAGATCCCGGATTCTGTCGACATTTTCATCGGTTCTTGAAGATGAAGGCCTTCCGCTGCGTGATTCATCTTCAATCAACTTTCTTCCTTCTGAAAATTCCTTAAACCACCAAAAAACCTGGGTCCTTGACAAAGCACTGTTTCTGTAGGCCTGCTGTAGTTTTGAAAAAGTTTCCGTTACACTGTGCCCAAGTCTGAAGCAAAACCTGATAGCATACCGTTGCTCGAAATGTCACTCATTTTTAGAACACACTAGAAAAAAATTTCTACGGCTAACAAAATTACTCTAGCGAGTTCAAATTCGTATTGAAGGCGTAACATTCTGCCGCCACTCCAAATCCAGCGCCCCAAATGTTGCCAGATCAAACGCTATGTTGTCAGTCCGGTTACTTAATTAACACACCTCGTAAGTGGTTTGCTGCAAATTAAATTTAAAAAAAAATCAATAATATATTAAAAAAGTGACTGCCTGCTTCTAAACGGGTAAATAATGTTTCAAATATTCTTGTTTACTTAACGGTGTATACAGAGCCTGCGCGAGGGTTTGCGGCGCCCGTAGGCAAGATTTAATTGAGCGCCCCTAAGTAGGGCGCAACTAGCATTTTTTCGAGGTCTTCTCTTCTAAATTTCAAATTAAAATCTAGAAAAAAAAGGTCCTCTCATCTAAATTTCAAGTGAAGACAAAAAAAAGGTCCTCTTGTTTAAATTTCAAGTGACGAGCTAACAAAAACAAAAAAGTCCTCTTTCTAAATTTCAAATGAGGACCTAAGAAAAAAAGGTCCTTTCGTCTGAATTTCAAGTGAGGACCTAAAAAAAGGTCCTCACTTCTAAAATTAAATTTCACTAAATTACATTAATTTGGTATTTGGCGCCATTTTGAATCTCACGTCAGCGCCCTCCTCGCAGCGGCGCCCCCATGTACCGCATGCCTTGAATTCTGTACAGCGCCAGCTCTGGGTGTATTGAGAACTGACAATAACTGAAGTGACGCCTAGCGGAATATTTCGGAACTTAACGGAATAGGATTTTGTTGGATGTGGCTCATTTAATTGCATTGTTTGTATGTGTTAAAGTGAAAAAAACTTTAATAAAATGTCTTTAAAATCGCAACAGAAAATTAACTGCAATGTGAATTGTTGTGTATCAAATGGCAAATGTTAAAAATATCCTATTCCAATCGCCATTTTGTAAGCGACAACAGCGCCTCTATAGGTAATGTCATTTCTCAATATTGCAAGCGCCGACATTACCGACAAGCGTTCTTGTCCGGGTACCAGTGATGGGCGCGTAAGTTACATGATGTAAGTTACCTCATTGTTGACGCGTAAACAACTGATGTAAAGTAAACACAAAACTCTTGTAAACAATGTAAAAAATGTAAACAATGATTTAGACATGCGCACTAGTTTTGAATTACAGAACCTCATTATCAATACATTTTTATAAATAATAAAATTTTAATGAAACGATTTTAAATGAAAAAGTAAGTATATAAAATTAGGACAAGCCAATATACATATTAATAAAAATCGAATTTGCATCATTATACAGGTGGTACATACAAATTAGTAAATATGAATATGAAAAATACAAACTTTTTTCTTTAAAAAATTCAGTCTAATTCTTTTAATAACAAAATACATTTCACCTTTAAGAAAATCAGCCTATATTTTTTAATAACGAAAAGATTCATTGCAAATTTTGCATAACGCCCTATATTTTCTTTCATTTTCTTTAATTAAAACAAAACCTAGTTCTTCAGAACTATTCCTTCGGTTTCTTCCCACCATTTTTTAAATAAATTTATTGTTTTGAACTGAATATACTTGTTCATTAGCTCTCTATTATTCGTATTAAATAACTAAAACTAACCTCATTATTTGACAGTTTACAAAGTTTACATTGTTTACATTGTTGACAAGTTTACCAATTGTTTACATAAGTATACACGTAAACGTAAACAATTAAAGTTTACGTGTAAACGCCCATCACTGCCGGGTACATTTGAAAGTAAGTCTATATTTATTCTTCCTGATCGGTGCATGTTAACAAGTGGCTATAGGCACCGGCAACAATATTTGTACGTGTTTGTACCCTTATTACCAAATGCTGTTGATTGTATATATGTACATCTATAAATTAATAATTTATTTTCATAATTTTTGCTTTTATAATAAAATAAATTAACGTCTAGCCGCCTCTGGGTCTCATAGTATTTTTTTTGTGAACAATTAAAGTTTTTTATAAACTCATGTAATATTTAAGTATAATTTATTTTCTAATTTACCTATAAACAGATATGACTTACAGTGTTTTGCCGTATAAAGACATGAGTACATTAAATATGGCAATAATTCTAAAACTAAAAAAGTTAATGAAACTATCAGTTTTAGAGACATCATTATGTGATATATATTTTACAATATTGACTTTTATTATTTAAACATCTTGAAAATAAATCATTTAATAATGAATTTTGCTAGTTGCTTGTTATTTTCTTTAATCTAAAAGTAGTATTTGAATGCCGGCGAACTCTAAGAATGTCCAGTATTTGACTGGGTGTTTTTTTGGGTGGTCGAGCTAATTACTGTGTGAAATCAGGTATGGTATATTGTGAAGAAATACGTGATGCAGTATACTTGTAATATTTTCACTTGAATATTTGCTCAAAAAATAATTTTATACAAAAATATATTTTTATTTAAACATGCTTGACAAAAAATTATGACTATTGCGGGATAAAATTAACGATTTCAAGTGAAAATATTTTGAGTTTTCTATTAATGTAAAGAAAATAAGTTGTATATATTATCGAATAGATGTTTTTTATATCCTGTAATTTAGGCGTATCTGAGAATTACTGCCAATATGCTAAATGCCAACTTTGAATCATCACAGAACAGAATAATTTTATAAAAACAAATTTTTTGAAATAAACATGTTTCTCGATTAAAGGATTGAATCATAGTTTTTGAATATTTTCTTTTTTTGTGTTTTTTTCATAAGTCTTCTGTACAGATTGTATAGAATGCTACCTAGCCAAACGTATTACCTTATCACTGACTAGACAATATAGATAATAATAGACTTGTCTTATTTTTTTAAACGAATCAAAAAAAAAAACTTATAATAATGCCATGTGTTCAGTTTGTCATAATTATGCAATTTATTTATTTGCTATCAAATAAACGATATATTTGCAATTTACCGTCTTTATTTCAATTTAAATAATACATACTGTGCAGTTTTTACCTACGTACAAAAAAGGTAAGTGTAATAAAATATATACAAGGTGTCTCAAAAGAAATTTTATATTTATTTAGCTTACTGCGTGAACGCAACGTATCCGAGGGGCGCGGGGGTTATGTCAATCGGTAGCCTGGCTCTTGGGAATTCATTTCAGTCGCTATGAAGCGTTTCTCGGGAGCAGACCGCGCGTTATGCGTGCGAGAGTTTTACAAAAACGGTGATTCGGCGACTGTAGCGCGTAGAAAATTCTGCAGTATTCGAGGTTTTCGCCACTTAAATGATGCGCCAAGCATTTCACTCATTCGACATTCGGTTAAAAAGTTTGAAGAGACTGGTACAACGCTGGATAAATCAAAATCCGGGCGACCTAGGTCATCAAGAACGGTAGAAAACGTGGAGAATGTTAATCAGTCTGTTCGTGACGACCCGAACCTTTCAATTCGGAAGCGCGCAAGTGCTTTAAATGTGCATAGATCATCATTACATCGCATTATGCACAAAGACCTAAAGCTGCACCCCTACAAAATTCAATTGGTGCAAGAATTAAAGCCCCAAGATGCCAGTCATAGGCTTAATTTCGTAAATCAGGTGATTGAGCGATTTTCAACGTTTACCAACATTTTGTTTTCGGATGAAGCTCATTTTCATCTTAATGGCCACGTAAATAAGCAGAACTGCCGCTACTGGAGTGCAACGAATCTGAAACGCAAACATCAGAAACCCCTACATTCGCCTAAAGTGACCGTATGGGCTGCGATGTCGGCGCGATGAATTATCGGCCCTTACTTTTTTGAAGACGAAAGGGGGCGTGCAGTTACAGTGAATTCAGAGCGTTATGTGGAGATGTTAGATAACTTCTTGGTACCTGAACTGCAAAACTTTCCTGGCTATAACCAAAGAACATGGTTCCAACAGGACGGAGCAACTTCACACACGTCCAATATGTCTCTGCCACGTGTTCGTGAAATTTTCTCAGGCAAATTGATCTCCCGGAGAGGTGACATAAATTGGCCTCCACGCAGTCCAGATTTAACCCCTATGGACTTTTTCCTATGGGGTTATCTTAAATCTAAAGTTTACGCCAATAAACCGACTTCACTGGCGCATTTGAAAGAAAATATCCGTCACGAAATGGCAGCCATCCCTGAGTCCACCTGCCGAGACGTCATAAGTAATTTTACTGTTCGATTAAATGAGTGCCGAGAACGCGAGGGTCTACATTTAGACGATATTATTTTTAAGAAATAAATCCCCAAAAAGTGTATTTTAATAATTAATAAACATTTTTTCTATATACGGCTTACTTTTTTTTTAATCGATCCACTAAATATAAAATTTCTTTTGAGACACCTTGTACAATATATAAAAGTAAGTATAAACTAGAGATGCGTTCATGAACGAACCAGCTCGCTGAGCCGGTTTAGTACACTGACCGAAGTGACACGCCACCAAATTGAAATGAGCCAGCTCACCGCTCACTGCATAGTTTCAAGGATACGATTAATCGGGCGATTGTGAGCAGTGACAGAAGTGATCCGGATCTGGATCGATGTCATGTTGAACTTCATCAGAACTCGGCTTGTAATGTATTACCATTAAGTGTATTTTGTCATCAATTTGTAGGACAGTCTATTTGAAACTAATAGGCTTAGTCTATACTTTCTTACAACCATACTATATAAAAATATTGCCGAAATTCCAGATGTCCGATTTAAAAGGGCAATAAACATCGCCATAAACATAATACATCTGATCTAAAATACAGTAGCTAGATAAAGTGAATTGTTTGTTTACTATTAACCCGACAAAAATGTTAGATAATTCACTTCTATAGATTTTTATTTATTTAACTTCATTATTTCTTTATAACAAAATAATGTGGAAGACAGTGAGAGAGAATTTGTCAATAAGTCATAATTTACTTCTTGAATTCATAATAAGAATATTAGCGTACTTTCAAATTAACTTCATCACAGGCGAATATTACCAATCACTTGCGCAGGAACCAAATTTCGTCCATTACATTACCAAAAACTAGCTTAACACATTTCAGTGGCGTCACTTACTTTGATTTGTGTTTAACTACGTGTATTGTGCGATGTTGTTTGTTTATTTCCATTATTATTATTTATTTCTTGTACGTTTCAAGGTATGTTGTAAGGTAAAAATGTATTTGAAATACATGATTTTGTGTGTTTGGTTTCCACATTTGTTTAAAACCCTAATGCAGAGTTTCTTAACCGGGGGGCCGTGAAAGCTTCGTCGGGGGGCCGCGAAGTCATATAAAATCGAAGCATGAAATTATAATAGAAAAACGCTCAATTTTGCAAGATATATTCATAAATATATGACATTTATGTTCATTAAAATATACCTTTTAAACTTAAATAAAATAAATTATACTTAATTTAACAACTAATTTAAACTAATTAAAACGGTTCGCATTGGAGGTACTTCAAGTACTTTCATGTAGATACGACTTGAACTTGCAATATTTTTTGTTATGCTCCGAGCTACTGTTAGCTAAAGAGTAAGGATGCGAAAGTGTTCAAAATGGAAAGCAACTTGGAACAATGGAACACTTGTAAATAAAAATACTTGCAAGCCATTATAGGTAATCGTAACTGATATTAAAAACATGTTTATGTAAAGGCTGTTTTTTTTTTCAAATGTTTTATCCAACTATACCCAACACGCCTATATACGTTCCTATATAAAAAATCGGAGTTGTGCTTGATATCCTGTACTTCCGGTTTATTCCGAAAATTTAAATACTACCATCCAATTAATGGGTAAACTCTGGTCACCAAATTTTTTTCCCAACTTGCTCACACATCGACACCTTAGCCCTCCAAATGAACCCGTAAATAAAAAAATTAACCTGTATAAAATTCTCGAGAGATAACTCCATTCTACTTCCAATAGTAATTTTCATTCCTTTCTGAGATCTCAGAATTATCATTGATAGTCCAAAAGTCATCCTATTATCACCTCTGTCCTTCCATTTTACCATATAGGCCATGTCTCCAACGTTATACCTCATTTTCAATAATAAAAAAATAGTGTATTGGGCCCGGTAGTTCAATTTCAACCACCTGTATACTATTGATAAAATATTAATATATGTATTTATTCTCATAAAGAATTATTTTAAGCAATTCTGTTCCTTATTTATTAATTGTTAATGACTATATTCCTTAATGAGCTTTATCATGACTAACCATCTTGATATGTAGTGATACGTGATTTTTGCAAGTAGCGTCTTCATTTTTTTCTGACGTTTTTAGTTATTTTTAAGTGAAAAAAGTGCAGAAAATACTTGAAATAGTGTGTTATAGTATGGACTTTAGTATTTGGATTACATGCAGACCAAAATTGGAGCGACTGGAAAGGTATTTGTAGAAATTTTTGTTAATTTTATAATGTAAGTCATTGTTATGTAGAATGTGCGTCTATGGACAATATAGAAACACATACATGCATACACTATCGGCTATAACTAGAAAAACAAAACTATTTTTTAAACAATTTTCATAAATCCCGATTATTGACTAAATGAATATTGAATTATATTGGTACAGCAACAACAATTTATAAGTTAGAACCTGCTCTTAAAAATATTTGTTGTACTGGTAAATAAAATAATTATATATATATAGGGGGGCCGCAGACAATATTTAAGTTATTTTGGGGGGTCCCATGCCAGAAAAGGTTGAGAAACACTGCCCTAATGTACGTCAATGTGATCAGCTGTTTTCTCGCGCAGAATTAGTGACGTAATTTATGATACCCTGTGATGAAGTTAAGATCAACGTACTCTAACAAGAATATTGAGACAAGAATCATACTTATGCATGGTGTAATTATTTTTTTTAAATTTGGATTAATGTTAAAATACTAAAAATAGATGGATATAACAAATAAGAATGCAGGAAGACTTAATTTGGGAGGAGATTCCGACATTTTGCAATTGTTCAACGCAATATTACCTTAGCAGAAGACTTTGCAAGAAGTCTGGCATTATTTGCTTTCCTTTTACAAGTTAAAATGCTTAGCTAAGCTAAGAAGTTAGTCAAATGTCTTAGCAAGGGAAAGGGGGAAGGAAAAAACTTAGTTTATCTTAGCCAGTGTCTTATAAATGGAACGCTCTTACAACTTAGATTAACTTAGCTTAGCTTAGATTTCTTAAGTAAAGTGGTAAAAGGAAAGCGCCTAATATTTCAAAATTTACTTACCTTCATGAACATGTTGTTTTAGATCTCTAAAACAAAAACCAACCATATAAATAAAACAAAACAATTTATTTACTAGAGTTTATTCTTATAAATAACGTACATTTTCATACATATGATTAAAATGTTTTTGAATATAAAACTTATCATCTAAATATTACATATTTTAATATGAATCGATGATAATACTGTAAAATAAATAATAAAAAAACTCTGAAATACTTAGGATATTGCTTGTTCTAATTTATATACATCATGAAAGGCATTTCTTATTAAAGCATAAGGAAAACATGATTCCAAAAGGTCCATAGTTAGGAAGGGTGATTCTTGTACAATCTGATCTAGTAACAAATATACAGATTCACGATTTTTAATTGCGTCACGATCTGCTTCCTGTCCTAATCGCAATAAACTAGAAGAAGCAAGAGCCAAAAATTCTTTCATACGATCTTCCATATCTCCTTGTCCGCAAATAGTAAACAACGCGCCAAAAATATTATTAATAGCCAATGCCATGCAATGGCTATTATTCGAATGACCCTCCAACGAAGCACGGTAGAAAGAATTTTCATTTCTCGCCAATTTAGGAATGGATACAGCTACAAAAACCATTAATAAACATACAAGTAAGTGATCTTCTATCTCTACTTCTGGTTTTTGCATTTTTAAAGCGTTGGTTAGAGTGGGGTCAATTTTACATTGTAGACCTGCAGCCGAAGTCATTTCACTAACAATTTTCATGGGGTCACCACTTGGCAAATGATGGCGAAAATCTAAAATCGAACTTAATAAAAATGGAATTCTTTTCTCCAACACATCAGTTAAAGAACTTTGTGCTAATTCTCTAAAACTCAGGATTACTCCTACAATAGTCATTCTTTGTAGGACATTATCTACATTTTGTAACTTTTTAAATTGTTCTTTCATTATGTCAGGTTTATCAAAATTGGTTCTTAAAGATAGCAAGACCTCTTTATTAGCTTCTGCGAGTTTTTTAAGTTCTGTTACTTGTCCTGCAATGTGCCACATTAAAGTTTCATTTAAATGTTTCATGCCATAAGGCCCGATTAACTCAGCAAGTGCACGTAATTCGTTGATGTCAGAAAACTCTTCCGCGTTAAATGGAATTGTTCCTTCTGCTGTAAGGGATACAAATGCCCTTTGATTCATTGAAAAACATATATTTCCAGCGCTTACTCTTCTGAGTAAAACATCAGAATACCATTGAGTATATAAAGCAGCAATTGTTTTTTCACCATGGCTATCAACTTGTTGAGTCTGTTGAAGTAAAGCATTGTTGAATACTCTTGTAATATCAATGTGTACATAGTTTTCTACAGTTTGTAGAACATTCATGTAAGCTCTTACACTTACAAGAAGCTCTGAGGGTTTTGCTATTTCACTTGTGTCTGGATTAAACATAACCATTCCAACCAAAGCTCGCGCGAAGCGGGTTTCAAGATGAACATGAAGATATTCTCTAGGGGCGAAAGTATACTCCCAAACATTTATAGTTGGACAATAGTTTATAGCGTAACACAATTCAGTTAAAGCCATATGTAATTTATCCATAGTAGTTAAATTTTCACGCGTTTTCCTATAACTTTCCTTCCCCGGTTTCTCGATCTCAATAACGTTTTTCTTATTTTTATCCTTTTTCTTTCTATTAACAACCTGTGCTATTAAATTAGCGCAGTATTTAGGCAAGAGTTTATCACTCATTTTACATTGTTCATCACAAATAGCTGTAATTATGTTTTTAGCTTCTTTAGCCATTTCTTCCAAAAACATATTAACAACTGATAAACTTCTTTCTCGTATATGATGACGTTCTTCAGGACAAAGATCATGAGTACAGCTTTGGAAATGACCACAAATTAAAGGAAAAGCTACAATATAACGATTTTGTGCAGGAAATTCTAGGCACATATGAAATTGTTCTTCAAATATCTTACTATAGAAACAAAATATGGAAAGATCAGAAGTTTCAATTGTTATTTCATCGAGGTAGTCTACCATTTTGATGTGGAATTGTACAGTATCTAAGAACGTAGCTAATTCTCTATTGTCTATTAGGCTCATTGCTGATTTTGATACACTGGTGTGAGCTTGTAATCTAAACCAATCTAAACGGAATGCTTTGAAATCAAACACCTCGTTATCCTCTACTTGTTTAACGGATAAATTTGCGATAGTGCTACAAAGGGATGATAGCATTATACTTTCCTCTTCGGGAGGTATTTGTAAGTTTTGAATCAAATGATTTAGAGCAATTGCGTCAAAACCAGATAAATATTGCACGTAATATCTTTGCATAACTTGGCTATACTTACGGACCAAAGTTCGGAGTTCTTCCATGTGAAATAAAAGCTCAGGGAGTTGTCGATCAACTAGATCTTCTGCTGATTTGCCTTTTCCTTTTTGTTGCGGTGGATTATCATTGTGGCGTAGCAACCAATAAACCTCATCCCGTGCAAAACACAATCCGATGAAAACTAGCAGCGCCTTTGGTCCGAGTAGTCCTGGCTGATCCGTTAATATCAATCCAAGTTCTTTAAGAGCTGTACGTAAGAATTTTCTACGTTCCCGATGACGATATCCAGCTTTTTGTACTGCTTGACTGTAACAATCTTTTACTTCAGATATACGTTTACTGTATCCCTTAAGGGTGTCAAAAAATGATTGTATGTATTGATGAATGTAAATTACTTCATCTCTGAATAATGGAATAACCCACGATGACTCTAAGGAGCTCGTCCACATTCTTGAGGCCACGTCATTGGTCAACGCTTGATGACATAACATAAAGCCAAAAATAATCCATCTCTCTAAAGTATCCAATGATAAATATTCACACGAAGTCTTATCTGATTGGAGAGGTTTTAATAATTGTCCGGGGTTTCCAACTAGGCTTAATTTTTGTTCCGATCTCCAATTATCAGCGGATAAATTACGACTTGGATAAACGTACTGCAATGACATTAAAGCAGTGTGTAATAATTTGGCATGCGGCAAGAATTCTTCAGATAATTTTTTGATTGGCATGTCGTAATCGATGATCATTTGTCCTAAACGTGGGAAACTTTCATCACGACGTTCATGGACCATTTCATAAGCTGCGTTAAATAGACCAAGGACTGCTTTACGATCCTCTACTCGAGACAATAATATCATTAGTGACACATAAGTTGTCACTAAATCGAGGTAGTGTTTTGTAAGTTCAAAATTTAAGGTTATATCGAGGTGTACTTGCCATGCATCCATACTAGTTAGTAATTCGCAAACATTATCTTTAAAATCGAGTAAATCTACGAAGGTGTAGTAGTAGAGAGACAAACTTTTAATAATTTCTTGTCTGATTGTGAATATATTTTGTAATCCTTTTACATCGATATTAGGAAATCTTCTTACTATACTTTTAATAGTAGACTCCAGAGCTTTATCCGACAGAAATCCTGGTTTTGATTTTGCGTCTCCGCATGCTTTTTTAATATTATATATCCTAGTTAGCATTCCTACTCCTCGATCATTGAGTATAATAAGCTTTTCAGCAAGCTTATACTCACTATTAGATAATTGACGTGACATTTTGAGCATTAGTTACCGTTTATTTAAATAAAGATCTCCAAATTCATACACTTCTGATGAGATGAATCATTTTTCTGCAAAATAAAAGTGACATTAGTAAATGATTTGACATTTGAGGGTTATAAAATTATGTACCGTCTTCAAATAGGGTATATTTACATTTTTAAATGTAGAAGATAATATCCTGGGGTAAATTTGCACATAATAAATCTTAATAAAACACAAATTTGATGATTATTTTAGATTACAAGAATTTAAGGCGTATACATAAAATGATAACAAGTACAGCACCCTTTACACCAACTCAAACTTCAGTTAATAGAACAAAGAGGGCAGGGCATATATAAATTTCGCACCGGGAAGGCTTTAATTGACAATTAAAGCAATTTTTTGTATAATTTTAGATCAAATGATATCCAAAATCTATTTTGTTGATAAACTAAAGCACGTACTTGGATTATAACGATAATTTATTCTATTTTACTGTAATAAAAGCAGTAGCATGCACTATTAAAATGCCTTACATGTACGCTACCTGATCTTAACTATTTAATTTTAGTTTAAATAATGCATTCTAATTTACATTTTGTAAATAACTATACTTTTAAAGTTTTTATATCTGTATATAATTGTTTTAATTAAAAATTAGGTCCAGTAATAGTGTGAAATAGTTAAAGTTGTCGCGTTTTGTTTGACAATGGCCTTTTAACAGTTTTGTTAATTACGAATTATGTGTTGCGTTAGTCCAGTAATACCCGGGAGTATGGAGGCAGACAGCGGTTGGCGGATAAGGGAATACCCAACTCCCATCCAGAGAAATACGGATTTCCTCTTCAACCACATTGCCGGCCGCGAGGTCAGTCTTACTAACGCAATAACGCAGTGGTTTGATTCTATCATATTCGCGGCACGTACACACGCTATTCTAAAACGTCTACTTTATTTACATGCGAGTGGAATTTCAAAGTTTTAATTTCATTTGACTGTTCTATATATTGAAAACAAGTTTAACTTAACTTTGCTTTACTGCACCTTAGAGTAAAGCAACATTTTTTACATTACTTCACTTTAAAATTCGTTTTAAAAGATATATATTTTTACACCCCTTATATGTATGCAACCCATTCATCATTGGTGTCTTACACATTAATACATTACGGGTGTAAATCGTAGTTTTGCTACAATCTTCTTTTATCTTCTATATTAATAAAATTAGCCTTGTGTGAGTGAGGTCAAAAGTCAACCGGCCTGATAGTGCCCAAAGAAGAAGAAGATTAATAAAATTGGAGGCTATATCTGTTTTTTAATCTTCCGGCCTCATATTTGGTTTATACACGTTTTAGATCAGCGTTTCTCAACCGGGGGGCCATGAAAGCTTCGTCGGAGGACCGCGAAGTCATATAAAATCGAAGCATGAAATTATAATAGAAAAACGCTCAAGTTTGCAAGACATAATCATAAATATATGACATTTATATTCATTAAAATATACCTTTTAAACTTAAATAAAATATATTATACTTATTTTGACAACTAATTTAAACTAATTAAAACGGTTCGCGGTGGAGGTACTTCAAGTACTTTCAAGTAGATACGACTTGAACTTGCAATATTTTTTGTTATGCTCCGAGCTACTGTTAGCTAAAGAGTAAGGATGTGAAAGTGTTCAAAATGGAAAGCAGCTTGGAACAATGGAACACTTGTAAATAAGAATACTTGCAAGCCATTATAGGTAATCGTAACAGATATTAAAAACATGTTTATGTAAAGGTTATTTTTTTTAAAAAGTTTTATCCAATTATACCCTATATAAAAAATCGAAGTTGTCCTTGATATCCTGTACTTCCGGTTTATTCGGAAAATTTAAATACTACCATCCAATTATTTGAGTAAACTCTGGTCACCAAATTTTTTTCCCAACTTGCTCACACTTCGTCTTTTCGAGAAAAATCGTGTTCCTCTATCTTGATACACCTTGAGATCCCTCCCTCGCTCCCCCCTCTCTTTTTCTCTCTCTCTCCAACACTGCTCCAGGTAACTATCTGACAGATATGGTTATATGATACTTTCTGTGCTGAATAAATGTAATTCCGTCTTACAAATGTATCTATCGGAAAGTTATCTAACGGATAATGAGACTGATGTATTGAATTCACTGCTTGGTAATGACATTTATTCAGAAGATAAAGTTCCAGATAACATTATCTGTCGGATAGTTACCTAGTGGTTTAAATGAAGGTGGAAAGACCGGGCCTTAAGGTCATAATGCCCGGGGGGGGGGGGGCATTAGCCCTCCAAATGAACCCGTAAATAAAAAAATTAACCTGTATAAAATTCTCGAGAGATAACTCCATTATACTTCCAATAGTAATTTTCACCCCTTTCTGAGATCTCAGAATTATCATTGATAGCCCAAAAGTCATCCTATTATCACCTCTGTCCTCCCATTTTACCATATAGGCCGTGGCTCCAACGCTATAGCTCTGAAATTTTAACAAATCCTCAATGAAAATGTATTAATAATAGTATTTAAACTATTTATATAAAGATACAAAGTAACAAAATATAAACTATTTTAGTACCAAGTAACTTCCAAATTTAACGTTATACCTCATCTTCAATAATAAAAAAATAGTGTATTGGGCCCGGTAGTTCAATTTCAGCCACCTGTATACTATTCATAAAATATTAATATATGTGTTTATTCTCATAAAGAATTATTTTAAGCAATTCTGTTCCTTATTTATTAATTGTTAATGACTATATTCCTTAATGAGCTTTATCAGCATTAACCATCTTGATAAGTAGTGATACGTGATTTTTGCAAGTGGCGTCTTCATTTTTTTCTGACGTTTTTAGTTATTTTTAAGTGATAAAAGTGCAGAAAATACTTGAAATAGTGTGTTATAGTGTGGACTTTAGTGTTAGGACTTTATGAAGACCAAAATTGGAGCGACTGGAAAGGTATTTGTAGAAATTTTTGTTAATTTTATAATATAAGTCATTGTTATGTAGAATGTGCTTCTATGGACAACATTGAAACGCATACGTGCTTACACTATCGGCTATAACTAGAATTCATTAACTAGAGAAACTAGAGAAACAAAACTATTTTTTAAATAATTTTTATAAATCCCAATTATTGACTAAATGAATATTGTTATTATAAGATGAATATTTGGGGGGCTATGGGAAACAATACTTATAAAGTATGTCACTTAATATTTCATAGGCAAGTAAATTCTCACAGATATTAACATCGAAACGTGGCACAGGATTCATCAAGGCATTATAGAAAACTGTAAAGAGACGAACATAAAGTAGCAAATAGGCGCAAGTATTTACTAAATACGAGGTGTGTAAATTAAGTAACCGGACTGATTTTTATTTATTTTTTTTATTCGAATAAAATTACAATTCAATATTGTCTCCCTCAAAATAACTTCATTGGAAAGCCACACAGCGCTGGAGCCGGTTCTTCCAATCCTCATAGCAGTGCTGGAACTCGGATAATGGAATAGCTTTCAGCTGCTCGGTTACGGACGTTTGAATGTTTTGGAGTGCCCCAAAATGATGTCCCTTGAGGTGATTTTTCAATCTTGGGAAGAGGAAAAAGTCATAAGAACTCAAGTTAGGGGAATAAGGAGGCTGAGGAGCCACAGGAATGTTTTAACTGGCCAAAAACTTGTTTATTGAAATTGCTGTGTGGCAAGGCGCTTTATCGCATCCCCAATTCATTGGTCAAAATCTGATGAACGGTAGTGGGAGTCAAATCAACTCTTCCCCAATCATTCTGACTCAACGATAATCTGAACGCACAAGATTCCGAATTCTGTCAACATTTTCATCGGTTCTTGAAGATGAAGGCCTTCCGTTGAATGATTCATCATCAATCAACTCTCTTCCATCTGAAATAGCCTTAAACCACCAAAAAACCTGGGTCCTTGACAAAACACTGTCTCCGTAGGCCCGCTGAAGTTTTGCAAAAGTTTCCGTTGCACTGTGCTCAAGTCTGAAACAAAACCTGATAGCGCACCGTTGCTCAAAATGAACCGTTGCCACTCATTTTTAGAACGAACTAGAAAAAACTGTTTCACGAAAAAAATCGCTACGGACAACAAAATTACTTTAGAGAGTTCAAAGGCGTATCACATGTTCATTTGCCGCCCCTCCAAGTTCCACGTCCCAAATGTTGCCAGATCAAACGCTATGTTGCAAGTCTGGTTACTTAATTTACTCACCTCGTATGCATTTTTGTGGGCGACATTGTTAAATTGCTTGCAACAAAGTAAATAAACGCGGCAAGTTTATTAGACTTTTGTTTGATAAAAAAACGCTGACATCTTACTAATTTTTAATATAGACTTCAATTTTTTTCGTCATTTTCTTTCATTCTACATCCATTCTTAGTTTTCAACATTGGTAAAATATTCTTGAATCTTCAAAAATATTATGATTAATTCCTTTTTCGACTTGTGTTATATTTTTTGCTCCCTCTTGTTGCATTGTGACCAAACAACTCGTCTGCTTCCCTAAAAAATTAATATTTGCCCGTATCTGACTGAACGTGGAGTTTTTTTCAGTTTATGTATAACATTTATCATCTCCAAATGCGAGAAATATCGTTCTAACCTCATGATGTTTCGAAATACGTGTTGGGAGATTTAGTATACTAATTTAATCGACGTTTTTGCAGATATTATAGAGTTTTAAGCTGTTTTATTTGGTATGCTTAAAGAATTATGTAGTTTGTTAAGAGTTTGCAAACATCCACCTATTCTTTACTTATGCCCTGTTGCATAAAAGTCTTAAACCTAGATGTATGCTAAAACTCGATGTAAAACACAAATTTGCCTAGCAACGCAATGCGTTATAATGAGTTTTTAATGAGTTTTAGCTTACATTTAGTTTAAAGACTTTTATGCAACCGGGTATTAGAGTCTTAAGTTCTTAGGACGCAAGTCATACAAGGGATTATTGAAAATGAATGCACATTTATTTATTTATTTATTATAATTAAGGACACTACAGACCAATGGTCCCAAATGTGCCCAAAAAACTAAAAAAATAGAAAATGTGGAAGTAAAAAAAAAAATTTATACGCTCAAGATAAACTTTTCGAACGAAAGTCATATAAAACAAGTCAATGTCTTCATTCCTTTGTAGAATCTGGCTATAGAGGGATACCATCCGGTTAAGGGGGCTCATTCTGTACTGATCGGTTCTAGCGTGCCGAACTTGAAATACTATATTTTTCCTTCTCGCTCCAACACGTGGAATTTTGATATTAATCTGAGAAAGGATTTCCGAACAAAACAGACCGCCATTTAGTATTTTGTACTGCAGAAGTAAGCTGCTAGTATCACGTCTTTTACTTAATGCTGGTGCTGAATATTTTGCACCTAATACGTCAGATGATTCATATCTAGGATATAAGCCTGTTGTTCTAAATTCCACACTTCGCAAAAATTTCGTTTGCACTGACTCAATCAGTTTTATATATTTAAAATGAAAGGGAGACCAAACCACAGACCAATATTCCAACCTACTTCTTACCAGACTATTAAATAAAGTTATATACGTCTGTGTTCTCCGGAAATCCCTTCCCATTCTCAATATAAATCCCATCAACTTATAGCATTCGTTGACCATTTTGGTTATATGAGTAACAAAGCTGAGACTTTCATAAAAAATTATGCCTAGATCTTTAATTACTTTGGTTCTTTGCAGGCAAGTGTTACTCATTTTATAATTAAATAGCACAGGGGATTGGTTTCTACCAAATGACATAATTGTACTTTTAGTAGGATTAAAATATAATCCTGTACCAGAGCACCAATTTGACAGTATTTCAAGATCCCATTCCAGAGCAAGACAATCTGCAGTACTACTAATTATCTAATACAATTTTATGTCATCTGCAAACAAAACGATAGAACTTTCCAAGATACGTTGTGGAATATCATTAACGGTCAACAAAAATAACAACGGTCCAAGGTTAGATCCTTGCGGAACGCCTGACAGGGTCAAAAAGGACCTTGAACGACAACCTTCATATTCTACGTATTGACACCT
Source organism: Liopterus haemorrhoidalis (assembly GCA_963971575.1). NCBI lineage: Eukaryota > Metazoa > Arthropoda > Insecta > Coleoptera > Dytiscidae > Liopterus > Liopterus haemorrhoidalis. The sequence goes on from OZ020615.1 coordinate 4,036,848, forward strand.
TTGACTTAGGTATGAACAAAACCATTCCAATGCATCAGCAGAAACGTTGAATGAGCTTAAGCACTTCAACAAAAATGTATGCAGTACCCTGTCAAATGCCTTACTCATGTCTAAATAGGCAACATGCATCTAATAACCTTCATCTAAAATAGACGCAATAGTTTGGGTGATAGTCAAAAGATTCGTAGTGGTTGATTGACACATGAATGCTTCCCAAACCCTGAAGTCCTTCGCTGGACATAACCATAGCGCCGGATGCAGGTTTTTATTTATTTTTATAGGTTCTAGCGAGTTGTAGGCTCACTAGAGGGGCCCCACCCTTGGCAAACCCTGTGTGATCTGGTGCAGTCAATGCAGTCTTAGGCCTTGCAGGGGCCCTTGGGCACACAGTGTTTGGAGCCCTTTTAAAAAGTCAAGAAAAAAAATGTGAATGAAAATATCAGTATGTACTTTTATTTAGTGACTTTATTGGTTATTATGGTTAGCTTTATACAAATCAAATATAAGTGAAGTGATTACTATTTAGAGAATTGGATTTACGTTAATGATGATGGTTTCTTCCGGGATTTCTGTTGTGCAAAATCTTCCATTATGTCCTTAAAGACAAATTTTTGAAGGATATGACTCAACTGCCTAAACAAATCTTGTACCCTGAACTGGAACATGGTAATAAAAACCTGAGGGCGCCTTGCAAATGGATTCCTTGAAAAATATTCTTAGAATATACAATTTAACGAACCCGGGGAACTACAAATCGTCCTGCTTGGAGAAAGATGACCTTTGAAGCAATAAATTTCTTTGAGAAGAAAAGGATCGAGCGATCAGAAATCATTAGAGAGAAGAAAACAAGGTGCTGAAAGAATATTGGACACAGTTGCTGACCACCTTTGTTATATATGCGGAAGAGTTTTCACTTCTCGTATCGGGCTCTACAGCCATCTCATTCGTGGAGGACTTTATAGTAGCTATAAATTGTCCAACATAAGGAGATATTTTTGCTGTAAGATGGGCGGGAACTCCTACCCTCTACAGGCCGTCGTTTTGAACCGGAAGACTCAGTGGCGTTCGTAATATAAACTCTGAACTGAAATTATTAATTTGATTTACGAATCTCAAATATATTTAAAAAGAATTTATAACTTTGAAATTGACTCAGTTTACGCTGGATAACTTATACTTAGCTATTGACAAAGCACCGTCGTCGACATTCGTTGGATAGATATACAGGCTACCAGCAGTTCCTACTCTCTTATTTATTTCCTAGTCCACCTTGCCGTCCTCGACACCCATCAAAAGACCATATTCATGAATCATTACAAATGCAATGATTTTCTTAAGCAAATAGTGCAGGATATCCTTAAAAAGCATTCTTATTAATGTTTAATAATAAAGAAAGTTGAACGGGGAATATAATATATCTCAGAATGAATTTTCCCTATTTTTTTCGAGTAGCTTTCGCATCAGTTCGTTCGTATAAATGATTCAGGCAACTGGAAATATGATGGGGTAACCACGTCGCTGTCTCTCGCAGATTGGAAACAAGAATGGGTCAGCATATTCTTAAAAGTGCACTTGATGTATCAGCAAAAAAAGATACTTTAAACACCTGAAGTACATTCAAGTTTGTAATGATCGGTAAGTCTGAAAATATCAGCAAACCATTTTATCATAAATCAATATAATTTCATAAGCGAAACGTGTATTGGTAACGTGAAAATAAACCAACGAAATTAGTTTTAATGTGTGTACAATAACATGCGCGATAATTATAAATAAGTATTAATACGAACTGCGTGCTGCTGAACTCGATTAGCATAATCCTTTAATTTCAGAACGAACCGAGAATTACAGTTACGTTAACTTAATTGCCGCAACGTTCGCCGTGTTGACGTAAATTGCGGCTGGATTAGTAAAAACCGAAATATATACGAGCGAATATAATGTACTGGATGATTGGTAGAGGGAAAGATTGGTAGAACTGCCGCGAATCCGTGAAATAACAATAACTTACGAAATACAGAGACGCGTATACAATCCATGTTGACCCCATAACCCTATTCTAACCTTACCTAACATTTGAAGGAGAAAAACATCAAATTAATGTCTCATTTCCCGTATTCACCTGATTTATCTTCTAACGACTTTTTTTTGTGCCCCAATGTCACACAAAAATGCGTGGAAAGCGATTTTCATCACCTCAAGAACTGCTAACATAACGTTTTTAGAAGGCATACACAACTAGATATGTGACTCATTTGCAAAATTGTTGTCTGTGGAATAAAAAGTCCCATATTCAACCCTTATTAGATTTCACAAGAAAACACAGGGTATCATAAATTACGTCATCAATTCCATGCATTCTTCTCCATATCATCCATATGTACAGTGAAATGTGGATTATTTACTAATTTTCTAATTTGTGGTCCATCAAAAATGCCAGCTTTTAGCTTCTCATTACTGAGATTTTGAAATGTTTCAGATATATATTTGAAACAGTCACCATCTTTGTTCAACGCTTTTACAAACTGCTTCATTAGACCCAGTTTAATATGAAGAGGGGGGAAAATGATTTTTGTTCGCTCCACTAAAAGACCTGCATGCAGAGCCGCAGTAAGGAAAACTTGCGCTAGGGGCAAAACTGTATTTTGGTGCCCTTGACAAAAAAAGGTCGTCTTCACTTCCCAAAATCCAAGTGATGAGCAAAAAAAAAGGTCCTCACCTCACAAAATCCAAGTTTATCCAATTTTATTGGCAAAATTAATGCCACCTCTTTGTAAAAGAATCAGCTGTGGCCACCACAGGACCGACCGCCATCGTAAAGTACTTATATAAAATACATTCTAGCAGCAGAGTAGAAATAACTTGGCCTAATATTTTCTAACAGAGATATTATTGTTCATGACCATGGAAACGTTACATATAAGTATGAAAAAATTGAGAATCAGAAAAAATTTCGAAAAATTTGACAAAAATTATTCGAAATTTTTCGTTTTATCAAAAAACGTATCAAATAAAAGCTATTAGTTATTGCTTTTATAGCAACTTTTGTTCAATAATTTTTTCGAAATATTTTTCTGTTGTAAAATATTCACAAAAATCTTAAAATCGACACGAGTAAACTCCCATTTTTAGTCAACCGATTTTTACCAAAAGTTGATCAACTCGTGCCATTGATGGCAGAAACTTAAATATGAAGTTTCATAAAAATCCTTTCAGCCGAATTTGCTCTGCACGTGTACACAGACAGACGGACAGACGGACAGACAGACGGACAGACAGACAGACAGACAGACAGGAAGACAGACAGGCAGACGGACGGACGGACGGACAGACAGACCGACAGACATCATGCTAAAAATAGTCAAAACGTTATGTAGGGACTTCAATTCGTGGAGATCCTTCGAAATCTCGAAATGTCAAAATCGGTATGATCACAATACCTCCCTTATATATGTTGACGGTCGGTAAAAAAAAGTCCTCACCTTCGCAATGTGGCGCCCCTTAGTCAAGCTCGTCAGCGCCCTTTTCCTTAGTGCGCTAGGGGCCGTCGCCCCCCCCCTTACTGCGGCTCTGCCTGCATGTAAGGCGTTCCTACGAAATATATTGGACAACAAGAACGTTGAAATTAAAGTAGACGTATATCAGAACGTAAAAAGGTGAAAACAGTCAAAATACGATAGAACAAAAATTTGACGTGATAAGCAAAAACTGTTAACATTTTTGAAATCAGCACCCCAAAATTAGTTAAAAACAAATATCAGATCTAAGTCAGCAAAAAAAAAGTTTAAATTTGTTGACCAGTGTAATTCATAATTTGTATCAACTAGAAAAAATTCAGGTCAAATTTGAACCGATCTCATAACTGGGAGTATGTAGAGATCTTGAGTTGGAACTAATCGTTTCCGGAGGTAACGGTAACATAACTGAATGCATACCACGCAGTATTTCTTTCGTGCATTCACCATTGTTCCGCAGGTAAATAATTGTACGCGCGTTATTAAATTGTCGGCATTCTAGGGGAGTTTTGCTCCGTGCTGAGCGCTCGGAAGCCGCTAGTTTGCCCCGAGGTTCATAGGCCGTTAGACTGAGCTCGAATATGAAACCCATTCGTATTACTTAACACAGCGATAAACCTGCAAACTGAGGATGGCTCCACAATTTTCGCCAAGTATTAAACATGATTTGTGAGTATGTATCTTCTCACACTTACCCAGTCTCTTGCTTTAACTTTAACCGACGGTAGTTTCAATAAAAAATGCGCGGAACGAGCTCGAAAAACGAGGAAAGTATTATTACCGTGATAACGTATTTCTCGAAGGAAATAAAAAAGCCATATAACAGAACCTTCGTCTTTTATGTGCTTCATAACAGACGAAGACTGTAGTGACCAACGCATTTTAGATTGTATGCATAAACAGTACAGGATCGAATAACGTCTAGGGTATGGTATAATCGCAAAGCTTACGACCTTAAATCTAGATCACCATCTTGCCAATCCGCGCCCTCCACGGCCACCACGGGAAACTGGATTATTATACGACACTTCTCCGAACGGTCACTTTATAAAAAGCACGCAATATCTCGATATCATCATCATAAGTACAGAGATGCAGACGTAGTAAAGCTACTAGGGATTAATTATTTTACTGCATTAAATTAATTGTACCAGTGGTGGACTGGAAAATTTTACCGGCTTTGGAAAATTAGAATACGAGTAACCCTCGTATTGAGAACTGACACGCTCGGATACGCAGTTTGGTGGTCAAATATTGTACTACGCGACTGTAGTACTATTTGAAATTATTACATATGTTCTAGTGTTGATTTTTTGTAAGAACGTCGATAGATACAGTCTGTTCCAAACGGTTAGGCGGAACTAAATGGGAATTTTGTCCTTTTAGGTTGTCACGAGAAGGGACCTTGCTAGGGTTATTTCATTTTTTACGTTGGAATGTCAAAATTTAAAATTCCAACAATGAAACCATGGAAACGAAGTATTTATGTCAAAATTAAATTATTTTTTTATATATTTTAATGACAAAAATATAAATAATTGGGAAATTTGTAATAAGAATGAAACAAAAAATTAACATATAAAGAAAATGACATTTTAAAATGATGAAAAAAATCACCAAAAAATGTTTATTGTAAGTATGATTTACAAAGCTTAAACAACACGGCCAAAAAGCACGATTTAAACGATGAAAGTAACTAGATTGCAAAATTTAGTTCCGCCTAACCGTTTGGAACAGACTGTACATTTTCATAAAATAAAAATGTACTCTGCTTAAATTAACCTGTTCCCTGTTAGCATATTCACAGCTGAATACTAGACAATTCAGCCATATTGCCTTGTATTACAGCGCCGCCAACGGTAAAAGTGACATTACCGTTGGCAATTCAATTCCAATTTTTATGTTTTTACAAACAACCACTTGATGGCAATATTGAAATGTGTCATTACTATATTCGTAAAATCTGACATTTGTTATTGTGAAATCAGTGGCAGCTTATAAATTAACCGTGTAGTTTGTTGACAGTGTGCGTTAAAAAAAACTTTGTCAAAAAATGGATATTACTCGTGAAGGTTTTCGTTGGATGATTTTTTACGATTTTAGTAAAGACCTAATTCAACAACAATGCATAGATTCACTTCGTTCAACTTTTTGTAATGAAGCACCATCAGAAAAGGCTGTTTACAATTGGTTTGCAGAATTTCATCGTGGTCGTGCGTCCGTCATTGATGGATCTCGTGAAGGTCAACCAAAATCGTAATGAAGCACCATCAGAAAAGACTGTTTACAATTGGTTTGCAGAATTTCATCGTGGTCGTGCGTCCGTCACTGATGAATCTCGTGAAGATTGACCAAAATCGGTTGTGATTCAAAAAAACATCGATGCTGTGCGCAAAAAGGTTAAAGAAGATCGGCATGTGACTTACCGTGAGATAGAGACATCCTTTGGCATATCGTAGACTGAAATACATTCGATTTTGCATGAACATTTAGCTGTGAAAAAGATTTGTTCCCGATGGATTCCGCATAATTTGACCTAAGCTCAAAAAAGGCTCGTGTTGATTGGTGTAAGGGAATGCTAAATTCAACCTAGGCACTGCAAAATCAGTGCATACAGGTGACGAAACTTGGATTTATTCATATGAACCGGAAACTAAGCAACAATCTACTGTTTGGGTCTTCCAAGATAAACTGAAACCCATAATAGTTGTTCGTTCACGAAGCACTTCCACAAATGCTTGTTTTTTCGGTTGTACTGGACATGTCGCAACCATTCCTTTAGAGGATCGGAGAACAGTTAATGCTGAATAGTATACAACAATTTGTTTGCCAGAAGTCATCGACAAAATCAGGAAAAACAACCAAAAACATCGCATCATTGTTCATCATGACAATGCAAGTTCCCACACAACACGTCAAACAATTGATTATTTGAAGGAGAAAAACATCGAAATAATGTCTCATTGTCCGTATTCACCTGATTTATCCCCTAACCTTTTTTTTTGTTCCCCATGTTAAACAAAAAATGCGTGGACAGCGATTTTTATCACCTCAAGGAGTTGTGGACTTCGAAAACCATGAGATACCAACTTCAGAGTGGAAAAAATGTTTCAAAAATTGATTTGAACGCATGCAAAGTGTATAAATCTTGAAGGCGAATATTTTGAAAAGCAATGAAACAGTTTGTTCCAAAGAAATGTCTTTCTTAGTTTTTGTAAAAATTTAAAAGGTAGCCCTCATATAAGGTTTTTTTTAATCATACCTACGAAATCCTAAAAACTAATACACTGCTCATGCAGATTTTATGATTTATGTAAACCACAATTTAACTCTTATGCAACTTATGGTTTACCCTATACAATTACATGATTACTTTATCCACTTTTTTCCGCTGATTTCTAATGCGAATCTTCCCGGAGAGAAAAATAAAAGAATCTCGTTCCGCTTCTTAAAACAAGATCGCTTGAAGCACTTACTCAATTCCATATAACGTTAACATTAAAATAGATTTTCTTAACGTTTATTGACGTACATTTAAGATAAATTCCTGAATCTGTATTAATAAAAATGAAGGCTACATTTGTTTTTCTATTTTTTCGACCTCACATTTGGTTTCTACACGTTTCAAATGATTATAAGACAATATCCGCAAAATATGAACATTTTTGTCTGTCTATCTGTCTGTCTATTTGTCCGTCTGTTTGTCTATCTGTCTATCTGTCTGTTTGTCTGTCTGTCTCTTGTCAGTTTTTCGACTTCCGAGATTCACACAAAAACTGCTAGACATACGTGGTGTGTAAATTAAGTAACCGGACTGGCAACATAGCGTTTGATCTGGCAACATTTGGGGAGCAGAACTTGAAGGAGCGGTAGGTGAATATGTGATACGCCTTCAATACGAGTTTGAACTCGCTAGAGTAATTTTGTTGTCCGTAGCGATTTTTTTCGTGAAACAGTTTTTTTTTAGTGCATTCTAAAAATGAGTGACCTTCATTTTGAGCAACGGTGTGCTAACAGGTTTCGCTTCAGACTTGGGCACAGTGCAATGGAAACTTTTCTAAAATTTCAGCAGGCCTACGGAGACAGTGTTTTGTCAAGACCCAGTTTTTTTGGTGGTTTAAGGCATTTTCAGAAGCAAGAGAGTTGATTGGAGATGAATCACGCAGCGGAAGGCCTTCATCTTGAAGAAACGATGAAAATGTCGACAGAATCCGGGATCTTGTGTGTTCAGATCATCGATTGACAGTCAGAATGATCGAGAAAGAGTTGAATTTGACTCACACTACCGTTCATCAGATATTAACCAATGAATTGGGGATGAGAAAAATCTGCCTTGTCACACAGCAATTTCAATAAACGAGTTTTTAGCCAGTAAAAACATTCCTGTGGCTCCTCAGCCTCCTCATTACACATTCCCCATACACAAAATGCATGTCTGCATATTCTTCAATTGTGTCATGTGCCATTTTTTTAACAAAATCGGAATATGATGTACACGTAGTTTGATATTCTATTATTGAACTACAATTAAAATATTTTTTTCTCTATGGCAACTACACAACTTCTGGATTAATATGAAAAATAAAAAAAAGTCAGTAGTTTTCAAAATTTGGGGCATCTTTTTGTTTGTTTATTTTTGGACGAAATTCAAATTTTAGAGAAAATTAGCAAAGGAAAAATCGATTGCATTCTACGTCACCATGCTGTTTTTTCAATTGTGCCGGACATTTACCTAACACCCTGTACATATGGCTAATTCTATATGGAAATTCTATTCCGTCTTCTACCAACTTTTTTATCAAAAGATGCACAGTCGGCACTATATTTTTCTAACAAAAGTAGTATATTTATTATTGTTTTAGACATAAAACTATTTCCTTGAAAACTTGTAAATTGGGTCGCTTTCGATGCTGATTTTTGCCACGAACAACGTTGAATTGTTCTGTATGGAACACTTACTACCTTAGTTAATTCCGCAGTTCTAAGTATAGGTTTGTCATTACCTTCCGAAACAAACTTTTTATAAACGTTCAATATGAGAACTTTGCAATCTTCTGACAAATGACATTTTTCTTTAGTAGCCACGTCCACATTTTCGCATTCCACGTCAACGTCCACATTTTCACATTCCAAATCACCTTGCACAGATTCACTATTTACACTACAGGATTAGGAATTTCTTGAAAATCAAATGATCGCCAAAGAATCCTGTTATTAATGTATGCACGCTATGAACGTTAAAAATTAACTAATAAACAAGTATAACAACCCCTAAAATTTAGAAACAATAGGATTATAAATTTGGAAAATATCCTTAATGGTTTTTAAGAAACTTCAATTGTACTAGAGTTACATCTAATCGATTTAAATTTAAAATTGCCTTAATACCTCTTATATTCATTTTACAGCAATAAGTCTTAAGATTACTGCCATAGACCCATTACTGCATTGTTAAGCTATTTAACAAGAGTGGCCATTTAATTTTGGAAATACTATACAAAAGAGCGGTTCGGAATAAAGAAACGATTAATTTATTTTCGTCTTGACTTTGAAATATCTCACTTATCATTTACGTTCAGCAAAAATGTACATTATAAAAATCGTACGAAGTACGGGCACTCCAGCTAGTCTTAAATAATACTGGAGATAATGGTGTTATATACGTATCGTGTCTTATTGTTTTTAGGATTGAAATATAAATTTACTATGTAATCCGGACGGCCTATATGAATCCCAAAAGACAAATACTTTTAGCGCTTCTGTGACTGCTTACATGGGCCAGGAAGTTTAGTAGAACCGGAAGTAGAAGGACGAGCGGACTAACTCAAGTGGAAACTGCTGACTGCATTTCGAGAAGGTTGCCTTTTCATAGGACGAGTGTGGCCATCGACCTTCGGAAGTCTTCCGGTGAATTCCCCTTTACCCCTCTCTGGTTTGATTCAGATTCTGTTAGTTTCAGGAATAGTCACTGCGAATGGGAATGTCGCTTTTTACATTAATGGACTGTGAACAGAATTGTTGATTTCGCTGCTGAATTACCGAGAACAAACAATGCTTTTCGACACATTTCAAATACAATTTAATTGAATGTTTAATGAAAGCTAATGCATTTACTCCATGAACTTTCAAACAGATTTATTAACAATTATACTGGAAATTTCTGCAACGTATTTTCTCCGAGGCAAACCCCTTCTAATTCTAGATATAAAATAAATGCTAGGTAAGCTTAAACATTGAATAAAAAGACTAAAGGAAGGAGGCTATATAAATTTTGTATAAACAAATTTTTCTGACGAAATTACCTCATTCCAACAACCACAATGGCTGCCAATATAATGTTTTCGCATTAAAAAGTGATTATTAACATTTATTTTGATAATTTAAAGTATATTCATAAATTATAAATTATAAATAACCCAGCAAACATTGAACTAACGGCCGAACGCCGGCAAACTGCTTTTACGCTGGTACATTGCTGGCACCAAAAGTAAGTGCAACGCCAGTATTAATAATGTACTTCACATTTGTATTTCGCACTCCGCCTATACGAAGTACTTTACCAGCATTTTATAAGCATTCCTTATTTGTATTAATCCAAGATTATTTCTAGCGGGCCAGTGCTTATGTTTATAACTTTTTTTGAATGTAATAATTTGAAAAGTCTGACCGTTCTTAGTCATAAAACACCCTAATGGAGTGGCCTTCGAGGGTCGGTACAAGTGATATTCTGTGAGTACGAGTTGGGACGTGTTGGTGAACAGTTTTTAAAGATGTGTATTTGAATAGTTATTGATTGTGAGCATTATACAGTTTTTTATTGTGATTTGTGTGTGTTTTGTTAGATTTAAGGACGTAGTTTACACAAACTATTTCATATTAAATTGTTTAATTTTTAGTTTAGTTCAATCATAGTTTTTTTCATGTAATAAAATTTTCAATTATTAATAAATCTGATACAAGATTATAAATATGTCATTTAAAAAATATAATTTGTCATATTTCATTTTGAATAGTGACATCTTAAATATTTTGTAAATATAATACTAACCTAAAATAATACAAACTTAATCCAAAACTGTAAAGCTTTTTTTACAATATAACCAAGTTTCTAAAAGTCAGTAATACACTATAAAAATCACCAAAATAACCAGATCTAGTTTGTTCTTACAAAAGTGAACAGCTTATAGCATTAATGCTTATAAAATTTGTTTATTGAATTTATTTTAACAAGTATGATTTCTTTAGGTTGGCACTCTTCAAGTCAGGGGGAAAAGATGTGGTAGATAATACAAGACGAATATTGGCGAAAATTATTAGTCACCCCTTATCTTTAGGATGAAATTGGTTTGACCGAAATGGCAGAAAACCATTTTCTTAAAATTCTTCATTAAATTAATAAATTAAATAAACTAATTCCTGTTATTCCTGAAATTATATTTATTTAATATTTATAAATAAATCAATAAATTATAACTGTTAATTCAATTTACAATCGGCTAGTTTTACCATCGTTGAATAAATTTATTTAACAACTTAAGTTAACAATATCGCATCATTCTATTGACAGCAATGTTAATTTCTTCATTGATAGTTTAAAACCGATGCGATATTGTCAACTTTACTTGTTAAATAAATTTATTCAACGATGGTGAAAATGGCCAAATGAGTATTTATTTTGCACCTAACCATTAATTTATTTTAATACTGGGTAAGTACACATATATTACATTTGAAACACTAGAGAGTGGGTATAATATAAGCACTAGTCTGTCAGAAATAAATCTTGCAACTAATGCGATTATTTTGCACTACGAAATACCGTTGCTGGGCCAGCAACTGATACATCAATGGGCCAGCTAACGGCCACGGGGTACTGGCCCAGTGCAAAATGCCAGCACTGGACCAATGCGAAATGCCAGCACTGGCCCAGTGCGAAATGCCAGCACTGGCCCATTACTTTCAATGCACTTTACCGTTGCTGGGCCAGCAACTGATACATCAATGGACCAGCTAAGGGCCACGGGACACCGGGGTACTGGCCCAGTACGAAATGCCAGCACTGGCCCATTACTTTCAATGCCGGCGAGTATGTGCTTTACCAGTACTGGTCCGGATAAAAATGTTTGCTGGGAAAATACAGGGCTATAATAATTTTTAGTTATTTTATAATTTAACATAAAATTACGCATTTAACCTGAAATTTGGCATCTTGATAAAATTAGTTAGCTATACTGTTTTCGGACGAGCAAAAATGCAAAATACAAAGATTAAAAGAAGTACTTTTCATTCGTATATTTATTAATAAAGGATGTCCCAAGATTAACGCAAGATTTGAATTTGCCGCCATTTGTGCAGTAAATTGTTAGCAACCCTGAAAAAAAAAAAAACAATTTGACAGAGTTTAGGGTTAAATATTGGTATTAAAACATGGTAGAAAATTTCACTTTCTTAAAATGTCATTCCATTTGACATATGTCATAAAGATAAATGATATCTTAGTTATAATGATCATAACCAACAAATCTGATGTAGGTTTTACAGCGTAAGGAATATTTTGAAATGACAAAGTTACATTTAAAAGTCAGTACACTATAAAAGTAACCAAAATAATTAGATCTGGTTTGACCTTACAAATGTGAACGCAATATATTAAAGCGGGCAAACAATTAAATTTTACTGTGTAATAGTTTCTCACGATTTATTTCAAACTGATTTGAGATATAGTGTAATTACTTTTTCCCGTGTGTGTATTTTTCCGTGTGCGCTTTTTTCCGTGTGTGTATTTTTTCATATGCGCTTTTTTCCGTGTGCGTTTTTTCTGTGTGCGTATTTTTATACTATATAGGAAATTAGAAAATTTATTTTAATAAATATATTTTAAATTTAACGTCTCAAATCATTTTTAGTTTTAACATTATAAATGTAATGCACTGAGTGAAAATGAATCGTTTTCCCATCTTAAAAGTTAATAAATAAATAATTCGGAATAATACTCATTATTTGTTCAGTTTTTAATAATGGGCGAAGAGTTAATTCAATTTGAATTGGACGAAGTAAGGCGTATGGCTAGAGAAAGACATCTGAGGTGTCGAGCAAGTTCCATATTAAGGTAATGATGTGTTTGCCAACATAGTTAGCAACGGGTCCACTAGTATAATATAATATTTTATTTATATAACAGCCTTGCGGCCAATAAAAAGACAAACACATACAGACAGACTAAATTTGTATAAGAACAGCTGACCATTTCATATTAAAAGTGTTATCAATAATTTTATATAACTCATGAAGTATTCTATCTTTTTGATACTAATACTCATTCTATCGTAAGAGTAATAGTACTATCAGCAATGACAAACGTCCAAAATAACTGTCCGCGAAAAAGAAAAAAATAAAATAATAACTATTGTCTATTTCAAAGTAGAAAAATGTGTGTAAGAAGATAGGAGCTGTTTGTCCTTGCTTCGGATTGGTTTAGATCTTCATCCCTATTACACTGTTAAAATATTGTTTTTAGTCCAAGTTGACAGATGTTCAGTGTCGTACATTGAAAATATATATTATTTATATTATTTAATTGTTTTCATATATTTTGTTATTATTTACATATTTAGACTTTTATTTATATTCTTGGAGTAGATTTTATGGAGAAAATTCTCCAAGTAATTTGTTTTTACGCAGTTATATATTTTTTAGGTTATCTGACATATAAATATTTTTTGACACTTGACAATTAATAGATCAAGAGAGAGGACTAATGTGAGGCCAAATGACAGCCCAGCTGATTGTGCCCAAAGAAGAAGTTATTGACATAATTTTTAGACCTTCATATATACATATATTTTTAATTTTTATTTACAATGATTATTTAAATTAGAAACTTTAGCTCTGAAGATATATTGTTTGTTTTATTGCTTTATTTAAACTCTTTTCGCCAAATCTCTCTTTTTATATATAATTTTTAAAATTAATATCTTTTTAACTTTTTCAAATTTCCCATTAAACTGAATTTATGTCGTATAAATAACGTAAGTGTATTATCTGCCTGTATTATCTTGCTAACCCAGTTACTACGCCCATGCCCTAGTTGTAACTTATTTTAAATTTTCCGCTATACTCTATTTGTCCAGTGTAAATCGTACTTGGTTCGCAGCGCTATCTACTTTTTTTTAATTTGAAATAGACCAACGTTTCCCAAAGTGTGGGTCGCAGAAAAATTTTGCTGGGTCGCGTTAAAATTGGAAAAACACAAAAAAACATTTTTTTTGTACATATTATTTTTTTTTACCTCAGTCAATCACTAGTATAGTTTGTATTTGTGCTCTTTATTACTATACTATATTCTTTATTACTATACTATACTCTTATTACTATACTATACTCTTTATTACTATAAAGCTACTACTTTAAAATAAAATTTGTTTTGTAAATAAATGTTTTTTTATAAGGTGGGTCGCGAAAAATTTTAAAACCTCGTACCGGGTCGCAGATAGAATAGTTTGGGAACCGCTGAAATAGACCATAGTTGTCCTCGAGCGAAGCCAGTTAAATATAAAATGAAAATGCAGACCCTAATGCCACGAGACCCGCAATTCAGGGGCTAATACCACTTTTACCAATATTATAGACTTGATTGTTAAAAACACTAAACCCTTCTTCAGTTAAATAAATGTTTTGTATTAATGCAAGTAGAATTTGAAAGTTTTAATTTAATTTGTCTATACCATATATTGAAAACAGTGGGGAAATAGAATTTGTTTTATTGTTGCAATGTGTTCCGTTGTCGGTAGTTGGTAGTAATCCGTAGCTGGATTACTGGAAAGATCCGGAAGCAATCCCGACATACAAATTGCTTGTGTTAACTCTGGTTTTTGTCGCTGAATGAAACGAAGAGGGCGCTAGTTACCATCACCAGTTGACGATGACAACCATGCACTAGATGCAATTCCATTTCGGATCGTTGCAATACCGGGACGGGTCATTATAGTTAATTAACTTCAGCGGCATTCACTACACGTGGTGACCGCTATATCTTCACTCAGACAACGACATATTCATATCTCTCAGCTGGTTGTTAATCAGAATTCAACTCACGAATGTTATCAACAGTTGAATAAGATTTGGAAGCTGCATTCACTTGCGAACAAAACCACCATTGAACATGAGAATATTAATTTTTAGTTATAATCTGAATGTGTTGAGTAGAGTCATAAATAAGTTCTGTTTATGTATACAATTAAAGTTTATTCATAAGAACTATGAAATAACTTCATACTTTGTTAATTTAGTTGCCAATAATAGTTAGAATGTAATGTAACTATCATGCAAGCATTACTCAGTCGTTACATTTGGCTCCCAATGGTTGGTAGCCCTTTCTTACATTGTAATATCTTAAAGAACCATTAAAAGTAATTATTATATTAGGGGGACCGGAAAGAAATCTATTATTAAGAAATCCATTATTTTAGAGTAAAAACTATTTTTTTCTACTAATTTTTCTTACGCATAATTACAAAATATAATTTCCATAATTATTCATTACGACTTCCCAACGTTGTATTAATTTTTAGATACCCTCTCTATAGTAGTTATCTGGTTTTGACTTAAAATACGAGGGCTACCTCTTTAGTTTTTACAAAAACTAAGAAAGAAAAAATTTTTTTTGCAACAAACTGTTATTGATTTTCAAAATATACGCCTTTAAGATTTATTCACTATTGCATGTGTTCTAACCAATTCTCGAAACATTTTTTCCACTCTGAATTTGGTATCTCAAAAACATGGTTTTTGAAGGCTTCAATAGCTTCTTGAGGTGATGAAAATCACTGTCCATGCATTTTTGTTTGACATTGGGGATCAAAACAAAGTCTTTTATGGATAAATCAGGTGTATACGAGCAACGAGATATTAATCCGATGTTTTTCTCCTTCAAATAATCAATTGTTTGACGTTTTGGTCGAACTTCACTTTTTTAGCATTTACACCAATCAACACGAGCCTTTTTTTGAGCTTCGATCAAATTATGCGGAATCCATCGGGAACAGATCTTTTTCACAGCTAAATGTTCATGCAAAATCGAATGTATTATTATTATTATTTGGCAGTCTACGATATGCCAAAGGATGCCTCTATCTCACGGTAAGTCACATGCCGATCTTCTTTAATCTTTTTGCGCACAGCATCGATGTTTTTTGGAATCACAACCGATTTTCACCTTCACGAGATTCATCAGTGACAGACGCACGACCACGATGAAATTCTGCAAACCAATTGTAAACAGTCTTTTCTGATGGTGCTTCATTACCTAAAGTTGAACGAAGCGTATCTATACATTGTTGTCGAGTTAGGCCTTCACTAAAATCGTAAAAAAATTATCCAACGAAAATCTTCACGGGTAATATCCTTTTTTTCACAAACTTGTTTTTTTTTACAATTACAAATGTCAAATTTTACGAATATAGTAATGACACATTTCAATATTGCCATCTAGTGGTCGTTTGTAAAAACATAATAGGCAATCCCCGTATAACAAACATTTACGTTAATTCTCAGTACTAATTTCAATTTATAATTATGACATTGTGAATGGAGCATAAGTAATACTAAGCGTGTCTCGTAGACAAGAAGGTTGAAAAGTACTGCATCACACCAAAGAGTTTACTAAAAATCAGCTGTGGCCACCACAGGACCAACCGTCATCACAAAGTACTTGTTTAATTTATGCTGCTTTATCAAGAAATGTCTTTAGTTACTGCTTTTATAGCAACTTTTGTTAAATAAATTTTTTCGAAATATTCTAAAATAATCTTAAAACCGACACGAGTAAACTCCAAATTCTATTTAACCGATTTTTATCAAAAGTTGATCAACTCATTGATGTCAAAAGCTTAAATATAAAAATCCTTTTAGCCGAATTTGCTCTGCACGTGTACACGGACCGACAGACAGACCGACAGACAGACAGACAAACAGACAGCCAGACAGACAGACA
Organism: Liopterus haemorrhoidalis; assembly: GCA_963971575.1. Lineage (NCBI taxonomy): Eukaryota > Metazoa > Arthropoda > Insecta > Coleoptera > Dytiscidae > Liopterus > Liopterus haemorrhoidalis. The sequence continues at coordinate 4,053,354 of OZ020615.1, forward strand.
GACAGACAGACAGACAGACATCATACTAAAAATAGTCAAAATGTTATGTAGAGATCTCAATTCGCGGAGATCCATCGAAATCTCGAAATGTCAAAATCGGTATGATCACAATACCTCCCTTATATATGTTGGCGGTCGGTAAAAAAGTTTCTGTTAAATCCTACTGACGTCAGTAGAATGAAATAACTTTTAATATGTCATCAATTTTTAATATACACTATCACTAGCATTAGCTGTCAAAAAGTGCTTGTCCTGTCATTTGCCATAAAGCTTTCATAATGGACAATGAAACGTTATCTTGAAATAGCGAAATAACATTCATTGCTATGTTGTCCTAATTGAAAAGGCTTCAGAAATGGCAGCCACGTACGTTGGAGTATCCTATGGACGGGGCTGGTCGGCTTTCCCCATCCACCGCCACGGCCGCCGCCGCCGCCGCCTCCAGCGTTTAATGAAATATTGACGTAGAGGTCGGACGTCTGGTATTTACCGTATGAAATATTGAAAGAGATGTGAGAGCATTTCCAGCAGTTTGACATTCGACCTGCCGTGCAAGAAGTAGAAATTAAATATCGGCCAGGACTTGTTACGAAAAGGGGGAAACAGTGGCGTAACCTACAGGGATATTCTAAGACACGGGGGGGTGGCATTAAGCCAGTGGCGCATGACAAGAAAATGCCACTCTATTTTATCAGGTCGTCAAGGATGAAATTTGTAGTTAATAATATTGCCAACTTAAACAGCTTTTTATTTGACATTGGCTAAATATTTTACCTTTTTTATTGGAAAGTTACACATCTCGCCTGTTTAAAGAAATCATTGTATGCACTAAAAAATATCAAAAACTTTTTTTAAAAATTAATTTTGTTGAAAATGGAACGGTCGGAAATTCGCACTATTATTAAGTATGCGTTCTTACGTGGAACTACGGCATCGCAGACCGCGTGAAACATTAATAGTGTATTTGGCTCTACGCAGCAGCCAATATCAAATTTGTTCGCCAAATTTCGTACAGGTAACTTAAAAACAAAACAAAAAACTGACTCATCGATCACAGCAGAAATATACTGCAACCAACTGGACGAAATGATGCAAAAACTTAAAGAAAAACAGCCTAGATTGGTCAACAGATCGACTTCTATCTTATTGCATGATAACGCTAGACCACACACTGTACAAATGACTGTGGCAAAACTACAGGAATTGGAGTTGGAACTTCTTCATCATCCTAGATACTCAACAGATCTAGCCCCCACTGACTACCACTTCTTTCGCATTGTGGACAACTTTTTAATAGGAAAACAGTTTAATTCCGACAATGTTGTAAAACTAGCCTTCCAGGAATTCATTGACTCTCGTCCGCCAGGGTTTCATATCACCGGCCAGAACAACCTGCCAATTAAATGGCAAAAGTGTATAGACAATATGGGTGCATACTTTGATGAATAAAATACGAGGGCATATTGAAAAATAATGCCTCCATGGCTATAACTTTATTAGTAATTGATACATGGTTTACATATAAATGTGAAATAATAGTATAAATTGTTCTCTACGCACTGATATATTCACTTTTCCACATAATCGCCATTGACAGTAATACATTTACGCCAACGTGGTACGAGTTTTTCAAGTCCGTCATGGAAAAAGTCTGAAAACTTCCCACGGCACTATTTCCGCACCTCCGCTATCACCTCTGCATCCGAAGAGAAACGCTTGCCCTTGAGATGTTCCTTAAGCTTTGGAAAGAGGAAAAAGTCACAAGGCGCAAGATCTGGGCTATAAGGTACATGAGGTAGACACTGGTCTGCTACTGCGTACCCGATCATGGACATCCGTTTCAGCAGGACTTGCATCTTTCACAGTCCTTAACCCACCTCCTAACAGTACTCACATCAACACACGCCTCACGGTAGACGGCACTTAACCTTCGATGGATATCAATGGGTGCTACACCCTCCGCAGTAAGAAATTCAATGACAGCTCGTTGTTTTAACCGCACATCCATGCCGGCCGCCATGTTTAGAACTGTCATGCGCAAATGCGATGTTGTTGAGAATCTCCGCTAGGAGGACTTATGTACAGATACTTAAGGTAAATGGCAAACCACTTTTGACACGGTCTGGCCCGTCATTACAAAAGTTATGGCCATGGAGGCATTAGTTTTCAATATGCCCTCGTAATTCCTTATATTTTTAAGTTATCAAACAACTTTTCCTTTTTTTCTACAAATTCCATCCTTGACTACCTGATATATTTGATGGCGCCCATGTTTTGTGGGCTACCTCCGTCACTGTGGGGAACCGTGCGTTCCTTCCTGATCTAAACTCGCTCGTATGAATTATTAAACATCATTTCTCTTCTAAATAATATATGTTTGTTCTTACTTCTAAAACAGACGACATACGATACGTTTTATGTCTACCGCTCGCAATCTATCTTCACTAACAGTAATATTGTTTTAAACTTTACACACAAGTGCGTCACTATATTATTTTTTTATGAACAGAGTTAAGAGGATAGGAATCATGACTGCCCATGAAACACTCTAGAAATACGAGGACTGAATCTTTTAAATATAATAGGTTTCTTATAAAAAATCTTTCATACGTTAGATCGCCCAGATTTTGCGCTCCTTGACAGGATTGTATTTTATTGTAAGATAATAAATGAAAGATCTATTTAGACATGATAGATCATGCTGGTATTATAAGAGAGCAAATTTTGGTATTGTTGCAGAACTAAAATTTCATAATTAAATTCAATATAATCATCCAATTATAGAAAAATATAATAATATAATAACTTTTGGGGGTTTGAGACAAATCAGATTAGCAGGGAGTTTTTTTTTTTGAACAGTGACATTTTTCGTAAAATTGATAATAAAAAAGTTTTCCATTTCTATCCAATTTCTCGGATCATAATGTATATATATTTTTTGAGATCGAGGGAATAATTGCTACTTTACAATTTTTTTATCTTGTATCTTTAAAAAATCGATATGTAAGTCTAGGGGTTGAGATGACGAATGTAGGGTAGATACTCCAGTCTCCAGTAACCATAGCTCTCATTATACTTAACAAAACTGAACAGAAGCGAGGTGGAGCATTCGGTAAAGGCACATGCTTTCCATTCTAAGCGATGAATTTTTTATAAGTTGCTGCATTATTGAGGTACTGCGTGTCGAGTGGCCCATCAGGAACAACCTAAATGATAATGGTAAATCCTGCAATACTCAGTATAAGGACTACCGAACATCCTGCTTGAGTAATTGAATTCAACCACTCATACAAGTACGACAAGATTCAAAAACTAATTCGAAATAAATAAGATAAAAATATGATGAAATTTCACAAATTTAGTCGACTAGAGACTGATACAAAAAAAAAGATTTTTATGTGCTTAGGACCACTTAGAACTCCAAGCTTTTATTAACAGATGTCTTAGCAGAATTTGTCGCATTACTTGGTCAAGTCATATTATATATTCATTATTTCTCTACCAATCATGAGTTTGGATTTCGTAAAAATTTATCAACGATTCAGCAAGTCCATAGAATGGTTAATCAAATAGCCAAGAGCCTTGAAGAGAAGAAATATTGTACTGCCGTATTTCTTGAAGTTTCGCAAGCATTTGATAAAGTGCAGCATACAGATCTGCTTTATAAACTAAAAAATCTCCTATCAAGCAATTATTACTTTCTTTTTAAGTCCTGTTTGACAGATAGAAACTTTTCAGTTAAATACAATGATGTCCTATCAATTTACTATCCCATAACATCTGGTGTTCCCCAAGGTAGTGTACTTGGGCCATTCCTTTACCTACTTTATACTGCAGATATACCTGAGACAGACACTATGATAGCAGCATTTGCTGATGACGTTGCTATACTATCAACAAAAATGATACTAACGAAGCTTCTGCAATTCTTCAGAGACATTTAAACCTTATAAACGATTGGTACAATAAATAGAGAACTTAAGTAAATCAGTCTAAATCTGTCCAAGTCACGTTTACAACCAGACTCAGTACTTGCCCACAAGTAACAATCAACGACATTCCAGTTCCCGTAAAAACTGAAGTAAAATACCTTGGTTTGCATTTGGACCAATAATTGACCTGGAATAAACACATACAAGCCAAACGTAAGCAGTTAGATCTAAAATTTCGCCAAATGTACTCAGTGGCGGATTAAGCCTTCGCCGGGCCCAACACATTTTTGATTTACGGGCCCTCAACCTATGTTTTTTTAAAAAAACAAAAAAAGGTCCTCACCTCCCAAATCCAAGTGAAGAGCAAAAAAAAAGGTCTTCATCTCCCAAATCCAAGTGAAGAACAAAAAAAAAAGGTCCTCTTCTCCCAAATCCGGGCCCTTGAAAATTACGGGCCCAAGACAAATGTCTTTTTTGTCAAAGGCGAAAGTCCGTCACTGAATGTACTGGCTTCTTGATAGAAAATCAAAATTATCAGTTTCAAATAAAATGTTGCTTTATAAGACCATACTCAATCCCATATGATCGCATGGACTTCAATTATGGGGATGTGACAAGCCGACAGATTCCATTCAAAAGCGCTTCGAGCTTTAATGAATGCACCTTGGTACGTCTCAAATAGAATGATCCATGAAGACCTCAAAATCCCTTTAATCACGGAAGAAATTCATAAAGTTGCCAACAAATACAATGACCGACTCATTGGACATGCAAATGAACTTGTGGGAAATCTAATAAATGACCTCAACAACAGAAGGTTAAAGAGACTTTGGCCAAACGACCTACTGCAACACTGAAGACAGTGATACATAAGGAGAAACGTCACTGGATGTTGTCACTTACATGCCGGCTACTTTCAACTAATTTACTTAATACTCGCAATGAAGTAGATTGTAAATTTAAAAAAATAAATCAAAATATATATATATATATATTGTTCTCTAGGCCTTGCGGCGTTTAGAATATTATCTATTACAAAGAAATGAAAATAAAACAATATGGATATTTTACAATATTTTTTATTTAATTTCTTTGTTCTTCTTCCAGTGTCCCTCTCTTTCTTCCTATTATCCTTCCGGCATCCCTCTCCAATCTCCTTCCATCTTGCCTCCAGTGCTCTCGCCCATCTTTCTCCCTTGCCTTCCTCACTAATCAATTCCTTTATCTCTTCCTCCTAGGCTGGCATCTCTCTGCATCTCTTCGCTTAATCCTCCAAGGTTTCATTTTCTTCCTTGCACATTTTATAAAGCTTGTCCTCTGGCTTTGCCCGGTATCTATTGTTCCGTTCTTCATTGTTGCATTTTATTGCTAAAATTTTATGCTACAATTTTTTTATGGTATATTTTTAAAATTAAATTAGTTAAAATTTAACGTTGTTGTTATATTGTTAACATTTTCATGTTTATAAAAAGTGTTTTGTTAAAAAAGCCAACATTGCTGTTTGCATATGTTTCCCAGAACTTTGATACGATGAAAACTTTAAATTTAATTCATGAATATTGAAACTAACCCAAACTTAATGGCTCTAAACTTGCTAATGAAAATAAACAGCTAGTTTTTGGTGCTAGTACATCTGAATTAGCTATCACGTTCATAGAACTTTAACATTATTTTGTTGTTTAAAAAGGATATTTAAAATAATTTAATAATATTAACGCTGCCATAAAAAAATAGAATAGAAATTTAAACTCAAAGTATATTGATTTTAAAGGTTTAAGGATTTCAAAAGTCCAAAAATTACAAACCGTCTCCTTACATTTTAAGAGATACTAAAGACTATATATATGAAAATAGTGTTAGTCGCTTATGACAGTCGTGTAATGCCTACGGAGATGGACGAGAAGAATGTGAAGGTCAACGGGGGTATATTAAACAAGAAGAAGAGGTAGAACAAAGAATACAAATACCTGGGATACTTGTTTAAAAGCAGCGGGGGCCCAGAAAAACATATTCGGACTCTAACAAGGAAATCAATGTTAGCCTTGCCACAAGTGTGGGGAATAAGTGAGAGGAAAATTAAAGGAGACGTCAAAATAAGGATGCTTATGTTCAACTCCATAGTCAAGAGCATACTGATGTATGGCACAACCAGACTCAGTACTTGCCCACAAGTAACAATCAACGACATTCCAGTTCCCGTAAAAACTGAAGTAAAATACCTTGGATTGCATTTGGACCAACGATTGACCTGGAGTAAACACATACAAGCCAAACGTAAGCAATTAGACCTAAAATTTCAAATGTACTGTCTTCTTGGTAGAAAATCAAAATTATCAGTTTCAAATAAAATTTTGCTTTATAAGACTATACTCAAGCCCATATGGTCGTATGGACTTCAACTATGGGGATGTGCCAAGCCGACCAGATTAATACTAATACTGAAATATGGTGGTGGGAAGACCAGGAAAAATTAGAAGTGGTACAAAATAAATACATCAAATGGATGTTCGGTCTAGACAAATGCACAACAGAGTATATTTTATTAGAGGAAGTGAAATTAAACAACATCAGAATAGAAGCTACAAAAAGAGCCATTAAATTCGAAGAGATGATAGTAAGATATCCAGAAAAAAACTTACTGTATCAGTGCTGTACTGTAATAGAGATGAAAGAGATACAAGGAATGATGCAATCCAGATGGGAAGCAAAAAGAAGAAAAAGATTTGAGCGTAATGGCTACTCAACTAAGAAAATATTAAGAAAGAAGTCGGAAGGACAAGATGTGACACTAGAAATAACAGATAGAATGAGACATCATAGAAACAGATAGAAAGGACAAGAAAGAATTGAGAGGTTAAAAAATTTGAGGTATAACAGCAAATACAAAAAAACTTGGACGACGCAAATACCCCCAGTTAGCCCCCCCCCCAGAATTGCTTGGAGAAAAATGACTGAGTGGATTTTTCTTTAAAGAAGTTCTGACGTATGTTTCAGAAGTGAGGATCTTGTTTTTTCACTTGTCAGTTAATCCATTAGTAACGGTAAAAGATAATGATAACCTCCTCAAATATTTCCTGCCCCCCCCCAGATTTTCTTCATATATTTCCTGGCCCCTCCATAAGAGCTAGGCTCCGCCATTGGCTTGAAAATTACAAACTTATACAAAAACATGGCATATAAGTATAAATTTATTCTTTTCCATTTGTTTTTCCCTCTTTAAGAAATTCCTATGGACGCCTCTGAAAACACAAGAAATCAGGGCATTATTTCTATAATTTATTCACCAAACAGTTTAATTTTCTCTAAATTCATTTACATTATCCAAGGTATTAGGTTGAACGCCTTGTTTTCTACAACCCGCCTCACACTAATGTTAAATGGGTCACAACATACTAAAAACACATGATCATTAATTAGTAGATAATATTTTACAGTGTGTTCGGGGATTTCACCAGATAAACTAAACTTCTTAGCAGAAAATTCACGGAATTGGTACACATGAGGACAAAATAGTTTTATATCTCTCTCGGTAAGATTCAGTAGACTTAGTTAACTTATACGAGGTGTGTAAATTAAGTAACCGGACTGGCAACATAGCGTTTGATCTGGCAACATTTGGGACGCGGGACTTGGAGGGGCTGCAGTTGAACATGTGATACGCCTTCAGTACGAGTTTGAACTCGCTAGAATAATTTTGTTGTCCGTAGCGATTTTTTTCGTGAAACAGTTTTTTCTAGTGCGTTCTAAAAATTAGTGACATTCATTTCGAGCAACGGTGTTCTATCAGGTTTTGATTCAGACTTGGGCACAGTGCAACGGAAACTTTTGCAAAACTTCAGCAGGCCTACGGAGACAGTGTTTTGTCAAGGACCCAGGTTTTTTGATGGTTTAAGGAATTTTCAGAAGGAGGAGAGATGATTGAAGATGAACCACGCAGCGGAAAGCCTTCATCTTCAAGAACCGATGAAAATGTCGACAGAATCCGAGATCTTGTGCGTTCAGATCGTCGGTTGACAGTCAGAATGATCGGGGAAGCGTTGAATTTGACTCACATTACCGTTCATCAGTTTTTGGACCAATGAATTGGGAATGAGAATGTAAACAGGAAAATAAACAAAAAATATTTCAAATTGGTAGAACATAATGTGAGGTTTGGACAAAAACAGGACAAATTTGATCACAGAACCTTATTTAAGTCACCAAAATCATTTCGTAGGTTTCGTATCAGTTAGATATTACTTAGTTTTTTTTTTTGAATCTTACGAAGTTAAGGCTCTTGGTGGCGGATGGTAGAATATTGTAGAATATAATTGCATGATAATTAGCGCTATACCTGGATATCCTGAGTCTGGTAAATTCAGGACGAATATCATTTTTATTTCTCGGGTCGTGTACGTGGAGAAATATTTGGACAGAGTACGTAGAGGGGTTGTTATGTACATGCAGAAGGCACTGATGGATGTATAGGGACGGCAGGGTTAAATGTCCAATTCCACAAAATTTTCTTTGCAGCTGGATCGGTATTGTGTATTGCTCATGATTGGCTCTGCGTTGCAAAGCAAATAGCCTTCTTGTTTGGGTGTAATGACCCCGTATCAATAAGACGTACGATAGATGTGACTGGATAGAGGCAAAGTAATATGTTTTTAAGAGTAAGTAGGTATTTCCATGTGTCCTGCATACTTAATCATAGATCTTCGATTAGCTGATCTCTCCACCACTTACGAAGTCTTCTAGTGGGAAGACCAGTGGGATTGACCAGTGGGTCAATACGTAATAGTATATCAAACATTGTTTTGTAAACTCACAGTGTCAGTGAAGACAATTAACAATATTTGCTGAAACTATTGTATATTGCAAATTGAATGGATTTTCACTTATGAGCAAGTGTCAAATATCCGGAAATTGTGTATTTCGCGTGAAAATTGTCGAATTTGCAGCTTCAAAATGAACTGGTGATATGTTTTCTGGTTGCATATCAGGTAATCCAGATAATTTCAAACTTAACAATAACCATTCGCATCCAATAACTCTTGTAGCCACGTCGTTTAGGTTTTGATTTAATGGTATATTTCAGTTGAAACGTATACGTTGAACAATATTTCTAGCTGGTCGAATGTAACAGCAACTAATAAATAGCACGAGTTTGCAATGGTCTACTATTCGCTTTAATTTAACATGGTATAGCACTCTCTTTTAATTGAGTGACGCCTCGTCAACGTTTTGCTCATTCAGGATACTTGGCGCTTAGATGTCGCCACCAGATATTGATGACAGTTAACATTATAACGTGTTTAAATTAAAATTGTTATGGTCTGTTAAGAACTTTATGAAATTTCGGTTATTTCAACGTTTAGATGGTCATAACTCTTTATTAAAAATTTTACACGGAATTCTTTTCACATCTCGAGACCTAAATCCCTTGTGGGTGTGGAAACGATCTTCATAAGAATTTTGTGCATTTAATACCTTCATCTCCCTCCCCCTAAACATAACCCCTCTTCATACCGATTTAATAATATTAAATACTAGCTAACCTGAAAGTACTTCGTACGGTTTTTGTTAAGTAGTGTCTATTCCAAACAATTAGGCGGAACTAACCGGAATTTTCATTTTTGTAAGTTCTCATTAGCTATTTTTTTATATAGTATTGAAGTTGGCTTTGCCTGAACTAAATGATCAAAAGCTTCAATCAACCGGTAAAAGTAACTAGAATTGAAAATCTAGTTCCGCCTAAACCAAAGGAACAGACTTTACATTTTTGTTCATAAGTGATCATGATAAATTCTAATGATAATTTTTATACTTTGCGTTCACAATGATATCATTGTTACACTGAAAACAGTTTAACAATCGAAGCTATTGTTAAACTGTTTTTGGAGACTTTTTATTTTGCGAGGTTAGCAGTACTACTGATTTACGGCGTGTCATTGATAACCTCAAATATTTTAAAATGTTTCTTTAATACAATTTGTAAGTATTTCCATGTCAGATAATTATTTTATAATATTATTATTAAGAAAATTCAAAAATAAAGTTTGTTCTGTCTCAATGTTTTCATACTTATATGTAACATTTCCATGGTCATGATAAATACTATCTCTGTTAGAAAATATTAGGCCAAGTTATTTCTATTCTGCTGCTAGAATGTATTTTATACAAGTACTTTATGATGGCGGTCGGTCCTGTGGTGGCCACAGCTGATTTTTTTAGGTTGTCTTTGTCCGTACGGTAGTTGAGACTGTTGTGTCTGCACCATCTCGCTAAAGAGGCATAGAGATAATTTGAGAATAAACCTCCAAAATATTAGTTACGAACCTTCAAAGTTACTCAAGTTACTCAGGTCAAATATTAGTGGAGATGCAAATGGGAGATGTCCACCAGTGGACGTTATGTCTCGTTAATGATGATGATGATATTTTTTTAATTCTACTGAACTGATACTAAAGTCATCTATATTACAAATACTTTATTACCACCGCATAAATTTCGCTGGTTATATCATAATTTAAATTTTATTACTCTCATGGTGAGAGATAAAATTTGAAAAAATGTGTTTTAATTTAGAGCTCATAAAAAATATTTGAAACACATAAAACCATCTAATATAACGGACATAAATTCATTTTAAGCTCATTATGTGTTAATAAATTTTTAACATCATTTATTTAAAATTTAAATAATATTTCTGGAACCCACAAATGTGGGATCAGCTACCAGATAATGAATACTAGAACAAATAAACAAGGTAGCTGGAAAGTGGAAGTAGCAAAAAAATCTCGACTAACGATGCCCAAGAAAAGAGATATTGTCCATTCGGGAAAAACATGTATCGGTCAGTACCTACGGTGAGGTTTATGTTAATAAAATTGGAGGATATATCTGTTTTTTTTTTTTTTATTCTTTCGTCCTCAAATTTGGTTACTACACATTTCAGATGATTATGAGACAATATATGCAAATAATCAATTGCTGTTTTTCTGTCCGTCCGTAGTAAATTTAGAAATAGGGACAATGAAAAATATCATAAACGTCTGTAATGTTTAAATTATTTTAATTTTGGGGCTGTTATAGCTCCGTAACTCTTATGTACCGACCACCACTGTTCTAATTACAATGGAATAAAAATCTTAACAATTTTACTAAGTTTGCATTCCATTCTTTAAAATACGTTTTAATTTAGTCAATGTATTTTAAAATTAGCGTTGTTTTGGAGTGTGTGTCTGTGTGCTTAGGCCCTAACGTGTTACTGGTTTGGTACATTACCCCCAGTGAAGTCTGGGATAACACGAGAACTGGACCGAGAAGATGAACATTGGACTGAATGAACAATTAGACGACAAAGTATTTACCTAACGGGCTTTTTGCCTTACCCTTAGGCCCTTTGTCACAATGCACAACCCTTTACAAAACAACTGTTAGCCGTGTAAGACTCAGATTTACAAATAGGATGTTTTAGAAATAACACTCACTATGTTCATCCTAAAATTTACAAATTTTTTAATTAAATAATCCCACAAAATTATTCAGTTATTTTTGATGTTGAACAAATAAGTATTTTCTTTGACTTATGGTCTATTTCAAAGTAGAAAAATGTGTGTAAGAAGATAGGAGCTGTTTGTCCTTGTTTCGGATTGGTTTAGATCTTCATCCCTATTACACTATAAAAATATTGTTTTTAGTCCAAGTTGACAGATGTTCAGTGTCATACATTGGAAATATATATTATTTATATTATTTAATTTTTCTCATATATTTTGTTATTATTTACATATTTAGACTTTTATTTATATTCTTGACGTAGATTTTCTGAAGAAAATTCTCCATGTAATTTGTTTTTACGCAGTTATATATTTTTTAGGTTATCTGACATATAAATATCTTTTGACACTTGACAGTTAACAGATCAAGAGAGAGGACTAATGTGAGGCCAAAAGACAGCCCAGCTGATTGTGCCCAAAGAAGAAGTTATTGATATAATTTTTAGACCTTCGTATATACATATATTTTTAATTTTTATTTTCAATAATTATTTAAATAAGAAACTTAATCTCTGAAGATATATAGTTTGTTTTATTGCTTTGTTTAAACTCTTTTCATCATAAATGAATATTTTTTTAACTTTTTCAAATTTCCAATTAAACTGAATTTATGTCGTATTAATAACGTAGGTGTATTATCTACCTTGTTTATTTCAATATCTTATTAACCTTTTTTATATTAAAAAAAAAAAATCACTTGCTAACCCAGTTGCTACGCCCATGCCCTAGTTGTAACTTATTTTAAATTTCCCGCTATACTGTATTTGATCAGTGTAAATCGTACTCGGTTCGCAGCGCTATCTACTTTTTTCTACTTTGAAATAGACCATAGTTTACTTAAAGACTTATAATAGTTCCTAATTAGGAATTTACAAAATCAAATGTTACGATTGTCATAATTATTACATAGGTCAAATAAAATGTAATTGTAAAGTTAGATTTCAGAAAAAAAGGAGAACTTGGAAATTAAATAAATCTGATACATCCAATTTAGGGAAAGATTTATTATAAACCAATCACCAATGTAACGAAAATATTTAAAGAATTTACATTTTGGAAATAAATAGAAAAAAATGTATGTGAAGTGTGAATTTTCACACATTTCAGGATTTCGCAGGTATTTAGTAACTTAATGTGCTCCGTTGAAAACACACGGGAAGGAAATCACAGGAAGAACAGGAGGAAGTACAGGAAGACCCAAGAGAGAAGGCAAGATGATATTGCCAACCTGCCATGAAGAATAGTCAACTACGACAGTTCCGTGGGAGGGTTTGAGGCAAGCAGGGTTTTTTAGTCGGTATGCCACTTTCTGGAGAGTCTGACATTACCTAGATATGGTGTCTATAAAAGATTTCCCCTGGATAAAACAAAAGTAACTTAATGATAATTATTTGGAATGCCAAAACAAATTTTATGTAAAAATATTTTTCTTTTTGTTAATTTTAATTCGAATGCCTAATACCATTATTTAGTTTTCTAAATATGTGCAGTATTTTTTTTTATACATAAGATTTTGAAAATTGCGCCTATGGCTTTTATTGGTTGTTTTAAGACATAACTCCGCCCCTCTGATTTCGTGTATTTGAACAATTTCCACTGGTTATTAAATTTACGCTTTTAAAAATTAAATTAAATTTGCCCAAATATAACTAGAATTTTGAAAAAATAATTTAAACAAAATAAAAATGCAAAAAAAAAAACAGAAAAAATAAAATTGTCTGGAGACCGGAACCCTAGTTTGCAAATTAGAACGCGAGAGCGCTAACCATTATACCATGAAAGCATGTTGATTTACTTTGTTACATAAGTTATTAAATATATTACATGGTCAAGCAAAAAAAACAAAAAATGCGTTATTTTCTGAAAACACAATCTGATCAAAAATTCCTGTTGTACTATTCCGGTTCACACAAATATACATTAATTAGAATTTTTTCAGATTTTTAGTTTAAACCATCTGAGCTACAGGGTGTGGGACAATTTTTTTTGCACAATTTTGGCTAAAAACGCATCAAAATAATATATTTTGCAAAAATAAAATTTTGATCGTTAATCCACGTACTAAGGGCTTTCATTTGATACCCTAATCAGAATTTAAAAAAAAATATATTTTTTTTCGATGAGCAGATATTTGTTTATATTTTTAGAGGGATATGTTATTTAGATGTTTAAGTATTTTTCTTATGTGCGGGTCAAAGAGTTGTATAAGCATGCCAAATTTCAACTCTCTAAGTTTAGCTGTTTGGCTACAATTTTTAACGAGCAGACAGACAGACAGACGACAAAATGACGGTCTAAGGGTTTTTTGGTCATACCTACAAAACCCTAAAAACAACCATATACGAGGGGTATTTAATAAGTTAGTTACTTTGATAAGGGATGGCGTACAGATCGTAAGTCTGATATTATATCTGCCATTTGCCATTCTTGGTAGGCATTCACATTAAGGCAGCGGTTTCCAAACTTTGTTCAGCAACGACCCCCTTAGAAAAAAACTCATCTCTGCCCCCCCCCCTATTTAGGAAATTTATAAACAGTTTGTAAATAATTTCTTTATTGAAATAATAATCACAAAATCAGCAAAAATATGTAATGTAAATAGTTTCTCTAATTCCTAAATATTTATTTTCACAACATAAATCACGAAAATCATATAAAAATAAATTATATTAATATTAAATATGTAATACAAATTAAAAATGTAATAAAAATCAATTTTAATGTGAAGTATGGGCTTGTTTCTTCGCACATAATTCGTTAAATTGCGGTTTATATGAAGAAAGAACCATTCTTTTTTCGTCTTCCACTATTAACCGTGCTCGATATTTTGTTTTAATAACAGCTAATGTGGAAAATCCTATTTCGCACATGTATGATGTGACATATGGTAGAAGAATTTTTATAGCTTTTGCTGATAAGGCAGGATATTCCTTACTTCTAGCCAGAATTTCTCAAGATTATTTGGATTGAAGCGATCTTTTAGCAAGCTATCAGAAGAAAGTTCTATTAATTTTTCTTGTTCATTAGTTGTTAGCTCAAAATTATCATTATAATCGATAATTAAACGGATTCCATATCCATTCATATTTTGCATTTTCTTCCAGATCTTGAAAATAATGATTAAAATATTGCTTCAAATTTTGTAAGTGTCCTATAAATAGAGACTTATGTTCTTTAATTTTGTCAATGCAACAATTATTTTTTAAATTCGAAAACATCAAATTTGTCATCTTGAAAATGTTTAGTCCATAATTCAATTTTTTTAATAAACGAGGTTATTTTATGTTTTTGAAAAAACGATCGGAATAAAAATGACATTTGCAATGAACCCGCGACCCCCCGGTGAATCTTGTACGACCCCCACTTTGGAAACCACTGCATTAAGGCATATATGTATAAAATAAAAATTAAAAATTAAAGAAGGAGATTCTGTAGGAAATATGACTGTATGAAACTTTATGTAGCCCCCGAATGTATATTTTAAATTTTGATAAAATAATTTTATGAAATATTACTGTGTTATTTTTTCTATTTATTCATCATGTTCCATCAAAAGTTGACAGCTACATCCATCAATATTATTAAAAATATATGTTTATACCTACCTTTATGTAAAACAATAAAAAAAAAAAAATTACCCTCCGAATTTTCTAATGGAGGGTCCAATCATTGGCACTGTTGTATACCATTTATTCATGTTAGTTTTGTCTCATCAGTAAAATATGAATAGTAAATATTTGGACAAATTCAACTATGCTTGATTTCACATAATGACAGGGAATAAATGACTAAAATAAAATTAATATGTTGATATTTGCATAACAAAAAGTAAATAAATTAAACAGCGTCCACTGCTATAATTTATACTATTTTCAATTAATCTTTAAATGTAGCTGCATTATAAACTCATGAAATGATAATTAATCGAATATATGAAAATCTGACTGGCTTTAAATACGCCATATTAAAATTAATAATTCATACACGAATTTTTCAAATTCTGATAATTAGTTCCATGCAGTCTGTTAAATTTTTTTAATTCATATATATAATAGACCAAACTTCGTTCTGTAATTTTGTTGGTTTGTAATAATCAGTTCAGTGCAATTACTGAGTTAGTTGAAGTGCTGTTTAGTGCAGTGATGGAGAGATTCAGTTGAGTGAATACCTAGTCTGGACTATTTCTGTCCCTCACCCCTCAAGTAAATGTTGCAATATCTAGTTGCCTTCATCATTGATTGTATTTTTAAATTTATTTCAGAGCAAATTTGGCTGAACAGATTTTTAAGAAATTTCATATTTATGCATCGGATGTGAATATCTTAATTTGATCACCTTTTGGTAGAGTTTCCTACACGGGAACGGATAGTTAGTACTGATATCACTTTTATATGTTTCCCGAATATATCACAATAGAGAAATTTTTATAAAAAAAATATTTAACTGCAGTTGCTATAAAAGTAATAACTAACAACTTTTATTTAAAACGTTTTATGATA
Organism: Liopterus haemorrhoidalis; assembly: GCA_963971575.1. Taxonomy (NCBI): domain Eukaryota; kingdom Metazoa; phylum Arthropoda; class Insecta; order Coleoptera; family Dytiscidae; genus Liopterus; species Liopterus haemorrhoidalis. The sequence continues at coordinate 4,069,326 of OZ020615.1, forward strand.
CGGCAATAATTTCTCATAACTTTTCATATTTTTACGATGTTTTTCTAAGTATATAGTTTGATATACATGTAGGTGCGATTCCATGATTACGGTATAAATACACATTATGGAATTATCAACGTAATATAATACGTTATTGTTTTTTTCAATAATAGTAGGATTCTGAATGATCGCGTTAAGTTACGTGAACGGTAAATTATGCTCACCATAATTATGTTTGGATGTTAAATCGGAATTCTGAAAACTCAGAATGATCATGACTGTTAATTTAAGCAAACATTAATACGTTCTCATACGAATTAAATAAGTGTATTTCTTAACAATTGAGATAATTCAGTCTGTCAATTTATTATTTTATTTACAATCAGTTTTTCCATACTACATCTATGATTCTTATAGAAAATATATAAACAAATTTTATTCATATAATTTATAACTGTATTAATTTATATAATTATTGTCATATATTTATTACTACATTGCAGTTTTGAACATAAGACCTGTGGGCCATATCAGGCACGAAAATTATTTCGAGTAAATCTAACTCTAACTAACACTCTATACTCTACAGCAGGGGTCGGCAACACGGCGCCCTTTGTGGGATTTTTAGGCGCCCTCGCTATCGAGACACACATATACTTTTTTTTTGCTCATCACTTGGATTTTAGGAGGTGAGGACCTTTTTTTTGCTCATCACTTGGATTTTGAGTGGTGAGGACCTTTTTTTTTTGCTCATCACTTGGATTTTGAGAGGTGAGGACCTTTTTTTTTTGCTCGTCACTTGGATTTTGGGAGGTGAGGAAATTTTTTTTTGCTCATCACTTGGATTTTGGGAGGTGAGGACCTTTTTTTTTGCTCATTACTTTGATTTTGGGAGGTGAGGACCTTTTTTTTGCTCATCACTTGGATTTTGAGAGGTGAGGACCTTTTTTTTTTGCTCGTCACTTGGATTTTGGGAGGTGAGGAACTTTTTTTTGCTCATCACTTGGATTTTGAGTGGTGAGGATCTTTTTTTTTTGCTCGTCACTTGGATTTTGGGAGGTGAGGAACTTTTTTTTTGCTCATCACTTGGATTTTGGGAGGTGAGGACCTTTTTTTTTGCTCATTACTTTGATTTTGGGAGGTGAGGACCTTTTTTTTTTGCTCATCACTTGGATTTTGAGAGGTGAGGACCTTTTTTTTTTGCTCATCACTTGGATTTTGAGTGGTGAGGACCTTTTTTTTTGCTCGTCACTTGGATTTTGGGAGGTGAGGAACTTTTTGTTTGCTCATCACTTGGATTTTGGGAGGTGAGGACCTTCTTTTTTGCTCATCACTTGGATTTTGGGAGGTGAGGAACTTTTTTTTTGCTCATCACTTGGATTTTGAGTGGTGAGGACCTTTTTTTTTTCTCGTCACTTGGATTTTGGGAGGTGAGGAACTTTTTTTTTGCTCATCACTTGGATTTTGGGAGGTGAGGACCTTTTTTTTTGCTCATTACTTTGATTTTGGGAGGTGAGGACCTTTTTTTTTGCTCATTACTTTGATTTTGGGAGGTGAGGACCTTGCCAACCACGAGTGTTTACATATTTTACGTTTTTATGCGCCCTCAATAACATTTGAATTTATATTGCGCCCTTATTCACAAAAAGGTTGCCGACCCCTGCTGTACAGTGTAGTGTAGTGTAGTGTGGTCTACACATATGAACTCGGTTCGCAGCTGTTAATATATATATATATATATATATTAAAAAAAGACACACTTAAGCAATGATTTAAAAAAATAATTAATTTTGACAATAACAGAAAAACAATATTTTTCAAAAAGTAATTTTTAAAGAGTAATTTTGTTGTTTTGTTGTAAAATTCCTCTCGTACGTTTCCGGTTCAGATCAATGTACATTATCTGTAACTTTTACAGATTTTTCGTTTAACCTCTTTGGGCACAAGAACATTTGACTAAAATATTGTTAAAAGAAATTAATTTAAAAACTACCTTTCGTTTCTTATTCTACGTCTTAAAAGATTTCTTTAAATACCACAAAATAAATTTTACAATATATTTTTTTTATCAACGACCCAAAAAATCGACATTTTTCGAAAAACTAATCTGATCAAAAATTCCTGTTGAACTATTCCGGTTCCTATCAATGTACATTATGAGGATTTTTTTCAGATTTTTAGATCAACCCCTCTGGGTGATGTTTAATCTGTCCAAAAACAAAAGTTTTTTGTCAGATTTTTTGCGGAAATCCCGTAAAAACACTGATTTCATAAACATAAAAAATTGTTTGTTGTTCCACGTATTAAGAGGTTTCATTTGATATGGCACTTAGAATTAAAATATATATATATATATATATATTAATTTTTTTATTAAATACATATTTGTTTCAATAAAATCCTAAACAACATAAATCATGTGTCTTATTCTCAACAATTCTAGTGTAAGCCTTGTATATTACCTATACATAATGTTTCATTATGAAATTAGGTACTTCTGTACAACAGAAAGAATACTTAAAAATACGTAAATTTCGTTAAATCCGAATTTTAGTGCGATTTTTTTACGGTTTTTAATAAATGTTCATATTCGTTTATTACTGTGTTTTGGCTTTCACAAAACCTCTTTTTAATCAAAACCTACATTACCTACAACTACAACAAAAAGATTTCATTAGTACAATATCTGTAATTTAGTGTTCCTTTCAACGTATAATACCGTATTCACACGGCACTAGGGAAATGAAAATCTTTATGTGTTAAAAATGTAAATGACAATGCAATGTTAACTATTATCATAAGCTTTGTCCATTGCATATGTGTACATTCAAAACCAGTTAATGTCACTGACAGACTACATAAATTACATGTTAAACTTTTCAAACAACAACGCCTCACTTTTTTTATAACCAATAAAAAGTAATTGTGACAGTAATTCTTATACTTTGAAGTACCCTTTCGACCTAAATTAAGCACCACCAACTTTAGCAATAATAAAATGGAACATTAAGAAGCCTATTCTTCTTCTTAGTCTTAATATAGGTCACTATATCTTAATATAGGGTGCTTAGTGGAATCCCACAGGGTTCTGCCCTTGGACCACTTCTCTTTTTAATTTTATTAGCGGATCTTCCATCAGTTATATCAGGTCTGGGAAAAAGTTCATGGAGTTTTTGCCGATAGACTGCGCCAATTGCAAATAACGTTGGAAAGGTGACAGTTCGAGCGTTATTTTGAGTGTCTAAACATCAAAATTTGTGCAGTGGTTGGAAAGTTGTTTGCGTTTGAAAATGGAGAAAAGTAATGAAAAATTGCGCTATATTTTGCAATATTATTACGACAAAGGGAAGACGCTGCGCAGGCTTGTGAAAAAAATTGTGCTGTGTACGGTGAAGGTACTTTATCCAAATCTGCTACGCGGAAATGGTTCGCTCGCTTTCGTTCTGGTAATTTTAATGTGAAAGATGACTCACGCTCTGGTCGTCCAATCAGTGAAAAAGCTGATGAAATTCTTGAAAAAGTCCAGCAAGATAGGCATATCAGCAGTGTCGATATTGGTACGAAGCTAGGCATTGACCACAAACCATTTACGGAAAGCTGGCTACAAAGAGAAGCTCGATATATGGGAGATACATGAGTTGAACGCGAAAAACATGATAGACCGAATTAACATCTGCGATGCGGTGCTGAAACGCAATGAAATTGAGCCATTTCTGAAACGTGTCATAAATGCTGATGAAAAATGGATCACGTACGACAATCGGAAGCGTAAAAGATCGTGGACAAGGGATGGTGAGCAGTCACAAGCGTTCGCTAAGCGAGGATTGATGCCGAACAAGGTGATGCTGTGTGTATGGTGGAACTGGAAGGAAATCGTCCACCATGAGCTACTTCCAATTGGTCAATCGATTGATTCTCAACTCTACTGTGGACAACTAGAGAGATTAAGCCAGGCAATTGAAAGAGAACGGTCCGAATTGAATAATAGGAAATGTGTTGTCTTTCATCATGACAACGCAAGACCACACACTTCTTTGACCCGTCAAAAATTGCGAGAGCTTGGTTGGGAAATTTTGTTGCATCCACCGTATAGTCCAGACATAGCACCCTCTGACTATCACCTATTCCGATCTCTGCAAAATTCTCTCAATGGAATTAAGCTGGTTTCAAAAGAAGTCTGTGAAAACCACTTGATTCAGTTTTTAAACCAAAAACCACAGAGTTCTTCACCGATGGCATCATGGCTCTACCCGAAAAATGGCGAAACGTTGTCAATAATAATGGAGCAAACTTTTTCCCAGACCTGATATATTCGGCATATACGATGTTTGCTGACGAAGTTTTTCAATGATGCATTTAAGGATTACTTAACAATTTAAAATGATCTCAACAACATACATTTGTGGACGATTAACTGGTTTCTTCTACTTAATAGTAATAAAACTTCTGTCCTGCATATTGGACGTAATAATCCTAGACGAAATTACACACTCAATGACCTTATTTTGAAGAAAGTGGCGTCTCAAGTTGATCTTGGAATTCTGATTACTTCTAATCTGAGTTGGTCCCAAGTATTATCCTGTATGAGAAAGGCTAATTACTTTGCATCATTAAGAAAACTTTTTATCAGCCCTCACCGAAACTTACGTTAAAGCTATACACTACCTATGCCAGACCGCTTCTTGAATAGGGGATAGGCATGAGTTTATTTTAATTTTTTATTATGTTCTTCTTGTTGCATATAATCATAAAAAACAGTTTTGATTTTTTTTTTTAATTTGAAGGCTTAAAAAAATCATAAATGTATGTAGCGCGCGAAAACGACGTGTGACGTTATACCCCTTCTAAGTGACGCAGTACACTACTAGCCTACCCAGTGTACTGCGTACAGCCTACCCAGTGTACAGCGTGCTGCCTAGATAGTCTGTTGTGAAATTATTTGCTTGTATAACTTTTATAGGTTATGTAAAGTTAGAGTTATTTTAATTAAAATAAAGTTTAATTCTATAAAAAATAAAAACAATTTATACATGTTTACCGAATTAAATTTTATATTAAAGTATATAAAATATGGAAGATTCAGGCCCCAGTAGTTCAAAACATAGTCGAAAATATTGTTTAGTACTGATGTGCACAAATAGTTCAAATAGAAATCCAAAAAAGCAATTTATATCATTACTTGATGGCGAAAAACAACAGAAAAGGCGAAATTTGTGGCTGAAAGCTATGAGGCGAAATAAAACCGATATTTCAGAAAAAAGTAAACTATGTTGTGTGCATAAATGCATCAATGTTGGGTCAAAATCTGCCATTTTAATAATAAATGCGTGAAAAAATTTTTAAAAACAAATACAAAACTCTCGAACAACACAATATACACACGTAAAGATTATGTTGTAGCTATATCTGCGACGTCAAACCCCAGTCGTTTGACGTCATACTCAGTCGTATTTACTCGGAAACCTTCGCGCCGTGGTCGGCTTATTTCAAATTTACAATATTTTAATTAAAAAATTTGGCTATAGTATTAATTAAAATGTGATTTTTGTTTTGTTAGGTGACATAACTAACATTAACATATCAAAAAAATGTAGTTTTAAGGAAATATAAATTTTATGCGTATCCCCTATTCAGTGTTACTGTACCATACAGTAACACTGTATGGTGTCCATCTTTGTAAAAAGATATTAACTTGATGGAGCGTGTTCAATGGCATGCAACAAGACTTGACCCCAACTTTAGAATGTTACCTTACGAAGAACGTTTTTCCTTCTTGGACTTAACATCCCTTAGTGTTCGACGTATGCTTGGTGACATAAATTATGATGATAGACTACGAGGCCAGCTTCGTTCTGCTGGTCCACAACATGCGCAATATTCTTGTTGATCCACATTTCGAAGGCATTTATTCTCCTACTTAATTCTTTAGTCAAAGACCAGACCTCTACATACAAAACAACTGGAAAGATATATAATTTCACAAATTGATGATTTAATTCGATCGGTAAGTCGTGACATGTTAGAAGCTACAAGAAAATAATTATTTTTACTGTACATACGAGATTTCTTATTCGTAATATAATCTAAATGTATGTAAATTGCTTTAACTTATTTTATAATTATACAAATTTCGTTCATTATAAACAAATTTAAGTCTAGATGCATTACTCTCAAGACTGCTATTTCTTTATAATTGCTCCAGTGCTTGGTATCAAACCGCTGTTTTCCAGCTGCTGAGTTCCAACACAATCAACGATTTCTTTTACTGGTTTCTGAATTTTAATTTCTTAAAAGTTTTATAAAAGTTTAAGTAATTGGCAATTCTAAGTACTTTATAAAGTTTTAAATTAAATATTGATTTTTACCAATATTTATAAATATGTCATTAAAAGTTTTTGGAGCTTAAAATTTTAAATACTCTGCAAATATCTATTATGCTTGCTGTAAATACATGCTTTCTCGTTCAATACCTAATAAATTGAGACCGGGAAAATTGACTTGCATGATGCAGCTGTCATTTGTAAGTTGACACCGTTGAGTTCGTTTTGAATTTTATAACGGTTATTGTTATATTTTTCCCACTTTTCCTAGAGGTGTTTCCTAGAGGTCCATTTCGCGAATCAGTCCTGAATAGCTTCATTTGAAATGGCCTTTAAGGTCTCTGACGAATTTGCTGTAATGTCATCAATAGTTTGAAAACGGCGTCCTTTCAGATTGATTTTAACTTCGGAAATAAGAAAAAATTGCAAGGAGCCAGGTCTGGCGAGTAAGGAGGCTGAGGGAGGAGAGACATCTGATTTTTGGCACAAAACTGAATTGAGAGCTTCGTGTGCTGGCGCATTGTTGTGGTGCAAGAACCATGAGTTGTCTCGTCACAACTCTTGTCTCTTTTTGTGGATTTTTTTTTATCGTAACCGTTGTAAAACACCTTGATAGTACACACGGTTCACTGTTTCATCTTGAAGCAAGATGGCAAAATGCACAATTCCATTAAAGTCTAAAAAAAAAAAAACAGTGAGCATCACTTTGATATTGGATCGAGACTGATGTGCTTTCTTGGGGAGTGGAGAACCTTTGCTAATCCATTGTTATTGAACTTTTGTCTCAATATCATAGCCGTAAACCCAGCTTTCGTGTCTCGTTATATCCTTTGCATGAATGTTTCATCGTCATTGACTTGTTCAAGGAGTTGCCGACAAAAATCCACTAGATTTTCTTTCTGTCCATTTGTCATCAAACGAGGAACAAATTTTGCTGCAACTCGATGCATGTTCAATTTTTCAGTCAAAATTTCATGGCATGAACCAGTTGAGATGCTAACCTCTACTGCAAATTCTCTGACAGTCAATCGGCGATTTGCACGCACCAGATCGTTGATTTTCTGAACATGGGAGTCATCAGTTGAAGTTGAAGGCCTTCCTGATCGAGGATCATCTTTAATTGACAGACAACCACTTTTAAAATCAAGAAAACCATTAGTAATATTGCGTACGAAGTTTTTTCAAAAGTTGAAACATTTCTGTGAAAGTTTTCCCTAGTTTCACGCAAAATTTTACGTTACATCGTTGTTCCAGAAAATCACACATTTCAAAAATCGCCACTAACACTTAAACACGTTGCACTCAAATAACAATATCGCGAAAACTAAACGAGATATCGACAATCCAAGAACATGTGGTTATAGAGGAGGTTATGCGCAACGCAATGCTGCCAATCGCATATCACTAAATATCCCCGAAGTTGCGTAATTCAAAATGTTCGATTATTGTCTGAACAGACCTCGTATATACTCAATTATATTTTTTCACGATAGATCGTTCCCGAAACTTTCTTCTCAAATCTTATTATTTTCGTCTTCACAACATTTCATCTTTTTTAGGGTTTTGTAGGTATGACCAAAAAACCCTTATACCGTCATTTTGTCGTCTGTCTGTCTGTCTGTCTGTCTGTCTGTCTGTCTGTCTGTTCGGTTAAAATTGTAGCCAAACGGCTAAACCTAGAGAGTTGAAATTTGGCATGCTTATACAACTCTTTGACCCGCACATAGGAAAAATACTAAAACATCTAAAAAACATACCCCCCTAAAAATATAAACAAATATGTGCTCATCGATAACAAAAATATTTTTTTTTAATTCTGAGTAGGGTATCAAATGAAAGCCCTTAGTACGTGGATTAACGATCAAATTTTTATTTTTGCAAAATAAATTATTTTGATGCGATTTTTGCCAAAATTGTGCAAAAAATTTTTTGTCGCACACCTGTAGCCCAGATGGTTTAAACTAAAAATCTAAAAAAATTCCAAGTAATGTATATTGGCGTGAACCGAAATAGTACAACAGGAATTTTTGATCAGATTATGTTTTCGGCAAATAACGCATTTTTTGTGGTTTTTGGTTCACAAAGTACAAAAGTTATACCAATGTAAGACACTCATTTACAAAGCGTCCGATGGCGCAACGGGTTAGCGCGCTGGTGTCGGATGCTAAAATTCTCTGGAAACCGAAGGGTTTCGAGTTCGAGTACGGACGGAGTGAGATTTATTTTTTCTGTTTTTTTTTTTGCATTTTTAATATGTTGAAATTATTTTGTCAAAATTCTAGTTATATTTAATTTTTAAGAGCGTAAATTTAATAACCAGTCTTATTATATGATTAACAGACGATAAATTATTTTAAAAATATCGTTCATTTTGCCGTGATTACTATAAAGTAAAATTGGTCCTACACACTCAGCATACCGCCTTCACTTATTATATACCTGCGAAACCCTGAAATGTGTGAATATTCACACTTCACATCAATTTTTTATCCTTATTACGTGTTCATGCTATTGATATTTAATATAGTTAGTAAAAATACTGCATTGTAATAAAATCTTTTGTTATTCTTGAGGGTTAAAATCCACCCTTATTCTTATAAAATTATTAATTCCAATTTACAAGCCCATTATGGATTCTAATTCCTGTATGCATTGGTGTGTGCAGGCCCCGGGGTTAGAGTGTTTGATAGGTATGTAAAGGGTGTTACGGGGTGAGGGGATGGTGCCATCAACTTATTGACACGTGTCATCGCGTACGGTGATGAGCCCATCACGTGTAATTCAACCTCTCATCAATATCTGTCGACGACAGTTAGAGCGGAACGAGAGGTGAGGGTAAAAGGGTGAACTCGAGAGGAGAATATTGACGATGGAGGATTATATTGTAAATTTTTGAAATAGAGTTTTAGTAGAGAACATCTAAATTGTAGAAAAAGTTTTAGGGACACTCTTTAAAATTCTTCAGGAAGGTTTAGACCTCACTATTTCTTTCACAGCAGGAGTGTCCAATCTTTTAGCTTCCCTGGGCCGTATTATAAGAAGACGAGTTGTTTTCGGCCTCACATAAAATAAACTAATACCAAAAATAGTTGATAAGAAAAAAAAAAACATAATATATTACGAGGGCTATCTTTTATGTTTTTACAAACGACCACTAGATGGCAATATTGAAATGTGTCATTACTCTATTCGTAAAATTTGACATTTGTTATTGTGAAATCAGTGGCAGCTTATAAATTGACCGAGTAGTTTGTTGACAGTGAACAAGTTTGTTTAAAAATGGATATTACTTGTAAAGGTTTTCTATGGATGATTTTTTACGATTTTAGTAAAGGCCTAACTCAACAACAATGCATAGATTCGCTTCGTTCAACTTTTGGTAATAAAGCACCATCAGAAAACACTGTTTACAATTGGTTTACATAATTTCGTCGTGGTTGTGCGTCCGTCAGTGATGAATCTCGTGAAGGTCGACCAAAATCGGTTGTGTTTCAAAAAATCATCGATGCTGTGCGCGAAATGATTGAAGAAGATCGGCATGTGACTTACCGTGAGATACATTTGATTTTGCATGAACATTTAGTTTCTGTATAATTTGACCGAAGCTCAAAAAAAGGCTCGTGTAGATTGGTGTAAGGGAATGCTAAAATAATTCAACCTAGGCACTGCAAAATCCATATACAACATCGTTACAGGTGACGAAACTTGGATTTATTCATATGAACCGGAAACTAAGCAACAATCCACTGTCTGGGTCTTCCAAGATTAAGTGTGAAATATTAATATTAATTATTTAGATTTACTTTTAAATATATTATATGAAATTATATTTACCTAGTACTAATATTTGTTTATGTAGCAAAATAATGCTAAATAAAGTCTAATCCAGCGGTTTCCAAACTTTGTTCAGTAACGATCCCCTTAGAAAAAATCGCATCTCTGCCCCCCCCCTCCTATTTAGGAAATTTATAAACAATTTGTAAATAATTTCTTTATTGAAATAATAATCACAAAAGTAGCAAAAATATGTAATGTAAATAGTTTCTCTAATTCCCAAATATTTATTTTCACAACATAAACCACGAAAATCATATAAAAATAAATTATATTAATATTAAATATGTAATACAAATTAAAAATGTAATAAAAATCAATTTTAATGTAAAGTATTGGCTTGTTTCTTCGCACATATTTCGTTAAATCGTGGTTTATATGAAGAAAGAGTCTCTTATTTCGTCTTCCACTATTAACCGTGCGCGATATTTTGTTTTAATAACAGCTAATGTGGAAAATCTTGCGACTCGCGATCCCCTGGTGAATCTTGTACGATCCCCAAGGGGGTCGCGCCCCCACTTTGGAAAACCGCTGGTCTAATCTAATCTAATCTAAACATGAACCAAAATCCACAAAATTTGTTTGTTCACGAAGCACTTCCAAGAAAATAATTGCTTGTTTCTTCGGTTGTATTAGACATGTCGCAACCATTCCTTTAGAGGATCGGAGAACAGTTAATGCTGGTTGGTATACAACATTTTGTCTGCCAGAAATCCAGTGAAGGTCGAACAAAATCGGTTGTAATTAAAAAACAAAAAAAAACGATGCTTTGCGTAAAATGATTGAAGAAGATCGGCATGTGACTTACCGTGAGATAGAGGCTTCCTTTGGCATTTCGCAGACTGCAATACATTTAAATGCAAATTGTAAATTGTACAATCCCATCACCTATGTTGGCAGATGTATTTATTAAAGGACTATCTAAAATAATAAATCAATTGTACTATGAAATTTTTCGTTTATTAATAAATATCGTTTTGGAAATTTGTAACGAATCTAAACCAAAAAAAATTAATCTCCAGCGTTCGTATTGATATATAACTACACAGATTTTATTAGCTTAACATGACTATGAAAAATATAGGATATTAATTATAATATATAAATCGGAATTGTTATTTATCGAATGTACTATTTTTTATATTGTTTTGACAGTTTTAATTTATTCCATTTGGAAAAACGTTAAAAACAGTTGTGTAATACATTTTTACACATGCTCCAGCAGTAATAAACTGCAAACAATTATAGAAATCAATATATTGTGTTAAAAAATTATCTTGGATAACAGGTCAAAGGACATATCGTGGGATTCCTGCGAAAAGTGACCAACCCAAGTATTGAAAAAGTGGAGAAAATCGCATTACTAATTCAGGTACTTCCCAAAAATTTTAAAGTAATGCCAAAGTATATTTGCAGAACTTAAACCAGTGGTCTTTATTTGTGGCGTTAAAACAAATACAATATAAAAAGAATAATATACTATTTGTTATTTTTATTTTTTTTTTTGTAACAAAAAAATAGTGCATGGTTACTTTCTGCTGTCTAATACATGTTGAACTACTTGGTTAAAAGTTAAAAACAGTCGTCCAATGCAAAATACAGTCGAACTTCCATAACTCGAACTTCTACAAGTAAATTTTCCTCTATATCTCGAATTTTTTCGAATATTTTTGCACCTATATTATATATATATATATATATATATATTGTTTCTATATCTCGAATTTCTATAAATCACATTTTTCTAGAACTCAAAGTAAAATTTTGAATTTTTTGGAAAGACGATGAACTTCCTAAACTCGAATTTTTGTAATGCATATTTTCTCCATATTAGTTAATTCAGTCGTAAAAGTGAATCGGCTTAAATCGAACCGGCGTAAATCGAGTTATACCTGTATTTATGCGCTAGGCAAGCGATGGCGCACCTTTTCCCAAGAGGGGTCAAAATTGGATTTGAAATTTTGTAGATTCAAATCCCTCGTGAAATATATAATGTGTAAATAAAAATTTGCTGCTTAAGAGTATAAATCTTTGTGTGGAATTCCGGTTTATCTCGTTAACTCAACCTGAGTTAGCCGCCTTGTATTTGATGAGTATAATACAGGTATAATAGGTAATAGTTTACAGCCATCTCGCTATTATTATCATATTTGTCGATTACTGTCGCGTGAATGCGCTTGCTTAGATCCAACCTTGGTTTTCTTAGAATATCTCTTTAGAATCATCAGAAGTACAAAGATCTTTTTTTAAATGGATCATTTGAAATCGTCATAAGGGTCACTGTATGACCCACAGGTCATACGTTCGCTATCACTGTGCTAGTCTGTAGTTACTGATAATTACCGCTGTCGTAACAATTGCGAATATGAGTGACCACAAAAGAAAATTGAATACGCGATCATTATCTGACAAAGAGAGGTTGAAGTGAAGAGTACGACCCGAAAACCAAGCGCCAGAGCATGAAATGGCACACTTATTGGCCTAACTTGAATCTTTGTGACTTTTTCCTCTTTCCAAGATTGAAATATCACCTCAAGGGACGTCATTTTGGGACACTTGAAAATATTCAAACGTCCGTAACCAGCTGAAAGCTATTCCAGTATCCGAGTTCCAGCACTACTATGAGGATTGGAAGAACCGTCTCCAGCACTGTATGGCTTCCCAAGGAAGTTATTTTGAGGGAGATAATATTGTTATTCTATTCGAATAAAAAAATTTTTTTTAAAATCAATCCGGTTACTTAATTGACACACCTCGTATATTTATATTAAGGTTATTTTTATAGTTGAATTCATCATATAGGAGTAAAATGTAGTATATTGTTAACACCGTTTTCATATTTTATAACACTGAAGAAAACATAAATAAAAATCTGCAGTTTATAAAAGCTTCTCATACGAACGTGGTGAGTGGTGTTTTATTTATTTAAACTCGTGCGCCTGGCATGTATGCAACCAGAACTGCAGTTACGTACGTATGGTTGTGTGTTTATGATTGACTGGGCAATGTTGCATGTAAATTAAAATAGTTTATTTTTATTTCATTGTTATTATTTTATAATGATCCATTAGAGAGTTATATACTTTTCAGACCATTATAATTAATTTGACCTTAAATTAAGGTTTTTTGTTTAATCTGGATAAACACGTTCACTGCGAAAGATAAAAAGCTTCCCATGACTGATAACTGATCTAGTCATTTGTTGGGTATTGAAATAAGCGAGAAATAATAACCATGTTTAGATTATTGTTTAAGAATGAATATATATTGTTTAATATATAATAGATAAACTAAATGTGGAAAATTTTCGGCGCACAGGGCACACGAGCGACGCAACAAATGGGCGGAATATGGAATCGATTCTATCGAACCCTACTAGTAAAGGGCGATCTTGTGAAAGTTTGAGCACGGGCGACATTAGGTTCGAAAAGCCGGTCTTAAAATACTGTTATGCTAATTATTCGCAAACAACGTCGTAAACACATAATATTTAAAGCACGATGGTAGTTTAGACCAATTTTGCAACCAGGGCCGCCACGTTGGTGTCAACCGCCCGTGTGCAAACACACATAAAACCGGCTTTTCTAGAATCGAACCTAATGTCGCCCGTCAAGTTTATTGGAAACCAAAGCAACAAAATCTACTTTCTACGTTCTAAAGAAAAAAAAAATACAGCTGTGACCACCACATGATCGACCGCCATCACAAAGTACTTATGCTGCTTTATCAAAAAATGTCACAAATTAAAGTTTTATTCATTGTTTTTATAGCAACTTTTGTTAAATAATTTTTTGGAAATATTACTATGTTGTGAAATGTTCGCAAAAATCTTTAAACCGACACGAGTAAACTCCCATTTCTAGTTAACCGATATTTACCAAAAGTTGGCCAACTCGTGCCATTGATGTCAAAAGCTTAAATATGAAGTTTAAAAATCCTTTTATCCGAATTTGCTCTGCACGTGAACAAAGACCGACAGACAGACCGACAGACATCATGCTAAAAATAGTCAAAACGTTATGCAGGGACATCAGTTCGTGGAGATCACAAAAGATAACAAAAATGTATTAAACTATTTAACAATTGTGGCTAGTATAATTTAATTACCGCGACCAAAAAAATTAACAATTGAACAAAAAATATCACAAAAAAATAAATTACACTGATAACTACATATACCACGAGCTCAAAAAGAAATAACATAAGGGTTGGCTATGGAAAAATAAAATAATGTCTACTGCAAGCTTTATATAACAATATAAACTTATGACAACAACAAAAGTCATGACAGTTAATTAATTCTAAAGCTTGCTGATGACATTACTTTTATTTTCCATAGCCAACCCTTATGTAATTTCTTTCAAAACTCATGGTATAATGTAAATATACACATTTTAATATCAAAATTCAAAAATTATCATTATCAAACTATAGGAAAAGTAGAGCACACTGACAGTTAAATTGATGTAAAGTTAGTTAGAATTAAAAATGCGGGACATTTTGCGGGACTATTATTAAAATGCGGGACATTTTGCGGGCAAGTAACAATGCGGGACGCAGAGTCAAAATGCGGGACTGTCCCGCAAAATGCGGGACGAATGGTCACCCTAGACCATGTTGTGTCTTATAAACTTCTTGCTTTTAATCAATTAATCAAAATATGTAAGAGACCCCTTCTAAGAGCCTGTTAGGGCTCTCGCTTTACAGGGACCCCGTTTTTAAAACTTTATAATTTGGGATTAATGAGTGAGATGAGTTAATATATCCCATACTTTATTTTTATAAGATATTTTCGATGTCGCTTAATTGATATAATAAACTATGCACATAACTTTTAATGGTTCATGACAGACAACTAAAAGTGGATATTTGACGCCATTTATGATACAATGTAAATCTAAAATTTAAAAATATCCTGGTAAGAGCGCCATTTTAAAAGGGTAATAAATGCTAGATTAAAAAGTCGCAAATGAAAATGTATGTGATACCTGAGTTTAGAACCCATCACCTATGTCACACGAGAATATATAATACGAAATAAACTGGTTTAGTGTGTGAGTGCTATCTCACGCTCACAGATGGTGTGCTCGTAAAATTCCTTTTTGAGACAACCTCTATCATTTTGTACGGACACTCGGCTGAACACCAATATTCACACTGAAAATAATAAGAAGATTATTGTCGCTTTATCGCTGATAATTCTTTTGAATTTATATTTTTACACGAACTGGCAAGAAATTTATTTTACGAGACATAGCAGTGAATATATGATTTAAGTATAGTTGCATACAGAACTCATAGAATTTGCTGCAATTTTTCACCCTAAAAAGTGTAATTTTTTTTAAAAACAAATTTGAAATAGGTGCTTCGGAGTATAAGGAGGTGTGTTTCAGCATCACATTAAGGTTTTCATAGGCCCTAGGCCAGCGATGGAGAACTTTTTTCTCCAGACGAAATTGAATTTGAAATTTAGTAGAATCAAATCGCGGGTCAAATAAATAATGCGTAAATTTAAATCTGTCACATTAGGGTATAAATATTTGTGTGGAATCCCCTGCGAATGTCGTTAACTCTACTTTTAGCTAGCGGCCTTTTGTTTGACGTGTATAATACAGTTATATAGTTGAATTCCATCTCGATATTAATATAATATTTATCGATTTTCCTACTCTGTTTTGTGAATGCATTCGCTTAGATCCAAACTTATAGCGCTTTCGATTTGTAAACAGGGATTTGATCTGAGATTGCCCTGAAATCACTCGAAGATCAATCTGCCGCATCACGCACCGTACTAGAGCGATCAGGTAGAGAATGTACTTGACCTCATTTTATTTTGACATCTGTTATTTTCGTACCTTGATATGAAAAGCCCCAGTGACCAGTAGTGGACTGGAAAAATTTTCCGGTCCTGGAAAATTGGAATAAATTGGCCCTATAGGGTCAAGAGACGGCCTCATTGGATCAAGAACCGGCCACTAGCCAGAATATAGTCAAAAGAGCACTAAATTTTACTTAATCTAACACTTAAAATGCAATTTCTTTTTAATCAAATGAACACGAAAATTTCCTTAAGCCAACCCTTAAAATACAATTTTTTTTAGTTATTCTAATTCTCACCAAAATGTACTTAATCAAACAATTAAAAAAATTTTTTTTTCAAAATACACGCAATTTAATTTATGCCAACTTAATAATTATTTTTTATTTTAAACAAAAGAAAACTCTAGCTCTTATAGTTATGGCCCCAGTTGTCAAAAGACACAATTGCGAACGGCCCGAATTGTCTATCGCCCCAGTTGTTAATGGCCCCAGTTCTGAAAATCCCCAATTATAAACGGCCCGAATTGTCTTACGGCCCCAGTTCTCATGGAACCATTTGCTTATATTGTGTTTTATTCATCTATATTATTAGTATTTTTATATTATTGTTATTATAATTATATTGTATTTTTTCCCAGTACTATGTAACTGGATTTGTGTACTACTATACCAATCTGTATTCGCGACTGCAAATAACAGTGAGACATCTGGTGGTGACTGGCTAAATTAAACAGAAGCGTATATTTGGATAATATTTGTAGCGTGTTGTGCTGCAGTTTATGTGAATTAAGAAGTATTTTAAAATATAGTGAAATACAGTGCTTTTTTGCCGAAATATTGTTTGAACAGATAAATATTAAGAAAACACTTCTGACATATACGCTTCTCGCCCGCCATCAACTGTTGTACGCAGCGCCGCCAACGTTAGTTTCAGTCGCGAATAGTTACTGGTTAAATAAATAAATAAATAAATTATTAGCCTAAAGTAACGAACAAACAGATTTCCATTTTGACATATGTTCAACTCAAAAACAAAATATTATTGCGGCAAGAAATGCAATTTATGTTTGTGAACTTATTGGACAGCCCTCCTATAAGACATTGCAGTATTTTTGATGTGACTAAAGTCCATAATTACACACGATAGTCCTCATAAATATCCTTTAAATTTTTATCAAACGTTCCCTTATTCATATTTTTGTAATATTTCCAGAATCAGCATCTATAAATTTATGAAAAGTGTTTTTCCTTTGTGTTAAAAAGTGTCAGTATAAGATGGTGGGATTGTAATATTTCTTTAAGTTTATACTTATACCTGTTTTATCTGTTATCAGTGAAAGGCAAGGGACCGTAAACAAACATGGCGGATAAATGATGTGACTCCTGTATAGAAACAACACCCTGGTCACTCGTAACAAATATAGCCTTAGTTTTTCTTTTCTTATAACATTTTCACCGTACATGGCTCCCAAGACTCTCCACCTTTTTCACAAAACATTTAGTTTGTCTTTTATTATCTTTACTTCTTGTTTTGATGTGAAAAACAATTTTTAATCATATTAATTTATGTTTGTTTTCTATTTTTAATGTTCTTGATTATGAAAAACTTGATAACGTATACAAAATTTATAATATTTGTTGAAGCGTGTTTTATAGCTGTTTTTTTTGTGTTCTTCTTTGTTATCAGGAGTACAATTATCTTTTGTCAGTTGAAAGAATAGGAATGGTTTTTATTTTATTTTCACCTTGTTACTTCATTTGTAAAAGAGTTTTGTATATTAGTATTTACAAAAAAGGTTATTTTTAACATAAACACAGCTCCACAATAGGTAATGGCTCATTATTTTATTCTATTTTCACCAGATAAACTAGCTTTCTTTGCAGAACAGTGGTAACAAATAAACGGCAAAACTTTCTCATTTCAGTGGGTGGCTTTTATAGTAAATTAACCAGATACTTCTTCAATCTGATTCGTCCACACACGACCGTGCCAAACAATTTTGGCACTTAAGGCAGACCATACTAACGTAGGGCTGCCATAAATGTGTAGCGAGTGATACATTTTAAATATCGTACCTTTTATTATCAACTAGGTAGCGAGCCTGTGATATAATATAAAGTCTGATCTCAAAACTGAAATGATATTCCTGACTGATACATTTTAAATATCGTACCTTTTATTATCAACTAGGTAGCGAGCCTGTGATATAATAGAAAGTCTGATCTCAAAACTGGAATGATATTCCTGACTAAAAGAGTTTGGGTACTAAACGTGAATGCTATCCAGAGTTCATCATTATAAGTGAAAAAAATCGACTGACCAGGTGTCTTGTAATTAGTCTGGATCAGAGAGATGGGGGTTTATATAAGAGGGCTGGTAGCATTTTTAGGAAAAAGAGTTTAGAATAGTTCAAGGCAATGTCAAAGTTTTTAGGTAGATAATAACTATCCAGTCTCAAGTCTTCTTGAACAATAAACCATAAAAAAATATTTTAAAGTTACGTGTTGTAAATGAAAGGTTTCTAATTTTCTATTATCTGATTTCTCACAAATATTGACTGTAATGTACCCCTTTAAAAATCCCTAAAATTCTAAAAGATAAAATTTAAATTCGTATCGCCACAGTCATGATATCGCATTTATTGGGCGCAAATAACCTTTGATGTAGTGCAACAAAAATTTTAACTGGCTATACAACAAAACTTTATACAATTTACACTTCCGAAAATCCACTCATTTATTTTATGCATATTATATTAAAATACCTTTTAACAACTTTGCTTCCGTCGTTTTCCTATAGATGGCTTTAGAGGTAAGTAGTGGTCGAAATAAATAGATCATAGACGTCATGAAATAAACTTGGGCATCTGTCAACATAACCCCATAAAAACATTAGTCGATTTGTGTCTGCACCATAAAGTTATTCTCGATTAAAAATGTCAGTTTACGACACAAATTCTCGTCATTTTCGGGAGGTTTTAATTTTCTGCTTCAATATGAAGAAATCTATGGCTGAGGCTCATTGAATGCTTTCAAATGCTTATGGTGAGGCCGCTATTAGTGAAAGAACGTGTCGTGAATGGTTTCAACGTTTCAAAAACGGTGGTTTTCACGTCGAAGACCGGCATAGCATACCGAAAATGCTTGACATCATGTTGCGAAAGTGGTCAAGACATACCTGGAAACGTTGAAATGAGAAGTCCTATCCCACCCGCCGTATTCTCCAGACGTTGCTCCCTCTGACCATCACTTGTTTCGATCTATGGCACACGGCTTGGCTGACCAGCACTTATGAAGAAGTAAAAAATTGGATCGATTCGTGGATCGCTTCAAAAGATGATCAGTTTTTTCAAAGCGGGATTCTTATGCTGCCCGAAAGATGGGAGAAAGTAGTGGCCGGCGATGGACAATACTTTGAATCATAAATGTATAACCAGTTTTTTACAATAAAGCCTCGAATTTCGGAAAAAAACGGCGTAAGCAAAGTTGTACACCTATGTAAATATTTAATAAATAAATGTTTTTGTTTCTAAGAGGCCAACAATTTATTCGACTAATAGTGGCTAGGGGAATTAGTTTGTGTTGCTGTAATGTTGAGTTTTCTATGTTTTGTACCTTATTAAAATTTTATTTTTAAAATTTTTAAGTTATATATACAACTATATTCAACATATTCTGGATGAAAGTTTTAAGTTACAAGGTACCATTAGCGAGTAAACCATTATGTTTTTTTTACTTTCCAACTTCAAACGAAAATAGTTTTAACAAAAAATAGGAAATCTTATGCATTTCATCCACATGCTTTTCTCTACATTTTTAATTTTATTTTCAAACAAAATTTTCTGTAAAAGTCAAGTGAAGTGTTGTATACGTAATACATAAAGAAATTTAATTTAATCCTACAAAAAAAATCATTGAAACAAAATAAAAAAATACTTACTTGTGATACAGTCTGTTCCAAACGGTTAAGCGGAACTAAATGGGAATTTAGTTCTTTTAGGTTGTCACGAGAAGGGACCTTGCTTGGGATATTTCATTTTTCACGTTGGGATGTCAAAATTTAAAATTCCAACAATGAAACCATGGAAACGAATGACATATGTCAAAATTAAATATTTTTTTTAGATATTTTAATGACAAAAAAATAAATAAATGGAAAATTTGTATTAAGAATGACACTAAAAATCAAAATATAAAGAAAATGACTTTTTAAAATGATATTAACCTTAACCAAAAAATGTTTATTGTAAGTATGATTTACATAGCTTAAACAAAACGGCCGAAAAGCACGATTTAAACGATAAAAGTAACTAGATTGCAAAATCTAGTTCCGCTTACGCGTTTGGAACAGACTGTAATTATTATTATTTTCCTCTCTCTTCGTCAAGAAAAGGAACTTTCTTTGTCCTATTCGCTTTAACATTCTCTAAACTATTCTGTTATTATAATCCATTTTTTATATAAATGATATATAAAATATAGTATTATATTCTTAAATAGATCATTTTTTATATTGTATAATCTGTCAAAATATTATTTTATATGATAGAATGATTTATATTTTTCTTTTTATGCATATTTGTGGTACATTAACCAATAAAACGAAAGGCATTCATAAAAAATATTCTTTTGTGAAGTGTAAATGTATTTGATATAAATTATTTTCCAAATACAACGTTATTCGTTAAAGAATAAAAGTAAATGTCGGACTATTATTTGGGCTAATGGTAAAATATGGTTTTTGACGCCTAAAACCTGTTATAGTCATTATTTTTTATTAGTGATACAAAAAAGTTAAATTGTGACATACACCACTTTGTATACATATGTTATGAACTATTTTTAAAGATTTTTCAAGCTTATAACTAACTACTAACACGTTGGATGGAGGCACAAGCAAGAGTTAAAACGATCGAACATAAAATAACAAAACTAAAAATAACTAAAACATAATTGATAACTTAAAAATTATCGACCGAAACCCAAGAAAATACCTATATATTTATCTATAAAATACGGTCAAGAATTCTTTTATTCAACTTAAAAATATAAAACTGCCAAACCAGTAAGGCCAAGCGCCACATTCACATACCAAAGTCGCTAAACGAGGATATTGTTTGATTATATAACATTAATACAGTCTTTTTGCAGCACTTGTCGATTAGAAAACTCGGCGCTTCTTGTCTCGTTTTCTAATTTCGACGTGTGCGGCAAAATTATGTCTTATGCAACTTGGGTTTTAATGTGTTTTTGTGTACCGGCTTGCACCGGTTCGGTCGTGCCAGTTATTAAATTTTCATGAAATTTACGAGCCAGTTGATAAACTCATGATTGAAAATCAAATTACATAAAGCTACAGTTAAGTATTAAAATCAAACAATTACTTTTAAAAACATATTACATAATATTTTACATTGAACCGTAATTATAGGAAATATCTATTTATAAATGAAATACTTGTATTTCTCAAAGAATGTAGGAATGTCTAGAGTTTATACTTTATGCCTACGAAATCCTAGAGATTTCTATACGTTATTTTATCCGGAGATTCTTAGGAAATAAATCTGCAAAATATATTTCATATCGATCATATGATATAGGAGTGTCTAGAATTTCTAGTTCATGCCTACGAAACCCTATATATTTCTATACGTTATTTTATCCGCAGATTCTTAGAAAATAAATCTGCAAAATATTTTTCATATCTATCATAGGATATATGAGTGTCTAGAGTTTTTTGTTTATGCCAACGAAACCCTAGACATTTATGTATGTTATTTAATTCGCAGTTTCTTAGAGAATGAATCTGCAAAATATTGTTCATATCGATCAAATCATATAGTAGTATCTATAGTTTCTTGTTTATTCCTACAAAATCCTACACATTTCTATATGTATTTATATTCGTAGATTCTTAAAGAATAAATCTGCAAAATACCTCACGAGAACCTTAGGAAAAATGACGTCAGAGTGTTACCCAGATCACAAACACACACTAGCTAATTATATATGTACGATTAGTTTCGGAAGGTAATGACAAACCTATACTTAGAACTGCGGAATTAACTAGTGTTCTATACAGAACAATTCAACGTATCAATGTTCGTGGCAAAAATCAGCAGCGAAAACGACCCGATTTACAAGTTTTCAAGAAAATAGATAGATTTATGTCTAAAACAATAATAAATAGAATATACGACTTTTATTCGAAAAATATAGTGCCGACTGTACTATCTTCTAATAAAAAAGTTCGAAGAAGCCGGAACAGAATTTCTATACAAAGTTAGCTATTGTATAATTAATTGTGGAAAATAAATATTGATTGTGGAAAAGATATGTAGCATATGTAAATACAATTGAAACAATTTCTGTTATAAATCCATGAAATAAATCTTCAATAATTATTAATTTAAATGAGAGTGGTAGTAGCACAAACTCTAATAGTGATATAAACAATGATAATAGTGATAATGATCAATATTTTAATCATTTTAAATTACCATAAATTGACAAGTTCAAAAAAGGAATGATTTTTGTTTGTGCAAATTTCAAGTATTTAATATAGACTATAAAGACTTTAAAATAAAACGATTTTTAAACATGCCTATATTTATAATTGTGATAAAACTGATAAAAATGTGTAGGAATGTCATGTGACATTACACATACAGTTCATTCTAAGAAATCACGTTTATTTTAATTAATTATTACGGTTCTGGCAATTATTTTTAATAGAACCGTAAACTCAGCGGGTATACCTAATGGTTATACTATCAGTCATTATTGGAATTAGAAACGGAGAGTGGCCATTTCATTTTGGAAATACTATACCCGAACCTATTTTGGAGACTACTGTCTTAAAATTAACATCAAAATTAACCCACCAAAAACGATAATTTTTCTTCCTATATAGAATGGTGCAACAACAACGGTAATTCTTGTTTCTGTTGTATAGTAACCATTTTACAAAGCCAAAAAGCATAATAATATTATATAAATCCTTAGTCTGTAGTAAATTGGAATATAATTCTATAATCTGGAACCCACAATATGCCACATACATTAACAAGATTGAAAGTATCCAAAGACGTTTTGTAAGGTATTTGGATTACAAATTTCACACAAACGATATGAATTATTCGTATCTTGGTCGTTTAGATAGATACAATCTAAATACCCTGGAAAAAACGAAGAACTAAATTAGAGATGAACTTTGTTTATAAAATTGTAAATGGTATGATTGATACAACAGACATTCTGGGTCTTATTAATTGTAATGTACCAGCATTGCATCTGAGGCAAGTAAATACCTTTTATACACCCAACTCGCAAACCAACACTCGACAAAATTCACCACTAAATAGAATAATGTCCACTTTCAATTCTTGTTTTAACAACAGCGACATATTTTTCTTATCGTTTTTTGCATTCAAAAAACAAGTCGATTCTTATTTAACGACTAGAGTTTTTTCCATACGTTAACTAATATTAAACTGATATTTATTTAAAACTGTTACTTATATTATTTTCTTTCTTTTTGTAAAATACAGTTAACATATTTTTTATATTCTATCAATGTTTGTTATTTTATGCACAATTTTTGTTATTTTGTATTCTGTGGAAGTCTATAGGAACTTCGTTCTGTTTAACCACCCAAAAATACATAAATAAATAAATAGTTATTTAATTTTTTTAGCGCACAGCAGCGATGGCTATTTGCGCATAACGCAACCTTTCTGTTGTATAGTGTATTAATTTTTCTATTCTCTTGTTTAACATTGTATTCATGTTAACTTGTAAAAATTTCATTTTATACAAATTTTATTAAATTTCAGTAAAGTTAATTTTTAAAGCGAGTATCTGTTGGTAATATGAGCTGATATTTTCAATTACTGTCACAGATTTTATATACGTTTTTTTTACGATGTTTCGGGCAAAATTGTTCGAAACATATGGCTGTAACCAGCATTGCATATATGTAAAGCGGGTTGCGTCGCGCTAGTGTAAAGGGGATAGTACAATATTCAGATATCGTTCTATTTAGGGAATGCTAAAAAAATTATCATTTTATTTAGATTATACGTAGTTGAATAAGCAAAGCGGGGTTTAAAAATACTGCTATTTAGGTTACTCTAGTGTAGAAACAAGGGTAAACAGTTTGATGAATATTTAATATTAGGAAAAAAATTTGGTGGTGTGAATTTTGCACACATTCAGGATTTTGCAGTAAGTGATGGCGACCAACAGTGGTTATTTGGGACATTTTTTTTTCTGCAATAATCTTGTCATAATGAACAATATTTTAAAAATCATGTATTGTCTTTTAATATTTGTAGAGCTTTCATTGAATACATATAAAAAAATATTTTTTGAAAAATACAAAAACTTTGTTTTTGGATTGTTTATTTATTTACTTTACTAGTCAATGTTAAAAAAATATGTAGTATGTTTCGAAAAATAAATCAAAAATTTCTGTTTACTATTCCGGTTGATATTGTTATCTATAGTTAGGGATGGGAATTTATTTTTGAATATCGATATATGCGCGATTCGATACATCGTAAGTGTGGTATCGATATTCGATATATATCGAATTAAAAATATCGATATTTTCGATATATCGAAATAACTAACACGTAACATGTAAGATACATAAATTACATATTTTTTGGTTGGCTTGGCGGGAAAAGAAGTCGCCAAATGACAGACAATCACTTTACAGTTGGTACTCACCCAGCTACCAACCAAATTTCTAATATTATCCTTGTTAACAGCTCTCTTAATTAAATATATATATATGCTGTTCACTTTTGTAAGGACAAACCAGATTTTTTGGTTACTTTTATAGTGTACTACGGTCTTTAAATATCAATTAAAAATATGCCTTACACTGTAAAACCGACTTTAGATTTATTGGTTATGATCATTGTTAAGAAAGTGACATTTTTTATAATGTTTTAATACCAACATGTCAATTTCAAAGGTGCAAATTATTGAAATCAAAATTTAGTCTTACAGGCTATTCCAAACGATTAGGCTGAACTAAATGGACATTTCGTTATTTTAGGTTGTCACGTCCTTGCTTGGGTTATTTCATATTTCAGGTTTGGTATGTGAAAAATTAAAATTCCAACAGTGAAACCATGGAAACGAATGACATATGTCAAATATTTTAATACATTTTTCCATGTTTTGAAGACAAAAAAAAATAATAAATGGGAAATTTTTATTAAGAATGACAAAACACTAAAATGTAATGAAAAGGACATTTTATAATGACAATCAATTTAATCTAGAATTTGCAATGTGAGCATGATTTTCAAAGCCTAAACAAAATTACCAAAAGTCTGAATTAATTGATAAAAATTACTAGATTTCAAAAATTAGTTCCGCCTAAAGGTTTGGAATAGCCTATAGTTTGTTTCTACAAAAGTTAACAGCATATAGTTAAATGTAAAAAATATACAAGAATACCGATATTTTGTGCGAATATCGATATTTTGCGCGATATATCGCATTTCAAATATCGATATAAAAATATCGATATATTTTTCTAAAGTATCGATATTTTCGATATATCGATATATCGTTCCCATCCCTATCTATAGTCAGTTTTTTTGGTTTAAGCAGAATTAGATTTTCAATTCTAGTAACTTTTAACAATTGAATTAAGTGTTTGATAATTTTGTTTAGCAAAAGTACACTTCAATCGTTAAAACGTGAGCTAGTGGTAGTAACTTAAGAAAATTAAAATTCCATTTAGTTCCGCTTAACCTTTGGAATAGCCTATATTATTTATTCTCAGATTTTGGACCAACTTTCCTGAAATATAGGATGGGGGAAATCTGATCATTTTTTCAAGAATAGTGTGAATTGATTGTTTATTCTAGAAATAAAATTTTGCTCATTTCAAAACAAAAAATATTTTTTTATCCTTAAATACATATTCGTTTATATTTTTTCGCGAGATGTGATTTTGAAATTTCAGTATGTTTCATAAATGTGGGTCAAACAACCAGGTATATGCATGCCAAATTTCAACTTTTTAAGTAGCATTTAAACAGTTTATACTGAATAAACAGACAGACATATGAGTGATGGTACATGATTTTTTAGTCATACTAGCGAAAAAATATAATGGTGAGCGAAGAAAGGATACTCTTGTCATCGAATATTTAATAACTTCCTAATCTATCTTATTCTTGCAACAATTTTTTCGTCGCGGGCCGCATTCTGTAACAATTTCTATTATTTTTATTTCTTGGGCTGCATTCCATATCAAAAACAGATGAAGCCTAAATCTGTTAACATCAAATATTTTTATAATAATTAAAAACTGAATTTACATAAACAAGGCCTCATATATGTCATTTCTTTGGTTTAAGCGGAACTAAATGGGGGTTTCATATTTTTAAGTTGTCACGAAAACAGAGCTTGGCTAGATTATTTCATGTTTCACGTTGACATTTATTATTAAGTGACATATATTGTAAAAAATAAAATAAATAATACATTTTTAAATATTTGGAAGACGTAAAATTTTAAGAAATGAAACATGAAGAAATGATATTTACTTTAACCTAAAAATGTCTATTGTAAATATGATTTACAAAGCTGAACCAAAACGGCCAAAAGCTTGAATCAATCGGTAAAAGATACTAGATGTCAAAACATAGTTCCGCTTAGACCAGGGGTCGGCAAACTTGAAGCTAAAGAACCAAATTCACCTTTTACGGAATTTGGAAAATTTTTAAAAAGGTCATAATTTTGTTTTGATACATGACTTGAATATTTTCTTAATTTTATTCCTCATCAACTTAATTTAAAGAGCCACACGAATGTCCTCAAAAAGCCGTATGCGGCTCGCGAGTCGCGGTCTGGCGAACCCTGGCTTAGTCTTTTGGAATAACTTATTTGAAAGTGAAAATTTTTAGCTCAAAAAAGAAGAGCGTGCGATTCAATTTTATGAGGGTTGCTTGAAAAAGTATTTGGAAACTTAATATCTCACTCTCTCTCTCTCTCTCTCCCTCTCTCTCTCTCTCTCTCTCTCTCTCTCTCTTTCTTCCTCTTTCTCTCTTTCATAAAGGCGCCTAAAGCAGTAGATGAGTAAGTTTAGTTTTAAGGCCTCTGGTTTTGCTATTATGTATTTTATATAGCACCCCAGAGTACCCGAAAACCTCCAATCTTGAATTTTGTAGCTCATTCTTGTCTTTCTTCACCTTTCATTTGATGTAATTTCATTTTCCAAAGACTTAATTTAGTTAAAATAATTAAGAACTACTAAAATAAGAGTGAAAACATAAGTTAATATCCATTAACAAAACTTTGTAGTAAATTTCACCCTCACTCGCTTTGATGGGTGGGCCGTGGAGAGGAAAGGAGGAGAGGAGGGGTGGAAAGGGAAGTTGAAAGTTGTTGTCGTTTATTTAATTATATGACATAAAGCTAACAGTTGAGGCGCAAATGCGTTGATGCATCATCCCTTTAATATCATTAACCTAATTTATTATCTTATCATACAAAACAAACTTTCTATAGACTCCAACATTTTTTAACCTTAACAAATTTGTTTCAGTCAAGGGTTTAATGAATTTGTGAATATTTAATTAAGTCACCTTAAGCCAAATACACAACTAACAAATTGAGAGTGAAAATAAATCTTAGACGAGAAACAGATATTAGTTAGTAGGTTAAAATTTCTGGTGCACAGCAACGATGGCTATTTATAATAATAATAATATTTATTCGTGTTAAATACATGACAACATGCTTACACAAGTCAAAAGTTAAAAGTTATAAAATTGAATAATACAATACAATAGATTAAAATATTAGTTTCAAGTCAAAGTAATAAAAATACATAATAAAAATAAATATAAAAATAAAATTAAAATAAATAAATAAGAACATTATAATTATGACAAATTTACAAATAAATGCAACAGAGATATATAAAATTAAATTAAAACAAGTAAGAATTTACATGGATTTCAAAGCATATTCATATCATCAGTAAGAAATTCTTCATAGCTATAGAATGCTTTATTCTTAAGAAAAGATTTTAATCTTTTTTTAAAGGTGTTAAGTGGCAAACATTTAATGGTTTCAGGTAATATATTGAAGAACTGAATGCAATAGTAGTTAATAGAGTATCTTGCACTATTGACTCTAACAAATGATGGCCTGATTAGGTGTTTACCTCTTGTTCCATAGCTATGAATTTGTTCCTGGCAAATGAAATTATCTCTGTTTATATGCATGTATATTAGGCATTGCAGTATATATAGTGACGGTAATGTCAATAGTCCCAAAATTCTAAAATGCTGTCGGCAATCTTGTCTGTACTTCAGTCCACAAATCACTCTAATAACTCGCCGTTGTAGGCGAAAAATTCGCTGGGTATGTGTGGAGTGTCCCCAAACCAGCAGAGCATATGTGATATGCGACTCAAACAGGGCATGATAAGCAGTTACTAGAACTTGCCTGGGTACATTAGATCTTAAGTTTCTTATGCAAAAGACGGCTTTACATAATTTTACAGCAGTAGCCTCCGTATGTCTTTCCCAGTTTAGATTAACACCAATGGTGACTCCTAAAAAGGTCACAGGATCTTGGCTATTGTTTTCTGGTGTTGGTCTTAGAGAAAATAAGAGCTGTTGGGTTTTAGATTCATTTAGACTTAGTCGGTTGGCTAAAAACCAGTCTTGCGCAGCTTTTATTAAGATGTTTTTGGTTATTTTCATGTCCTGAAAGTCTACGGACTGATTAAGTAGCGTGGTGTCGTCTGCATATAGAATTGATTTTGTGTTATCCTTTTTCATGAAAAACGGCAAATCATTAATATAAATCAGAAACAACAATGGACCTAATATTGAACCTTAACACATAACACAGCCAACACAGCTGCGCATAACACAGCCAATCTAAATGACTAGATTATAATTAACTCACCATAAATATAATAGGAATAAACAAATATCCATACACGTAGAAATAAAAAAAACTAAATAAATTAACCCATTAGATACTTGCGTTCCATACATATAAGGAACGCAAAGCACGACATCGTAAAATGTTTATTTAATGACGTTACTATTTAAAACTTCCCGTTAAGTCAAGCTTTTCAGATCGTATAATATACGAATGATGCATAATGACTGTTTGTTTGTCGAGATAGTTTGTTTCTTTGCTTGTCTTGTGAACGTATAAGTATGGCGAGTAGAAATGGGTAATACCCTTTTCACACTAGATCCTTAAGATCGGATGTTAAAGTGAATGTATCTTTAAACGCTAATGTGAAACCGTATGGCCTCGTCTAAATGCAAGCGATATTTAAGACAGAGATCTGCGTCTTAAACTTCGTCCGCATTGCCAAATTAATTTCTATTATAAAAAAATACTCCTTGAATTTGTGCTGTCAACATTTTATATTATCATAAACAAGAATACTGTATGTATATCGACGTTATAAGAAGTTTATACTTATTGTTATAATAAAATTATTTATTTTAATAATGTGTTTAATAAAATACAAAGCTACAATAATTGAGAAAAAATGTATCGACTTACATGTTAATACAGGTGTAATATATTCTTTATTGTAGTGCCCTTATTGTAGAATGAAATGAAATATCCTTAATTGTTTATAATAATTCAAAATGTGCGTCTGCGCAGACAGTTCAAAACTGGTAATTTCATGACGGTAACTTAAGGACAAAATTACTGTAGCTGATGACAGCACCAGAGATTTAAACATCAAGTGTGAAAGCATACCGATCTTAAACATCAGTGAACTTTAAGTTCACTCGTCTTAAAGATCTAGTGTGAAAAGGGTATAAGTACTAATTTTATTAATTTTTACATTTAGACTGAATCCAAATTTTGATTTAGTAACTTTTTATATAACTAATAATGTCTGTACTGTTAAAATAAAATTATAATATATTTTCATGCATAATTATAATGAATTTCCTCCTCAGCACCGGTCATTAGTGGGGTACCTAAAGGATCTGTCTTAGGACCATTGTTGTTCCTTATTTACATCTCCACACTGTTTCACTTTGGACAAACGCTCAGGCAATTTCATAATGCCATCTCTCCAGAAGGATCCGTCTTTGCTCTTGAAAAATCTGTCCAGGTGAATTTTGATATCGTCAAAAATGCAAAAAAAAAATCTATTAATATCTTTGAAATTATTTTGCAATGGTCCAATATTAATGCAGACACCTTTATTTTGGACGTTTGCCATTGCTGATAGTACTAGGCTAGAATAGTACAATATAATGAGTATTAATATCAAAAAGATATAATACTTCAAGAGTAATATAAAAAGTAATATATAATAGTACAATATAATAATAGAAGACGGAAACAGATTGTTGAGCAGTTTCCGTAACGTCCGAATTTATTTTTATATTACTCTTGAAGTATTATATCTTTTTGATATTAATACTCATTATATTGTACTATTCTAGCCTAGTACTATCAGCAATGGCAAACGTCCAAAATAAAGGTGTCTGCAAAAAATCTATTAAGAAAATTTTGTAGAAAGTGGAACAAATGGTAGTCGGAGCATATGGTCCAGACATCGCACCATCCGAATACCATTTGTTCATCTTTCTACAAAATTCCCTTAAGGGAAAAAATTTCGCATCTGTGGATGATATCAAAATTCAGCTGGATAGATTTTTCGAGAGCAAAGACGGAACTTTCTGCAGAGATGGCATTATGAAATTGCCTGAGCGTCTGTCCAAAGTGATAGAACATTTTTTTTAGAATGTATATTTTATTGAATAAAAGGTGAAAAAAAAATGTAAAAAAACAACTTATGTAACAACCCAATAATTTAAAATGGGGCACCT
Organism: Liopterus haemorrhoidalis; assembly: GCA_963971575.1. NCBI lineage: Eukaryota > Metazoa > Arthropoda > Insecta > Coleoptera > Dytiscidae > Liopterus > Liopterus haemorrhoidalis. The sequence continues at coordinate 4,100,143 of OZ020615.1, forward strand.
AAAGCTACAATTTTTTTGATGACCAATGATTAAGCTATCTGTAGCTCGGAGCTTAATAAAAAAAATATATAATAAAAAATATTTCACTTTCAAGTCGTACTTGGAAATATAATTTGAAAGCGTAATATTTTTAATTATTTTTATTTTTATTATGGTAAACTTCGCGTAATGTATCTTTAAACGCTAATGTGAAACCGTACGGCCTCGTCTAAACACGACCGATGTTTAAGACAGAGATCTGCGTCTTAAACTTCGCCCGCATTACCAACTTAATTTCTATTATAAAAAAATACTCCTTCAATTTGTGCTGTCAACATTTTATATTATCATAAACAAGAATACTGTATTATATCGACGTTATAAGAAGTTTATACTTATTGTTATAATAAAATTATTTATTTTAATAATGTGTTTAATAAAATACAGAGCTACAATAATTAAGATAAAATGTATCGACTTACATGTTAATACAGGTGTAATATATTCTTTATTGTAGTGTCTTTATTGTAGAATGAAATGAAATATCCTTATTTGTTTATAATAATTCAAAATGTGCGTCTGCGCAGACAGTTCAAAACTGGTAATTTCATGACGGTAACTTAAGGACAAAATTACTGTAGCTGATGACAGCACCAGAGATTTAAACATCAAGTGTGAAAGCATACCGATCTTAAACATCGGTGAACTTTAAGTTCACTCGTCTTAAAGATCTAGTGTGAAAAGGGTATTAGTGGCCGCTGCAACCAATCTACCGCGTCGGCCAAGGAGTTGTGGGACTACTATGCTTATTTTCATGCATATAACTGTACCTCAATGTTCCAAAACTGGGAGCTCTAGTACAGGCCTGGGCAAATGACGGCCCGCGAAGCATTTTATAAATTATTGTGTCCTGCAAAAATATTAATTTCTGTCCAATATTCTTTCTAATTTTCTTTTCAATTTTCTTCTTTAAATTGCATAATAAATACACGTTTTGTTTTTTAAAATATTGCTTTTAAAATTTATAAAATATTCGTAACAAAAACAATATTTAAAATTAGAAAAACATTTTTTTGGCCCGCGGTCATATTTTCATCCACAATGCGGCCCGACAGTCAAAATATTTGCCCATCCCTGCTTTAGTGCATGTAAAATCTTTATTTCTCATTCACTTGAATTTTTTAGCATCAAAAAAGTTTCAAAAGATTATATTCATAATGTGGTACAGTGTAAGCATAAACTAGAACTATAAACTATTATAAATAAAGGGTTTAGATAAATAACATTATACACAATTCCACTTTAAATTTAACTGTGTACATCTCGTGAGTTTATAGTCATTTTACGATGCTTGCATACATGTTTTGTAAATTTCCCAGTTATAAAATGCTATTAAACCAGACATTAAAAATGAAAATTTTATTTAAATTAGAATACATGATAATCCCTGGGAGACAGATAAACATAGTTAAAGTTACCACTATCGTACAGAGTTAAATCAGGACGTGATTTGATGGACTGTACCCATGAAATGGTTATGGCTATGATATACAATGGTTAAGCCGTATTTTAAACTATTATTTATCCCTTTTTTAATCTACCAGAAAAAATTGGATTAAAAAAGAACATAAATTTTGTGCTGTAATAGTTAATTATTTGCACTGCTGACTATGGAATTTGTTTTTATGCTTACAGGGGGTGCCAAATAATTCATATTATAAAAGAGCCGTATATTTTTTATGATCTACAAACTATATTCCAGAGAATTAATTTTAAAAAAATGTATGTAAAATCAAATATACGTGGGTTAGTTGTTAAAATGAGTACCTGCTTATAGAGAGAGGTAATAGGTCAAAACATCACGCTAATAATGTAACGGTAATAGGACCGCTCACATTGACCATGTGGCTTTCATTTTTATGGCCGGCTGTCGACGACCCAAGATTATTAAAGTAAAGGTTGTCTCGTAACTTGTAGTGGTGGGGGTAAATAGCGAAGCTACACGTCATATGTCTGCTAACGGGACGTCAGCCTTTGTTTATCGTATATGTTATATACACGTGAAGTTTGAATTTTGTATATAAATATCAAAATGTCGTTTAATTTTTTGATTTTCTACTTGTTTTAATTTCTTATTTCTTCGAAAGGAATGTTTCTTCGTTCTAAATAAATTTTCTTACATTCATTTTTGATGTGAAGAGAATAATAAGTGAAATATGTCAATATTTTAGTTTTAAGGTGCCCCCGTAACTACCCTAATATTCATCAAATTAAAAAAATGCATAGAACAAATACGATTTGTTTTCTTATAAACATTTTTTATTGTATAGTTTTTTCTGTTAAGATAGTTCTGTTAATAAATGAAATATTTTAAGTTTTTTAGTACCAGTTTTAACCCAGAAACACTCCATAAGAAAGACATATTTGAGATACCATGCCTATATTTGATTCTGATTCTACTCTATTGTACCAAATTTCGTTAAAATACGTCCAGCAGTTTTTAAAAACAGATATAACCTCCAATTTTATTAATTACTATATTATTATAGCAATTTGTTTTTCTATTTTTATTTAAATATATCTAAAACTATATTTGTATTCGATTTTATTGTTATTTATTAACTATAATACAAATACCCATCACCTTAAATTTTATATAAATAAGTTTAAAATTTCCTAAGGTTTTTATTTCTAATTTATTCAGCAGAACTGTCTTGAAATAAATATCTATTATGAAAATAGTCAATTAAAATATTTAATAACGTGCAACATCTATATTAATTTTGTATGCTAGCTTGAATTACGCATACGTGTGACGTATTCCCTGTCACGCTCTGATTGGTCGTAAGTCAAGAGACAACCTTTATAGTATTTCCAAAATGAAATGGCCACCCTTGTTAAAAAGCTTAATAAATCGGTAATAGGTTTATGGCAGTAATCCTAGGATTTGTTACTGTAAAAAGAATAAAGGAGGTATTAAGGGAATTTTAAATTTAAATTGAATAGATGTAACAGTAGCTCAATTGAAGTTTCTTAAAAACCATTAAGGATATTTTCTAAATTAATAATCCTATTGTTTCTAAATTTTAGGGGTTGTTATACTTGTCTGTTAGTTAATTTTCAACGTTCATAGCGTGCTTACATTAACACCATGGCTCTTTGGCGACCATTTGATTTTAAAGAAATTCCTAATTTCTGTAGTGAACATAGTGAATCTGTGCAAGGTGATTTGGAGTGCGAAAATGTGGACGTTGGCGTGGAGTGCGAAAATGTGGACGTGGTTACTAAAGAAAAATATCATTTGTCAGAAAATTGCAAAGTTCTGATACTGAAAGTTTATAAAAGTTAATGACAAACCTATACTTAGAACTGCGGAATTAACTAGTGTTACATACAGAACAATTCAACGTATCAATGTTCGTGGCAAAAATCAGCAGCGAAAACGACTCGATTTACAAGTTTTCAAGGAAATAGATAATTTTATGTCTAAAACAATAATAAATAAAATATACGACTTTTATTCGAAAAATATAGTGCCGACTATGCATCTGTTAACAAAAAAGTTGGAAGATTAATTACACAAACAAATTAAGTGACACAAACTCTGATAGTGATATAAACAATAATAATAGTGATAATGATTAATATTTTAATAATTTTAAATTACCATAAAGTGACAAGTTCAAAAAAAGAATGATTTTTGTTTGTGAAAATTTGAAGTATTTGGTATAGACTATAAAGACTTTAAAACAAAATGACTTTTAAACATGCCTATATTTATAATTCAAATATAGCCAGTCCTAAGCCTGATAAAAATGTGAAGGAATGTCATGTATAAGAAAACAAGTTTATTTTAAATAATTATTACAGTCCTGTCAACTACAATTAACAGAACCATAAACTCAGCAGGTATAATGGTTATACTGTCAGCCATTATTGGAATCAATAAGTGAGGGTGGCCATTTCATTTTGGAAATACTATGTACTTTAATAATCTTCGCCTAGGCTCACCTCTGACTGTCGCACCAGTGATGATGACGATTATCTCCAACATGTCTTTCTTATCCACTGCTAACTCTGACGATTTTTTTAAATTTTCGAATCACACGTTATTATTTGAAACATTTGTATTGAATTTGTGATTTGGGGTTGATAGAGATATCTCGATTGATTCCCGTTTAACTCGTTTGTTTCTGCTTCAGTCCCCTTGTTTATCTAATTTGCATCTGTCATAAACACCTTTCAAAAACAAAATGAAATAATCTACAATATTACAACAGATGTTTGCATTTTCAAAAGAACTATACTTTAATTTCTCACTTATAAAACAAGTAGAAAAAAATATAATCTAATTGTTCATAAGTTAAAAACAGTTGTTGTACATAATGTTGTGTAAGTCACGACATGTTTCTATTATCCGTCGGCGAGGTCTGAACGGCGACCTACCTTACCACCCTCGCATATTACTTGCATTCTTCGATGAATAATTCAGTATACATACGTCATTCGTTGCATTGAAATTGCAATGTGACGTTTTGTAAAATGCGATATCCATCTTAGACTGTCATACATTTCCAGTCGTCATTGGACGCATCCGATACACGACGTACGAGCTAGATATCGTATGTTCCTACCTGACATTACACTTTCATACTGCATGCATATTAAATATTCAAAACCATTTCTCCACCACTGACAGCAGGAAAAGAAACCATCAACCAGCTTTCCAATATGTCACAATATGCTATTCATTACAGTTATCTATAAATGACCAGGCATATACTTTGCAACTTATTTTACTCAAATATATGTACGTAAATACATACATACGAGGGATGTTTCCAAGGTTCTGGGAATTTAGCTATAATTTTTATGATTTTGTTAATTTTCGTCAATATTACAATGTAGTTTTTCAACATAATCTCCAGTTAACTGAATACATTTATCCCAACGATAAACTAATTTTTTTAAGCCGTCCTCAAAGAACTTTTTCGGTGTCTCCTTAATCCACCTATTCCAATAGCCTTGGAACCCAGCGCGGCGAAACCTTGCTAACGCCCAAACAATCATCCAAGATGTCATGAACTTGTCGTGTACCTATCCTTAGGCGCACACAAATTTGGCGAATAGTCATTCGCCTGTCCTCTTTCAGTAGGTCTTCGACGGCAGTAATGTTTCTTTCATTTACCGACGTGCTTGGGCGCCCACTGCGTGGATCGTCTTCTAGTGATGTTCTACCGGTTTTAAAACGATCGATCCACTAATAAACAGTACTTTTGGATTCTGCAGACTCACCAAATACTCCTTGCAGACGCTGAAAAATTTCTGATGTTTTCACACCTTCTTTCCACAAAAAGAAAATGATTGCTCTTTGAGATTTTGCTGCGTCTTCCATGGTTACAAAAACAGTGCTATGAAAACGCGTCTATATCAGTCGAACACCTAAATCAAACTGAACAATATTGCACTAGATAGTTTCATAAACATGTCAAGACTTGTCTGGCACCAATAACATTGCCTATAAGTTCTGCGTAATTTAATTATAGCACAATTCCCAGAATTTAGGAAACATCCCTCGTACATATCCTGCGCTGAACAGGTTACGTAAATGTCCGAAGGCTACCGTGAACAACAAACATGTTATCAGAAAGAGTGGCTGTGTAATCCACGAACGAGCGTGGTACTTCAATCTGTAAGAAACTTCCGCGAATAAAGCTAATGTCTCATTAAAAATTATCTCATTGAAACATCGCTGGACTAAGTGTGTGAAGTTCTGAGAAATTATGAAAAATAAAAGTAATTTCAAAAAGAAAATAGTCTTTCATTATTGAGAACTTTTCAAATCACCCTAGTAATTTCAACCGTCCCGCAGAACAACAGTGCTTTGCAATTCTGTGGCGTTCCCAGCGAGACGCTTTAAAGAAAATGTTCTTGTAAAATACCTTAATATCAAATGAAAATTCTTTCATTTAATATAATGCTTTTCTGAAAATTCTCTACCACTGTTTTAAAGTACACTCGATGTGTAATTTAATTGAACACGGGTTTTGTAAGAAGAGGCCAGCTCGAAGGACCACTCGACACGAACTTCATTTACAGCGTACCTGAGTGTGTGCCAGTGCTCCGACCGAGCCACTATCTCACCGTTGAGCGCTTCACGTTCGCATGACTCGGGTTGAATCTCGGTTCAGAACGCACGACTACACACGGGATAACGCACAATCCTTGTGAATCAAAGTATTCACTTTTCAATTGCGAACAGTGCTCGTGTCTGCCGCTCGAGAGAAACTACTTACGCTATCACTCATGCAATGTACTACATAACGTGAAATCATCTATCTCCGAATCTATCTCACATGCTTGTGTTCTCTCGTGGATATAAATCTCAGTTATCGCAATGATAGATCGAATAATCCGAGCACTACTAGTCAATTTGATCAGTTGATGTGCTGCATTTTACTGAGTTCTGTTCAAGCAGAGTTTTCCAAACTGTGCTTCGCGGAGCACTTGGTGCTTCGCGTAGCGTCTACTAGTGCTCCGTGACCAGATTAGACAGAAAAGTAAACCATAAAACACAAAACACACTTGGTTAAAGTTCCACAAAATTAATTTATTAAATATCTTAATATATATATGTCGGCTTCTTAGGCCATCATCAGAAGAATGAGATACAAAGAGTGTTGACATTATTTATAATTATAACTAAATGTTACATGTACATAAACTATTTACTAATAACAGAGAGGGGATTAGGGAATACCATTGACCAACGTCTTGAGTATCAGCGATTCTAACAGATCTAATTGTTCCATCAAGAGGTAACAGCTACATCCATCAATATTAGAAAAGTAAAGGGTCTTTCAACAAGGACGCTCTATTTTAAAATGTAAATAAAACAAGTTGTGTGTGAGATATCCACTCATTTTTTTTTTTCATTCGAAAGTACATTTTATGGCATTAAGTGTGGAATATAACATTCATTTAAATATCCGCCGTGGCTTTGCTTGGTGGCACGTATTCGGGAGGTCCATTTTTCAATGACTTTGTCGCATAAATCTGGCTGAATTTGCTGGATGGCGTTTGTTATGTTGACTTTGAGGGCGACAATTGTTTGCGGTTTATTCGGATAGACATGCGATTTAAGATAGCCCCAAAGGAAGAAGTCTTAAGGCGTTAAATCGCACGATCTCGGTGGCCAGTTCACAGCGCCGCCGCGCGAGTTTACCATGTCCTCAAATTCCTCGTGCAGAATGTCCATCCATGTGCTGTGTGGCACGTAGCGCCATCCTGTTGGAACCACATGTTATCGGTATTCATATTATCCAGTTTAGGCCACAAGAAGTTGCTTATCATCGATCTGTAGTGCTCGCCGTTGACGGTTATGGCAATGCCAGTTTCGTTTTGGAAGAAGTACGGACCGATGATTCCTCCAGACCAAAAAGTGACTTTCTCGGGATGCATTTGATGCTGGTGTATCTTGTGTGTATTGGTATCGCCCCAAATTCAACAATTTTGCTTGTTCACATGTCCATTCATCCAAAAATGGCTAAAGATGATTTTTTTGGTGAAATTTGGGTCAACCTCCAACTGCTCCAGAGCCCAATCAGCGAATACACGGAGTTGTCTATGGTCGTTTACCTTATATTCCTGGGTTAGTTGGATTTTATACGGGTGCAGACCCAAGTCCCGACGCAAAATTCACCAAGTTGAAGTCACAGAAAGGCAAAGACGAGAAATTGACTGTCTTGGGTTTTCCCGTACATTCTCACGCACAGCAGCGATGTTTTTAGCATATCTTGCGTTTCGTTGACGTACTGGTGTTGGCTGATTATTTACCGAACGGGTTGACTCGAATTTGGCCACCAAACGTCGAATAGTCGACTCGGCAGTTGTGGCGAAGATAAAAATCAAGTATTGCGCGGAACGTTTCTCGAACGGAGTAGTGACTGCTTAACTAAGAAACTGTATTATTAATAAAAAATATTGGTCCTCATTGGCCAAAATTGAATAATTCAAATCGAACAAAAATGGAAAAAGAACATTAATAGGGAGTTCAGTATAAAACAATAGTAATAATTTAAAATGGGGCACCAAACTTCTACAATTTTTTTTTTATTAAGTATAATTAGAAAGCGAAATATTTTTAAATAATGTCATTATTGTCAACTTAGGTCTTTAAATTTTTTACCAACTTAGACATCGTGTTTTTGAGAAAAATCGTGTTTCCTCTACCTTAATACATTTTGTATATGTATTCTAAATATGTTTCATAGGCCAGATTGAGTTAGATTAGGGGCTAGATATTTAAAAATCACAGAGAACGGATGGGCGAAATTCTAAAAGTCATTTTAGAACGTGGAAAAGAAAGGACAAGGGGAGTGGAGAAATTCCGAAAATCTTTTGAGGAAAGGGGAGGATGATTCTAAAAAACAAGGGGCAGAAATTTCATGCGAGCCGTTTGGAATTTATTGTTGGGCCGGATTAGGCTGGACACTGCAATATATTGATCAAAAAGTGTCCCCCCAAATATTTTATCCACCAGCCGCTACTGGTGATAAGTGCTCCGCGGCTCAAAAAGTTTAGGAAACTCTGTATTAAAGCTTCAGCTTTAAAATGCAATGTTGCAGTTGGTCCAGCGTTGTCGTTGGTGATTGTCAAATTCGCTCATTGCGCTTCCTGTAATTATGCAACCGGCTGTCGGCATGGTATGCAATTGCAGGGGGATGTGCAGCGTGTAGCAACAGGATGTCAGTTTAATATCGCGCGCCGCTGTTATTAACCAGTCTGAAATAATATTTGGCTGCGCGTCGTGTCATAACGAGCATGGGGGCGGCTAGAACGCGGGTGGTGGTGTCTGCTGGCCCGCAGTGGTTCTTCTCATTCGCCGGAATCTGGAGCGCAATGGATGGAATGCACACCGAATAGGGCATGACGGTAAAGAGAGAACGAAGGAATTTTCATGAGTATTTTTCATCTTTGTCATAATGTAATAACGAAGCGCCAAGAGACCGGTTCCTCTTTATTGTGAGATGTTCGTCCACATCGGGCCCTTCATTCTCCTTCCGTCCTCCATGTCGTCTCATTTCAACAGAAATAACGATATGTGAATGTATAAACCTACGAGATATTAAATCCTACTTCCTTGTGCTTTTACTTCGCTCCTCCATTTAATTTGTACCATAAAAAGTTTTTTATTGTGGAAACTCTAGTAATATCATATTATCCCTGCCGATACATCCCTTTTACGGTGATGTGTTTTTTATTCGGGAATGGTGAAGAAAAAATACATCAAGCGGATAAAAAGCAATCCTTATTCGGGTAACACCCTTCGTCGCGTACGGCATCTACGCGCCAGCCCGTGGCCTCCTACCCGCGTCCAGAATGCAAGACGTCTCAGCGAAAGAGATTTTCCCAATCCAAAATCGTTGAAAAGTCAGAGGTCAAGTGTTCTGACAAAGAACGTTATACAGAAAGACTGTTGTAGAACGAAGACGGAAACGACAGACAGGCAATAAATGTTAAAGTAGAATCGAGTGAAGGATAGGCATAGTGCTCCGATTGCAACTGCGGCGAAAATTCGCGCAACTGCTACGAGATAAGAAATAATAGCCGTGCGTCCAATTTAAACTTTGGAATAACCGGACATAAACTTTTTTTTCCTACGCAATTCCAACTAAATTTACTCTTCATACAGACATAATGAATCCTGGGTAAGGATAACGCGTCTATAAAACCAGTGGGAGAAAAAAACAAAGCAAACTGAGCGTTATTTTGTTGGAGCGGGATAATCTTATAATCCTTGTACAATAATTAAACTTGACGGGGCATATTTTATTAGGACATAAATGTAACAATAAATGCTCAAAATGAAGCAGTTTATACCTTATTAAACGAAACGGGGATAAAAAGTCATGTTTGGCGACCAGGGATGTCTGTAGTTTGGTCGATGGGTCACTCGGGGGTTGGGAGGAGGATCCAATCTCATGCACACACGCCTGCAGATAATTCATAATTCGCGTTCATAAATTGCACAGGGCTCTGTTGACAGTTACAGTCGACGCAGCGACACACATTAGCACACGCTTATCATTCGCCGGACAGGACATGGAACTGTTGGAGAGAGGAACCTAGAGCCGCGGGGTATGGAGGACGTACCCAAAGCCGCTACATTATCATCAAATACTCGTCCTGTCGCCGACACACCACCTAGTCACACGACACTCAAACGATAAATGAATGCTTTTTCCAACCTCATATACCATGTTACACACTGTCAAATTGCAGTTTTTTCCCCTGTTTATTACAATGCACAAACAGTATCTCATGCAGTGTAATCAACTCTGAAAGTTAATAAATTTTTAAGAAAACACATTGAATTAAAAATGCATCTAAAATGAAATTTATTGTATCCTCGGTTGCGTTTTATCTCAACTTATTTTCCTTCATTAAATAAAAGTTCTTAGACAAAGCGGTTAAGTAAAATGAAATGGCTGAATTATTACCGGTTCCGAGCAGAGTCTGTAGCTCTTACCGAACCGGAATGAGAACTACCGGAAAACCATAATATGTTAAAATGAATAGTTATCACGATTCTGCAGTACCTTGAATTTTATGCATGGTGGACGCGGATTAAAGGTTTATGGACCTGCATTCTTATCACCAGTAACTTTGGAACACATTGGCTGGAAAGTGATTGCACTTGAATACTCATAAATGTTTCATGGTTTGCCACAAAAATAATTACAAACTGTTAATCAACATAGTGTGTCTGCTTTTTAGGGTTTTGTAGGTATGACCAAAAACCCCTTATACCGTCATTTTGTCGTCTGTCTGTCTGTCTGTCTGTTCGGTAAAAATTGTAGCCAAACGGCTAAACCTAGAGAGTTGAAATTTGGCATTCTTATACAACTCTTTGACCCGCACATAGGAAAAATACTAAAACATCTAAAAAACATATCCCCCTAAAAATATAAACAAATATGTGCTCATCGAAAAAAAAAATATTTTTTTATAATTCTGAGTAGGGTATCAAATGAAAGCCCTTGGTACGTGGATTAACGATCAAATTTTTATTTTTGCAAAATAAATTATTTTTAAGCGATTTTTGCCAAAATTGTGCAAACAGTTGTCCCACACCCTGTAGACCAGATGGTTTAAACTAATCTGAAAAAATTCTAAGTAATGTACATTGGTGTGAACCGAAATAGTACAACAGGAATTTTTGATCAGATTATGTTTTTGGAAAAAAAAGCATGTTTTGTGTTTTTTTGGCTAATAATGTACACAAGTTATAGCTTTGTAACACCCTCGAATGGAAGGCTTATCTTGGTGTAGTGGTACTTGCGCTGGATTTTTCCAAGTAAGTCAGTTCGATCCCCACGAGAAGAGACATTATTTTTTTTGCTTTTTTTTGCATTTTTATGTGTAAATTATTTTTTCAAAATTCTAGTTATATTTTGGCAAATATTGCATTTAATTTTTAAAAGCGTAAATTTAATAACCAGTAGAAATTGTTGAAATTATAATTAAATTCTGTTTCAATGTACACGAAATCAGAGGGGCGGAGCTTATAAAAACCAATGAAAACCATAGACTCAATTTTCAAAATCTTAAAGAACCTTGCTATATATATATATAAAAAAAAAAATACTGCACATATTTAGAAACCTAAATAATGGTATTAGGCGTTCGAATTAAAATTAACAAAAAAAAGAAAAAAAAATTAATATAAAATTTGTTTTGGCATCCCAAATAATCATCATTCACTTACTAAATACCTGCAAAACCCTGAAATGTGTGAAAATTCACACTTCACATCAATTTTTTTTTGACATCGACATCACTATCAAATAAAGGTTACTAAGAGAAAAACAGTAACCTAAAATCAAACAAAGCTTTTACTAGAAAAAATCTAATACCTTCTGAAATTGCATTGAGCATTCCGTAGAATCTACGGAATCTATGAATTCCACAAAACTCCCGCCAAGACACCGGGCAATTTCTCGGTGGGCTAGTTCCAATAGGACCAATGCTTGGATCAATAGATCCGGTCCTTGATCCAAAGAGGCCAGCTCTTGACCCTATAGTCCGATTTATTCCAGTTTTCTAGTGCCAGAAAATGTTGCCAGTCTGCTACTGTACACCGGCAAATCTATACCTAGTAGGGACATAAATACTGTTATAATAATTAACGCACCCAATAAAAATAATACAAATGAGCGCACCCAAATTTAGACAGTTGGTAATCGTGAGTTAACCTATAAATTACTTTAATGTGGAAAGAATTTGATTTTGTGTTGTGTGTTACCATGGAATGGTCAGGCAAAGAAAACCGAATTGCAGTTATTGCGCCTTATAAATGTAAGATGGAAAAATCAAACATTTTTAAGACGCTATTCCGCTCGGCATTGGTCGAATGTTTGTGTATCAATATTAAATTGTTTGAGGAAACTGGGGACATAAAAATCCGAAAAAGATCCGGTACCGAGAACAGTACGCACGCCACAAACTATCAAAGCTGTTAAGGCCAGAATAGCAAGAAATCCGTTGCGAAAACAAAAAATTATGTCCCGCGAAATGAACATTTCGCGAAAATCAATGGCGCGCATTTTGAAAAAAGATTTGAGTCTTGGGGCCTTCAAACGCCGCACTGGACAATTACTAACTGTGCCTCTTAAAAAAAATAGGGTCGAAAAATCAAACGCTTGTTAATCAAGTACGCAGACGACAAACACAAGAAAATACTTTTTACCGACGAGAAAATTTTTACTATACAGGAAAAATTCAACAAACAAAATGACAGAGTTTATGCCAGGTCATCTACTGAAGCCTTGGAAGCAGTTCCAAGGATAGAAAAAGGTCACCACCCAGCTTCAGTGATGGTTTGGTGAGGCGTTTCCTACGACGGAGTAACTGACTTTCATTTCTGTGAAAAAGGGGTGAAAACATCAGCTAGAGTCTACCAACAAACGGTCCTGGAAGATGTTGTGAAACCCCTTAATCATGCTCTCTTTCAAGATCAGTCATGAATATTCCAACAGGATTCTGCTCCAGGCCATAAGGCTAAAACAACCCAAACGTGGCTTACAAACAATGTTCTTGATTTTATCGGCGTAGAAGATTGACCCGCTGCAAGTCCAGATTTTAATCCTTTAGATTACAAGCTATGGACCGTTTTAGAGAACATGGTTTGCCACAAACGATAGCCAAATATTGAATCTGTGAAACAGGCTTTAGCTCGAGCTGTAGCCAATTTTTCCATGGAAGTCGTACGTGCGGCTATCGATGATTGACTTGTACGACTTAAGGCCTGCATTAAAGCCAAAGGTGGTCATTTTGAATAATTATACCAATTATGAATAACTTATGTATTAGTACAAATGTCAATAAAATTTGGTGAAAAACTTAATTTTAGTTTTCATTTTATTTCATAAAATATTTGTAACAGTATTTATGTCCCTACTAGGTATAACACTCTTGTTGTACACGAATTGGAGAATATACGTGACCGTGTATGGGTGCCTTAACACACCTACATTGAAGTGGTTGGTAACACTGGAAAAAGAGGTGAAATGCATCGCCCGTGAATTTAATACACTGATTAATACATGGATATAAATTAGAGAGTTAACGTTATTAAAGTTGTTAGTTAATTTAATACAAGAGCCAAGGAAAGATAACGTGTGTATTTCAGGAACTTCTAATATTGTCACTCAGTAAGTTGCAAACTCTAAATTAAAGGATAACAACGTCAAAGTTATGGCGTTTTCAACAAAGTTAAACTGACAACACGATCTTCCAGCATTCGCCTGTTTCATTTCACTTAACATTTCATTAATCTCATCTGATTGCGTCTGAAAACTAATGAAGAGTAACATGAAAAACGTAATCGACTGTTTATTCCACACGTGTATAATATACGAACCAACGCTTTTCATTTGTCCTCTTATGTCTGACAGCTTCTTAATTTCTAATTGGTTACACATGCAGATAGAATCTGAAATCTCCATTTGCTATTCCACACAACACGATCAAAGAGCTCGAATGTAATTCGGTAAAATTATTCAAATGAATTTAGTCCGCATTCACTTGAAATTCATTTAACAGGGTTTCAGCGGAAACCGGAAACACTACCATTAAGAACACAATAAAGGCACTGGCTATAAATGAAGTGAATGTGAGGCTTCACTCACTGATCTGCAACTCGTCTCAAATACGATGAAGCCGTAGAAAAGTTGGCGGACGCTACTCCAAAAATAACATTATCGTACAATTCTTTAGGAACACTGTTAGTCTTGCATTCGTTTTCCAAACCAAATGGCCAATCATAAAGATATAATTTCCAACGTGACGCAGAACAACGGAGTTTTACAATTCTGTAGTGTTGCCAGCGAGGCGTTTTAAAGAAAATGTTCTTAGAAAATATGCGGGTCATTTGAAAAATTCCCGAATAGGGGATACGCATAAAATTTGTATTTCTTTAAAACTACATTATTTTGATATGTTAATGTTAGTTATGTCACCTAACAAAACAAAAATTACATTTTAATTAATATTATAGCCAAATTTTTGAATTAAAATATTGTAAATTTGAAATAAGCCGACCACGGAGCGAAGGTTGCCGAGTAAAACGACTGAGTATGACGTCAAACGATAGGGGTTTCACATCACAGATACAGCTACAACGTAATCTTTACACGTGTGTGTATTTTATTGTTCGAGAGTTTTGTATTTGTTTTTAAGCAATTTTTCACGCATTTATTATTAAAATGGCAGATAAAGATTTTGTTAGGGCTCAGAGTGATAATTTACCCAACATTGATGCATTTATGCTCATGGAATATATGAAAAATAATGAATGCTACAGTGCTGAGGAAATACGTGGTGTCAAAGTAATTTTTATTTTATATCTATAACTTTATGTAAACAAACGCTGCAACTCGTAAATATTTATGTAATTTAGATGTCAGAATTTTACTACATTGTTTACATGAAGTTACAAAACGTTAGAGGCATAATTGAAATACTGCAATATAACTTATCTATTTTAATATAAAATTTAATTCGGTAAACATGTATAAATTGTTTTTATAGAATTAAACTTTATTTTAACTAAAATCACTCTAACTTTACATAACCTATGAAAGTTATACAAACAAATAAGTTCACAACAGACTATGTACGCCGGTAAGCTAGTAGTGTCATACGTCAGTTAGAAGGGGTATGACGTCACACGTCGTTTTCGCGCGCTACATACATTTATGATTTTTTTAAGCCTTCAAATTACAAAAAAAAAATAAAAACTGTTTTTTATGTTTATATGCAACAAGAGGAATATAATAAAAAAATTTAAAAAAAATCATGCCTATCCCCTATTGATGTACTAATTTTTTGCTGGGTTGTATCGCTATACTTGGCTTATAAACAGTTGTGAAATATCAAATAGATTGATCACTTTAAAAGTCATCTTCATCATTGATGCGACAGCTAGAGATGAGCCTAAAACTCCTATTACCAGGTTTCGTGGCCATATTTTCAACTGGGATACTAATGAATAGTTTTGTGTTCAAATTAAGTTACTGTTTTAAAATATCCAAAAATATATAGGTGTTCCTTTTAAAAAAGTTTAACTGTACATTGGCGTTCACAACCTTATATTTTTAGCATGATGTCTAAAAGTTCATTTTGTAGTGTACTATGAAGTCCCTTTAACACTATTTTTACCGACCGCCAACATATATAAGGGAGGTATTGTGATCATACCGATTTTTACATTTTGAGATTTCGATGGATCTCCACGAATTGAGGTCCGCACATAACATTTTGACTATTTTTAGCATGATGTCCGTCCGTCCGTCTGTCCGTCCGTCCGTCTGTCCGTCCGTCCGTCTGTCTGTCTGTGTACACGTGCAGAGCAGATTCGGCTAAAAGGATTTTTATGAAACTGCATATTTAAGCTTTTGACATCAATGGCATGAGTTGATCAACTTTTGGTAAAAATCTGTTGACTAGAAATGGGAGTTTACTCGTGTTGATTTTAAGATTTTTGCGAATATTTAGCAACAGAAAAATATTTCGAAAAAATTTATTTAACAAATGCAATAACTAATAACTTTTGTTGCTATAAATGCAATAACTAATAACTTTTATTTGAGACGTTTTTTGATAAAATGAAAAATTTCGAAAAATTTTTGTAAAATTTTTGCGCTTACTGCGCATGAGTCAATTAGAAATTTAGCATGAAAGTTTAGAGTTTGCAATCTCCAAATTTTAATTTATAAGTATAAGTATTAATTAAGAAGGTTGTGAACGCCAATGTAACTGTTACGTATAATAAACATTTACGTTAATTCTAATAATTTTATTTTATAATTTTGACATTGTGAATTCAGAAATGTTTTGAAAATAAACTTTTTTTAAAAAGAACACCTATATATTTTTGGATATTTTAAGATAGTAACTTAATCTGAACACAAAGCTATTCATTAGTATCCCAGTTGAAAATATGGCCACGAAACCTGGAAACAGGAGTTCTAGGCTCATCTCGGGCTGTCGCATCAATGATGAAGATGACTTTTACAGTATTCAATCTATTTGATATTTCACAACTGTTTATAAGCCAAGTATAGCGATACAACCCAGCAAAAATTAGTAATTAATTTCGAAAAAATTTATTTAACGAAAGTTGTTATAAATGCAATAACTAATAACTTTTATTTGAGACGTTTTTTGATGAAACGTATTTTTCATACTTATATGTAACGTTTCCATGGTCATGATAAATAATATCTCTGTTAGAAAATATTAGGCCAAGTTATTTCTACTCTGCTGCTAGAATGTTTATGTTTATGTTTATGTTTATGTTTATTCACAAAATAATTGTACATATACATACAGTGACATAATTATATAATGCCACAATATGCACATAAAAAAATACAAAAATAATACAAAACACACAGTCGCGAGGAATCACAAAAAGCTAAGACAGACAATCTTGTTGCTCCTTAATGTATTCTATACAAGCAGTGATGGGCGTTTACACGTAAACTTTAATTGTTTACGTTTACGTGTAAACTTATGTAAACAATTGGTAAACTTGTCAGCAATGTAAACAATGTAAACTTTGTAAACTGTCAAATAATGAGGTTAGTTTTAGTTATTTAATACGAATAATAGAGAGTTAATGAATAAGTATATTCAGTTCAAAACAATAAATTTATTTAAAAAATGGTGGGAAGAATCCGAAGGAATAGTTCTGAAGAACTAGGTTTTGTTTTAATTAAAGAAAATGATAGAAAATATAGGGCGTTATGCAAAATTTGCAATGAATATTTTCGTTATTAAAAAATATAGGCTGATTTTCTTAAAGGTGAAATTTAATGTATTTTGTTATTAAAAAAATTAGACTGAATTTTTTAAAGAAAAAAGTTTTTATTTTTCATATTCATATTTACTAATTTGTATGTAACACCTGTATAATGATGCAAATTCGATTTTAATTAATATGTATATTGGCTTGTCCTAATTTTATATACATACTTTTTCATTTAAAATCGTTTCATTAAAATTTTATTATTTATAAAAATGTATTGAAAATGAGGTTCTGTAATTCAAAACAAGTGCGCATGTCTAAATCATTGTTTACATTGTTTACGCTGTTTACATTGTTTACAAGAGTTTTTGTGTTTACTTTACATCAATTGTTTACGCGTCAACAATGAGGTAACTTACATCATGTAACTTACGCGCCCATCACTGTATACAAGTACTTTATGATGGCGGTCGGCCCTGTGGTAGCCACAGCTGATTGTTTTCTGTCATGTTGTTTTGGTGTTATTAATTGAATTGTGTCAAAACATGCGTTGTATGAGTTTTATTAGTTCGTACAGTCAGCTGTCATGTTTCAAGTGAATAAAAATCAAACTTTACTTAACAATACGTTAATTATTATATAGTATTTTGCCATCTGACACACTAGGTTGGACATGTTCGCCGTATATAGGCTACTTTGCTTTAAACTTACATTCCAGAATTAGAATTTATTTGATGCAGCGGTTGTGCGCCCTACTTAAAGTTCTTACGATTGTGTTATGTCATCACCTTTTCTAGATTAGATTCTTGGATTAAGAGTGGGTCGCTGGCAAGAGACTGGGGTTGATATGGTCGCTGCAGCTGTTGTTAATATACGCACGCTGAGACTTGTCTATCTGGATCGGGGGTCGGGAGGAGGAAGGAGCTTCATATCGCACGCCTGATAAGTTCTAGCGATAACGAGAGCATCTGTGCGTAATGGCCAGTGCTAGTGCAGCTAGGGTAGTGAGTTGTCACCGCAGCTGCGAATCAGCGGAGGATAAAACATATGGGCCAAGTAAATTTTCTTCGATGACTTATTAACTGACTTGCTATATGGTTTTTAATTATTTGCTCGTAGAATTTCGATGGTTATAAGAGAAACTGGTAAAAAGGAGAAACCGTATCCTGGCAGGAACAGCGACATACGTATGGTGACCATACGTACTTGTTTTACCAGACCAGTACTAGTTTTTTTTGTCATTGGTTCTGGTTAGTCGTGAAATATAAGCAGTACAGTTTAGGGACACAAAATCAAAAATTATTAATTTTTCAAAACATCGAGTAATCCATCTCTCATTACTCGCGTAAATTTAAACATAAAATACGGCCCAACAGTATTTTTTTCCAAAATTACTGTCTTAATATACAATATACGAGGGATGTTTCCAAAGTTCTGGGAATTTAGCTATAATTTTTATTATTTTGTTAATTTTCGTCAATATTACAATGTAGTTTTTCAACATAATCTCCATTTAACTGAATACATTTATCCCAACGATAAACTAATTTTAATTTTTTAAAGTATCAGACCTATTGAATTTCTGTTCTGGTCCCAACAGCCTTGGCACCCAGCGCAACGAACCCTTGCTATCGCCCAAACAATCATGCAAGATGTCATGAACTTGTCGTGTACCTATCCCTAGGTGCACACTTATTTGACGAATAGTCATTCGCCTGTCCTCTTTCAGTAGGTCTTCGACGGCAGTAATGTTTCTTTCATTTACTGACGTGCTTGGGCGCCCACTGTGTGGATCGTCTTCTAGTGACGTTATACCGGTTTTAAAACGATCGATCCACCGATAAACAGTACTTTTGGATTCTGCAGACTCACCAAATACTCCTTGCAGACGCAGAATAATTTCTGATGTTTTCACACCTTCTTTCCACAAAAAGAAAATTATTGCTCTTTGAGATTTTGCTGCGTCTTCCATGGTTACAAAAACAGTGCTATGAAAACGCGTCTATATCAGTCGAACACCTAAATCAGACTGAACAATATTGCACTAGATAGTTGCATAAACATATCAAGACTTGTCTGGCACCAATAACATTGTCTATAGGTTCTGCGTAATTTAATTATAGCACAATTCCCAGAATTTAGGAAACATCCCTCGTACATAACCCTGAAATGTGTGAAACTTTTTAGAACATATTTTCATTTCTACAAGGAATGTTTAGGCGCTTAAAATAGTCTTTTAGAACATGTTTTGGATTGTCCTAGTGCAGTGGTGGACGAACTTTTTTGGATATTGCCTGAAAATATATATTTGTGTACATTATCTCCTAGGTTTTCCAACCTTTTTTCATGGTGGACCGGCAAGCGACCTAGAAAAAATTTGCGGACCGGCAAGTTTAGAAAGTAATGTGTAACGCAGAAGTTTTATATTTTTTATTGCACTAATTACAAACACAAAAAAACAACAAAAAGAAACAAATTATTACTTAAGCAATTAACAGATTAAGGACCGAGATTTTCATCACAAAATTAAGTGGATTTATAATTTATTAGGCGAATAGTTGCACAGTAAAAAAATATCTCGCGGACCAGCGGTTGGGAAATACTGCCCTAGACTTGTATGGTGAGTATTCATTACCCCGAGATTTTAATTTTTACCCCATCTGAGATAATTTACCCCAGTTCCCCGACTCTTGCTCTAGTGAGTTGATACGCGAACATGTGGTAAAATTAGGAGCAAGAAGAAAACAATAGTTAAAATTCTAGTTAGGTCGCCATAGAACCGTAACTGGTTGTAGAGTAACGCATGAGAGTACGTCTGAAGGAGCAGTGGCATTGTTATCTGGAAGAGGGCTCTCGTTCCAATTGTGAGGAAAGCGGAACTTAAGGATGCAGTCCCCGGACAAAACAGAAGATGCGCTGTAGATAGATACAACACGGACGGACGGACGGACGGACGGACGGTACAGAACTGCGGAATTAATGGTTCAAGACTGCTCAGCTAAACGTGAATTACCGTTCTGTTTGTATTTGCGTAATTAATCACATTCTAGTTAGTTATATAATGTATTCATTCGCTGTGGTGGCGCTTGTGTCTGTCTGCTGTCACTGCTGCCGAGCACATGTCGCCAGTAATGACAGAATAGCCTCATCATGGAATTTCCATTTTCATATTAACCTAATTTCCGAAATCTACAAATACATGTTTTGCTACATTTTCACCCATCTATATCTTCAATGGTATAGTTAATAGGTGACAAAAATGTAACATGATAAGAAAAACTATACGTATAGCCCAAACTGCGATTCCCAAACGGTGCGCCGCGAAAATATTCCATTATTCTTCCAACTGCGTTAGTTAAACTATTGTTTTGACTTGGGGCGCCGCGGAAAAATGATTAATGTATCATTGCGTGCGCGCCGGGAACCGAAAAATTTGGGAACCACTGATATAGCTTGTTTCATTGGTTTAAGTGGAACTAGATTTTGAATTCTAGTAACTGTTGACAGAGCCGCAGTAAGGGGGGGGCGGAGTGGGAGACGGCCCCTAGCGCAGTAAGGAAAAGGGCGCTAACGGACTTGCTAATGGGCGCCATTGCGAAGGTGAGGACCTTTTTTTTTGCTCGTTACTTGGATTGTGGGAGGCGAAGACCTTTTTTTTTTTGCTCGTCACTTGGATTTTGAGAGGTGAAGACCTTTTTTTTGCTCATCACTTAAATTTTGAGCTGTAAGAACTTTCGTTTTTATTTTTTATTTACTATTTACCAAGCGATAAAACACGGCTCTGCTCCTAGCGCAAGTTTTCCTTACTGCGGCTCTGACTGTTGACGTTTGATTGAAGCTTTTGATCGTTTTGGTTAGCAAAGGCCATCTTCAAACCTGAAAAAATTGGCTCGTGGTAACTTTTAAAATTACATTTGGTTCGGCTTAAAGGTTTGGCATAGTCTTTATTAGAGAAATTCATGGAAATAACCAAAAAATTTTAGAGTTTCACCTGTTTCACCCTGCGGTAAAAACCCCTCCGCCAGTTGTGTAGCTTTAAATTTCACCTCCACCTCCCCCCAAATATATATATATACGCAACCACATGAATATAAATAATTTTCTATAAGTTGGGCCCCGAAATTTCTCGTCCTCCAGCAATGCGAGACATGCAGGGCCTTAGTTCCGACACTGCCACCCATCACTTTTGATCTGCTTTCCTTTTTTTTGCTCTTTGGTTCTTTTCGCTGTCCATTTTTGTAGATATGACCACCAAAAAATCCTTATAACGTCACTCATGTGTATGTCTGTCTGTACGGTAGAATTGTAGCCAAACGGCTGAACATAGGAATTTAAAATTTGGAGTGCTTATACAACTCTTTGATTCACACATAGGAAAAATACTGAGAGTACAAAAAAAAAAAAAATAAACATAAACAAAGATGTATTTAATAAAAAAAATAAATATTTATTTACAATTTTGAGTAGGGTATCAAATAAAAACTCTTAATACGTGGATAAACAAACACATTTTTATTTTTGAAAAATTTATTTTTATTATGGGATTTACGCCAAAAATATGCCAAAAAACTTTTGTCCTCCAACATATCGCCCAGAGTTAATCTGAAATAAATTCCAATAATGGTTTTCATCAATGTATAATTGATGGAAACCGGAACAATTCATGAATATTTGATCAGATTAGTTTTTCGAAAAAGCGATTATTTTTTTGTGTGTCGTTGAGAAAAATTATTATTTTTTAAAAATATATTGTGTGGTATCAAATGAAAGCTCTTAAAACGTAGATTTAGGAACGAAAACTAGATTTTCTTTTTTTTTATTTTTTTCTTGCATACTATTTTTTCTAATAACAGTTTTCATATAAAAATGTTAAAAAAATCACTATCCCGCACTTTTTAAACCAAATGGGTTAAACTAAAAACTTGAAAAAGTTCTAAGCAATGTATATTGATCTAAACCAGAAACATACCAGAGGAATTTTTGATCAGATTGCGTTTTTAGAAAATATTGCAGTGTTGTGATTTTCACAAAATGAATTATTTTTTTAAATTCATGGCTAATAGTGTCTGTTTTTAAATTAAAAATATAATTTATATTTTTTTAACACTTAAGAATCGAGTTCATGTGTGTAGTCTCCAGTAGAGTCCGCCAACTATTATATGTCATGATTCGACCTATTGTTTGAATTTGTTTTATTATTGTTTAGTTTTTTGTTTTTAAGGTTTCAAAGAAGATTAAATCACGTAAAATACTTATAAATCAAATAACACATTGTTCATAGTAAGAAATACATGTTTGAAATCAAAAAATAATAAATATATTTCTTATAAATTTAATGAAAATTTGGTTTTTTATACTCCTACTCTCGGTCACATTTAACTCAATTTTAATAAAGATTTGAATAAGAAGCAAATGCAGAAAAAATCGCTGGGATTTTTTAATTTAAATTTTATTGTGACGTAACTTTCACAATTTATTTAAATTTAGTTAAAAAAAAAATCTCTTAGAACTTAAATAACGAATAAAAATGATTATAAACCAGTGGCGAAGGGAGACCTCCGCTGGACTTTTTTTTATAAAAATACAATTATATTATTTTATTTATATTTATTAAATTGTAATAGTTGACTTATTGTAATTGTAATAGTAAAAATCTCGACATCGAAAATTTTCGCAACTACAATACTTGTCCCTTATATATTAAGGTCGGGCAAGTAAAAATAACCAGAGCCGCAGTAATGAAAACTTGAGCTAGAGGCAAAGCCGTGTTTTGCGCCCTTGGAAAATAAAAACAAGGTTCTTACCTATCAAAATTTAAGTGATGAGCAAAAAAAAAGGTCCTCACCTCTCAAAATCCAAGTGACGAGCAAAAAAAAAGGTCCTCACTTACCAAAATCTAAGTGATGAGCAAAAAAAAGGTCCTTGCCTTCGCAATGGCGTCCCTTATACCCTTTTCACACTAGAACTTTAAGATCGGATGTTAAAGTGAATGTATCTTTAAACGCTAATGTGAAACCATATGGTCTCGTCTAAATACAAGCGATGTTTAAGACAGAGATCTGCGTCTTAAACTTCGTCCGCATTGCCAACTTAATTTCTATTATAAAAAAATACTCCTTGAATTTGTGCTGTCAACATTTTATATTATCATAAACAAGAATACTGTATTATATCGACGTTATAAGAAGTTTATACTTATTGTTATAATAAAGTTATTTATTTTAATAATGTGTTTAATAAAATACAGAGCTATAATTGAGATAAAATGTATCGACTTACATGTTAATACAGGTGTAATATATTCTTTATTGTAGTGTCTTTATTGTAGAATGAAATGAAATATCCATATTTGTTTATAATAATTCAAAATGTGCGTCTGCGCAGACAGCTCAAAACTGGTAATTTCATGACGGTAACTTAAGGACAAAATTACTGTAGCTGATGACAGCACCAGAGATTTAAACATCAAGTGTGAAGGCATATCGATCTTAAACATCGGTGAACTTTAAGTTCACTCGTCTTAAAGATCTAGTGTGAAAAGGGTATTAATCAAGGAGTTTAGAACAGAACAATCTTACTGCGCCTGTATTGTTCGATGTTATATATAGGTTACGTAAAACCTTGAAGGGCGAAAAAAAGACTCCTTTTTTGGAGAAAAAATTGCTACAGAACTCAACAAAATGCTACTAGCAGAATCTAGAAAAATTTTATTAATAATTTTACCAAAACTCTTAACTATTTAGAATCAAATTTTGATTTTTCCATTTCAAATTACTTACATACAAGACGGCCATTTTCTTTAAAAACAGCAAATTTAACATATGATCATATAAAATGCGCCGCAAAGAGTTCGAAAATTAGACGCTTTGGAGAGATCTTAAACATCGGTGAACTTTAAGTTCACTCGTCTTAAAGATCTAGTGTGAAAAGGGTATTAATCAAGCCCGTCAGCGCCCTTTTCCTTAGTGCGCCCAGGGCCGTCGCCCCTTCCGCCCCCCTCTTACTGCGGCTCTGAAAAAAACTGTTGATTTTGATGTGATAATGGAAGAAATATTGCCCAGACATACAGCATTCTGTAAGCTTCTTACATACATTAAATATCTACAAAATCCTGAAATGTATGAAAATTCACACTTCACATAATTTTTTTCTAATTGAACCTCCTTCGTATCTGATATAAAAAGTTAGCAATGGTTAAACAGTTCTCAAAACGCCCTGTATATATTGTTATTTCTATAATTTTTGACCCAAATAATATTGCAAATTACCTGATTTCGCTATCCGTTAACAGTTGTTTTCGTTCTGTTTTCCATCTCTATACAGTTGTAAATCATTCTTATCGTAGCTCGAAGCAAATATATGAATCACAAATTACAATTTGATAATCACGTAAAGTTATATAGTTAATCATTATGAATTGCGAGGCCGTTCTAGAATTTGTGTGGTGTTCCATCAACGACTTTCCAACCGATGTCGGTAATATTTCACAAGGCGTGGACTGCAAGTGCAAATTCATCATGCCACTATAACATGAATACGTATAAACACGTCACACGCGTTGCGCAGGAAACCGCACACTTTATGTCACCTACATAATCTCAGGAGTTACACTAATAAATTGTACAGGTGGAACAAAAGCTTTTTTCAGGGGATTGCTAACGTTTTTCACGGATACCTATATCCCTCCAAATTAGGGACATGAAATATTTAAAACCAACGAAAAAAATATAAAAAAGTGGATGATAATAGGACGTTTTAAGTTTTTGCAAAAATTAAGTAAGATTTTTTTTTTGAACTATATACAGGGTGTTTGTTTGAAACGGGGCACCCCGAAAATCTCTTTTATTTGTAAAGATACAAAAAATCTTCAGAACAAAAGTTAAACTAGACAAAAAGGCCCATCTAAAGGCTACTATAAGAATTCTGCGGCACTTCCGGTTTCACCCGAAATGAAGTCAACTTTTGATCTAGCATTGGGAATCGATAATTTTATATTTTTTTTCCTAAAAAAGTATATTAAATTAGCTGTACAATGACACCAAACATGGTTTTCGAAGGCTTCAACAGTTCTTGAGGCGATGAAAATCGCTGTACACGCATTTTTTGTTTGACATTGGGGAACCTAAAAAAGTCGTTATAAGATAAATCAGGTAAATACAGGCAATGAGATTAATTCGATGTTTTTCTCCTTCAAATAATCAATTGTTTGACGTGCTGTGTGGGAGCTTGCATTGAAGAATGATGCGACATTTTTGATTGTTTTTCCTGATTTTGTCGATGACTTCTGGCAAACAAATTGTTGTATACCATCCATCAACTGTTCTACGATCCTCTAAAGCAGCGGTTTTTGACCTTTTTATACCCGGGACCCCCCAACTAGCCTAAAATACTTTCTGAACCCCCCAAGAAAATTTTTGAAGTAATATTTTAAATGTTCTTAATAATTTATTGTTTCATAATTAAGTTTATTGTAATTTTAAATGCAAAACTGGTAATTTTTTTTTTTTTTTTAAATTTCGGGACCCCTTAATATATTTTCGGGACTCCCCCCGGTTAAGAACCGCTGTTCTAAAGAAATAGTTGCGACATGTCCAGTACAACCGAAAAAACAAGCGTTCATTTTCTTGGAAGTGCTTCGTGAACGGATAACTTTTGTGGCTTTCGGTTCATCTTAGAAGACCCGAACAGTAGATTTTTGCTTAATTTCCGATTATACGAATAAATCCAAGTTTTATCACCTGTAACGATGCTGTATACGGATTTTGCAGTGCCTAGGTTAATTTTTTTTAGCATTCCCTTACACCAATCACACCAGCCTTTTTTGAGCTTGGGTCAAATTATGCGGAATCCATCGGGAACATATCTTTTTCACAGCTAAATGTTCATGTAAAATCCAATGTATTGCAGTCTGCGATATGCTAAAGGATGCCTCTATCTCACGGTAAGTCACATGCTGATCTTCTTCAATCATTTTGCGCACAGCATCGATGTTTTTTTTAATCACAACCGATTTTGGTCGATCTTCACGAGATTCGTCAATGACGGACGCACGACCACGAAAAAATTCTGCAAACCAATTGTAAGTCTTTTCTGATGCTGTTTCATTACCAAAAGTTGAACGACGCGATCTATGCATTGTTGTTGAGTTAGTCCTTTACTAAATTCGTAAAAAATCATCCAATGAAAAACTTCACAAGTAATATCCATTTTTTCACAAACTTCACTGTCAACAAACTATTCGGTCAATTTATAAGCTAGCACTGATTTCACAATAATAAATGTCAAATTTTACGAATATAGTAATGACACATGTCAATATTGCCATCTAGTGGTCGTTTGTAAAACCATAAAAGGTAACCCTCGTACAGATGGACATAAATCGATGACCAGCTGCATTTTGATCCTCCAAGCCTATCCTCCGCCTATGTTTATTTATTCCACAAATCCTATATTCTCCATTGTTCGTAAGTCATGAGTTTATATCTTAGAATTTTCCAATGATTAATATATCTGAGGTGGTATACAAACGCAGTCCTTGTTTCCATTTTAGGGTCTGACAATAATCTCATTTGTGAATCTACGTCAGTCACTCACCACTTCATATTTCAGTAGTGCCTTGTTTAGTCCAGGACCGTAATCACACAATCCTTCGTCCTTACAACGGTTATTCTCGACCCTACCACGGATATTCAACCTACCATAACCCAAGAGGAATATTATAAATTAACATTTGAAGCTCCAGACCTACATATAAAATTTTAAACATGGAGTTATTTGCATTACCCACCAAAATTATGACTGTATTAAGTCTGAAAATAAATAAATACAAATAAAATTATCTAAAGGTCCGTTTTGTAATACAAATTAAAGACAAATTGGTTTTATTGTTGTATTTAACGGTTTGCCAGATTTGGACAAGCGTGCACTAATTGCAAACTTCAGTAACTTTTTGAGTCACGTCATATTAGAAACTAGTGGAACTAAATACACACGGCTGCATCCCAAACTCTGGTGATATGCAGACGCGGAAATTACTCCAGTTCCAGTGCCCGCACAATGCGGAGTGACACAAGCAACTGCTTTCTGCATCCTGCAGATCAAAGAGGTGGCAGAAGATTTGCAGGCGGAAATGTACTTGCTTTCCCTTCGACAGGAGGCATTCATACCACCCAAAAAACTAACTACCAGGACAACAAGCTTAAGTTTAAACCCTGGATACAGCTTTCTAAGCTCGGACAAGAGATCCATATATTTGGACTTCTTTTCCTCCTCCTTGAGAGAGATATTCTTCTCAGTTGGACTCGAGAATTTAATCAGAAACATCTGTTTGGTTTCAATTTCCAGGAGTTGCTTAACTTAAAATGTTACACAGAAAAAATATTTATTTAATTACTCTCCAATTTGTATGTCTATTCAATACCTTAAAAACATCTATCAATATATTCTACATTATAAATAGTATTTAAAATTGACTCTCTGCCTTCATCTTTAAGAACCGATGAAAATGTCAACAGAATCCTGGATCTTGTGCGTTCTGATCGTCAGTTGACAGTCAGAATGATCGGGGAAGAGTTGAATTTGACTCACACTACCATTCATCACATTTTGATCTATGAATTGGGAATGAGAAAAATCTCGACAATGCGTCTTGTCACACAGCAATTTCAATAAACGAGTTTTTGGCCAGTAAAAACATTCCTGTGGCTCTTCAGCCTGCTTAATCGCCTGACTTGAGTCCTTTTGAGTTTTTCGTCTTCCCAAGATTGAAAAACCACTTCAAGGGACGTCATTTTGGGACTCTCGAAAACATTCAAACGTCCGAAACCAACCAGCTGAAAGCTATTCCAGTATCCGAGTTTCAGCACTGCTATGAGGATTGGAAGAACCCTCTCCAGCGATGTGTGGCTTCCCAAGGAAATTATTTTGAGGGAGACAATATTGAATTGTAATTCAATTCGAATAAAAAATAAATAAATAAGAAATCAGTCCGGTTACTTAATTTACACACCTCGTAGATAGCATGGCTTTTCTGCAGATAAAAATCTCTTCCAAAAATTTCAAAATGTATTATTTCTTGAATTTTTACAATAAACGTCACTAAATAATAAATGCCAACATTAAATATTAAAGTGAAATATCTTACCCAAGCTCTGTTTTCGTGACAATTTAAAAATACGAAATCTCTATTTAGTTCTTCTTAAACCAGTGATGGCGAACCTATGACACGCGTGTCACTGGTGACAAGTTAAGGTATTTTGGGTGACACGCATCGTTTACGGACGGTCTTTGGCCAAGAAAAGTGAACGCATCTGGGCTCAAGCGTTTGTCGACTTGAGGTTCAAGTTCGCGAATCTGGAAGGAAATCATTTGAAGAATGAAAAAGAGCCAATACGAACACGAAATTTGGAGCGCTTGCAACCAATTACCGGATACTTTTATGATTATAGATGAATAAGGAGGCTCCTCAGCCTC
This sequence comes from Liopterus haemorrhoidalis, assembly GCA_963971575.1. Taxonomy (NCBI): domain Eukaryota; kingdom Metazoa; phylum Arthropoda; class Insecta; order Coleoptera; family Dytiscidae; genus Liopterus; species Liopterus haemorrhoidalis. Next base: position 4,128,908 of record OZ020615.1, read on the forward strand.
CTTATTCGCCTGACTTGAGTCCTTGTGAATTTTTCCTTTTCCCAAGATTGAAAAATCACCTCAAGGGACCAAAATGACGTCGACTCGAAAATATTCAAACGTCCGTAATCGACCAGCTGAAAGCTATTCCAGTATCCGAGTTCTAGTACTGCTATGAGGATTGGAAGAACCGTCTCCAGCGCTGTGTGGCTTCCCAAGGAAGTTATTTTGAGGGAGAGAATACTGAATTGTAATTCTATTCGAATAAAAAGTTTTTAAAAAATCAGTCCGGTTACTTCATTTACACACCTCGTAGACCAAAGGAGTTTTTTTTTAAACAGATAACATTGATAACGTCCAAAAACGGCGATGCTTTTTAAACTTTCCGTTAAATTTTGCATTTAAACCAAATGTTTGAAATTCTTCTGTATCCAACACGAATTTATATCTGAAATTATACATTATTATGTAAATAAGGCTTTCTACTCAAGGTCACTGTAATAGTATGCCCTACCGTAACACTACCCTAATATTTACTATCATCTGTCGGATTATTATAACCTGCGTACTAAATAATAGGGGAATAGAGGGGAATATAAATTAAAATATCAGGAAATATAGTTTTATCTATTTTGCATTTACAAGGGTCATTATAAAACTGAATTGAGAATTACAATAATTTTCATTATGACACTAGATATTTTACTTCATAAAACTGGTACAATAACCGCCAATTTTTACAAAATTAATGGATAGCTACCTTGAAAATATAAAACTGTCGAATAAGTCCAGCCAACCACTACATTCATATGCCAAATTCTCTAATCGGAGATGTTTGAATATACGAGGTGTGTAAAGTAACCGGACTGATTTTTTTTTTTTTTTTTTATTCGAATAGAACTACAATTCATTATTAGATCCGTTCGGCATAACTGTGCACTGTTAGCCCTGTGTCGTACAAGTTTTTTTTTGTCACGTGACCACTGTGCACACTGTGCAAGGAAGTCAGAGACGAACGATTTGTTCAGATTGTGCAGTTATTCTTGTTATTCTACCCTTTTTTTGTAAACAAATAAATTATGTGTGTTTGATTACATGAAGTCTGTCTCCTGCTACTTGTTTTGTACGATAATATGAAAACGACGCATGAAGGTTTTTGGGATGAAGTATTATAAAAAAAAAAATATATTTGATGAGGATGACAATTCATAAGAATTTTACAAACCAGAACATATTTTGGAAAAAGTGTATGAATATGTAGAGTGTACTGTTCCTAACATGACTACAAATAAATTTAAAGTACATTTCCGTTTGTTTCCAGAAAATTTTGAGTCTTTTTGAGTGTATTTACATGTTCCATCACGAGGTTCATGTTTATACTATTTATTTTGCAAATGCTGCAGGCATAAATAATGATATCTTAATGATATCTCAATGATATCTCAATGATATCATAAATAATGATTTTTTTCACTCATATTGTTTTGTGGAAATAATAGCTTGTATTTTAACCGACTGTGCAACACAAACTGCACTGCACGATATATGCCGAACGATCTTCGAGCAGCACAGAGCACACAGAAACTTTATGCCGAACATTTCTTGTCTAAATTATGCAGAATGTGTAGATTATTAGCTTATGCCGAACGCACCTATTGTCTCCCTCAAAATAACTTCCTTGGGAAGCCACAACGCCGGAGATGTTTTTTCAATCAGCAGTGCTGGAACTCGGATACTGGAATAGCTTTCAGCTGATCGATTACGAACGTTTGAATATTTTCGAGTGTCCCAAAATGACGTCCCTTGAGGTGATTTTTCAATCTTGGGAAGAGGAAAAAGTCACAAGGACTCAAGTTAGGCAAATGAGGCTGATGAGACATAGTAATGTTTTTACTGGCCAAAAACTTGTTTGTTAAAACTGATGTGTGACAAGGCGCATTTTTCTCATCTCCAATTCATTGGTCAGAATCTAGTGAACGGTAGTGTGAGTCAAATTCAACTCTTCCCCGATCATTCTGACTGTCAACCGACGATCCGAACGCACAACTTTCCAGATTCTGTCGACGTTTTCATCGGTTCTTGAAGATGAAGGCCTTCCGCTGCGTGATTCATCTTCAATCAACTTTCTTCCTTCTGAAAATGCCTTAAACCACCAAAAAACCTGGGTTCTTGGCAAAACACTGTCTCCGTAGGTCTGCTGAAGTTTTGCAAAAGTTTCCGTTGCACTGTGACCATTTAAATTCTTTTAGGTCATTACTTAAATTTGAATGATCAAATCCTTTTTGATTGTTGAAGGTTTTGGCCCGATAAATTTTGTTTTCCCCCTCCCCAAAATCCTGCTTTTCCATATTAATTTAATTCTGAGTGACTATGTCTGGTATATTTAATATTTATGTTGTAATGTTTTCATAGCTATTTCAGCTGAATATTTGCTCAATATTTACAAAAGAATTTTTTCAATTTTACAAAAACAAAATACATAACTATTTTTCCGTTGAGTTGCGTTTTGCGATATGGTTGAATGATAATTTTCATAAAATATTATAGGCAGTCGGTTGAAAGAGCAATACTAACAACATACATATGTAACATTGTTATTGGTCGGACAGTTGCATTGATTCCCAATTTAATATTACATGAGAAGCGCGGTCACGGGTCACACGCATTCTACACACCCCTGAGGCTTTTTAACCCTACTCTTGACGGACACGAACCCTAACAACAGCCCCAACAAAAAATCTTAGGGGGTTGGGTTCAAATAGAGACGAGATCAATGAAAACTATATTTAGAACAAACTGATCATATTGGCAATCAGGATTAACTAATAGAATAGCATATTACTTTCTATCTTACTGAAAAGTAGTAGTATAGTATTTCCAAAATGAAATGGCCACTCTTATTAAGAAGCTTAACAAAGCAGTAATGGGTTTATGGCAGTAATCCCAAGACTCGTAGCTGTAAAAAGAATACAGTCAGCGCTCATTTAACGTACTTAATGCGTTCCCAATGTGTTGTACGTTAAGCGATTTGTACGTTAACCGGACAGTGTATTTCCATATAAATGTACATGATTACGATTTTTTGGTACTCACATTGCTTCTCCATGTCCGTACGAACGTACGCTTGACCGCATGAAAGTACACTTTTGTCCGCACAAACGTACAATCGCCGCTTTGTAAATGGGCATTTGCAAATTATTAGAGAAATAGAGGTTGAAAATATTGTAGAATTAATAGATAATTCGGACCCTGATTTGGAAAGAAGAAACGATTTCGGAATCTTCACAGTAGTACCGCTTGTTACAAAGTTATGTATCAGGAAAAGAAGAAGGCTTCAGTTTAATTAACTGTGGACAAATTTTTGACAAAAAATACCAACAATGGATAATTTTTGTATGTAATGCATGTATTTGTTTATTTTCACTATATTTTTAGTATTTTTTGTGAATAAAAAAGTATATAAAATTTTACAATCTATTCAGTCATACGCCCATTTTGTTTGTCCGTCAAAATTTGCGTATTATGGAAATCTACAAGCATTTTCGCCGACGGATCCAAGTGAACTGTTCGTTCGTGAGGATATTTGTACGTTCGTGCGGACATATTGCCAAAATATATCTGTACGTAACATCGAACGTACGTTAAGCAGCCGTACGTTAAGTGAGCGCTGACTGTATAAGAGGTATTAAGGGAATTTTAAATTTAAATCGAATAGATGTAACACTAGTTCAATTGAAATTTCTTAAAAACCATTAAGGATATTTTCCAAATTTATAATCTTATTGTTTCTAAATTTTAGGGGTTGTTATACTTGTTTGTTAGTTAATTTTCAACGTTCATAGCGTGCATACATTAACACCATGGCTCTTTGGCGACCATTTCATTTTGAAAGAATTCCAAATTTCTGTAGTGAAAATAGTGAATCTGTGCAAGGTGATTTGGAGTGCGAAAATGTGGACGTTGACGTGGAATGCGAAAATGTAGACGTGTCTACTAAAGAAAAATGTCATTTGTCAGAAGATAGCAAAGTTTTGATATTGAACGTTTATTTATATACAAATTTATACTTCGAACTGCGGAATTAACTAGTGTTCCATACAGAACAATTCAACGTATCAATGTTCGTGGCAAAAATCAGCAGCAAAAACGACCCGATTTACAAGTTTTCAAGAAAATAGATAGTTTTATGTCTAAAACAATAATAAATAAAATATACGACGAAAAATATAGTGCCGACTGGTGCATCTTTTAATAAAAAAGTTGGAAGAAGACGGAATAGAATTTCTTTACAAAGTTAGCCATATGTATAATTATTTGAAGTTAGGATTTATTTTTGTTGCAAAAATATAATGATTTTTGTTTGTGCAAATTTGAAGTATTTAATATTGACTGTAAAGACTTTAAAACAAAACGATTTTTAAACATGCATGTCTTTATAATTCAAATATAGCCAGTTCTAAGCCTGATAAAAATTTGAAGGAATATCATGTGAGTATATACAGTTCAATCTAAATAGCATATAAGGATACAAGTTTATTTAAAATAACTATTACGGTCCTGGCAACTATTATTAACAGAAACATAAACTCAGCAGGTATAATGGTTATACTGTCAGTCATTATTGGAATTATAAGGCAGTTTCATTTTGGAAATACTATGCTGAATGTGATCAGCGACTTAAAAGAGATTGCTGACTCTTGATCTAGAGAATATCAGAGCAATACGAAAGATGAAATTATGAGAAAAACCATTTTTTTATAAATTCGACTTTATTCAACAAAATACTTCCTTCAAGAGTGATACATTCATTCCAACGTTCCTCTAACTATTCGAAAAAAAAGCTAAATAAAAAAAAAAAATCAGCATACCAAACAGTAATAGTTGATTTGCCTGATGCAGAGTCTCTATAACACTTATCAAGCCACTGTTTGGCTTCAACAGTATTTTTTCCCATCAAAAAACAATGTTTAATCAACACACGAAATTCTTTTTTATCCATTCTTTTGAAAATTACAAAACTGGAGTCACTAAAACCACTGTAACCTCTAAACTAATTGTCAGAATGTCATGAAATTTTCACACGTATCGTTTGAAGGTTGGTACTATCCAGAAATCATATGGGTCAACAGTGTTGCCATATATATGTCAGACCGGAGACTTATTGAGTGAAGTGTTAATTCTAAATCCATTTGTTACGGATCCTCTGCGGAATTTTTATTAATTTTATTAATTTATTACCAAATAGTTGGATGTAACGTAAACATAACGTAATTATTCAAAGCAAGTTCTAATCACTGTAACCGCTAGGTGTCAACCCATGTTCTAGCCCTGACATGGAATTCAGGTGGTCAGAGAATAGAAGGGAGCGTGTAGGGAGGTAGGGTGTTCAGCAGCTGCCTGCTGGGGTTTCCTAAGGTCATTGCCACCACGTGTGTGCACCCTAAATGCATTTCAATATATTTTATTTACAATATCAGAACAAGAAATAGATTATATGCTATAATAGATCTTTTAAAAATTTAAAGAATACACTAAGGGCCGGTCTTTCCACCTTCAGATAAAGTGGCTGGTAACGTTATCTGAAGGATAAAAACAATAAAGCGTCTTTCCACCTTCAGATAAAGTTATTCCTACGAATAAACTATGCTATCTGTCAGATAAGTTATTTGGCAGTCAAAGTAGCGAATAAGTAACAAATAAGTGCTGTCACTGTCAAAAAGTTAGAAATTAAATAATTTCTTGGAACAATAAATTGCAAAATGGAGTTGAAAAAAATATAATTTGTTTGAATTTTATTAATTGTAGAAATAGATTTTCTCCACGACCACTATAGAATTTACCAATTCTAAAACCAATTTTGACTACAGAAAGTTAATATTCTAACACAAGAGTTGGAATGTTATTCTAAAGCACCTATCTTCTTATGCATTTTGCGTGTATTTCATTCCATCACTTGTTGTGGAATAACTATTCCATACTTGTTGTCTTTTGTTTTTGTAGGGTTACATTAAGATATATGCAACGTTTACATTAAATAAATGCAACATAACTTCCTAACCTAAAATAGTGGCGGCTGTGCGGCAAATTAAAGTAAAATTAAACAAATAATAAATAAAAAAAATAGTTTAATTAATTGATTAATTTGTTACGTAATATAAATTATATGTTAAGATAAAATGTTTATTAAAATAATTATTTGTTAATTTTTTTTTCTTTCTGGTGGTCGTGGAGAAAGTAGGGTCTGTGACTCGGTTGGAAGAGAAAATTCGATGCTCGTGGTTCCTCACGCTCGCCTGCGGCTCGCGCTCGGAATGTTCCACTCGCATCGAATTTTCTCATTCCAACCTTGTTACAGAATATACTAATATGCTATAATAGATCTTTTGAAAATTTAAAGAATACACTAAGGGCCGGTCTTTCCACCTTCAGATAAAGTGGCTGGTAACGTTATCTGAAGGATAAAAACAATAAAGCGTCTTTCCACCTTCAGATAAAGTTATTCCTACGAATAAACTATGCTATCTGTCAGATAAGTTATTTAGCAGTCAAAATAGCGAATAAGTAACAAATAAATGCTGTCACTGTCAAAAAGTTAGAAATTAAATGATTTCTTGGAACAATAAATTGCAAAATGGAGTTGAAAAAAATATAATTTGTTTGAATTTTATTAATTTGTAGAAATAGATTATATGCTATAATAGATCTTTTGAAAATTTAAAGAATACACTAAGGGCCGGTCTTTCCACCTTCAGATAAAGTGGCTGGTAACGTTATTTGAAGGATAAAAACAATAAAGCGTCTTTCCATCTTCAGATAAAGTTATTCCTACGAATAAACTATGCTATCTGTCAGATAAGTTATTTGACAGTCAAAGTAGCGAATAAGTAACAAATAAGTGCTGTCACTGTCAAAAAGTTAGAAATTAAAAGATTTCTTGGAACGATAAATTGCAAAATGGAGTTGAAAAAAATAAAATTTGTTTGAATTTTATTAATTGTAGAAATAACTCCAAAATAACAATGCACCAGTCCACGGTGAGAAAAAATATGAAAAAAGTATCTCGTGCAATATCCAACTTATGCCTGATTTCATTTGTATGCCTTGTATGGAAAATTAAATACACAAATTTTAACGAGTATTTTACGAAATTGCCCGCTATCCACGAGTGGTTGCAGTCTGGGATGAAATGTTAGTGAAACTGATTTCTTCTGTGAAAAAATTTATGTGAAGTGTGAATCTTCACACATTTCTGGGTTTTGCAGGTATTTAGTAACTAAATGATGATTATTTGGGATGCCAAAACAAATTTTATGTCAAAATATTTTTTTATGAATTTTAATTCGAATGCCTAATACCATTATTTAAGTTTCTAAATATGTGCAGTATTTTATTTATATAGCAAGGTTCAGTAAGATTTTTAAAATTGCGCCTATGGCTTCCATTGGTTGCTTATATCATAAGTCCCGCCCTCTGATTTCGTCAAACAGAATTAAATTATAATTTCAACACTTCCCACTGGTTATTAAATTTACGCTTTTAAAAAATAAATGCAACATTTACCAAAATATAACTAGAATTTTGACAAAATAATTTAAACAAAATAAAAATGCAAAAAAAAAACAGAAAAAAATAAAATTAACAGGATTCGAACTCTGCAACGTTCGCACTGCAAATTACAAAGTGCATCACAAAACCAACTAAGCTACTAAAGTTACAGAGCTGGAGTGTTACATAGCGAATTAAATATTTAACATATTTTAGTTAAAAACGCAAAAAATGCGTTATTTTCCGAAAACATAATCTGATCAAAATAATTAATTTTGCAAAAATAAAATTTTGATCGTTAATCCACGTACTAAGGGCTTTCATTTGATACCCTACTCAGAATTTTAAAAAAATATATATTTTTTTGATGAGCACATATTTGTTTATATTTTTAGGGGGATGTGTTTTTTAGATGTTTTAGTATTTTTCCTATGTGCGGGTTAAAGAGTTGTATAAGCATGCCAAATTTCAACTCTCTAGGTTTAGCCGTTTGGCTACAATTTTTACCGAACAGACAGACAGACAGACAGACAGACAGACAGACAGACAGACAGACAAACAGACAGACAGACAGACAGACAGACAGACAGACAAACAGACAGACAGACAGACAGACGACAAAATGACGGTATAAGGGTTTTTTGGTCATACCTACAAAACCCTAAAAAAGGCTGAAGTAAACGATGTCGAGAAGGATATTTTATATTAAACGTTAGCCGGGATTCACGCCTTACAATACAATGTTTAATAATTCTAATATTCGCTTCGAATTTGAGCAATAAGATTATAATTGGTATAGTAGCAACTACAGTATTACGCAATTTTAACGTTACAAGAGCGGATATGAAGAACCACCCACAAAATATCAGTACTGTGTAGGTGATGTACCTGAAGAAACTGATTACTCAGAAAAAATTAAAATGAAAGAATACACATATGTTTTCTATTATTGTTTGTTATTTTTAAGTATTTATTCGGGACTGCAAATAACAGTGAGACATCTGGTGGTGAGAGGCTAAATTAAACAGAAGCGTATATTTGGATAATATTTGTAGCGTGTTGTGCTGCAGTTTATGTGAATTAAGAAGTATTTTAAAATATAGTGACTTAAATACAGTGCTTTTTTGCCGAAATATTGTTTGAACAGATAAATATTAAGAAAAAACTTCTGACATATACGCTTCTCGTCCGCCATCAGCTGTTGTACGCAGCGCCGCCAACGTTAGTTTCAGTGGCGAATAAGTGTTTTTACTTATATTGCAAAATGCCTGCCTGTACGGTCCAAGTACGTACTAATTACTATCGGAAAACTAGGGAAAGTCATACAAAATATTACAGTTTTCCCATAAATTAATATCAAAACGATGGTTTAATGCTTATCATCCCTTAGATAAATTCCATATTTAATATTCAATAAGGTAATATTAATTAGGTAAAAGTATTCGCTGGGTTATGAGTTAGTCTCGTCATTTAGCTGTGCATTATATCGCAAACATTACAATATCAAAACATTGAACATTAAAAGCCGGTGAATAAATTAACAATAGTTTTTAATATAAGAAAATATTTTTCGACACTAATTTTAGGGTAAATTTTATTTTTAGTTTTAAAAATAATTATAGTTGAAGGTAATGGGATTCGGACCAGTCAGAAAATAAAAACAAATTTATTAACTTCGCTAACGTTTCGATTTTTATTTTAAATCTTCATCAGAGCTACAAAGATATATAGAAAAATACAATTATTCAATCGGTAAGTTTACATGTATAAAATTATGATAGTGTTCAAATTTAACAAGTCAAGTAGTTAAAATAAGCATTACAAAATTGTCGGAATTTAAAATATAACATAAAATAATTATTAAATAATAAAAACATATCAAATATGAGTTAAAGAATAAAAAACACAATGTTAAATTTACATTACCTTAGTTAATAGTCACGAAATAAAATAACAATTGTAAAATTAATAACGAACACATAATATTGTCCGGTTATTGAACTCAGAGATAAGCAATGAATAAGCCACGTATGAATAATTTTATACATGTAAACTTACCGATTGAATAATTGTATTTTTCTATATATCTTTGTAGCTCTGATGAAGATTTAAAATAAAAATCGAACCGTTAGCGAAGTTAATAAATTTGTTTTCATTTTCTGACTGGTCCGAATCCCATTACCTTCAATTATAATTACTAACTTACGGACGTAACTGATCTAATCAAGATTTAAAATAATGTTTTAAGTATTTTTTTTTTAGTTGAGATACTTATTTTCTTGTATGTAAAATGATTTTTAAAAACATTACAATAAATTTTGTTCTCATTCTTTTTGCAGTGTATTGCATGCAATTCTTTATAACTTGATCAATGAATGATGCAGTTTCGTTTTTATTTGACAGCAAAAAGTTCGTGATAAACTTATTTTGCAGATGGTAAGACAGATAATAATTTGTCTAGAAGTGAATCTTCTTCTGATACTCTGGAAATCGATAAAACAATAATAACGCGTAAAATAAAACTACTGGCATTTTTCACTACTAAAAGTATACTTGCAATGTCGCTAAGAAAATAATAATAATAAATAAATAAATAAATAAATAAATAAATAATGCTTAACTCCAAACATATCTACTTTTTGTATATTTAATAAAAAAAAAAACCTTTTAACTAGATTTAGTTTCATGAAAAACTGTTTTTAAAAAATGTATTTTTGATGAAATAATGTTTGCGGATAAAAAAGAAATTGTGATATATTGAAAATAAAAATCAACTGTCAACAGTTTTTGGGAAGAAAAGACCTATGCTAACAGAATATAAAAAGGGGCTTGACATGTGCAAAATGGATCATGCTTATTTAAAATAAAGAAAATTGTGTTCTCGAGTAAAAGGGAAAAATGAAAAGATGCATGAGAGCGGCTAAGGGTTTTAGATAACTTGGACATGTGAAAAAAAGCTACGTGCTAACACTATCTCAAATTCATATCTCTATTTTTCTCTCTCTACAAGACTGGATGTTTTAGAACACATCTTATGGAGAATATATTTCAAGATGAATACGAAGGAAACTGGCAAGATATAACATGATTGGTTATAAATTGAATATTCTTGATATCCAACAAAAAATATACAATATGAAAATTGTAGTTTTATGTATGAAAAGCTGTCCTTTTCAATAAATTTGATTTATTGAAATCTGAAGTGTTTATTAAATTAATATTTGTTTAATGAAAACTATCAATAAATTATTTCATATATTGCCAGATTTAATTATATTTATGCAGTAGTACTTAAACTTTTATAACTCGTGAAACACTTTAGATCAGCGTTTCTCAACCGGGGGGCCGCGAAGTCATACAAGATCGAAACATGAAAATATAATAAAAATGCACATAATCATACAAGATATAAATTTTATTCATATTTATAAATTCGAGTATGTTATATTGATATTCATAAAAATATACCTTTCACAACATAAATAAAATAAATATTCGATTTATTTTTATACTTAATATACCTATTTTGACAACTAATTTAAACTACAGGCTATTTCAAATGTTTAATTAGCTAACTTTATAATGAGTAAATGGGCTTTTACTAAACAAAATGATCAAAAGCTTCAATTAATCGATAAAATTTACTAGATTTGAAAATCTAGTTCCGCTTTAACAAAAGAAACAGACTATAAGTAGACTATATCAAGGTCAAATAAATTGTAAGTGTCGGTTAATGGGTTTCTCTGACAATAGTTCGCGTTGGAGGTACTTCAAGTATTTTTAAGTTGTGCTTTGAAGTACGATTTGAAAGTGCAATATTTGTTATTATATATTATTTTTAATTGCTCTCCGAACTACAGGTAACTCAAGAGTAAGGATGCGAATGTGTATAAATTAAAATGGAAGGCACTTTGAACACTTGTAAATAAAAATACTTTACTTTCAAGTCGTTATAGGGAATATAATTGTCATTTAAAAATATCACAGTTTTTTTGTCAACCGTAAAAGGTATTCAAAAAATGTTTAAGAAAAAGTTGTTGAAAAGCTCCATCCAAAGATATCCAATATGACATGCGTTCCCATTTAAAAATTCGAAATTGTCCTTGATATCCTGTAATTCCGGTTTTTTTCGGAAAATTTCAATACTACCATTCAATTTTGTGCATAAATTTTAGTTCAAAATTTTCGACGTGTGAGCGACGTGTGAGCAACGTCGCTTTTCGAAAAAACTCGTGTTCCCATTGTCTTGATACACCCTATATATATATATAGGGGGGTCGCAGACAATATTTATATAATTTGGGGGGTCCCAGGCCATAAAAGGTTGAGAAGCACTGCTTTGGATCATCTTCTTCTTAGGGCACTATCAGTCGGGTTGACTTTTGGCCTCACTCGCATAAGTCCTTCATCTTGATCTGTTAATTGTCATCTCTTTCCTTGTGTTCTGTATACCAATACTTGTTAGACATTCGGTTAGCTGATCTCTCCATCCCTTGCGAGTTCTTCCAACTGGTTGACGAACTAAAATATATATAAGAAAAAAAAAAATGTTTTTAAATGTATTGTGTGGTATAAAAAGAAAGAACTTAAGACGTAGATTACGAAACGATAGATAGTTTTTTTAAATTCGTTTCCTTTAACACGATTTTAGCCAAAAATGTGCTAAAAATGTTCTTGTCCCGCATCTGTTTACCAAAAAGGGTTAAACTAAAAATCTGAAAAAAAATTAGGTACTGTAAAATGATCTGAGCCGGAAACGTTCGAGAGGAAATTTTGATCAGATGGTATTTTTTAAAAATATATCAGTTTTTGTGTTTCTGACAAAATTAATTATTTTTTTAATTCGTGGCTATAAAAATATATACCTATATATATGTTTTTTTATATTGTTGCGAACCGAGTTAAACGCCACACCACACTACACTCAACACTTCAGTTGAGTTAAGAGTTCAGGAGTGTTCAGTTATTTTATTATACTATTATACGCTGTGAATTAAGCGAATTTCACATAAAATTAAACAATGCATATTTTTCTTTAATTTTACTTTATAAACTCTTGGACAAAACTATAAATTACATATAACCAAAAAATATAAACTTTTAAGAAAAAATAATAATAAATTCCAAAATAAAATAATAAATAGGTACATACAATTTAATTCAATGCAAAAATGCGTCAAGTGTAGTCTGTCTTTTGTTTTTGTAACATTTCACTTCTACAAAATCAGCACAGGTATTCAATGCGGCTCCCTTCATTTCCTTCCTGCATAAAATAACGCTGCAATATTAAATTCTTTGTACATATTTTTTCTTGAGAATATGTGTAACATAATATGTAATGTGATCTTAAATTTACTGTCCCAATTAAGCGGAATGTTGTCCCAATTAAACATGTAAATTTACTGTTGGTTCCTTGGTTTGGTTTCTGTTCTTTGAGATTTGGCCCAAATAAGCGGCTGCCCCAATTAAGCGGTGGCCCAATTAAGCGGAATCGTCTGTATTTGCTTTTAAAGTATCAAAGAGGAATAAATCATTTGTAGTAATAAAATACTTATAAAAATAACACAATATTAATAATGAAAAATACGTTTCTGAAACTGAAAAATATTGCCATTTATCAATATATTTCTTATTAATCTAATGAAGACTTGAATATGAAGCAAATGCAGAAAAAACGCTGAGATTTTTGTTAAAAAACGAAAAGTGATTATCAAAAAACTGTTGATTTTGATGTGATTAACAGAACAAATATTCCTAGACACAGTAGCGGCTTTAAGGGGGGGGGCAAACTCGGGCGAACGCCCAGGGCGCCAGGCCAGGAAGGGCGGCGGACGGTCATTTTTAGTTGATCACTTGTATTTTAGAAGTAAGAACCTTTTTTTAGGAAATCATTTGTATTTTAGAAGTGAAAAAGTGAGGACCTTTTTTTTAGGACATCACTTGTGTTATATAGAGTAATTTTTTTTATGGGGGCGGCAAAAACTATCTCGCCCGGGGCGCCAGACTTGCTAAGGCCGGCTCTGCCTAGACATCCAGTATTATGTTGGCTTATCATATACCTACAAAACCCTGAAATGTGTGAAAATTCACACTTCACATCAATTTTTATTTATTTCGGAAACGTTAAAAGATAGCAACCTGCGATTTAAATTTAAAATGTTCGTATCTTGAAAATCATAAAATACAAAACATATCAAAAAAATTTAAACCTTAATTAATAACTAGAATTTTTGGAAAATTTTGCGTTACCGAGATAAATCATTTATTATTCACGAAATATCAAAATATTTTTAATTTAATATAATCCAAATGCATATTTCAGTGAATAATAATATATTTGAGTGGATTTTTCATAAAATGTTTTAACAAAAACCGTGTGATTTAAAACGCTCCGCCCACAATGGAATATGTGAAAGCAGAAATTTAATTTCAAAATTTTGAATTGTGTATTAATGTAACAAATGATGCTATAATAAACACTTCTGGCCGCCATATTGATATCGACGATTTTAATATAGCGTATATGTTATGGTTTGGGTGTAATTAATTTTTAATACCTCCAAATACAGTAATTATTAAAACAATAGGATATGTGTATCAGTTATTAAATAATTTATAATAGTTTCCCTTTGTGCTTAAACAGACGCCTACGATAGTAACTAGCGTTAAGGGGGCGAACAACCGTTAAGCTTCTTATACAAAATTAAAGCTGCGTTCAGAGCTCTTTAAATTAGTAGACTGTTCACTGTGCGTTATTTATAAGTTTAGTAGATCGTTTTAACGTTCAAGGCAGCGTTGACAGCTATAGACATTAGTGCGTTACAAATAGTGTTTCTTCTTGAGAATTCTTTCTCGAGAAAAATGTCGAGAAATCGGAAACATTAGTTACGAATAGTGCACATTTACGAGGTGTGTAAATTAAGTAACCGGACTGGCAATATAGCGTTTGATCTGGCAACATTTGGGACGCGGAACTTGGAGGGGCGACAGGTAAAAATGTGATACGCCTTCTGTACGAGTTAGAACTCGCTAGACTAATTTTGTTGTCCGTAGCGATTTTTTTCGTGAAGTTTTTTCTAGTGCGTCCTAAAAATGAGTGACATTCATTTCGAGCAACGGTGTGCTATTAACTTTTGTTACAGACTTGGGCACAGTGCCACGTAAACTTTTGCAAAACTTCAGCAGGCCTATGGAGACAGTGTTTTGTCAAGTACCCAGGTTTTTTGGTGGTTTAAGGCATTTTCAGAAGGAAGAGAGTTGATTGAAGATGAATCACGCAACGGAAGGCCTTCATCTTCAAGAACCGATAAAAATGTCGACAGAATCCGGGATCTTGTGCGTTAATATCGTCGGTTGACAGTCAGAATGTTCGGGGAAGAGTTGAATTTGACACATTATTCGTGAAAGTGAAAAAACAGTTAACGCAACAACACAAGGAAACAAGACTCAGAGTGTGTACACTTGAAAGAACGCTATGAAAAGGAAGGTGACCCCGAAGGTGTGATGAAACTTGGGTTCACCATTTTAAACCAGAATCCAAAAGACAAAGCATGGAATGGAAGCACACCAGCTCATCTGTCCGAAATAAATTTAGAACGCAAGCATCAGTGGGAAAAGTCATGTTGACCGTCTTTTGGGATGCTCGAGGTGTCGTCTTTTATGATTATTTGGAAGATCAGCGTACAATTAACAATACCTACTACTCAGACATGCTGATGAACAAAGTAAAGCCAACAATGAGAAAAAACGTCGCGGATCTCAAAGAAAAGGCGTGATATTGCTCCATGACAATGATCGCACTCATACCGCCAAGCTGACCCAAGAAACCATTGAAACAATGGGTTGGGAGATACTACCTCATCCTCCTTACAGTCCAGATTTTGCTCCCTCTGACTTTCATTTGTTTGGTCCACTCAAGGAGGCATTACGTGGAAAGAAGTTCAGCGACAACGAGGAAGTCAAAGAATTTGTGGGAAACTGGCTCAAACAACAAGACAAAGATTTCCTTGCATCAGGTATAAAAAAACTAGTTCATCGTTGGGACAAGTGTATTAATATTCGTGGGGATTATGTTGAGAAATAGTAAAGGTCTCATTTTGTAAAAATATACAGTTTTTTTTCTACATCAATTTGTCTCTTTAATTATTGAATGTCCTCGTATTTGTCCATGCAAGATTTCTTTTATTAAGTATGCGTATTTTTAATGATTTTATTTATTTAATTATTGTCTAATTTATTGTTTTTTATATGTAGTGTAGTCATTAAGATTGGCTCCGTTAGGTGCAAACAGCTTTTGTTGCTGTGCGCCAAAAAAATTAACTAACTAACCTATCCTGAATCACTTATGCATTGAACTTTAGCAACAGAGAATCATAATTTAGCAATGTTTTTTTGGAATTCAAAAAAACTGTTCCATCAAATAAGTTATCGTTTGAAACTTACTATTTCCATAAAACCTTAAAACTCCCTAAAAATATCGAAAAGTTTTATATTTTCAAAAACAAATCATGATAAATCATAAAAGAAAATACCTGAGAGAAAACAGTTGATAAATATGTTTGCCTTTTTCTTACCTAAGTACAAAACTACAAAGTGACTTTTCCAACTTTTAACACCCAAAAAAATCGCGTTAACTCAATAAGTTGGCAGTGCTTTTAAACCGATAATAGATAAAGCTCCATAAGATTAACTCATCTTGCTAAGCATTTTCTTTTTTATGTCATCACATTCATTTGTTACTAGAAGCGATGCCAAAACAGAATTAGGGTGTAGTCAAGAAATAGATTAATTTGTATTGTGTTATTTTTAATGCTTTGGATTAGTGATTTTGGTTGAAATCCAGACAGCATATCTACTTTAAAAGGATTTGTTACACTTAACTACAACTTAAAGTTGTAATTTTTCAAACTTAATCGTTCAAAGTCTTTTGCTATATACATTCACTACTTTTTAAAGATAACGTTTTTGAAAATGATTACCTAAATACGAGGTCTGTTCAGAAAATAACCGAGCTTTATTTTTTAAAACTTTATTATTAATTTTACAGATTATTGGTCCTTGTTACATCGAAGTACTACCCTCCAAAAACAGGTCCCTATCTTAGTAGTTTTTGCGATACGGTCTTTAGACAATGAAATATTTACAAATTTTCAAAACTACACGGACCAAAAAGTTAACTCGTGAAAGCTTCAATTTTTATTTAGATAGATAAAAGTCTAGATCAGTGTTTCTCCACCAAAAATATACCACGGACCAGAATAATATTTAATTTTTTACTGCGGACCACAAAAAATAAATGTACTATTAAATAATTTATTGTATATGTAAACTTTACATCTATATAATATCTCAATAATAAAAAATCACTGAAAATGATCAATAATCATAAAAAAATTAACAAAAATCTCAAAAATAATCATGTATAAGTCTTTCACGGACCACTAAAATTTTACTATGGACCACCAGTGGTCCGCGTACCACCGGTTGAGAAATACTGGTCTAGATTTCAAAAATTCAAACCGTAGGTTTTTGCTAATCGTTTAATAACAGAATCATCTTGCAAAAATTTGGACTTAATATTAACTTTCCCTCCATTTTTCTTAGGAAAAGTAAAACAAATTAGATGTTTATCTTTTTCTTCCTTAAATGACAGCCAAAAACACTATAATTTCTTCTGCTTTTATAGTTTTTCACAGCTTTTGTCGACATTGTAACAAAAATTTAACACTAAAATATACGTAAATAAGTATTTAGCATAATAATTTGGCCACAAGTTACCGTATTCGAGTGTGTCACTTCTCAATACAAAGCGACTCTGTCTTATTTTCGGTACTTGTAACAAGTTCACGGAACACTGGTTAAAAGTCAGTGGTCTACGTAATATAACGGTTTTCTATGCCTCTATTATTATTTCTGTCTTTGCCTCATTTGTATTCGTAAACACAAATTAACTTAATACCAATTTGTACATCCTAATATTTTAATAAATATACAAAATGAAAATTAAAGCTGACCTATATTTTATAACCACGTAATAGTATTATTTATTAGTGTATTTTTATTTTAAAAAGAAGTTGAACCTACCCTAACAATGACCTAATTTTACTTTTCATTCAACTTTCATTTTGTATTCTTGTACTTGAAACAAGAAGTACGTATTTGAGATTGTTTTGAGTGTTTCTGTATTTTATTCAAGTCACATTTGGGTTCATTTAGCCATCCATGTCTTGGAAATGGCACGTAGTGTTGTCATGCGCTCACAGCCTCATTTGTTCTGCAACCATGACATTAGGCAACTTATTCCAATTTCATTTCAAATCAGGACGAACCAGAATCAAAATAAAATACAAGGTGTCTCAAAAGAAATTTTATATTTAGTGGATCGATTAAAAAAAAAGTAAGCCGTATATAGAAAAAATGTTTATTAATTATTAAAATACACTTTTTGGGGATTTATTTCTTAAAAATAATTTCGTCTAAATGTAGACCCTCGCATTCTCGGCACTCATGTAATCGAACAGTAAAATTACTTATGACGTCTCGGCAGGTGGACTCAGGGATGGCTGCCATTTCGTGACGGATATTTTCTTTCAAATGCGCCAGTGAAGTCGGTTTATTGGCGTAAACTTTAGATTTAAGATAACCCCATAGGAAAAAGTCCATAGGGGTTAAATCTGGACTGCGTGGAGGCCAATTTATGTCACCTGTCCGGGAGATCAATTTGCCTGAGAAAATTTCACGAACACGTGGCAGAGACATATTGGAAGTGTGTGAAGTTGCTCCGTCCTGTTGGAACCATGTTCTTTGGTTATAGCCAGGAAAGTTTTGCAGTTCAGGTACCAAGAAGTTGTCTAACATCGCCACATAACGCTCTGAATTCACTGTAACTGCACGCCCCCTTTCGTCTTCAAAAAAGTAAGGGCCGATAATTCCTCGCGCCGACATCGCAGCCCATACGGTCACTTTAGGCGAATGTAAGGGTTTCTGATGTTTGCGTTTCGGATTCGTTGCACTCCAGTAGCGGCAGTTCTGCTTATTTACGTGACCATTAAGATGAAAATGAGCTTCATACGAAAACAAAATGTTGGTAAACGTTGAAAATCGCTCAATCATCTGATTTACGAAATTAAGCCTCTGACTGGCATCTTGGGGCTTTAATTCTTGCACCAATTGAATTTTGTAGGGTTTAAGTCTTTGTGCATAATGCGATGTAATGATGATCTATGCACATTTAAAGCACTTGCGCGCTTCCGAATTGAAAGGTTCGGGTCGTCACGAACAGACTGATTAACATTCTCCACGTTTTCTACCGTTCTTGATGACCTAGGTCGCCCGGATTTTGATTTATCCAGCGTTGTACCAGTCTCTTCAAACTTTTTAACCCAATGTCGAATGAGAGGAATGCTTGGCGCATCATTTAAGTGGCGAAAACCTCGAATACTGCAGAATGTTCTACGCGCTACAGTCGTCGAATCACCGTTTTTGTAAAACTCTCGCACGCATAACGCGCGGTCTGCTCCCGAGAAACGCTCCATAGCGATTGAATTCCCAAGAGCCAGGCTACCGATTGACATAACCCCCGCGCCCCTCGGATACGTTGCGTTCACGCAGTAAGCTAAATAAATATAAAATTTCTTTTGAGACACCTTGTACGAGGGCTACCTTTCAAGTTTTTACAAAAACTAAGAAAGAAAAATTTTTTTTTGAACAAACTGATTTACTGCTTTTAAAATATTCGCCTTTAAGACTTGTATACTTTTGCATGCGTTCAAATCAATTCTCGAAACATTTTTTCCACTCTGAAGTTGGTATCTCTTAATGAAACCTAAATAATGGTATTAGGCATTCGAATTAAAATTAACAAAAAATATTTTAACATAAAATTTGTTTAGCATCCCAAATAATCATCATTCACTTACTAAATACCTGCGAAATCCTGAAATGTGTGAAATTCACACTTCACATCAATTTTTTTAAATATTCTTATGACATTAATTTGTGTGCCTTTATCTCAGCGTTTCCCAACCTGTGGTACGCGAGTTGCTGGTTGGTGGTACACGAAAAATAATCAATAATGGCGGATGCAAATTTTTTTACAAATGTTTTAACAATATTGTTTTCATTTATTTTTCATGGTGTTTCAATACACTGGATCAATATAGTTGGAATGAGGTAGAACTGTTACCCTAACAACTTTTGTTTTGAACCAAAATTTTTACTTTAAAAATCCTTTCCCGGTAAAATCTTTAGCGTATCTAGATCCTATCTCAGCGTCTTATTCCTTTTAGATGATTACCACAGAAGTGCAGATAGAATCAAATAAATAGGAAAGTCTTGTCGCGAGATAGTATTCAGATTTTTACTTCTCTCGATGTCTCTTCAGGGACACCCTAGATATTTCTTTCAAAACAGAAAATTGAGTCTACATAAAAGTTCTACAATATATGTATATATGAAAATTTTTACTTTAAGAAAGGTACGACATTAAATTTCGCACAAATTTCTCATTCAAAACCAACAACCTGGAATAAAATTAGTAACAATCCATACACCAAATTTGCAGCGATTTATCACTTTTGTGTTTTTAATTGTAAAAAATGTGAAGTGTGAATTTTCACATATTTCAGGGTTCCGCAGGTATTTATTAAGTGAATGATGATTATTTTGGGATGCCAAAACAAATGTTATGTTAAAATATTTTTTTTGTTAATTTTAATTCGAATGCCTAATACCATTATTTAGGTTTCTAAATATGTGCAGTTTTTTTTTTTTTTATAGTAAGGTTCATTAAAATGTTGAAATTGCGAATAAATTCATTGCGGTTATTAAATGTACGCTTTTAAAAATTAAATGCAACATTTGCCCAAATATAACTAAAATTTTGAAAAAATAATTTAAACAAAATAAAAATGCAAAAAAACAAAAAATAAAATTGTCTCGAACTCGAACCTTAGTTTGCAAATTAGAACGCGAAAACGCTAACCATTACACTATAAAAGCATGCTGGTTTAGTGTGCTACATAAGTTATTAAAAATTTTACATGGTCAAGCAAAAAACACAAAAAATGCGTTATTTTCCGAAAACATAATCTGATCAAAAATTCCTGTTGTACTATTTCGGTTCACACAAATGTACATTACTTAGAATTTTTTCAGAGTTTTAGTTTAAACCATCTGGGCTACAGGATGTGGGGCGATTTTTTTTTGCACAATTTTGGCAAAAATCGCGTCAACATAATTTATTTTGTAAAAATAAAATTTTGATCGTTAATACACGTACTAAGGGTTTTCATTTGATACCCTACTCAGAATTTATTTATTTATTTTTTTTTTCGATGATCACATTTGTTTATATTTTTAGGGGGATATGTTTTTTAGATGTTTTAGTATTTTTCCTATGTGCGGGATAAAGAGCTGTATAATCATGCCAAATTTCAACTATCTAGGTTTAGCCGTTTGGCTACAATTTTTACCAAACAGACAGACAGATAGAAAGTCAGACGACAAAATGACGGTATAAACCCCAAGTATAATTCGGCGGTATAATTCCCAAGATTGAAAAATCACCCAAAGTACGTGATTTTTCAATCTTGGGAAGAGGAAAAGAACTCAAGTCAGGCGAATAAGGAGACTGAGGAGCCACAGGAATGTTTTTATTGACCAAAAATTCGGTCCTATGAAAGGTTTTTTGGAACCATTTTTGCGCAGATTTTTCTCATCCCCAATACATTTTGGAACACTTGAAAACATTCAAACGTCCGTAACCGACCAGCTGAAAACTATTCCAGTATCCGAGTTCCAGCACTGCTATCAGGATTGGAAGAACCGTTTTCAGCGCTGTGTGGCTTCCCAAGGAAGTTATTTTGAGGGAGACAATATTGAATTGTAATTCTCTACGAATAAAAAAAATATATATTTAAAATCAGTGCGGTTACTTAATTTACATACATCGTATCATAAGATGGCGAAAAAACTACTACAACTAATCTTGCAGAGAAAGGTTTTGGGCAAGCGAAGTGTAGACCAACAAAGAACTTCATGACTGAGAAATCTACGCCAGTAGTTTGGATGGTCATCTGGAGATTTATTTCGAGCCTCGACCGCCAAAGTGAAAATATCCTAGATGACTGGCAACTTCTAGAAAGAGAAGGCATAAAAGAATAAGAGCTAGTTGCAATACGCTCGTTTGCACACGAGTTTACTCGCCAGAGAAGAAGCTAGTAAACTCTCCCAGTGTAATTGAGAAGTAAAAGCAGTGTGGGTAATAGTTAAATTTCTTCTTCATTCCAGATATGTTGATCCAGTTGTGTTTTTACTTGGTGAGGGGTTGTAGGTGGAGTTGAAACAATGTAATTAAAGCGTATGTTTGGAAAGTAGGTTAGCAAAGGCCATCGCTTTGTCGATGGCTTTTGAAGTAATTTTCATTTTTCCACATCCCCGATTAAAAACATCAAATTCGTAATAAACATTGAGCATTAATTACAGAACAGTGGATTAGAGTCAATATAATTGCCGTTTGTCATTTGAATAACTCGGTGAACTGTGTAAATATATATCAAAGAGAATTTAACAAACGCCGATGCGTGATAACACGTTAACTAGCGCTACAGTAGAGCGTTAACGCGCCCTGAATCATTTAAACAAAGTCTAGCAGGCCGCGAAACTACCCCGCTCCGCTCTCATATTAATGGAACAAATATTCGCTTGTAATATGTTCACGTGCCACTGTAAATACATGATTATTATAATGATCATTGCAGATGTGTTCCGAATGGACCACAAACACGGTTTGTTCTGTACGGATCACGCAGTTTAATTACTGTTTAGCTCACTGCCTATATTTCTCGAATATCCTGGACGTGTGGACTCACATTTTCAACTAAATGTCCACCGGAAAACGCCATCACCAACAACATTTAGGACACTTACTCCGCCAATTGATATTGTTTTTAGAATTTAATATTCATCCACTCCGAGCTTTTTTGAGGCAACGTATCTCTATTACATTTTACGTAGTAAGGACTTGGTGGACTGCTACTCTATCCAAAATAACGAAGCTGTAAGTCTATTTAAAGATGTAAGAAACAAGAGGACACCGTCAAATTTTAAAATACAGTCCATCAACTGGAATTTGATTTAGAATTAAACATGCTACTGTCTGCATTGTTAAACAATAATTCCTTTTTATGCATCTCAGAGTAAAATGTCAGTATTGCTTTACTCGGGAAAGATTAGTAGAAGATTCTGGAAGAAGCTCAGCCAAATAAGGGACTCTACAGCTTTGAGGATGATGATCTACCAGAGGACGTCAACAATATCTAGAACAGTGTTTCTCAACTGGTGGTCCGCGGACCACTGGTGGTCCTAAGCTAAATTTGAGTAGTCTGCGAAAAGCTTATAAATTATTACTTTTGATATTTTTTGTAATTTTTTTTTTGTTCATTTTCTGTGTATTTTGTTTATTTTTCTGGGATTTTTTATTACAAAGATATATGTAGAGTTTACATATACAATTTGTTTAATAGTACATGTATTTTTAGGGGTCCGCGGTAGAAAATTAAATGTTTGACTGGTCCGCGGTACGTTTTTAGTTGAGAAACACTGATTTAGAATACAGTAAGACCTCGTTTAGCGCTTCTTCGATTAACGCTGTTTTAATATAACGTAGTCTGTGGTGAAGAACAGTATAACAGAATACAAGATTGGATTACCCAGATACCTGGCAGAAGGAACAAGGAACCAGAAGGTAATCGCAAGATTCAGAAGTGGCAACGAGGAGAAGACAAATAATTATTGGATGGAAGAAACGGAGATAATATGTAGAATCTGCAGAGAAGAACAAGAAACAATAGACCACCTAATAAACTGTGAAGGAATGCAGCCAGAACCACGAAAAACAGAAGACCTACTAGACGACTCGGGGAGAGGTCTAGCCTGGATGAGCAGTCTTGGAAAGAAGAACAAAATTAATTATTATGTATCACAGAATAGTATATACATATAATTGTTGTAGTATATAAACCAATTCTTTCAAAGCCGAAAGGCACAAAATAAGTTTATCATTATTATAACACGGTCTGTTCAATGTCTAAAAAATAAAATCTCAAAGTTTACGCTGATTCAAATTACCGCGGCATTTCATTGATTCTTCTTCTTCTGATTTGTTGGCTTTGGTGAGGTATTTCATTGATTCATATCCAAGGTATCCAAGGATTCTCAATGAAAAGAACCTATTGTTGGCCAAATTGTCAACCTAATCGATTCAGCAGGACTAGGAGATGTAGATGAGCATGATATTGAGGAGTTACTGCAGGTTTCTGGTGAGATCCTTAATAACGACGACTTTCAAGAACTGGCAGAACAAGGAATTTATGTAGATTTTGAAAATAGTGATTCTGAAAATGAGGAATCAAAAGAATTTACTACAGATTTCCTCAGTAAAAGTTTGGTAACGATAATCGAAATCAAAATTGTATCGAATGATACTGTTGCCAATAGCCACGATTGAAATAGGTAAATCATCGATAAACAGTAGTAATTAAAGATCGATAGGACGAGACTGTCACATAGCATTTGTTTGTGTTTTTTGGTTACCACGAAACGGTTCATAAATAGTTTTTTTAGTGCAAGAAAGGCACGCTTCATTAACAAACTTATATATTCTTTGAATTTTAGTTCGGTATCTAATATAATACCTAAATTTTTACATGAATTCGTTAGTTGCAACTTGGAGTGATTGATATATGTATATATTGAAATTCGGGACTAAATTTCTTTTCAAGTTTTTGTTACCATACAGCATGATGTGTGCTTTTAATTCATTAATTGTAAGGCCATGATCGGAAGAATATTTAAATAGAATATTTCATTAAATTTTTCTGGTGAAATCCAACTATATTTGGTCTAAATTCAATGGTGGAAATAAATGCATGTTTAAGTTGCGCAAAAGCTAGCCATATTAACTTCTTTAGCAAATGAAAGACACAACAGATTAAATTGGAAAAGTAGGTGACTCCAAAAGTTTGTCCTGTTGTGTTTAAAACTAGAGATCCTTTCCGATGAAAATAGTCCTGGTGGATGTCATGTAGACGCCTTCTGCAAATTTTAGCACTTTTTTTCGCAGATTTTTTCTTTTATGTAGATGAAAATTTTTTCCAGAATGTTCTCGAAAGGAAATTTTACATTTCTTTGAATGTATTCGTTGTGTAGATAAAGATACGTTTTGATGTGTCTAATTTTCCTCACACACTTTGTTAATAAGACAACCTGACAGTTCTCACCATGTCTCTCAGCGGGTAACATTAGTTACGTAACATGTGAAAAGATAATATTGTGCTTTCGCAGTACTGTACCCCCGTTAAGCGGGGGTTGCAAGCGAGATCGCATAATGCCAACAGCGAGTAGGAGCGGGAATTACGTATATGAGTCAGCTGGGTTTCTCCCCTTCACGTCACCCTACCGTATAGAAGCCCACGACTACGACCCCTCACCTCTTTTATTGGGTAAGGGTGGATGTGGATTGGCTATGCCTACTCTCCACTGCAAATGCAACCGGGACAAAGACGCACATTAATTTAGAACTGCGGGGTACAACCGCGTGTTGTTTAGTGTTGTGCTCGTGTTTTTGGCGTGCAGTATAGTGTTGTTTCGTCCTGTGATTGTGATCGGTGTTGTCTTGTCAAAATTTTGTGCAATATTCACCTTGTTAATCTGCAATTCACTCCAATCTACCAACACAAAAGTTATCAAATAGTGCAACAATTTTATACAACAGTTTTTTATATTATATTCGTCGATCGCAGGATTAAGCATAATTAAATGTGATATTTTTTAGTAAATTAAGATATTTTTATAAACAGTTCTATACCTAGTACTTCGTTTAGTAGGTTGCTTGTCTGTACATTTAAGCAAAACACGGATCCGTACTAAGTTTCCAAAGAAAGTACAAATATATTTATACTTTTCTAGTCATACCTAATCTAGTTAATTAAAAGTCATTAAACGTAAGTTATTTCTAAGAACAATAAGTTACAAACACGAGTTTCATTCACTTTTTAAGTGATTTATTGTGAATTATAACTTAACAAACAAAAGTGATTTTAGTGTTAAAAGTAAACTTATCACGTGACCTTTTTTCCTTCAAAGTATAAATTCAATTAACAGTTTCAGTGATTCAGAACTTTTGATGAAATAACCTTGTTCTGTTAAAAAAACTAGTGCTAAGTTTTGTGACATTTTAGTGATCGATCAATAGAGAAGTCGTGCGTTTTTTTTGGAAAATATACGTGCGTGTGTAGACGTCATGCATATCCCGACCTCACCACCGATTCAAATCAACTCTATGGCGGAGACGCATGATGCTATTAAACTATTTGTTGGACAGATTCCTCGACATCTTGAGGAAGAAGATTTAAGACCAATGTTTGAAGAATTTGGTAAAATTTATGAGTTCACCGTACTCAAGGATAAATATACAGGAATGCATAAGGGTATGTACGCACAGGATCGATATTTATATTTACAGATTTAAGATCTTTGATACTAAGAAGTGTTTTCCTTCATTTTAACACTAGGTGCGTTCGGCATAAGCTAATAATCTACACATTCTGCATAATTTACACAAGAAACGTTCGGCATAAAGTTTCTGTGTGCTTTGTGCTGCACGAAGATCATTCGGAAAATATCGTGCAGTGCAGTTTGGGTTATACGAATGAAAACAATCAAGATGAGGTTCATGTCTGTACTATTTATTTTGCAAATGCTGCAGGCATATGGAACATGTAAATACACTCATAAAGACTAAAATTTTTCTGGATTCAAGCGGAAATGTACTTTAAATTGATTTGTAGTTATGTTTGGAACAGTACTCTTTGTACGAGGGATGTTACCTAAATTCTGGGAATTGTGCTATAATTAAATTACGCAGAACTTATAGGCAATGTTATTGGTGCCAGACAAGTCTTGACATGTTTATGCAACTATCTAGTACAATATTGTTTAGTCTGATTTAGGTGTTCGACTGATATAGACGTGTTTTCATAGCACTGTTTTTGTAACCATGGAAGACGCAGCAAAATCTCAAAGAGAAATAATTTTCTTTTTGTGGAAAGAAGGTGTGAAAACATCAGAAATTATTCAGCGTTTGCAGGGAGTATTTGATGAGTCTGCAGAATCCAAAAGTACTGTTTATCGGTGGATCGATCGTTTTAAAACCGGTAGAACATCACTAAAAGACGATCCACGCAGTGGGCGCCCAAGCACGTCGGTAAATGAAAGAAACATTACTGCCGTCGAAGACCTACTGAAAGAGGACAGGCGAATGACTATTCGTCAAATTAGTGTCCGCCTAGAGATAGGTACTCGACAAGTTCATGACATCTTGCATGATTGTTTGGGCGTTAGCAAGGTTTCGTCACGCTGGGTGCCAAGGCTGTTGGGACTAGAATAGAAACTTAATAGGAAAGTTCTTTGAGGAAGGCTTAAAAAAATTAGTTTATCGTTGGGATAAATGTATTCAGTTAAATAGAGATTATGTTGAAAAACTGCATTGTAATATTGACGAAAATTAAAAAAATAATAAAAATTATGGCTAAATTCCCAGAACTTTGGAAACATCCCTCGTATATTCAAACACTTTTTCCAAAATATTTTCTGGTTCGGAAAATTCTTCTGAATTGTCTTCCTCATTAAATAAAATTTCTTTTATATTACTTAAAAGCATCCAAAAACCTTCATGAGTCATTTTTATATTATCGTACAAAACAAGTAGCAGGAAACAGACTTGATGTAATCAAGCACACATAATTAATTTGTTTACAAAACAAGGTTAGAATAACAAGAATAACTGCACAATTTGAACAAAGCGTTTGTCTTTGACTTTCTTGCACAGTGTGCACAGCGGTCACGTGACAAAAAACTTGTACGACACAGAGTTAACACTGCACAGTTATCCTGAATGCACTTACTATAAGACTTTATTGATACTATATGTCTGTAGTCAGTGTTGCCAACATTTTGTGAAGAAAATTCCCACAGCAAGGTACAAAATTTCCCACAAACGGACAAAAATTCCCACAATGTAAAATTATGCAATTTTAAGTATAGCGTAACAAAATTAATAGCAAAAAAAAGTTATCATAACTATTTTGAAAGTGAAGAAGCAAAAAAATGAGTACAAAACATTTTTTACTGATAATCAGATCAATTCTGTAAAAATTTTTTGTGTAGTAACGTTACTACAAGCTAAAATATCATAAAAAGTATAATGACTTTCATTCATGATAGTAACTGACCTTGCTCATAGTGACAAATATAGTCACTTTTATCATAGTAACTGAGTTACAGAATTGGTCTGAATATCTTTAGCCTGGAAACTCGACCTAAAAACTAAAACTGCAAATCAATGAAAATATTAAAACTAAATGTAAAGAACCAGGGGAAGTCCCAAAATACTGCATAAACAGTGTTGCCATATGAAAACACCTACACAGGGTTCTATTACAAGTTCAAAAGTTACACGACACAGAAATTTCACCTTTTTTAGGGTTTTGTAGGTATGACCAAAAAACCCTTATACCGTCATTTTGTCGTCTGTCTGTCTGTCTGTCTGTTCGGTAAAAATTGTAGCCAAACGGCTAAACCTAGAGAGTTGAAATTTGGCATGCTTATACAACTCTTTGACCCGCACATAGGAAAAATACTAAAACATCTAAAAAACATATCCCCCTAAAAATATAAACAAATATGTGCTCATCGAAAAAAAAATATTTTTTTTTAATTCTGAGTAGGATATCAAATGAAAGCCCTTGGTACGTGGATTAACGATCAAATTTTTATTTTTGCAAAATAAATTATTTTGAAGCGATTTTTGCCAATATTGTGCAAAAAAATTTTTGTCCCACACCCTGTAGCCCAGATGGTTTAAACTAAAAATCTGAAAAAATTCTAAGTAATGTACATTGGTGTGAACCGGAATAGTTCAACAGGAATTTTTGATCAGATTATGTTTTTGGAAAAAAAAAGCATTTTTTGTGTTTTTTTGCTAATAATGTTGACAACTTATAGTTATATAATACGCTAAACAGTAACGTGTTTCTTGGTGCAGTGGCTAAGATACTAGCGTTCTGTCCAAGAATTCATATTCGAACTCATGTTCGAGTCCTACGTGAGGAGACAATATTATTTTTTATTTTTTTTTTGCATTTTAATATTGTATAAATTATTTTTTCAAAATTTTAATTATATTTTGGCAATTGTTGCATTTAATTTTTAATAGCCAGTGGATATTGTTGAAATTATAATTTAATTATATATTTGAATGTACACGAAATCAAAGGGGAGGAGCTATGACTAAAAACAACCAATGGAAGCCATAGGCGCAATTTTCAAAATCTTAATGAACCTTGATATATAAAAAAAAATACTGCACATCTTTAAAAAGTTAAGTAATGGTAGTAGGCATTCGATTTAAAATTCATAAAAAAATATTTTGACATAAAATTTGTTTTGGCATCCCAAATAATCATCATTCACTTACTAAATACCTGCAAAACCCTGAAATGTGTGAAAATTGAAACCCCCTGTATTTGCTTTTATCATTATTTTTATAAATATCAGAGAAAATTCTGAAATTTCCCACGATTTTTAGATTTTTTACTTTTTTTCCCCCTTTTTCCCACAACATAAGAAATAGTGCCTATTTTTCTCTCTTTATGGGAAATTTTACACAAGTCGGCAACACTGCCTGTGGTATATAGCGTGTAGCAAAAAAATACATCGAAGTTGTAGGAGACCAAGGGGGGCTTGAAGAAGAATTTTTTTTAAACCAGTGGTTACTAACTTAGACTACTAAGTTATATTTTTTCAAATGGGATTAACATATTTTTTATACCTATTCACTAGTGTATTTTTTTGTTGATTTCAACCATGTATTAGTTGTATCTTTACATAGAAGAAGTAGCTTTCATTATTGATCAGATATTAATTAATCTACTTTTTCCGAGTGCCGATTGAGATTATTTTCCCTGTATCATTTTCAAGCTTTCGTTTTAGGTGTCCTATCCATCTTAACTTATTTATTTTTATCGATCAAACTATATCCTGATCTATATAAAATTAACACAACAAAATTGTATCGTCGGTGCAATGTTGCTCATAGATGTCTTTATATATTTCAAAACAAACGTGTATTCTCGCTCCTGGTGTTTAATCCATCTTAGCCTATTGATTTTAACAATATAAATATATAAACATCTTTATAACTTTGGTACAACTGAATCCTGTATCCTTGACATTAGGTTTACAGATGCCCTCTTATATATTCCGTAGAATTTTTCTTGTAAAATAAACCACGTTTATTTTACATTGTTCGGTTCCATGCTTCAGAATCATATACAAACACTAGCCTTAAAAGGACCTTATAAATTAGGCGCTTTTATGAAATCTGTGATTTTAAGTTAAAGTTCAATCTGTAAGCAAGGAATATTAATTTTTAGATTTGGTAATTGTCGACCTTCACGCGAGAGCAGAGAGATAGCAATTATTTCAGATTTGGATTTGAAATTAGGGCGCCTTAATACTAATTGGAGGCGCACTATGGTGAGCGATGCCGAAATAATGAAGAGAAATTAATATTGGCAAAAGGATCAAATTGCGAATCCATTTGTTGAAACCTTATGCTCCTCGCATAATCCTTTGGTTTATGTTTAGTATGATTTTTTTTTTCCTGAACTTTTATTATTGTAATGTGCTGGTGAAGCAATAATGCGAGGGGTCGCACGGTGAACGTAGCGATCACATGTGCTGTGTTGCAAGCATTATGCAAATGAGCCGGGGTTGCAGATAGGGTATTAAAAGGGTTAGAACTTAGTAGTACTGGGCTTTGCATCAATTGACTGGGCACATTGACCGCTTTGTCTCGGGCGAGCCGTGACGGAGGGCCGCTTGATGAATCCGCTCGTTATTGACACGAGAACGAGAGCGGCTTGACGTGACGGTCGCCGGGACGCGGTCAGCTGTCGGATGCCGGGCGTCTCGACGAGCGCCGGCCGAGCCAGTCGGCCGACGGACAGCTCGCAGATAAATCTCCTTGCAGAAGTATAACACGGAGCAGGATTTATGGCATCAATATTTCGAAGATCGCATGGAACATCACATTCAAATAAAAAGTGACATGATTTATGAACATAGAGTCGTACGTCAGGGTCAGGTGTGCATGCGGCCACTATACATGTGTTGTGGGTAGCGTGCGCAGGCGTTGACCGGGCGCAGACGCCGCTTCGAACCGGCAGCCGCGTGGAGCGTCGTCACACGACGTAGAGCACCGCCCGTGCTCGATAGTAGACGCTTCAACTGACGTCAGCAGCAGCGCCGTGGTTCAGTGTGTTGGAATGAAGCGGTGAAGTTACTCGCGGACTCTCTACTCCACACCGCACAAGTGCGCAAGTGACAGTGCCTGTTGCCACCGAACGGACCTTTCTCTATATCCGGCGGCACGTGACTCTACTCTAAGTGACTCGTCTTCGTCCTCGTCCTCGTCCTCTTGTTCTCGCCTGTTGTTGTTGTTGTTGTTGTTGACGATGATGTTGATGTGACAGTCGCCGGCTGCACGACACAGTGTTCTCCAGGTAAACATATGTGTGCATCGTCTTGACCTTCAAGGGTCACCATCGTGCAGGAGAGTGCAGTGATTGTTTGTGAACGTCAGTCAGTTGTCCGTCACGTCAGGTCGTCGGCCACGAGTAGGCTGTCCAGCGCGCGATCGATGCCGTCTGAAGCCCGAGCGACAGCAGCACCAACAACAGTGGCACAACGTGCGACAGTGACATCGGGAATCCACCAGAGTGTACGGCCCGCCAGCCGCAGCCGGCAACACGCGGCCGACAGTTCGTGAACCTCGGGCGGCCGCCGCCGCCACCGCTACACTCACCGCCGCACACCACACAGTCTCCGTCGTTCGCCGTCGCCAATCATTCCTTGCACAACAGGTAAGAGCACTGTGCCGCTCGGGAACATCGGTCGGACCGCGGCCATCCGCACGTTAGCGCTAATTGTTTCATATCTGTCACTCCGTACCTCCGACACCCGACATCCAACATTCAACATCCAACATCCCGCCTGCTCCCACGGTCCTAAACACACTTCGGAGACCGCCTGTTAATTACCGGCTTAACACATTTTAATAGACAATCGAAAGTGTCCCGGCGCGGCGATGCTTGGCGCGCCATATGGAAACACTTGATGCTATTTACAAGTGTCTGCTCGCGTCCTGGCTGCGATCACTGGACTAAATTCCCTTAATTTCGTATTGTTAACCAGTCGAGGACGAATATCAAGGCGGGGATGTTATTAACGAGTTGCCAAGTCTGCAAACAGTGCCAGCTGGAAAGGTCAAACGTTGTCTGGGGCAATATGTTGCTGGCAGGCAACGCGTGCATCCCCTAGCGATGCGTTACGCACTGTCCTGACACACTCGAGAGTTTTATCCCGCACTCTCAATGCAGGATTTCCTCTTCTCCACTCTCTGCTTTTGTCCAAAATTTCTCAACCATACTTCCTCCTGAGACTTTACCTACTCGCTTTCATTTTCCATTCATCGCAGTTCGTTATTTTCAACTCCCTCGTTCACCCTTTTCATTTCAAATTTTCGATGGTTTACGGTAAATATTTGAGGCAATATCCAAATATTCGAGCGGCATTATAAAAGATTGCGTGGCTGCACGCTCGCAGGGCAAACATCTGATAATAGAAGTGTTAACTACGGTCTGTTCACAAAAGCTGATGACGTTGGCAGTCGCATGTTCATACGACCGACTGCTTATGAAGCTTATAAACAGTATAGATGTTTCTCGGGGGATGCTGCCGTTGCAAAGTTTCCAACGCCAGATCTGACCGCAGAGGTCCGGCATGACTGTCACATGATTGCGGAGAAATGTTTTCGCTGAATGTAAGGTATTTCCAGCCAGGGAATATTTGTCTACGGACGAGCTGACTGTGTGAAGGAGAATACGTTCGTGGAGAATCGCGGCAGCTCGTGCCACTGGCGACGATGAAGCTCCTATTTACGGCGTGCAATTAGCATACAAACAAGTAAAGCTTTAATGAATAATTATTCGGATTTAAGATGAAGAGGTGAAGCAGAGAGGAAGTGAGAGTGTGTTCCGGACCCAGAGTTGGGACGTTTGTCATACTTCATCTGTGGTGGCAGGGCGAAAGCTCGATTACAGTTGCAGAACGGCAATTTGCAGTTGAACACTCATGCTTACTCTGCAACTTAATTCCTCCACATGCAAGTGGTGTGGAAAAGCGGGTCCGTTATTCAGTAGGAACACGCAAACTTTTGTTTCCTGTTGTTATCCATTATTCTACACAACACTCAACATCAACAATTAACTTTGAATTTGTATTACTTTTGATGTCACATTAAATTGTGTACCGTGCAACGATGAACACACCGCTGCAACTTTATATGAACTTGAACAAAATTTAACTCAAACGGCACTTTCCGTAATTAACATTGAAGTTATACGTATCGCGGGAACATCTCCCTAAAAAATGCACATCTACCATTTACCGTCTACCGTCTAGCAGGAGGAAAATAAAAAAGTAAAATATTAAATACTCGTAAGTTGTTTAAAAGAGATAGCATATAATCATAAAGTCGTTATGCCCGAATGTTTCCATGTAAAGCTTGTAATGGTTATATAAAAAGCGGGGTTTCTTGTATTTTTTTCCAGCGTGCTATAGCCTACATAACTGCAGAGCGAGAGGACGAGACGGGGACGTGGATGTGTTGCGTCATTCTCTTCCAGTGAGTGGCTCGGCTGCGGGTGGCTTGGCACATCATGTCGAGCAGCCGGGGCCGGGCCGGGACCGGGAGACTGGCAACACACTCACGCACACACGCACACACACATACACACACAAGTCAATCAATACATTCCGGCGAAACCGCCAAGGTGCAGTAAACAGTCGAAAAACGATACAGAGAGTGTAAAGACAGCGATCCATCTTCTTTTGACACGCCATTCGCCCACCGCTCGCTATTGTGATAAAAAGCCAACGGCGGCAACGGCTTTTTACACGACACCCGGCGAACGAAGCTCTGCTCATCTCGGCGGCAGCGGCAGAGAAACAGGCGATGACTGTACAACAGTATCTAGTCATTTCACACTCGGATGCGGCCGATGCAGATGAAATTATTCACACTCATGCATCAATCCTGTTTGCAAGTCTTTGAAAATTGTAAAACAATTTGATAATGTCGCGCGCGTCGCTAAATTCATCGTACAAAATTTTAAAACTGAGCAAAAAGATAACAGAATGGAAAATACGGAGGGAAACAAAAACACTGAAAACTGAAAACAATGGCCAGTAAAAAATAATAAAAGCAAACTGAGTCGTATTATACGGCCGTCAGTTGCAGACGCGATGGACGCAGTCGGGCAGCGCGCAGATATGAACACAATGCCAATAACATCAGCGCGTCCATTCGCCGCTCTTTTAATGGAATATATCAGACAGCAGGCCTCGCTATCGCCTCGGGGGCCGACAAGGATAATACCGGCCAGCCTGCTCATCATCGCCCGCTCTTGCTCCGTACGAGACGAGCCGCTGAAATATTGATGACCGAATTTCGCGGTTGCTTATCATATTTGCACTAACCCAAGCTATATTGTTTTCATAAAAATGCTTCATCTAAATTTTATATCGGCTCCTTTCGAGCGTTCAGCTACGTGTCTAGGTGAAACCTTACAGAGCTTTTGAACATCAGGACGTGCTTTCATAAATAATATGCATGCATTCTATTCGTTCGGTTGAGCAAGAAAGCCCTCGGATACGTATCGAATTATAGATCAGAAAATAAACAAAAGGAAAAGATTATCTTTGAGAATTTATTTGACTGACAAATATCGAGCAGTTGTTTAAAGAGTCACATGTCACAATTTACTATTATTTGTTTTTAAGAATTACAGTTTGCGATATAATATCTTCCACAAGTGAGTGGCAGTCATGATGCTCCACCATAAGTCACGCGAGCAAAGAACGCAACGTTCGCATACTTTTTTCCACAGTCGATACGACTCCGCTCAAGATATAAAACCGCCGTGGAAAATGTAGACACTCTCTAAATATACAGTCATGTGCAC
The DNA here is from genome assembly GCA_963971575.1 of Liopterus haemorrhoidalis. NCBI lineage: Eukaryota > Metazoa > Arthropoda > Insecta > Coleoptera > Dytiscidae > Liopterus > Liopterus haemorrhoidalis. Next base: position 4,163,578 of record OZ020615.1, read on the forward strand.
AAAAATATCAGTGGGTTATTGTAAATATTAAAACTGTATATTTTAACTTACTTAATCCTTGAACCTTTTTACTATCTCTGGTGTCAGGCTTTACAAGTATATTTTTATTTTAAAATTATTAATTTACTTGCTGAGGTTCTTGAGGTTGCAGAGATTCCGGCAAAACTGTCATAGATGATCACCTATAGCTCCTCTAATATTAATTTTATTAAGAATAATTCTTTTGTTTAGAAATACGTTAGGTAATAGATCAAAGAACTGAACTCAAATATTTCAATTAACCCATCCTATATAAAAGTCTGTTCAATTTTTTGAACAGACTTTTATCCTTTTTATTTGTTTATCTATCCAAGGATTCTTTTATTGAGTGTGTGTACTACTTGTTATTTATTGTTTTTAATATATACTATAGTCGTTTAGATAAGCTGTGTTCAGTGGTGGATTAAGCCTTCGCCAGGCCCAAGACATTTTTGATTTACGGGCCCTCAACCTAGAGGCGTTCAAAGGGGAATGGGAAAGGGTACGGGTTTGTTGGGCCCTTGAAAATTACAGGCCCAAGACAATTGTCTTTTTTGTCTTTGCGAAAATCCGCCACTGGCTGTGTTAGACGCAAATAGCCATAGTTGTTGTGCGCCAAAATTTTTAACTAATTAATTTACCCATCACCACTTCCGTATTCGTTCACTGATGACAGTAGACGTGAGACAGAATGTTATTAACTTTAACGGTTATAAAAAACTGGTAAATTTTTTAAGCAGGGGTCAGCAATTGGCGCTCCATGAGACGAATGCGGCTCGACGAACGATTTTATGCGACCCACCAATAAAAAAATCAGCTGTGGCCACCACAGGACCGACCGCCATCACAAAGTACTTGTTTAATTTATGCTGCTGTATCAAAAAATGTATCAAATAAAAGTTGTTAGTTATTGCTTTTATAGCAGCTTTTGTTGAATAAATTTTTTCGAAATATTTCTCTGTTGTGAATTATTCGTAAAAATATTAAAACCGACACGAGTAAACATTTTCAAGTTAACATATTTTTACCAAAAATTGATCAACTCGTGTTATTGACGTCAAAAGCTTAAATATGAAGTTTCATAAAAATCATTTTAGCCAAATTTGTTCTGCACCTGTACACGGACCGACAGACAGACAGACCGACAGACAGACACACAGACAGACCGATAGACAGACCAACAGACATCATGCTAAAAATAGTCAAAACGTTATGTTTTTCGAAATGTCAAAATCGGTATCATAATACCTCCCTTATATTATGTTAGCGGTCGGTAAAAATATAATGTTTTCTTTTTTATCCAGCGTAGCCAATACGTTATTGTCGTGCTGCTTTAGGCGTATTTATGCCGACGTAAATATGTATAAACTAATGTAAACAAGAAGATCGTAAAACATTGGAATTACAAAAGAAAGAATGACCCGCAAAAAAAGTAACCGAAAGTGGCCCGCGACGTAAATATAAAAAAAATGTTACGGAATTACCGCGACGTAAAAAGGTTGCCAACTCCTGATTTAAAACATAAAAAGGGGTTTGTAGTGAACAGAAAAATCTGCTAAATACATTCGTGTAGAATATAATATTTTCCGATTATCGGAATCAGAATTCTTATCATTTATATTTTTAAGTAATTAAATAAACCGTGTTTAATACACTCTTTTGTATTTATTGTTTTATTATGCGTAACGTTGTCCTGTATGCGTAACGTTTCTCTCGAACCTCCTACAAATTATGGGAAAAGTTTTTAATTAATTGTTCAGTTAATTAATAACATTTTCAATTTTTACCGACCGCCAACATATATAAGGGTGGTATTGTGATCATACCGATTTTGACATTTCGAGATTTCGATGGATCTCCACGAATTGAGGTCCCTACATAACGTTTTGACTATTTTTAGCATGATGTCTGTCGGTCTGTCTGTCCGTCCGTCTGTCCGTCTCTCTGTCTGTCCGTCCGTGTGTCTGTCTGTGTACACGTGCAGACATCAATGGCACGAGTTGATCAACTTTTGGTAAAAATCGGTTGACTAGAAATAGGAGTTTACTCGTGTCGATTTTAAGATTTTTGCGAATATTTAACAACAGAAAAATATTTAGAAAAAATTTATTGAACAAAAGTGGCTATAAATGCAATAACTAATAACTTTTATTTGAGACGTTTTTCGATAAAACGAAAAATTTCATACATATGTGTAACGTTTCCATGGTCATGATAAATAATATCTCTGTTAGAAAATATTAGGCCAATTTATTTCTACTCTGCTGCTAGAATGTATTTTATACAAGTACTTTATGATGGCGGTCGGTCTTGTGGTGGCCCCAGCTGATTTTTTTTATAGAAAATGTGCATGAGATCGGTCCTGTGTACAATCCTGTCAAAAATAACAATAATCGGTCCAATTATTTTTGCGGGACGTTCAACAAGATTTTTAAGTACAAGGCCGTTCCTGGCCGTTCAAGAACGTTCAAAAGGTGCCCCATATCAGGGCAGCCAACTGCAGACCAGGCACTAATGCATTTTTAAATTAATACCGTATTTTTCGGACCATAAGACGCACCAAAGACGCAAAAAAGATATAAACAAAATATTCACATTTTCTTAATTTTTATTATAATATTACGAAAACTTTTACCAGCGACATTCAATTAATCTTTACTCTCTGTACTATCAATCGTTTTTCTAATGTCACTTAGTTATTACCCGTACTTGTCATTATTTTTGTCTGAACTATTGTTAGGCTCTTCAAGAACTAAGTCATCTTCGGTACCATCCAATGCATTACTTATACCGCATTTATTAAAAGACTTTATAATCGTCTCTTCTCTTACAGCTTACCTTGATTTTTTTACCTAGGAATATATTTCTAAAATTGTCGGTTTCATATTTCCGGTTGCTACATCATCGTAATTTGGTTTAGTCATACATCCATTTGTTCCACTCTTCCCGCATAATTTATTTAAATGTTTTATTAATCAACACATTCAAGGGTAATCGACTTGTAAGGCCTCCAGGAATGACAGCTAATTCTGTAGTTTCTTTTAAAATTTTGGTTAATGTTCCGTATAAGTCCACTGCAACTAGGCTTGTATGCTTAGAATGAATTATATTATAACGTTAGAAACGTGAAGGCATGGTCGTAAGAGTGGGGAGCCAATAGTACTGATTCATGCGTGAGTAGTTGGCAGAAAAATACGATTTTTAACACAAGGAACGTTCGAATATATGTAACTGATAATTTTGGAACTCTTTATGAAGTTAATGTTTTTCAAAATACGTATCCTATAAATCTAATTGGAAACAGGTAAAAATTCCTCATGAGTACCTGTTTATACACGTCTAGCAAGTTTAAGTTTTTCTGTCTAAAATATTTGCTAACTAATCCAAACCTAATTAGTTTTATCATTGATTGTTTGCATGTAGTGAAGATATATAAATGCTTTATACATTTATAGTTTTAATACATTTACATAATTTAACACCTATGAATGCGACGAAAAACTGAATGTTCTATTTCAGACATAAATCTGGTAGGTCGGAATATATTGATATTTTTGAGGATCCTCTCTTTTAATAATGTTAATATTCTTCAAAATATGTATAGTATAAATCTAATTTAAACCATTTAAATGGGACATAAAGTGTATAAATACTGAAATTTTATCATTCAAGTTTGTCTTTAAAAAAGTTAATAGGAGCTAAATGTAAACACTTATTAAATAATTCGGTTGGATTTGGGAACGGATAATTATCAAGTACTTATTCAGATTTCAGTTTTGAATAAAAATATTGGAAAAGATAAAGTGAATCGTAAATGTTATGTTTTGAAAGAAAGAGGCGGCGCTTCGTCAAGACCAAGTCTCTTGGTGGACTTATACGGAACATTAACCAAAATTTTGGCTGATTCTATTTAATACGCTCTGAATTAATGTACCTCGAATTAACTTCCTTCGGACTATAAGATGCACCCCAGTTTTTAGTCTAATTTTCTACTTAAAAAGATGCATCCTATGCTCCGACAAATACGGTATGTTAATATCTCCTTAAATCATATAAAATTGACACATTTGAATGCACATAAGAATCGTGGTATTTGTTTATTTTACAGTATCAAACAACAACAAAAATTATAAATAAAATTATATTCACATTGCAAGGTACGATGTTTCTTTATTAAAGAAAAATATTGAATATCAGTATGATTACATAGTAAAAATGGGTAGAGCCAAATGTTTTACACACGAGCAACGTTAGATAAATTAAAAAAAGTTTGGTAAAACGATTAAATTATTTCAAAATACGCTAGTCTGTTCCTCCACAAATATTACAAAAAAAAAAAAAATGGATCAACAAGCTGCTTGGAACAAACGGAGGACTGTGTGAAATCAAAAGCCAAGCTGACAATGCCCTAACATTGAGAGAGAATTTCTAATGAAATCGTTATAATCCTGCCATTGCATGTAGAGAAACATACAACTGGGGATTATTTTGATTACCGGAGAGTGATTAAACTAATAGTAAGGACACAGTGATCCAGTTTGGTACGACTTGGAACAGAAGGCCCCCTCGGTACAGGTACTTAATTCTCCACCGCGAAATTATATAGTCGATCCAACAGGAATAAATCATTTATTCACATTACACGTGTCGTGTTCACATGATGTAATTACCGGTTTTTACTGTACGATATAACATCTGTTCGCTAAAGTTCGGATATGTAGGGAAAAGGGTTGTTCGTCGTTCTCATGGATACAATAGGGAGACATCTCCTCCCGCACCCTACAGTAACTCCTATTCAAACCAAACGTCATCCCACTAATTACGGTAACACGTATAAACATAATTGTCACCGTTTATACTGACGACGTTCGCACAATCGGACGCATTCCACACGCCCGCGCCTTTACTTCTATCTATGCTGATCGCCGACAAATGTGACTGTGAAAGCGTAGGCGAACCCAAACTTCTCCATAAAGATAACGGTGGCGAGGGTGATCCGCGAGCTCGCGATATCCGAAGCCGAGAGGGTATCGGGTACAAGGGAGCGTGCGTTATTAAAATGTATTCCGTGTCTTGCACGTGTGTGGCACCGGTGCGCGGTACGTGGATATAGTGCTTTATCATAAACACACACGGCCCGGCCACACATTGATAAGTCACAGCAGTTCATGATTATGCTAATACCGAGCCACATCCGCTCACCATATTTTTATAATATACATATCAATCGCTGTGATTTATTTAAAGAAGAACTCTTTGACAAACCGCGGTCGCGCTCGTGCTAGAGCTCGCAATGTATCTTAACTTAAATAGAATAACAGTATATCTGGTCGGAGAGGTCTTTTTGTTCGTTCTCTAATCATAAACAGAACGGGAACGTGCCTTTGTTCTGATCAGCTCGAGGCTCCAGGAGGATAAAGCACAACGAATGCAAACCCTCGCGATCGTTTATATTCACGGTGCGGAGTAGAAGGTTGAAACAGAAGCAGAGGCAACAACGTGGTGACGAGGAGTGTGTACCTGCTGCACTCATTCAGGGAATATGGCTATAATTACGTATTGATTCGCGAGCGCTATGAAGTGGGCTGATTGAACGGCCGCGGGGACTGCCACGACTGCAGGGGACGGGCGGGTTGAATTGATCTCACTCCGCGAGGACACAAGAACGCGATGGGAAGAAGTAAAACGGCAATCTGTATTCGTTCGTTTCTCGTTCGAATGTTGGCCGATATTTTTATTGAACTCCCTGGTCCCGGTTTAATATCGGAGTCTATTTCAATGACTCACCTTAGGCACAAGCTATGCGAACCGCGTGCCAGGTCATCATTGGATGCTGCCGTGCGCCGTGTTCCCGCAGGAGAGCGGTCGGCGTCTGTCTGTCCTCTTTAATAAGAAGGGGGACCTACGTCTCCCCGGCGTGTGCCGCTTTCCTACCCCCTCGGCCGACAAGCTCAGGGGGTATTGATCACGCTACAGCCTCCGGACACTATTTACTCCACACAGACAAAGTTTCACTTCGCTCCCTTTCACTACGACTTCAAAATATCTCCGCTCGAGTCGTTATTGAAGTTAGCGCCCACCTCACTCTTTACACCTGAACTCGATAGAGATCTCTTCCCGTGCGATAGAATACGAATGCCGAATGTCGAATGGCGAAAACCGATTCACCCACCCGTTTTAATTAAAGCCAAGTTTCAGTCAAACATTCACTGGTAGATTAAATCACATATAACATTGTGTAGACCCGAGTATACTTTAATCAAAAACTGAAAGAGGCGCGCGGATTGCAGATGTGTCTCAACAGAGTTGCTACCAAGTGCCACTTGGCACAATATGGACAAAGTTTCAAAATGTTACACAATGAATGCATCTTACTTGCAGCTACAACTATAAAGTTTTGGAAACGCTAGAGTGATGCTGCGAACATGAACTTGGTAGCAGACGTTCAGCGACACTCTAGCGCTTGATGAGCAGTGCCGGGTCGCAACCAATCATTTCCACCCTTCACCGAACCCTTCACTCCTCGCAACCCCTTCACAAACTTCTTTCTGCCATTTCAATCTACATCTTTCATGCTTACATTAGAGCTCTACAACTTTTCTTTATGAGAAAGAACCGCAAACGTGTCTGGTATTTACCACAAAGTAATCCCCGCTGCTGACTCAATTAACGAAATTAGATCCGTGTTTAGTTTGACCAAATTATCAAGTAGACAGAGGCAGGTATTGCTTCAGTGAGTCGTTTCTGTGCTGTGAGATATAGCGACCAGAGACTAACCTTCCTAATGAATATTTACCGTGCTGTTTTGTAAACATAAAATAACGTTTAATGCAAAGACGTTATCAAAATTGCAATATGTGTACGTGTTGCCTGAAAACAATGTCATACACGATATTTAATACGAGCTGAGTGCCGCCAGTTTCAATTTATTAAAACCTTTGTTACAAATTGAATGGTGCATAATCAATGGTATAACTAATTAATTAGCGTAATAGCTAGCTGTGGAGCTGTGGGAAACTTCGGGACGGACGGACGGACGGACGAACAGTCTGGCAACCACCAGGACTTTGATGTATAAGTCGATGCGTGACGCCTGACATATATCCGATGGCACACATATAGAGTGATTTTAAAGTCTTGTTATAAGAATGATGACTCACAGTATGTAGCGCTATTAAATATCCAGAAAAAAATGTCCGTCACCGTCTATTTTGTTTGTAACATATGTTTGCAAAATATAATTAGGTTATGTTAGTGCTACGATCTTTTTACATTGCTTGAATTTTTTTTCTAAAATATAATACTTCTTCTACTTGTACAACGATATCGTAAGAATTAAATCCTCTATGTTTTTTATTCTCATGCTATACAAATATTAGCATCAGGGCCGTGCTGAGCCATTTTGGCCCCTGAGCAAAACATATTAACAGCGCCCCCTTAGACGTATTTTCTGTGATCATCATCATCCTGGCAACTTGGTCTTTTGTTGCCAGGTTTCATGACCATATTCTCAATCTATGTACATTCAGGAGTAATATGGTCAGAATTACGTTCATTTTTTAGTGTACATAGAAAGGCACCTACAGTTTACACCCGGTTGCGAATGGCTAAGCAGAATCTGTAATTTCTATAAATATTTTTTATTCAATGTTTTAATATAAGCAGGAATTGAATGCACGTCAATACCCTTGCTTAGCGGTCAAACAGCATGTACAAACGATTTAACGCTTGCGGCCACAGGCTGGCATATCTATACTTCTATGCTAACATAATTAGTTCGTTTGTGTGTATGTAAATTTCTTCAAAACTAACGAACAACTGCACTAATTTTAAAAAAAATGCTCCGGCGTGTTCATGGCATGGTCAAAATAGGCCTATTTTTATAACTCTTAGGGTCTCGTTTTCTGTTTTTTTTTTTTTTAATAATTAAAATCAAGCGAATATATTAAGATATATGGTATATGGAAATAAATTCCCTAGTGACATATATGCTAAGAATTCTGAACCGATAGTTTAGTACAAATATTTGTAAAAATATTTGTGATTTAATTGAAAAATATGTATTATAATAACAAAAACTAAAATATAGGCTATTCCAAACGTTTAAGCGGAACTAGATTTTAAAATATAGTAATTTTTATCGGGCTTTATTTTTTTTTTTAAATATATAATTTTAATTATTAAATCGGGCTTTTAGTAATTTTGTTTAAGCTTTGTAAATTATACTTAAATTACAAATACTAGGTTAAGTTGACAGTCATTTTCATTATATTTTGATTTTCTTGTCATTCTTAATACAAATTTCCCATTTATTATTTTTTTGTTGTCATCAAAAAAAGTAAAAATGTATTATATATAATATTTCTTATAATAAATGTCACTTGTTTCCATGGTTTCATTATTGGAATTTTAAATTTTCACTTGCCAACATAATCCATGAACTAACCTAAGCAAGTTCCCTTCTATTGACAACCTAAAAGAACGAAACTCCCATTTAGTTCCGTTCAAACCAAAGAAACAAACCATAAAAGTCGAAACTATTATAGGCTACTCCAAACGTTTATGCGAAACTAAATGAAATTTTATTTTTCTGAAGTTGCCACTAGCTCACTTTTTTATGATTGAAGTGTGCTGCTCTGTTTTGGTGGCAACTTAAAAATACGAAACCCCCATTTAGTTCCGCCAAAACCAAAGAAATGACCTATAGATCTGATTACTTTGGTGACACTAAATGTAACTTAATTTTAACTTTTGGTGGTCTACCTAAATTTTATGGAACCATGTGAACTTGTATATCTAGCTTTTAAATTTTTGGTTAAGTTTCATTATATTGAGGTTATATTCACTCAAAAACTACATATTGCCATTGGCATGTCAAAATGGTGTGAGGACACAAGTCAAATATTTTGAAATGTGCCATTTTAGAATTACCATCCTAAGATGATATTATAAATATGCAACATAAAAAATTAAGTTTCCCTCTTAGTTACGTATTGCAAAATGAGACATATACAGTTTTTTCCAAACGATTAGGCGGAACTAACCGAAAATTTCATTTTTGTAAGTTGTCATTAGCTATTTTTTTATATATTGAAATTGGCTTTTCCTGAACAAAATGATCAAAAGCTTCAATAAATCGTTAAAAGTAACTAGAATTGAATATCTAGTTCCGCCTAATCGTTTGGAATAGACTTTAATACATTTTAAAATTTTTGGAAAATGTAAGAATTTAAGAAATGAGACATTTGTATTAAAAATTACACAAAAAATCAAAATGAAATGAAAATGTCATTTTATAATGATATTAACTTTAACCTAAAAATGTTTATTTTAAGTATAATTTACAAAGCTTAACCAAAGTGGTCAAAAGCTCGAATCTAACTATAAAAGTTACTTGATTGCAAAATCTAGATCCGCGTAAAGGTTTGGAATAGGCTGAATTTTATTTTATTTAAGTACTTTGTAGTAACGGTCGTCTTTTCTATATAATATTGGTTCTAAATGAAATATTAAAAGTGTATAAAAAAATTTTTGAATGAATTGTCATGAGAATTGGCGATCAGTATAGTATCCCCTAAGTAGGTGGTTGATGTTAATGCACAATTTGCATTATTTCTAGTGATTAATTGTTGAATAACATTAATAAATTTGATTCCATTCCTGATTATTTCTCCTGGATATATTATTCAAGATTCCAGACCACAATATTGATTAAATCCCACTGGAAATGCGAGATGAACACAGAAAAGAATTTTAAATTAAAAGTAAACTTATGATTTTAGAAATTAATTTTAAAAGTATGCGGCAGTAAATAATTTCTTTTTAAAATATGAATGCTGAAATGGCAGCAAATTCTACTTTTCATGGTTAGTCAGATTTCAAAAAAAAAAAAAAAATCTTTTGCGTAATACGACAAAATGATTAGATTGTGAAAGATAAAATTTGTCTCTTCAAAATGAAACTCAAGCTCAGGATCAAGATCATACTCTCATTTTAGTAAACTTCATACGAGGTGTGTAAATTAAGTAACCGAACTGGCAACATAGCATATGATCTGGCGAGACTTGGAGGGGCGGCAGGTAAACATCTGATACGCCTTCAGTACGAGTTTGAGCTTGCTAGAGTAATTTTGTTGTCCGTAGCGATTTTTCTCGTGAATGTTTTTTTTTTAGTGCGTTCTAAAAATGAGTAACATTCATTTCGAGCAACGGTGTGCTATCAGGTTTTGCTTCACAGACTTGGGCACAGTGCAACGGAAACTTTTGCAAAACTTCAGCAGCCCTACGGAGACAGTGTTTGGTCAAGGACCCAGGTTTTTTGGTGGTTTGAGGCATTTACAGTAAGAAGAGAGTTGATTGAAGATGAATCACGCAGCGGAAGGCCTTCATCTTGAAGAACCGATGAAAATGTCGACAGAATCCGGGATCTTGTGCATTCAGATCGTCGGTTGACAGTTAGAATGATCGGGGAAGAGTTGAATTTGACTCACACTACGGTTCATCAGATTTTGACCAATTAATTGGGGACGATAATATGCATTGTCACACAGCAATTTCAATAAACGAGTTTTTGGCTAGACAAAAAAATTCCTGTGGCTTCTCAGCCTCCTTATTCGCCTGATTTGAGTCCTTGTGAATTTTCCTCTTCCCAAGATTGAAAAATCACCTCAAGGGACCTCAAAACGAAACATGCCATTTCGGGCATATTAAAGTCAATATCACCCAAAATATCGAAAGTCCTCAGACAAAAAGCCCTATTGGCTCTTGGTTTTCTGTCATAAGTCTCTGTATGCTTATTTTGTAGAATAGGATCACACGCTTGGCACTGAGTGCAGCCATATATCGCAGGGATAGAATTTTAGGACGATTGTACAGTGGCTATTACTGAATATTAGTCATTATTTATACCAAGATTTGAACTATTCAAAATGTAAAGTATAGATAAGTGTTCTGTACCCGCATCCGGTCTTCAACTGCACATCCAAAACAGCATCCGCTCCGCATCCGCACAGTTCAAATATTAAAATATCCGCATCCGAAGAAAATTGACGGATAATCCGCGGATGTTAGGGCTCTATTAAGGACTCATCTGCTTCCTCTCAATTAAAATTTCACTATCAAACAATTTGTTTGTGGGTCGTGTACCTTTTTTGATTACCACTGGTGTACAGTGTCATAAACCAAGTAGTATTATCAAAATTTAATATCCGAGTTAAACAATAGCGCTAGGAATTGTTTGAGAACATTTTCATTACAAAATATTAGCAGTACACGTTACTATATATTGAAATCAATATGGTACTTCATAAAATAAAGCAATTTGTTTTTATGATTCTCTTTGGGGCATTTTAACATTTGAAAGTGGTAATTGTATAGACTTCAATGCCTCAGTGAATACCAACATAACAAAAGATATCGTATCTACTCGTATATTAAAAGTTTATATTCGTATTATTGCATACAATACGAATAAAAAATGTAATTTTTTTTTATTAAAATGAAATTTTTATTCAGAATGGCAACAATACAAAAATAAATAAATTATTTAAAATTCACCTGGCTGAAACATGGTTCAAAACAGTGTGAGAGGTCCGAAAAAAACATTAACGACTTATTTTCCTAACTACAATACAGTCTATTCCGCTTAATTGGGACACATCGGGACTTAGACATTTTGGCCCAATTAAGCGGCTGCCCCAATTAAGCGAATTTCACATAAAATTAAACAATGCATATTTTTTTTTCAATAATTTTATTTTATAAACTCTTGAACAAAACTATAAATTACATATAACCAAAAAATATAAACTTTTAAGAAAAAATAATAATAAATTCCAAAATAAAATAATAAACAGGTACATAAAATTTAATTCAATGCAAAAATGCGTGAAGTGTAGTCTGTATTTTGTTTTTGTAACATTTCACTTCTACAAAATCAGCACAGGTATTCAGTGCGGCTCCCTTCATTTCGTTCCTGCATAAAATAACGCTGTAATATTAAATTCTTTGTACATATTTTTTCTTGAGAATATGTGTAACATAATATGTACTGTGATCTTAAATTTACTGTCCCAATTAAGCGAAATGTTGTCCCAATTAAATATGTAAATTTACTGTTTGTACCTTGGTTTGGTTTCTGTTCTTTGAGATTTGGCCCAAATAAGCGGCTACCCAAATTAAGTGGTGGCCCAATTAAGCGGAATCGTCTGTAATTGAATTTTGCAAGAAGTACAGTGTAAGACGCTATTAAGGGATATCAGGGTACGGGAGAGCTTATAAGAAGAGCAGGATTGGACCGTAGACTTTTCTCGTTTCGATTCTCGTCTATTTCCAGTGACGACCATTTTGACAGCTGACAGCTGATTTGTGCTAAGTTTGGTTTTCCATTTCACAATTAATAGACTTACGCCAGAACAATACTTGCAAATTATGCAAATTTATTTCGAAAATTGTGGTTCAGTTCGCGAAACTTACCGTGCGCTACAATCCATTTTACTGTCGACATAATCGTACCCCTGAGCAAGTAATTCAAATAACCATGGAGCGATTTCGCACCACGCATACTCTAATTGATAATACGCATCCATACAGTGCGCACCAAAGAAACTGTTGCTGCTGTGGAGCGCAATATTGAGGAGGACCCGAATGAGTTAATTCGCCATCGTGCACAGCAATTGGAGCTGTGTCCATCCACTTTCCGGAAGATTTTGCGGAAAGATCTTGGTTTACGAGCTTACAAGATTCAGCTTGTGCAAGAGTTGAAGCCGCATGACCATCGTGTGCGTCGTACGTTCGTGAATGGGCCCAAAACGAGATTGCTCTGGATCCTTATTTTCACCATACAATTTTATTCAGCGATGAGGCTGATTTTTTGTTGAACATGCAAAATTGCCGCATTTGGAGTGAAGACAAGCCATTATCGAGACGCCGTTACATCCACAAAAAGTCACTATTTGGTGTGCTTTATATGCTGGTGGAATCATTGGTCATTAATTCTTCAATAATGATGCCAGCCAAAACGTTACAGTCAATGGAGACCGTTATAGATCCATGATTACTAACTTTTTCGTTTCCCAATTAAATGGCATTAATGTGGAAGAGCTGTGGTTTCAACAAGACGGCGCAACATACCACTGCACGCGTCTCAATCGATTTATTGAAGAAAACATTCGATGAGCGCATAATTTCGTGTGATGGACCTGTGAATTGGCCTCCAAGATCGTGCGATTCAACACCTTTTGATTATTTTCTGTGGGGATACATGAAATCGCTAATCTATGCCGGTAAACCAGAGACGATGGACGACTTGAAAGCCAATATACGGTCCCAGTTGCTCCAAAAAGTGGTCGAAAATTTCCAGATTGCGCTTTATTCGAGCCAGCCGTGGATATATGCCCGAAATCATATTTAAACACTAATGGCATAAAATTATCTTTCCAATAAAGCTAATACCATGGCCATTACCAAGATTTTTATGTGTTTTATTTCATTTTAAAGTTCTATACCTCTAAAAAAACACCCATTATATAGGTTTATGTGCCACAGATCCAACCCTTTTACAGATCAGGGTAGAAATGATGATTTTTCTTTTATTAGAAGTACTATTTTGTATTGTTCTTTTTCCCTTAAACGGGTACCAAATTAAATTCAACCCTCCTGGTATTTGGGTTCGACACCCCTGATTTATGCTATTACTAGCGCGTCTGCGTGTCCGTTTTACGACACATGTGGATTTATAACAACTAAATACATCATTATTACAAGGGTTATTGAAGTAAGTGCTTCCCTGTTTTATTGCTTCAAATGAATAAACGTTGCTTTTATCCTAATGAAACTACAATGTTAAAAGTAACATTACCAATTCGATTTTTCATTATGAAATGGACAAGTACTTTATTAATTGCTTTTAATTTTAAATTCTCTTTAAAATCATTTTTAACTCAACCATCACTTTCAAAACTAGGTTCTCAGGCACAAATTAGCTCTGTTAAATGTGGAGCCCTGCAATGTTCCCAGACGGAGACATTTACCAGGTTCCTGCGATCGTAAAGCAGGACTCACGATCTGGATGAAAAACGCGAAATAAAACGAATCGACTTTATTGGGCGCACTCTCAAACAATTGTAAAATGCTGGAGATAGGATTGGATATACATAGGTTGATGGACTTAAGTAGTGGTTTAAACGTCACGTAGCAAAGGGCCCTTTGAGATGCTGTAGGCTTCGTAATACACCAGGTCTGAAATGGAGAGTTTGGACACACAACCACGATCGATTTACAAGTTCACACCGTATATTCGCAAAATATACGAGAGACGTACAATAATTAAAGAGACAAATTGATGTAGGAAAAAAACGGTTTGTAGGAGTTTGGTATTTTCATGACTTTATGACCTGAGAACAACTGACGGATAAAAATTGTTTTGTTTATAACCTCAAAATTGCATTTATCGATGGCGTGTCCGCTTGAAGTTTCCACATTAGTTGAACAACGTTCAGTGATCCGGTTTTTGCTTTCTGAAGGTGAAAAACCGGCTAAAATCTTTTCTCGAATGATTTTACAGTATGGTGAAAGTTGTATCAATCGCGGAAATTTTTATAAGTGGGTAGAACTGTTCAAAAATGGTCGAACCTCAGTGACTGACGAGAAACGTCCTGACCTGCCAGTTGAAGTGTCAACTCCATCGCTTGAAACCCGCATTGACGACATTATTCGTGAAGACCGACGTATTACTGTTGAAGAAATAGCAAAAAAAGTTACAGTAAGTGTTGGCACAGTTCATCACATTATTATTGTCAAGCTCAAGTACAGCAAAACAAGTGCAAGTTGGGTCCCGAAACAGTTAACGCAACAACACAAGGAAACAAGACTCAAAGCGTGTACAGACTTATAAGAACGCTGTGAAAGGGAAGGTGACCCTTTTCTAAAAAAGATATTAACGTGTGATTTAAACTTGGGTTCACCATTCTGAACCAAAATTCAAAAGCATGGAATGGAAGCACATCAGCTAACCTGTCCGAAAAAAATTCAGAACGCAAGCATCAGCGGGAAAAGTCATGTTGACCGTCTTTTGGGTTGCCCGAGGCAGGGCCGGCGCTAGGCAATAGGCGAAATTGGCAACTGCCTAAGGTGAACACGGTAAAAGGGCGTTTTTTTTTTTTTGACGTCATTTGAAATTTAAAAGTGAGGACCTTTTTGTTTAGGAGTCATTTGACATGATCGAAAAAAATAGTTACACTCTGCCTACAGGCGCCACAGACCCACGCGCTGTCTTTGGCCCGAGGTATCGTCTTTTGTGATTATTTGGAAGATGAGTGTACAATAAACAATGCCTACTACTCAGGCATGCTGATGAACAAAGTAAAACGAGCAATGAGAGAAAAACCTCGCGGATCTCAAAGAAAAGGCGTGATATTGCCCAACGACAATGCTCGGGCTCATACCGCCAAGCTGATCCAAGAAACCATTGAAAAAATGGGTTGGGAGATACTACCTCATCCTCTCTACAGTCTAGATTTGGCTCCTTCTGATTTTCCACTCAAGGAGACATTACGTGGAAAAAAGTTTAGCGACAACGAGGAAGTCAAAGAATTTGTGGGAAACTGACTCAAACAACAAGACAAAGATTTCTTTGCGTCAGGTATAAAAAAAAAAAACTAGTTCATCGTTGGGTCAAGGGTATTAATATTCGTGGGGATTATGTTGAGAAGTAGTAAAAGTCTTATTTTTTAAAAATACACAGTTTTTTCTACATCAATGTGTCTCTTTAATTATTGAATGTCCCTCGTACTAACACACATGAATGTGAATGAATGCGTAAAATGCATTCACGACAACAAATCAGAGTTTACGAAAAGATGTAGAACAAGAATAATTCTACTTTTGCTTAAAGACGTACGATACTAAGAGCTCAGATGATGCGGATACCGAAATGAGCGATTAAAATCCACTAAGGCACGAGACGAATGTATATAGCATATTCGTGAAATGCAACAATGCAGGTGACCTGAACGACGATCTCGAACAGGCAGAACTGAGCACAAAAATTAATACGACACAGATGGTTCGAATTTTATTCTGTGACTGTGCGCACTTTTCTATAGGCATTTTTCTTGTGCGGATATGTCTGGTTATGTCCCTAAACAGCCGTTTTCCACGGTGTCACAATTTTTTAAATATTGTTGTATTATCTGTCCTATTTAATGATTTCAAATTATATCAAATATCTTACTGCAATAATTATTTCAAGTGTTTGAAACACATCACTCTAAACTGATAGTAAATAAAATGATATTTAAAGGACTGATAAACAGTCAGTAATCATTAAATTAATCTGTACAGTGTTTCATTTCTACCGAAGACGCACTAAGTTCATTGCTTTCAACTATCGCCCCAAGCCGAATATTTAGCTGACGAACTTATCCGAGATTTGTCTTTGTGTCAACCAGATGAGAACAGAAGCACTTCTGCAAATTTTATACAGAACTTTCTTAATTTAATTGAAGAGCTATGAAGTTTGTATAAAGTTTCATTGCTAATATTTAGCATTTACAGAAAGTACTAAATTATATTTTGCTAATTAATAATCATGTTAAATAATATTTGTACAAAAAAGATTTTGTTTTGTTGAAGTCTCAGAATTTTTCGTATATGCGTTCAGATGATTGTATATTTATGCCAAATTTCAACTCTCTATGGTCTATTTCAAAGTAGAAAAAAGTAGATAGCGCTGCGAACCGAGTATGATTTACACTGATCAAATACAGTATAGCGGGAAATTTAAAATAAGTTACAACTAGGGCATGGGCGTAGCAACTGGGTTAGCAAGTGTTTTTTTTTTTTTTAATAAAAAAGGTTAATAAGTTATTGAAATAAACAAGGTAGATAATACACTTACGTTATTTATACGCCATAAATTCAGTTAAATGGGAAATTTGAAAAGTTAAAAAAATATTAATTTTAAAAATTATGTACTACAGTCTGTTTCAAACGCTTAGGCGGAACTAAATGGGAATTTCGTTCTTTTAGGTTGTCACGACAAGAGACCTTTCTTGGGTTATTTCATTTTTCATGTTGGAATGTCAAAATTTAAAATTACAACAATGAAACCATGGAAACGAATGACCTATGTCAAAATTAAATTATTTTTTTATATATTTTAATGACAAAAAAATAAATAAATGGGAAATTTGTATTAAGAATTACACAAAAAATCAAAATATAAAGAAAATGACATTTTAAAATGATATTAACCTTAACCAAAAAATGTTTATTGTAAGTATGATTTACAAAGCTTAAACAAAACGGCCGAAAAGCACGATTTAAGCGATGAAAGTAACTAAATTGCAAAATCTAGTTCCGCCTAAGCGTTTGAAACAGACTGTATATATAAAAAGAGAGATTTGGCTAAAAGAGTTTAAACAAAGCAATAAAACAAACAATATATCTTCAGAGCTAAAGTTTCTTATTTAAATAATTATTGTAAATAAAAATTAAAAATATATGTATATATGAAGGTCTAAAAATTATATCAACAACTTCGTATTTGGCCACAATCAGCTTGATCTGTTAATTGTCAACTGTCAAAAAATATTTATATGTCAGATAACCTAAAAAATATATAACTGCGTAAAAACAAATTACATGGAGAATTTTCTCCATAAAATCTACGCCAAGAATATAAATAAAAGTCTAAATATGTAAATAATAACAAAATATATGAGAAAAATTAAATAATATAAATAATATATATTTACAATGTACGACACTGAACATCTGTCAACTTGGACTAAAAACAATATTTTTACAGTGTAATAGGGATGACGATCTAAACCAATCCGAAGCAAGGACAAACAGCTCCTATCTTCTTACACACATTTTTCTACTTTGAAATAGACCATAGGTTCAGTCGTTTGGCAACAATTTTTAACAGACAGACCGACACATGAGTGACGGTGTAAGGGTTTCTTGATCACACTTACGAAACCCTAAAAACGAAAGCATGGAAGGGGTGATATATACAGTTAACTTGTTTCTAAATCGCCAAATTTAAGAATACAGTATTATTGAAAAAATGCCAGTCAGCTTTAAAACTGTGCCTATAGAAATGTAAATATCTCTAACGACCTATAACCCTGTCTAAGGAATATTATTTTATAATTTTTCATTAAAGCTAATGTTTCTAGGATGATTTTACAAAATTCGATATAATTTTGCTAAAAACAAAAGAGATATTTAGTATTATGTCAAAATAAATTGATTGTTAAATTTAAAAATTTGAACCAGAGCAGTGGTTTTCTACCTTTGGGTTTGAATCATTGTATCATAACTGAATTCAACCATAACAATAATGAAAATAGGTAGGTTAATTACTTATTGCAATCAAGTAACGTCTCCTACTGTAGTCGAGAGGATTGCGGATCATTGAAAGTACAATTAACAAGGAGCGCGCTTGTGTCAAGTGTCTAACTTGCGCCCCTCTAACCCAAAGATAAATAAAAAAGAATAATTATATGTAAAACATTTACTAATGCCCGATTGCTAAAAAACGAATTAAATGATTTAACTCGGGTTATACTTAACTTGAATTAAAACAGTATATTGGGTTGTTACGTAAGTCCGTTCGTTTTTTTTCACCTTTTATTCAATAAAATATACAGTCTAAAAAAACTTTTATTATCAAATGTACTGTCCATTATTTTCTATCACTTTGGACAAACGCTCAGGCAATTTCATAATGCCACCTCTCCAGAAGGTTCCGTCTTTGCCCTCAAAAAATCTGTAGAGGTGAGTTTTGATATCATCGAAAGATGCGATTGTTTTTCCGTTAAGGGAATTTTGTAGAGAGCGGAATAAATGGTAGTCAAAGCATATAGTTCAGACATCGCACCATCCGACTACCATTTGTTCTGCTTTCTACAAAATTATCTTAACGGAAAAAATTTCGCATCTGTGGATGATATTAAAATTCACCTGGATAGTGCAAAGATGGAATTATGATATTACCTAATACAGACAGACAGACCGACAAATATCATGCTAAAAATAGTCAAAACGTTATGTAGGGACCTCAATTCATGGAGATCCATCGAAATCTCGAAATGTCAAAATCGGTATGATCACAATACCTCCCTTATATATGTTGGCGGTCGGTAAAAAGTTGGAAGAAGACGGAATAGAATTTCCATATAAAGTTAGCCATATGTATAATTATTTGAAGTTGCTAGGATTTAAAAAGAATGATTTTTTTTTGTGCAAATTTGAATGTAATATACTAAATATACAATCTGCATTATAGACGTCATATTGTAAACCAACCGACTCACATTTGTATACGATGTGGCAAATTGTAGCTCAAGCTTCATTCTACTCAAATAAAAGTTGTTAGTTATTGCTTTTATAGCAACTTTTATAAATACATTTTTTCGACATATTTCTCTGTTGTGAAATATTCGCAACAATCTTAAAACTAACACGAGTAAACTCCCATTTCTAGTTAACCGATTTTTACAAAAGTTGATCAACCCGTGCAGACAGACAGACAGACAGACAGACAGACAGACAGACAGACAGACAGACATACAGAATGACAGACAGATCGACAGACATCATGCTAAAAATAGTCAAAACGTTATGAGGACCTCAATTCGCGGAGATCCATCGAAATCTTGAAATGTCAAAATTGGTATGATCACAATACCTCCCTTATATAAGTTGGCGTTCGGTAAAAAATTTATGTTCATCGAAATTTTGTTTTGCGCTCGTGGCGGGAGCCTCTTTCGCCCTCGTTACTCGCGCCCTCGTTACGGGCTTGGACGAAAGTAATGGTAGATGAAAAGATAAATTAGCAACTTGTATAAGAATAATGAATATTATGTTTTCTTAATTAATTTTTTATGTTACTGTTGTAATTATAGTGGTATAAAATAAGTAAATCTCATAAGTTTGCTCGCAGTAGCAATCAGTTTTTCCACATTATGATTTAAAGTAATGGAACAGTTTCCGTGAAACTATAGAAGCACTTTGCAAGTGATTATATTAATGTCTAAACATGAATACAACTGTTTTAACTTTGAATATCTAATTTAGCAGTTATCTTATCTTATCTATCTGGGGTAAAACAGAACGGGACAACTCGTATCCAATCTGCAATAATCCAACTAGTGTATGTTACCCGCACAGCCGTTTCGTTATGTGGGTGGCCTGACTTTCAGGGGCTAACGGAACACTAATGACCAGAGCGCACTATCTCTAATCCTGAATATAACTTATATAAACGCTCATAGTCATAAACTGAGAAGTGGAGTGCGTAATGTTAGCGGGATTTTGGACAGTCCGGTGTCCGGAAGAGACCAGGGTGCTAAATGTCGCTGAGAATAACCATTCATATAGAGGAGGGACCGCAGTTCAACCGCAGAGGAACGTTACTATGGCAGGGACATTAATTCTAAAACCCGTCATGGAATCTCATCTACAGGGCATGACCAAGGGAAGCACAACCCTACAATACAAACTACTCTTGAATTAGCTTCGAATTAAGGACATTTCAAAAACACAAATCTCAACATTTTACAGAATAATAAATGTTGTGAGGAAATAATAAAATATAATTTATAAGTATCTCTTAATTGACTATTTTTTAATAAATGCATTATTTGTGGAATTTTTGTAACCCAATTATTGTCGTCAAGGATGATATTTGTAGAAAAAAAGGCAAAGTTGGCTGATAACTTACAAATATAAAGAATTATTTTATTCATCAAAGTATGATCCTTCTTCTTTAGTAAAAATATAGTTAATAAGTATCATTCCGCTGATGACCCTCGTGTTAAATATAAAAATAATAAAGAAGAGAATGACAATCAATTAGCAATTTGGGAATACTTTAAAGCATAATTTCATGAATTGTTTTTATTAGGGCTTTGTAGGTGTGACCAAAAAACCCTTATACCGTAATTTTGTCGTCTGTCTGTGTGTCTGTCTCTCTGTCTGTCTGTCTCTCTGTCTGTCTGTTCGGTAAAAATTGTAGCCAAACCGCTAAACCTAGAGAGTTGAAATTTGGCATGCGCATACAACTCTTTGACCCGCACCTAGGAAAAATACTAAAACATCTAAAAAACATATCCCCCTAAAAATAAAAACAAATATGACAGGCTAATAAAAAAAATTAAGTTTTGAGTAGGGTATCAAATGAAAGCCCTTGGTACGTGGATTAACAATCAAAATTTTATTTTTACAAAATAAATTATTTTAAGGCGATTTTTGCCAAAATTGTGCAAAAAAAAATTGTCCCACACCCTATAGGGTGGCTATAGCCCAGACGGCTTAAACTAAAAATCTGAAAAAATCTAAGTAATGTACATTGTTGTGAACCGGAATAGTACAATAGGAATTTTTGATCAGATTATGTTTTCGGAAAATAACGTATTTTTTATGTTTTTTGGTGTACAAAAATTATAGTTATTTAACACACTATACTAGAAGGCGTATTCTGGTCTAATGGTTAGCTTGCTCAATTGCTACGCAGCAAACTAGGGTTCGCTCCCAGGCAGAGGAAACAATTTTATTTTTTGTTTTTTTTTTCCATTTTTATTTTGTTTAAATTATTTTGTCAAAATTCTAGTTATATTTTGGCAAATATTGCATTTAATTTTTAAGAGCGTAAATTTAATAACCAGTTGGAATTTTTCGAATTATATTTTCATTCTATGTGTCATGTATACGAAACCGGAAGAGCGGAGCATATGTCTTAAAACAACCAATGGAAGCCATAGGCGCAATTATCAAAATTTTAATGAACCTTGCTATATAAAAAAAATACTACAAATATGTATTTAGAAACCTAAATAATGGTATTATAGTGCGTTCGAAGGTGAGTTTGCAGTATAGCTCTTATGGAAAATGGGAGCGGTGTTGCCAAATGTTGTAAAAGTGTCAAATGTGTCAATTATAATAATATGAAAAACTCGTATGATTTACAAAAATCAACTCTTATAAAACTCAAAATAACAGTCAACAAAAACAAATGGCCATTTGTAGAATACTGCGTCTTCACAGATCAGCGCGTTTTAGAGCTGGCAACGTCGACAAGCAAGAAAAGGATAGTGTCATTGTGTAAACCCATTAGAGAGTATGAAAAAGCACTACTCCATATGCCCTGTACTGCAAACTCACCTTTGAACGCACTATAGGTATTCGAATCAAAATTAACAAAAAAATATCTTAACATAAAATTTGTTTTTAAAGCTCTTAGATTAACAGACGATAAATTATTTTAATAATACCGTTTATTTTGCCGTGATTGCTACAAAACAAAATTTGTCCTACACACTCAGCATGCCGCCTTCACTTATTATATACGTGCGAAACCCTGCAATGTGTGAAAATTCACACTTCACATTAATTTTTTTATTAAAAATATTTTTTTTAAACAACCTTTAAAAATTTGACCAGCGTAACTTTTATTATTAGGTTGACAATTGTAAGAGAAAATGGTATTTCTAATCCTGATTTTGCCCTTTAAATTAATCTTGGAATATTTATGAGTTGTCCTTCTTTGTCCTTCTTTGTCCTTCAATAATACAGTCCAATAAAATTCATATTTATTGAAGTTATTCCCTGTTCTATATGTCGGCTATAATAGTTAAGCCCTTCGAATGAACTTAAGAGCGGTTCTAGGGTCGCAGGTCGAATCGAGTGCGTAAAGGGTATGATGAAAAAGGTTGAAATTCTCAAGAAGGGTTAGCGCGTCAGAGAAGTGAATAAAAAGGTCATTCAGGTTAGTTGTAACACGCGACATGAGACGAATACTTTGACTTATTTCACAGTGAAAGGGACATTAAATTTAAATATAAATACGGGCACAAGGTGAACTGGTACCAACAAGTCAGCTGTTTCCGACAGAGGGAACAATGCTGTGTTCTGGAAATATATTCCAACGCTGTTAAAGGAAGGGTTTTTTTAAGGCAATAACTATTTTAAGAATTTCTCAAGATTTTATTTTTTTCTATAAATTTTAAAATAAAATCTTTTACAACAATATTGTATATGAATTAGGGTTGTACATCGAAAGGAAAACATCGATGTTTAATATCGATGTTAACATCGGCGCCTTACTATCGATGTTGAAAAAACATCGAAGGAAAAACATCGATGTTTTATTAATATTAAAAAAGGTATTTATTTATATTATATAGGTTTTATTTAATAATTTAAAGATAAAATACGAAAAAAGTAACATATAATACACAAAAAGCATTTATTAGATTTTGAAATAGAAATATTCCTTTTTAATAGTAATTTATTTCACACTAACGTTATTATACCCAATATAATAATCCTAATTTGTACCTACAGTCTATTCCAAACGATTAGGCGGAACTAACCGCAATTTTCATTTTTGTAATTTCTGATTAGATATTTTTTTATATATTGAAGTTGACTTTTCCTGAACAAAATGATCAAAAGCTTCAATTCAATCGGTAAAAGTAACTAGAATTGAAAATTTAGTTCCGCCTAAACCAAAGGAACAGACCTTACTATTTTTACATTTCTAAAATGAAATATTGGATTTTATTACAATACTAATATAGTAATCTTAATATTAATTTTATATTATTTAACATAAAAATAACACTGTCATACACAATTATTTTTATACTTTTTTATGATGAAATAAAGTCTGTTCCTTTGGTTTAGGCGGAACTAGATTTTCAATTCTAGTTACTTTTACCGATTGATTGAAGCTTTTGATCATTTTGTTCAGGAAAAGTGAACTTCAATATATAAAAATATCTAATGACAAATTACAAAAATGAAAATTGCGGTTAGTTCCGCCTAATCGTTTGGAATAGACTGTAGGTACAAATTAGGATTATTATATTGGTTATAATAATATTAATGTGAAATTAATTACTATTAAAAAGGAATATTTTTATTTCAAAATCTAATAAATGCTTTTGTGTATTATGTGTTACTTTTTTCGTGTTTTATCTTTACATTATTTAATAAAACCTATATAATATAAATAAATAGCTTTTTTTAATATTAATATTACATCGATGTTTCCGATACATCGATGTTTTTCCTTCGATGTTTTTTCAACATCGATACTAAGCGCCGATGTTTTGCCTTCGATGTACAACCCTACTCAATAGTTCAACTGGGCATTGAAAAAGTTTTAACCATTATGAAATACAAATGTAGAGCTGAGTGACTGTTCTATTACAGGGCTGATATATTACAAGAGCGGCATATAATATAGTAGTAATTCCTGAAAATTTGCTAAATAACAGATAATGGACGTTGTGACGTTTCATGCAATGGAAATATGAATTACCTATATTCTTTATATCTCTAATAATTCAGACAGGCAGTCAGTAAGTCATAGTGGTGCAGTGTTTTTTATTTGTTTTTGCTGCGATTATTTTTCGATAAATCCCTAGCTAAAGTACGGATTGTTAAAAAAGCTACCAAAGTCTCCGTCTCAGAACGTGCAGTAGACGACAAGTGTGTTCAAATATTATAAAGATAGTATTTCAATAGTTTTTTCTCACACTTAAGACTTATGGATTAAGTTTTTACCAACCGCTACATACATATATATACATATAAGGGCGGTATTGTGATCGTACCGATTTTGACACTTTTAAATTTCGATGGAAGTCCACGGATTGAAGTTCCCACATAATGTTTTTACTATTTTTAGCATGATGTCTCTCGGTCTGTCTGTATGCCTGTCTGTCGGTCCTTGGACACCTGTAAAGTGAATTTGGCTAAACAGATTTTTATGAAACTTCATTTTTAAGCTTCTCACACCAATGGAATCAGTTAATCAACTTTTGGTAAATAGCGGTCATCTAGAAATGGAACAATTTGGGCGGTCAGTCCTGTGGTGGTCACAGATTGTTAAAAAAAATTACAAATGTTCAAACAAAACCTTTGAAAATGACCAAAAATATTTTGAAATTATGAGAAAGAAAAACGTATTAGGTGACAGCACTCTTATATAAAATACAAGAGATTCAAGGCACCCTATCCTCATTTCTCCCTATCATATCCGTATTAATTCTACGAAATTTGCGACACCCCTTTCTTATACTTACGTCAGTACTGGTTGGGAATCACTGGCCTAGTAGGTATACAGTCTTTTTAAAGGGACATATTAGTTCTTATTTCTACCAATAAGATACGTAATATTTATCTTCAACATACTTCAAAAGAATCTTTTCAAATACTTGTTAACAAAGCACAAAATTACTTTATCGTAAATTTTTAAGGTTCCATTATAATATTAAGTTCAAATATGAACAATTTTGTTGAACAAGTCACGCAAGTGGTTGTTAATTTGACAATTTTACATTAATTTTAACGCTGTTGTACATTTTTTCATTCAGCGTGAAAGCAAATGATTTTAAAATATTTTAAAATGATACATTAGATGCAATCATGTATTCAGTATGACAGCTTTTAATGAAATCGAGTATACACATATTCTGCTACATGCAAACGCTAAATTAGTATTTTCTATATACCGTAATCCTTTTGTCATTAGTAATATTTATTATGATTCTTTATTAATTATGTATAGGGTGTTGAATAGTACTTGTAATCAATATTACATGGCGACAAAATTGTAGCTGATAAGCCTTTTGCGTTTTGGCCCTTTTTAGGGTTTTGTAGGTATGACCACCACATCCACTCATGTGTCTGTCTGTACGGTAGAAATTCTAGCCAAACAGCTTAACATAGAAAGTTGAAATTTGACATGCTTATAAGGTGTCTCAAAAGAAATTTTATATTTATTTAGCTTACTGCGTGAACGCAACGTATCCGAGGGGCGCGGGGTTATGTCAATCGGTAGCCTGACTCTTGGGAATTAAGTCGCTATGGAGCGTTTCTCGGGAGCAGACCGCGCGTTATGCGTGCGAGAGTTTTACAAAAACGCTGATTCGGCGACTGTAGCACGTAGAAAATTCTGCAGTATTCGAGGTTTTCGCCACTTAAATGATGCGCCAAGCATTCCTCTCATTCGACATTGGGTTAAAAAGTTTGAAGAGACTGGTACAACGCTGGATAAATCAAAATCCGGGCAACCTAGGTCATCAAGAACGGTAGAAAACGTGGAGAATGTTAATCAGTCTGTTCGTGACGACTCGAACCTTTCAATTCAGAAGCGCGCAAGTGCTTTAAATGTGCATAGATCATCATTACATCGCATTATGCACAAAGACCTAAAGCTGCACCCCTACAAAATTCAATTGGTGCAAGAATTAAAGCCCCAAGATGCCAGTCAGAGGCTTAATTTCGTAAATCAGGTGATTGAGCGATTTTCAACGTTTACCAACATTTTGTTTTCGGATGAAGCTCATTTTCATCTTAATGGCCACGTAAATAAGCAGAACTACCGCTACTGGAGTACAACGAATCCGAAACGCAAACATCAGAAACCCCTACATTCGCCTAAAGTGACCGTATGGGCTGCGATGTCGGCGCGAGGAATTATCGGCCCTTACTTTTTTGAAGACGAAAGGGGGCGTGCAGTTACAGTGAATTCAGAGCGTTATATGGAGATGTTAGACAACTCCTTGTACCTGAACTGCAAAACTTTCCTGGCTATAACCAAAGAACATGGTTCCAACAGGACGGAGCAACTTCACACACGTCCAATATGTCTCTGCCACGTGTTCGTGAAATTTTCTCAGGCAAATTGATCTCCCGGAGAGGTGACATAAATTGGCCTCCACGCAGTCCAGATTTAACCCCTATGGACTTTTTCCTATGGGGTTATCTTAAATCTAAAGTTTACGCCAGTAAACCGACTTCACTGGCGCATTTGAAAGAAAATATCCGTCACGAAATGGCAGCCATCCCTGAGTCCACCTGCCGAGACGTCATAAGTAATTTTACTGTTCGATTAAATGAGTGCCGAGAACGCGAGGGTCTACATTTAGACGATATTATTTTTAAGAAATAAATCTCCAAAAAGTGTATTTTAATAATTTATAAACATTTTTTCTATATACGGCTTACTTTTTTTTTTGTAATCGATCCACTAAATATAAAATTTCTTTTGAGACACCTTGTATAACTCTTTGACTCACATATAGGAAAAATACTGGGAGTTCAAAAGAAAACATCCCGCGGTAAATATGAACAAATATGTATTTAATGAAAAAATCAGCTGTGGCCACCACAGGACCGACTGCCAACACAAAGTACTTGTATAAAATACATTCTAGCAGCAGAGTAGAAATAACTTGGCCTAATATTTTCTAACAGAGATATTATTTATCATGACCATGGAAACGTTACATATAAGTATGAAAAAATTGATTTTCGAAATTTTTTTCGTTTTATCAAAAAATGTCTCAAATAAAAGTTGTTAGTTATTGCTTTTATAGCAACTTTTGTTAAATAAATTTTTTCGAAATATTTTTCTGTTGTTAAATATTCGCAAAAATCTTAAAATCGACACGAGTTAACTCCCATTTTTAGTCAACCGATTTTTACCTTTTTTTGTGGTAGTCGGTACAAACATCCCGCGATAAATATAATCAAATATGTATTTAATGAAGAAATTAAATAATTTTTTGGGTGACCATTTCAAAAATAATTCTTTTTCATCATCTAGTAATAGACAAAAAGTAAATCTTTTTCGGTTTAGGCCGATTCGCTTATTTTTTTAGCCGCTGGATGCTAGAGCCATCTATGTGACATTTCTTAACTTACAAGATCTCCATGGTTACACGGAAACAACTGACAGTCAAACATTTATAACTGTAATAATTGTTTAATAACCATAAATCCAATGTAAATAAATAAATTTAATTTGTTTAATAAAAATTACTTTTGGTCGCCCAAAAAATATAATATGCATCTTTGCCAAAAAGATCGTTTTCGTCCTTATCTGTTTGAAGTCCTCAGCTGCGCCTCGGCTTTCAAATTCAGATGCGACCGAAAAAATCTATTTTTTGGCCATGGTACACAAATAACTATTTTTAAAACTTTGAGTCGCATGTCAAATGAAACTTCTTAATTCGTGGACCAACAAGCAATTTTTTATTTTTGAAAAATCATTTTTTTATGGGGATTTCGTCAAAAATATGCCAAAAAACTTTCTCCCAGAGGGGTCGATCTAAAAATCTGAAAAAAATCCTGATAATGTACAATAGTGGGAACCGAAATAGTTCAACAGGAATTTTTGTTCAGTCGTTATTTATAAAGTATAGATTTTTTATGTCATTGATTTTTTTTTGTGTGTTATCAATAGAAAGTTCTTAAGGAATGAAAAGTAGTTATTTTAAATTAGTTTGTTTTAATATATTTTTAGCCGAAAATGTGTTAAATAAGTTCTTGTCCCGCGCCCTTTTACCCCAAAAGAGTTAAAATAATAATCCGAAAAAATTATAGGTAATGTACATTGATTTGAGCCGGAAACGTAGAGAGGAATGTTTTATCAGATTGCATTTTTGGAAAATATTGCAATTTTTGTGTTTTTGACCAAAATAATTATTTTATTTTATTTAATGCCTAAATTATGGCTAATAATGTTATGGTTTTTTTTGTATTTATGGCTAGTGTGTTTCTTTTTTTGAAAAATATAATAAAAAAAATTGAACAGCTGCGAACCGAGTTCATATGTGTAGACTTTACATTACGTTGATTTCAACCTATTGTTTCCATTACTTTATATTTTTGTTTTTAAGGTATCAAAGAAGAATAAATCACTTATAGTAATACTTAATACTATTAATAGTGAGAAATACGTTTCTGAAATTGAAAAAAATTGATGTGAAGTGTGAATATTCACACATTTCAGGGTTTCGCAGGTATATAATAAGTGAAGGCGGTATGCTGAGTGTGTAGGACAAATTTTACTTTGTAGTAATCACGGCAAAATGAACGATATTTTTAAAATAATTTATCGTCTGTTAATCATATAATAAGACTGGTTATTAAATTTACGCTCTTAAAAATTAAATACAACATTTGTCAAAATATAACTAGAATTTTGACAAAATAATTTCAACATAATAAAAATGAAAAAAAAAAAACAGAAAAAATAAAATTCACTCCGTACTCGAACTCGAAACCCTTCGTTTTCCAGCTCATTTTAGCACTGCTCTAACCCATTAAGCTATCGCACGCTTTGCATGTGAGTGTCTTACATTGGTATAACTTTTGTACTTTGTGAACCAAAAACCACAAAAAATGCGTTATTTTCCGAAAACATAATCTGATCAAAAATTCCTGTTGTACTATTTCGGTTCACACCAATATACATTACTTAGAATTTTTTTAGATTTTTAGTTTAAACCATCTGGGCTACAGGGTGTGGGACAAAATTTTTTTTGCACAATTTTGGCAAAAATCGCATCAAAATAATTTATTTTGCAAAAATAAAAATTTGATCGTTAATCCACGTACTAAGGGCTTTCATTTGATACACTATTCAGAATTAAAAAAAAATATTTTTGTTTTCGATGAGCACATATTTGTTTATATTTTTAGGGGGGTATGTTTTTTAGAAGTTTTAGTATTTTTCCTATGTGCGGGTCAAAGAGTTGTATAAGCATGCCAAATTTCAACTCTCTAGGTTTAGCCGTTTGGCTACAATTTTTACCGAACAGACAGACAGACAGACAGACAGACAGACGACAAAATGACGGTATAAGGGTTTTTTGGTCATACCTACAAAACCCTAAAAATGAAGCCATTTTTCAATATATTTCTTATTAGTCTAAAGAAGACTTGAATACGAAGCAAATGCAGAAGAAAACGGTGAAATTTTTAGCAAATTATTTAAATTTTGTTTAAAAAAATTAAATGTAAGCTCTTAGTACTCAAATACCGAATAAAAATGATTATCAAACTGTTGATTTTGATGTAATTGTAGAACAAATATTCCTAGACATCCAGTATTATGCTGGATTCTTACTTAATAAATACCCACAAAACCCTAAAACGTGTGTAAATTCAGACTTCATGTCATTCTTTTTGAAACAAAACTCTTCTGAGTGTAAAATTTCCCAGTACTGCTATTAGTACTTTTAATTGGCGAAAAAGCTCTATTTTCTTAGCAGTTAAAACGATCTTTCAACAGGGCATTGACACCAATCAATAGGGCTATTTCTGCACTAAAATGCACATTTACTGCTCTGAGAAAACGAGCATATGGCATTGCTTCGGCCACATAAAACCACTGACCTAAGAAATATTGAGAACGTTCCAGAATAACAACAGTTAAGTAGAACTGATAAAACCAAATATATCTTTGTGGCATTTTCCCATTACAGGTTTGTCGTTCTCAGGTGTCATAGACTATTATCTGTTACTTGGTAACAATAAAATATACGACTAATTTTGTTTGGGAATTTGAATTTTTATTAAAATACTTAAATACTACGAATTTAGATCCATATAGGCTTGGACTATAGGTTTGGAATAGGAACTTTTGGAATAGGGAATTTGGAATAGTTTGGTTTGGAAACACTATATCAGTGTTTCTGAAAGGGTATGCCGCGGCACATTAGCGTGCCGCAAAATTTCAAAGTGCGCCGCGAAATCTTAAAAAATTGATGTGAAGTGTGAATATTCACACATTTCAGGGTTTCGCAGGTATATAATAAGTGATACCGCCTTCACTTGAGTGTGTAGGACAAATTTTACTTTGTAGTAATCACGGTAAAATGAACGATATTTTTAAAATAATTTATCGTCTGTTAATCATATAATTAGACAATATAAAATAAAAAAATTAAATACAACATTTGTCAAAATATAACTAGAATTTTGACAAAATAATTTCAACATAATAAAAATGCAAAAAAAACAAAAAAATAAAAATCACCCGTACTCGAACTCGAAACCCTTCGTTTTCCAACCAGTTTAAGAGCGCGCTAACGCATGTAGCCATCGCACGCTATGAATGTGAGTGTCTTACATTGGTATAACTTTTGTACTTTGTGAACCAAAAACCACAAAAAATGCGTTATTTTCCAAAAACATAATCTGATCAGAAATTCCTGTTGTACTATTTCGGTTCACACCAATATACATTACTTAGAATTTTTTTAGATTTTTAGTTTAAACCATCTGGGCTACAGGGTGTGGGACAAAATTTTTTTTGCACATTTTTGGCAAAAATCGCTGCAAAATAATTTATTTTGCAAAAATAAAAATTTGATCGTTAATCCACGTACTAAGGGCTTTCATTTGATACCCTACTCAGAATTTAAAAAAAATATTTTTGTTTTCGATGAGCACATATTTGTTTATATTTTTAGGGGGGTATGTTTTTTAGATGTTTTAGTATTTTTCCTATGTGCGGGTCAAAGAGTTGTATAAGCATGCCAAATTTCAACTTTCTAGGTTTAGCCGTTTGGCTACAATTTTTACCGAACAGACAGACAGACAGACAGACAGACAGACAGACAGACGACAAAATGACGGTATAAGGGTTTTTTGGTCATACCTACAAAACCCTAAAAAGAACAACCATAGTTTTTATTTTAACATCGTTGTCCTAATATACGTACTACGTACCATGAGTTCAAACAGAAATTACATAAGTGTTGGCTATTGAAAATAAAAGTAATGTCAACAGCAAGATTTAGAATTAATTAACTGTCATCACTGTTGTTGTTGTCATACGTTTATATTGAAAATTCAGTTTAGCTACAATTATAATGGTTTTTACAATAGAACACAAAAATTTTATGATTGAATCATATTTTCGAAATGGTGTTCGAGAAAATGGCGAATGGATTTACAGTGCGGTGTCATGATTAGAGGAAATTCGGTTACAATTTCTAGATATTGCTTTCCTTGAATGAGATTTTTACAGCGCACTTAGAAGATGTGTTGATTTATTCCGAAAAACAGGGAGCATTACTCATAGAGATAGAGTTGGAAGGCCAATAGTTCGTACTCAAAATAGAGTTGTTGTTCGTCAACGTATTAACGAGCAACCCACTACATCACTAAGTACACTGTCGCCAGAGGCAGGTTTATCATTAGGAACTGGCCATACTATTGTTAAAAAAGATTTAAAGCTATTCGCATACAAAATTCTTGCATTATATGAATTACTGTCAGCAGATCACAATAGGCGAATTGTGTATTGCCAGTGGTCCAATAAAATTTAATTAATAAAGATAATTTGTTAAATTTAAGGTTTTTTTCTGACAAGGCCTAAATCAGCACTTCCCAACCTTTTTTCATGGCGGCCCGGCAAAAGAAAGTAAAGTATATTGCAAAATTATTACAAATGATGAGCAAAAAAAAGGTCTTCACCTCCAAAATATAAGTGCTGAGCAAAAAGTGCTAAACCCTGTGTGTGTTCCAGTCCATTAATTAAAAAATAAAAACTCATGGTACGTATATTAGGACAACAATGTTAAAATAATAAAGACGCTAGTTTTTTTCTTTAAGATTACGCGACGCACTTTGAAATTTTGCGGCACACTCTTTGAGAAACAGCCAATAGCCAACCCTTATGAACTCATGGTATAATAATCCATGTATTATCGAAGGCCAGGGACGAAGTTCCCGGCTCCACAAAAAGCGCCACTCGGCCCAACTGAATCAACCAGTTTATTTAAAAATTGTGCTATGTCTATCTTCCAGAAAAGTCAGTAAGTCAGTTGTTCAATTCGTCAATTTAAATCTGTTTCTGACTTTTGAGAGACTTTTATATAAAGCAAGCAATACTTGTTTACCAGAGTACTGTTGTATAACAAAAGTTTTTCAGGGCACGTACCCTTAATTATATAACCTATGACGTAAGTTATCAAGTGAAACTCCATTAACAAGGCAGTAATTATCGCTATGATTGAAAATGTGTTACTAGTTGTTTCAATTTCCGGAATTCAGAGCTGCAGTAGAGGTAATTCTAGGGTTGTTATGTATAACGTATTATCTGCGTTCAAGGTATACGTAACCAGTTACGTATGACAATTACATGTTACGTAACGTAATAGCTTACGGTGTTGGGTGTTACTAAGCATTGTGGGGTATTTGCTTTCAATGCTTGACAATTAAACAAGATTCTATGCAATATTACATTACACAAACAAACTAAAACCAATACTAAAATATAACTAGCTTCATGAACCACATTACAACAATAGTTGCAACTTAAAACCAGTTTAAAGCAGGGTTTGTAAACACAAAAGGTTTGTTTGTTTCCTTTTCGATCATAAACGAAAAATATCGTTTTCGTTGGCGCTTGTTACATTCCTCTGAAACCGGTTTCAGACAAAATAAACCGGTTAAAACTGGTTTATTACATAATTAGAAACAGTATTATTTAACAGTGTATACAATATATGCCATTCTATGTCGGCTCCCTGTATGCTAATGTTCCGAGTCAAAACGGGTCTTCTTCAGGTAAACAGAATTGCTTCAGTTTTAGTTTAATTTATTTTTATTTTCCACCTCTGCATATATTTTAAAATTTTGTCTGTCACTTGTTGAAGCCTTCTTATGATGGTGTCTATGCTCCAGGACTGAGTAAAAATGGCAGTGTCATCAGCGTACAGAGAGTAAGACACATTATTCATGCGTGGAAGGTCGTTTATGAATAAGCAGAAGAGAATTGGACCTACGATTGAGCCTTGTGGGACGCCTGCTACAATTTGTCGTGTAGATCAGTGTTTCTCAACCTTTTCTGGCATGGGACCCCCCAAAATATCTTAAATATTGTCTGCGGCCCCCCTATATATATATATATATAATTCAATATTAATTTATTCAATAATCGGGATTTATGAAAATAGTTTTGTTTCTCTAGTTATAGCCGATAGCTTCTATATTGTCCATAGAAGCACATTCTACATAACAATGACTTACATTATAAAATTAACAAAAATTTCTACAAATACCTTTCCAGTCGCTCCAATTTTGGTCTGCATGGAGTCCAAACACTTATGTCTACACTATACCACACTATTTCAAGTATTTTCTGCACTTTTATCACTTAAAAATAACTAAAAACGTCAGAAACAAATGAAGACGCCACTTCCAAAAATCACGTATCACTACATATCAAGATCCTGATAAAGCTCATTAAGGAATATAGTCATTAACAATTAATAAATAAGGAACAGAATTGCTTAAAATAATTCTTTATGAGAATAAACACATATATTAATATTTTATCAATAGTATACAGGTGGTTGAAATTGAACTACCGGGCCCAATACACTATTTTTTATTATTGAAGATGAGGTATAACGTTAAATTTGGAAGTTACTTGGTACTACATGATCTAAAATAGTTTATATTTTGTTACTTTGTATCTTTTTTTGGATAAATAATTATGCATTTTGATTTGGAGACACGGCCTATATGGTAAAATGGGAGGACAGAGGTGATAATAGGATGACTTTTGGGCTATCAATGATAATTCTGAGATCTCAGAAAGGGATGAAAATTACTATTGGAAGTAACTAATGGAGTTATCTCTCGAGAATTTTATACAGGTTAATTTTTTTATTTACGGGTTCATTTGGAGGGCTAAGGTGCCTCCCCCCGGGCATTATGACCTTAAAGCCCGGTCTTTCCACCTTCATTTAAACCACTAGGAAACTATCCGACAGATAATGTTATCTGGAACTTTATCTTCTGAATAAATGTCATTACCAAGCAGTGAATTCAATACATTAGAGTTAAAAGGTATATTTTAATGAATATAAATGTCATATATTTATGAATATATCTTGCAAAATTGAGCGTTTTTCTATTATAATTTCATGCTTCGATTTTATATGACTTCGCGGCCCCCCGATGAAGCTTTCGCGGCCCCCCGATTGAGAAACGCTGGTGTAGATGATTTGCAGTTATTAATGACTGTTTGGAAATATCGGTCTTGTATGTAAGATTTTAATAAATGGATCAGATATGGTGGCTGAATTGTCAGAAATATGTTGATCTAAAGAGAAAGGAAGGAATGGAGAACTGCTGCCTACCAATCTTAGGAATGTAAACTTTAAGAGAGAACGCTGTTAAAGTGAATTACAACTCTGTTAAAGTGAACAAGCCTGTTGATAAAAACCCTATAAGTCTTGTGTCGGAAATTTGGTCTAAGCAAACAGTGAGATTATTGATCACCGTAGCATGACACTTGATTTGATTATTATATACACAAAAGATTCCGGTGTCAAAATTTACACAAAAATAACAAAAACTACGAGTCTAGACTGTATTGTCAGACCGAATATCGATCCAAACTTAGTAAATGTAAACTTGAATGTTTCATTGAGTTCTTGGAAAGATGTCCGAAACTATTAACGTAAGCGGCCTTTCTTTGAATTATTTCTACAAAATCTCTAAGGATTCTGTCATGTGGCAACACTGTCTGAAATGGCAACACTGCTAAAATATCTCAATGGACAGATTTGGAACAGAAAATGCGTACTTTTTTATCTTTTAAAGAGGATTACCAGTAATGGTATAAGAAAAACTAGGAACTTAGTTAAAAAATTAGGCAGGGTAGTGGAACATCTTTTATAGTTCATTTTTTGGTTTGACCGGAACTAAATGGGAGTTACGTTTTCTAAATTTGTCACGAAAACCGAGTTTGCTTAGTTTATTTCATATTTCATATTGGCACTTGTTATAAAAAATAGAATTTATAAAAAAATGACTTTTGGAGATGAAGCACCATCAAGGAAGTCATTTCTAAAATTTTTATGTCTTTCAGATGTTTTAAAATGTATTATATATTTTATTTTGTATAATAAATGTCACTTAAGAATAAATGCCAACATGAAACATGAAATACCCTGGCAAACTCTGTTTTCGTGACAACTTAAAAAAATTGATGTGAAGTGTGAATTTTCACACATTTCACAGGTTTCGCAGGTATTTAGTATGTGAATAATGATTATTTGGGATGCCAAAACAAATTTTATGTTAAAATATTTTTTTTTGTTAATTTTAATTCGAATGCCTAATACCATTATGTAGGTTTCTAAATATGTGCAGTATTTTTTATATAACAAGGTTCAATAAGATTTTGAAAATTGCGCTTATGGCTTCCATTGATTGTTTTAGTCATAAGCTCCGCCCTATTGATTTCGTGTATTTATAGGAATATAAATAGCAGTATAGCAGTAATATATTTAGGCACTAATATAACATTATAACACATGACATAACATATATTTTATTTTTTTACTTGTATCTATGGTATTATATATAAGTTACTTGGTTGTAAGTCCAAAAGTATTCAATTTCAACAATTTCCACTGGTTATTAAATTTACGCTTTTAAAAATGCAATATTTGCCCAAATATAACTAGAATTTTGAAAAAATAACTAACAAAATAAAAATGCAAAAAAGCAGAAAAAATAAAATTACCTCCAGGCCGGATTGAACTTGAGTTTGCAAATTAGAAGGCCAGTATTTTAAGCATTACACCATCGAAGCGCTCTGTATACTGTACTACATAATATCATTAAATATTTTACATGGTCAAGCAAAAAACACAAAAAATGCGTTATTTTACGAAAACATAATCTGATCAAAAATTCCTGTTGTACTATTCCGGTTCATACCAATGTACATTACTTAGAATTTTTTCAGATTTTTAGTTTAAACCATCTGGGCTGCAGGGTGTGGGACAAAATTTGTTTTGCACAATTTTGGCAAAAATCGTGTCTAAATAATTTATTTTGCAAAAATAAAATTTTGATCGTTAATAAAAGTATTAAGGGCTTTCATTTGATCCCCTACTCAGAATTAAAAAAAAAATTTTTTTTTGGTGAGCACATATTTGTTTATGTTTTTAGGGGGATATGTTTTTTAGATGTTTAGGTATTTTTCCTATGTGCGGGTCAACGAGTTGTACAAGCATGCTAAATTTCAACACTCTAGGTTTAGCCGTTTGGCTACAATTTATACCGAATAGACAGACAGACAGACAGACAGACGACAAAATGACGGTATAAGGGTTTTTTTGGTCATACCTACAAAACCCTAAAAATGAAACTCCCTTTCAGATCTGATTAAACCAAAGAAGTGAACTATACTTTTTTTTTTTAAATTATTTATTTAAAGACACATCAGCTACTTGGCTATTAGTGTCTAATAAGGTTACATTATTGTTACATTTTGTTTGTTTTGTATATAATACTTATATTAGGTTATGTATGTTGGTTGCCTGTAAGAAATTATGAACTATACTTAAGCTCTCAATTTTTTTTAAAACATTTGTTTTGGTGGTACACTTTGTTATAGAGGTTGAGAACCGCTGGTCTACGTGATACCTATAATCGTACGCGTAACAGTAAGCGGTTAAAACCTATCAGAATATAGTTCCACTGCATTAGCTAAATAAATAAACTATTATTATTATTATTATTTCTGGGAAGTGCATATCAGATGCAGACAAAGACGAATTTTACGTCAAATTTTATACAACTTGGGTTCTTTGATAATGCAGCGAGTAACTCTCTATATTATTTTCTAATACATATTTATTTAGACATTCTTTGTGACAAAGTTTTATTATTTAAATTTTACTTTGACATTATCTTAAGTTGTTTATAATGACATCTTTTATAAACTTTCAAATTAAATGTTTCTAAATTTAAAAGTTCAAAGAAATTTATTTTTACAAAAGTGTATCGTTTTCTTGTGTCTAGAATCAATCTTCTGGGATACGAGGAATTGAATTTCCAATAAGGCAAAAACCTAAGCCCTATCAAACCAAATTTTATTCCTCGATTTCTGTGGAATACGTGGAGAATTAACATATTTCAATCATTTGTTCCGATTCAAAATTGGGTTCAATTTAAAAAAATCACAAGACCGGGTTGGAAAAAACAATGTTAAAATTTATTTACAAATACTTGAATCTTGCAAATTCATTCAGAACGAACTCAATAAGTATGGGAACTACTATACCTATAATTAACTTAGAACTATTATTAACAACTAAATTATTACCCGTCAACAATGACGGATTTATAATATAAAAATTTCAATTGTTTGTATGTGTAATTGGTTTTGTTTTTTAACGTATCTTAATTTCGTCGCCGGTCAGCGAATCACGGCATAGGATATCACTAGTTAGCTAATCACGGGAGAGGGTGTCACCTGTCAGCCAATCAAGAGACAGGGTGTCCCCAGCTAGCCAATCACGAGAACCTTAGGAAAAATTAACGTCACAATGTTACCGACACTACATACAGACACCTGCTAATAGGGGATAGGCATGATTTTTTTAATTTTTTTTATTATATTCCTCTTGTTGCATATAAACATAAAAATTAGTTTTTAATTTTTTTTTTTGTAATTTGAAGGCTTAAAAAAATCATAAATGTATGTAGCGCGCGAAAACGACGTGTGACGTCATACCCCTTCTAACTGACGCATGACACTACTAGCCTACCCAGCGTACATAGTCTGTTGTGAACTTATTTGTTTGTATAACTTTTATAGGTTATGTAAAGTTAGAGTGATTTTAATTAAAATAAAGTTTAATTCTATAAAAACAATTTATACATGTTTACCGAATTAAATTTTATATTAAAATAGATAACTTATATTGCAATATTTCAATTATGCCTCTAACGTTTTGTAACTTCATGTAAACAATGTAGTAAAATTCTGACATCTAAATTACATAAATATTTACATTTTACAGAGTTGCAGCGTTTGTTTACATAAAGTTATAGAATATAAAATAAAAATTACTTTGACACCACGTATTTCTTCAGCACTGTAGCATTCATTATTTTTCATATATTCCATGAGCATAAATGCATCAATGTTGGGTAAATTATCACTCTGAGCCCTAACAAAATCTTTATCTGCCATTTTAATAATAAATGCGTGAAAAATTGTTTAAAAACAAATACAAAACTCTCGAACAATACAATACACACTCGTGTAAAGATTATGTTGTAGCTGTATCTGTGATGTGAAACCCCTATCGTTTGACGTCATACTCAGTCGTTTTACTCGGCAACCTTCGCTCCGTGGTCGGCTTATTTCAAATTTACAATATTTTAATTCAAAAATTTGGCTATAATATTAATTAAAATGTAATTTTTGTTTTGTTAGGTGACATAACTAACATTAACATATCAAAATAATGTAGTTTTAAGGAAATACAAATTTTATGCGTATCCCCTATTATATAGTTAGATTATTTATTCATAAACTTTTTGAGATGGGAAAACGAATAATTTTTACTCAGTACATTACATTTATGTTGTTAAAACTATAAATAATTTGAGATATTAATTGATGCCTACGAAACCCTAGACATTTCTGTATGTAATTATATTCGTAGATTCTTAGAGAATAAATCTGCAAAATATTGGTCATATCGGTCAAAGAATTTAACAATGTATAAAGCTTCTTTTTTATGCCTACGAAATCCTAGACATTTCTATATATAATTATATTTTTAGATTCTTAGAAAATAAATCTGCAAAATATTGTTCATATAGGTTAAAGGATATAGGCGTCTTTAGAGTTTCTGGTTTATGTCTACGAAATCCTAAACATTTATATATGTAATTTTATCTGCAGTTTCTTATAGAATAAATCTGCAAAATATTGTTCATATCGGTCAAAGGATATAGGAGTATCTAGAGTCTCTTGTTTATGCTTACAAAACCCTAAACATTTATGTTTATAATTATATTTGCAGATTCCTAGAAAATAAATCTGCAAAATATTGTTCATATCGGTCAAAGGATATAGGAGTCTCTTGTTTATGCCTACGAAACCCTAGACATTTATGTATGGAATTATATTTGTAGATTCTTAGAGAATAAATCTGCAAAATATTGTTCATATCGGTCGAAGTTTCTTGTTTATGCCTGCGAAACTCTAGACTTTTCTATATGTTATTTTATCCCCAGGTTTTTAGAAAATAAATCTGCAAAATATTTTTCATATCGATCAGAGGTGTCTAGAATTTTTTGTTTATGCCTACTAAATCCTATACATTTCTACATGTAATTATATTCGTAGATTCTTAGAGAATAAATCTGCAAAATATTGTTCATATAGGTTAAAGGATATAGGCGTGTCTAGAGTTTCTCGTTTATGTCTACGAAACTTTAAACATTTATTTATGTAATTTTATCTGCAGTCTCTTAGAGAATAAATCTGCAAAATATTGTTCATATCGCTCAAAGGATATAGGAGTATCTAGAGTCTTTTGTTTATGTGTACCTGTCAATCAGGAGACCTCAAGAGTCCCTAGTTAACCAATCACAAAAATGACGTCACAATGTATGTGTCTGGGTAACAACCCAGATTACATACACACACTTGCTAATTATATATGTACGATGAAAATAATTATTTCCTAAATCTGATTTTATTCACTTATATTTATTTTTAGATTATCTGATTTTTTAATTCTGGCTGTCCTTTTATATAAGTAAAACTTTTTTAATAAGGACAAATATCCTCGGGCTGGATAAAATCTTATTGTGGGTTGGACGAAGCCACGAGCAGAAGTTTGGGTATTTCTGCTATAGTCAGTGGTGTATCTTCTTCAACAGCTAAATAAAATATGAAACGTTCGTAATCGATCTGAGATAAAATATGTATTAGATATCGTTTAGAATAATTGAAATTTAAAACTGCGTCTTATCTAAATGTATGTGAAAGATTGTATTTATTTAAAGTGCAGCGTATAGTGACGTGATAAGTATGGGCTTTGTGTAACAAGAGTAGAATGTATCAACTTATACAAGTAACAAAGCACGCTATGAAAGTTGAGGGGTGGTTTACCCCTTATCTATTAACCCCCGAAGTCGATGCCGCCTATCTGACATTATGCGCTATTTATTATGTGTAAATAACATTTTAAATTCCCGATATAGAAATAAATTATAAATTTAATATTTTTCAAATATATTGTATGGAAAATAGTGATTTACACCAGGGATACTAAATCAGTTACGTCCAAAGAAACGAATATGGTGGTGTTGATGATAATAGTTGCTAAATCAAGAACGCTTATAACAAAAATGAATTTTATGTTTCCCATTGTACACTCAACCTTCTCTTGTTCCTTCACACACTTATCCCATTCCAATTCTCTCTCTACATTTTCACACCCACGTTCTTCCATTAACGTCCTTTCACTTCCTATTTCTGCATTCCACTTTCTCCAACTCAACGTTGTCTCACTCAAGATCTCCCACCAACAATTTCCCATCAACGTGCGTCTACTCATTTTACCCCACTCCTTGTTTTTACACTCCAATTTTTTCCAACTCACGTTCTCCCACCCACATTCTCTCACCAATGTTCTTCCATCAAGGTTTCCCACCAACGTTCTCCCACCCACTTTCTCCCACCCACGTTCTTTAACCCTCGTTCTCCCACCAACGTTCACCCTCATACGTTCTCCCACCCACGTTCTCCCATCCACTTTCTCCCACCCAGGTTCTCTCACCAACGTTCTCCCACCCACATTCTCCCACCAACGTTCTCTCACCCACTTTCTCCCACCCATTTTCTCTAACCCTCGTTCTCCCACCAAAGTTCACCCACATACGTTCTCCCACCCACGTTCTCCTACCCACGTTCTCCCACCCACTTTCTCCCACCCACGTTCTCGTAGTCACGTTCTCTCACCCATGTTCTCGCACTCACGTTCTCCCACCCAAATTCTCCCACCCATTGTTCTCCCACCCACGTTCTCCCAACTATGTTCTCCTAACCACGTTCTCCCACCCTCGTTTTCCCACACGAGTTCTTCCACCCAAGTTCTCTCACACACGTTCTCCCACCTATGTTCTCATTCTTTGTTTTTATATTCCACTTTCTCCCACTCAACGTTTTCCCATCCAAATTTCTGCTACTTCACATTTTCCCACCCACGTTTCTCCACCAACGTTCTCCGAACTAAACCTAGTTTGTTTTTACTTAAAGTAAGATTCTTACAGTCACATTTTCTAATTCCCTGTTGAAATCTTTACAGGTAGAATTTGTAATGTAACAAAATGTGCTTTGCGAAATTGTTAAAATATATTGCGTACCTCAAATCTCCTCGTGACTGTTTAAAAAAAAAAAGGAATAAATTAGTCGGTTTTTTGTTTATAAAGGCCTTTCGTCGCTGAACATCTGTTTTCTCCTACAGCTCGGATAAAAATTTACGGAAAAAATTTCATTTTAAACATGCCTCTTCAGTAATAAAATTTTTAATGTCAGCTTCAGGGATATTATTATGATATGAATTCTTATTTTTTTATAGTAATACATACATTTTACAGACCAGCCTTTTTATACACCTTCATTAACATATTTTATTCATTAAAAGGTTGAACATCTTTGAGGATATTTCTGGAGAGTATCCTGTATTACGACATTCTCAGTTTACGACATTTTTGTTCCATTTGTTGTACTTAGTAACCGCGTATGAGTTATTATCATGAATCGTTGGTAATAAAGTGTATTCCACCACGCGAAGAGGACACTTTATTCAGAGTATCACCATTCATATTTAAAT
Source organism: Liopterus haemorrhoidalis (assembly GCA_963971575.1). Lineage (NCBI taxonomy): Eukaryota > Metazoa > Arthropoda > Insecta > Coleoptera > Dytiscidae > Liopterus > Liopterus haemorrhoidalis. The sequence continues at coordinate 4,206,086 of OZ020615.1, forward strand.
GTTTTAATACAATGTCTAAAAGAATAAAATATTTAAAAATTTATGGTTGAGATAAATTGCTCTGATAAATTGTTCATTTAGTACTTTGGTCATAAAAAGAAAGTCATAAAATTTTTATGAAATTTCAACTCATCGCTAAATTAAATATTGCTTTGCACGCCGACATTAAAACGAAACAATTTCAAGAAAATTGTAGTAGTTTTAAACAAATAAACACAACTTTAGTAATTCCTGAAGTTGAATTTTTGTTTTAGAGACATTGAATTTAATTGAAAGAATGCACCAGTTTCATTTTGTTATCAGGAGAATAATAACTAAATCCATGGTATTATGCCATTACGTCCCGACGAGCTAGACCACAAGGCTGCCTTAAATCCCTTCATAAACTTAAATTTTAATCTCTTTGAAAACAGCTTTATAACTTTGGTCATGTTCTGTATTCCTCTATAGCCCATCATCAAGAATATACGTGCGGGCAACCCTAGGCATAATGATGTCTCGCCTCCCGAGCAACTTTAAATAACGCTCTACGTACGCAGCATCGTTGACGTCTTATAACAAACGCTTAATGTGTTCTAGCCTGCTAATATAAGACCACATCTCGACTCAAAGCCAAGCATACACGATGCTTTGATTATAGATGCTGTTCTAGTATATTCTAACCAAATGAGCTTTAGTGTAGGACTAGCCTAAAAGCTCACGCAGGGTGACAAAGACAAAGGGACACCTAACGACTATCACTCAGTGTTGTCAGGCGGTTTGTGCTACCTAATTCTCAACTGACAGCGTTCCCTTCTACATCAGAATCAGCCCTGCTATCTGGTGATAGACTGCACTGTCTATTTCCGGCTTTGCTTCTTCAGGTAGCTAAAGAAATAAGCACAGATATATCTGTTTAAAACCGCATTTCTAACTTGAAATTAATAGTGTAACGCTGCTTTTAAAACTAGTTATATATAAGTATTGGTTTTAGTTTGTGAATTATATGTGGCCTTCTTAGACTTCAGCAAAGTATTTCATGATGAAAATACTCAAAGATTTAAATGTTGATAACAAGGATATTCGAATAATCAACATGTACGAAATGCAGTCAGCAGCAGTCCGAATTGAAAACAGCCTAACAGAATACAGAAAAATAAAAAAGGGAGTAAGACAAGGATGTGTATTGTCATCGGTATTATTTAATATTTATAGCGAACAGATATTTAAATGTATACTGAACATCGGAGGGGTAAAATTTGGAAGAAAAAGATATAATAACATCAAGTATGCAGATGATACGTTACTCCTGGCGGAAAATGAAGCAGATTTAGTACAACTGATTGAAATTGTACAGAGAAAGAGTAAAGAATGGGGCCTTCAACTGAATGCAGAGAAAACCGTTTACATGGTAATATCAAAAAAAGTGAACAATACCTACCAAAACTTAGAAATAAATAACACAAAAATAAAACATGTGAAACAATACAAATTTAAGAAGTATTATTTCAGAAAATGGCAAATCAGATGCAGACATTAATACCAGAATAGGCATGACTAAAGCTGCATTTCATAAACTTAGTTCATTGTTAACGAACAGAAATATTAATTCAGGTACTAAAAATCGTGTAATCAACTGCTTTGGAGTGTTTTGACATATGGAAGTGAATGCTGGATGTTAAATAAATACAATCCTAATAAAATAAAAGCTTGTGTAATGTTGGTGTATAGGAAATGTTTAAAAGTACCGTGGACTGACAGAGTGAATAACCTAGAGATATTAAATAAAATGAAAGTAAACAGACAATTATTAAGTAAAATTAAAAGACAGCACTTAACATTTCTTGGTCACATAGTGAAGGAAAGAGATGTGGAACTTATGTAGTGGACCATGTGACAAAAAACGTGAAAGAGGACGTAGAAGAATAACTGTTGTTTCTAGTATTATAAGTGAGACAGGGACTCAAAATTTACAAAAACTAATTAGTGTAGTGGACGATAGAACCAAGTTTCGTTCCATGGTAGCCGATATCTGTAGCAGATATGGCAGTTGATTGGAATCATTACTTACGAATTTGAAGTTGGGACTAGAATGAGTCTCAATGAATTCACATAAAAAAAATGCGTTTAGTGTGATGTTTGCAGCACGTTCATTGTGGCTCTGTGGACGCATTCAAAAAATATAAGATAAGTGCTTTGCCTGGAAGCATGCCGCGCGGCTCGTTGCTTGAGCTCAGACTTGTCACTAACTAGATACCTACAAATCCCTGAAATGTATAAAAAATTCATACTTCCCATCAATTTATTTTCTCTTCATCTACGAGGGTCAATCAAATATAAACGAGCCTTTCTCGACTGAGCGGGAGAAAGTCAACAATGAGTGCTCTGGCAATTGGGATCCTCAGGTAGGGATTCGTAAAGAGAGAAAACCAGCCCAATCGGTTTATTTAATGTCATATTTATTAGCCCTTGCGAGGAATGTGAAGAGTGTGCCAGTCTCTGTTGCGCAACACATTATTATAAAGTTTCTAACCCGTGAAAACGTAAAACCAGCCGAAATTCACCGCAGGTCCAGTTCGGGCAAGATACTTTTTCATGGCCAAGGGTAAAAGCTTGGTCCAACGAGTTCCAGCAATGCCGTGAACTAGTTGAAAATCAAAGTCATCCTCGCCGGCCTCGCACCTTTGTGACTTACGAAAACATTGGTCGTGCTTGCGAGTTAATGGAACGGGATCGACGATTAACAGTGCTTGAAATTTCGAAGGAACTTGGTGTCAGCTATAGAAATGTCCAATCTATCTTCCGAAAGCACTTGGGCTTCAAAAAAATCTCATCACGTTGGGTTCCAAAGCTGCTGAGTGATGATCCTTCACAACAACGCCAGCTTTTACATAGCAGATCTAACGCAACATAAACTGGTGGATATGCACTGGCAAATGCTTAAACATCCACTTTATAGTCCAGATTTATGGCTATGCGATTACATCTTTGGGCCCCTCAAAGGAGCACTTGGAGGCGAGCGATTTGAGAACAATGATCAAGTGAAAACGTTTGTGCACAACTGGTTAGATACCCGCCTAATTTTATTCTACGAAAACGGGATAAAGAAACTGCCCAAACGTTGGAAAAAATGCATCCTAAAAGGAGGAGACTATGTGGAAAAATAATTTGTAGAAATGTATAAATATTTCTTGTAAAAAAAATTGTTAAAATAAAAGGCTCGTTTATATTTGATTGCCCCTAGTATCAATAGTGTGATAATTATAAGAAATTATTTACTATCACTCATTTGGGATCATCTTTACTTAGGAATTCGAACTTGCAACTAAAATGCGACTAGATGGACGCACATCGAAAAAATAGTGTTTTGCGTGATGTTTGTAGCGCATTCATTGCGGCTCAGTGGACAAATTTACCAAGGAATATGCGATGAGTGTGCTATTGGAGCACGTGCCGCGCGACTCATTGGAAGTTTAACTTAATATTGCATAGAATCTTATTCAGGGTTCCCTTCCAAATCAAAATCAGCCCTTCCAGTGATACCGTATAGTGTCTGCTTGCGGTTTCGTTTCTTTAGGTAGAGAAATAAGCATAGTTGTACACAAACGACAACGGTTTATTTATATTCTCGTCATGTGTTATTGTAAATGTCAGGATATGTATTGTATTGTAAAGCAGTGGGCGATGTCCGATCACGATTCAAGCACATCATATTAACGTTGTAATCGTGATTGAACCGTTAACGGTTTTCCATTTGTGTATCTGGGGTATGTTCTGTAAAACTTGTTTAATTAAATCCTATGACTGTACGCGAACCATTCGAATAATGGGATAGGTACGGAATGTGAATGGAATTTATACAGGGTCAAATGTCTGAAGCTCTGTGGGTACAAGTAGGGTGAACAAACGTCCTGCTGTTTCAGAACAAATCTTTTTTTTTTGAACAGCCTCTAGAGTTTTTGAAATCTGACCTAGTTTTAGAATTTACTACCCTTAATTAAAAATTTTTACTTTCGGTTTTCATTTCGATTAATTCGGATAATGAATAGGGAAAATATAATAGTGAAATATTCAGTGTATGCACGAGATGTTTTCAATACATTTGTCCTATGAACTATATTTTGAAGTGTGTTTGTGGCTGGAATTAAGCGGGAATAGCTACATTATTTGCAGTCTGTAAGGTATATTTAGAGTACAGTGGCGTATCCTGTAGCTGTTCACTTATCAAATCATATCTAAGGAAACAATTCGTTGTTTTTAATAATAAATCTTCAAAGTTGCTAGATGTTAAACGAGGTGTTCCACAAGGTTCCATTTTAGGACCTGTTCTATTTTTAATCTACGTAAACGATTTCTCAAATTGCATTGAAAATGATTCTATTTTATATGCAGATGATACCACCATAATCTCTCATTCATTATCATTAAATTTAATAAATGAAAATAAAATAATCTTTGAAAAAGCAAGTGATTGATTTCCTTTGAACGAATTATGCCTCAATAATTAGAAAACTCAAAACCTTTTAATGAGTTGTAAAAACCATAATCTTTCAAATTCTTCTGTGGGTTTCTCTGGGTATTTATGTTGACCCTGCACTTAAGTGGGATCACGTAGAGATTCTTGCCAAAAAATCTGCAAAACTATATTTATTTTTCGCAATCTGGTTAATACTGTCTCAAAAGAAATAATGTTAATATCATATTATGCCCTCTTTCAGTTAAATATTTCTTATGCCCTTCTAGCTTGGGGACATTCTGCTTCAGCTAATAGAATTTTTTCCTTTCAACGACGTGCTATTCGAATTTTAGCAAAAATTAACTATAGGGCTGATTGTAAGAATGCATTTAAAGAATTAGAAATAATGGTATTACCTTCTCTCTATATTTATCAGTGTGTATTGTATGCCTATAAAAATAGAAATGTATGGCCAACTGGCGATAGAATGCACTCTCATACTACTAGAAATAAACACCATATATATCCAAAATTTTTACGTTTAGCTAAATCAGACAATGCCTCTAATTATGACAGTATACATTTTTTTAATAGTCTGCCAGAGGAATATAAAGTCCTGCGTTTTCTGAATTTCAAGAAAACTGTAAAAGAATTTTTTGGATTGGAAAATTCATGGGTCGACTGGCAAAATAGAAAATATAATTTGAAAGAACATAATAATTTGCGCATTTTCAAAGTATAAATAGTTTTTAAAAATTTATTATGTTGGGGTTTGCCAGGTCATTTTGAAACTCGTTATACTAGAGACTAGTGAAATTTAAACACACCGCAGCATGTCAAACCCTGGCGATATGCAGACGTGGAAACTGCACCAGATCCAGTGCCCGCACAATGCGGAGTGACCCGAGCAGCACAGCTTTTTGCATCCTGCAGATCAAAGATGTGGCAGAAGATCTGCAGGCGGTAATGGGCTCGATTTTCCTTCGATAGGAGGCTTTCATACCACCCTAAACACCAACTATCAGGACTACAAGCTTAACTTTACACCCTGGATACATTTTTCTAAGCTCGGACAAGAGATCCATATATTTGGACTTATTTTCCTCCTCCTTGAGAGAGATATTCTTCTCAGTTGGACTCGAGAATTCGATCACAAACATCTGTTTGGTCTCGATATCCAGGAGGGTTATATTCGGCTTAGTGGCTGTCAGTAACCTCGAGGTGGGGAAGGAGTAATTCCTTCCATTGGAAAAATAAAAATGTCATGAGCGAGACAATCTCTCATGAATTGAATGAGATTATTGCGTTATGCTATAAAAGTATCACGACCGTCGGGCGAAGGGGAATCCGGTTCCGATTCCGGAACCCAGCAGCGGAACCTTTAATAATTTGGGCCCTAGCAAGAGAGCTCGTTGGGGCAACCCAAAAGGACCTGGAGACGCCGTCGGGAGATCCGGGAAGAATTTTCCATTCTCCTATTCCCGTGGAATCTCTCATTTTTAAGACCATATTAAATTATTAAGATTTAAAAATTAATCGATGGTATTTCCTAATCCCTTCTCACACCAATTTGTAAGTATTAGTTAATCCTGTATATTTAGGTAAAACAACATCTAATGTAACATTCATTCTTCTGAAGAAGGCCTGACAAGCCGAAATATATATAAAGTTCTAATAAAATATTTTGTGGAATATAATCAAGTGTTTTATTTACTATTTATACAAAAAATAAATTAAAATGTTTGATTTATAATAAAAATATGTAATATATTTATTTATTTGCTTTGGTTGTGCGGGGAGAACCTTAAACACAATGAGAATACGCCACTGATGGAGCTGAACTAAACGCAAAAAGAATATGAAAGTTGCGAAGCGAAGTTCATAACACGAGTGAGCGTATTTCACGGCGCGCGGGTTGCGTTTACGACTTCATAAATACGTGTAACGTGTTTACATGTGCGGCTGCGACTTGAGCGGCGATGGCGACGTTGTAGTCGGTGCATATATGTTATATATTTATTTAAGTGAGTCAGACATTCCATTATTGTGATCGATAAGGCATAGCGGAGTTACAACAGTCGTCCGTAGCGAACTGTGTCGGTCCTCTGCGCTTTGTATCGGTCTGAATGTGTCCCCAGAGTAACGGAGGTGCACCTCATTGACTGGTGGCTTCCTTACGAGTCGCCCGGGTCCGGCAGAGTCGTTATCGCACACCGGGCGAAAGATACCTTAACCTCCCGTGGGTCAAGCTCATCAGCCCCGATCAGACCGTCTGCTGAGGGTGTCGTTAACGTTGGTGTCGCTAAGAACGACTCTGAATGGACAGTGGCTCTGGTGCTTGCAATCAGCGCGCTACTTCCCATGCTAATTCACAGATTTATACTTCGACCCAACCCTTACTCTCGTCCTGCATCCTAATTTAACCGCAGTACTCGGACATGGTTAGACCCGAAATAGAGCACCGCTTCGCGCTAACGAATACTCGAGGGCATTATTTATTGTAATAAAAACAGAGGCAAAAATATCATGAATTATGTATTCTGCCTAGAACTACTGCGACAAATTACGGAAAGTTCCTCGTCGCGCCGTAATGGAAGATGTAGAAAGAATACCAATTATATAGTCGTTTTATTTCTATTTAATTGCGGGTGCTCATTACGAACGTATTGCGGTAAGCGAACAAACCAACAAACGATGTCGTTAATTGAGGACAAGTGTTAAATTCTAAATAAGATAACTTGAGACTCTCTCAATATTAACGGTGCACCGAGGCCATCTCGGTGTTTGCACTCGTCATCATCTCGACACGAGCGAGCTGCGCTGTTTTATTTCCCAACATGGCGACAAGTGACGGAGAGCCTGAACACTTTCAAACAGGAACTGAGAACGACAAAAACACCGTTCAGAACGAAAACGAATTGATAGATGTAGCTATTAACTCTTGATGGAACTCGATGAATAAATAGTAAATAACACACTTGCTAATATTCCACAAAATATTTTACGAAATTTTATTAAAATATTATTGGTTTATTAAAATATATATTTCCGCAATTTGTTTGGCAATTATCAGAAGAATGAACGTGTTACAAGAAAAGTTGAGAATTTTACCTAAATTTACATGATTAACTATCACTCACAATTTGGCGTGAGAAGGGGTTAGGAAATACCATTGACCATACTCTAAGAATGAGTTATTCCAACAGATCCAGTACTTCGTTGATAAGATTATGCCCGTCCCATTGTGCATACTTAATTTGAAATGACTCTAAAATGTATATGGGTTTTCCGCTTTAATTTTCAAAATGAGAAATTTTTAAATTTTGTTCTTTACAATGGTAGTCGTTTTCTATTAGACATTTCGCTAAATTAGATGATTCAGATTTGACTTTAGTTCATTATTTTTTATCATGATTTACATTTATAATTGAGGTGGTCAAAGCCAATTCGTTTTTTTTTGTTTTTTTAATGGACATATGTTATTATAAGTATTAAGTAAAATTGTATTGTGTTTATTAAAATTGAATCCTCCGAATATATGTGACACTTAATGCTTATTCTTAGTAAAATTAAAATGCAACTTATTACCATAACAGGCGGAATATTCAAAAGACAAATATTTATTTGTAACTTAAAGCTGCATTTAGAGCTCTTTAAATTAATAGACTCTAGACTGTAGCCTACGTCGTTGTGCATATGTTTTAATACATTACTTTAACGTTCGACGTAGCGTTTACAGCTCTTGGAAATTAATGGGTTATGAATAGTCCGACATCTGTGTGTCTTTAAACCAACTACGATGGCTTCGTAAAATGTTTACAATCTATCGTTTTTCTAATTCTGCTGTCCTAGATTTTTACTAACTAAACCTTACCTAATTACCTAAATTGATCATATTTACTGTCCGTCTTTGTAATTTTAAGGAATATTTGTTAATGATAACATTTTGTTAGGTTATGTAAAGGCATACAATATCTACAGTCTCTCTAATAGACTGAGATAGCCAATGTGTTTATATGTCTGTCTCATTAAGACAACTCACTAGCTATAAGTTTAGAAAATTATCCACAATCGACAAAGAACAACGTATTAAATTTAAAGGGCTGAACGGTTGCACGTCTTACCATATGACAAACTTCTAGTGACAGTAAACAGTCTATAAGCTACGGTGTTAATATTGATTTAATAGCTCTGAATGCGGCTTAAGACCTGTAAAAAGAATATAGGAGGTATTAAGGGAATTTTAAATTTAAATAGAGTAGATGTAATACTAGTTCAATTGAAGTTTAAGTCTATAGATTTAAGAGCTCTGATTGCGGCAAACGTTTAAAGATAAAATGCTAAATCATAATTTAATAGTATTTTTTTAAGAAAACAAATAAATCGCAGGATATTTTTTAATTCACAGTTGTCTCTTCAATTTAATATTTCCTGATAACAAAGTGAGCATTTGAAAAAAAATAAAATATTTGGCTCATCGTATGATACACATGGTACTTTTTAATCAGATTATAAACTGAAGAATATTATTGTTTGACAAATATCTCTTGACAGGACGGTCTTTATGTTGCGCATAGTGAGAATGAAAGATACATAGAACAGTGAAAAAAAAAAAAAAAAACAAGTATTAATTCACATTATAACACTAGTATATTATATCTAGTAGTTAGGACTACAAACTTAAACACCACCCATCACAGTCAGACATCAAAACTATAAAAACACAGCTTTAGACAACTATAGAAACGCTGCTTGCTTTAGTATGTGAAAAATCCACTTGACAATCATTTTGTTAACTTGTTCATTGACCAGAGTTCCCCCGTCCCGCGCTCCTGCGTCTTTTTCCAAACTCATCCTGTTTCAGGTATTGTTAACAACGTCTCAATTGCTACGTAACAATATAGACACGTTTTCCCGTCAAATAGAATATAAAATGACAGTATGTGTTTATGTCATTCAATAAAAAAAGAGAGGAAGAAGACTGAAGGCGACCTGGAAGGGAACTAGAGAGCTCTTAGTAGTGGGGGAAATTTGGATGGTCAAAAACTTTACAACCAACCATTTTAAAATATCTGACGCACTGTTTCAATATAAAATCACGTGTCTTTAAATCGAATAATAGGAAGTTCATATTATAGGTCTTAGGAGTGAGGATTTTGATCGGACGGTAGAATTGCGATTGTAGACAATAACCCTCTTCCTGTGTCTTTATATTCATTAGTTTACGCACTTGATGTGTATCTACAAAATAATGCAATTCGTCAAAGCTTACAATCCCCATTGCTAATATCACCCGCAAGATTTACACCCTGTCATGAAATTTATGTTGGACTGTAAGTTAAACCAGTTAAAACCTTCTTAAACAATAGAAATTTTGTTTCCCTTCTTGAACAAACACAAAATTTACTGTTTTCGTATCCGTACTTTTAAAAAATTTTCGTTATTTCGTCATAGTTTAGTTCCGTAGCGTCATCATCTCGCCATGAGCTCGCTGTTGTATTTTTTTATCCATCATGTCGAGAATTGACGGGGAGTGAGAACATTTTTAAGTATAGAACTTTTAATTCCAGTGATTTATAAAGCCGGCAGCTGCGTGCGAAATGTATTAACCATGAGCTATCGGATTAAAACCGCAGTTCGCATTTATATTCTTTTTCGCATTCAAATTTATCTATACAAATACGTTGCACTCACACAAACAAACATTAATCATAGTCGTAACACTCGCGTACAGAGCCCGGTGTGGTGTACTGGTCCGCGGATGTTCGACCGCTTCAATCTCCTCACACATTCAGAACATTTAGCGAGCCCTAGCACGAGCTTCCAATACAATTCACCTTCGTAGATGTACGTAATAACATATGGTGGGCATCGTAAATTTTATAATAATTTCCTCATTCAATAAATATGGCAGACAGATGAGATAAGTCACGTATTGGTTGGTAATTCGACAACTTTATTCGGATGCTGATGACAATTTTGTTGAATAAGGGTAGTACTGACAAGTAATATTAGAACTGCCGGTTTTCGCTTGGAGATTCAAGATTTAGACGTCTATCTTCGGTTTCTTGTGTTATATATATATAAGGTTCATGTCGCTCCTATGTGAAGCATAGGCCTCAATAAACTTCCGCCATTTGGATCTGTCTTGAGCTAGATGTTTTAGCTCCGTCCATGTTTTGTCGCTTTCGCTGGCTTTCTTCATGGTTAGTCTACGCCATGTGTCCGCTGGTCTGCCACATCTACGGCTCCCTTGTGGGTTCCAATCAAGAGCCGTTTTACTGATGATGGACAAAGGGTTGTTCCTTAAGGTATGGTCTATCCATCTCCACTTCCGGTGCTTTATCAGGATGTATATGGGGCTTTTTTAATTTTTTTTGAGAGCTGCAGTTCCGCATTATTTATGTACCTAGTAGGGACATAAATACTGTTACAAATATTTTATGAAATAAAATGAAAACTACAATTAAGTTTTTGACCAAATTTTATTGACATTTGTACTTATACATAAGTTATTCATAATTGGTATAATTATTCAAAATGACCACCTTTGGCTTTAATGCAGGCCTTAAGTCGTACAGGCCAATCATCGATAGCCGCACGTACGACCTCCATGGAAAAATTGGCTACAACTCGAGCTAAAGCCTGTTTCAGAAATTCAATATTTGGCTATCGTTTGTGGCAAACCATGTCCTCTAAAACGGTCCATAGCTTGTAATCTAAAGGATTCAAATCTGGACTTGCAGCGGGCCAATCTTCTACGCCGATAAAATCAGGAACATTGTTTAAAAGCCACGTTTGGGTTGTTTTAGCCTTATGGCCTGGAGCAGAATCCTGCTGGAATGTCCACGACTGATCTTGAAAGAGAGTATGATTGAGGAGTTTCACAACATCTTCCAGGACCGTTTGTTGGTAGACTCTAACTGATGTTTTCACCCCTTTTTCACAAAAATGAAGGTCAGTTACGCCATCATAGGAAATGCCTCACCAAACCATCACTGAAGCTGGGTAGTGACCTTTTTCTATCCTTGGAACTACTTCCGAGGCTTCAGTAGATAACCTGGCATAAACCCTGTCATTTTGTTTGTTGAATTTTTCCTGTATAGTAAAAATTTTCTCGTCGGTAAAAAGGATTTTCTTGTGTTTGTCTTCTGCGTACTTGATTAACAAGCGTTTCGATTTTTCGACCCTATTTTTTTTTAAGAGGCACAGTTAGTAATTGTCCAGTGCGGCGTTTGAATGCCCCAAGACTCAAGTCTTTTTAGGGTTTTGTAGGTATGACCAAAAACCCTTATACCGTCATTTTGTCGTCTGTCTGTCTGTCTGTCTGTCTGTCTGTCTGTCTGTTCGGTAAAAATTGTAGCCAAACGGCTAAACCTAGAGAGTTGAAATTTGGCATGCTTATACAACTCTTTGACCCGCACATAGGAAAAATACTAAAAGATCTCAAAAATATATCCCCCTAAAAATATAAACATATATGTGCTCATCGAAAAAAAAAATATGTTTTTATAATTATGAGTAGGGTATCAAATGAAAGCCCTTGGTACGTGGATTAACGATCAAATTTTTATTTTTGCAAAATAAATTATTTTGAAGCGATTTTTGCCAAAATTGTGCAAAATTTTTTTTGTCACACCCTGTAGCCCAGATGGTTTAAACTAAAAATCTGAAAAAATTCTAAGTAATGTACATTGGTGTGAACCGGAATAGTTCAACAGGAATTTTTAATCAGATTAGGTTTTTGGAAAAAAACGCACTTTTTGTGATTTTTGGCTAATAATGTACACAAGTTATAGCTTTGTAACACGCCACACTGGAACGTGTGTGCTGGTCTAGTGGTATTTCACGCTGATTTTTCATCCAAGTAACCCGATCCGAAAGGGATCGAACCCTGGAGAAGAGAGACTAAATTATTTTTTGTTTTTTTTTTTTTAATTTTTATATTGTTTAAATTATTTTTTCTAAATTCTAGTTATATTTTGGCAAATGTTGCATTTAATTTTTAAAAGCGTAAATTTAATAGCCAGTGGAAATTGTTTAAATTATAATTTAATTCTGTTTCAATGTACACGAAATCAGAGGGGTGGAACTTATAACAACCAATGGAAGCCATAGGCGCAATTTTTAAAATTCTTAATGAACCTTGGTATATAAAAAAAAATACTGCACATATTTAGAAACCTAAATAATGGTATTAAGCGTTCGAAATAAAATTAACAAAAAAAATATTTTAATATAAAATTTGTTTTCGCATCCAAAATAATCATCATTCACTTACTTAATACCTGCAAAACCCTGAAATGTGTGAAAATTCACACTTCACATCAATTTTTTCAAAATGCGCGCCATTGATTTTCGCGAAATTTTCATTTCGCGGGACATAATTTTTTGTTTTCGCAACGGATTTCTTGCTATTCTGGTACTGCTTCTCGGGCACCCGGATCTTTTTCGGTCTTTCATGTCCCCAGTTTCCTCAAACAATCTAATGCTCCGATATACAAACATTCGATTAATTCAGAGCGGACGTCGCGTCTTAAAATGTTTGATTTTTCCATCTCACATTTATAAAGCGCAATAACTGCAATTCGGTTTTCTTTGTCTGACCATTCCATGGTAACACACAACACAAAATCAAATTCTTTCCACAGTAAAGTAATTTATAGGTTAACTCACGATTACCAACTGTCTAAATTTGGGTGCGCTCATTTGTATTATTTTTATTGGGTGCGTTCATTATTGTAACTGTATTTATGTCCCTACTAGGTACAAGCTCCTGGTCCAGGGGTTTCTGTTTCAGGCAGCTGTTAAATAAAGCCATCAATTTCTATGGGGTAACAACATGGTACTTTTTAAATTGAATATCGTGATAGCAACTATGTTAATATTTCGTCCTGTCAAAGAGCGATAGGAAAGCATAATAATTGCAGTGATAATACTGTATGACATTAATATTAAAATGCCAAACACGAAACTGTTATTAAAAATATCATTTCTCATCAGTTAATTATAATTAACGCGACAGTAGTTTTATCGCGGTCGACGGAAAGTTGTAAATGACTGTCATTAAAATTTTGAAGAGAGAACGAGCGTTATAAAGTAGAAAACGCGAATGTTGGATGCACAAAGTACTATAGTGCTTACTAAATCATTATTATCATTTCGTGCATCTATTGTCTGTCTGTCTGTGGTGAACCAGTATTTTTCACGCCTTATCTAGGTGATCCTGTGACACAGACCGACTTAGTTAGCTTGAATTACCGTCATCTAACCGTCAAATAAAAAGAGTGTTAGCTTTTTATAGATATTAACGTCTGATATACGGGCAACCAGCTTGACGCCGGAGTAACGCGTCAGAACTCTATAGCACACATTAAGGGGTTTACGATTTTCACAGACACTATCGCTCGGATTCATTATACGTTGGGACGAAGAATCATTGCCACGGATGATAAAAATAAATATATAATCAAACAGAACTTGATTTTCTTCAAACGAGGCACATGTGTACACGATATATTTTACTGGTATAAGTAAATCTACTTACTAACTTGTTTAAAATTAACACAATCTCCCTCTATATATAAGGCAACTGGGTGGCAAAGGTCTGTCTGTTTGTCCAAATGTACGCATTTCTCTCGAAAACTGCTCATTCAATTGTCATGCTTGTTTTTTTTTATTTCTATCTATATATATAAAATACAACTTTACTCTGTCCTATTTTCATTCGTTTTTAGGGTTTTGTAGGTATGACCAAAAAACCCTTATACCGTCATTTTGTCGTCTGTCTGTCTGCTTGTCGGTCTGTCTGTTCGGTAAAAATTGTAGCCAAACGGCTAAACCTAGATAGTTGAAATTTGGCATGCTTATACAACTCTTTGACCCGCACATAGAAAAAATACTGAAACATCTAAAAAACATATGCCCCTAATAATATAAACAAATATGTGCTATCGAAAAAAATAATATTTTTTTTAGATTCTGAGTAGGGTATCAAATGAAAGTCCTTTGTACTTGGATTAACGATCAAAAATTTATTTTCGCAAATTAAATTATTTTGGCGCTCGAGTAATATAAAATCATTTTTTTCCACGAATATATAAACGTGGTACGTTCATTACAGGCGTGTCAGTAATTAGTAAATATAGCACGTTCCCCACTCTTTTTTATTACACACCGTTGACCTGTTACGTAATGCGCTCATTACGTAACAGTTTGAGCTCATTACATAACAGGTTCAAGCAGCAATGGCCGACCGTTTCTGGGCAACGTAATAAATAGGTTGAAAGCATATGTCAAATTATTGTTAGTTTGTAAAGGAAACCGGACTAAAATTAAAGAAAATAGTTAAAGTTGTCGAATTTTGCAAATATATTTTTTGTTAAAATTTGTATTGGTCAATTATTTAATCAGCTGACGCATTTATTGTTATTTTAACTGAATTTACATTCCGTATGACACGTACATGACCGTTGCTAAGCAACGTAATAAATAAAACGTAAAAAATTCAAATGAAATGAAAACCTCGTGATCCCTTAAAACCATGAAGCTGGAGAGTGTTGAATCCAGACTTTTTTCTCCGATAGGGCAAGGATATGAGCCAAGGGGGGGGGGCAGGAGATTACATGAGTCCGGGGTAAAATAGATTAAATTGGTATTATAGCTAAAAAAAATCTCCGGGGCGAATTTGATCGCTCACGGGTGTCCCCTTGGATTTAACACTGAATCCGGGTTTTGGGGAAAACCTGCCTTGCACTGACTCTGGTCAAAAGCAGCTCATTATTATTAAAATCCTGCCTACACCTTCTTTAATATAGTCTCTCTAATCCTCATCACTTTTAATTCATTGTCCTATCCACTCTAATCGTCGTATCAATTGTAATCACATTTCTTGTGTAACACTTATATTTTAGTACAGTATACAAACTTATAATTTCTTTCTCACCTTCTGATTCTTTATTGTTATCTTTCTCTATTGATTTTCTGGTTGCATTATTTGTTCAGGACATGCACGTTTATTTATGTACTTTTTAAATTACTTGAAGTCTTAGGTTATAGTTAGTGGGCATTAAAAAATCGTTCCATTATTTTAGTATAGCTTTTACCTTAAATTTTAATTTCCTTTACCAGTTTACTCAGAGTTACGTAATAATGATATACAATGGCGCTACCAACAAAAACCAATAATTCAAAATGGTGCAAGGAAATTATATAATATTAAAAAGGTAATGAATTTTCCTGTCCAGTTGAGCAAAACATCTTTCTCAAGAAGGAAGAAATATACCAAATATATCTTTTGTCCGAGCTTAGAGAGTTACGTTCAGGTTTTAAGGTTAAGCTCGTTGTCCTAATTGTCGTTTTTGTTGGCTTCAAGACCTCCTTTTTAAAGGAAATAGAAATCATTCCCTCCTGCAAATCATCTGCTACCTCTCTCACATGCAGGATACAGAAAGTGATTTTCGCTCGGGTAGTTCCAAATTCCACATACGCTAGATTTAGTATAATTTCCGCAACTCCCATAGCTCGGGTTTGGGATGCAGGCGTTTATATTCAACTCAAATGGCCACATTGGTTGATGGTTCTCTTCAAGTATGAAATGTGAGGCTACAGCGCAGAACAACTGATAACATACGAGGAATTTTATTCTTTTATGAAGGTAATTGAAGTGCTACTGTAAAAATATTTATATTCAGCATAGTGGGCATGTTAGCTAATGCCATAAATAATCGCAACTTGACCGTATCAATACTAGTTTTATTAAAAATGGCGTTCATCGATGTTTCAAATTCAGTTCCACAAAGCGTAACTACTAAATTTCTTTTTAATGAAGACGTAAATGCGACCGAGATTTATCAGAAACTTCAAAAATAAGTTGAAGAGTTTTTATTACTCAGAACTCATGGCAACATAAGATGGAACGCTATATTCTGAAATTCTGAGTGCGAGATAGTCACTAACAGACAGAATCTACTAATAGACTAATCAGAAAAAGGACAGGACATACTTTAAGATGGAAATGGGTAGAGAATGGAAATGAGAAGGTGGGCAAAAGATGTGATAAATTGATTACTAAAGACTTGTCCAGAAGAAGAGGCAATCAGAGAGTTCGCTAGGAAGACTTAAAGAAATTTGCAGCGTGTGGAAAAGAGAAGCAAAATACAGAGACAGATGGAGAGAGTTGAGGAAGACCCATGCCCAAAAATGGGGTTCGTGAGATAACGTTATGTTATTTTACGCATGATTTTGTTTTCATTTATTTGTTGGTTTTAGAAGCTTTAGCTATTAACCGTGTAATAAAAGAAGAGATGAAGGGTTTTTAAAATTACAATAATTTGATATTTTCTGATTTAATATAGTTATAAATAACGTAAATATCTAGAGAGTTAGTAGCAAGAATCGTCTGAATATTGGTAGGTAACGATATTTTGAACTAAATTTTGTATGAATGAGTTAAGATTAGGAAAATTTGGGCATTCAAACAATAATTCTTTCGAATCGCCGACAGATAAATTATCACACGGACAGAAAGTTACCGCAGACAGAAGGTGTGATTAAATCTAAACCGGAAAAAAGTGCATATAAAAATCTGCTTTGGTGAGAAGAAAACCAAAGCTCTCTAGGAAGGAGGGGTTGTATTTGACCATAATATGATCCTTTAAACTGCAGAGAATCTATATATTCTTGTTGCCATTGGTTGTATTTGGAAGATTTGAAGATTGACATAATCTCATTGTTCAGAGGAAATTTAACAGGGAGTCATTTACAGCTGCTTCTTTGGCTAGATGATTGACTTCGATGTTGAACTCAAAATCTGAATGACCTTTAATCCAACATGTGTTTTGTAAATGTACAGATTAATCGGCACAAAGGACAATTATTAGTATCACTCATAATAATCTTTGATGGGTGCAACTCTTTTCAGGATGGGCTCGTATCCAACTTGCTGCATGTTACTCGCTCAAAATCTGCTGTAAATCCTGAGAAGATAAAGCTGCTCATCTTATCCGTAGCAATAGTGAATATCTGTAAAGCAATGGCTGAGATTTTAAGCAGTAGTAACATTATTTAATTCACAATTTGTATCGACCTGGTTGAAACAAAATGAAGGTTGAATTTGAAAGGTCCTCGTATGCACATACAGATTAATTTAACTGGTCGTGGCGACTGAATTGTCGCAGTGGCTAAATGCGTGATCCTCCATATGAGCATGTATGCAGAGGTCGCATGAGGGTTGCGTTAAATCTCGCAGTGTCTTAGAGTTTTGTCTTAGCTGTGAAATCAGTTGATCATAATTTAAGATCTTTCAAAAACGAATTAAACAAAAATAGACTTGACTAAGAAAATAGATAAAGTGAATATATGTACGTGCATGTTTGCTGGAAATAAGTAAATGCAGTGAAATTGTAAGTTAGAATCAATGACAAGGAGATAACATTGCACTGTGATATCAGATGAAAAGGTGAGAAAATATATAGGATTTAAGTGGTGTTAATTATCACGTATATGTAAGAAAATACTGCATTTAACTGCAAGGAACCAGGAAGGTGGTAACACTGCACGGAACAAAATAAATACTAGGTTGGCAACAGTGTTGCAATGCCACACTTTAACACTTCTGCTCTATAACAAGAAAACAAATTAAAAACAACTACTTTAATAGAGGAACATCTTTAACAAACTATTAAAAAATATACAAAAAAATTGGTAGAATCTTCCAATCGTCATTAAAATGTTAGTATTAATGTTTAGACCAGAGGTCAGCAACCTCTTTTACTTCGCGGGCCGCATCCAGTATTTTTTTGGCGGAGCATACTTTCTTCTGTAATTTTTGTTTTTCCGATCCTATGACCTCCTGAAGAGCTTTTATAGGCCAGTTTACAGTATGCAAGAAACTTGACGCTGCGTATAACTCACAGAGGTTACAAGTTTCTTATACAAAACTAACAATCTAAAATAAAATCAGTAACAATCTATACAAGAAATTTTGAACCGAATTTTTATGTAGCTAATAGGATATTTTTTGCTGTAGAAAAAGTATTAAATTTTTTTTTTCTTACACTGAAAATTTTTATCTAGTGAGTTAGTTAGTAAATTAAAATCTTTGGCGCTCAACAACGATGGAAATTAGCGCCTCACAAGGCCTATCTGTACAACTAGAATATTATTTATAAGTAAGAATAAATAAAACAATAAATAATAATATATTAAACATTGTTGCCATGCTGATAATGGAATGCCACTTGGTAAACCTGTTCTTTACGTAAAATTTATTTTTATCCGCAGCTCCTATATTGAAAACTGTGGCAAATTCTATATTGCTGCAGATAGACCACCAAGTAAAATAACTTTTAGTTGTTTTCACAACTGAACAAAATTCTTGGAATCTTACTAGTAGAATGAAGCTTGAGCTACAATTTGCCGCATCGTATACAAATGTCCGTTGGTTTACAATATGTAAATTTACTATATTACTTTTTTTACCGACCGCCAACACTATATAAGGGAGGTATTGTGATCATACCGATTTTGACATTTCCAGATTTCGATGGATCTCCACGAATTGAGGTCCCTATTAATAACGTTTTGACTATTTTTAGCATGAGGTTTGTCAGTCTGTCTGTCGGTCTGCCTGTCGGTCCATGTACACGTGCAGAGCAAATTCAGCTAAAATGATTTTTATAAAACTATATTTAAGCTTTTGACATCAATGAGTTGATCAACTTTTGATAAAAATCGGTTAACTAGAAATCGGAGTTTACTCGTGTCGGATTTAAGATTTTTGCGAATATTTCACAACAGAGAAATATTTCAAAAAAAAATATTTAACTAAAGTTGCTATAAAAGCAATAACTAACAACTTTTATTTGAGACATTTTTTGATAAAGCAGCATAAATTGAACAAGTACTTTGTGATGGTGGTCGGTCCTGTGGTGGCCACAATTAATAATTTTTTATTTAACAATTTTTTTTACTTTTAATTTTTTTTTTAACAATTAAAAATAACCTTTGTGCGCCCATTTAAAGGGAGGTCAAATTGTGGCTAAAGTTTTATTCTACAACTAGCTATTTTGGTTTATTGTGAAAATTAGATATAATTATTATTAGGGAGTGGATTTGGGAGTGGAGTAGAGTTAGATCCACTAAAATAAAAGAAATAAAAGCGGGAAATAATCAAATCTGCCGCTTTTATTGAATTTATTGAATTTTCAAAAAATGCCGATACTTTTTTATTATAATAGGTGTTCTATTTTTGCCACCATTTTTAATCAGCCGCATTTCTCAATAGAGCGCTGCGGATAAAAGTGAATTTACTTTCGCAAAGAACACCAAGTGTTTTTCGACGAATGTTGTGAGCTTAAAACCATCAGGTCGAAAAATTTAGACGTATTAGTTGAACATTTTAGTTTAAAACTATCTATACATTGAAGTTATTTGAAACCCATAGATATTTATGATTATAAATACAGAAAAATGATGTCCATATATTATGTTATGAAGCAACAAAAGTTTTGCAACATTTCTTTTTCAATTAAAAATATCCTAATAGATTGCAATTCGCTGTAAATTTTGATGTATGTATTTTTACTAATTTTATTTCAGATTGTAAATTTTATATTGGAAATTTATAACTTCCGGGGTCAAACCTACTACTAAAACGCAATTCTACAATTTTCCATTGTCTATAAATAATGAATTTTATAATTGAAATGACATACTAAACAAGGCGTTGTAAAAAACTAATAAAAGTGATTAATGCTAAGTACGTGTAGTTTATTTGCAGTGCGTAATATATAAGCTAGATACATTACATGATTATCAAGAAATGTCACTTTTCATATTATGAAAATAAATTATATTTAATTTATACTTTTCACCTGACATTAATGTGACAGAAATAATAGAGAGGATAAGTCAAAACAAGTTTACAATTGTAAAATAAAATTTATGAAGAATATAGTATCAAATCTATTTTAATATCTCGCACAGTGCGACTTCAGACAATATGAATTTCACAACTGTACTAGCAATAATAGACCAGCAGAGCAATTTTTTCAAATTTTTTTATCATGAATATTGAGCTATTTTTAACTACATTAGCATATTTAATTTTATAAATTTCTTTATGATTTTTGGAAAACAAATTTTAAAACTTTTACATTTACAAATTTTAATTATTGCGACGTAGCTGTTGCCAGTGGATGTTCTGCTTATTAGTTGTTAACGTACCTGTATGATATCACTTTCTAGTGCATACACATTCATGCACTATATCTTGCTAATATTGTCATAAATACAGTTTTTTTATATCAGTTAATATTTTGATCAGCCTTTTTAAAATTAACGAATATAAAAAAATAATATTGACGTTATTAGCGCCCATTCTAAGAAACTTCCTGCAGCCAGCTACGTCACTAAAAGCTGGCGTTTGAAACTGTTCAATATTTAATAATTAATAACATTCTTATGGAATAATATTTTATTTTTTTGCTTCATAATATTTTCTGATTGCTATGATTCTAGGTGCAAATACTAAATTTAATTAATTTACCATCATTAAATAAGTATATTTTTCATAAAAATTATAAACTCTCTCCTACTTCTAGGGTGGTAAATTTCGTCCTCGTGTAATATAGCCATTATATGCGAGTCAAATACAATATTTTATCTACAACTATATAGTTTTATCATATTTATTTGAGATAACTGTGCCCATTCTGCTCTTAGAAGCTCTCTGAATCCAAAATTATCGTGGATGTTATCCATATGTGGAGTAATTCTTCTCTTAAGCCTGTCCCCCACATGTTCAATCGGATTTAGATCCCGTGACTGTGCTGACCATGGCATCGCATCAATACCTTCGTTATCCAACCAGTTCGTTACAATTCGCACAACATGTGGCCGAGCATTATCCTGGGCAAGATGAAACTGATTACCAACAGCACCACGAAATAAAAGCACAATAGCTTGAAAAATATTATCCAAATTTTGTTGTACTGTTAAAAATCCATTGGGAAAAACGAGATCAGTTCTACCGCCAATGATTATCCAACCTCATGCCATAACAGTTCCACCTCTGTAACTGTGAACTTCCTCGACGCGCCTCAAACGTTCCAAATTACCGGATCTTCTCCATACCCTTGTTCGATGAGAATCTGGATGAATTTCAAATCTGGACTCACCAGTAAACAAAACTGTAGCCCAATCATTATCCCACCAATATTGAAAATAGTGACATCAGTCTAATCTTGCTCTGCGATTGTCTCTAGAAAGGGGTTGACATCTGATTGGTCATCGAGATAGAATATTAGCTTCGTGGAGACGATTTCTTACAGTATCGTGACTAACGGTTAAGTTATGCGCTCGCTGTAACTCTTTTACCAATTCGGGTGGTGTAATAGTAGGTCGTCTTCTAGCATTTAAGACCAAAAATCTGTTTTGACCTGATGTTGTACAGCGACCACGTCCCGAATGTTGTTCGACTGGACTCCCTGGTTCCCTGTAACGCCTCCATAACCGACTGATGAAACTTTGAGAAACTCCTATCCGCTGGGCTAGATTTACTTGCCTGAAGCCAGCTTGGAGAAGTCCCACCGCACGATTCATCTCGTGGATAGTGAAATACTGTCGCTCCATTATTAAAAAAGAATGCCACTACTTAAAAACACGGCAATTATTAATATAAACGTTTTAAATCGAATTAAAATGAAACATGTGATCAACCTACGGATCATGTACTGAATGAAATTTGTTAAATTTATATTTATTTTATCTTGTTGGTTATTGTTTTTTACTTGTTTTCCATAACCAACTAATCATAATTGCCTACTTTAATTGAAATACAACATTAAGGGCCGGTCTTTCCACCTTCAGATAAAGTCCCAGGTAACTATCTGACAGATAAGGTTATTTGTAACTTCATCTGCTGAGTAAATGTCAATACCAGTCAGTGAATCCAATACGTCAGTCTCATTATCCGTTAGATAACTTCCGATAGATACATTTGTATAGAAAGAAGGGATGACATTTACTCAGCAGATGAAGTTAAAAATAACCTTATCTGTCAGATAGTTTCCTGGGACTTTATCTGAAGGTGGAAAGACCGGGCCTAAATGTACAATAAGCAATATATTTTCATATTTTTTTCAATATCCCTAGATTTTCCGATGTGTGTATAATGCATTTATTATTTGGTGGTTGTAGATAAAAATTTTGGCTTGTATTTATTATAAGAATTATTTTAAATGAAAGTTGTAAAATTTGCCAGTTTGTGCAAGTTATTATGTTTCTCGGGCTTTTATTATTGCAGCCACATTTTCCAAACACATAACCTAATTTCTAGTAGCAGTACACTGTATTTTTAAAAGTAAACTGTTCGATTTTATAAAACTTATGTTGCTATTTCTAAATAGTACACGAAAAGTCAGTATTTGTTTTCGTACGACTACTTTGCACAAAGTAATCAAGTTAAATGTATTTTATTATATAAATAAATGTCTTTGGCTCTGTAAATTCAACTCGAAAACCAATAAGACTATGAATGGCTCATCGTACATTTAATTCTTCGATTGGTGGGCGTGTGTTCTCGAGTAAGGTCATTGAAGCAAGTGCTAAAAGTAAAATGCAAGGAAACAGAGGGGTGAAGAGTTACATTGACTAAATGCATTGTAGCGAATGAAGTGGAGATCAGCCAGAAAAAGAATAATGGCGTTAAGTTGTGCATCTCTGAACTTCTTCAAGTAATTTAACTACTTTTTTCAAGATAAAATAACACGGAAAAGACTAAAAAGAGAATATTTTACTTCGCAGTTAAGTAAGAGTAAAGTATTGACAAAAGTACCTACTAACATTTAGGTATTAGAAATTGGTCATTTCAGAGAAAGGCTTTTTTCCTCAAATCTAAAAATCCAGTACTCTTACTTCGTACGGTTCCTGTAATGATATTTTTTCTGTAAAGTTAATGATAAGTGCGAAATTTCAGTTTCAAGTATAACGCAAAATAATAGTTTCTTTAAGTAAATAATAAGTGAGTTACCGTATTTGTCGGACCATAATTGCTAATACTTTTAATCAATTTTTTATTAATGAGCCGCAGAAACTTTCTTCGGAGTTAAAATCGTCAATAGAAGATCGGAGTTTATATTGTAGTCCGGGTATCTCTTTCTCTAACAGTAAGATTACTTCTTCACTGACCCTTTATTAATTTCATATGTGAAAAGATTTGCTTACAGTAATATGTGGATCCGAAAATTGTCAGTAGCCCAAAAGCATAATTTTTTAAAAGATTGAACGATTCTAGAAGACGGTTCCAAGCTTCGAAAAGAACTTTATCTACATTTTGAAGATTGCGAATTTCGGTCCACTTATGCTGGGAAGATAAAATTCACTTTTTTCTTTCTAAATTTTCCAGTTCAGAATTAAGTTTTAAGAATATATAATTCATCAAAAAATTCAAATCCACTAATTGAAGGTGATCTCGAAAAGCTTCTTTCATGTTAACAATAGTGTGCAAAAAAAATTGCATTAATAACATGTTTTTGTAAATTAATAAAATGTAAAAATGTTTTTGCACGTAAATCATTCACAAATACAGATAACTTTTTTTCGAAACAAATAACTTCTTCTAAAAGGAAATAAGCAGTAACTCGAGAAATTATCGGGCATGAATTGCTCCGTAAAACATTCTGAAAAATACAAAACCTGTATAGTACAGGCAGAAAGTTGAAAATTAAAAAATAGAATATATTAAAATAAAAACCAGCCAATTTTCAAAGAGCCACAATATTTTCTAAAAGAGCCGCATGAGGCTCCGGAGCCGCAGGTTGCCGACCCCTGTTCTAGGTCTATTGTAGTATATTAAATAATAAAAGTCTGGTAAATTTATAAATTTTCTTCACCTCTGGTCAGAAAACTTCTAACAACCTAAATTATATTTAATATAAAGTAAACTATCCTGGCGGGGGGGGGGGCAAATTCCCCCTATGCCCCCCCCCTGGCTAGGTCCCTGACTTCCCAAATATTCATTAAGGCCCGGTCTTTCCACCTTCAGATAAAGTCCCAGGTAACTATCTGACAGATAAGGTTATTTTTAACTTCATCTGCTGAGTAAATGTCATCCCTTCTTTCTATACAAATGTATCTATCGGATAGTTATCTAACGGATAATGAGACTGACGTATTGGATTCACTGACTGGTATTGACATTTACTCAGCAGATGAAGTTACAAATAACCTTATCTGTCAGATAGTTACCTGGGACTTTATCTGAAGGTGTAAAGACCGGGCCTAAATCGAATAATATACCAAACAATAAATATTTGATTTCTTATTATAAACAATTTTTATTATATACATTTTTGCTGTTAAGTTAATAAGGAACATATTTGAAGATTTGCTTTAGGATGTCCCCCCGAAACTCAAAATGCATAGATATATAAGATTTATTTTCTCATTTTAAACTATTTTTGGCATACATGATTTGGCTGTTAACTCAAATGAATTTTTTCAATTAAATGAATATTGGACGAGTTATGGGGAACCCTAAAACTAAAATGTACATATCGATTAACATCAATTTTTTAATAAAATATTATAAATGTATCATTATATGACCACACGCCAATTAGTTTGTATTGGTACTATTTGACCATGCTCGCGCTATTCCGCGTGTAGTCTTTATATTTCATTTTTTATAACACACACGTCATACGGCACATAACCATGAATTTTTCCCCTGAAATTAAATTAATTATATATTTAAAAATAACCTATTCTTATGCAAAAATAAACCCTTCAGACTAACTTAATTAATACGACCTAAAAAAAAATGTATTAAAAATGCAGTTTAAGAGAATAAAAACAATGGTTAACAATATTTTAACATGAAAATATTAAGTCAGATAAAAATTATATGTGAGTATGTGCATGTGTTTATTCAAACCTATGCATGACCAACTATGAATAGCTTAAGAGCCTATGAACATAAAAAATAAGATAAGCCAAGAGATTTATATTCACTTTTAACATGGTATTTTATGTTAAATTTAAATAGTTTGTATAAAATTTATAGAAGATTTACATGTGATAATTACCATTCAAGAAAAATTTATTAAATATTGAAGCAAATATTTCTCAAAAACGAAAACACGAGTTTTAATTTATTTTTTTCTACAACTGTCAAAAAAATAACCATCTATGACCATCAAATAATAACATTTGCACTTTTTGTCAAACTGTAAATATATAATATTATATGTTTGTTCATATTGCAACAAGTGTAATATAACGACGCG
The DNA here is from genome assembly GCA_963971575.1 of Liopterus haemorrhoidalis. Taxonomy (NCBI): domain Eukaryota; kingdom Metazoa; phylum Arthropoda; class Insecta; order Coleoptera; family Dytiscidae; genus Liopterus; species Liopterus haemorrhoidalis. The sequence continues at coordinate 4,231,811 of OZ020615.1, forward strand.
ACTGCGTCCTTACCCGGAAAATTTTTCGTAGATTTACACTGCTTACAAGTTTTTATATAGTAAGTTAGTTTAGTTAAAATATTTGAAGCTCAGAATGACTATAATGATTGCGCCTCATACAACCCATCTTTATAAGGCCCGGTTTTTCCATCTTCAGATAAAGTTCCAGGTAACTATCTGACTGATAAGGTTATTTTTAACTTCATCTGCTGAGTAAATGTCATCCCTTCTTTCTATACAAATGTATCTATCAGATAGTTATCTAACGGATAATGAGACTGACGTATTGAATTCACTGACTGGTATTGACATTTATTCAGCAGATGAAATTACAAATAACCTTATCTGTCAGATAGTTACCTGGAACTTTATCTGAAGGTGGAAAGACCGGGCCTAAATAGAATATTATTTATGAGTTAGATAAATAAAACAATAATAATATCAGGTCTGAGAAAAAGTTCGTGGCGTTTTTGCGGATAGACGGCGCCAATTGCAAATAACTCAGGAAACACAGATCGCAGCGACACCACTAAGCGCTCGTTGGAAAGGTGACAGTTCGAGCGTTACTTTGAGTGTCTAAACATCAAAATTTGTGCAGTGGTTGGAAAGTGGTTTGCTCTTGAAAATGGAGAAAAGTAACGAAAAATTACGTTATATTTTGCAATATTTATACAACAAAGGGAAGAACGCTGCTCAAGCTTGTGAAAAAATTTGTGTTGTACGGTGAAGGTACTTTATCAAAATCTGCTGTGCGGATATGATTCGCTCGCTTTCGTTCTGGTAATTTTAATGTGAAACATGACTCACGGTCTGGTCCTCAAATCAGTGAAAAAGCTGATGAAATTCTTGAAAAAGTGCAGCCAGATAGGCATATCAGCAGTGTTGATATTGGTACGGAGCTAGGCATTGATCACAAAACTGTTTTGAACCATTTATGGAAAGCTGGCTACAAAGAAAACCTCGATATATGGGTTCCTCATGAGTTGAGCGCGAAAAACATGATGGACCGAATTAACATCTGTGATGCGCTGCTGAAATGTAATGAAATCGAGCAATTTCTGAAACTTGTCATAACCGTTGATGAAAAATGAATCATGTATGGCAATCGAAAGCGTAAAAGATCGTGAACAAGGGATGGTGAGCCGTCACAAGCGTTCGCGAAGCGAAGAATGACGCCGAACAAGGTGATACTGTGTGTGTGGTGAGACTGGAAGGGAATCTTCCACCATGAGCTACTACCAGTTGGTCAGATGATTGATTCTCAACTCTACTGTTGATAACTAGAGAGATTACGCCAAGCAAGTGAAAGAGAACAGCCCGAATTGAATAATAGAAAAGGTGTTGTCTTTCATCATGACAACTGAAGACCACACACTTCTTTGATGACCCGCCAAAAATTGTGAGAGCTTGGTTGGGAAATTTTGTTGCATCCACCGTACAGTCCAGACATACTAATTATCACCTATTCCGATCTCTGCAGAATTCTTTCAATGGAATTAAGCTGGTTTCAAAAGAAGCCTGTGAAAACCACTTGATTCAGTTTTTCAACCAGAAACTACAGAAGTTCTTCACCGATGGCATCATGGCTCTACCCGAAAAATGGCGAAACGTTGTAGATAATAATGGAGCATATTTGGTTTAAATAAATTCATTTTCCCACTATAACTAAACCAGTTGAATTTTACTAAAAAAACGCCACGAACTTTTTCCCAGACCTGTAGTATTTTAAACATTGTTGCATAATCAACTGATGGTTCGGCAGCCATCTTTATGACGTGGATTTTGAAGTTAAAGAACTGACACTAAAAATTTATGTGTTTTAAAATTTAATTTACTATTTATTTAATAATAAAACTATACATACAGACCAATTCTGTAACTCTCTTACTATGATAATAGTTACTAAATTCGTCACTATGAGCAAGGTCAGTTACTATCATGAATGAAAGTCATTGTATTTTTTATAATATTTTATGTTGTAGTAACGTTATTACACAGTAACTTTTTACAGAATTGATCTGATAGGCCATTCTAAACTAATAAGTGGATTAACTGGAATTTTCATTTTTGCAAGTTGTCATGAGCTCTCCTTTTCATCTTTGAAAAGGGCTTTTGCTAAACAAATCTATCAACGGTAAAATCTCCCCGCTTTAACGGTAAAATTTACTAGATTTAAAATCTAGTTCCATTTAAACCAAATAAACAGGCTATAGTTGTATAAAATGCTTTTCGCCTACGGCTTGGGTAGTAAACTTCATCCTCGTGAAACATAGCCCCCATTATTAGGGTGACCAGATTTCAGTGAAGGGAAACCGGGACACAGGAAAAAAAAGAAGGTCTTTGTTTCCTCCCAGATCCAAGTGAAGAGCAAAAAAAAAAAGGTCCTCACCTCTCACCTACCCAAATTCAAAGTGACGAACAAAAAGATTCAAAAACCGGGACAATTGACCGAAAACCGGGACGGATGGTCACCCTACCCATTATAAGCTTGTTAAATAAAATACTAATCTTTTCTTCGGTGTTTTTTTGGGTTATTTTGACTTCTCTAAAATAATTAACTATGGTTTTGGTTTTACCTATATAATATAAAGCTCTGAATATCAATCGGTAATGCAACAGTGATTCGGGGGTATGATGTACTCTTGGCATTGGTCACAGGGACTAGACGATAGTATTAATTCTGTACGTTATTATCATTGCGAGTAATTGGATCTAATCGGTCGATTTGATTTAACAGCTCCCCATGTCGTAATTTCTGGATTTTGATTATGAATTTTGACGTTGATTCCTGATTGTCCAGTGATCAAATATGACTATAACAGAATTATTCATGATATGATGAAAGCGGAGTTTGAATCACATATAGACATACTCTAATCGGATTTACCTGCACTACATTAAATATCTTGTTACAAAACTGTCCTCATTCATAAGGTACACTATTATTAAATGGACAAAATTAACGCACTATTTCGAGAAATGACATTGCTTCAATTTAAGCAGTAATTGGATTAGATTTTTCTATACAAAATCTCATTGAATTAATTGATCAATTAATTGAATCGTGTAAAACCCACTTAAGGTTTACACTTAGATACTGGATAAATTATAGTGTTGCCGGTCACCGTGGCTCAGTCGTTAGCGTGGCAGTCTACTAACTTCTGGGCCCTGGGGGGCTCGGGTTCAAATCCCGGTTATGGCATGGATATTTTGTGTTGTCCAAAAAATACATTGTAATTTTCTGTAACATTTTCAAAAATAAAAAATTGCTTCTACTGGATAATGGCCTTAGTAGCCAAGTCCAAACATATTAAAAAAAAAAAAAAAAAAAAAAAAATTATAGTGTTAGTAATGTTAATTTTAATACTGAAAAAGTAATATTTTATAAAAATAACACTATCTGAATAAATGAAGATTTACATGGTGATTTGGTTAAAACCAGTTTTTAACTTATTACTTTTTTTAAATGAAACACTAAAATTTTAATCAAACTGAGAATGAACTTTTTCACATGAATTTTTTGCTGTGTGTGAATGCTTTTGTTATGATTTTTGACTTTACGGTTAAAACTATTTTTTGTTACCATTTTTCTTGGTATTAGAAACTTTTTGCCCATTTTTCTTTCTTATTCTGATATGTATGTATAAATTTTTAGCAGTCAACTTTTTAAAATATGTCCTTTTTCACTTTAGGTGTCTTGACAAAATCTTATGCTTTCATACTTTAAAAAATATCGCAGTAATCCAACACGTCTGTAGTAAATCCAAGAAGCACTTTTGAAGCCGGTTTTAGTTTCTCAGTACTCGCATACCTATACGCGTCGTGCATAACATATTCACTACGCAAAAAACTCTTAAGCACAAGTAAAAAAAAATGAAATAGAGAATTGGGTAGAATTTTGAATCTAGATTTATATTCGTAAAAATATTGGCTTTCACATTTTTGAACTACGAGTTCATTTCCGGTTGTCTATGTATTGTATATTTATGCGTCTACTAGGTATAACTCAATATGTGGGCGCTAATAAATAGACAAGATTTTTATGAAACACGAGAACATAAAGTACTAGGTGTTTCACTACCTTTAAACGCTAGTGGCGCTATAAGTTACTTCCTCAGTGGTATTGTGCCGATGTAAACACATTTAGGCTCGGTCTTTCCACCTTCAGATAAAGTCCCAGGTAACTATCTGACAAATAAGGTTATTTGTAACTTCATCTGCTGAATAAATGTCAATACCAGTCAGTGAATCCAATACGTCAGTCTCATTATCCGTTAGATAACTAGCCGATAGATACATTTGTATAGAAAGAAGGGATGACATTTACTCAGCAGATGAAGTTACAAATAACCTTATCTGACAGATAGTTACCTGGGACTTTATCTGAAGGTGAAAAAACCGGGCCTTAAAAAGTTGGACATTACAGACAATAATAGTGTTATTCTCAGTGCTGTGTTGGTAAAATCAGCAGAAGGTCCATTCATCGTAAAAATCAGCAGGTATACGCTATAAACGGGGGGAGGGTGGTTAAAAAATGGCCTAACTTACTGTTACATTTCTTGAAATATATCTCAAAGTAGGGTTGTACATCGAAGGCAAAACATCGATGTTTAACATCGATGTTAACATCGGCGCTTACTATCTATGTTGAAAAAACATCGAAGGAAAAACATCGATGTATCGGAAACATCGATGTTTTATTAAAAAAAGTTATTTATTTATATTATATAGGTTTTATTTAATAATGTAAAGAAAAAATATGAAAAAAGTAACACATAATACACAAAAAGCCTTTATTAGATTTTGAAATAGAAATATTCCTTTTTAATAGTAATTAATTTCACATTAATATTATTATATCCAATATAATAATCCTAATTTGTACCTACAGTCTATTCCAAACGATTAGGCGGAACTAACAGCATTTTTAATTTTTGTAATTTGTCATTGAAAATCTAGTTCCGCCTAAACCAAAGGAACAGACCTTACTATTTTTACATTTCTAAAATGAAATATTAGATTTTATTACAATACTAATATAGTAATCTTAATGTTAATTTTATATTATTTAACATAAAAATAACACTGTCATACACAATTATTTTTATACTTTTTTAAGTTGAAATAAAGTCTGTTCCTTTGGTTTAGGTGGAACTAGATTTTCAATTCTAGTTACTTTTACCGATTAATTGAAGCATTTGATCATTTTGTTCAGCAAAAGCCAACTTCAATATATAAAAAAATAGCTAATGACAACTTACAAAAATCCAGGGATTGGAGGAATAACAACTGGGAAAGTGTCAACAAGACTCAAAAAGAAAAAGTGTGTTGGCGTCGTTGGTCGTTCGCATTTTTTGCAAAAATTAGAAGTTTCTTCTTATTTTTTCGTATTCTGCTAACTGCTAAGAAGAATAAGAAGACATCAATGTTTTATCGATACTATCGCCAGTTGACCATCGATGGTAAAAACATCGATGTTTTTGATACATCGATGTTTTTTTCCCATCCCTATCCCAAAGGGCTTGGCGAGATGAATCAGCACTCGAACACACTTTCAACTGCGTCTCTGTTGCTGAGCGGTGGTTTACTAACCAAGATCGTACATATTTTTTTTTTGTTGAAACTTTTCAACTGGAGGTCCATTAGCATTAATTAACATTAGATTCGACACATTTGAAATAAGCAGAAACGCTTGCAAGTTATGATATTATTCATTAAGCTGAAACCGCGTTCACACTCGGCTGTCGAACAAGGTAAAGTTGATACTGCTGTTAAAAGAGGTTTTAATTTCTCCGGCACATATTCGGTATTTTCTATAAAGTCTCTTAATCCTTTAAAGGCTTCTAGCTCATCGATATTAAATCGTCTACAAATTCTCGTTACTTCTGATTCTCCATAACGTATATTATCAGTGTTTATATTAATTGGATTTAAAGCAGAAATATCCTTAAGAAATTGTACATTTTCAGTATTTGAATCAGAGCAAAGTCTTGATTTCATCCTCTCAACCAAGCTTTGAATACATTGGTTTTTATTAATCGGTATAATTTTCGTATTGCGAACCAAAGGGATATTTTTAAATGTTAATTCCGCGTTTGCTATTAAAGTTAGTTATGTTTTTTCGCCAGGATTTTCTTTGATACTCTCTATAATTCGTATGGTTCTTTTTATTAAATGTTCAGCTCTTGGTAGTGTTGTTGTTCGCGACTGTAGTTCTGTAGATAATACTGACAATTATTGAAGGATGTCATACATGAGCCCTAAATCTAATAGAAATTCAGGACTTACAAGTTTTTTCTTTAAACCCAGAAATGTAGTTTTAGAATTTTGATCTTCACATGAGTTTTTGAACTGGCGGTGTAACGCTTCATATGAATCCCATTTAGCTCGCACTGTTTTAAAACTACTCGCTACCTATCGAATTCCAAGAATTCGTCCTACCTTTTTAAATTTTAGTCCTAGTTCATGGCATATTCACTCTAACGAATGAGAATTTTTAGGAGACTGGCTATATAACGTATATAGTTTGTCTAGAAAAGATTTAAAATGGTTCATGCCACGTACATCTTTTATAACATCAGATACAGATAATTTGAGTCTATGATTTAAACCAATGTTTCTCAACCGAAAACGTACCACGGACTAGTAAAATATTTAATTTTCTACCGCAGACCACAAAAAAATAAATGTAGGTACAATTAAACAAATTTATTGTATATGTATCACTAAATAATGAACAAAAATTACAGAAAATTAATAAAAAAATCATAAAAAAAATAACAAAAAATAACGTACACAGACAGACGGATGGACAGACAGACGGACGGACGGCCGGACAGACAGACAGACCGACAGACATCATGCTAAAAATAGTCAAAATGTTATGTAGGGACCTCAATTCGTGGAGATCCATCGAAATCTCGAAATGTGAAAATCGGTATGATCACAATACCTCCCTTATATATGTTGGCGGTCGGTAAAAAACCTTATCATCGATAATTGAAGTTGGTATTATATTTTTTTCCGACCGTTTAAAAATGTTTTTTTTTTCACTACCGAGTTATTAACGACCTGTAAACATATGCTTTATATGTGCTAACGAGTTGAAAGTTAACAAGAGATTTTTTCCGAGATAATGTTAAAATACAAAATAATTTTAAACATTTACAAGCTTGTATTATATACAAACTAACTTGCACTAATTGTACATAACAATAAAAAAATACTCTTTCATTTTTTACAACATTAAACCCATGTATTAGATAATATATTTAAATATGAACAGTTTTTGACCTAAAAAACGAATTTATGACAATATCAAACAGTTGATACGGCTGCCAAAAACAATACTTATTTTTCATTTAAAACGATACAACTCTTCAAAGCCAAAATCAGATGGAAACTTAGAAAACAAAAAAATAAAAATCAATAACTAAATATTTAGACACTCTTGTCTCATTAAATCATTGTTTACTAAAAATTTCAGTTTTCTTGGGACACACAAACTAATTCTGTAACTCATTTACTATGATCATAGTAACTAAATTTGTCACTATGTGCAAGGTCAGTTACTATCATAGTAACTTTGGGGTATTTCTTATTCTTTAAGACAAAAGTTACTACAATATTTAGTAACATGTTACTATAAAAGTTCCTATCATAGTAACTACCAAATGCTGGTGTTTATAATAATAATAATAATAATAATTTAGTAAAGAAGAAGTATGAGTGTAGGTAAATGTTTATATTGCAGGAGATAAAATATATTAAAGATCAAAAAGTCTTTTCCGAATCCTCAAATTATTCAAATTATTAATATGAGTCTTTTATTAAATTATTAAAAAAAAATAGTTTTTGTTTTTAAAAAAATTAACAAAAGTTCTATTCAGTGACGCAAAAATAGTTTCATGGGGGTTTCATGGGGGTATAAAATGAGATGTATGGAAGTAATGACAAAACAAGGAAAATGCATCAAAGTAATAAAAAATCCAGCTTCATGGGAGGTTATAATCCTCAAATCCAATCCGCCTGCGCCACTGGTTCTATTGTCGAGAATTTGTCTTTGCATTCCGTTTTTTTTTTTTATTTTAATTTCTTCACTCATTTTGTTTTTTTTTTTATATCTTATAAATGTATATACCATAATATATATTATATAACAACAAAATAATGTAAGCAATACAATATTTTGACATTTTTAACCTCAACTGTCATACCACCAATGCGCATGAGTGTTGCGCTTCTGTAACTATCCTCATTCTTTTCTCAGTAAAGCCGCATTCAGAGCTCTTAAATCAATAGCTTATGGACTGTTCACTGTCACCAGAAAGTTTGTCATATGATAAGACGTGAAAACGTTCAGACCTCCAAATTTAATACGCTGTTTGTTGTGGATTGTGCATAATTTTCTAAACTTAATGTCATCATTAACAAATCTTGCTCAAAATTACAAGGACGGACCGTAAATATGATCAATTTAGGTAATTAGGTAGTTAAAATCTAAGACAACAGAATTATAAGAACGATAATACATATAAAATATTTTACGAAGCTAAATAGTTGGTTTCAAAATTCACAGATGGAGGGCTATTCATTACGTACTAATTTATAACAGATGTGAACGGTATATGGAACGTTAAAAAGAATGCATACAAACATAACTTACAGCTAACAAAGCACAGTCTACAACCTCTTAGTTTAAAGAGCGCTGAATGCGGTTTAACTGTCACTAAGATATAACTTTCATAGCGACGTCACTACAGTTGGATATTACAGAATACGAAAAATGTTAAAGTTACTATTAAAGTCACTATAAAAGTTATCTTGTAGTAACGTTACTACACGGTAACTATTATAATAACTTTTTACAGAATTGATTTGACAGTATACGAAAGGGACAAAGATGCCTTCGAAATATGGTCCTGAAAATGTTGTAAAATCATTAGCATCAAGTTAGTCTGCTAACTTTAATTTGGAACTTTGTAGAAATAATCCAAAAGTGTTATCAGGTCAGTGATCTGTATAATATAATCCAGTGGTTTAATCCAATCGGCTAACTAGATAAAGTACTTTATGTAAAATATATTAAGATATAAATTTTAGTTAAACTACTATTCTGCAGTAATGTAGACGAAAATTAAGATATTAAGTTACTAATAAATGGTTTATATAAAGTTTTGTTCAGGATTTGAATATCACCTTACTTGTTAAGGAGATTATATTAGGATTCATATTTTTGATTATTCTAAACGATCCTTTAAACATCTAAATTAAGCTGCATTTTTTGGTTTTAAATTAAACTTACAAGCACTTTGGAAAACCATGAAATCATTCTGACTAGCGTACAACTACTGAAGTTTGTGGATGATGGTTTAGGTTTGAAAAACCCAATTTTAAAGAATTATAAAAATATTTAAAAAACATATTACAGTTTAATTTGGATTTTTAAATGAGTCTTAAATCAATCCTCCACCACAAGTCAAAAAACGAAATAATTCACAAAATAAATGTATTAATTAAAATATTTTAATACTGATTAATATATAAATATAAATTTTTCATTACCAATATAAATTTCCAAATTTAACTATTTTTATGATTTTTGTTAATGTTTTTAGATAATATATTTATATTATACATTAATTTTATATGTAAAATTTTAATAATAATTTTAGTTGTGTAATTTAGTTATCTTTATTATTATGGTTATTGGAATTTATTAATATTTGAAATGAAAATTTTACTGGCTTCAAATTATTCCACTAGATAAATATGTATTAAAAAAGTATTGGAAAGAACGATTAATTGACAGAAAGGAGGAGGAAAAATCAATGGGGCCCAAGTCAAACTGCTGATTATCATCTTGCACTTTTTTGTAATCGTGCACAGGGCAAAAAAAAAAAAACTAGTTACGGCTCTGAATAGGAGTGATCAGTTCAAACTGTTTTCACCGACCGCCAACATATATAAGGGAGGTATTGTGATCATACCGATTTTGACAATTTGAGATTTCGATGGATCTCCACAAATTGAGGTCCCTACATAACGTTTTGACTATTTTTAGCATGATGTCTGTCGGTCTGTCGTCTGCCAGTCTGTCCGTCCGTCCGTCTGTCTGTCTGTGTACACGTGCAGAGCAAATTCGGCTGAAAGGATTTTTATGAAACTGCGTATTTAAGCTTATGACATCAATGGCACGAGTTGATCAACTTTTGGTAAAAATCGGTTGACTAGAAATGGGAGTTTACTCGTGTCGATTTTAAGATTTTGCGTATATTTAGCAACAGAAAAATATTTCGAAAAAATTTATTCAACAAAAGTTGCTACAAATGCAATAACTAATAACTTTTATTTGAGACGTTTTTTGATAAAACGAAAAATTTTGAAAAATTTAAACAAAAATTTCTCTCTATATTTTCATACTTATATGTAACGTTTCCATGGTCATGATAAATAATATCTCTGTTTGAAAATATTAGGCTAAGTTATTTCTGCTCTGCTGCTAGAATGTATTTTATACAAGTACTTTATGATAGCGGTCGGTCCTGTGGTGGCCACAGCTGATTTTTTAGAGTGTAAACCCTGCATATGTATTTAAAACTCAGACATATCACAACTGTCAAAATCGAAATCGTTATTTTAATTATTGGTGTCTTTGGTGGCTTGAAATATTCCTTTAGTAGGGAAATCGATACTATCCCGTCTGCAAATCTTCTGCCAACTATTTGATCAGCAGGATTTAGAAAGCCGTAATACTCAATATTTTGATTCGATGAAATAGTAAAAAGGAGCCTATTTACTTTATAACCACTATGAGAATAAGCCTATCCCACTTCTGATGTAAGATTTAGGTAATATAATAACAAAAACTGTTTAAATAAAACACCCATTCACAAATTAGACAATTACACAATTTTTATGTGATATTTTTGTTTTTCAAATTCAATTAAAGAAAATAGTTTGAAACATATCATTTTGAACCAATGAGCAGTTTACAAACCAGACAAACAATCTGCGCAAATAAAGCTGCTGACTTTTATAAACGTAGTTTTAATATCTCTGTTTCTCTACGTGCTTTTTGGTCGATGTTGTGTGCTGTTGAAATTTTAGTAATGTCCAATACATTCTCGATCCTTTTTCCCATTTCCAACGCACCCCAAATCAACCCTAAATTCGATGAAATAATGTCGTGATCGTGCGTACTTTTGATTCGTTCTAGTTCGCGGAGGTCAAGATTATCTTGATTTAGGTTAAAGTCCCACAGTATCGTTTATATATGATTTATCGTATGTTGCGAGTCCGATCGAAGTGCTTCTCGTAGGTTATCCTATGCATGTCAGGTTAACCATTTTTCCTTGTTACAGTTGTGTTCTTCTAAGAAGATTTTGGAACATGATGATTAGCAGCATTGTACCAGAAGGTTGGTGGAGATAAAAACAATCTTTATATTATTTTCTCCATTTTATAGTATAGATTTTATTTTCTGCATTCAAATCGATGGTTTTAGAACAGAGATTCCTCAAATGTGCTCAGACGGACAGGCTTCAAAATAGACAAATCCAATTTTAAGTTCATGAATATTCTACTGGAACATTTTGGGAACCTCTTTAGAAATTTAAAATTCTTTTATGCTAATTTATCTAGGGTGATATGATGACGAAAACTACATAGGCCGGAATTCTAAACTAGAAACTATGCATTACCTAAGCCGACAATTAATCCCAAAAAATTTCCCTGCAAGCATTATTAATTTTTTTTTTTTTTTTTTTATTTACAAAAAAATATGCTTCGGCTACTATGGCCACTAGCATTACATATAATATGTGTGTGTATTGTTTTGATTACATTGATTACATTAATTTCATTAATATTTGTACATTGTTATAATACAGTGTAGATAAATTGTTGTATTGTTAGATTTTATTGTATAGGTTTATGTTCTTCAAATATTTCAGTGTCTTTTCTAGTTCTGTAATGGTTTTCCCTAGGGCCACTTTTAAGTCGGGTGTGATGTGGAAGTTTTGTCGTTCCGTATTGTACTTAGTGCATTCCTCGATGATGTGTTGGACAGTTATGGGCGTGTTGCACTTTTCGCAAGTGGGTTTTTCTTCTTTTTCAAAGATATGTCCGTGTGTCAGTCTGCAGTGTCCAATTCTTAAACGTGTGATGACAATCTGGTCTTGTCTTTTGTTCGGGGTCTCCCAAGTCTTTGTGTTGTCTTTTATTTGTCGTAATTTGTTGTTTGTGGTTAGAGTCCATTCGTTGTGCCATGTATCTTCGATTTTGGTATGGAGGTAATTTTTAAAATCTTCGGTTTCAGTGGTCATCTGAATGGCAGTTGTGTTTGTAGCTTCTTTAGCTGCTCTGTCGGCTATTTCATTACCTACGATTCCAACATGGGCCGGTATCCATATAATTTTAGTTGTTATGTTTTTCTCAACGTGGGCCGTATGTAGGTGTTCTTTAATTTTGATGAGTCGTTCATTTCTATGGTACATGTGGTTAAGGCTTTGGATCACACTTAAGGAATCTGTGCAAATACAGTAGGTTGAGTTTGCCTGTCCCTCGGTTTTTATGTGTTCAGCTGCTTTTAATATGCTGTAAGCTTCTGCCGTGAAGATGGATGATGTCTCTGGTAGATGGTACCTCATTATGTTGTCTTCAATGACTGTGGCTGCTCCTGTTTCACCTGAAATATTTGATCCGTCGGTGTAGATAAGTCGAGATGCAGGATGTTGTTTTACAATATCTTTGAAATGGGCTCTGTATAGTTGCTCAGGTGTTGTGGATCTGTCGTATGTTGTCAGCTCAATGTTGATTTGTGGCTGGTAGAGACTCCAGGGAGGTATATTACCATGTTGCATTCTACTGAAGGAGGGGAGTGGATGAGAGTGGAGTTCTTGGAAAATACTGGTGGTGTGTTTTTGCAGGGGGGTTTTGTTCAGGAGTTTGTTTCTACGGAATATGTAGTCATATGCAGGATTTGTAGGATTTCTTGCTATATTGGTGACGTAGGATATTAATAGTTTTTTTCTGCGGTAGGAGAGTGGTTGAATGCCGGCTTCGCATAATAAGCTCTTTATGGGACTAGTTCTCATTGCACCTGTAGCTATTCTTACTGCTGTGTTTTGTATCCTGTCCAGTTGTTTTAGGTGTGTCTTCTTTGATTTCCCATATACGATACATCCATAGTTTAGTTTCGATTCGATGACTGTTGTGTATATTTTAAGTAGCGTGTCTCTGTGTGCTCCCCATTTGTGGTGGCCTAATGTTTTTAAAATATTCAGCCTGCCAAGGCAATCTTTTTTGAGAAGTTGTATGTGTCTATTATATGTCAGTTGTCTATCTAAGGTGACTCCTAGGAATTTTATATGTTCTACCAAATCGATGTCTTTGTCAGATATTTTTAAGTTGAGGTTAATTGTCGGAACTCTTTTTCTTGTAAAGTGCATGGCTTTTGTCTTTTGAGCTGAGAATTTAAAGCCAGTGTGGTTGGACCAGGTTTCTAGGTTCTTAATTGCTGCTTTCATTGTTGATTTAAGAGTTTGTATGTTTTTATTACGCGTGTAGATAACTAGGTCATCCGCGAATAGTGAAATTTTAACCGGGTCTGGAATATGTGTAACAAGGCTGTTAATCGCGAGAAGGAATAGAGTAACGCTTAATATTTCGCCTTGTGGTACCCCGTTTTGTTGGGTTTCTTCTTGTGATAGGTAGCCATTTGAACGTACTCTGAATTTTCTTTCTGATAAGAAATTTGACACGTAGTGCAAAATGTTTCCATTTATGTCGTTGTTTACCAAGGTGTTGAGGATGTAGCGGCGCCAGGTAGTGTCGTAGGCTTTAGTTATGTCAAAGAACACAGCGACTAGATGTTGTTTGTCGTTAAACGCGTATTGTATTTCGTTTTCCAAGCATACCAGTTGGTCAGTTGTAGACCGTCCGTGTCTGAACCCACACTGCGCCTTATCAAGTAAATTATTGGTTTCTAAGTACCATGTTAGTCTATTGTTGATTATCTTTTGGAGTATTTTGCTTAGGCAATTTGATAGTGAAATGGGGCGGTAGCTATTTGGATCAATTTTGGGTTTATTTGGTTTCAATATGGGGACTATGGTTACTTCCTGCCACGATTTTGGGTATGAGTGTTCTTTCCATATTTGGTTGTATATTTCCAGTATATACTCTATTGCCTCTGATGGTAACTGTTTAATGAGTTCGTAGGGTATATCATCTGGTCCAGGGCTGCTGTTTGTTTTTAAGTTTTTGATTACATCTGTCAGTTCTTTTTTAGTAAGAGGAAGATTTAATAAGTTATTTTCCTGAGTGAAAGTTAGAGGTTGCATTTCGGTGTTATGTTTGTATGTCTGGAATTCTTTTTGGTACTGGTCGTTACTTGAATTGTTATGGAATTGCTTGCCTAGTGTATTGGCGATATCTTGTGGGTTTGAAATAATCTGATTTTTATGAAAAAGTGTTGAGATTTGGTAAATAGTTTTTTGCCCATTTACTTTCCTGATTTTGTCCCATAGCTCTTTAACTGGAGTCGTAGTTGTAATGGTGTTTGTGTATTGACGCCATGATTCTTCTTTGCTTTGAAGGATTAATCTTCGCACTTTTGCTCGGGTTTTCTTTAACTCTATGAGATTTTCTATATTATTGTATTTTTTGTAGATATTCAGTGCTTTTTTATGTTCTCTGACAGCCATACTACATTCCTCATTCCACCAGGGTACATTTCGTTTTTTAGTATGCGTTTTTTTGATACCAACTGCTTCGTGTGCTGCTATTTTGATGATGTTGGCGAGATTTTCGACATTATTATCTAGAGTTGTGTTTGTGGATTTGTTGAGGTTATTTTTAATTGTAGCGCGGAAGAGTTCCCAGTTTGCGTTTTTCGTGTTCCACCGTAGTTTTGGGATTGGGTTATATGTTATATTTGGGTCTGGGATAGTTATTTTGATAGGGAAGTGTCCATTTGTGAAGGAGTATGGGAGTACGTGCCAGGAGAGTTTGGGGGATATTTTTGTGTCGCAGAAAGTGAGGTCTATACTGGAAAAATTACCTGTCCTGGTGCAAAGGTGTGTGCGTGAACCATCATTGAGCAATATTAACTTGTCGTTGTTGTCCAAAATTTTTTCTATCAATTTTCCTCTTGTGTCTGTGTTTGTTGAGCCCCATATGATGTTATGACTATTGAAGTCTCCGGCTAGAATGAATGGCGTGGGTAGGTCGTCTATTAGCTTGCAGAGGTCTTTTTCTTGGACTGTTTGGTTTGGGGGTAGGTACAGTGAACATATTGTAGTTTTTTCAGGTAGGTACGTGTTTATGGCAACAGCTTCCAGATTTGTTTGTATATCGATTTCGTTTGCTTGTATGCTGTTTTCTACTATGATGGCTACTCCACCGCTGGCTATTTGATTTGTGTCTCTATCCTTTCTGTATATGGTGAAATTTTTTATGTTTACGTTTTGCTCCGGCTTCAACCTTGTTTCTTGTAAACACAGTATTTTTGTATTGGTTTGTTGTATCAGTTGTTGGATTTCTCCTAGGTGTGCGAAATATCCGTTACTATTCCACTGTGTTATCTCCATTTTGATTTATTGATTGTCTGACACCTCTTCTTCTTCGTCTTGTAGTTGGTATCGTATTCTGTTTTCAATCCGCGTAAAGCGGGATCTCACTTGCTTTTCTTGTAGAAGCGGGTATAGTTTTTTCATCATATCTAAGAGGCCAGTTGTATTTTGTGTGTAGTTGAGTGATACTCCCAGTGGGTCAGGCGCTCCGTGTGCGTTTTCCATGAGATCTTTAAAGTTCTCAAAATTTAGTTCGTACTGTTCTGGTTTGCTGTTTATTTCATTTTTTATATGGTTCTCCATTTCGCTCGTCATTCGTTCGTCTACTGGACTATTGCATCTGGGTCGTTTTTGACTTTTTGTTATTTCCTTAGCAGGTAGTTTATTTCGGTCGATTTTTGGTTTTTTTGTTTTGTCTATATTTGGCACTTTCGTATTTGGTTCTGTATTTTGTTGTGGAAGAACAGGAGTTTCATTTTCTCTGTAAGTCTGGCTCTCGTTTATATTCGGTTCGTTGTTTGTTGTTGTGCATTGATGTGTTTCCTCTGGAGTTTCTTTACTTGGATTTTTTGCATTGTTATTTTCTGATGTTTCTTTATATATTGTTGTTTGTTGTTGGCTGATGGGTATGAGTTCTTGTAAATTCTTTTGTGTTTCATTACTGCTGAGATTTTGGAGTGGCTCTATAGGGCGTTGATGACAGTTTTGTTCTGTGTGTCCCATTCTCTTGCATATATTGCACCTGTTACTGTCCTCAGAAAGGAATATTGAATATTCTTTGTCCTGGTATGTAATAACTGTATGTTCGGGGATTTGTAAATTGTCTTCTTTTAGGATATAACATTGTCGTCTGTGACTTAGGATGTGTTTAAATATTTCTTCTTTTGTACCTATTCGCAATAGTGTAAAACTTGACATTAATTTTAGACCTAGTTCTTTAAATTTGTCTTCTAATACTGAGTTTGGTATTGTAGTGTAGATGTTCGATATTATAATTTTGACTGTAGGGTTAATTACTTTTCTGATTTGTATTGGTTGATTTAATACTGAAATGGTGTCGTATTCACTGGTAAGCTTGTTTACTAACTCTTTTGAGGACAAATGTATCATTATCCGTTTTTTACTTATTCTGGAGGCTGATATTATATCTTCGGGTTTGACATATTTAATTAATTCGTGTAAATATTCGTTAAGGTTTATTTCATCAATTGCATTTAGGTATATACCTTGTTCTTCTTTTGGGAGAGCTATTTTATTAATATTATTATTTTTATTATTTGTATTTTTATTCATTAGTTTGTCAGCGTAGGAAGTTGTTTGAGTACCACTGGTATTGTCGGTTTGATTTGGTAGAGACATATTTGAATGTTTTGTTGTTATCAGCGGAGCGATTAATTTTGATCAAACTTGCAAGGTGTCGTTAATGAGTAACTTGCAGAGATCCATTGGTGGGGCAAGGGGCACTCGCCTTTGACCGTGAGAGGTCACTAGGTGTCGCCCGCTGTTTGACAAGTGTTGTGGTGCAGATTTATGTTTTTGTGAAAAGTTATGAAGAAATTTGGGTGATTTTTGTGAAAGGTGATGGTATCTAGGAAGAATGCCACCATATGTGATAAACCTAAGGTAATAATTGAAACTTATTTACCTTGTTTATGTTGATAATTTTGCACTAATAATTTATAGGTTGATTCACTATAAGTGTTGCCAACTGTGATTATTAATTTTATAGTGCTTCTTCCTTGTATCTGTCAGTTTAGTACACTTTTGAGTTATAGTACTGTCTTTTATAATAATATTAACAAGTATAGGCGGTTTCTTTGATTTAAGCGGAACTAGATTTTCAAACATACAGTGAACCCTCGATCTAACGGACCCCAATTTAACGGACTTCGGATTTAACGGACAAAATTTTCAGATCTCAATTTTTTTTTTCTTAACTCACAGTTATTTTCAACCAGGCGAAAATGACGCAATTGAAGATAGTATTACATTGGTTGGAAGAAAACGAGGGTGATAGCTGAAGAAGTTATGGGTCAAAATATAACGGACGACGAGAGCGATGCAGAAGAGCCAGCAATTAAAAAAATTAAACTGAGCCAAAAAGGAGTCATCTTGACGATTTAATCTCATTTATCGACTCATCGACAGACCCAGACGTGCAGCCATATTACTCTCATTTTCGAAAATTTAGGGAAATTATTGTTGCCAAACAACAATCTTCGAAAATGCAATTAAAACTGGACGCATTCTTCAAGCCAATTAAACAAAAATCTCCTTAACCTAGCACGTCGTCTGCAAATCTTCCGTTATCAGATTCCGAATACATTTTTTATTGAATTATTCATGTTATGGATTGTAAATATTGTACAGATAAATTTTTATGTTATACTTTGTCCAAATAAATATGACTTTGTTATTGTTCTGTATAGCACTCACTGTATAGCAAAAATATCGCGAAATTCTCTATAAAAAATATATGATTTGTAATTTAATTTATGTACTTTTAATTTAGTACATATAGACACCATTTTCGGATATTCGGATTTAACGGACAATCGCATTTAACGAACACCCCTTCCCCCGAATAGTCCGTTAGATCGAGGGTTCACTGTAGTAATTTTACCAATTGATTGAAGTTTTTGATTATTTAGGAAAAGTTCACTTCAAAATATAAAAAAATTTAATCAATGTTTTTAGGTTAGAATAAATATTTTCATTTCAATCTGTTGGTAATGTTTTAATAAAACTAAAATTCCCTGTCATTTTAATATTGCGCATACATTCATTCGTGGCAGTTTAAACTGAAAAGCCATTTCTTCCGTCTTCCTTCGTTGCCAGACATTTTGCCAATGTAGTAAGATAGTCGTGCGTTTTATAGAAGTATTAAATATACCAGGTCTACAAGTATGAAATGCGTTTTTTTTTTTTTAAATAAAACACATAAACTCAAAAGAACAGTAAAAGTTTTTTTATTCAAAGTATGCTCCATTAGAAGTTATAAATTTTTCCCATCTTTCAGGCAATTTGTGAATACCTCGCCAGTAGAACTCTTCCCCTTTCCTCGCAAACCATTCATCTAGCCATTCTTTCACATTTTCATATGAACAAAAGTGCTGCTCGGCCAGTGCGTGACCCATCGATGCGAACAAGTGGTAATCTGAACGGGCCAAGTCTGGTGAGTAAGCGGCATGGGGTAGCACTTCCCACTTGAGTGCCTCCAATGTGTTGCAAACTGCTTTTGCCTCATGTGATGGAGCGTTATCGTGAAGAAAGATTATCTTGTGCTGTCTTCTTTCGTATTCTGGTCGTTTTATGAGTAGCGAATGGTTCAATTCGATCAGTTGTTGTTGGTAGCGTTGGGTATTAACTGTTTCACCAGGTTTTAACAATTCATAATAGACCACACCCTTTTGGTCCCACCAAGTACAGAGCATTGTCTTTTTGCCAAAGCGATTCGGCCTTGCAGTTGATGTGGATGGTGAGCCTGGGTTCAACCATGATTTTTTGCTTTGGGATTTTCAAAATAAATCCATTTTTCATCGCTAGTAATGATACAATGCAAAAAAGACTTTCTTTTGTATTGTGCAAGCAAAATTTCACAAGTGTTTTTGCGTTTTTCCATCTGCCTCTCATTCAATGCATGTGGAACCTATCTGCCGACTTTCTGGATCTTACCCATCTCTCGTAGGCGATTGGAAACAGCTTGTTGACTAACGCCTAACTGCTCTGCTAGTTGTTTTTGTCTATCGTCGTCCTGTAGCAATGTTTCCAATTTTGTATCTTCATATTTTTTTGGAGGTTTTCCATGTTCTTTGTCTGTAAGATCAAAGTCACCACTTTTGAAACACCGAAACCATCGTTCACACGTATCTTGCGATGGAGCATATTCACCATAAGCTTCTCGAAGCAGTCGGTATGATTCAGCAGCAGTTTTTTTCAAATGAAAACAAAACAGTAGTACTGTCCGCTAATGCTTTTTATTTGGCACAAAATTTGACATTTTTAACACAGTAAAACAAAACTATATGATCACTTTTCAAATTATAACCTATACGCATTTGACACTTAATGATAACTTAACAAAACGCCATATGTGTTGAAACTTTGAACTATACACTCTGTTTGCGCGGCAAGTTTGAAAAAAATCCGCATTTCATACTTGTAGACCTGGTATACAGCAAAACCTTAGCTAATCCTATGCAGTTATGATCGCTGTGCTGAGTTGGTTATCATTTTTCAAAGAAGCCACGTTCCTGTTGAATTTATAAATACAAATTGCATTTGTCCGTGTATCTTTATTAAAGAAATCTTTAAAAGAGCAGTCATAGTTGGAAGCGTGGTAGTAAAAATATGCAATATAAAATATCGTCAGATCCAGGCTGTATATAATACAGAAAGTTGTATTTATCGACAGAATGCCGAATGCATATAACATTCAGCATTTGCTCCTGAAAAAGGTCATAAGTTTTATAGTTTTTCGCAAACTGTCTTAAAATTCGAGTTTACCCGTTGGCTGCAACCTGATAAGAGATATCTCACAGGATCAATACATAGAAATATAGAAAAGCCGAGTATGCGAAACAGCACATCTTGTTGAAAGTTGTGAAAGATTTTCTTTTTATATTTTACCATGCTTAATAAATAATATTGGTGTGTAAAGACGTTTCGAATGCTGTACTGTACGCTTCAGTGAATATAGAAAAGTTTTGGTGACAAAACGACATCTGATAATTTGAACGAAAAGTAAATTGAAAAGTTTGAAAAGTGACTTGAATTTCAAGTATGTTTCGTTTACTCTTAAACATTTATTGGGACGTCTTCTGAAGATACGTGTCGCGAATATATGCCACGTTATTATGCTAAATACTAAACAGGTATACATATATACGATTAGTTCCAGA
Source organism: Liopterus haemorrhoidalis (assembly GCA_963971575.1). Lineage (NCBI taxonomy): Eukaryota > Metazoa > Arthropoda > Insecta > Coleoptera > Dytiscidae > Liopterus > Liopterus haemorrhoidalis. The sequence goes on from OZ020615.1 coordinate 4,252,287, forward strand.
ACAAAACCAAAGTGAAAGTGTAAATGGCAAGAGAATTCAAAGATTGCTCTCCACGAAAAACAAGATTGCTTCAGGGTTAAAACCAGATAAGAAACAGCGAAATAGCTGCTTGATATGTAACGAGGAATTAGAGAATCTGGAAAAATCTTCACGTAAATTAATTAGAATCTAATCCAATAGATTTCAATCTTTTTGAATCCGTTTCACACTTTGAAGGATCACCAATACACCGAATATAAATTTACATACAGTGAATTTTTTTATCGCGCAACATACAGCTTTTATTTTTATAACTACTATTGACTGAAAGCAATTTAAAATGCTTTTATTTGTAAAGAATTTGAATGAAGCAGGAATACTGTTCAACGCCATTAAGGAGCACCTTACAGCTGTTACCGCAGAAAACATTGCTGCTGTTAAGAATTCAAGACAATAAATCAACTTATGTGGTAATAGAATATCAACTTAAGATTTGATCCTCGGCTATTAACAGAATCATGTCGTATATGATCACTTGCATTTAAAAGAAGTTGTCAGACTTTTGGTACCACCCCAGCAAACATTCAACTAACGGCCGAATGCCGGCAAACTGCTTTTATGCTGGTAAATTACTGGCACCAAAATTAAGTGCAACGCCAGTATTAATAATGTACTTCACATTTGTATTTCGCATTCCGCCTATACGAAGTACTCTACCAGCATTTTATAAGCACTCTTCTTCACTCATACTTTTTACTTAAAACCATCAGAACTAAATCCTGCAACTAATGCGATTATTTTGCACTTTACCGTTGCTGGGCCGGCAACTGATACATCAATGGGCCAGTAACGGCCACGGGGACACCGGGGTACTGGCCCATTACTTTCAATGCCGGGGAGTATGTGCTTTACCAGTACTGGCCCGTATAAAAATGTTTGCTGGGACATCAGCTTTCTAATTTCCAAAAAGGGGAGTGTGTAAAAATTTGCCATGAAACTTTAAAGTTTTTAAATATGAGACAATAGAGTATCAACTTCAGATTGGATCCTCAGCTATTAACATAATCATACATTATCATTTGCATTTAAAAGAAGTTATCAGTCGTTTTGTGTCACATCAGATTTCGAATTTTCAAAAAGTGGAGCGTCCAATATTATAAAGCTAATAAATAGTGGCAAACATCAAATTTTTTCTAACATTGTGACAGGTCATGAAATTTTAATTCCTTTTTTCGACGTACTTACACGCCTAGATAGTCGTGTATGGATTCATGGAAAAACTACAACGTCATGTCTATAATTTGTAATATATTCACTCCACTTAAGTGATTCTGTACTATTCCAGGATTTTTTTTTCCGTGAGAACACGACGTTTTTGCACTTCATTGGGTTGAGATGAAGGCGCTTCGTAGCGCACCATTCAACTAAAGATCTTTTTCAAATATTGGTTGCTGACGTTATTTTACAGAAGAATTTGAGGTCACCTGCAAAGAGAAGATTAAAACAAAACTTGAGGTTTTGCAAACAGCAAGAATACTTTTGGTCCTATATCCGAACCTTGTGGAACTCTAGAGGTTACATTGATAACATCCGAGATGAAGCCATCTATGAAGACAAACGATATGATCAGTTAAATACGATTCAATCAATGTTAATTGCTTTCTAGAAATCCCATATGACTTGAGTTTTTCTAAAAGAATTTCAGTATTAACACGATCGAAGGCCTTTTGGAAGTCTGTGTAAATAACATAACTTTTTTTTAAACAGTATTTGAACTTTACTTTTTAAGTATTATGGAAGAAGATTGGTTAGGAGATTTTTTTTGGAAGGAAATAATGACCGAGTATCCTATTGTTGAAGGGTACTACTTTGAACATATTTAAAATAAAATCCTAAAAATATGAACCATATGTCCTATTCTCAACAATTCAAGCATGACGATCGTACATTGTACAGCGAGATCATGATTTCTTACTAAATTTTAATAACAGAATTATAATCGCAACTACAGCAATTCTTTTTCGTTTCACGATTTCCGAAATTTGTTGAAATTTGTGCGACAGTATTGTTTAAGTTATGTAAAGTCAGATAGTTAATGTTTGTTTATAAGTCTGTCTCATTAAAACAACGCACCAACTACAAAGTTTGGAAAACTATCTATAATCAACAACGCACAGTGCATTCAATTTTCTGTAAACGGTCGCTTACATTACCATATGACAACCTTGTTAGTGAAAATCAACAGTGAATAAATCATACCGTATAGTCTATATTAATATTAGAGCTGTGAACGTTACTGTTTCGTTGTTAACCATTTTCAAAGCTACAGTGCATTGCTACTGTTACTTCTAAACACGAAGTAGGCTGTCCGAAGCGATTTCTTTAAACGACATTACTTTGTCTCCATCAAATCCTGCATTGTCAATTTGGTAACGGATGTATAGCTTCTAAATTCTCGTTCATAATTGAATAGTAACTAATGAATAGGTTCATATCACCATAAATCCAGTGGGAAACCGCGTATGTGTATAAAAATAATGGTGTTCATTGAAAAATACGGCGGTTGTTCATTTAACGATGCAGATTGGATAGTTCTGCATGGTCGCTTGCGTCGGAGTATCGCTGTCGTGTTCGAGAAATAAATGAGTTTCGACTTTTACATAAATTGGTTGAATTGTTTTGTATCGCTGTTTTAATACTCGGGTAGGTCGCTTGCAATGGGTGCGAGTCGCTTCACTGCGACCATTTCGGAACAAATGTGCCTGGGTTGCGGAACTGAAAAACACTTCCTGCTTGTGTGACCGGAAGAGAAACACTACTGATCTCACGACAGAGAATGTCACTTCTACAATTAGAGATTACACACTTACAACCTACAGCTTAATGTTGATAGATACAAGCTAACACAAAAAATGATTAGCGGTTGAAAAATCATAAATTTTTCTCGTCAGCTGGTAATATTTCATTATCTTCATCATTGCTCATGAAATAAGTTGTGCAGTTTGCTGAGAAATCCATTTATTCTTTAGTCTTCTTTGATACTAATACAAGGTGTCTCAAAAGAAATTTTATATTTATTTAGCTTACTGCGTGAACGCAACGTATCCGAGGGGCGCGGGGGTTATGTCAATCGGTAGCCTGGCTCTTGGGAATTTAGTCGCTATGGAGCGTTTCTCGGGAACAGACCGCGCGTTATGCGTCCGAGAGTTTTACAAAAACGGTGATTCGGCGACTGTAGCGCGTAGAAAATTCTGCAGTATTCGAGGTTTTCGCCACTTAAATGATGCGCCAAGCATTCCTCTTATTCGACATTGGGTTAAAAAGTTTGAAGAGACTGGTACAACGCTGGATAAATCAAAATCCGGGCGACCTAGGTCATCAAGAACGGTAGAAAACGTGGAGAATGTTAATCAGTCTGTTCGTGACGACCCGAACCTTTCAATTCGGAAGCGCGCAAGTGCTTTAAATGTGCATAGATCATCATTACATCGCATTATGCACAAAGACCTAAAGCTGCACCCCTACAAAATTCAATTGGTGCAAGAATTAAAGCCCCAAGATGCCAGTCAGAAGCTTAATTTCGTAAATCAGTTGATTGAGCGATTTTCAACGTTTACCAACATTTTGTTTTCGGATGAAGCTCATTTTCATCTTAATGGCCACGTAAATAAGTAGAACTGCCGCTACTGGAGTGCAACGATTCCGAAACGCAAACATCAGAAACACCTACATTCGCCTAAAGTGACCGTATGGGCTGCGATGTCGGCGCGAGGAATTATCGGCCCTTACTTTTTTGAAGACGAAAGGGGGCGTGCAGTTACAGTGAATTCAGAGCGTTATGTGGAGATGTTAGACAACTTCTTGGTACCTGAACTACAAAACTTTCCTGGCTATAACCAAAGAACATGGTTCCAACAGGACGTAGCAACTTCACACACGTCCAATATGTCTCTGCCACGTGTTCGTGAAATTTTCTCAGGCAAATTGATCTCCCGGAGAGATGACATAAATTGGCCTCCACGCAGTCCAGATTTAACCCCTATGGACTTTTTCCTATGGGGTTATCTTAAATCTAAAGTTTACGCCAATAAACCGACTTCACTGGCGCATTTGAAACAAAATATCCGTCACGAAATGGCAGCCATCCCTGAGTCCACCTGCCGAGACGTCATAAGTAATTTTACTGTTCGATTAAATGAGTGCCGAGAACGCGAGGGTCTACATTTAGAGGATATTATTTTTAAGAAATAAATCCCCAAAAAGTGTATTTTAATAATTAATAAACATTTTTTCTATATACGACTTACTTGTTTTTTAATCGATCCACTAAATATAAAATTTCTTTTGAGACACCTTGTAGAATTCAATACAGTTTTTATTTCTAAATGTATAACAGTTTAATTTATATTTAGATTGACAATTACCTTAATCATATAATTAAATAATTTATTTGCCTGTTGGCTTGAAATTTGTTTGCCAATTTCTTGTTTTTTGATTTCGTAGATTATTCTAGATTATTCTTCTTTTGTTTTAATGGTCTTTAATCTCCTTCCTTTTTTTTTATTACATACTTTATCCATACATATCCTCCTCCACTTTCACTCAAAATCTCCTTTCTTGTTCTTTCCCTGCTTCTTTTTCTGCATATAGATCCAGCAGTGGACAAGAGAGGCTAGATGATGATTATAATAATAATGCCTCCAGTATCATATCTTAAAAGTCTTTGGTCACTTGCTAGTAGTCCAGCTGCGTAAAAAATAATGGCAACAACAAGGATCGTTCCAACATTTTCTTGGCGTTAGCGGTGATGTAATACCGTCTATAAAACTTCAGCTTAGTTTCTGTTTTTTGTTTTTTCGTGTTTGGTTTAACACATTGGCAGTTTATTTTTTATATCCATGATAATAGATTTTCTAAAGTAAATGGTGGCGTAATTGTGTAACAAATTCAGCGTGCATAATAATTCCGTTAAGTAGCTATAGCATAATAGCCATTGAGGTTATTAAAAGCAAGTCACTTTATAAAGTAGCGATTTGATCTTTGCAGCTCTTGCAGTTCGTGCCAATTTACCGTTAAATATTAATTTTATAAATGTCTACTTTCAAGAACTAATTCAAGAACGTTGCATGTCAAACGAAACAAATTAATAATTTTACAATTTATACTAGTTTTATGCTATAATAATACCTCTTCATTAGGTTTTAACGCGTGGTTTTCATTGCTGCGAGACGCAATTAAAGACAACTTTGTTGAAAATAACAAAGTGGCTGTCGTTTCAGAATCATATGGCTTCGAGCTTAATCCTAGGGGACGGATTAATAGCTATACCATACAAAACACGACATTATCTCTGTCCGACTGACACCGAGAACAGCCGGCTTATATTGGCGTACAAACACTAAAAATCGCCGCCAGAACCATTAATAACTATCATTCTTTCACAGCTCAACAGAGGGACACAAAATCATTACAGAAATTAAGTTACAACAGCCTAATTTATTAACAATCATATTTTATACGTGTCATCTTCGAAGGTTTGCTGACATCACGGCAATTTTGATTATTACCACCCTCTTTTTTCGTCGATCTCGCTTTGTTAAGATCCATATTATTGCAGCCATAAATATGGGATGTACTTGCTAGAGCCATACCTTGTTTATTTTTCTAGAAAGTTGTTCTTGAATTGTTGATTGATTTTTAGGATTTTTACATACATATACAGTGAATTCATTCTTTTATGCAACATGTACTATGTCATTACCATGGATACAGTTTTTGACAGCAATATAAATCATGTTCATTTTCATTTGCAACATAGAAAAAACTATATTTACTAGCAAAATCAAAATATTTTATTGAAAATACAAATAAAAAAATAATAATAATAATAAATAAATAACTAATAAAAACTTATAATAAATGTTGAAAAGTTTCTCCGTTTACTTGCATACAAAATGTTAAGCGATCATAAAAATGATTCAAAACATTCAGCAATTGCTCTTGAGGTATATTGTTGGATGGTTAAACAATTATGTCTTGCAGTTCAGCAACATCCCTAAGTTCTCCATTATATACTTTGGCCTTTAAATATCCCCAATAAAAAAAATGATTGGGTGCCAAATCCGGAGATCTCGCTGGCCAATTAATCGACCCTCCTCTTCCAATCCAGCAAGTTTGGGAAAGTTCTATGTAAATATTCTAGAATAATGGACTTGTGCGCCATCATGTTGAAACCATACTTGTCCATAAATATTCAGGTTTCGCAACGCAGGTAATATTTGATTTTGCAAAAGGGCTAGATATTTTGCGGCATTAAGGTTACCGTCAATAAAAAAGGCCCTATAATATTGGTTCCTATTATCCCTGCCCAAACATTTAATTTTTGCGGATTTTGAGTTCGGGAGGAATAAAACAAATGTAAATTTTCTCGACTCCAGTACCTAAAATTTTGTCTGTGCACTTCACCATTTAGAGTAAACGTTGCTTCGTCTGTAAATAAAATTCTTTGAAGCATTGTTGGGTCGGAATTAATTTTTTCAAACATTTCAAAACAAAAATCCATACGTACTGCTGCGTCCCTTTCTAACTATTCTTGATGATTTTGAAATGTGTATGATCGAAACTTTTCTTTTTTTAAGAAGTTAAAAACAGATCCAGTACTGACACCAACGGTTTGTGCAATTGATCTTAAAGTATTTTGATTGTTTTCTTCCACTTGTAATAATATTTCCAACTGCTTCTCTTCTGTAAGCACGTGGGATGTTTTTTTATTATGTTTTGACTTAAGACATCCTTCGCGATGAAATTTATTAACTAGTTTTGAAATTGTAGAGGGATTTGGTATTGGCCGATCTGGATAAGTTGCACTAAATAAAGCAAAAACTTCTCTTAAACTCATTTGGGAATTATACCAAGATACCATCATTATTTTTTCTTCATCTGTATATACATGTTGATTAATTTTTAAATCAGTAATGATCGAAACTATACACACTAACTGTTTATGTTGCAAATGAAAATGAACACGATTTATATTGCTGTCAAAAACTGTATCCATGGTAATGACATAAATAAACTGAAAAGAATAAAATAAATAAAATGAAAAAATAAATTCACTGTATCAGATGTTAATAGTTGACTTCGTCAGTTTTTTGTTTGCCTTAACTTTACATGAGATGTAAGAGTATTTTCCTTTCGCTTATACTCCTATTTTCTCTAGCAAGTTGTTATATCAAATTACGTTACTAATGCTTTTAATTTTCAAAAGTTGCCTATGAATCTTTGAAACATGTGAAAATCCGCATTTCATTGTATTTCCGAAACATGTGTTTGTATTATGTAATCTGTCGTCTTGAGTTAAGGACTTTTCCAATCAGTGGGACGTCTTGTTGCCAGAACACGTTTTGATGTGGACATGAGACGCTGGTGGAGCGGTTAGATGATTTCCTAGGCCGTGCACGTCCAACACATTCGGCGTCTCAATGGCTCATGGTCGTAGCGCGATATCTGTCGTCTCTTGACCACAGTACTCGCTTAATTGTAACGTTCCGATGCAGACTTGGTTTTGCTCCACAAACTTCGATCGTTATAGGTTAACTCCATTAACTTCTAGTCCCTCGCTATATTTCGCGAGAAAACCACTCGACTTGTCGGCTATGGCTCTATTTTGCATTGTAAATTTGGATTACGCTGATTAAGTATAAACAAAAAGATACGTCTTGCACAGATCGTCATCTCTTGTATTATCAATTAGGTTGAGCGAGAATTCAAATTAAAACAGCGCAACGAAGTAAATTAATATTGAAAGGATCACGACTGTGGCTGGAGTATACGCGAGAAGTTTTACCGTGTGGAAACAGGACCGGCTATAGGTTGATTTCCTCACTTAGGGCCGCGCACTTGACAAGGCTCCTTACCGTGACTAAACGAAATATTTGATCAGATCATCAGAGATTTATGCAATTTGAAGTCGAATGTTTTTATGAAGAGCTGGATAAAGGGTTACGATGACTAGAACTCCAACAACTGAGAAATAAAGTAGATTATGTTCGATTCTGTGAAAGTCCATTAAATAGTTTAGAATTTGTTTGTGCCAACAAAGGGCATACTCCATTTCCAAATTAATTCCTAGCATTTTTTCAAACAATTCCTATAGAAACTTAATAGAAGCTTTCTTAGTGGAGAATAGTATATTATGCAATGAGTATGGAGTGACTATTCCATGCAAGTTTCATACTATGCTTTTTCCACGCCTATAACTTTATTACATATTTAATTTTTATTCAGTTCCCTTTAAAAACTAAGAATAATTTGACAGTTGCTTTCAAATTGACAGTTGCGTTGTATTTATTACGTTGGCTAGCAACGGTAATGTACGTGTCGTATGGAATCTAATGCGGCAAATCTGTGGCAAATCCTGTGGCAAATCTGTAAGCTGTAGACGGTCGTATCTAAGGAGTTGTTTCATGTGTTTCTTATAGATTTTGTCGCATAAATCCACATAAGTTCACCGAATTGCCGCATAAATTCAGTTAAAATAATATACTTGCGTCATTTGATTAATTGACTGACCAAGACCAACTCAATTATTATTATTATTATTATTTATTTTTCAAATCCAAAATACATTACATACATAATATACACATTAATGTTATCAATGAAAAGTAATAATTAGTGATTTGTATGAGGTTTAGAAAAATAATAATACAACCCCCATAATTATATTATTTAAAATATTGAGAATAAGCACATACATACACTTGATAAATTGAGCAACTGCCACGAAGAACTCAAAGAGGACTGTGTGGGGCTATATTATTTATTACTTACTACACCATTATACGAGATGTGTAAATTAAGTAACCGGACTGTAAACATAGCCTTTGATCTGGCAACATTTGTGACGGGGGCTTGGAGGGGCGGTAGGTGAACATGTGATACACCTTCAGTACGAGCTTGAACTCGCTAGAGTAATTTTGTTGTCCGTAGCGAGTTTTTTCGTGAAACAGTTTTTTATAGTACATTCTAAAAATGAGTTTCGAGCAACGGTGTGCTATCAGGTTTTGCATCAGACTTGGGCACAGTGCAACAGAAACTTTTGCAAAACTTCAGCAGGTCTACGGAGACAGTGTTTTTTCAAGGACCCAGGTTTTTTTGGTGGTTTAAGGTATTTTCAGAAGGAAGAGAGTTGATAGAAGATGAATCACGCAGTGGAAGGCCTTCATCTTTAAGGACCGATGAAAATGGCAACAGAATCCGGGATCTTATGCGTTGAGATCTTCGGTTGACAGAATGATCGGGGAAGAATTGAATTTGACTCACACTACCGTTCATTAGATTTTGACCAATGAATTGGGAATGAGAAAAATCCTTGTCAGCAATTTCAATAAACAAGTTTTTGGCCAGTAAAAACATTCCTGTTGCTCCTTAGCCTCCTTATTCGCCTGAATTGAGTCCTTGTGACTTTTTCCTCTTCCCAAGATTGAAAAATCACCTCAAGGGACGTCATTTTGGGACACTCGAAAAGATTCGGACATCCGTAACCGACCAGCTGAAATCTATTCCAGTATCAGAGTCCCAGCTCTCCTATGAAGATTGGAAGAACAGTCTCCAGCGCTGTGTGGCTTCCCAAGGAAGTTATTTTGAGGGAGACAATATTGAATTGTAATTCTATTCGAATAAAAAAATTTAAAAAATCAGTCTGGTTACTTAATTTACACACCTCATATATCTTTGAAATTTGCCAAATATATTTTTAATACATCATAAAGGTATTATTGGAAAATCCTTTATTTAGAACTTATGATTGATGATAAAGAAGACAACATTATTTTTCGTCAGCAATTACTTTAAATTTCAAAATTAGTTTTCTTGGGGTCCCACAGAGTACATGGAATCAGTTCTTTTATTTGATAGAGCCCGGCACTGTATAGGAGAGAGGATTGGCGAGGTGTGACGCGGGAACAAAGAGAGCGAGAAGAAGAAGAACAAGACACGCCGCATGGGAACGATCGTTATATTAACCCAGATATGACTTTAATTTTATCATCATGCAAAAGCCCCATCCGCACACGGAATGAATATTTCCTATTTACGAAGTCTTTCTCTTACAATTTGCATAGTGCGTAGATTTTTAAGCTTGGCTTTTCTAACAAGGTATTTGCATATACTGATTGGATTATTGCCCCCACTATAAATCAGAATACTCTATTCTTCCATGAAACAAACTTTTCTCAACACGTTCACTATAAAAATTTAAAGGAGGAAGCTTAATTTGAATGGAAAAATATTAAACAAACCGAAAGAGTCTATTATTCTTATTTATTACCAACATTTATCACCCACCAAAATTGAAAATTATTTGAAGTGTGATTTTTGAAACATTTTAGTAAACGATTTCGTAAACGAATGAGACTAACAGAATGCTGGAAGTCTGGGACAGCGTTTCCCAAAATGTGTTCCACGGAATCCCAGGGTTCCGCGATAAAATTCAGGGGCTCCGCGCTTCGATTCCGTGCTATTTATATCACTCTTGTTTCGAAAAATGGATATTTAAAAAAATAGATTTAAGATTTAGTTAAAAATTTATTCAAGATAAATAAATGTAATACAGATACACAGAAAAAACAACTCTCTGGTCTGATATATATGACCAATATCCTCATTTATCAAAAAGGGCTATTTGGTTTTTGTTACCGTTTGCAACTACGTACATGTGTGAATCTGGATTTTTAAAATACGGTGATACAAAATCGAAATATCACAGTAAACTAAATGCTGCATCAGATATGCGAATTTGATTATCCAATATTATATCAAAGGCTATAGCGGGATAAGATAGTGAAAACTGCACCGCTACAGAATTCCATTTTTATTTGACCATTCGAAAGTACTTGGTCGAAAACCCCCTCAAAAAAATTTTCAGCTCCCGAAACCCACTAGGGTGTTCTCTATGCGAAAAACAACGTTTTTTCGACTTTTATTTTTCCTGGGCGCTTCTTTCATCCAAAAAATCTGAAAAAAATCACAGACGTGTGTTTCAGTACTACAAATAACCATGAATTTTTTTCAGATTTTTTCGACAGTACCAAAAAAAAGTGTGCAAATCATTTCTCCATTGTTTTTTTGAGGTTATGTGCGAAAAAAATTGGAAAAAAGTAAAAAAAAACAGTTTTTTCGATTTTTGAGCTTGTTCCGGCGTGAAACTGACAATTCTAACACCGCCATTCGAAAGAGGGGAAAAAAATACACAAAATGTATGTACTTAAAAGTTGGCCAAACATTATTTACATAACCTAAAAAATCGTTGAAAATTTCAAAGATTTTTCCTGAGCTTAGTTTCAGTCGAAAAAATCTGGTTAAAAATCTGGTTATTTGTAGTGCTGAAACACACGTCTGTGAATTTTTTCAGATTTTTTGGATGAAAGAAGCGCCCAGGAAAAATAAAAGTCGAAAAAACGTTGTTTTTCGCATAGAGAACACCCTAGTGGGTTTCGGGGGCTGAAATTTTTTTTGAGGGGGTTTTCGACCAAGTACTTTCGAATGGTCAAATAAAAATGGAATTCTGGAGCGGTGCAGTTTTCACTATCTTATCCCGCTATAGCCTTTTGAAAGGATATTAGAATTCAAAAAGCAAAATGAATTCATTTTATATGAAAAATATGAATATATATATATATATATATATATATATATATATATATATATATATATATATATACATATTAAATTTTAATGTTCTAGTTTTTAGGAAGACTACTAATTTAGAACAACTTTTCTATCGCATTTATAAAAGGAAAAAGTTTGCAGTAATGTAATGTATTTTTTTTTTTGTATTTAAAGTTGCATAAAAAAAAATTCCAATAAAAGGGTTCCGTAATTTTTTGAACAGCGCATTGGGGTTCCGCGAAAAAATAAGTTTGGGAACCACTGGTCTGGGATAATATTTTTTGCTATAATCTCATCAAAATCAACAATATTTTGAAAATAAAATTTCTTCCGTTGATCCAATACAGGCTAAATGACCGGAACACAAAATATTGAAGTGTGGTTTTGTTAAACAAAATGATCAAAAGCTTCATTCAATTGTTAAAAGTTAATACATTTGAAAGTCTAGTTCCGCTTAAACCAAACAAACCGACTATAGAATGTTTTGAAAAAGAAAATATATTTCTTCAAAGAAACAAAATACCAGGGCTTCGAACCGTTATTTTTTTCGTTTCGGTTTTCGTTCCGGTTCAATTAAAAAAATATATATCGGTTCAGTTCCGGTTTTCGTTCCGGCAAAAATAACGGTTTTTTTCGGTTTTCGGTTTTCGGTTCAGTTCCGAATGATAAATTTTTAAATGCTTTTATATATATTAGAAATTTATTTTCTACTATAATTTAGAAGAACATTTTATTCCTTATTCTGTGATAATATTACCAAGGTCGCTGCCAGGAGGGAGTTCTGGGCATTCAACCCCCCTCCCCCGAAATAATAGAAGCGCATTTTTTAAATTATCAGTTAAAAAATTACGAATTACGATTTTTTTCTGCTCATCAGTTTAAAAAATAATCTTAAATAAAATGTATTTTATATTCACTCACATAAACGTTATCTGAACCGAAATAAACCGATATTTTTTTTCGGTTCAGTTCCGGTTTTCGTTCCCACAAAAATAACGGTTTTTTTCGGTTTTCGGTTTTCGGTTCAGTTCCGGTTCGAAGCCCTGCAAAATACTTGATATCTTTCGAAAACATAATCTTAAAAATGCTTAGTATTTCGATTACCATCATTTTATAATATCGCTGGGAGATAGCCTAAAAATCCCCACCACTCCGAGCTGTCTGCGACGCTTAATCTTGGTTTGGTAGCCATCCGCGATGGGCTTCCACTCGCCGCTATCGCCAGGTGTGAGTTACGTTCTGTCATTCGTTTTTTGTGTGCTAAGGACACTACGCCTATAAAAATTTATCGACAGTTTTGTGAAGTGTATGGAGATCAAAAACGTGCGAAAATGGTATAGAGAGTTTAAAATCGGACCTACAGACGTCCATGATGAACAGCGTGACAGACGGCCATCGATTTCGGATGAAATGTTTGAAAATTTGGATGGGATAACGTCACACATACCTCCTACAGGCCGGACTTAGCACCAAGTGATTATCGTCTCTTTTCTGCGTTGAAAAACACCTGGTTGGGGCGAATTTCAGGACCAACGAGGAGATGGAAGAAGAGGTCGTACGCTACCTGCGCGTAGAAAAAGAAAATAGTAGAAAATCCAGGCTTTCCAACAATGTATAACTCATTGCAAACAAACGTGTTTTCCTTTGTGAAAGAAAAAAAAATGGAGACCTTATTTTACGGACAACCCTCGTATTTTTCGCCACATACTTGAAGTTTATATTTCGTAAATCGAGCTCTACCTTCTGTCGTAACCTCTGATCTCTTTAATATAAGACAATGACGTAACTTCATATTTCCCTCTCCGGCAGAAGTTTCTTTGGGTCCCTAATAGGTTTGTCAACTTTCTTTTTGGAGACAGACCGAAAAAAAATGTCATTTAGAACTTCGATGGTCCTCTAAATGGTGTGAGGCCCTTCGTGGTTGCGGACGTAATGGGATCATAGTTAGAGCCCTGCGCGGATAAGCTTTTCTGTATCCGCATCCGATCCGCATCCGCACATCCATGATCCGCATCCGATCCGCATCCGCAGCTTTTGTAAATAACAAATCCGCATCCGATCCGCATCCGCAAAAATATCCGCACTATCCGCACTACAGGTTTTGCTGTCAGTTTGGAAAGAACTAACATATTTCGCCTGTTTATGTAATCTCTGCTCTAAAACGCTACTGAAAATTTTTGGATTTACCAGCTTATTTATTACTAACCTTACCTAAGGGACCCCAAAAGTTTTAAGGCCTAGATGCGCTAATAACTTATTAAAATCTAGAGAGAGATAACAATTTTGGGGGGCCTAAGCGTTCTTTTTCGCAGGGAGTAAGTGGCGTGCTGCTTTTTTTAATATTGAATTTAAAAAAAAAATCAGATGTTACTTGATAGAAGGTGCTTCATATTTTTAGGATCAAATAATTCTCTTACGCCATTTCGCGCATGGCGTTGCAACCCTTTTCAAATAGCAACATGTGTCATTTTTCAAATTTTTAAGATCTGCAAGACTTTTTACTTCGGGTAGTATAAAAAAATTGGCAGGTTACATAATAAAATTTTCGAGAAAAAATTATGTAGGTAAATTTTGGTATTTAAATAAAACTTACTAATCAGTTTTATGTAAAAACAAAAGCTTTATCACATTTAAAAACCAGAATTAGAGCAGAGGTAGGAAGAATTACGTCGAGAGTGTACCAGGAAACTTTTGTCCAAAATATTATTTTCTATAATATATTCAATAATAAAAAGAAAGTTAAGTTGATTGTCTCAACTCAGTCTTGATCATGGACAATTGTCTTAATAAAAATAACATAAAGTGATATTGAATGCTACAAAATATCATGTATATACAGACAACCGAAAATAACCGAGGACTGCGTAGTCAGAACACAATTGCTTGTTTCTCCGAAAGTAACCGAAGATTTAATGTGCACGCGGATATTGCGGATAAGCGGATATGACATTTAATCCGCATCCGATCCGCATCCGCATGGTTTAAATGATAATTTATCCGCATCCGCAGAAAAGTTGCGGATATCCGCGGATAATCCGCGGATACCCGCGGATTTGCAGGGCTCTAATCATAGTTACTCCAAAGTTATATGATCTTTTAAAAACCAAATATTACTGGAAACTTCTCAAATCTATTGAAAAGGCAAAACAAATCATTCGTTGAAGTTGGTATTGCAGACAAATTACATAGATTTTAATTTAAAACTGAAACAATTGTAATAAAATGAATGATATGTGAGGGTCCAGGAGTAGGGGCAGGGGGTAGACAAAGACGAGATTGGTCTCTCCCCAAGTGTTCAGGTAACGATAGATCGTTCGTCATGGCTCGTGTTCTGTTATCTGTGTTTCTGGGTGGTTGGTCTCCGCCATTGCAGCCCGGCATTGTTGCCCTATTACCCAACTACGATGCACAATCTTCCATGAACTCACAGCACTCTGTACGCTGTCCAATGTTGCCAGAAGCGTTTTATCGAAATGGCCTGTCTACTAAACTATAAGTTCTATGATCTTTTCAAATCGTTTTTAAAATTGTTTCACTGGTAATGGTCACACTGAAAATTGCATTCAGTTAAAGTAATTTGTTAAATTTTTATTTCTGAAAATTTATTGGCTCTCTTTGAAACGAGTATAGACATGATTTAAAACTAATATTAAATTACTAATCCAAAATTTATTTGGGGGTACAAACATAATTGAAAGGATCAACAAATAGTATTATACAAATGCTTCCAAGACAAATAAGTGTGAATTTTCAAACATACCAGAGTTTTGTAGGTATTTAATAAGTACGAGGGCTACTTTTTAAGTTTTTAGAGAAACTAAGAAAGAAAATTATTTTTTGGAAGAAACTGTTTTATTGTTTTTCAAAATATTCGCCTTTAAGATTTATACAATTTTGCAAGCGTTCAAACCAATTCCCGAAACATTTTTTCCTCTATAAAGTTGATATATTAAAAACATGGTTTTCGAAAGCTTCAACAACTTCGTGAGGTGATGAAAATCGCTGTATACGCATTATTTGTTTGACATTGGGGAACAAAAAAAATTCCTTAGGGGATGAAAGTGAATACTGGCAATGATACATTAATTCGATGTTTTTCTCCTCCAAAATAATCAATTGTTTGACGTTGTGTGTGGGAGCTTGCATTGTCATGATGAAGAATGATGCGACGTTTTTGGTTGTTTTTCCTGATTTTGTCAATGACTTCTGGCAAACAAATTGTTGTATACTATTCAGCATTAACTGTTTTCCGATTCTCTAAAGGAATGATTGCGACATGTCCAGTACAACCGAAGAAACAAGCGATCATTTTCTTGGAAGTGCTACGTGAATGAACAACTTTTGTGGGTTTCGGCTTATCTTGGAAGGTCCAAACAGTGGATTGTTGCTTAGTTTCCAGTTCATATGAATAAATCCAAGTTTCGTCACTTATAGCGATGTTGTATACGGATTTTGCTGTGCTTAGGTTGAATTTTGTTTACCATTCCCTTACACCAATCAACACAACTGTCTGCCTGTCTGTCCATCCGTCTGTCTGTGTACACGTGCAGAGCAAATTCGGCTTAAAGGATTTTTATGAAACTTCATATTTAAGCTTTCAACATCAATAGCACTGTTGATCAACTTTTGGTAAAAATCGGTTGCCTAGAAATGGGTTTACTCGTGTCGATTTAAGATTTTTGCGAATATTTAACAACAGAAAATATTTCGAAAAAATGTATTTAACAAAAGTTGCTACAAAAGCAATAACTAACAACTTTTATTTGAGACATGTTTTGATAAAACGAAAATTTTTTGAAAAGAGTATCTATTTTTTCATACTTACATGTAACGTTTCCATGGTTATGATAAATAATATCTCTGTTAGAAAATATTAGGCCATGTTATTTCTACTCCAGTATTTTATACAAGTACTTTGTGAGGGCGGTCGGTCCTGTTGTGGCCACAGCTGATTTTTTTTTATGGAATTTTCGCCAGAAATATGTCATAGCTTTAGTCTCTCACTAAAATCTGAAAAAAAAACAGAGTAATTCACTTTGACATGAACCAAAATAGTATAAGAGGAATTTTTGATCTGATAATTATTTCGAAAGTTATCGCAACACCATGCTTACAATATGTATCTGACTGACTAGAGAACTGAGTAGCTATGGTTGAGGCTTGATGCGAACGCATCTCTTAATTAAGTACGCTTGTGGGTCTCGAGATGAACGCACGTGAAATTTATAATTTTAAATATGTACTAATAATTTTTTATCACTTAATAAATACCTGAAATGTTTTATACAATTTGCAGTACTGCTTAGCCGTTCGCAACCGGCTATAAACAGTAGGTGCCTTTCTGTGTACGCTAAAAAAGGACGTAATACTGACCATATTACTCCTGAATGTACACAGATTGAAAATATGGTCATGAGACCTGGAAACAGGAGGCCAAGGCTCACTTCGACTGTCGTGCCAATGATGATGATGATGATGAATCATGAAATGTGAAAATTCGACCTTTTTTATTTGGTCTCTAGTCCATGGAAATGATTGTCCAGCATGGAAGTAAAATTTCACGACATTAAATTTTGTTTGTTCTTATTTTATTGTTTAAGAACAAGATGATTTAGTAAGATAATTTATAAGTTATAACAAAATATAGTAAATGGTTGTGAAAATCAATGGATTGGCATAATTGAAAGTGAAGTGAGCGCTTAGAGAAACCGATAAAAGATTTCGATTAAGATTTTTTATCAGGCTTGAAGGTAATAAATAAAGAGTGGCATTAATACGCCAAAGAAGAGGATTCAGGGGATAATTCGATATTAAGATGCTGAGAAAAAAATGTGTTTGTGACGAGAAGAAGGCTTTTGTAAATAAAATGTCAAAAATATAACAAAATCTTTTATGAAAAATAAAAAAATTTAATAGAAACGTCACGTTTAAATATATTTTCATACATCGTCTTCCGCATTGGATTACGGATAAAAGTACGGTACTTTTTTTATACTAGTCTTTTAATACTTGGTACTTTTTGTTTTTATATTTTACTGATATTGATACCTTTTTAACTGATACCCCCTCCGTCCGAAAAAACATCAGCCGTGGCCACAGAGTACTTGTTAAATTTATGCTGCTTTATCAAAAAAAAAAATCAATTAAAAGTTGTTAGTTATTGCTTTTATAGCAACGTTTGTTAAATAATTTTTTTCGAAATATTTCTCTGTTGTAAAATATTCGCAAATATCTTAAAACCCACACGAGTAAACTCCCATTTCTAGTTAACTGATTTTTACCAAAAGTGATCAACTCGTGCCATTGATGTCAAAGGCTTAAATATGAAGTTTCATAAAAATCCTTTTAGCCGAATTTGCTCGTGTACACGGACCGACAGACAGACCGACAGATCATGCTAAATATAGTCAAAACGATATGTAGAGACCTCAATTCGTGGAGATCCATCGAAATCTCGAAATGTCAAAATCGGTATGATCACAATATCTTTCTTATATATGTTGGCGGTCGGTAAAAATTTGGGATTAACAAAAGTAATATTATCTTGATCTTTTTTTGGTTTTATTTCTAAATAAGTAGTTGCTAGGCAACTAATAAATAAATGGCGCGCAAATAGTTTTGCATATGTCAAAAATAATTAACAGAAAAAAAAAACTCGTATTTTAGACAAATTAAATTGAGACCCACTGTTCTAACAAAATGGCGAATTTTGATCAAAATTGTGTTGCAATGCAAGAAAGAAGGTCCAAATCGACTTAAATCACAACCGCCAAATAGTCCAGATTTTAATTAATTGGATCATGGCTTTTTCAATTCTATACAATCCTTACAACATACAGCTGCACCAAATCGACGAACTGCATGAATGCGTACAAAATGCATTTAATGCATTAAATATACAAACTCTTGATAATGTTTTTTTAACAGTGCAAACTTGTCTAGAAGCAACCATGTTTATTTATTTATTTATTTATTTATTTATTTATTTATTTATTTATTTATTTATTTATATATTTATTTATTTATTTATTTATTTATTTATTTATTTATTTATTTAACCAGTAACTATACAGATTTGTACAGTAGTGCACAAGTCCAGTTACAAAGTACTGGGAAAACATACAATACAATTATAATAACAATAATATAGAAATACTAATAATATAGAAGAATAAAACACAATATAAGCAAACATACAATAAAATACAATATAACTAGTCTAATTTATTTTTATATTGAACTTTCTATAATAGTCGTAAAAGATATTCTACATCTCTATCAGAGACTTACTTTTTTACTAGACTGAGCATTTTGTTCAGTGGTGACATAGATTCTGAAATTTTGAAAAAGTGATAATTTTCAATTCTCATTCTTATGTCAGGGACTCGAATATTTAAATTTTGAAGAAGTTCTGGGGCATCTAATTTATTATTAAATAATTTAAACGCGAAATTCAAAGTGTGGATGTCGCGTCTCCATTCTAATGTATGAAATTTCTTGCTATTATTGAGAGTTAGGTTTTTTAACTAGTTTGCATAAGAGATTCGAAAAGGATATGTTCAAGTTAATTTCAGGGTCAGGTTTCTTACAAATCTTTTTTGTACATTTTCTATTTGATTTTTGTGGGACATTGATTTTGGGCTCCAGATTGTATTTGCGTACTCTAATTTAGGTCGAACTAGTGCACAGTACAGAAAACCAAGTTGTAGATATCTTAAAACTACCACTGTTTCTTAAAATAAATCCTAAAGTTTTTAGGGCACTATTCACTATTTTGTCATGTGATCACTAAAATTAAAATCGTGTCTAAATAGTATGTTAGCAAAAGAGGGTAATTCCTATAAGAGTCCTCTCATTAATAAGGCAAAACTTCATAGTAAGGGACGATTACAAACAACATTATCATGTTCCATACAAGCTATGGAAACAGCTACGAACTTGTTAAATAAAACTTTTTGCATTATTCTTTGTTTTACTAGATATTTGTAACTATTTCATAAATAAAATCATTGTATTTAATTAAAATTGCAAATGTATATCATATTTTCGGACAAGAAATAGTTTATTTTCAAAATACGTCATAAAAGCTTTAACAAATAGCGTCCAAATATGATTTATAATCATTTAGATCCTTGGAATTTCAGAAATTCAAACTGCAAGTCTCTATTTTGTTTAGTTTTTGAGGTATGATTAAAAATTGTCGCGTCTTGATGTCTGAAATTATTTTCTTAGTTTTTAAATTCTCCACTAGGATGCGCTGTGACACTATCGCAAAATTCGTCTTGTTCAACGGGGTTAAACCACAACAGACTTGATATTTTATCTAGTTTTTGTAGAGTGTAAACAGGATTATTTTTGGTGTGAAAGATAGTGTTGTCTATGATGTTGCTATTAATTTCTCCCAAAGGATTATGGGGAAATGTTTAGATTCAGATAACATGAGTCTAAAGGATAAAGGACAGTAATAAAGTAGATTAATGTTTAATGTATTTTCACACTAATTCAGGAACGTATTTAGGAGATGAAAATAAGAGCATATTTAACATGAGGAAACTACTGTTTTGAAGATATAAATACATATATAAATACAAAAAATATTGTGTGCCTCTTTTCAAACAAATTGTGATTTTTGTTTTAAAAATTAGGCACAATGTGTTAGGACTAAAATACTAAACAATTTTTATTAATAAAGTTTTTGTGTAAAACTCATAATAGAGGTGGAATATGCAATGAAAAAAAAAATTGATGTGAAGTGTGAATATTCACACATTTCAGGGTTTCGCAGGTATATAATAAGTGAAGGCGGTATGCTGAGTGTGTAGGACAAATTTTACTTTGTAGTAATCACGGCAAAATGAACGATATTTTTAAAATAATTTATCGTCTGTTAATCATATAATAAGACTGGTTATTAAATTTACGCTCATAAAAATTAAATACAACATTTGTCAAAATATAACTAGAATTTTGACAAAATAATTTCAACATAATAAAAATGCAAAAAAAAAAAACAGAAAAAATAAAATTCACTCCGTACTCGAACTCGAAACCCTTCGTTTTCCATCCAGTTTAAGAGTGCTCTAACGCATGTAGCCATCGCACGCCATGCATGTGAGTGTCTTACATTGGTATAACTTTTGT
The DNA here is from genome assembly GCA_963971575.1 of Liopterus haemorrhoidalis. NCBI lineage: Eukaryota > Metazoa > Arthropoda > Insecta > Coleoptera > Dytiscidae > Liopterus > Liopterus haemorrhoidalis. The sequence continues at coordinate 4,273,077 of OZ020615.1, forward strand.
ACTTTGTGAACCAAAAACCACAAAAAATGCATTATTTTCCAAAAACATAATCTGATCAAAAATTCCTGTTGTACTATTTCGGTTCACACCAATATACATTACTTAGAATTTTTTTAGATTTTTAGTTTAAACCATCTGGGCTACAGGGTGTGGGACAAAATTTTTTTTGCACATTTTTGTCAAAAATTGCATCAAAATAATTTATTTTGCAAAAATAAAAATTTGATCGTTAATCCACGTACTAAGGGCTTTCATTTGATACCCTACTCAGAATTTAAAAAAAATATTTTTGTTTTCGATGAGCACATATTTGTTTATATTTTTAGGGGGGTATGTTTTTTAGATGTTTTAGTATTTTTCCTATATGCGGGTCAAAGAGTTGTATAAGCATGCCAAATTTCAACTCTCTAGGTTTAGCCGTTTGGCTACAATTTTTACCGAACAGACAGACAGACAGACAGACAGACAGACAGACAGACAGACAGACAGACAGACAGACGACAAAATGACGGTATAAGGGTTTTTTGGTCATACCTACAAAACCCTAATTAACATTAGAAAGCTCTATGTTGCAAATCGAAACATATGGTATAATATTCTGAAGTACTACAATATTTTACATAAAAGGGTGTCTACGATGCACCACCCTGTACGATTTCCGCGAGGGGGTTCACGATAGCAAATGTAACGTTGAGAGGGGATCGCGAATCAAAAAAGATTGGGAACCGCTGTACACGTTCCAAAACAGGCAAGTAATATGATTCTCGACTAAACATTAATTTAAACGTCAGAGTAAAATTTACTCCTCCTTGAGCATGTTTAAACGCAAACTTATACGAAAAATAATTTGAATTTATCTATATTGTCATAATCCTAGGTTTGCGATATCTAGACATTGTAAAGGACGTATCACACAAGAACACTATCAAAGTTTTATTTTGTAAGTCTTCTTCTAGGATTCAAGTCTTCAAGTCTTCAGCTATCACACGCGAAACAGGGAATAGTAACTTGCGTCTGCGTACATAACGTTAACAATAGACCCATCTCTGAATAGACTGAGAGGGACCGCGCACGCGCATTTGAAGACTTGGACTTCGTCTGTCTTCTAGAGACAGGGGAAATATATCTCGATGTATTTCCTCAGACTTAAAGAACTAGGTTTTTTGTCATGCTATCACACACACAAGACTTTGATTCGAATACAAAGACTTTAATTTTCCAAGTTTCCTTTAAGTTTCCACGTTCAGCTGTTTGATTAAAAAATATTTGCCAGCGTCTAGCATATGTAATCTTATTACGTAATGCATACTCTGCATTTTCATAATAAGGTAATACAGGGTGTTTAAATTAAGTAACCGGACATTTAATCTGACAGTCATTTCGAGCAACGGTATCCTATCAGGTTTTGCTTCAGACTTGGGCGCGGTGCAACGGAAACTTTTGCAAAATTTCAGCAGACCTATGGAGACAGTGGTTTTTCAAAGACTCTTTTGGTGGTTTAAGGCATTTTCAAAAGGAAGAGAGTTGATTGAAGATGAATCACGCAGCGAAAGGCCTTCATCTTTAAGAACCGATGAAAATGTCGACAAAATTCGGGATCTTGTGCGTTCAGATCGTCGGTTGACAATCAGAATGATCGGGAAAGAGTTGAATTTGACTCTACCGTTCATCAGATTTTGACCAATTAATTGGGGATGAGAAAATTCTGCGCAAAAATGGTTCCAAAAAACATTCCACAGGAACAAAAAGACATCAATAGGCAAAGGTCTTGACTTTTTGGAATCGATTGCAAATGTTACCCATATTCTAGAACGTGTCATTACTGGTGACGACACTTGGGTGTTTGAGTGCGACCCGAAAACCAAGCGCCAGAGCATGGAATGGCACACTTCAAGCTCTCCAAGGCCCAAAAAAGCAAGAATGAGTAAGCCAAATAACAAATGCATGCTGACTTGAGTCCTGGTGTCTTTTTCCTCTTCCCAAGATCGAAAAATCAAAGGGACGTCATTTTGGGACACTCTAACACATTCAAACTTTCGTAACCAAACAGCTGAAATCTATTCCAGTATCCGAGTTTCTGCACTGCTATGAGGGTTGGAAGAACCGTCTCCAGCGCTGTGTGGCTTCCCAAGGAAGTTATTTTGAGGAAACAATATTGAATTGTAATTCTAGTCGAATAAAAAAATAATAACGGAAACGGTTATCCAGCACACCACTAGACATAACATATCAAAATTACAGTCGTTTACGATGATATACCAGGTCTACAAGTATGAAATGCGGATTTTTTTTTTAAATAAAACACATTAAACTCAAAAGTACAGTAAAAGTTTATTGATTCAAAGTATGCTCCATTAGAAGTTATACATTTTTTCCCATACTTCAGGCAATTTGTGAATACCTCGCCAGTAGAACTCTTCCCCTTTCCCCGCAAACCATTCATCTAGCCATTCTTTCACATTTTCATATGAACAAAAGTAATGCTCGGCAAGTGCGTGACCTATCGATGCGAACAAGTGGTAATCTGAAGGGGCCAAGTCTGGTGAGTATGCGGCATGGGGTAGCACTTCCCACTTGAGTGCCTCCAATGTGTTGCAAACTGCTTTTGCCTTATGTGATGGACCGTTATCGTGAAGAAAGATTATCTTGTGCTGTCTTCTTTCGTATTCTGGTCGTTTTATGAGCAGCGAATGGTTCAATTCGATCAGTTGTTGTTGGTAGCGTTGGGTATTAACTGTTTCACCAGGTTTTAACAATTCATAGTAGACCACACCCTTTTGGTCCCACCAAGTACAGACCATTGTCTTTTTGTCAAAGCGATTCGGTTTTGCAGTTGATGTGGATGGTAAGCCTGGGTTCACCCATGATTTTTTGCGTTTGGGATTTTCAAAATAAATCCATTTTTCATCGCCAGTAATGATACGATGCAAAAAAGACTTTCTTTTGTATCGTGCAAGCAAAATTTCACAAGTGTTTTTGCGTTTTTTCATCTGCCTCTCATTCAATGCATGTGGAACCCATCTGCCGACTTTCTGGATCTTACCCATCTCTCGTAGGCGATTGGAAACAGCTTGTTGACTAACGCCTAACTGCTCTGCTAGTTGTTTTTGTGATTGACTATCGTCTTCTTGTAGCAATGTTTCCAATTTTGTATCTTCATATTTTTTTGGAGGTTTTCCATGTTCTTTGTCTGTTAGATCAAAGTCACCACTTTTGAAACGCCGAAACCATCGTTCACACGTATCTTGCGAGGGAGCATATTCACCATAAGCTTCTCGAAGCAGTCGGTATGATTCAGCAGCAGTTTTTTTCAAATGAAAACAAAACAGTAGTACTGTCCGCGAATGCTCTTTATTTGGCACAAAATTTGACATTTTTAACACAGTAAAACAAAACTATATGATCACTTTTCAAATTATAACCTATATGCATTTGACACTTAATGATAACTTAAGAAAACGCCATATGTGTTGAAACTTTGAACTATACACTATGTTTGCGCGGCAAGTTTGAAAAAATCCGCATTTCATACTTGTAGACCTGGTATTAAGATTATTATTGAAATATTAATGACCGTATTATGGTTACTTTTGACTCACCAAAGTTTTATAATGGTCGGGTGGACATAGAGTTGAATTTGGCCCCTCATATCCATGCCACTGGATACTGTCATACGCATTCTCGTCTTTCTTTAACATCTGAATTAGTATTCGAATCGCATGTACAAAAATAAAAACAGTTATTGAAAAACGATTAACTTTTTCTCAGTTTAATAGAAATTATAGGAAACAAAACGTCTTATTTAAAGAAATTGCATGTTTCTAAATACTTGTTTTCAACAGAAAAAACTAATGCGACATTTAAAATTTAATACACGAGGGTCTAGGAGAAATATTACTAAAACTATTATAATGAAAATTTTACAAAAATAATAGAAATTAACATGTTGTTCTACATTGGCGTGTACAGAAATATTTTTTCGAAGAAAGGTGTCACGAAAAGTGTTATTTAAATTTATTAATACTGAAAATTCATTCAAAAAACATGAAAATTATAAAAACTGTAAATATTTGATGCTCAATAGATACCCAGCAAACATTTTTATCCGGACCAGTACTGGTAAAGCACATACTCGCCGGCATTGAAAGTAATGGGCCAGTGCTGGCATTTCGTATTGGGCCAGTACCCCGGTGTCCCGTGGCCCTTAGCTGGTCCATTGATGTATCAGTTGCTGGCCCAGCAACGGTAAAGTGCATTGAAAGTAATGGGCCAGTGCTGGCATTTCGCACTGGGCCAGTGCTGGCATTTCGCATTGGTCCAGTGCTGGCATTTTGCACTGGGCCAGTACCCCGGTGTCCCCGTGGCCGTTAGCTGGCCCATTGATGTATCAGTTGCTGGCCCAGCAACGGTAAAGTGCAAAATAATCGCATTAGTTGCAAGATTTATTTCTGACAGACTAGTGCTTATATTATACCCACTCTCTAGTGTTTCAAATGTAATATATGTGTACTTACCCAGTATTAAAATAAATTAATGGTTAGGTGCAAAATAAATACTCATTTTGCCATTTTCACCATCGTTGAATAAATTTATTTAACAAGTAAAGTTGACAATATCGCATCGGTTTTAAACTATTAATGAAGAAATTAACATTGCTGTCAATAGAATGATGCGATATTGTTAACTTAAGTTGTTAAATAAATTTATTCAACGATGGTAAAACTAGCCGATTGTAAATTGAATTAACAGTTATAATTTATTGATTTATTTATAAATATTAAATAAATATAATTTCAGGAATAACAGGAATTAGTTTATTTAATTTATTAATTTAATGAAGAATTTTAAGAAAATGGTTTTCTGCCATTTCGGTCAAACCAATTTCATCCTAAAGATAAGGGGTGACTAATAATTTTCGCCAATATTCGTCTTGTATTATCTACCACATCTTTCCCCCCTGACTTGAAGAGTGCCAACCTAAAGAAATCATACTTGTTAAAATAAATTCAATAAACAAATTTTATAAGCATTAATGCTATAAGCTGTTCACTTTTGTAAGAACCCAGCAAACATTGAACTAACGGCCGAACGCCGGCAAACTGCTTTTACGCTGGTACATTGCTGGCACCAAAAGTAAGTGCAATGCCAGTATTAATAATGTACTTCACATTTGTATTTCGCACTCTGCCTATACGAAGTACTTTACCAGCATTTTATAAGCATTCCTTATTTGTATTAGTCCAAGGTTATTTCTAGCGAGCCAGTGCTTATGTTTATAACTTTTTTTGAATGTAATAATTTGAAAAGTCTGACCGTTCTTAGTCATAAAACACCCTAATGGCGTGGCCTTCGAGGGTCGGTACAAGTGATATTCTGTGAGTTCAAGTCAGTTCTATTTGATTTGTGGTTCAAGTTGGGACGTGTTGGTGAACAGTTTTTAAAGATGTGTGTTTGAATAGTTATTGATTGTGAGCATTATACAGTTTTTTATTGTGATTTGTGTGTGTTTTGTTAGATTTAAGGACGTAGTTTACACAAACTATTTCATATTAAATTGTTTAATTTTTAGTTTAGTTCAATCATAGTTTTTTTCATGTAATAAAATTTTCAATTATTAATAAATCTGATACAAGATTATAAATATGTCATTTAAAAAATATAATTTGTCATATTTCATTTTGAATAGTGACATCTTAAATATTTTGTAAATATAATACTAACCTAAAATAATACAAACTTAATCCAAAACTGTAAAGCTTTTTTTACAATATAACCAAGTTTCTAAAAGTCAGTAATACACTATAAAAATCACCAAAATAACCAGATCTAGTTTGTTCTTACAAAAGCTTATAGCATTAATGCTTATAAAATTTGTTTATTGAATTTATTTTAACAAGTATGATTTCTTTAGGTTGGCACTCTTCAAGTCAGGGGGAAAAGATGTGGTAGATAATACAAGACGAATATTGGCGAAAATTATTAGTCACCCCTTATCTTAAGGATGAAATTGGTTTGACCGAAATGGCAGAAAACCATTTTCTTAAAATTCTTCATTAAATTAATAAATTAAATAAACTAATTCCTGTTATTCCTGAAATTATATTTATTTAATATTTATAAATAAATCAATAAATTATAACTGTTAATTCAATTTACAATCGGCTAGTTTTACCATCGTTGAATAAATTTATTTAACAACTTAAGTTAACAATATCGCATCATTCTATTGACAGCAATGTTAATTTCTTCATTAATAGTTTAAAACCGATGCGATATTGTCAACTTTACTTGTTAAATAAATTTATTCAACGATGGTGAAAATGGCCAAATGAGTATTTATTTTGCACCTAACCATTAATTTATTTTAATACTGGGTAAGTACACATATATTACATTTGAAACACTAGAGAGTGGGTATAATATAAGCACTAGTCTGTCAGAAATAAATCTTGCAACTAATGCGATTATTTTGCACTTTACCGTTGCTGGGCCAGCTAACGGCCACGGGGACACCCGGGTACTGGCCCAGTGCAAAATGCCAGCACTGGACCAATGCGAAATGCCAGCACTGGCCCAGTGCGAAATGCCAGCACTGGCCCATTACTTTCAATGCACTTTACCGTTGCTGGGCCAGCAACTGATACATCAATGGACCAGCTAAGGGCCACGGGACACCGGGGTACTGGCCCAGTACGAAATGCCAGCACTGGCCCATTACTTTCAATGCCGGCGAGTATGTGCTTTACCAGTACTGGTCCGGATAAAAATGTTTGCTGGGAACAAACTAGATCTGGTTATTTTGGTGATTTTTATAGTGTATTACTGACTTTTAGAAACTTGGTTATATTGTAAAAAAAGCTTTACAGTTTTGGATTAAGTTTGTATTATTTTAGGTTAGTATTATATTTACAAAATATTTAAGATGTCACTATTCAAAATGAAATATGACAAATTATATTTTTTAAATGACATATTTATAATCTTGTATCAGATTTATTAATAATTGAAAATTTTATTACATGAAAAAAACTATGATTGAACTAACCTAAAAATTAAACAATTTAATATGAAATAGTTTGTGTAAACTACGTCCTTAAATCTAACAAAACACACACAAATCACAATAAAAAACTGTATAATGCTCACAATCAATAACTATTCAAATACACATCTTTAAAAACTGTTCACCAACACGTCCCAACTTGTACTCACAGAATATCACTTGTACCGACCCTCGAAGGCCACGCCATTAGGGTGTTTTATGACTAAGAACGGTCAGACTTTTCAAATTATTACATTCAAAAAAAGTTATAAACATAAGCACTGGCCCGCTAGAAATAATCTTGGATTAATACAAATAAGGAATGCTTATAAAATGCTGGTAAAGTACTTCGTATAGGCGGAGTGCGAAATACAAATGTGAAGTACATTATTAATGCTGGCGTTGCACTTACTTTTGGTGCCAGCGTAAAAGCAGTTTGCCGGCGTTCGGCCGTTAGTTCAATGTTTGCTGGGTAGGCTCCCTCTTTCAGTTTATTTACTAAATTTTCAGTTAATTAATCGATAATTTTTGTTTTCTTTTCAGTAAAATGTAGTTTACGTTCTTCTTAATTAATTTTTATTACTTACTAACCTTTTTCATAATTGCGTGTTTTCTGAAATTTATATTTCATTAAAAACAAATAAACTGAAAGTGCCTATAAAAGGTTGATTAATGTTGAAAGTTAAAGAAATTAAATGCGTAATACATTTATTTTTCATAAGGCAAAGAAAAAACATTATTTATCAATTAAAAACACATGATAGACTACAAGAACACTTTAAGGAATAATTCATTAATAATTTTTTATTTGAATTGTTTTCGCGGAAGTATTCTCTAACAAGTTAAGACTCGCGTACACTAGTGCTGGATCGGGCCTCAGCGTATCGCATCGCAAAAATGTTGTAACACACATTATGGCGCGTCTACATCGAGGCAACATAGTAGCATACGACCGTTCGACATGTCACATGCTACCAATGTGCAGCGGTCTGATGAGAGCCGTGCGACATGGTTCCCGTTACTTGGCGGTAAACATCAAAGAGTTTTCGTGCGACACGCTACCAGTTTTGAAAGCCACATGTTCGCCATTTTGATATTTGATAGTTGTTATTATAGAAGTATTTGTTTTTTAAATTAACTAGTGTTGTAAGCGTTGCTGTATCAACAAAAATTATTTAGCAACTTAAATTTATTTAAGATAAGTGAGTAAATATAAATTTTGATAAAATAGAGTATGAGAAATAATGATAAACATAATTAAGTAAGGTTATGTTTTTGTTATGGAATTAAAATTTGATATAAAATAGTATAAATTAGCTTGATATTATTTATAGTTATAAAATGTAATAATATTTTTGCGATCCGCCATATTTATTCAGTAAACTGAGAGATCTCGCAACAATAAACAATAGCACGCTCCCAGTTATAACAGTGTTGGTGTAGATACTAGCTTGTCAATGCGACAGGCCTGACGATCTCGTCAGACTTGTCGTATGCTACCATGTTGCCTCTTTGTAGACGCAACATTAGAGACGTGCCGGGCCACAATACGTCTCAATACAACACAATGTTTTATAGGTCAGGAGAATTCTGATGCCGATTGATCGACAAAGAATCGATAAACAAATATATATATATATATATTGTGGCCCGGCACGTCTCTAATGGTGCGTCTACATAGAGGCAACATAGTAGCATACGACAAGTCTGACGAGATCGTCAGACCTGTCGCATTGACAAGGTAATGTATAGGATAGGAATATATATATATATATATATATATATATATATATATATATATATATATATATATATATCACACAATTCTATGTAAGCTATCAATACCGTACTTGAACTACTCCTACCAACGTACGTCCGTAGTTTCTAAAATCGTTTGTTATATTTAAAGATTACTTAATCCTAAAGCCTTTCTAACTTGCGGTGTAAGGCTATAGTCGAGTTACTTATTTTCTGGTGTTGTTCTCCATACTTCTTTCCATCTTGTTCTGTCCTTTGTATATTTTCTTTTCTCCTCCCACTTTACGCCTTTTTTCGTTGCAGCTTCTTTTGTTTCTTGGTGCCAGGTTTTTCTCGGTCTTTCGGGTCTAACTTTCTTCACTGTTCTTGCTTCAAAAACTTTTTTTACTATTTTGTCTTCACTCATTCTGTGTATATGTCTCAGCCATCTTAACTGTTCTTCTTCTATTATATTCAGTCTCCACTGGTTTTGTGTCTAGTTTTTCTCCAAATACTTCATTTCTTATTCTGTCCAATTTTGTTTTACCTTCAATTTTCCTTAAAAATATCATTTCGAAGCTTCTTATCTTGGACCTGTGGGTCTCTGTAGTGGTCCAGGATTCTGAGGCGTATGTCCAAATCGGTACTGTCACTTTTTTGAAGATCTCTACCTTGATGTTGGTTGGTATTTCTTTTTTAGTTAGGAATGATGCTTTGATGCTGTTGAACATTCTTCCTGCTCTACTCTTTCCATAATTTCTTCATCCATTTTCCATCTTCCGAGAAAACTGTGCCTATTTGAATTTTCCTACCTGTTCTATTATTTTGTCACCTATTTTTATTTTGTGTTGCATTTTTGTCCTGCTTATTATCATTGTATTTGTCTTTTGTGTGCGTGTGCTAATTTTCGTATTTATTTTCTTCAATTCTTTATTGTATTGGTTCAAGTTGTTTTGTGGTTCGTCATTTTTTGCTATTATAACCATGTCATCCACATAGCAAAGTTCTGCTACTTTCACATTTTCCATTTTCCAGTAGCCAACAGAGTATTCTTTATTATTTTGTCTTACTTATTTTATGGCGTTGCCTAGTACCAGTGAGAACAATAGCGGACTGAGTACGCATCCTTGTCTGAGTCCGTTTTCAGTTATAAAAGATCTCGATACTTCATTTCGTGTTCTGACATAATTTTAGTTATCGTTATACAGACTTTTGATATTTCTGATGGTGTTTTCGTGAATGCCTCTATTTTTAAATGTCGTCCAGACGTCTTTTCTGAAGATATTCAGATAAACTTCTGTACTTTTTGTACATGCAGTGCTGCTACGATATCAGTGACAAGAGCGACTGAAACACAGTCATATTTCATCCTCAAATGACAAATGACAATCAAATTTAACTGTATCAAAGTTAGTCAGTGATACCACTTTAATAACACGCATAACAGACTACTCTAATTATAAATTAATTTGATCACACGGTATAATATTCAAATTTATATCAAAATCGGGTCAATGATCTTAGTAAATTCCTGCATGTAATTGATTTAAAATTCTAAATAAGAGTTATTGGTTACAATTTACTAATGCAAAAAATTACAAAACAGTGCAAAGCTTTCGTGACAACATATACGATAACAAGTACCAACTTAACAAGCAAACATGTTTTTTTTTTCCACATCGTGATCAACGCCACATTTTACAAATTACTCAAAAGAGACAATTTTACAATTATTTCATTGTATTTTATTTTCTAGAATTAGTTTACGTGAGCGAAATTATTTTACATGAATATATTTCGTGTAAGAATTTTTTATTTTTTACATGTTGGTACTTAAATAAATGAATGTTTTGTTAATGTAAAATTATGTTGGTAATAATGTGGTAGAACATTATTTTAAAAATTTATATAACTTAGTTTAGTGTTAAAATTTTTATTGCGTGGTTTATTACTGCAAAATACTTTAAATTTTTATCTAACTATTTCGTTTTAATGTGAAAAGTTTATAATAAAGGAAAGATAATATAAAATTAAAACCGATCTGTAAATTAAATAGTATTTAAAGCAAAATTTTTCACAAATTTCAGCGTTTTGTAGGTATTTACAAATTTATTTCGAAAATATAATCTATTCAAAAATTCCTGTTGAATTATTCTGGTGCACACTAATGGTGCGATTATGGTCCAACATGTAAATCTTACAGAATTTAAGGCTCAATGAATCTTTAACTTCGACTGTTAAAAATTTTGCTATTATGGTCAACTAATTTTAAATACTTTTAAATATACAGCTACAGAATTGTGAACTTGTTAGGGGCTAATTAAGTAACGTTCAACTGAGCATTGTCTGTCTCTGTCTGTGCGCATTGAATAAAGGGAGAAAGCAAAAGTAAAGACATGTTAATTTAGTGTTTTTAGAGCTATAACCAAAAACTTAAAATCTTTATTTATTGACGAAAAAACAAAAAAATACATATCAAAATTAATTCAAAGTACATGATTTATTAAACCATGTTTACAATATTTACTCAAAAATAATAAATAGTAAAAGTATAATTTTAAAACAAAAATGTATGTTCATAGGTAATTTTCAAACAAAATAACACACATGGCTTAAGCGATTCGTAATGAGCCTGCATACTTGGTTTATAGCTTTGCTTAAACTACTCTGGCTCATGCAATTAAAAATGGAATTCCCCACAGATTTTTGGTCAGAACCAGTTGCCAAAAAGTTGATAGATCCTAACACTTTAAGATGTAGTGGAAGTTCGTCTTGCCTTGCAGGTTGTCCTTTATGTAGTGGTTGCAAAATTTCGTAGAAAATCATTTCTTTTAACAGCCGAAAAATATTTCTAAATCTTCGTTCTATGCGAAGATTGTTCCTAAAAATACAAAATACATATTTTTGATAATTTAAAATGTTTATAAGTTTATCTTTTATTACCTGTTGTCATCTTCCTCGGCAATTAAATGAACTAAAACATCGATCAATTCCATTTTCTTGTAAATAAGAATGTTTAACTTTAAATACAATTTCGGGAAACGTTACAATCTGATCCAGTGTCAAACATAACCTCAAATTTAGCGCTATAGAGAGATATATCTGGCTGTAGCTTAAAGAAAAATTTAAAGATTTACTTAACGTTAAATGGTGATCGTAAATGCACTTCACGCTGAAGCCGGTGACTTTCACATTTAAAGAGCTTAAATATTTAACTGAAATGACCATAATCGCACCATAAGTAACTGATTTAACGATCTTCCGTCAGTTCTTTAGTAGTTTTTTACCGTCTTTGGAATAAAAGTCAGATATAGCCATATTCTTTCATATTCATATTCATATTTATTAATTGACCATGTTACGAGAAATCATTTACAGGAAATTGAAATACATATTTAACACAAATATATTACAAAGAATACATACATGCATAATTAAAGTAAAAGAACATAATATAGCCAATGATAAAGATATTGATATTAAATCGACCTCAGGCCTCGGTAATTCCACTGATGAGCGGTGGAAACTCATCAATGGAGTACAGTGGATTGTGTGTTAACAGATTTTTATATATATAATTTGTATTTACTAGTGGATAGTGACGTGATACTTGCTGGCAATAAGTTGTAAAATTGTATTCCATAGTAGTTCACGCCACATCTGGCTTTATCAATCCTGTGATGGATTGGAATGACCTTATTTCTATTTCTTGTCTGATAGTGATGCCTTTGCTCAAAAGTTGCGAACTTGTCTTTATTGGTATGAATATATACTAGGCATACAAATATGTAACTACAGGGTAACGTCATTATTTTCAATGTTTTGAAAGACTCTCTACAGGCTCTGTATGAAACACGGTTTATAATTCTGACTGCCCGTCTCTGTAATGCAAAGAATCTTTCGCTAGCAGTCGAATGTACCCATGCCAGCAAACCATATGAGATGTGACTATGGAACAGTGAGTAGTAAGCTGTCATAACTATATCCTCAGATTACACAGTTCACAACGTTCCTAAGCAGAAAAACTGTTTTACATAACTTTTGAGCAATGCAATTGACATGTTGCTCCCAGTTGAGTTAAGGGTCAATGTGTGTACCCAGAAATTTCACTGCGGTTAGGTTTTCAAAGTAAAAATATTTTAGTGAAGTTATTAAGTTTTCAGTTTTCGTATTGTTGAGCGTAAGCTTGTTTGCTGAAAATCAAGTCTTGACCAACTCAAGCTGGCCATTGCCATTATCAATCAAGTCAGTAAATGTAGAGGAACTTGTAGTTATGGTAGTGTCGTCAGCATATAGGGCACAATTTTCTTTGATATGGTTCTGGAAATCATTGATAATTACCATGAACAGTGGCCTAAGAATTGACCCCTGAGGCCCACCTGATTCAATATTTCTTGGTTTTGAATTGACATTATTTACATATACCTATTGCCGCCTCTTTGATAAGAAAGACTAAATAAATAAACTAAATAAACTAAATAAATTTCTAATAAACCACACAAGGGAGGATTTACCATGACGCTAACGACGCTACCAGTGTCGGGTCCCAGAACGCTATGGGATACCCAAAAGTGCCCGTTAAATCGTCTTTCGAACTATGCATTTATGTCCGAGTTTGTGCAATATGTAAAGGCGCCTACAGATTGTGTGGCAAGTAATGGGCAATGTTTTCATTTATCTAACGTCACAAGTCTCAGTCAACGTACGTTCGGCTTGGCGTTGACCGATGTTCGATTCCGAGGTGATATTCTTATCATACGTCTGACCAACGCTGGTGCAGACTTGTATATGCATGTCGCTATCATACACATAACGCGCACACACTTGTCATTACATCAGTCGAGAGTGTTGTGCTCAAATGAAAGTTTACAAACTGCTTAATTAGGCAATTTACTTGCCAGCATTCCCTTAGTATTTTTCTATTCTCTTCCCTTCTGATTTTCTCCTCATATATTACTGCCCTCGCTCCGGTACCCATTCTCAGCTTTTTCCTCTTCATTTTCTCTATCACAGTGTATCCGGGTGTCGTTCTGTGTACCCCAAATGTCCATCTCATGTAGCCTTGTACCATTTCCATCATCTCCAATTCCTTCCATCCCCAAATCTCCACTCCGTACATAACGATACTCTTCACTATTGCATCGAATATCTTCATCCTCCATTTGATATCGTCATTAATCCTCCTCTCTCCTATGCTCCATAGCTTTCCCATAACCAGTCTTGCTTTCCTCACTGTTTGAAAAATTTTGTACCAGCGTACAGTAGTCCTTAAGAATCTCATAAACGATCAAATACTTTGCTCAACATACGTATCATTAAGGATTTTTTTTGTTTAACTCAGGGGCCCCAAATTAATGATAGCCTCAGGTCCCCGAGAAGTCTAGATCCGATATTGCTCTTAATATTGCTAATTAAGTATCGCTTAATTTTAATGACCTTCTAGATTAAATCCTCAAGTTTAGTCGTCTTTAGTTTAGAAATGGTTAAATTTGAGTATAGTCCATCGAAGCAAACAAAGTCCCTGGGTAGGTGTGTCTTAGCGCTCTAGGTGTTCTCAAGTACACTCAACGGCATATTACACTCGCGAAATTCTATATATGTGTGAACTATTATATATAAATATTAATAAAAATCAATTTTGAGTTATAAATTCAAATCAACTTGAATTATATCAAACGGAAATACTAAAGCACAAATTATACAAATAAAGCGTAAAATCAGTACTTATCAGTTCTGTGTCTGACTATATACATTCCTTAAGGTGGTTCCTAATTGGTCAGATGGACACCTGCCTAAAAGTTTTCAAATTAGTTCACATATTTTCCGGGGTTTTTGTTTGCTTCGTGGCACTATATTTTAAATTTCGTGTTCGTAGAAGATTTTTCATCTATACCTATACATAAATAATTGAGTACTGAAAGTACGTTTCTATCAAAATGTTCAACGAATATGTGACTCAGAATATACAGTTATAAACTGTATGTTTGGAATTGTATAATTTAGTAGAGGAAAATAATATAGTAGTTTCGAATGAATAGAATTCATTTTAGCAAATACGAATGTACGATATGAAAATTTAAGTGATTTAAAAACTGACCAAGTCTTTCAAACACGCGAACAACTGGACTCTGGAATATATTATTTCGTGTTCACACCTGCATATTTTCATGTGTAACAATATAGTTTTTATCAAATTATACAGGGTGTACGTTAAATTACGTTATTAAAAAAGAAAAATCGTACCAAATACACTCATAAAAAAATATAATGTATATTTTAGACCTCGCGGGGAGCCTGTATTTAGCGAGAATATGTTGAGTCTTTTTTATTTTCACTTTTTATTTTTTTTTATTTTCTTTTTATATTTTTATTTTCACCAATGCTGAGTGTATTGTATAAAATTGTTGACAAATTACAACGGAAAAACATAAATAATGTACAAAATACGGAACTACAACTAAAAATATGCAAGAATTTAATGCATATCGCCTTATCAACTATTCTAATATTTATAACAAATGACTCACAAGACAAATAAAAATTCTAGTTATTATTTCTTATTTGCAACTTTTTTAATTATGTATACATGAACTTTGCAGATGAAAAAATATTGACATCCGAACACGACCGAAGTTTTCCGAATAAGTTTATTAAATTATTAATTAGAAAAGAAAAAATAATTGATTTTCTGTCATTAGCACATTTCTTACTTTGCATCAAGAAACTTTTAAATTGTCTTACATAAAAACATGGTGTTGACAGCAAAAACAAAGAATAAAATGTCAAAGCTTTCATATAGATTTTTATTAAAGATTTATAAAGAAAACAATTAAGAAATTCTTTTTTAATTCTTTAAAATCAGGTCTTTTAGAATAAAAACACCGCATATACAGCGTGATCCAAGAAATTGGATACAAATGGAAAACTTTTTTATTATCAATTTTATAAAAAAAAGTCACTCTTCAAAAACACTCCTACCTTGTCTCTGCTTAGACAGTTGTTCCTTTTCTCTAGCTCAAAAGCTCTATCTAATACTCAAAATGGGATACGTACGAATTTAATAAATCGAAGTAGTCGTTAATATCCTTTACTTCCAATTTGTTCGGGAAAATTTCACTTACGAGGTGTTTAAATTAAGTAACCGTATTGGCAACATAACGTTTGATCTGGCAACATTTGGTACGCGTGACTTGGAGAAGCGGCAGATGAACATGTTATACGCCTTCAGTACGCGTTTGAACTCGCTAGAATAATTTTGTTGTCCGTAGCGATTTTTTTCGTGAAACAGTTTTTTCTAGTGCGTTCTAAAAATGAGTGATTCATTTCGAGTGACGGTGTGCTATCAGGTTTTGCTTCAGACTTGGGCACAGTGCAACGGAAACTGTTGCAAAACTTCAGCAGTCCTACGGAGACAGTGTTTTGTCAAGGTTTTTTGGTGGTTTAAGGCATTTTCAGACGGAAGAGAGTTGATTGAAGATAAATCACGCAGCGGAATGCCTTCATCTTCAAGAACCGATGAAAATTAGACAGAATCCGGTATCTTGTGAGTTCAGATCGTTGGTTGACAGTCAAAATTATCGGGGAAAAGTTGAATTTGACTCACACTACCGTTCATCACGTTTTGACCATTGAGTTGGGAATGAGAAATGCGCCTTGTCACAGAGCAATTTCAATAAATGAGTTTTTGGCCAGTAAAAACATTCCTGTGGCTCCTCAGTCTCCTTATTCGCCTGACTTGAGTCCTTGTGTCTTTTTCCTCTTTGTTGACAGTCCTTCTCTTTTCCAGATCGTCGGTTGATAGTTGATCGGGGAAGGGTTGAATTTGACTCACACTACCGTTCATCAGATTTTGACCAATGAATTGGGAATGAGAAAAATGAGAAAAATACTTGTCGCACAGCAATTTCAATAAACGAGTTTTTGGCCAGTAAAAACATTTCTGTGGCTCGTCATTCATCTTATTCGCCTGAATTGAGTCCTTGTGACTTTTTCCTCTTCCCAAGATTGAAAATCACCTCAAGGGACGTCATTTTGGGACACTCGAAAACATTCAAACGTCCGTAAGCGACCAGCTGAAAGCTATTACAGTATCCGAGTTCCAGTACTGCTACGAGGATTGAAAGAATCGTCTCCAGCGCTGTGTGTCTTCCCAAGGATATTATTTTGAGGGAGACAATATTGAATTGTAATTCTATTCGAATAAAAAAATTTAAAAAATCAGTCTGGTTACTTAATTTACACATCTCATATACCATTCGATTATTTGTGTAAACTTTTACTAAACTTTGTCATCAACTTTTTTTACCAACTTGTTCAAACGTGCCGTTTTCGAGAAGAATCGTGTTCCATCATCCTTTATATAGTTATTATTCCAACATGGACGAAATTTTGGCCTTGAAAGAATTAATTGTTGGAGTCAAATTAGTAAAATGA
Source organism: Liopterus haemorrhoidalis (assembly GCA_963971575.1). Classification (NCBI taxonomy): domain Eukaryota; kingdom Metazoa; phylum Arthropoda; class Insecta; order Coleoptera; family Dytiscidae; genus Liopterus; species Liopterus haemorrhoidalis. Next base: position 4,290,289 of record OZ020615.1, read on the forward strand.
TTGCACTAGCGTGAACAGTTATTCGTTGATTAAAATATTTTCCACGAAAAGCTCCAAATATTTTAATGTCTGTGTATGTACAAATTTACTAATAATTTCTTTTTTTTTCAGGTACGTAATCAATTTATCCCAGTTTTTTATGTAAGTAAAAAAATTCCATTATCAATATAAATGTCTCGAATATAAATGATAACTTTTAATAGGTTTTTCGTAGACGGTAAAAAAATATTGATTTATTGATATCTATAATTATTTCGTAATTTAGGAATGAAAGTTATTTTATTTGGTGTATGCAGTGAAGGGAAAAGTGTTATGCATGTTGAAGGACACCAGTGATTCTCAAAAGTTTAAAAACAGGTTCACATCTTGGGAAAAGTGTTTGGGGACCCCTGGGTTAAATGATCTTCTATCTCTTGGTCTTCCCACGGGTGTTCAATTTTCTTTCCTATAACTTCTTTGCCATTCTGTTCTCCTTTGTCCTCATTTCGGACTATAATATCCCTTATTAATTAGGGTAATTATCGTCCTTAATTTATAAATATTGACAGGCACTGTTAAAGCCATTTACAGGTTAAATATACATGCCTTGTCGTTAAATTATGATTACAGTTTTTAGGACTACACATGTCTATAGGGTGGAAGATAAGGGTGCGGTTAAATTATGGAACGCAAAGAAGGGTGCGATTGGAAAACTTGCACGCCCTTGATAAAATAAAATTTAATGTAGTTACTTTGTGTCAGCTATAAAACATTTTAAATATATATTTTTATTAGATCCACATTTCATAAAAAAAAGCTTGATAAGCAAAAGAAAATTCAAAGATTTAGAAATAACTAAACTATAACAATTTATGAAAATCGATTTTTCCACGCTTATCTTGAGAACAGAGTTAACATCTCAGATTATAAGTTTTTCATATAAAACTAAAAAATTTAAATAAAATGGTGAAATAATAATAGGTATCTTTTTCTTCTCATTCCTCAGCCTGTATTCATCCACTGCTGGATGTAAGCCTTCTTCTTCTTCTTTGGGTACTGTCTGTCGGTTCTTTGTCAGGTATTTCCATGTGCATTGTATACCAATACTAGTCAGATCTTCGGTTAGCTGATCTCTCCTCCTCTTGCGAGGTTTTTCTGGAAGTCTCCCTTGTCTAATTCCACGCATTTTTATCTTGAGCTTTTCTAACAGTTGTCTTGTTATGTATTATTAGTTTTGTATTTATATATGGAATAAAATATTCATCTTATTTAAAACTTTGTAAATACAGATGCAAAAGTAAACATTACATATATAAAGTCTGTTCCTTTGGTTTAGGCGGAACTAGATTTTCAATTCTAGTTACTTTTACAGATTGATTGAAGCTTTTGATCATTTTTGATCGAGTGGACATTTAAAGTCAGTAATACACTATAAAAGTAACCAAAATAACCTATGCTCTATGTCACCCTAGAAAAATGTGTGTAAGAAGATAAGAGCTGTTTGTCTTTGTTTCGGATTGGTTTAGAACGTCATTCCTATTACACTGTTAAAATATAGTTTTTAGTCCAAGTTGACAGATGTTGAGTGTGGTACATATTATATATATTATTTTATTTTTTTCGAATATTTTGTTATTATTTGCATATTTAGACTTTTATTTATATTCTTGGCGTAGATTTTATGGAGAAAATTCTCCATGTAATTTGTTTTTACGCAGTTATATACTTTTTAGGTTATCTGTCATTTAGATATTTTTGACTAATGTGAGGCCAAAAGACAGCCCAGCTGATAGTGCCCAAAGAAGAAGTTATTGATATAATTTTTAGACCTTCATATATACATATATTTTTAATTTTTATTTACAATAAATATTTAAATAAGAAACTTTAGCTCTGAAGATATATTGTTTATTTTATTTCTTTATTTAAACTCTTTTAGCCAAATCTCTTTTTATGTATAGTACATAATTTTTAAAAATTAACATTTTTTTAACTTTTTCAAATTTCCCATTAAAATGAATTTATGTTGTATAAATAACGTAAGTGTATTATCTGCCTTGTTTATTTCAATATCTTATTAACCTTTTTTATATTAAAAAAAAAAAAAAAAAAACTCTTGCTAACCCAGTTACTACGCCCATGCCCTAGTTGTAACTTATTTTAAATTTCTCGCTATACTGTATTTGTCCAGTGTAAATCGTACTCGGTTCGCAGCGCTATCTACTTTTTTCTAATTTGAAATAGACCATAGTTTGTCTTACAAAAGTGAACAGCATATAATATGTCTCACTTTGTAATACGTAACTAAGAGGGAAACTTTTTTTATGTTGCATATTTATAATATTATCTTAGGGTGGTAATTCTGAAATGGCACCTTTCAAAATATTAGACATGTCAATCATAATTTTGACATATCAATCGCAATTTTGATATGTCAATTTGGTATCTGACATATGTAGTTTTTGAGTGATAATAACCTTAATATAATGCTAGATTTACAATTTCACATGGTTTCGTAAAAGTATATTTACAGTACAACAGTCACCAAAGAAACAAAATCTAGCTGCGTATTACAAAATGAGACAGATAATATCAAATTCTAAATTAAATAATATTTAATTAATAAGGGCGGCGATTTGTTTTTGCTCCTGGACGGCCAACAACTCATGAACGGCCATAATTTAAACCCTATCTTTAATAATAAAAACGCACATCTCTTTTTTAAAATTTAAATATATATTTCATAAATTTTAATCCTCGATAGTTTCCAAAAGCTTTCCACTTTCAACATCTGTTCCAAATAAAAACTAAAACATAAAATAATATCAGAAAAATAATATTAGATCGCTTTAAAAAAAACTAGAATTTATTTCAAGTCCAAGTTATTGATACCCTATTTGTACAGATTTTTAGCTTGGTTAGCTAAAAAAGAAATCAGAAAGCTGCTTACCCATTACAACTGGCAGTCGTCCAACACTACGGTCAGTATGAGTTTCAAACCGATGTAGGATCACTCGTAGACCCAGTTATCCTTTAACATTTACTGTAACTTTACACTTCGGACTTCATTTTGGTGGAAACGTGTTAACAGCTATAAACACCTGCGACACAAAAAAATCATTTACTACAATTGCAAAAAAATGGGAAAGAATGAAAAAGATTAAAAAACAGTTTGAATCATGTATTTCAAAGGATTGTATCATATCATAGGAGTAACGTAGATCATATTATAATATGTTCAGGGCTGTAGTCGAGGGTATACGGCGGTATACTGCGTATACCTTTTGCTTTGTTTCGTTTGAATAGCGTATACCTTAATTTTAAAATTTCCATGAGCTAAACATGGTTATTCGAGGCCGTATATCCTCTGGTTTTTAAGATATTTATTTATTTTTTATTTTACATCCGCCTATTTCAGCAACGAGGCTAATCGCCGATGCCAGGGGGCGAGCTCCTACACCTGCATAGCAGAGTTTTAGAGATTTGGTTTGATGTTTGCGACAATGTGCGCTGTGACCGAAGTGAGACGGACTGGTGTTCATGTAAGCGTGTGGTTCGCGCCAGCTCGGCTTGTGATACATTATGCGTATAGCAGTTCTTAATTCGAACTTGCTTTTTGAGTTAAAATTTCGGAAAAAATAACAAATAATATTAGGTATACATATGCCCAGTTGCACAAAAATTCTTAGAACTAGATATAAGCTAAGCTCGATATAAAACATAAAATTATTTAAGAAATAAATAAAGTAATAAAGTAATAAATAAATAAATAAGTTTGTAATTTTATTCCTGTCGATGGCGTCACTACCGAATTACGTATAGAGTAACATTAAACTTTTATTTGTGAAACTAACCGAGTGCTATTTATTTATTTATTTTATATTAACAATGTTTCACCGAAAATACACGAATTCCTCTGTCAATTATATAAAATTACTTAGTAACGCACTGTGTTAGTAGGTAATTTTGATCGTACTGACCAGATGATTTCTGACGTCTTTGTGGAAAAAATAGTCTCTTAAGAGAAGGTGAAGTACATGACTATTTGTTAAATATAAAACTTGTGAAATAACTAAGGTTGTAAAATAAATTGAATTGTAAAAACACTTTTTGAACACGATGGAAATTAGTAATAAAAAATTCTATTAGATGAGTCATAAACCAAATGACGCCACACTCTAAATGGATATACTGAGATAATAGCGAAGGTTGAAACGTCACACTGACCACGTGGCTTTTACCTCTGGAGCCGGTGGTCTAGAAAAGGAACAACTTATCTGCTCTGCCCCTATGCGCCTATCTAAGAACCTATTAGTATTATTATTATTATTATCAAAACTATAAAGTTTTTTAAACTTTATTTATTTTACATCGGCCTATTTCTGCAATAAGGCTAATCGCCGATGCCAGGGGGCGAGCTCCTACACCTGGATGAGGGGTGAATGATTGTGAAAATGGGAGTAATGTTAACATATTATTCTCGCCCGAATAATATCACCAACGGCGAATCGAACCAGCAACCTTACAACTCAGACTGTTTTAACCAGTCAGAGCTGCACGATTTAACGATTTAGCTGTTATTTGAGTACTAGGAGCTTGAGAACTAATCACCAGCAACCTTGAACTAGCAACCGCACAATACAGACTGTTATACCAGTCAGAATGCATGATTTAACGAGATCGGCCACTCCGTTAGCTAACTATATAGTAAAAAATTAGCTGTGTCCACCACAGGACCGACCGCCATCATAAAGTACTTGTATAAAATACATTCTAGGAGCAGAGTAGAAATAACTTGGCCTAACATTTTCTAACAGAGATATTCAGATCAATTCTGTAATAATTTACTGTGTAGTAACGTTACTACAAGATAAAATATTATAAAAAGTATAATGACTTTCATACATGATAGTAACTGACCTTGCTCATAGAGACAAATTTAGTTACAATGTTCATAGTAACTGAGTTACAGAATTGGTCTGATTATTTACCATGACCGCTATCTCAAAGTACTTGTATAAAATACATTCTAGCAGCAGAGTAGAAATAACTTGGCCTAATATTTTATAACAGAGATATTATTTATCATGACCATGGAAACGTTACATATAAGTATGAAAAAATTGAGACAATAATTTCGAAAAATTTTGAAAAAATTTACAAAATTTTTCGTTTTATTAAAAAACGTCTCAAATAAAAGTTTTTAGTTATTGCATTTATATCAACTTTTGTGTTATAAAGTTTTTCGAAATATTTTTCTGTTGCTAAACATTCGCAAAAATCTTAAAATCGACATGAGTAAACTCCCATTTATAGTCAACCGATTTTTACCAAAAGTTGATCAACTCGTCCCATTGATGGCTAAAGCTTAAATATGAAGTTTCATAAAAATCCTTTTAGCCGAATATGCTCTGCCCGTGTACACAGACAGACAGACAGACGGACGGACAGACGGACGGACAGACAGACCGACAGACAAAATGCTAAAAATAATCAAAACGTTATGTAGGGACCTCAATTCGTGGAGATCCATCGAAATCTCGAAATGTCAAAATCGGTATGATCACAATACCTCTCTTATATATGTTGGCGGTTGGTAAAAACAAATTCTAAAGTTTTTTTCTGAATATTAAATAATTAATTTGATTAGATGTCTTTACATACTTTGAAGTTCAGGAAACCCTACAATTGATGATAATTTTTATAGAAATTGTGAGTGCTTCCATGTGTAAGGGCTATTATATTATTACAACCCCTTATAAAGAACACGTAAAAAATAAGCAAGTAATATACCCCCTGATATAATGGCCGCACTAATTTAGTCGTATTAATTCACATTTTCCGGTGTTTGATATTTGATAATACAGCGCAGTAGGTACATATACAAAGGACACCTTTATAGAATTCAGTAACAAAGTACTTAATTAAAATCGTTTTCACCGGAATTTCAACATTAACTAAATGAATGCTACGTAAATCTACCTTTTCACTACATTCAAGAGACCCCACAATGAGCTTCACTCTTTAATTAAAAATACTACTTTATATTAAAATGTTAATTCTTAATATGGTCACATTCATTCTTTAATATATACATCACGGTAATTTCTATTATATCAAACCCTTTCAAGGTTTTATAATTCGAGGAGAAAATAAATACATTCATTTAAGAAAATTAATATAGAACAGAGGTAGGCAAACTTTTTGACATGAAGCTAAAATTTGAAATTACATTAAGGGCGGGCGCTTTATATAAACATACGAGCGATGTTTCCTAAATTCTGGGAATTGTGCTATAGTTAAATTACACAGAACTTATAGGCAAAGTTATTGGTGCCAGACAAGTATTAACATGTTTATGCAACTATCTAGTGCAATATTGTTCAGTCTGATTTAGGTGTTCGATTGATATAGACGCGTTTTCATAGCACTGTTTTTATAACCATGGAAGACGCAGCAAAATCTCAAAGAGCAATAATTTTATTTTTGTGGAAAGATGGTGTGAAAACATCAGAAATTATTCAGCGTCTGCAAGGAGTATTTGGTGAGTCTGCAGAATCCAAAAGTACTGTTTATCGGTAGATCGATCGTTTTAAAACCGGTAGAACATCACTAGAAGACGATCCAGTGGGCGCCCAAGCACGTTGGTAAATGAAAGAAACATTACTGCCGTCGAAGACCTACTGAAAGAGGACAGGCGAATGACTAAAAATAGTCAAAACGTTATGTAGGGACCTCAATTCGTGGAGATCCGTCGAAATCTCGAAATGTCAAAATCGGTATGATCACAATACCTCCCTTATATATGTTGACGGTCGGTAAAAATGGTTATGCTAAGAAATCAGCGGTATGAATTTTTAAAATTCTCCAACATTAGTTCTCCAAAGTGTTAGTTAAAAAGCCGTACGAGGTACGGGTACTCCAGCTAGTACATATATATAATTGTGTGCAGGAGATTTCAAAATTATCTCTATTATACATATTCTCGAATGTCTTGTTTTAAATTCACTGATTCATGTTGCCAATAAAATAATATATAAATCAGTTTTTAACTCATTTGATGATTTGTTGTTTAAAATGATTTACAAATATTCTATCTGTATACAATAAAACAGGAGCAGGTTGCCAAAACATGTCGTTTTGATAGGTATCATAAAACATATTTCATCTGTAGAAAAGTTAAAATGTATCTCGTGAAATTGGTTAAACTAACATAAGGTGCACAGAAAAATGTAATGTTTTACTCGTATGAGCACTAGCAGGATACCCGCTATTTCGATACTAGAAAAAAAAAAAAAAAAAACAGTCATAGCATGCTTTGACTAGGCTTATGTTGGAATGGGTTATAGAATAGCGTCATATGTACGGCAAGGTTGGTTGATAACTCACAAATCTGTTGATATTATACACTTGTGCCAACGTTTTTTCCAATCCTCGAAGCACTTGAAAAAATAATTTTTTGTGATCTTGTTCAGCTCCTCCTTCGATGCTGTCTTTATCTCCTCACTCGTAGCGTAGCGTCGTCCTTTCATGGGCCTCTTCAGTTTCGGGAACAAGAAAAAGTCACAGGGGGCCAGATCTGGGGAATACGGTGGCTGCGGCATTATTAGTGTGTTGTTTTTGGCAAAAAATTCGCGCACAAGCAACGATGTGTGGGCAGGATAAAAATCCATCATTGGTAAAAATCGAATGGCGCGAGCCAATCGATATGTTTAGGTCTTCAGCAACTTCTCTAATGGTGATTCGACGATTGGCCAATACTATTTTCTTTACTTCATAAATGTTTTCGTCTGTTGTTGACGTGCTCGGGCGTCCGGCACGCTCTTCGTCGTTCACATCTTCTCGGCCCTCTGAGAACATTTTGTACCACCGATAAACGTTGCTTGGGTCCAAGGTAGCTTCACCATATGCCACAGTCAACATTCGGAATGCGTCCGCGCACTTAACTTTGTTTTTCACACAAAATTTGATACAGATTCTTTGATCCATTTTTTGGTATAGGCAAAAATCGAAGACGAGCCAAAACACGTGCAAGCAAAGCAAATGTCAAAAATTAACTGAACATTCAAAGTGGCCGAACTTGTCGGCATAAGTGAGAGACATGAGTACCAACATAATGCCACAAAAAAATCGAAAATCGAATATACGTAACCCGCTTTTTGAACAGATCTCGTATATGGAATTATTTTATTCATCAAAGTATGCACCCATATTGTCTATACACTTTTGCCATTTAAACGGCAGGTTGTTCAGGCCGGTGGTATAAAACCCTGGCGGACGAGAGTCAATGAATTCTTGGTCAGTTTTACAGCATTGTCGGAATTAAACTGTTTTCCTATTAAAAAATTGTCCAAATTGCGGAAGAAGTGGTAGTCAGTGGGGGCTAGGTCTGGTCAATATGGAGGATGATGAAGAAGTTCCAACTACAATTCCTGTAGTTTTGCCTCAGTCATTTGTGCAGTGTGTGGTCTAGTGTTATAATGCAATAAGATAAGAGTAAATCTGTTGTCCAATCTAAGCTGTTTTTATCATTTCGTCCAGTTGTTTGCAGCATATTTCTGCTGTGATTGATGAGCCAGGTTTTGATGAAACCTCTAAAAAAATCAGCTGTGGCCACCACAGGACCGACCGCCATCATAAAGTACTTATATAAATTACATTCTAGCAGCAGAGTAGAAATAACTTGGCCTAATATTTTCTAACAGAGATATTATTTATCATGACCATGGAAACGTTACATATAAATATGAAAAAATCAGCTGTGGCACCACAGGACCGACCGCCATCACTGAACAATGACAAAAAGACAAGAAAACAGTATACTTGTCTGTCAGCGGAACATGGAAAGAAAAATTCTATCCATCTCCAAAAACCAAAGAATAAAAATCAGCTGTGGCCACCACAGGACCGACCGCTATCTCAAAGTACTTGTATAAAATACATTCTAGCAGCTGAGTAGAAATAACTTGGCCTAATATTTTATAACAGAGATATTATTTATCATGACCATGGAAACGTTACATATATATGAAAAAATTGAGACAAAAAAAAATTCGAAAAATTTTACAGAAATTATTCGAAATGTTTCGTTTTATCAAAAAACGTCTCAAATAAAAGTTATTAGTTATTGCTTTTATAGCAACTTTTGTTCAATAAATTTTTTCGAAATATTTTTCTGTTGCTAAATGTTCGCAAAAATCTTAAAATCGCCATGGCCCATCGACCCATTTCTAGTCAACCGATTTTTACCAAAAGTTGATCAACTCGTGTCATTGATGTCAAAAGCTTAAATATGCAGTTTCATAAAAATCGTTATAGCCTAATTTGATCTACACGTGTATACAGACAGACAGATGGGCGGACAGACGGACAGACAGACGGACGGACGGACAGACAGACCAACAGACATCATGCTAAAAATAGTCAAAACGTTATGTAGGGACTTCAATTCGTGGAGATCCATCGAATTCTCGAAATTTCAAAATCGGTATGATCACAATACCTTCCTTATATATGTTGACGGTCGGTAAAAAACAACCTTTATATTCATATCTTAAAAATTAAATTAATAAAATCAAACTAAAAAAATTAACTAAACAACTGTCTACATAGATCTTCATGTCTTCATAGTCTCTTGAATAACATCCATCAATTTTCTATATTGACGACTTTTCTTTCCGGTGGAATCTATTTCAATATTGTCGTGAATGTATATAGACCGTTGTGGACTGTTTATTTTCTGTTAGCCTCGTCAAACACGATATAACTATTAAAATGAAACCCCGTGATAGGCTACCATTTAAATTGCATTTAGCAAAGACGCAACTAATGCGATTAACTCGCACTATAACGCTCTCACGTTTTCTGAAATATTTCAATTTCCCTCCGCACACTCCTACCTCTTTAACTTCCGGTACAGGTTGGAAATAGTGGAAGGTTAGTCCTGGCGAGGGTAAGGACGAAGAGGTACGGGTAATGAAGTTTCCATGTTAATTTGTGCAATGATTACCTGAAGTCTGGTATCGCTTGATCGGGTCACACGTTATATCTAACCTCTATGTTAATATCCCATATTACAAATGTTATTTGTTACACTGATGACATCTAATGACGAATAATTTAAATAATAATTAAGATTTTATTGCTTTAGATAAAACTACTAATTTATACTTAAAGAAGAAAGGTTAAAGAATATAGTGATATAATGGAAGCGTAAATAACAATATATGTCAAATTAACATAAAAGAAATCTAACATGTGAAGGAAAAATTAAAAATGATACCGGTATAAAAATGACTTAATTAACTTCAATTTATTGTGCAGTACTTTTGGAAAAAATATTTTATTCAAATAGCTACGTTAAGAAATATTTTACCGCAGTTTTTCTTACTTAAGGCAGGACCATTTTTTCACGTTTTGACCTTTGCTACTAAAGCTGCGTTCAGACATGGGAGGATCCAGCAATTTTTTCAAGGATGATTTGACAGATTGAAAAGACAAAAAAAAATATATACCCCCCCAAGAATATTATATTTTATTTTTTTAGAAAGTAAAGTAATTTTCTTTTTAGGGTTTTGTAGGTATGACCAAAAAACCCTTATACCGTCATTTTGTCGTCTGTCTGTCTGTCTGTCTGTCTGTACGGTAAAAATTGTAGCCAAACGGCTAAACCTAGAGTGTTGAAATTTGGCATGCTTATACAACTCGTTGACCCGCACATAGGAAAAATACTAAAACATCTAAAAAACATATCCTTCTAAAAATATAAACAAATATGTGCTCATCGAAAAAAAAAAATATTTTTTTAAAATTCTGAGTAGGGTATCAAATGAAAGCCCTTAGTACGTAGATTAACGATCAAAATTTTATTTTTGCAACATAAATTATTTGGATGCGATTTTTGCCAAAATTGTGCAAACAAATTTTTGTCCCAGCCCTGTAGACCAGATGGCTTAAACTAAAAATCTGAAAAAATTCTAAGTAATGTACATCTGTGTGAACCGGAATAGTGCAACAGGAATTTTTGATCAGATTATGTTTTCGGAAAATAACGCATTTTTTGAGTTTTTTGCTTGACCATGTAAAATATTTATTGATATTATGTAGTACAGTAAACAAAGCGCTTCGATGGTGTAATGCTTAGAATACTAGTGTTCTAATTTGCTAACTCGAGTTCAACCCAGCCTCGAGGCAATTTCACTTTTTCTGTTTTTTTTTTGCATTTTTATTTTTAAATTATTTTTTAAAAATTTTAGTTATATTTGGGCAAATGTTGCATTTAATTTTTAAAAGCGTAAATTTAATAACCAGTGGAAATTGTTGAAATTGAATACTCTTGGACTTACAACCAAGTAACTTTTATATAATACCTTGGATACAAGTAAAAAAATTAAATATAGAAAATATATGTTATGTCATGTTTTATAATGTCTGTATCATATTAGTGCCTAAATATATTACTGCTATACTGCTATTTATATTCCTATAAATACACGAAATCAGAAGGGCCGAGCTTATGACTAAAACAACCAATGGAAGCCATAAACGCAATTTTCAAAATCTTATTAAACCTTGCTATATATATAAAAAAAAGAAAAAATACTGCACATATTTAGAAACCTACATAATGGTATTGCATTTTCAACACTTCCAATTATTCTATATAGGGGTCTATTCACCAGAAAGTTTGTCATATGATAAGACGTGAAACCGTTCAGACTTCCAAATTTAATACGTTTGTTGTGGATTGTGCATAATTTTCTAAACTTATAGCTAGTGAGATGTTTTAATGAGAAAGACATATAAACACATTAGCTATCGCATTCTATCAGTGACACCGTAGTTATCGAATGCCTTTATATAACCTAACATAATGTCATCATTAACAAATCTTGCTCAAAATTACAAAGACGGACAGTAAATATGATCAATTTAGGTAATTAGGTAGTTAAAATCTAAGACAACAGAATTATAAGAACGACAATACATATAAAATATTTTACGAAGCTAAATAGTTGGTTTCAAAATTCACAGATGGAGGGCTATTCGTAACGTACTAATTTATAACAGATGTGAACGGTACATGGAACGTTAAAAAGAATGCATAGAAATATAACTTACAGCTAACAAAGCACAGTCTACAACCTCTTAATTTAAAGAGCTCTGAATGCGGTTTTAGTGCTTATATTCATAATTTGAACGAACCAGAAAAAAGTAAAATTCAAATCAAATTTGGACAGTTTTCGTGGTTTTTACGCACTGCAGATCTATCACTTTGAACCATTCTTTTATTTTTGATTTTTTTACTCATTTTTGTGATATAATTTCTGAGGATTAAATTCAAGGGAACTTTCATATCTGGGTTATATTTTATCTGCTCCGAATAGTAATTAAAAAGGATATAAAATTTAAAGGACACGAACTTGAAACTGTAATTGGATTTTGTATGATTGAGATTGTAGCTGGGGAATAATGGAAAAAATTAAATCGATTGGTCCTTGTAAAGTTTCTTTATAACCTTAGAATTTCACTCATGCCATAACATACATTCTCAACGATTGTTTGAGTGTGCATACGTTTTATAATTTTAAAGTACCCTCGTCACGAAATAATACGTTTAATACTCATTTTAAAAATGTCATGCATTTTCATAAAACTACTGTATGAGCATAAAAATTATCTTGAATAATATTTCTTTGGTAATATGTGTAACTATTACGTGTGTTAAATACCTTACATAATACATATTAGCTGAAAAATTAGGTCAGATTTTCGCTCCCCAAAAATTCTTTAGCGTTTTTAGGGTTTTGTAGGTATGACCAAAAAACCCTTATACCGTCATTTTGTCGTCTGTCTATCTGTCTGTCTGTTTGGTAAAAATTGTAGCCAAACGGCTAACGTAGAAAGTTGAAATTTGGCATTCTTATACAACTCTTTGACCCGCACATAGGAAATATACTAAAACATCTAAAAAATTGATGTGAAGTGTGAATTTTCACATATTTCAGGGTTTTGCAGGTATCTAGTAAGTTAATGATGATTATTTGGAATGCCAAAACAAATTTTATATTAAAATATTTTTTTTTGTTAATATTAATTCGAACGCCTAATACCATTATTTAGGTTTCTAAATATGTGCAGTATTTTTTTTATATAGCAAGGTTCATTAAGAATTTTAAAAATTGCGCCTATGGCTTCCATTGGTTGTTATAAGTTCCGCCCCTCTGATTTCGTGTACATTGAAACAGAATTAAATTATAATTTAAATAATTTCCACTGGTTATTAAATTTACGCTTTTAAAAATTAAATGCAACATTTGCCAAAATATAACTAGCATACACGTTCCAGTGCAGCGTGTTACAAAGCTATAACTTGTGTACATTATTAGCCAAAATTCACAAAAAATGCGGTTTTCCCAAAAACGCAATCTGATCAAAAATTCCTGTTGTACTATTCCGGTTCACACCAATGTACATTACTTAGAATTTTTTAAGATTTTTAGTTTAAACCATCTACAGGGTGTGGGACAAAAATTTTTTTGCACAATTTTGTCAAAAATCGCTTAAAAGTAATTTATTTTGAAAAAATAAAAATTTGATCGTTAATCCACGTACCAAGGGCTTTCATTTGATACCCTACTCAGAATTTTAAAAAAATATATATTTTTTTTTCGATGAGAACATATTTGTTTATATTTTTAGGGGGATATGTTTTTTAGATGTTTTAGTATTTTTCCTATGTGCGGGTCAAAGAGTTATTAACCATGCCAAATTTCAACTCTCTAGGTTTAGCCGTTTGGCTACAATTTTTACCCAATAGACAGACAGACAGACGACAAAATGAAGGTATAAGGGCTTTTTGGTCATACCTACAAAACCCTAAAAACATATCCCACTAAAAATATAAACAAATATGTGCTCATCGAAAAAAATATATTAAGTAGGGTGTCAAATGAAAGCCTGAAATGGTGAAATGCTGAAAAAGAACACTTCACAGTAATTTTTTGAAATCAAAGAAAACGCGAATAACTTTTGCTCAGAGCGACGAAAGAGCTATAGTGCGTTCAAAGGTGAGTTTGCAATACAGGGCATATGGAGTAGTTCTTTTTCATACTTTCTAATGGGTTTACACAATGACGCTATCCTTTTCTTGCTTGTCGACGTTGCCAGCTCTAAAACGCGCTGATCTGTGAAGACGCAGTATTCTACAAATGACCATTTGTTGAGTGTTATTTTGAGTATTATAAGAGTTGATTTTTGTAAATCATACGAGTTTTTCATATTATTATAATTGACATATTTGACACTTTTACAACATTTGGCAACACCACTCCCATTTGCCATAAGAAGTATACTCCAAACTCACCTTTGAACGCAGTATATATCGGGCTCTGAATCTATGCATATGTTATGCTGGTGCTATGTATCTATTGTCACGTGGGTGGTTTGATTGAGACACAACTCCTGGTTTCAACATAACAAATTTATTAAATATGTATATCACATTTACAATATATGTTTGAATTGGTCCATGGAGTTGGGGAAGTCTTCGGTCCACCCCGTGTTGGCCAGGATCGGCTTGGACCTATCTCCGAGGCGGGGGCTACCCATCCGGGAGTCGAGGAGCCTGGAGAAGTCTTCTCCCACTCACATGGTCACTACTTGCTTGGCTTCACTCTCGATACAAGGATCTGGCGTCAGTGTCGTGGTCGTCACCTTCTGGACTAATACGTGCAGCGGAGTTGGCTATGTTCCACTAACCCCATATTTAGTGACTGCCGGTCTTTATGTAACGAAAATTAACCCAGTTCCAATATTCATTCGTCATGACAAATAGTTCCTCATTACGAAAATGCGATGTCTGCATTTTCGTAATCAGGCCACACACGTTAGACGCTGACGAATAGTTTTTAATCAGACAGCTGACCGTCACAATGTCTAGATGTCGTAATCCTGACCTAGGATTACCTATGTGACACTATTATAAACGAGGCTTTAGACTTATACTGTGTTCGAATATTTGGACAGACGCAAGACGATGGTAAGAGACTAGAAAGGAGTCAGTTACCATAATATATTTCGCAGTATAATAAATAAAATATTATTATAAAGTGCAAGATCGATGTAAATAACACCCCTCTGCTAACCTCTCCTATTTCATCTTTGTGTAGTTGTCCGTGCTATCGATATTTTGAAGTTTTCACATCAGCAGTTTATTGTTAATGACCACGACAGTAAAATTTATTTAACGCGTTTGAAGAGATCGTTAAAACTTAACAGAAAAATGTCCTTTACTTTTTGTTCGTTGTTATAAATTTCAGATATTTTATTACAGAAAAATAAAAATAAGTACCCTTTTATTTCTCGACCATAAAAATCGGAAGATATTTTTTACAAAGTGTAGTTAGATTTTGAGCATGAAATATTCATTAGTTAGCATCATAAACCAACGTAATGGTTATTTAAAATTCGTATTACACCAACTTTACCTACTGCGGTTTTACTATCTTTATGGGGATTGGATTCTTAGTACTTCATATCTGGGTTAAAACTAACATCAAAATATTTTATCTACAAACGATCTCACAATTAAAAACCACATAAATTTTAACAACTTCTTCAATATTATTCTTCGATTAAATTAACTTAAATTGAATTATTACACGTTTTTATTTCATTTTTCATTTCGTCTTATATAAGGTAGATGATTGCAACGACGAAAGCAATTTTGCTACGGTCTTCCAGAATATACCATGTGTTCAAAAAGAAATTACATAAGGGTTGGCTGTGGAAACATAAAATAATATGTAGTGCAAGCTTTAACTGTCAATTAATTAACTTTCATCAATGTTGTTGTCAAGTTTCTATTGAAAATTTAGTTAAGCTACAATTATAATGGCTTTTACAATAGAACACAAAAAATTTATGATTGAATCATATTTTCGAAATGGTGTTCGAGTGAACGGCGAATGGATTTACGGTGCGGTGTCATGTTACAGTGCGGAATAATGCCTAATAAAACAATATAATTTAAAAATAAAAATAAAAAATTATTTCCGATTTTAATGATTACAACTTGATATGGTTCGTTCATGAACGAACCGGCTCACTGAGCTGGCTCAGTACACTGTCAAGTGATACGGTTCACTCACTGTATAGTTTCAAGTTTCAAGGATACGATTGGTCGGGCGATTGTGAGCAGTGACCGGAGTGATCCGGATCTGGATCGATGTCATGTTGAACTTCGCGAGAACTCGGCTTGTAATGTATTATCATAAAGTGTATTTTGTCATCTATTTGTAGGGCAGTTTATTTGAAACTAATAGGCTTAGTCTGTATTTTCTACAACCATACTATATAAAAATATTTAAAATATTGCCCAAATCCCAAATGTCCGATTTATAAGGGCAATAAACATCGCCATAAACTTAACACATCTGGTTTAAAATACAGTAGCTACATAAAGTGAATTGTTTGTTTCAAAAATATTAGATAAGAGCCGAGACTAAGCGACGTTCTACCTACGAGCGAACGACCGACCGACCTGTGTCTCGGGATCATGTTTCCAGTTCATATATTGCAAGAACCGGCTCTAAGCATGAGCCGGCTCTAAACGACGTTCAACCTAGGACCGAACGACCGACCGACCTGAGTCTTAGGATCATGTTTACAGTTCATATATTGCAAGAACCGGCTCTAAGCAAGAGCTGGCACTAAGCGACGTTCTACCTACGAACTAACAACCGACCTGTGTCTCTGAAACATATTTACTTAACCGGATCACTGAGCCGGATCAATGAACCGGCTCAACAAACTGAACGACCTCCACTGATCCGGTTCCGCAAACTGAGCCGAAATTCCCATCACTAATTACAACGTTAGTCAATTGTTATATAAAGCCTGCAATAGACATTATTTTATTTTTCCACTGCCAACCCTTATGTAATTTCTTTTTAAACTCATGGTATTAAGTCGTCAAGGATAAAATTTGGTACAAATAATGTAAATTATGTTAATAATGTCATTAAAAAAATTGTCATAATCTCAAAATGCATTAAACGATTCAAGCCCCAATTTTTTTCTAGACTAAATAAACTACGAAGAATCCAAAAATTTCAACCAGAGGTCGCTGTCTGTAACCGTTTTTGAGTTGAGTTTTTGTTTTAATTCACAATTTTCACAGATAATGTAATTTATGCCATTATGAAAAATTGTCGTAATCTCCAAACGCATCAAATTATTAAAATCTCAATTTTTTTATAGACTAAATCAACGTTTCCCAAAGTGTGGGTCTCGACCCGGCACCGGGTCACAGAAAAATTTTGCCGGGTCGCGAAAAAAATTGTAAAAAAAACACAAAAAAGATTTTTTTTGTACAAATTTTCTTTTTTTACGTCAGGTAATCACTAGAATAGTGTGTATTTGTGCTCTTTATTACTATACTATATTCTTTATTAGTATACTATACTCTTTATTACTATAAAGCCACTGCTTTAAAATAAAATTTGTTTTGTAAACAAATGTTTTTTTTTCATAAGGTGGGTAGCGAAAAATTTTAAAACCTTGTACCGGGTCGCGGTCAAAAAAGTTTGGGAACCGCTGGACTAAATGAACTACGAGGAATCCATACATTTTAGCCTTAAGTCGTTTTCTCTAACCGTTTTTGGGTTGTGATTTTATTTTAAATCCCTATTTTTCAATGTAAATTATGCCATTAAATTATGCCCTATCTTCAACAATAAAAAAAGTGTGCATTGAGAAATATAACTTCACCTGTATACATACTATTGATAAAATATTAATGTATGTGTTTAGACTCGTTTATAATTATTTTAAGCAATTCTATTCCTTATCTATTAATTTTTAATGACTATATTCCTTAATGAGCTTAGCTTAATCAGAGTTAGCCATCTTAGTTTGTAGTGACGCGAGATTTTTACAAGTTGTGTTTGCATTTTGTCTGTCGTTTTTAGTTATTTTTAAGTGGTAAAAGTGCAGAGTGAACTTGAAAAAGTGTATTATAGTGTAGACTTTTGTGTTTGGACTTCATGGAGACCAAAATTGGAGCAATTGAAAAGGTATTTGTAGAAATTTTTGTTAATTTTATATTGCAAGTCATTGTTATATAGAATGTCTTTTATTTACAATATGGAAGCATATACGTAAACAATATAATATTTATTGGGAAGTGACTGAGTCACATATCGACAAAGTTGAGAAAATCGCATTACCACTAATAATAATTGTTGGTTCATTTCTTGCAAGAAAATAAATATATTTAATGTGCTACTAAATACATAAATTTACAGAAAATAACAGAAAGTTTACAGAAAATAAACAAAATTTAAATTATTTACATAAAAAATGAAGATATTTTTTTTTTAACTGCAAAAAACATATAAAAACTTTCGCGGACCACTAAAATTTTTCTGGGGACCATTGGTGGTCCGCGGACCACCTGTTGAGAAACACTGGTCTATACACTTTTGCCATTTAAGCAGCAGGTTGTTCAGACCGGTGGTATAAAACCCTGGCGGACTATAGTCAATGAATTCCTGGAAGGCCAGTTTTACAGCATTGTCGGAATTAAATTGTTTTCCTATTAAAAAGTTGTACAAATTGCGGAAGAAGTGATAGTCAGTGGGGGCTAGATCTGGAGAGTATGGAGGATGATGAAGAAGTTCCAACTACAATTCCTGTAGTTTTGCCACAGTCATTTGTGCAGTGTGTGGTCTAGCGTTATCATGCAATAAGATAAGAGTCGATCTGTCCAATCTAGGCTGTTTTTTTTAGTTTTTGCATCATTTCGTCCAGTTGGTTGCAGTATATTTCTGCTGTGATCGATGAGCCAGGTTTTTTTTGTTTGGTTTTTAAGTTACCTGTACGAAATTTGGGAAACCAATTTGATATTGTCTGCTGCGTAGTTAGACTAGAGCCAAATACACTATTAATGTTTCGCGCAACCGTAGTTCCACGTAAAAACTCATACTTCATAACAGTGCGAATTTCCGACCGTTCCATTTTCAACAAAATTAATTTTTAAAAAAAGTTATTGATATTTTTTAGAGCATACAATGATTTCTTTAAACAGGCGAGATGTGTAATATTCCAACACAAAAAAAAAAAAAAAAAAAACAGAACGGTAAAATACTAAGCCAATGTCAAATAATAAGCTGTTATAGTTGGCAATATTGTTAACTACAAATTTCATCCTTGACAACCTGATAGTTCTTCGCACCCTGAAACGATATTTATGTCGAACTGTATTTTGTATGAAAAACATTTGTAACTGCTGTAGTGTTTAACCTACCGTTAATATTAGATAAAAGAATGATATGAAATGTTCATTAAAATATGTTATTTGAATAGAAAAATATGAAAATCGTTTATAAATGATCTGGTCACGTGAGATGTTGAAAATAATTTTTCCGCAAATTGTGTTTTGTAAATTATGCGTCATATTCATATGTGAATATTTGATATCAAAGGGGAAATATAATTAGAGTTGATTATTATGAACACACCTCGTTATAAACTATATTATTAAAATAATGCCATATAATAGAAATATCATTAGTTACATTTGCGAATATCAACATAGAATTATTACTGTTTAATTGAAATTGTACGTACATAAATTAACAACAATTAGGGGAGGTAAAAAAGAAAAATTATAGAAGCGTACAAATAATTAATGTTACAACAATTAATTTAACTCATTAAAGTTGATGAAAATAATTATAATGTTCAGTTCTACAACCCACTATTGAAATCGAGATTCCTATAGCGTTCTCTGCGTAATTACTGACACACGATTAGAGTGGATAGGATAGTGGACTGACTGTATTCAAGAAGAGAGAGAGAAAATTATTAATAATAATAACATAATAAATCTTTATTTCCATACGAATTTTTACAAATTATTTGGAATTGTCTATATACATAAGTCTACAATTAGAAATAAACATTCAACATTAAAAGAAAGAAAATACATGCATACATACATACAGCAAATCTATTTAGTACTGGCGTGTGGGAAATCAGTTTCGCGCAGAGGAAGAACGCATTCGGAAAGAAAGAGAGGGTCGAGCGCTTGGACTGTACAGTACGAGACACAAGTTTTCATCAAAATATTAATTTTTTCTACAATTTAATGGATTACTTTTTATATTTCATATTTTTCTGTTCACTTCTTTCTTGCTGTTTTCTAGGTGACGAAAATGTGGAACATTCACATTATATATATATATACGTATATTTGCGCAAGAAACTGGTTTTTCTTTAAGAACTTGTCATAATATTGTCAAAAAAGATTTAAAGCTGTTCCCATACAAAATTCTTGCTTCACATGAGTTGCTGCCAGTAGATCACAATAGGTGAATTGTATATTGCCACTGATTTCAACAAAATTAAATTAATAATGATGATTTGTTAAATTTAACTTTTTTTTCTGACGTGGCCCGATTCACCTTTTTGGGGTATATAAATTCACAAAATATGAGGTTATGGAGTGCTCAAAATCTTCATACATTTCACGAAACTCTCCTTCACCCGTTAAAACTTGGTGTTTGGATTGCTGTGTCTCGAAGACGTATTATGGGACCCATATTTTTCCATAAAACTGTTACTGCTCAAAGATACCGGAATATTGTACGTGAATTTATTAATCAGCTTCATGAGGATGAGCTCCAGCAAGGCTACTTCCAACAGGATGGCGCGACTGCCCAAACAGCTCAAGACCATTCTTGTATTTTTTGACGATCAAATAATTAGTTCAAATCCAAAATTTCCACTTAAATCACCAAACTATTTTAGAATACTTTATATTCCCTTATCTGAAAAATAATACAAGACCCCTATTAACAAAATCGAAGAACTGCAAAACAGATTTACTGAACAGTGTGCCAATAATTCCTCATATTCTTATAAATGCTTTTAAGATTATGAAAAGACGCGTAAATTTGTGTCTGTAGGAAAACGGTCATTTTGAACAGCTTCTTTAGATTTTTATGTTTATTTTTCTGTACATATGAAATCAAAAAAGTATAATTTCCAATTTTAATGATTACAAAAGCTGTGCCTAAACGTTAGTCAATTGTTATATAAAGCTTGCAGAAGAAATTTTATTTTTCCAAAGCCAACCCATGTAATTTCTTTTTGAACTTATGATAGTAACATGTTAAAAAGAAGAAACGAAGAAAAAATAGCAACTATATAAATTACATTTTTCTAATATGAGGGTTAAAATTTACAGAAATGGGCTTCCATGGGGTACGCAAGTCAAAGGAATAACAGTCATAGAGGCCTACTTAGTGGTCCTCTGGAGGAAAATGAATGTTTTTTGATAACCCAATAGTAAAAATTTTGCGAATTCTCGTACAATCTTATGTAGAATGGTAGCCTTTATTACTGTATTTTATTTTAGTCCCACTTTCCATTCTTATCCGAAATTTACAAGAACGTTAAGTACTTTCTGGAAAATTATAGCACTTTAGCGGAATGAATTACTTAAGAGTCCCAGTGGAGAGCAGCTCGTACAGTCATATATTTATACGGCAGTGAATGTATGCGCATCTCCTAGATTAATAACTGCTATATGTTTGTAAGTATGTATTTATGTGTGCAGTGTGAGTTGGTCGTCCCAAACTACTTGTCTGCCCTCTCCAAGGAGTCTTGTTCCCCGGTTCATACCCCTGGGATCCCAACTGACTCGTACTGCGTGAACTTAAGCTTGTTATGTATATTAGTAGATCCCAGACTTAAATGTTATTTATTGCTATTTTAAACTGTGTTATTAATCTTTAACAGTTTTATAAATATTTTAAATTTATTAATGTTTTGATCGGTGTTTAATGTTATAACCGCTAATAATGTTTATACTTTTAATGAAATATTACACATAAATTTAAAGAGAAAGAACTTCGGTTGCTTCCGCTTCATGATAAAACAGTGGACCACACAGATGTAAAATTAAATCTAGGACTCCACTATAGAATTTTCATTTTTAGGGTTTTGTAGGTATGACCAAAAAACCCTTATACCGTCATTTTGTCGTCTGTCTGTCTGTCTGTCTGTCTGTCTGTCTGTCTGTCTGTCTATCTGTTCGGTAAAAATGAAGTTGTGAAATTAATAAAAAAATTATCATCAAATTTTGTCAAAGTTACATGTGGCTATGAACGCTGCATTTACTCATATTTAGCAAACAGATAAGAAATCTTCCTCCCCATTTTTAGGGTTTTGTAGGTATGACCAAAAAACCTTTATACCGTCTTTTTTTCGTCTGTCTGTCTGTTCGGTAAAAATTGTAGCCAAACGGCAAAACCTTTTGTTAGTTATATTTTAGGTTTATATTATTAAAGCTCTTTACAATTGGCACTGAAATAATAAGGCTCCAAATTTGATCATTTAGAATCTCTGAATATCAAACAACGTTAGATAATTTTTTCATATATTGATACTTCTGGTATATGGTCTAAAAGTGCCTGAAAAAAATCGCAACCGGAACAAAAATTATATTTTTTTATGAACCAGGACGCTTTCGTCGAAACCAAGAGGTCCAGTTACCTTATTTTAGATGTTAATAAACAAATTCTAGATACAGTGTTGTATGAATTAATTGAGATAAAAGCGTATGATCTCTGTAATGGACAATTGTAGGTCTATGCTTTAGCCTGTCTTTACTTGTCTTAGATATTATACTTCTGTACTTATTCGCCAACCTGACAGTTCGAATTCATATTAAGTGGTATTAAGAGATGCTCTGACGGGGACGAGTTGTTTCAACAGTTTCTGGTTCCCTGTCACAACTCCAAGTTTACCAAGAGTTTTTACACCAAGGAAGAATTGACAGTGTTGAATTGGCTGAAAATTTCACCAGACTTGAACCCCGTAGAAAATTTGTGAACTGTTGCCAAGGTTTTGAAGGACTGCTCCTTCAAAACTAAGACAATCTATATTGTTATCAAAGTCTGTTATCAAGAGCCAGAAGTGTAGAAGATGTGTGGGAAACAAATATGATAGTGTCGAAAGTAGTAGAGCTATGTCATAGCTGTGACACTTTAGCCTTGAAAGTCCGACCAGCCGACTTTCACTAAAACCTGATGTAAAAGATTTGGTTTTTGAGGCTTGACCGTTGGACTGTCAGCCGTGCCTTCTCGAAAGCCGTGCTAGAATCGAAATATTCACCAGATTGAACCACAATTCTTTGTGGTTCAATGTCGAGGCTCGGATCCGCAAGATGGACTGCTCCACCAAAAACTTAGATGATCAAAGTCTGGTATCAAAACCCAGAATTGTAGATATGCGAGAAACTCATTGATTCAATGGTTAATAGGGTGAAGGAAATAATTAAAGCGAATGGAGGTCACATTTCTTATTAAAATGCAAAATATATATGTAAATACATATTAGGTCTTTGTCTCTAATTTTCCTGTTTGCCCCAAACAATTTGCACAGCATTATAACATGGTCTTCCATTTGTCCCAAACTTCTAATTTACATCCAAATGTCAAACTAAATTAGCAAATAATACTTTCAAATTAGCAATTTTCAAAATGGTCTCTGTTGTAAAATATACTATCAAAAAGGTTTAACATATATGTAGGTTTTCAACAGTTCATTCAATAGTTTAAAGGAGTTATTTATGTCTTTTTGATAGTCAATTTCAATTTCAATCGTTTAATAATAGTTCACGTTTTATTATTATTTGAAACTAAATTGAAGTTTTTTATTGTTTTGTAGTTAAAATATGGTTCTAAATCGGGTTTAGAATTGCCATAAGTATAAATTTATAATGTCGATTTAGCAATAGGAAAGCAATAAATTATTCTCAAAGTTATTTAATCAGACAAGTTATGCCGTACAATTTGATTTAGTATCCGTTATAGGTATTATGTAGCACTTAGTATATGGATCACAATTCAGATCATTCATGGAATCTGCGGCCCCAAGATTATAGATACTATGTCAGAATTCATATCAGACAATGCCGTACAATTGCGATTTCGAACATTGTACGCATATGCGTCTCTAGGGTTTCTGGTGACATGTGCAGATTGTTTATGTCATCATTATGTTCTAATTAGTGTTGGCGTACCCTACTATAGCGTCGAGACGCTGTCACATTGTCCGACGGCGCCGTCCTAGATCCGTATAAGGCATTTGTGAACGTAAGACCGACGGACAGATAAGGATAATAGTCTCCTTTTCCTACAACATGATAAATTATTTTCAAAACTATTCTTCAATTTAGATACACTGAATTAATTTAATGTAAAATTAATTTTAAAATCATTAATTGATAAGGTGTAACACGAAATGTGAGCCGTAGGTGTTTATCATGAGAAATTCGTTTTTAGGGTTTTGTAGGTATGACCAAAAAATCCTTATACCGTCATTTTGTCGTCTGTCTGTTTGTCTGTCTGTTCGGTAAAAATTGTAGCCAAACGGCTAAACCTAGAGAGTTGAATTTGGCATGCTTATACAACTCTTTGACCCGCACATAGGAAAAATACTAAAACATCTAAAAAACATATCTCCCTAAAAATATTAAAAAAATATTTGCTCATCGAAAAAATATATATTTTTTTAAAATTCTGAGTAGGGTATCAAATGGAAGCCTTAGTACGTGGATTAATGATCAAAATTTTATTTAACTTATTAAACTATTTTGAGGCGATTTTTGCCAAAATTGTGCAAAAAAATTTGTCCCACACCCTGAAGCCCAGATGGTTTAAAATAAAAATCTGAAAAAAATATATTATATTATAAACAGAATTTTCAAGTAATGTACATTGGTGTGAACCGGAATAGTACAACAGGAATTTTTTATCAGATTTATGAAAAGTGTGAATTTTCACACATTGCAGGGTTTAGCAGGTATATATTAAGTAAGCAGGTATATATATATTAAGGCGGCATGCTGAGTGTGTAGGACAAATTTTGCTTTGTAGTAATCACGGCAAAATGAACGATATTTTTAAAATAATTTACCATCTGTTAATCTAAGAGCTTTAAAAACAAATTTTAAGTTAAAATTTTTTTTTGTTAATTTTAATTCGAATACTTAATACCATTAATTAGGTTTCTAAACATGAGCAGTATTTTTTTTATATAGCAAGGTTCATTAAGATTTTGAAAATTGCGCCTATGGCTTCCATTGGTTGTTTTAAGTCATATGCTCCGTCCCTCTGGTTTCGTATACATGACACATAGAATGAAAATATAATTCTAAAAATTCCAACTGGACATTAAATTTACGCTCTTAAAAATTAAATGCAACATTTGCCGAAATATAACTAGAATTTTGCCAAATTAATTTAAACAAAATAAAAATGAAAAAAAAAAACAAAAAATTAAATTGTCTCCTCTGCCCGGGAGTGACTCTAGTTTTCTGCGTAGCAAGCGAGCAAGCTAACCATTAGACCAGGATACGCCTTTTAGTATAGTGTTTTACATAACTATAACTTTTGTACGTGGTCAACAAAAAAACACAAAAAAAGCGTTATTTTCCGAAAACATCTGATCAAAAATTCCTGTTGTACTATTCCGGTTCACACCAATGTACATTACTTAGAATTTTTCAGATTTTTAGCTTAAATCATCTGGGCTACAGGGTGTGGGAAAAAAATTTTTTTTTGCACAATTTTGGCATCGCGTCAAAATAATTTATTTTGCAAAAATAAAATTTTGATCGATAATCCACGTACTTTCATTTGATACCCTACTTACCCTACGTTACCAAGGGCTTACCTTATACCCTGCGTTACCAAGGACTTTCAATTGATTCCCTACTCAGAAATAAAAAAAAAACAAATCGATGAGTACATATTTGTGTATATGTTTAGGGGGATATGTTTTTTAGATGTTTTAGTATTTTTCCTATGTGCGAGTCAAAGAGTTGTATAAGCATGCCAAACTTCAATCCTCTAGGTTTAGCCGTTTGGCTACAATTTTTACGGAACAGAAAGACAGACAGACAGACAGACAGACAGACAGACAGACAGACAGACAGACAAACGACAAAATGACGGTATAAGAGTTTTTTGATCATACCTACAAAACCCTAAAAAGCCTACAGTTTACCTAGGACGGCCATCTCTCCGGTTTTCACCCACTCTCCGGTTCTTGTTAATCTCCAGACTGCTATTTTACTTCTAATTTTCTGGCTATCAATAATACTAATAATAGTATTTAAATATCACTTAAAGGGCAAAAATGTATTCACCGTATTTTGAATGATAAAAAGGTGGTAAGCCCTAACTTAGCACAATATACCATATCTACAAAAATCATAATTTTCAAGTAAAAATATTCTTTCAGTACTCTTTTATGGATGTGAGAAACCGAAGTCTTAGAAACTTAGGTCCGAAAAATACGGTATTTGAGAAATGTTTGTTGGTGCCGGGAGTTGAACAAGGTACCATATGCACAACTAGCAACACTCTATCCAACTCCGCTACAGTCGTTTTCCTTTATAATCCTTCTCTTATCCGTCTAAATATCTTGATTTTATGCAACTAACATAAATTCGTAAATTTTAATGCACCATTGCAGTGATATGGTATTTGTTTGCCCATCTCTAAATCTTTACGACATATAACATGATATGTTTTGGTAAATAAATACGAACACAAGTCTGTTTTATTGTTAATTATATTTGTTCAGTTAAAGCACAATACTAAGCCACAATGCCTAAGTACATAAGCTCCAAATTTTAACGTTCATTGCTTATTACTCCCAGAGTTATCATTTGCGCTAAGTATTAAGTTTTATGATACTTTAGAATGTTCCTTCTATTGAAGACGAAGAAAACACATCTTAATGTTCTCTTGAAATGTTGTAATAATATAAGATAATTATAGACATTAACAAAGTGCAAACATATTTTTGACTTATCAAATAATATGACATAATAATTTTGTGTTATTAGCGAGAGATGGTGTAAGAATTTTTTTAAAGATTTTTATAAATTGGTGTCTTTAATAGAGGAAGTGTCTATTAATATAAAATTAAACGATTTGGGTAAATTTATAATATGTCAGCCTGAAATAACACGAGTGTTCTAATTAAAGATCAGCCGGAAGAGAAAATTAATATATAAAAACACTAAGAAGCCAACTATGCACTAAATTATTTACTAAAAATAATTCAATTAAAAATTTCATTTAGTATATCTGTGTAACTTTTCTGATTAGGAAGGCTCGGTCAAAATATACAAAATTATTAAAATATAGATCTTACTAGCTGAGTACCCGTACTTCGCTACGGTATATTGACGATCTGCCATCATCGTGCAGTTATTATAAGTCATGGTTCTCTATAGATCACATTTCTTACTCTCTCCTCATGTGTAGATTCACCCCGTTAAAGGCTCATTAGTGTAAAATTTTCAGTTCGTTACTAAACATGTTACTGAATTTCATATCTCTATGTCAAGGGACGTTCTTTCGAATAAAAAATACCAATTTACCCCTTTAGGGATGAAATTTAAAAAACTTTCAAAACGCTTTCTAAATATTTTAAATAGAAAATTATGTACCAAAATGGAATGTTGTAACTCAGGAAATAAAAAGGTTTCTATAATTCACTCCAAATGTAGATTCTCCTTTAGGGGTTGAATAGGGCAAAATCCTGAAGTACTGTTACAAAATTGCTTACATCACGGAAGAAATATACTTCCCGAATTTCATGTCTCTATATCCTCGGGAAGTTCTATCGAATAAAAGTACCCATTTACCCCTTAGAGGTGAAATTTAAAGAAACTGTCAAAACTATTTCGATATATTTGAAAAAGACACCGGTGTGCCAAAAAGGAATGTTATAAGTCAATAAACACAGTAAATACGAAGGGTTGGTTAACTCACCCCATGGGGTTTGATTTAGACAAAATCCTGAAATAAGTTTTCGGCATTTATATGAGTAATCTTTTTAAGTAAAATCCGAGACGAAATCTTATTGGGCCTAAGAGGTATTGAGGAATTCTTGCAATCACATTTCACCCCTTTTCACTCCTTAGGGGTTGAATTTCCAAAAATCTCGTCAATGGGTGCTTACCTCATGGAGGGAATATACTTTGCGAATATTATGTATCTATGTCCAAGGGATGTTCTATCAAATTAAAAATACCCATTTACCCCTTTAGGGGTGAAAATTTGAAAAACTGTCAAAAGCATTTCGAGATATTTTAAAAAGACATCTATATGCCAAATAGGAATTTTATAACTCAACCAACACAGAAAATACGGCGGGTTCTATAATTGTCCCTGATTGTAGATTCACCCTTTTAGGGGATGATTAGGACAAAATCTTGAAATAGGTTTTTTAACATTTTAATGGATAATATTTATAAGCAAAAACCAAGGCGATATATTATTGACCTAAAAGAAATTGAGGAATCCGTGTAAACACATTTCACCCCTGAGAGGTCGAATTTCGAAAAATGATTTCTTAGGGGGTTCTTAAGTCATAAAAGGGATATACTCCCCGAATTTTATGTTCCTTTGTCAAGACGAAATTCTATTGAATAAAAAATACCAATTTAGCCCTTTAGGGGTGAAATTTAAAAAAATTGTCAAAACACTTTCTAAATATTTTAAAAAGACACCTATATGCCAAAAAGAAATTTTATAACACAATAAACACAGAAGATGCGAAGGGTTCTATAATTCACCCTGATTGTAGATATACCCCTTTAGGGGTCGATTAGCACAAAATCCTTAAATATGTTTTTTAATATTTTCATGAGCAATCTTTGTAAGCCAAAACCAAGTCGATATCTTATTGGACGTAAGAGATATTAAGGAAACCGTGAAGCCACATTTTACCTCTTTTAACCCCCTTTTCACCCACTTAGAGGATGAGTTTCGAAAAATCCGTTCTTAGTGAGTGCTTACGTCATGGAGGGAATATACTCGCCGAATTTCATGATTGTAGGTTCAGTGATTTGGGCTGGGCGTTGATTATGAGTAGGTAGCTTAGTTACGATTTTATATATATAGATTACTTTATAGGCAACTAGGAAAGTACTCGTTCTTCACACGGCATAAATTCAATTAACTACATTTTTTTTTATAATTCTTAAGAAAAGAGTGAAGAAATCAAGAATGGTTATGGGGAAGCTATAGAGCATAGGAGAGAGAAGGTTTACCGAAGATATTAAGTGGAGGATGAAATTATTTGACGTGATAGTGAAGAGCATACTCATGTACGGAGTAGAGATCTGGGGATGGAAGGAATGGGAGATAATAGAAAGGGTACAAGAGGGATACAAGGGTACAAGAGGGAATTTTGAATTTCCGCGGGTTACTTATTTTCGATTTTTTTGTGGCGTTATGTTGGTACTCATGTCTCTCACTTATGCCGACAAGTTCGGCCATTTTGAATTTTCAGTTAATTTTTGACAGTTGCTTTGCTTGCACGTGTTCTGGCTCGTCTTCGATTTTTGCCTATACCAAAAAATGGATCAAAGAATCTTTACCAAATTTTGTGTGAAAAACAAAATTAAGTTCGCGGACGCATTCCGAATGTTGACTGTGGCATATGGTGAAGCTACCTTGGACCGAAGCAACGCTTCGGTCGCATTTGCTTGTGCGCGAATTTTTGGCAAAAAACAACACACTAATAATGCCGCAGCTACCGTATTCCCCAGATCTGGCCCCCTGTGACTTTTTATTGTTCCCGAAACTGAAGAGACCCATGAAAGAACGACGCTACGCTTCAAGTGAGGAGATAAAGACGGCATCGAAGGAGGAGCTGAACAAGATGAACAAGTGCTTCGAGGATTGGAAAAAACGTTACCACAAGTGTATAATATCTGGTGGGGATTACTTTGAAGGGGACAAAATAGATATTCATGAATAAATAGATAGTTTTTGAAAAAACACAAAATTCGCGATACTTTTTGAACAGACCTCGTATAGTCAGGGAGGAAAAGAAGAGAGTGGGAGCCGGGGCGAGGGCGGCGAAGTATGAGGAGAAAATCAGAAAGGACGAAAGAAGGAAGATATTAAGAGAATGCTGGGAAGAAAGAATGAATGAAGAAGAAAAGGGTAAACTGTCGGAATGGGGAGAAACAAGGGAAGAATACTATTGGAGATGTGGTATGGACACAAGGGAAGCTGAGCGAAAGATAAACGGGGGAAGAAACATAGTAGAAGAATTGAGGAGGAGAGACAAGGAGGTACAGGAGCAGAAAAGAACAGTAAGAATAGACAATTCAAGGAATGTGAAAACATATAGAGGGATAAGGACGGTAGGAATACCTAAATATTTGAAAGGGAGGAGAGAAAAGGCAGGGAGCAGAGTTAGGAGGATTGCCAGATTAAGATGTGGAAATGAAGAACGAAGCAACAGGTATTGGGCAAAACCAGAGGTTAAGCTATGTAGAATGTGTAGGGAGGAGGAGGATTCCTTGGAACATCTAACAAAAAGATGTGGAAAGATAGTAAAATGGGAGGAAGAGAAAAAGGAGCTGTTGAGTGAAGAAGGAAAGGGAGAAAGATGGGCGAGAGTACTCGAGGAAAAAAGGAAGGAATGCGGAGAGGTAAGGCAAAACTGAGAACAGAAAGAAGAGAGAGGCAAAGGAGGAGGAAAGAAGAGAGAGAAGAGAAACGAAAAAGAGACGAAAGAGGGGAGGAAGAACTGGAGTCAAGAAGGAAGGAAACCGGAGACGGAAGCCGAAAAGAGAATAGGAAGAAAGAGAGCGACACCGGTGGATTGTTATCGTTGGATGATTTTTTACGATTTTAGTAAAGGCTTAACTCAACAACAATGCCTAGATTCGCCTCGTTCAACTTTTGGTAATGCAGCACCAACCTACTTACTGCAAAATCCGTACACAACATCGTTACAGGTGACGAAACTTGGATTTATTCATATGAACCGGAAACTAAGCAACAATTCACTGTTTGGGTCTTCCAAGATGAACCAAAACCCACAAAAATTGTTCGTTCACGAAGCACTTCCATGAAAATAGTCACTTGTTTCTTCGGTTGTACTGGACATGTCGCAGCCATTCCTTTAGATGATCGGAGAACAGTTAATGCATATACAACGATATGTTTGCCAAAAGTCATCGACAAAATCAGGAAAAACAACTAAAAACTTCGCACCATTCTTTAACATGACAATGCAAGCTCCCACACAGCACGTCAAACAATTGATTTTTTGAAGGAGAAAAACATCGAATTAATGTCTTATTGTCCGTATTCACCTGATTCATCCCCTAACGACTTATTTTTTTGTTTCCCAAAGTCAAACAAAAAATGCATGGACAGCGATTTACATCACTCCAAGAAGCTTTTGAATGATAAGAAGCTTTTGAATGCCATGTTTTTGAGAGACCAACTTCAGAGTGGAAAAAATGTTTCAAGAATTGGTTTGAACGCATGCAAAAATATATAAATCTTAAAGGCGAATATTTTGAAAAGCAATAAAACAGTTTGTTCCAAAAAAAATGTTTTTTTCTTTCTTAGTTTTTGTAATAACTTACAAATTAGCCCGCGTACCAGATGACGTGTTGTTGCTGTTGTGTTACACTGTGCAACCACAACAACCCGGTATTTGGCTTTAACGTTCATGGTGACTACAATTTTGTGTCTTATTAGTTTTTGTTTTTAATTATCTTTTGCTGTATATTTTATTTTGTTATTATTTTTTTACCTGTAGCTCCCCCTTCTATTATATTGCCCCCTCTATTGGTAGTAGCTATAACATTCTATCCCTCTTTAACCGTAATTCCTTGTATGTTCTATTATTCCTTCTCTGGAATCGATCGTCTTTAGAATTCATTTTCAATCACTGATCGATGTATACCTTCCCCATGTACTCATCATGGTTCTATTCACTTCCCCATATATTGTATTCTTTTCATTATTTTTTTCAATAGAAATGTTCAATGTATATAACCATAACGTGGTTGACAGCTATTTACTTTCGTAATATTTTTATCAACAATTCTATTCACATATTTGATTACAATTTTAGATAATTTTATGTAATATGTATTTTTGGGGTGTAAAGAAATGTGGTAGATTTTTTTCTATTGAAAGAAATCTTATTTTGAGATATGTATGCTTACAAAAAAAAAATCTATAAAAGTCTGGGTTGCCAAAACGTTTTGCGGGATCTAATATCACCACTCTTGGTAAGTAATAATGCTCTCTATTTAAGAACTGTCACGTATGGTGATAGTGATAGTCAGGTGCGTGCCCAGGGGGGGGGGGCTCAGGGGTTGAACCCCCTTATTATAGTTTTGGTATGACCAACAAAAAACCCTTATAACGTCACTCATGTGTCTGTCTGTCTGTATTATTTTTTTAAAATTTGTTACTTTTAATTATTTATTTACAAATACAGTGTTTTTCTGGCGTGTACAGTGCACGATCTTCTTGAAGCTCAATTTTATTGAGCGAGTTTACTAGTCGTGGGTGAGCCAGATAGGTATCACTTTTGCATCATTTTCATGGTAGGTGTCAAAAACGCGACAGGGATGAGAGGCGTGGTGTTATATTTACAAATTCGAATTTCATGGTGGGGTTGAAGGCGTGATAAGTGCGCGTTTTCGGTTTTGGCAACATTTGTATCTAACCCAAATCTAACCTAAAAGTTTATACAAGTATTTGGAGTAAACAGTTATTCAATTTCATTAAATATGTCGTCAAATCGAAGGAGACGTCTAGCTCTTTTTTATGCATATTTAGACTTATTGCGATATGAAGAAAAGCGATGGTGGGTACGTCCCATATATACATAGAAACAGAAGGCAACGGAGAGATTATTTTAACATGTTGCAAAAAATGAGACACAAAAAACACAGACAGTTACTTCAATTACAAGAAAAGAATTTAATACACAATCTTATTTACTTGACATCACAGTTTAGAATGAATATTCTGTTGGCCCCTGCTTGGGGGTATATTATTAGTATACCCACTGCAAGACATTTCTGCAGACCAGATATTTGAAACCGAATCCATAATAATAAACT
Organism: Liopterus haemorrhoidalis; assembly: GCA_963971575.1. NCBI lineage: Eukaryota > Metazoa > Arthropoda > Insecta > Coleoptera > Dytiscidae > Liopterus > Liopterus haemorrhoidalis. Next base: position 4,323,254 of record OZ020615.1, read on the forward strand.
TTATGACTGCCGACAACATTGCAAAAGGCGCTATTTCGCTACATCAATTTACGATTTTTTATTTATTTTTTTAGGAAATTAATGTGTCTCGCTAAAGATCTCACTATTCCGAAAAAATATATCTGTTTCTATGGTTTCGACGGTGCGGCCAGCTCTAGAGTTGAAATTTCTGAACTTGCGACACCGCGCTTGTAACACCGCGCCTACGACACCATGGTACGGGTTTTTTTTCAAAATAGAGCGATCCTATTGGTTGAATTTCTTGTTCCACGCTTCCAACACCAGAATGAAAATGATACATTAGTTACTGTGACGTTTCGACCAGTCTTATTATCCGTGTATGAATAGGTACTTATTTTAAGTATTAAATACTTGATGATAAGTCGACCCCAGCACTGACTATACAATATCGTAAGATAAAAATCCGAAGAAAGTGGGACGATTTGAACCTGCGTCCCTGTGCTTCGTGGGCAAGAGTCTGACCACGGAGCTACAGTAATTGTAATACAATTTATAGACTTATCAAATTGCATATTTCAGGAATTCGCCATAAATTTTCAGGCACGTTAAATATTTTGAGATAATTATTCAAATAATGTTTTACAAGATAAGTACAAACCATTAAAATTAAAAAATTGCATTTATGAAATATTTACAATTATATTTAGACCAACAATAGTATAATTCCATCCGTTCTTTGAATATTTTTCTGAATTACTTCACGAAATTAAAAATTCTTCTTACTTAAAATTAAAAATGTTCTCTGACATACCAGCTTTTCAACTTGTATTTTTAAATTTTCAGTTGGTAAAGAAAAAATTTAATATATTTCAATTAAGGATTAAAAATTTAATTAGTATCTAAAAACACAAAAAATTTAACACTGAATTTTTTTAGATTATGTTGGCTTAACTGGGAAAAAATAATTTTTTACAAAATTTTTGTACAATAAAACCACGTTGCATCGTTCATGTGCATTAATAGCAAAGAAGAAAGAGCTGAGGCATCAAGTGACAAGACGATACAAATTACTGGGGCCCAGGTAGAATACTGGGCCCGGGACCCCATTTTCTTTTTTTCAAATTAATAACAATAATAATAATAATATGCATTCTGTATTCTTCAAACATATTAAAAGTCTAGAGTTGTCCACCGAACTTACGTTCTCGTTTCTTAAGTCTGCTGGTTTGAGGTCAGAAACAGAAGATTTTGTGTTTGCGTGTCAGGATGGTGTTATAAATACTTTGGCGTACAGGGCCCGCATATTCCAAATAGCGTCCACACTCTGTAAGTTGTGCCACCACCATACTGAAACGATTATGCACATTCTGTCTGCTTGTCCATCTCTTGCAGCGTCGAGCTACGTGTCTCGACATAATGCTGCTCTCGCGTTCTCTACTACCATCTTAGACATGCCTATGGTATTGACCAAATACCGGTTATACCGTACGTCTCTTCTGACATAGGGTGGTGACATAAGTGGTGGAAAATTCCAAGTGCCGAATTTATTGGAATTACTCATTCCCCTCCTCGATGTTACTGGCAGCACTAAGCCGGACATAACCCTCCTGGATATCGAGACTAAACAGATATTTGTGATCAAATTCTCAAGTCCAGCTGAGAAGAATATCTCTCTCAAGGAAGAGGAAAAGATGTCCAAGTATATGAATCTCTTGTCCGAGCTTATAAAGCTGTATCCAGGGTATAAATTAAGTTTGTGGTCCAGATAGTTGGTGTTTTGGGTGGTATGAAAGCCTCCTATCGAAGGGAAATCGAGTCCATTCCCGTTTGCAGATCTTCTGCTACCTTTTTGATCTGCCTGATGCAGAAAGCAGTGCTGCTCGGGTCACTCCGCATTGTGCGGGCACTGGATCTGGCGAGATTTGCGTGTCTGCATATCGAGAGGGTTTGGGATGCAGTCGTGTGTAATTAGCTCCACAAGTCTCTAGTCTGACGCGGCTCAAAAGGTTGCTGAAGTTTGTGATTTGTGGACGCTTGTCAAGACCTGACAAACCCTAAATAATGATAGGTTCCCAACGCTGCTTAAATCTGCATTCAGAGCTCTTAAATTAGTCGACTATAGACTATAGCTTATTCGCTGTTGATTGTCACTAATAAGTTTGTCATACGGTAAGGCGATAATCGTTCAGAGTTCCAAATTTAATAGATCATGCATTGTGGATAGTTTCCAAACTTATAGTTAGTGAATTGTTTTAATGAGACATCTCGGTCTACATCGTAGCGAACGTTCACATTGTATGGCTTGATATAACCTAACAAAATGTCATCGCGCCGTTTATAACTCTCGCACAAAATTACAAAGACCGTTGATATGAAACAGTAGATATGATCAATTTAAGTATTTAGGTTAGGTTTAGTTAGTAAAAATCTTGAACAGCAGAATTAGGAAAACGATAATAGATAATAAACAGTTTACGAAGCTACCGTAGTTGGTTTAAAGATACACAGATGTCGCACTATTCGTAACTCACTAATTTTTTTAGCTGTAAACGCTGCCTTGAATGTTAAAACTATCTACTAAACAAATTCATAACGCACAGTGAACACTCAACTAATTTAAAGAGCTATGAACGCAGCTTTACGATAACTATTTAACAAAATTAGTTTTTACAACTCAATTATAAACGAACTATATTAATCGTGATCCAGACGACCTAATATGGGATGGAGAGACGCCATAACAATGCGAGGTTTCAGTTTATATATTTTTTTAGACATCCTAACTGAATTTGGTAGAAGGGGAGTCTAAATCCAATGGCTTAACAATTTAATTAAAATTAAAGATAATTTTAAAATCAGATTTGAAGGTAACAATGTCAGTTTTTTTGAAGTTAATTTTGTACAAAGATAATGCGAAATTTATCTTCTAACCACCCTGCCTTTAAGCCAGTTAAAACCCTCTTTATAATTTCAAAAAATAATTAATTTTTCCATCAAAAAGACCAACATAACCTAAATTTAATTTCTGTCAGATTAATTCCTCTTTTTAATTAGAAAAGAAATAAAAAATATCAAAAAATGAAATTAATAAAAAAATTATCATCAAATTTTGTCAAAGTTACATGTGGCTATGAACGCTGCATTTACTCATATTTAGCCAACAGACAAGAAATCTTCCTCCCCATTTTTAGGGTTTTGTAGGTATGACCAAAAAACCTTTATACCGTCTTTTTTTCGTCTGTCTGTCTGTTCGGTAAAAATTGTAGCCGAACGGCTAAACCTAGAGAGTTGAAATTTGGCATGCTTATAAAACTCTTTGACTCGCACATAGGAAAAATACTAAAACATCTAAAAAACATATCCCCATAAATATATAAAAAAATATGTGCTCATCGAAAAAAAAAAATATTTTTTTTAATTCTGAGTAGGATATCAAATGAAAGCCCTTAGTACGTGGATTAAAGATTAAAATTCTATTTTTGCAAAATAAATTATTTTGACGCGATTTTTGCCAAAATTGTGCAAAAAAAAATTTGTGCCGCACCTGTAGCCCAGATGGTTTAAACTAAAAATCTGAAAAAAATCTAAGTAATGTACATTTGTGTGAACAGGAATAGTACAACAGGAATTTTTGATTAGATTATGTTTTCGGAAAATAACGCATTTTTTGGGTTTTTAACTAAAATATGTTAAATATTTAATTCGCTATGTAACACAGTAGATAAGTAGGCGTTCGTAGGCGTTCGTAGGCGTTCGATTTTCAAACTAGAATTCGAATTCTGTCAATTTTAATTTTTATGTTTTTTTTTGCATTTTTATTTTGTTTAAATTATTTTATCAAAATTCTAGTTATATTTTGGTAAATGTTGCATTTAATTTTTAAAAGCGTAAATTTAACAACCAGTGGGAAGTGTTCTATTACATACATTTAATTCTATGTTTGAATGTATACGAAATCAGAGGGCGAGGCTTATGATTTAAGCAACCAATGGAAGCCATAGGCGCAATTTTCAAAATCTTAATGAATCTTGCTATATAAAAAAAAATACTGCACTTATTTAGAAACTTAAATAATGGTATTAGGCATTCGAATTAAAATTCATAAAAAAATATTTTGACATAAAATTTGATTTGGCATCCCAAATAATCATCATTCAGTTACTAAATACCTGCGAACCCTGAAATGTGTGAAAATTCGCACTTCACATCAATTTTTTCTTTTTGGTCTCTTATTTGATTTACTGATTATTAAGTCCTTTCAGGCATAAATACAATGATTTTTCCATATTTTGCTGAGTATTCCCAACTGCCAAATGGGTATTCAATCTTTCTTTTCATTTCTTGTATTCCGATATTCAAAATACTTTTATTTGTATTATATTCTGTCGTTTTGCGAACCTATGCACCCGTTCAATTCTGTTTGTTCTTGTTCCTAGAAATCCTGAATCCTGCCTTTATTATACCAAACAAAGACAAACTTTCCTGAGAAGCTAATTTCAGATAGAGGTCTCCCCCATTTATATCTCGATTTATAGCAATTTAGAAATTATTGTCTTCTCCTCGATAGGGAACTGATTTTCCTAATATCTTTGCTGGACAAATTTTATTCAGTTAAGAAAATTAATGTGGACACTGAAAATTACTGTTACCGTAAATTTAAGTTGGGTAGTTAATTTTCGGAATTAGACTATTTGGATGTTACTAGAAATTTATGTGTTATTATCTAGCTATTGTTGTCAAATAGGAACATTTATTGTCAGAATATATTTAACTGTCTGTTATCTAACCTAGTTTAAATCTTAGAAATAGAAAAAATATATAGTTTCAGAAATAAGTCTTGAATAATAAGGTTTTAAGATGGTACGGACATGTTGAAAGGATTAAGGAAGTGGTCTCTAACAAGGAAGAGTTGTACGGGTTACGAACGTAAATAATGCAACTAGAACTATGTAGGTGACCAGTTTCGAAATATTTTATTTCAGCAGAAATTAAAGAAGAAGAAAAAAGAGAAAAAGGGAAGTCTGTCTGTCTGTCTGTCTGTTCGGTAAAAATTGTAGCCAAACAGCTAAACCTAGAGAGTTGAAATTTGGCATGCTTATACAACTCTTTGCCCCGCACATAGGAAAAATACTAAAACTTCTAAAAAACATACCCCCCTAAAAATATAAACAAATATGTGCTCATCGAAAACAAAAATATTTTTTTTATTCTGTGTAGGGTATCAAATGAAAGCTCTTAGTACGTGGATTAACGATCAAATTTTTATTTTTGCAAAATAAATTATATTGATGCGATTTTTGCCAAAATTGTGCAAAACAAATTTTGTCCCACACCCTGTAGCCCAGATGGATTAAACTAAAAATCTAAAAAAATTCTAACTAATATATATTGGTGTGAACCGAAATAGTAAAACAGGAATTTTTGATCAGATTATGTTTTCGGAAAATAACGCATTTTTTGTGGTTTTTGGTTCACAAAGTACAAAAGTTATACCAATGTAAGACACTCACATACAAGGCGTGCGATAGCGTGACGGTTAGAGTACTGCTGTCGTAAGCTAAAACTCGCTGGAAACGAAGGGTTTCGAGTTCGAGTACGGAGTGAATATTATTTTTTCTGTTTTTTTTTCTGCAGTTTTATTATGTTGAAATTATTTTGTCAAAATTCAAAATTCCTAAAAATATAAACAAATATCTGTTCATCGGAAAAAAAAAATATATTTAGTACGTGGATTAACAATCTAAATTTTATTTTTGCAAAATAAATTATTTTGATGCGATTTTTGCCAAAATAGTGCAAAAACTAATTTTGTCCCTCACCCTGTAGCCCAGATGGTTTAAGCTAAAAATCTGAAAAAATTCTAAATAAATTATATTGGTGTGAACCGGAATAGTATAACAGGAATTTTTGATCAGATTATGTTTTCGGAAAATAACGCATTTTTTGTGTTTTGGTTGATGATGCACAAAAGTATTATCTTGGTCTAATGGTTAGCTTGCTCGCTCGCTACCCAGTATACTAGTATTCGCTCCCAGGCAGAGGAGAATTTTATTTTTAGTTTTTTCCCCATTTTTTTTTGTTTAAATTATTTTTTCAAAATTCTAGTTATATTTGCATTTAATTGTTAAGAGCGTAAATTTAATAACCATTTGGAATTGTTGGAATTATATTTTCAATCTATGTGTCATGTATACGAAACCAGAGGGGAGGAGCATATGATTTAAAACAACCAATGGAACCCATAGGCGCAATTTTCAAAATCGTAATGAACCTTGCTGTATATAAAAAAAATACTACACATATTTAGAAACCTAAATAATGGTATTTGGTATTCGAATTAAAATTAACAAAAAAATATTTTAACATAAAATTTGTTTTTATTCTCTTAGATTAACAGACGATAAATTATTTTAAAATATCGTTCATTTTGCCGTGATTACTACAAAGCAAAATTTGTCCTACACACTCAGCATGCCGCCTTCACTTATTATATACCTGCGAAACTCTTCAATGTGGGAAAATTAACACTTCACATGAATTTTTATTTCTGCGTTTGAAATCAATTTTCTTCTCATACATCTACATCAATTTACTATCAATAGCCGAGAGGAGGTGAAGAAAATATTCTTGCTTAAAAATTAATAGAATGAAAAATATTTGTACAGAATTTTAAATGAAATGAAATATGAAATATTTTAATTGTTTAAAATTTTCCTGAACTAAATTTAAATTTTTAATCTCCTACATCTCATATGCTTACACATTAAGAAAAACATATTAGACTTTACAGCCTTGAGTTAAAGAAAAACGTTTGATTGAAAGTATGATTAAAATTAGTAGGCTACCTTACGTCATTGCGGATATGAGAATTTTAAATACGCAATATCCAACATAACCCTAAGTAAAGTTATTCTGTGAATAAAATATTTCATTTTATAATACTTTACTAGATCATTTTTTATTTTTATTTTTTATTTTATTTTATTTATATTTTATATTCTTACTTCTTATATTCTATCATTTGTGTAGCTCTGATGAAGAAATAAAATATTTCGGAACTGGTCAGCTAGATCTAGTTGTATCATTTATGCCAGGTTTACATTGGTAGAGTAAAAGAGCTAGTAACTAGCGCAAGTACTACGCGCTTTACTCTACTATCTTATTTTCGGGGTAGTAGGTGTTCGTACACAATTGGCATACTATCTTAGTATCTGGATAGTAAGTGTCAAAACACATTTGACATCTTCACTGTGATTTTGTTGTGCAATTATCTTTCATCAATTATAGTTTATGAATTTATATACATCGATATACATCGTCGCCGGCGTGATGCAATTAAAAAAATGATATTTTGTATTACATTATTTCTTGTGGAGGAAATAACTGATTGTCTTATTGAAGTAATCGGTACAGAATATAAACCTAAACGAAAGTGGGTTAAAAAATGGATTGATAGAAGAGCTACCCATGGCGCATCAGCCCTTCTATTTCGTGAATTAGCGGTGGATGATGAAAAAGAGTACAGACTGTGTTTAAGAATGACACCAAATGATTTTAATAGGCTATTAAATTTAGTTAGTACATTAATACAACGAACTGATTCACTAATGAAGGATCCCAGTAAACATTCAACTAACGGCCGAATGCCGGCAAACTGCTTTTATGCTGGTAAAGTACTGGCACCAAAAGTAAGTGCAACGCCAGTATTAATAATGTACTTCACATTTGTATTTCGCATTCCGCCTATACGAAGTACTTTACAGCATTTTATAAGCACTCTTCTTCACTCATACTTTTTACTTAAAACCATCAGAAATAAATCTTGCAACTAATGCGATTATTTTACACTTTACCGTTGCTGGGCCGGCAACTGATACATCAATGGGCCAGTAACGGCCACGGGGACACCAGGGTACTGGCCCTTTACTTTCAATGCCGGGGAGTATGTGCTTTACCAGTACTGGCCCGTATAAAAATGTTTGCTGGGATGGTACTCCAGCAAGAATAAAATTGGAATTAACGCTTTATTTGAAAAGAAATCATCAATTAATAAATCAATGTTACGCAATTTATGTAAATAAATTATAACTTACCTGATATGGGTTTTTTCTATTTGTTATGACAGGTTACCGCTTGCCGCCAATTTGAAATCAGTAAATTTTGCGTAGTGGGAGAAAATATAGTAGCTAGTAAATACGTCGACGAGCTAGCTGCTATCCTAGCCCAACTACTAGAAGTTAGTACTCTACTAGTCACAATGTGAACTGTTTACACAGTTATGCTGTTTGCGCTAGTTACTAGCTCTTTTACTCTACCAATGTAAACCCAGCATTATGTCCGCAACCCGCAATATGAAGAAGGTTGTACACCTTCTCCACATATATTCACTTACGGACACGACAAACTCATAAAAAAATAATTTTTCCTCTTAATTACGTATTACAAAATGTGATTACTTATACAAAAGAAATTTTTTTGCGAGCTCCAAATGCAGTTGTCAAAAACTCGTGTTAGTATAGAAATCATTTTATTTATAAATTGAAACAGGGGAAAGTAAATTTTTCTTTAAAAAAAATGTACAATTCGAATCTGTTAAAGAAATAAGAAAACTTTGAAGTTACATCAAAGTTCAAAGTCGAAGTTGAACTTTATAACTTCTATTATATTAAAAAACCATTATGTTATTGCTCGTCACATGCACTTTCCAAACTTCAACACAAATACAAGTTTCTTTAATAAAAAACATGACATATTTTAAATTAAAATATATTCAATAAATTTTAAATTTATTTCTAAAGCGATTTATAACCAGATTTAAGCCACTGAACCAATATAGTGTTTAAACCCGGTAAATTCAAACCCTATACAACCTTTTTTAGATAAAAGACCTTAGGATTACGGAGTCTATGATATCAGACAAAAAAAGGTCCCTTCAAACTTATGACCAGTAAACGGTGGATAAATTACAGTGGGTGCAAAACTTTGAGATCTTGATTATTAATAAGCGTTTATGATACCGGTAAATATATAGCATTAACCAGTTGATAATAAACTGTATTACCGGTACACTTATCAGGTTCATTCACAGCAAAATTAATCAACTTTATAAAAGATGCACTGAAAAGATGTGTAGTAAGAATTCAAAACGAAACAACAACAACGACTTTTGAAGAACAAATCTAGTTGCGACAGGAAGATGCACTTTCATGATTTCTTTTCATCATAACCTTAGAGTAAGTAATTGACTCGGGACTCGAAAATTAACATCAGGGGGACCATTTTCAATAAAGCTAGTATTGGCGATGTAGATTTCATAAGCAGAAATTAAAATGAGTTAAACCGTTAGCGCCCATTGTATTTATTTTGTGAATTTTTATTAATTTCGCTTTAAAATGCATTTTTTTGTTTTTTTTTTTGGCAACTTTTTGAAATATTGGCTGTCCTCATTTGAGAACACTGGGCGATTATATATACAAAGACAGTGAATAATAATTTTATTTTTACTTTACAAAAACAAACATTTATTTGTGTAAACAATGTATAATAATTAAACAATTTATTTTAAATATTTGTTATGATATTTAGAAAAGCACGGTATACATAGCGTGACATTGCACTTTTTACAAAAAGTTCGCAGTTTTCGTTTGCAGCTAACGTACTGACTTCTGCGTTGGTTTTCACGTTTCTCCACATCTTCCAAGGCTTCCATATATTGACGTACATTTTAAAATTTTTGATTAGCACTGTTTCCCGGGCCAAGTTTGTGAACTTTTCTGCCACTTCTCAACAACTATTTAAAAATGGTTAAAAATGGTTCAAAAACATTAATAGACAATTACAGGCCCATTGCGGTTCAGAGTTGTTTCTCCAAAATATTTGAGAAACTATTCCTAACCCGATTAATATCTTATTTAAATAAATTTTCTCTTTTAGAAGATTCCCAACATGGCTTTGTTAAAAATAGATCGACTGTAACAGCAATATATTCATTTATTCAGAGTATTTACCAAGCCTTAGATAGTAAAAGCTTAAGTCTTGGAATGTTTTTCGATTTATCGAAAGCATTCGACACAATAGATCACAACATACTCTCTGATAAACTCCGTTTGCTTGGTATATTTGGCATACCCAACAATTGGATTATGTCATTTGTCACTAGCAGAGATCAATTCGTGTCAATAACATCTGCATCGAAAAACTCTAAATCAGCTACTCGTGGTTCCCTTTCAGGTGTTCCACAGGGCTCGATCCTTGGTCCAGTGTTATTTCTGCTATTTGTGAATGATCTACCTCAGCATCTATCTAATGGAGTACTTTGCCAATATGCCGATGACACTAACCTCTTGATTAACTGTCCTAATCCACAAGACCTTCAAACACGAGCTAATGACCAATGTTACGTATTCAATCAATGGTGCATAGAAAACAAACTTCTCTTGAACAAAAACAAAACAACCTTCCTAAATTTTCACAGCTTTCAAAATACCCAAATTAGTAGCCCATTAATACGAGTCCCAAACTCATATTCCCTCCAGCAATCCCAACAACTCAAATTTCTTGGACTTATAATCCATCAAAATCTTCGTTGGTCTCCACATATTGATTATATAAATACTAAGCTATCAGGATCATGTTATATGCTAAAAAGGCTCATGTACTTTATTTCACCTTCAGTATTAAGATCGGTTTATTTTGCGAAATTTCATTCAATTATAAATTATGCTATTATTTTCTGGGGAGCATCAAAAGAAGCTCACAAAATTCTCTTGCAGCAAAAAAAAGCTATTCGAATATTGACATTTACTCCATATAGAACTTCCTGTAGAAATTTATTCAAAAATCTTAAAATATTTACAGTTCCCTCACTTTTTATTTTAGAATGCGCACTATTTGTCAAAAATCATTACAGTAACTTTAATATAAATAGTGATTATCATAATCACAATACAAGGAGTAAATCTAGCTTGAATATTGAGAGGTACCATACTACCTTGTACGAACAAAGTCCTCGTTTTATAGCTGCAAGATTATATAATAAGGTCCCTGATAGCATTAAAAGTATAACCAATGTAAAATTATTCAAAAATATGTTTAAGAAATATCTACTAGAACATACGTTCTATTCAATCTCTGAATATTTAAATTACAAAGCTGACTAATGTTAAATTTTGAATTCTGTTAAACAGTAGAATATCTACCTATGTAAACATTATATTGACTTAACCTCTGTATTTCTATGATCACTAACAGGCTCAATAAAATATTATTATTATTATTATTATTATTATTATTATTATAACTCTGCGAAGGTGGTTCGTTCTGACTAGAAGTAGACGGTAAGAGTCTAGTCAAAGGTACATTATCATCTTCATCAGACGGTACGTCTAATTCGATAGCCCCAGCAATTTCCAAAATTTCAATTCAACACGCAATTCATCATCATTTACTTTTTCCTCGTCTGAGAGTTCATCTACTTCAAGAGGTAGAGCCAAAATATCTGCCACTATTTTTTCAGAAAATACATAGACGAGGGTTTCGTCAAGAGTTAAAAAGGATTTTCGACTCCTTGTTCGTTAAACTGCAATAAAATAAAATATAACTGTATAAACATAAAAAATTCTACTAATGCGCAGTGTCCACAACTGAGGACAGCCAAATATAATTTATTTTTTCTACGACAATATGTAAAAAAAAATTCTTGTAATTTATTGAAATTATAATTTACTTACATGGGCTTTAAAAAAATAATAAAAGTTTTCACCTACCTTAGCAATCAACAATAATATAAATATTTATATATCAGCAAGCAAAGATCATCACAAGGTTACTGCACTCAAGTAAAAACAACACTTTTCTGTCACCCGAAAAATAAAAAAATATAAGGCATCAGCAAATTTCTAAAAAAATATTTACTCAAATGAGGACGCTGGGCGTTAATGGGTTAAGTACAGAATTTCTAGAACAGGAACACGCATATCTATTAGTCAATGAAGATAAAATTAAATACATGAGTACCTTCAACAAAGCTATACTCCAACATAAACGAAACATATACTAAAGTGGATATAATTTTGAGGCTGCCGATAAATTTATCCATCTTCGAAGTCTATTGACATTATACAATAACATGACTAGTGAAATTAAAAGGCGTATAATTCTAACTCAAAGAAGTTACTATGTCTATCAGACAATGTTGATCAGAAAGACTTTCTTACAGATCAAGGAGAAGGCGCGATGTGTGAATCTGGGCAAGGATGGAAATGGATGGAGGACGTCTTAGAGAGAAGAAAAGATTTGAGATGAAGGTTCCACAACAATTAGAATACGTATTTAAAAATAAATTAAATTAAACTGTATGTAAATAATATGTAGATTTTAACCGAAATGTATAAATAATTTAACTATATAATTTACTGGTTTGGTAATATTTCAGTCTTCTAAAAGTGTTATACGAACGCCACTGTTTATAAAGGTAGGACGGTATAAATAAAATAAAAAAATAAATTGAATCCAGCAACTCACAATTTCCTGTTATGAGTTTTGGCGTAAAATCTCTAAGGAATTCGCTACGATGTTTGAGGAACACATTATATTATGTTACAGTGTGTATCAAGTAAAATAGAACAAAAAAGAACATATTGCTTGGTTTTTCAATGATCAGAATCATATATTGAACAATACTGACCGGACTTACAAATTTCTATTCGCTAAAAAAAACTACTATATGAGGATGGAGTAAAATAGAAAAGACTCTTGTTAACCAGACACCTTAAAGTACTCAATATTAACATATAAAGAATGAGTCAAGATGGAGCAAATTAGGAGAGAAACCTTTGGATTAAATTGAGTTCACAAACCATTCAGAAACTGATGGTGAACAAAAAATTCTTTAAGCCAGATTGAATCAAAATCAACAAAATCGATCAGATCTGGTTAGAACAAGAAAAAGGTGACACCTAGAGAAAAGCAGGAACCATCATGAATAATTGTATGGCTACCAAATAAATGCAAGATTAATATATTGGATTGAAGCAAAAGTAATGGGATTTTTTCTATTTTTGAAATGGTTATTGTGAAAATGTGTTTAATGTTTATTAAATTATAACAAATGTGTGTTGTGTGGATAGTTGAAATTATTGTATTAACATTTCTCGCATTATTCTTGTTTACACAGTTGGTAATATTAAAGTAACAATGGAGTCCAAGTAGTGTATTACGTTCAATAAAGCTTTATGAGTTTAAAAACGGTGTCTGCTATTAAATATGTGAGAAAAATTGGGGAAGATATACTTTCTAATACCCTTTTCACACTAGATCTTTAAGACGAGTGAACTTAAAGTTCACCGATGTTTAAGATCGGTATGCTTTCACACTTGATGTTTAAATCTCTGGTGCTGTCATCAGCTACAGTAATTTTGTCCTTAAGTTACCGTCATGAAATTACCAGTTTTGACCTGTCTGCGCAGACGCACATTTTGAATTATTATAAACAATTAAGGATATTTCATTTCATTCTACAATAAAGGCACTACAACAAAGAATATATTACACCTGTATTAACATGTAAGTCGATTTTATTAAACACATTATTAAAATAAATAATTTTATTATAACAATAAGTATAAACTTCTTATAACGTCGATATAATACAGTATTCTTGTTTATGATAATATAAAATGTTGACAGCACAAATTCAAAAAGTATTTTTTTATAATAGAAATTAAGTTGGTAATGCGGGCGAAGTTTAAGACGCAGATCTCTGTCTTAAACATCGGTCGTGTTTAGATGAGGCCGTACGGTTTCACATTAGCGTTTAAAGTTACATTCACTTTAACATCCGATCTTAAAGATCTAGTGTGAAAAGGGTATAAGTGCACTTGTTATCTTTGGTACAAAAATTACAACTTTCAATGTTATTTTGTCCAGTAATGACAAAAATTAATATTTAATTTTCCACACGTCTACAAACATGCGTAAACCCGATATAACCCTTTTAAAATAACAATAAAACCCTATACAATTTTAAGAGCTCGTAAAATTAACAAAGCGATATCGAAATTAATTTCATATCACATATAACGCCGCCAAAACCCTATAAAATATTCGGCTATCGTAAATGTACGATATGAAATTAAATGAACATATAATAAATTAAGAATTTTACAGCAAATAGAAGGGTACTGTGTTCCATAAAGTAGGAGTATTATGTAGCTTTACTATAAGCCGACCTACTGGTATAAGATCACGCAATGTTGCTATTGTCCATTTCAATTTCGTTCAAACATGCCACTACTATAATTTTAGGATTTTTAAGTTTTACTACCCTAGTATAATCCCAGAAAAGAAACTTAACAACTAAATACAAGATATTTATTGAACTTAGAAAGACACAAACATTAAAATTTTGATAGAAATGAAGATGATGATTTGAGATGGAAGATTTTTTAAGATTGCTGATAGCCAGTGGAAATCTTCGCATGAGATGAAAAAATCAGCGAAACACTTCTCTAATTGTAACACTTTCTCCTGCTCGATTTAAAAGGCCAATAACTCTTCAATTAATTTTTTAAAAAAATCTTTTTACCAGATTGTAGCTAAAGATAATATCTATCTAATTACGTCAAATTATTTAATATCAATATTACAATACAGCTCCCACAAGGCCCCAAAACAAATATGTTACTGCAGTCCCCGGTTTACCTTATTGTGAGGGTTGCGTCTTATATTTTGGGATTTCGCTAAACTGGTGCTGCCATCTGGCAACTAACGCTTCTAAGTTTGACATTTTTGATGGTATACGTACACAGAACGTTTTGACGTACGAGCGCTATTTGTGTTGTTTACAGTAACCTGAAAAAAATCATCTCTGCTAAAAATGGAATTAAATCAGGAACATTTTCGAGTGATTATTTTTTACAACTTTCGACGTGGATTAACCCAACAACAGTGCATCGATGAACTTAATTCGACTTTTGGCGATGAAGCACCATCAAGGACTACTGTTTATCGATGGTTTGCTGACTTCAATCGTAGCCGTATTGCGCTTAAGGACGAATTTCGTGTAGCTCGTCCAAAATCGGTTATTGTTCCGGAAAACATTGATGGTGTGCGTGAACTGATACTGTAAGATCGTCATGTGACTTATGGTGAGATTGAGGTATCCTTGGGCATAAGTGGGACCAGCATACATTCACTATTCTATGAACATTTGGCCGTCAAGAAGATTTGTTTCCCACATAATTTGACAATCGCAGTAGAAAAAGCCTCAATCGGAGTGGAAAAAGTGCTTCGAAAATAAGTTCAAACGCATGCAAATGTGTATTGATCTTCATGGTAAATATTTTAAAAAACAATAAAGCCATTTTTGTTGGTAAATAATTGTTTTTGATCTTAAACCCATAATACAAAAGGCAACCCTCGTAATGTCTTTAAATGTTTTTTAAAAATATTCCATACACTACAAAATAGACTTCAGAATTGTTGTTTATGATCATTATAATTAAAATATAATTTTTCAATATGACATATGTCAAATGGTATGACACATTAATAAAGAGATCTTTATTTATATGAGGTTTAAGGTGTGTCAGCAACTTGGCTACTGGCTACTGGCCCCTGGTACATATATTGTCAAACAATATGACAAGATTTTAAAATTGAGGGAAACAATTTTTAGGATTTTAGATAATTTAATAGATTGGAGAGCTTCTTTGAGTGATATCAGGATCTGAAATTCAAACCTTTCTGCTTGATATTTAGGACAGTCGATGATTATAGATGTTTAATTTAGTTTAATCTAATCTAGTTTTGCAATCCTGGTATTCAGTGGTATTTTTTTTTTTCAAAAACATATTTATGGATAGCTAGTATGTGGTCTAATCGGAGTCGCAATTTGATCTCTCCTATTTGCATGGGGTTTCCAATAGCTGAAGTTTTCTTTTATTTGACTGAAAGATTTGTTAATGTGCTTCGGTATGGAATCAATTTTGAATTTAATTTATTTTTAATATGGTTTATGAAATGTGGAATGGATAAAATTGTAAAATTTTTGTTTGTAGCTAATCTTACTGCCTGGTCTACTTCTTCATTTCACCTCATAACAATCTATTTTCCTTCAATAATTGCATTATGTAAGTTTGTTGGATGTATTGAATTTAATTGGCTCTGTAACTCTAGTGTAGAGCTGTCCTCAGTACAATATGAAAAATTTCGTACCTTTCCACCATCCAATCTATTTTCCCTATTTTCAGTTAAAGAATAATTTGAATCTCATTCGTTATTTTGTGTTTTAGTTAAAGGGGAAAGTGTTCTAGAAATCGTTCGATGCGTTGAACGTCCGGCTAACCCAGTAATGCCTAAATAGCTCCTATCTCGTGACTGGCCATTACGCCATTAAGGTGGGCCTTCCTATTACCGCTTTGGAAAATTGTTCGTGCCATCAACTAACCGCTCTGTTGCCAGCCTAAGCTAACACATACCAGTTAATCCCATTGAAAATTATATAAACGTTTTTCCACACGCTACATTTTTCACTCTTATAGTTTCAATCGGGAAATTCTACAGTTAGATACGAGGGCTACCTTTTAAGTTTTTACAATAACTAACAAAGAAACATTTTTTTTGGAACAAACTGTTTTAATGCTTTTTAAAATATTCGCTTTTAAGATTTATACACTTTTGCATGCGTTCAAACCAATTCTCGAAACATTTTTTCCACTCTGATGTTGGTATCTCAAAAATATGGTTTGCGAAGGCTTCACCAGCTTCTTGAGGTGATGAAAATCGCTGTCCACGCATTTTTTGTTTGACATTAGAGAACAAAAAAAGTCGTTAGGGGATAAATCAGGAGAATACAAGCAATGAGACATTAATTCGACGTTTTTCTCCTTCAAATAATCAATTGTTTGACGTGCTATGTGGGAGCTTGCATTGTTATGATGAAGAATGATGTGACGTTTTTGGTTGTTTTTCCTGATTTTGTCGATTTTTGTCCACGCATTTTTTGTTTGACATTGGGGTACAAAAAAAATCGTTCGGGGATAAATCAGGTGAATACGGGCAATGAGACATTAATTCAATGTTTTTCTCCTTCAAATAATCAGTTGTTTGACGTGCTGTGTGGGAGTTTGCATTGTCATGATGAAGATATTATATATGTTTAATCTAGTTTTGCAATTCTGGTATTCAGTGTGATTTTCTTTTTCAAAAATATATTTATGGGTAGCTAGTATGTGGTCTAATTGGGGTCGCTTTGGCGACGTTTTTGTCGACGCTAATACGAAGTTTTTGGTTGTTTTTCCTGATTTTGACGATGACTTCTGGCAAACAAATTGTTGTATACCATCCAGTGTTAACTGTTCTCCGATCCTCTAAAGAAATGGTTGCGACATGTCCTGTGCAATTGAAGAAACAAGCGATCATTTTTTTGGAAGTTCTTCGTGAATGAACAACTTTTGTTTCGGTTCATCTTGGAAGATCCAAACAGTGGATTGTTGCATAGTGTCCGGTTAATATGAATATATCCAAGTTTCGTCACATGTAATGATGTTGTATACGGATTTTGCAGTGCCTAGGTTGAATTTTTTTAGTATTCCCTTACGCCAATCTACGAGCCTTTTTTTGAGCTTCGATAAAATTACCTGGAATCCATCGGGAATAGATCTTTTTCACAACTAAATGTTCATGAAAAATCGAATGTATTGCAGTCTGCGATATACCAAAGGATGCCTCTATCTCTTTTTTGAATTACAACCGATTTTGGTCGACCTTCACGAGATTCATCACTGACGGACGATTCACGGTAAGTTCATCGAAAATCAATTCATCGAAAATCAATTCATCGAAAATCAATTAATCGAAAATCAATTCATTGAAAATCAATTCATCGAAAATCAATTCATCGAAAATCAATTCATCGAATGATCAATTCATCGAATGATCAATTCATCGAATGATCAATTCATCGAATGGTCAATTCATCGAAAAAAAATATTTTGTAAATATTTGAGAGGAATGCCGAGGGGACCGGAAAGCCAAAAAAGCAGTGGTCAATAAAAGTTGACAGACTACACTTTTTAAATAACTATCATACTTGGTCTATTAATAATTTTTAAATTTTCCATTCAGAAAATACGCCAGGTAAAAGATACCTGTTGGATTATTTTGAAATCGTCAGGGCTCCTTAGATCAGAAAAACCCGGATAATGGGATCATAAATGTACTTAATACACCCATTCTTAAAGGATTATAAAAATGGTATTTCCCCATCTGTTAAGTCTTAAGGGTTTTGTGTTATGTACATAGTTTTACTATTCATATTTACTATACCACACATGATTTGTTCTATGTACGGTGATTCTAAACAGGTGGCATTGTTATGTTAGTGTGAGTTTGTTTTGTCATTAAACTAGATGATGGGTAGCTCGCTTCGCTCGGCTTCTTCTAACCAAACCCTTACTAACCTAACCTAACCTAAGATAGTGTTTTGACATTAAACTAGAAGATGGGTAGCTCGCTTCGCTCGGCTTCTTCTAACAAAACCCTTACTAACCTAACCTAACCTAAAATAGTGCTTTGTCCTTAAACTAGAAGATGGGTAACTCGCTCCGCTCGGTTTTAGACTTTTACTAACTAAACCTAACCTAATTACCTTGTTTTTAGGCGCATAGTACTTTATTTTCCCCCATATTAGCCCAATTAAAATGTGTATCATTGTGTATGAATTTATAAAAATTATTTGCGTGCAATTGCCCATAACCTGTCTTATTAAACCTTAAAAACAAAACATTTATTTCTTTTATTATATAGTTTTCTTATTATATTTCTTTATTTATATTCAAACACTATGTCACTTTATTTACCTTTTTTTAAACTATATAAAAAATGTTACGCAATTATTTCTTAGTCTGTCTACTTTCACTGACCACTGCTCTTTTGACTTTCCGATCCCCTCGGCATTCCTCTCAAATATTTACAAAATATTTTTTTTTTTCGATGAATTTATCATTCGATGAATTGATCATTCGATGAATTGATTTTCGATTAATTGATTTTCGATGAATTGATTTTCGATGAACTGGTCGGTTACCCTGACGGACGCACGACCACGTCGAAATTCTGCAAACCAATTGTAAACAGTCTTTTCTGATGGTGCTTCATTACAAAAAGTTGAACAAAGCATAATCTATACATTGTTGTTGAGTTAGGTATTTACTAAAATCGTAAAAAATCATCCAACGAAAACCTTCACGAGTAATATCCATTTTTTCACAAACTTTTTTTTTTTTAAACGCTTACTCTCAACACACTACTCGGTCAATTTATAAGCTGCCACTGATAACTGTCAAATTTTACGAATATAGGTAATGACACATTTCAATATTGCCATCTAGTGGTTGTTTGTAAAAACATAAAAGGTAACCCTGGTATTAGTTTGGGTGTTTGTCGTTATTTCTGTATTTCACCAGTTTTGTGTTAAAACTAATTATAGTCTAAAGCTAATAATATAAACATGTTTGTATTGGTGATGTTTAGCGATTAAATGATATATTTGCTTTCATATTATTGATAAATTGCTATATTTCACCAAATTTTATTCAGTCCTTTTTATATTCGTTCAAGCATATTTAATTAATCTTTATCATAATCAAATGTTTTTCATTCTTCGAATAACATTAAATAATTTTCAGATAGGAGCCTGAATATTAAAGAAAATTGATTTTTTTCAATGAAAAATAGGATATTACTCCCATATGACAATATTATAACTCTTCGTCCAGACTTGGACACTAATGGTAATTTAGTCGTTTACCACTATTAATTTGTTTATTTTTTCCCTTGTCTATTATTCTAATAAACTAAGTGATTCATTTTTTATGGACATAATTTTCTTTATCAATTTTCCTGATGATATAACAGTGTAGTCCCTACAGTGATATTGAAAAACTAACTAAATGCGACATTTGAATGAAATTTATGAGCCATTTTCTATATTTTGATAGAATTGATATATTGACATCCGTAATACGGCGGAAATTAGTTAATATTAAATAGATATATCATCTTTATATTGATCCAGTTCAACATTTCTCATACAATACTTTAATATTTCGTAGGAAAACTAAATTGATTCAACCATGGCTTGATGCATGTTGTTTTAATTACTGGGAATTTTTCTACGAACAAATTATGTTGATCATAATAAAGGTGGAACGTTCATCAAACTGATATTACATGTGGTATGATGGATAATATGACAAGTTCCAAATGACGTGTATATTTAAAACTAGTACAACTAAATTATACAGCGGTAATTGAACTTGCAAATCACTTCCATCGTCACATATGTGTTACTTACAAGTTTAGACATGTCTATTAAAAGGACGAATGCTTTATTTTTGTCAGTGTCATTTAGGTGTTCCTTTGTAACGTTATGCGAGGAAGGGATATGCGATAATGAGAAAGTATCGATATTTGGCTATCGATAATATCGAATAAAAAGTATCGATAGAAACAAAATATCGATATTTTCAAGCATTGAAAGAAAAAATAAATATATTCTCTATAAAACGTAAAAAACATTTTATTCTTATAATAACAATTTAATTGTTTTACAATAATAAGGCCCGGTCTTTCCACCTTCAGATAAAGTTCCAGGTAACTATCTGACAGATGAGGTTATTTATAACTTCATCTGCTGAATAAATGTCAATACCAGTCAGTGTATTCAATACGTCAGTCTCATTATCCGTTAGATAACTATCTGATAGATACATTTGTATAGAAAGAAGGGATGACATTTACTCAGCAGATGAAGTTAAAAATAACCTTATCTGTCAGATAGTTACCTGGAACTTTATCTGAAGGTGGAAAAACCGGGCCTTAATAGATTAAAATATAAGCTATTCCAAACGTTTAGGCAGAACTAAATGAGAATTTCGTTCTTTTAGGTTGTCACGAGAACGGACCTTGCTTGGGTTATTTTTTTCAGGTTGGTATGTGAAAATTTAAAATTCCAACAGTGAACCTGTTCTATGAGTGAAACCATGGAAACGAATGACATTTATTAAAAAGTTTAATACTTTTTTACATATTTTGAAGACAAAACAAATAAATAAATGGGAAATTTTTATTAAGAATGACAAAAAATTAAAATGCAATGAAAATGATATTTTATAATGACAATCAATTTAATCTAGAATTTGCAATGTGAGTATGATTTACAAAGCTTAAACAAAATGACGAAGAGTCCGAATTAATAGGTTAAAATTACTAGATTTCAAAATCTAGTTCCGCCTAAACGTTTGGAATAGCCCATATATGCTGTTCACTTTTGTAAAAACAAACTAAGAGGAAATTTTGATCAGTTGTTTGCACCTTTGAAATTGTATGTCAGGTTGGTATTAAAAAATAGTAAGGAATTGGCGCCTATAAGTCTGAGTAATTGTTTAAAATGTAATTAAACACTCCACTCTTCTTCATTGCAAGCACCGAGAAAAAGCAGTATAGTAAGCCTTTTGCCCAGAAGCCTATTTCTGTCTCTGCATCGGCTTTCGGCTTTCGAAAATAAGAGCTCTGAAGGAACTGACGTCGCTACTACAAACAATTAGTTAAAAAATTTGGCGCACAGCAACAAAGGCTATTTGCGCCTAACGCAGCCCATCTAAATGACTAGACTATATATTAAAAACAATAAATTAGACAATAAATAAAATCATTGAAAATACGCGTACTCAATAAAAGAAATCTTGAACTGACAAACACAAATAAATAATATAAAAAAAGTCTGTTCGAAAATATGAACAGACTCAGGGTGATGGTAAGAGGCTGTAAAAGGGTCAATTACCATCGAATATCACAGTCAATAACTAGAAACAGATTAAAATAAGGTGCAAGACTTCACACATAAAACTATAAGTTCGATTCTCTCAGCTACTACAGACAAGAATTTCTGAGCAATTTTATATAAGTTTGAGAAGACTGTTTTCATATCGTCCCAAACCAGTAGCGGATTGGATTTCAGAGGCGAAACTCGAATTTTCAAATACAGTGTTAGTTCATGTTCAGTTTTGTTAGAACCACTTTGGCCTGTGTCTGATTTTAGTTTCCTATTCTTATGTGCAGCGTCAGTATGTTCCAGCCAGAATGATTGCTGAAGAAACAAAAAACGATTCGATACGGTACTGGGTAAAATGTATTGATATTAGTAAAGATTAGTATCGATAGATAACAATCGACACCATTGAAAAGAAGAGATTTTCTAGGTTTTAGACATACGCAAAGATAACCGGATACGGAATGGCCCAAATGAATCTGGAGTTGGATACCGGAAGGACGCAGAAGACCTTGTAGATTCTGGAACACAGAAGTGTATGAAGCAGTAGAAAACTGGTCTAAAAAATTGACTGGAGAGTTAGAGACGCCTGTGAAGAGAATGCGAGAAGCGACGATAGTCGTACAAAATTTGCTTGCATATATATATTCAACATTAATATTTAGCAATATTTAGATCAAGAAACTAGGAAAATCTGTCAAGACTCTCATAGTAGTGATAAGAATTATTATCAACTCATTTTGTTTAGTGATTTTGTGTAAATGTCCTTTTTACCAAGTTCAAGAATTGAATAATGGCGTGATAATTCATTATTAGCATATAATCTATATATTCGAGTGTTTATCTTTCCCTATTTCCCTTTAATTTCCATTGTTTTTTCCTTCTTTCAACTTTCAAGATCGTTTATATTTCAATAAATATAAAAAGCGTATAATTGTTGAAAAAAGAGAATCCGGGATAGAGGATGGAAATGGTTTTTAGCAGAGAGTTATGCAAACTGAAGATTTCTCTAGAGATTTTTATAGTAAGTTAATATAATTTACATGAATTAAACATTAAAGTAAAAACTGCAATTCCGAAAGTAGTTAAATGAATTTATGCGACTTATTTAATTGGGCGACATTACGCAGAACACCACAAAAAACAACTTTGCATGAAACACAAAAATAGATCTTGTACTATTGTGGTTAAATTTATCTTTTGTCCTCGCATGCATCTTGACCCATCATAGGTCCATAGGGGTCAAAGAACGATTTTGTCCCAGTCCATCCTTATTACGTGTCCACTGTACAAATCTTCCTATTTCTTGGATTTGAGTACAGATATTGTTACGAAATAAGGCCCTGTACTTGAGTTCTCCAGAATCCATGCAGCAAGCTACGAGGGCGATTCAAATTTGACCTAAATTTTATTTATTTCTAATCGATATAAATTATTTAACATATACATCATTTTTCTGAGTAACATTTCCCCTTTTAGAATACAATTGTCCCATTGCTCCGGTAGCTTCCGTATTTTCGTCGAAAACAATTCTTTTGGTTGACGACGCAACCAATTTTCAACCTTATCCTTCACTTGCTTGTGATAGTAAAATCACTTGCCTCCCAAGAACTAATCTAATGTTCAAAATTACAGCAATTGCCTTCAGAGATATTCACCTAATGCTCCGGATGAGCTAGTCAACTTTAGTTGTGTTAAAAAGTTTCACAGCCATCATTTTTCTAGCTTTTATCTTCCCGTCAAAACCAATTCATTTAGTTGACGAAGAAGCAAATTTTGCAACGCATCTTTCACTTCCTTGTCAGTCAAATTGCTTGCCCCCCAAGTAAATTCCAACCACATCTTTTACAGATATTCACCAAATGTTTCGGATGAGCCAGTCATTTTTTTTTAATGTTGGCTGGATTTACAGCAGATGGACAGACATCAAGCACCAAGTTTGACCAGCGAACACGTTCATACTGGAAGGATTTGTATCAATTACATACTAGTCCAAATTATAAACTCTTCAAACTTTTTTTAAAATTCTGGTGACTTTAAGTCGCTTTTGAATCTCTAAAGCGTTGTTTTTGTAACATTATTACTTCTTTTGTTTAGGATTTGATCTATTCGGCTGACGACTCATCTGTTTGGGTGTTTGGGTATTAAACTTTTAGCCCATCTGTTGGGGTGTATTCTGGATTTTGTTCTTTCTGACCAGTGACGTTTCCTTGCAAATGCAAGTACTTCTTCTCCCATTCCTACCACATGCTGATTCCATTCACGCTTCCAGATTGGGGATTGCTCCACATCCTGCACAACTGAATCGTTTACTAACAGACTTGTTGGTCTACCTATTTTAGGATTAATCTTAGTGTCTCAGTATTTTCATCTTTATAGATCAGATTTTCTACGTCGTGTTCTTTGTTAGGGCTCTTCTTTTGCAAACATATGTGTAGATCGGGTATAAAGTTCACGAGTTTAGATGCCAAACGATTGGTTTAACGGTTGTTTGTCGATCAATCAGCATGTGAAGTCTTATGAACTATACCATGGTGTGGGGAAGAACAACTGAAATAGAACAATACTTTTTCCCCAATCTCAGTTGTTGATCTTGGTTAAACCTTATGATTTTTGTACCGTCATCGGTTGAGTAAATTCTTCTGAAGTATACTACTGCTTTGTAAATTTTTATTTACTTGTTTCTACATTTTAATTAGTCAGCCAAATATTCTTGCTGCATTATTGTGTTTTTTAATCACTCCAACTCTCAGATATTTACGGCTGGTTGTTTCCACTACTATACTATGAAATGATATGACGTGTTCTTAGATGTATCCTTATTTATTTATTTATCATATGGCATATAAAATGTAAAAATCAGTAAATATAACAATTATTAACTACAGATAAATAACTAGGTATGTCGGTAGTTTGACCAGCGTAAGCCCTTAAAGGGTACCTTTTAATTCTAGCTTACACCTGATATGTTCTTTAGCTATAATTAGAGTGATGTTCAATATTTAATTTAGTGATAATATAGCAATTCTCCATTTTCGATATGACTTATTTGATTGAATCCCATTACGCAAAACACGAGGTTAACTACAAACTTATTTTTACATTAAAATCTAAAATCGATCATTAAGCACTGCGGGTGTCCGTGATAATCTCGACTCCTCTTAGGGTGACGTGCTTCTTCTTATATCGGAACTCCGTCGCTCGGCATTGCCCGATATAAAAAAATACCCAGGGAGATAATGCTGATGTACGAGGCCGATAATAATTTTATAGGCAGTGTTGTGGAAGGCCTAGACACGCGATATAGCCCTACTGAAATGAATTCAAGTAATGGTAAACATTAACGGTCTTTAAGAAGTTACTTTTTTTACTAATACAAGCAATAGAAAAGAAGTTTTTAAGAGTAAAGCTTTATTTATAATGATCCATAGCACAAATCAATGTCATAAGCATAAAGATGTATGAATGGAGTATATTTTCTGTTTATTATAAACAGATGTTCGTACTAAGTTGAACAGTGATACACCATTGACTCGCCTTATGCACATGTGATACGTTAATTTATGGATCTATTATAAACGAGGCTTAATACATAGCTGCACAAGAAGTGCTTAATGAACTTAATTTTCATCAGTAAATAAGTTTGAATAGTGTGAGAATAAATGGAATGAATATCTAGAAAGATGTCTGGTTCACTTAGGAGTAACCCAAGGTGAAAGATTAGGGCCTCTACGCTTGGGTGTTCAACTTGAAAATCGCACACGGAAGGCTCAACAAAGGGGCATTTGGGCTCGATTATAGTAGAATCCTGCTAGCAGAAGGCGGTCTTATGAAAGATTTCATACGGGAGATGTTTGGGTTTATAAAGGACAGTTTTATGGTGTTTGCACACAGGCAGCTACACACACGATGGTCGTGAAGGTGAAAATGTGACATGGATGAAAAGTAACACAAAGTTTTAAACAATATATTAACATAAACAAAAAAGCAGAATTACAATTTATATTTTGCTTACTAAATAGTAGGTTACGGAATAAATGTAACTACTGGCGGCACACCAAAGGCGTATATGATCGGCGTATATAAGCGCTGATTACCAGCGCCTTGAAATATTTTCATCCTAGAAATCACTATAAAATTAAACAATTTTCTTTATTCATTGTATAATTTTATGACACCAAAACTGGTAATTAAAACTTTATAATAATATAAACTATTTTTAATTTTGAATATTTTAATTAAGAAGATGCTCCCTGACATGGTCTTTTCATAACTGTCAGATTTGTCAGGGGATACCAGTTTATGTTTGCTGTTATTCATATCAACGACTAAGTTTTCTCCCTAAGGTAAAATTATGTTGGGTTGAGTAAACTTCCAGTTCGGAAAATCTAGATTCACTCCCTCCAGTAACTTTCCTTAAAATATGAAATGAGGAAATGACGAAACTCCTGCTATTTTTTATTAACGAATGACAGAATATTTTCCAATATTTTACGATACGACAAAATAATGAATAATTTCAGTGTAGGCTTCGAAAAAAACTTATAATAACAGTTGCAAAAAGATGAACTTCTCAAGTCAAACAACGGGCTTATTTTATCGCCAGGTTTTTTATTTGGTTCCAAAATTACTCGTATTCATTCCCTCCTTTACGGCGCATGATCTGTCTGTCTGTCTTGATCCCACAATGTTTCTATTGTCCTGCGATTCCTCATGATTTTTTTACAATGTTTCTCTCTTAATGACTAAACCATTTTCAGGTTTTAATACTTGTTTCCATTTGCTTAGCGAGTTACCATGGAACTTATAGGGTCGGTTTTTTAAAGCTTAGTTAACTACAGCCAAATGGTTAGAAAATGGTTGCTATGTTTACTTATGGGAATGTTATATTGTACCCGAGTTTAACCAAACGATTAAACTCGGCTAAGCTTTTAGAAACCGGCTAGCATAGTCAACATATATGACTGAAATACGAGGTGTAAATTAAATAACCGGACTGGCAACATATCGTTTGATTTGACAACATTTGGGACGCGGCAGGTGAACATATGATACGCCTACAGTACGAGTTTGAACTCGCTAGAGTAATTTTGTTGTCCGTAGCGATTTTTTTCGTGAAACAGTTTTTCCAGTGCGTTCTAAAAATGAGACATTCATTTCGAGCAACGGTGTGCTATCAGGTTTTGCTTCAGACTTGGTCAAAGTGCAACGGAAACTTTTGCGAAACTTCAGCAGGTCTACAGAGACAGTGGTTTTTCAAGGACCTAGGTTTTTTGGAGGTTTAAGGCATTTTCAGAAGGAAGAGAGTTGATGAATCACGCAGCGGAAGACCTTCATCTTCAAGAACCGATGAAAATGTCGACAGAATCCTGGATCTTGTGCGTTTAGATCGTCGGTTGACAGTCAGAATGATTGGGAAAGAGTTGAATTTAACTCAAACTACCTTTCATCAGATTTTGACAATGAATTGGGGATAAGAAAAATGCGCCTTGTCACACAGAAATTTCAATAAACGAGTTTTTGGACAGTAAAAACATTCCTATGGCTCCTCAGCCTTCTTATTCGCCTGACTTGAGTCCTTGTTATTTTTTCCTCTTCCCAAGATTGAACAATCACCTCAAGGAGCGTCATTTTGGGACACTCGAAAACATTCAAACGTCCTTAACCGACCAGGTGAAAACTATTCCAGTATTCGAGTTCCAGCACTGCTATGAGGATTGGAAGAACCATCACCATACCAAATTACGTGAAAATACGTCCAGGCGTATTTGTGTGAATCTCGGACAGACAGACATACAGACAGACAAACCAAAATAGTTT
The DNA here is from genome assembly GCA_963971575.1 of Liopterus haemorrhoidalis. Taxonomy (NCBI): domain Eukaryota; kingdom Metazoa; phylum Arthropoda; class Insecta; order Coleoptera; family Dytiscidae; genus Liopterus; species Liopterus haemorrhoidalis. The sequence goes on from OZ020615.1 coordinate 4,350,867, forward strand.
GTTTTTGCGAATATTGTCTTATAATCATCTGATACATGTAGAAACCAAATATGAGGCAGAAAAATAGAAAAACAGATAAAACCAATTTTATTAAGATAGACAGTCGAATAACAGAGGTTGTTGAATGAACTCAGAGCTTGATTTGTCTTGGATTGTATCTGTATAGAAAATCCACTAGATTCCATAGCAATCCATGTTTTTAATATTAAGTTCCTATAGCAATAAACCTTTGTCCCCCATCCAGGAAGTGGTCTTGCTCGAATATGCCCCACTTTGGATTGTCACACTACGAAAATTTCATAAAAATGGTATATAATGTTTAAAAACTGTACAAAAACTTAAAATTTTCTTTACTGGACCAGTATTTTATCTTGAGAATAGTTTTTTCCATACTGTACAATTTTATCTCATGTAAATAAAATAATTCATACTAAAACATGTAAAAATAAGACTAAAAAGAGTATGTTATTAAAATAAAGTTTTTCACGTTATGAGAGACGGTTCTATGTAAATTTTAAAAAGAGGTAGTCTCGTTAAGTATGTAAGTTTGTTATGCAGTATTTTTCTTAAATTTAAAAATGCAAATTCATGAAAACGCTCCAGAGAAAGTACGTTAATACCGTAAAGACACTACTCTCGGCGAACAATGACACATAAAATGCATATATTCATAATTTCCATCAGTTTCCATATGCAGTTTTCCATCGATTTCAACCATCACATCTACTGAAGTCATATCATAACAAACAGAGGTGGAAGGAGACTTATTTAAAAAAGGATAATCGTGATATATACCATATTCAGTCGTGCTTTAAAATTATTGGGCACTGTTAACACACAAGTTAACACACTATACTAGAAGGCGTATACACTAGAGATGGGTCGTTCATGAACGAACCGGCTCACTGAGCCGACTCAGTACACTGACCGAAGTGATACGGTTCACCAAATTGAAATGAGCCGGCTCACGGCTCACTGTATAGTTTCAAGTTTCAAGGATACGATTGGTCGGGCGATTGTGAGCTGTGTCCGGAGTGATACGGATCTGGATCGATGTCATGTTGAACTTCGCAAGAACTCGGCTTGTAATGTATTATCATAAAGTGTATTATTTATTGTCATCAATTTGTAAGGCAGTTTATTTGAAACTAATAGGCTTAGTCTGTATTTTCTTACAACCATACTATATAAAAATATTGCCCAAATCCTAGATGTCCGATTTATAAGGGCAATAAACATCGTCATAAACTTAACACATCTGGTTTAAAATACAGTAGCTACATAAAGTGAATTGTTTGTTTCAAAAATGTTAGATAAGAACCGGGGCTAAGTGACGTTCTACCTACGAGCGAACGACCGACAACTGACCGGGTCTAAGCGACGTTCTACCTACGAGCGAACGACCGACAACTGACCGGGTCTAAGGAAGAGCTGGCTCTAAGCGACGTCTACCTACAAGCGAACGACCGACAACTGACCGGGTCTAAGGAAGAGCCGGCTCTAAGCGACATCTACCTACGAGCGAACGACCGACAACTGACCGGGTCTAAGCAAGAGGCAGCTCTAAGCGACGTTCTATTTACGAACGAACGACTGACCGACCTGTGTCTCGGGATCATGTTTACAGTTCATATATTGCAAGAACCGGCTCTAAGCGATGTTCTACCTACGAACTAACGACCGACCTGTGTCTCGAAAACATGTTTACTTAACCGGATCACTGAGCCGGATCAATGAACCGGCTCAACAAACTGAACGACCTCCACTGATCCGGTTCCGCAAACTGAGCCGAAATTCCCATCTCTAGTATACACCCCCCCCGATTTACACGGTACTTTTTTTACACGATTTCGCTTTTACACGGTTTTTAAAATAACGTTTTTAAATAATTAGTAAAAGTGAATATTTGGGCTGGATACTTATTTCTACATTTTTTAATTCCATTATTTTCGTAACACTGGTATCAAATCTAAAATGGGGATTCCTCATTTTGTATAAAACTTTCTGTTCATGTGTTCTAAAAATGGAGCCTGAACCAGTTGCGTTCACTGCAAAAGTCATCCGCGTAGGACTTAAATTAGGGCGAAAATTGGGTAATCATTTAATTCTATAAAGTGACCCGATTGTTGAACGAGCTCTCCGATTCCAGCGAGATATTAACGAATGTTTAACCCAATATGAGGAGCCAGGAGGCCTATAAGATTTAACCAAAAATCAAACACAATTGTTAATTACGGATTTCATTACCAATTCTCACCGATCTGAAATTGTCCCTAATTCATCAACCATCGTACCAGAATCGCATCAAGTACTATCGAGTGATGAAAATGAAATCGTACCAATCAGGAAGAAAAGATTAATAGTCTATGAAAAAAAAAAATGATCTTGATTAGATGAGTTACGTCCGTAAGTTAGTAATTATAGTTGAAGGTAATGGGATTCGGACCAGTCAGAAAATAAAAACAAATTTATTAACTTCGCTAACGTTTCGATTTTTATTTTAAATCTTCATCAGAGCTTAGTTAATAGTCACGAAATAAAATAACAATTGTAAAATTAATAACGAACACATCATATTGTCCGGTTATTGAACTCAGAGATAAGCAATGAATTGCTAAAATTGATAAAAAAAATGATGACAGTAATTAAATTTTTGGTTAATTTTTTAAAGGATCTTATATTGAAATAAATGACTGAATTATGCACATTTTAGTTATTTTTCGATTTACATGGTTTTACATATCAAAATCCACGATTTCGATTTAAACGGTTTTCTGAGGAACTTATCTTCCGTGTAAATCGGGGGATAGGTGTACTGGTCTAATAGTTAGCTTGCTCACTTGCTACGCAGCACACTAGGGCTCGCTCCCGGGCAGAGGATACAATTTTTTTTTTGTTTTTACCATTTTTATTTTGTGTAAATTATTTGATCAAAATTATAGTTATATTTTGGCAAATGTTGCATTTAATTTTTAAGAGCGTAAATTTAATTACCAGATGGAATTGTTGGAATTATATTTTCATTCTGTGTGTCATCTATATGAAACCAGAAGGGCGGAGCATATGACTTAAAACAACCAACGGAAGCCCTAAGCGCAATTTTCAATATCTTAATGAACCTTGCTATATAAAAAAATACTGCACATATCTAGAAACCTAAATAATGGTATTTGGTATTCGAATTAAAATTAACAAAAAAAAAAAAAAAAAAATTAACTTAAAATTTGTTTTTAAAGCTCTTAGATTAACAGACTATAAATTATTTTAAAAATATCGTTCATTTTGCCGTGATTACTACAAAGCAAAATTTGTCCTACACACTCAGCATGCCGCCTTCACTTATTATATACCTACGAAACCCTGAAATGTGAAAAATTACACTTCACATAAATTAAATTTCTTATTTCATTTATTGATTGTTATTTACTATTGACTGATATGTAAACTGTTATGTATGCGATTTTTAATATATTATGCAAAAAATAAATATACTGTTTTACTTTACTGTGTTAAAATTTTGTAAAATTGTAAGTGTTCCGATTCTGAAAAGGTTAAGAACCACTGGTGCAGAAGGAAACATCAGAAATCGCTTGCATCAGTGCATAGAGAACAGTGGCTACCACTTTCAAGATATTTTGTTTAAAGCAGCAGATTTGGAATTTGGAATTATACCCTTTTCACATTAGATCTTTAAGACGAGTGAACTTAAAGTTCACTGATGTTTAAGATCGATATGCTTTCACACTTGATGTTTAAATCTCTGGTGCTGTTATCAGCTACAGTAATTTTGTCCTCAAGTTACCGTCATGAAATTACTAGTTTTGAACTGTCTGCGCAGACGCACATTTTGAATTATTATAAACAAATAAGGATATTTCATTTCATTCTACAATAAAGACACTACAATAAAGAATATATTACACCTGTATTAACATGTAAGTCGATACATTTTATTTCAATTATTGTAGCTCTGTATTTTATTGAACACATTATTAAAATAAATAATTTTATTATAACAATAAGTATAAACTTCTTATAATGTCGATATAATACAGTATTCTTGTTTATGATAATGTAACGGCCATGGATCACTTGACTTGGAACATCTAAGAGGCACAACTGTCAACGGAAATGACAGTTCTTAAAAAAAAAAATGACATTCAGTTTTTTGACAGATTTTTGACAGGTGATAAATAAATAGACAGTTATTGTTAAAACTCTATTGACAGTTATTGTTAAAATAAATTAATTGACTAAATATAAATGTAAATATAAATTAATAGAGTTTTAGTGTGAGACAATTATAGTTGTACTAGTATTATTAATAATAAATAAGTGATAAATATAAATAATAGTTTTAATTGGCATATCACCTTACTGAAGAACTTAAAAACGTTACAATTGGTGTCAGGTGTGGGGTAAGGTGATATTAAGTAATAAATAAACAGTAATAAAATTTAAATAAATAAAAGTAGTAGACGTTTTAAATATACAAGTTGTTTTAAATAAAATTGTTCAAAATGGCTAATGCAAAAAAATTGGATGAACTCAAAATAACAGAGTTAAAAGAAGAACTAGAAGAACGGGAACTGAGCATTAGCGGAAAGAAGTCGGAACTTAAGGCACGACTTTACGAAAAGATGTTGGAGGAAGGTAAAAATCCAGATATTTATGTATTTGAGACGAACGCTTCGCTTCAAGCAAAATTATTAGCAGAAAGTTCAGGAACATTAAAAAAAGAATTAACTTTATTAGTGTTAGAAAATTCCAGGAATTTAGAAGCAAAATTATTAGAAAATTCGGGAACTTTAAAAACAGAACTAACTTCATTAGTATCTGAAAATTCTAGAGTATTGGAAGCAAAATTATCAGAAAATTCCAGGAATTTAGAAACAAAATTATTGGAAAATTGTGGAGCCTTAAGAGTTAAATTACTAGAAAATTCAGAAAAAGTAGCAGAAATAGAAGAAAGATTAGGTAAAATTGATAAAGTGGAGTCGGAGTTGGTTGAGCTGGAGAATAGGCTAAAGACACTAATAAACGAGAAGCCAACCAACTCAGCACTATCAACAACATCATCTGATGGTGCGCCGACTAAGGGTGTGAAAAGGGAAGAAAAATTTGAAACCGGTCTGGTCCCTAAATTACCTACTTTCGATGGTAAATCCTCGTGGGAAGATTACTTAACATTATTCGAGACTACGGCCATGATGCAAGGATGGTCTATAGAAAAGAAAGCGCAAGTATTGAGCGTTTCTTTACGTGACGATGCTATTCATATGCTGCAGAATATTCCATTAAAAGACAGAGGAAACTATGAGGAATTGATTGCACGGCTGGAGACTCGCTATGGTAAGAGATTGATGGAGGGAGTTTATAATTCGGAACTGGATAACAGACTCCAGAAATCGGGCGAGAATTTGCAAGAATTCGAGGCTGATATAGTCCGATTAGTTCGATTGTCATTCCCAAGGATCAGTGAAGATGTTTTTGAAACTCTTGCAGTGAAAAGCTTTGTAAGAGGACTCCGAGACTACGAGACGCGACGAACTGTAAAATTAGCGCGATGCAAGACTATTAAAGATGCTCTCAATCAAGCTCTAGAGTTCGAGGCTATCAAGAAATCTGAGCCAAAGCACGCAAGAGTACGAGTTCTGGATGAAGACGAGGAGACCAACAAGTCGGAACAAATTTGTTTGAAAATATTAGAGAAAATAGAGGAGATGAGTAAAACTGATTCACAAAGGAAACAACCACAGTGTTGGAGGTGTGGCGAAGTCGGGCATATGCGTAGCCAGTGTAGGAGACCCCCACAAAAACGAGCAGCGAATCAGGAAAACTAGAGAGGGTCGATGGAAGGGGGCGTCCATCGACTGGTACCTGGAAGACCCCAGTTGCAGTCATAGCGTCCATGAGGATGCACAACACTAGTGTGTTCGTGGATGGTGTAGTTAATGGCAGACTGTATTCCTTGTTACTGGACACGGGAGCTACAAGATCATTTGTGAGGCCTGATGTGGTGAAAACACCTTTGCATCTGAGGCCAACCAGATGGAAACTCCGAACAGCCACTGGCGATTCAGCTAGAGTACGCGGAGAGATAGATGTTCACCTCACCATCGGCAGCATCAGGATCAAACACCGATTTCTAGTGGCCGATATTGAAGACAAAATCATCCTTGGAATGGACATGATGACGACACATGGATTTGATTTAAATCTGAAGAATGGGATCGTAAAGATCGGCAATGAAGAGTTGATTTTGCACCAACGCGAAGACATCGTTGCGAGAGTAACAATAAATGAGAATATTATTCTGCCTGCCCAAAGTGAAACTTTGGTTGACGCCAAATTAGGCTGTGAGGTTCCAGAAGGTCGCATCCTGGTATTGGAACCAAGAAACCATGATGTCAATACTGGAAAGGGAATCCTTATTGCAAAATCAGTAGTTAAGAGTGCGAACAGTATCCCAGTCCGAATAATGAATGTGAACAGCTATCCCTCTACATTACGAAAAGGGACCATTGTCGGACATTGCTCGCAAGCCTCCTCAATTGTGCGATTAACGAACAGCATCGTGAAGAACAACAATAAAATTTCAGAACGACTGAACACTTTAATCAAGCAAACATGCCAAGCATTGTCGTCTGCAAAGAGACAGATAGTCGAAGACCTGTTATGCCGATACCGAGATGTTTTCGAAGGTGACGACGGATCCAAGGGAAGAACCAACATAGTTCAGCACAAAATAGATACTGGTGATGCCAGACCAATCAGGCAAACGGCTAGAAGATTACCGCTGGCCAAACGTGAAGAAGCGGATCAGATCATTCAGTCTATGGAACAGGAGGACGTAATTGAGGCATCCAATAGTCCTTGGGCTTCTCCAGTAGTACTGGTGAAGAAGAAAGACGGATCGACCCGCTTCTGTGTCGACTATCGTCAACTAAACGACGTGACGAAAAAGGATAGCTATCCTTTACCCAGGATAGATGATACCTTGGATACTCTGGCCGGCTCCAAAATGTTTTCTACATTAGACTTGAAGAGTGGATATTGGCAGGTCGGAATGAATGCTGATGATCGGGAGAAAACTGCTTTCACAATTGGGACTGGATTATGGCAATTCAAAGTGATGCCGTTTGGATTATGTAATGCCCCTGCGACATTTGAACGCTTGATGGAGAGGGTTCTGAAAGGGCTGTCCTGGAAGACCTGTTTGGTATACCTCGATGATATAATCGTGGTAGGCCAATCCTTTGAAGATCACTTGAAGAATTTGGAGGAGGTATTCAAACGGCTTCGAAGCGCAAATCTGAAGCTAAGTCCCAAGAAGTGTCACCTTTTCCAGAAGAAAGTTAATTACCTCGGCCACATAGTTTCTGGAGAAGGAGTGTCAGCTGACCCAGAAAAACTGAAAGCAGTTAGAGAATGGCCTTTACCCACTGACAAACACGACATCCGAAGTTTTCTGGGATTATGTACCTATTATAGACGATTTGTTCCTGGTTTTGCCAACATCGCTAAACCACTAACAAGGTTGACTGAAGAAGGGCGCAAATTTCAGTGGGATCAAGACTGCCAGTATGCTTTCGAAGAACTTAAGCAGGCATTGGTTAGCGCCCCAATATTGGGTTATCCTCTTGCTAATGGCAAGTTCATTTTAGATACCGACGCTAGTAATGTTGGAATCGGCAGCGTCCTCTCTCAGATGCAAGGCGGTCAGGAAAGAGTGATTGGCTATTTTAGTAAGACTCTGTCGAAACCGGAGCGTAATTATTGCGTCACCAGGAGAGAGTTATTAGCCGTAGTGAAATCCATCGAGCACTTTTATAAATACCTGTACGGAAGAAAATTCCTGTTGCGCACCGACCACGCTGCGCTGAAATGGTTATTAGGATTTAAAAATCCTGAAGGACAGGTAGCTCGATGGATTGAGAGACTCCAGGAATACGATTTCCACACCGAACATCGAGCGGGTAAAAGCCATCAGAATGCCGACGCCTTGTCACGAAGACCTTGTCCACCCGAGTGTAAACACTGCAACCGCTTAGAGGAACATTGTACACCAACACTGAGAACCACGGTTGTTGATGATCAGTGGCAGAATGCTGAACTTCAGAGAGATCAAGAAAATGACCCAGATTTAAGAATGATTATGGACTGGAAGAAAGAAGGCCAGAAACCGTCTTGGCAAGATATAGCTCCTTGCACGCAGACCGTAAAATCATATTGGGCACAATGGGATTCCATCGTTATAGATGAGGGACTTTTGAAGCGTGTCCTGGAGAATGAGAATGGTACTCAAGAGAAGATGCAGCTGTTGATACCGAAAAACAGGGTATCTGAAGTTCTACGTTTGCTGCATGATGGAGTATCGGGAGGACACTTAGGAGTCAATAAGACCGTAGAAAAGGTACGCGAACGATTTTACTGGGTAAACTATAAAGAAGATGTAAAAGAGTGGTGCAGGAAATGTGTAGTCTGCGCGGGCAGCAACGGCCCGAATCGGCGAAGGAAGGCTCCAATGCGTCAATACAACGTTGGCAGCCCATTTGAGAGAATCGCGATCGACATTGCTGGTCCATTCCCTACAACCGATTTGGGGAATAAGTTCATCTTGGTGGTTTCGGACTATTTCACCAAATGGACTGAAGTGTACGCCATTCCAAATCAAGAGACAGTCACCGTCGCGGAAGTCTTGATAAGGGAATTCATAAGTCGATATGGCGTACCGCTCGAATTGCACTCTGACCAGGGTCGTAATTTTGAATCAGGGCTATTCCAGAATATCTGCGGATTACTAGGGATCCGAAAGACGAGAACAACTGCATTACATCCGCAGTCTGACGGAATGGTGGAACGAATGAACAAGACGATAGCAAAATATTTGTCAAAGGTTGTCTCTGACCATCAGCGAGACTGGGATCAATACATCCATCTCTTCCTATTTGCATATCGTTCTGCCGTTCATGAATCAACAGGAGAATCCCCAGCCAAAGTACTCTTCGGGCGAGAGATGCGATTGCCCTGTGATTTGAAATTTGGCTGTAAACCTGGAGAAGACCTGGCAGGAGAAGATTATGTGAGTGAACTACGAAGAAAGATGGACGAGATTCACGATCGGGTTCGTTCAAGCATTCGGGTTTCCAGCGACCGGATGAAAGACCAGTACGACGTCAAAGCGGAAAAAGGAGGCTACCAGCAGGGAGACCTGGTATGGTTGTATGATCCGAAACGACGACGAGGATTATCTCCAAAATTACAACGAAAGTGGGAAGGGCCCTATGAAGTGATCAAGAGAATAAATGATGTCGTTTACCGTATCCGGAAGACACTCAATGGCAAACCAAGAGTGGTCCATTTCAATCGCTTGGCTCCTTTTGCGGGTGCTAATGAAGACGACCCAGACCTGCACGTAAGGTGTATCCAGGATGAGGAAGACGTATTCAACCAAGTCATGGCATCGTGTGTCAAGGGCCACAAAATTCGTCACGGAGTAACTAGGGAGATACAGCGGGACCTATTTTCCGTTCCTGAACACTATGCGTTAGCGCATTGTGTGGCCCGGGATCTGAAGATGTCCCGGGGGATCGCGGTTGTTTTCCGAAAGAGGTTTGGCAAAGTGGACGAGCTGAAGCAGCAGCGTCCAACGATTGGGTCTGCTTTAAGTTTAGAGCATAATGGTCGGAAGATCTACTGTCTGGTGACCAAAGAGTTCTCACAGGAAAAACCCAAGTACCATGCTCTGTGGGAGACCCTACAAGACTTGCGGGACCAACTGCTTGAAGACGGCGTGATGTGCTTGGCCATACCGAAACTCGACTGTGGACTGGATGGGCTGGACTGGAGAGTGGTGAGAAGCATGATTGAAGAACTCTTCCAACGCTCTGGAATTGAGGTACTCGTTTGCAGCTATACTAACAAAAAAATAGGACTATCTGGAAAGACTGTCGATTGTTACTTCTACTTAACATCTACCTGCAATCGAGGGTCAGACTGTAAGTATCTGCATGATCCCCGGAGGGACCCAAAGATGTTTCGGGACGAAACGTTCTTAAGAAGGGGGCAGTGTAACGGCCATGGATCACTTGACTTGGAACATCTAAGAGGCACAACTGTCAACGGAAATGACAGTTCTTAAAAAAAAAAATGACATTCAGTTTTTTGACAGATTTTTGACAGGTGATAAATAAATAGACAGTTATTGTTAAAACTCTATTGACAGTTATTGTTAAAATAAATTAATTGACTAAATATAAATGTAAATATAAATTAATAGAGTTTTAGTGTGAGACAATTATAGTTGTACTAGTATTATTAATAATAAATAAGTGATAAATATAAATAATAGTTTTAATTGGCATATCACCTTACTGAAGAACTTAAAAACGTTACAATAATATAAAATGTTGACAGCACAAATTCAAGGAGTATTTTTTTATAATAGAAATTAAGTTGGCAATGCGGACGAAGTTTAAGACGCAGATCTCTGTCTTAAACATCGGTTGTGTTTAGACGAGGCCGTACGGTTTGACATTAGCGTTTAAAGATACATTCACTTTAACATCCGATCTTAAAGATCTAGTGTGAAAAGGGTATTAAGTCCTTTCATTAGCAAAAAATAAATTTTGTTTATTAGCAACAACTTTTCTTTCATTTGCCTCAAGAAAAAGAAGTTTTTATAACCCTCCTGTATAAACAGGTATCGTTTTGTAGGATTTTGGAGAAAGATTTAAATATTGCGCCTTTACTTTTTAAAAATTACGAAATATATGAAAGTTTTTACTAAGCACTGATTTTTTGCGCCTATATCAACTTTGGGGAAATTGTCCCGTTTGCTCCGCTCTTGATAAAGCCCTGATCCAAACGATTTTGACCCAGTTTCTTAGCCTAAATGTTATCCAGATGTTGCACATCTATATCTCACCATAACTCTACAAAACCTTGAAACTCTACGAGTCGTTTCAGAAGAGTGGAAATTAAAGCTGTTCCTCTGCATCGTAAGCAACCAACTTGAAATGTTACTACGGAAGCTCATTTTAAAAGCTTATTTTGCAAAATGATTTTCTTTGTTGAAAATATTTATATTTCCTGTGCGATTCAAGTGAGATAGTAAGATTTTTCATAATCACACCTAAGTTATCTGGAGCCATTAAAAACCGTGCATAAACTTGTATATAATTATGAGTGAACAAATGTTATCTTCTTGAAAATCAGACAGTCGCTGAGAAAATGCGGAAGCGTTCTGTTAAATAAAGGAGCGCAATCTTAATATGAAACACTTTGTGGAAAAAATACATGCAATCTTACTTAACATGAGACTTTAAGATCAATGGAAGAGACTGCATTTTTATAAGGAGCTTTGTTATGGTAAACGATTTCACAACAGTGCCGTGCAAAAATAATTTAAAACGTTTACTTCCAAGTCATCGATATTTGCTGACACTTTTTCATTGGGACTTTTCATCAACTAATATTGTTGAGACGGTTCAGATTAGTTTTTAGCTACATCTCTACTATTTGCCGAAATACAATCTCTATCTCTAAATATAGAGTTGTGGCGAACTAATTAAGAACGGCCGGTGAAATTACAGACAATGTTCACTAGTTTTAACTATAGTCAATAAATCGCCAAATATGTACTAATTTTTATATGCCTTATACTATACCCCAAAGTAAATATTGCATCATCCAAAAATCTTCGGTCGTAAAATTTGTTTAGTTCAGTTCAAGCGTATATGTTCATGTTTCAATTGGCGATATAATTAGGAACGACATTACAAAACATTATTTTGTGAAGTCTGAGCAGTGTCAACAAATAAAACACTGGTAAGAATTATTAATACAAGGGTTATAGTGGTAAAATCAATTTTGTTTTTTGTGTTGTAGGTTAAGTTTTTTTTTTTATTATGGGTAGAAAAAAAGGTTGCGCACCAGGCATGAAGCATGCCATAGTAAAACTGCATTTAAATGAAAATATGTTTTATGGAGTAATTGCAAATAAATTAAAATGTTCTAAAACTATGGTTTATAACGCGGTGCAACATTTTAATAAACATCATACTACAGAAAATGTAGCTAGACGTCGACGACCTCGAAAAACTTCAGAAGCGGTGGATCGACGAATAGTTCGATTAGCAAAAACTAATCCCTTTCTTAACTCCAAAGAAATCCAAAAGGAGATATTTGCTGAAGAATCTAATGCACTATCAGCTCGTTCTATCAGAGAAAGATTGAATGAGAACCAACTATTTGGAAGAGCTGTAAGAAAGAAGCCACTACTTTCATCAAAAAACTGGAAGGACAGGCTAGCTTTTGCCAAGGAACATAAATATTGGACTATTTCCCAATGGAAGCATATCCTTTGGAGCGATGAAACGAAGGTTAATCGATTGGAGTCAGATGGAAAAAAATATGTACGGCGCCCTTTTAAACAATCAAAATATATGAATACATAAATATCACAAGATAGTTCTTAATTAGTTCGCCACAACTGTATACAGTTTGTATAATAAGAAGTCCTTGTTGATTTTTGGCGAACTATAAGAGAGAAAAGGAAAAACTAAAAATAATTTAAAAATGTACTGTAAATATTATTATGCTACTACCTAATAAATGGTCCAATCTCCATTGTTATCAGTTATGGCTTGGCATCTTTTCGGTACACATTCTACCAGCTTTTCGGCATACGACTTTGGCAGTGATCTTCATATCTGCCATATTTGAAGTTTTTTGTTCGAAGCTAATATTTCATGTACCCCATATTCATCCTGCCATAAAAACTAGTTTCATCAGAGAAAACCACATCACTCCAATCGCGGTCTAAATTTTCCTTGGCCCAAGCAAATCATTTTTCGACATGTTTCATCGATACAGTGGTTTTTGTTTGGTGCTCCTGAATTTAATACCATTTTCAATTAAACGACTTTTCAGGGGCATTAGACTTAACTTAATGCTCTTTTTTAACAAAATTGCCTGATATTTACGTAAAGATAATATAGGATTATTTTTAAAAACGATAAAAATCACTTTATCTTGTTTTATAGTCATCACTTTTTTTAATCCACGATTAGGTAAATCATCAACATTTTTATTAATCTTATAACGTTTCACCCAATACTTCACAAAGTCTACTGACTTGTGCGTATATTTGGTGCACATAAAAGGACATTTTTATAGAGTTATAGAGGCTTTGCACCAGGCAAATCAACTATTACTGATTGGTATGCTGAATTTAAACGCGGTCGTACAAAAACTGATGATTCTGAACGCTCTATTCGCCCAAAAGCGGCAGTTGTTCCGGAAAACATTAAAAAAGTCCACAAAATAGTTTTGAAAGACCGTAAAGTGAAGTTGCGTGAGATAGCTGACATCTTAAAGATATCAGAAGGCAATGTGTTTACAATTTTACACGAAAATTTGAGCATGCGTAAATTGCTTTCGAAGTGGGTGCTGCGTTCGCTTACACCGGACCAAAAACAACAACGCGTCGACGATTCAGAGCGCTGTTTGGAGCTGTTCAAGCGAGATAAAAAGTATTTCTTGCGTCGGTATGTGACAATGGATGAAAATGGATCCACTACGACACACCTGAATAAAAAAGATAGCCAGCTGAGTACACAGCAGTCGGTGGAAGTCGTCCAAGGCGACCAAAAACTCAGCTGGCGAGGTTATGGCATCCGTATTTTGGGACGCGCATGGTATTTTGTTTATCGACTATCTTGAGAAAGGTAAAACTATCAATAGCGAATACTACATGGCATTATTGGATCGATTGAGTGTAGTAATAAAGAAAAAATAGTTTCAAATGCAAAAGAAAACAGTGCTCTTTCACCAAGACAACGCCCCGTGTCACAAGTCGATGAAAACGATGGTTAAATTGAATGAATTACACTTCAAATTGCATCCTCACCCACTGTACTCTCCAGATCTGGCCCCCAGCGACTACAGGCTTTTTGGAGACCTCAAAAAGATGCTCCAGGGAAAGAAATTTGACTCAAATGAAGAAGTGATTGCCGAAACCGAAGCCTATTTTGAGGGCAAAGACAAATCGTTCTACAAAGAAGGCATCGAAAAGTTAGAGGAATGTTGGAATAAATGTATCACTCTTGAAGGAGAGTATATTGATGAATAAAGTCGAATTTATAAAAAAAAAAAATGATTTTCTTAGTTAGACCGGAGACTTATTGAGCGACGTGCTATATTAATGTCGGGCAAGTAAAAATGTCATCAAAAAACTGGTTATTTTCGTGTGATTATAGAAAGAATATTGTTCTAGTCTTTTGTCCTTGTCTTTACTTATTATATATCTACAAAACCCAAATATGTGAAAATTCACAATTCACATATTTTTTCTATAATTTTAAGAACATATAAATTAAGTTATCTATTATAAAACACAATTATAGAACACAATATTCAATTACTGTACTTTTTTACAAATTTTTGTTGTACTTATATAAAACGGAGGGGGCTTCACATCTCCAAAGAGAGAAGCTATGGAATCAAGGTTACCCACCCTTATTCTAGTAACAGAGATATTTATTTCATGATGACTTTTATTCTGTCGTAGAAATGGTTATCTTTTAGAAGAGATTTCATTTTAGAGTTTCCTGTAAGAGTTTTTATTGAATTTAATGATTTAAAATTTAATTCAATGTTATAAATATATAATAATGTTTGTCGTTTGCTACTAAATAATTCCTCTATTTTAGAAAGAGATAATTATTTATTAAATGTTTATTTACTTAGCTTTCAGCTTATATATTCTTAACAAACTCCATTATGTCTTGCATAATAGATTGCGAATACTCTGTAAATTATATAAAACATTGACGGTAAACATCGTAGTTAAATTATATCCTGTTGGAATCAATGTACCAATGCTCGTCATTGCTATTCCATTATGCCTCCACCTTCGCTCTTTTAAAAATTGATGTACAGCAGCTCCAACATCTAAACGAAAGTCCCCTAAAGACACATAGATGTCTTCTTTCTCTCTTATACTCATTTCAAATGGTGAAACACAGTGTATGTCAAACTTTAAACAGCTACAACCGGATTTTATCTCCCAGTTTCAGACACATTTCTACAAAATATGCAGCGTATTGTACTGATTTTTGGAAAGATAAGCACGAGACCTTTAAGATATATTTATCCTTCTGCCCTATTTAATCATGATTTCTATCTATTCTTCCTTTCCTATCCTGTGGACTATTCCTTTAGTTCAGTACTCGGGTATTCAATATTTTAAATCGTTCTGTCGGAAGAAGACTCAGCGAGATTAGGTATGGTCAGAAGTATTGTTGCTAAGAACACAGATTGTACGAGGGTTACCCTTTATGTTTTTACAAACGACCACTAGATGGCAATATTGAAATGTGTAATTACTGTATTCGTAAAATTTGTCATTTGTTATTGTGAAATCAGTGGCAGCTTATAAATTGACCGAGTTGAGTTTGTTAGAAATTTGTTAGAAATGGATATTACTCATGAAGGTTTTCGTTGGATGATTTTTTACGATTCTAGTAAAGGCTAAATTCAACAACAATGCATAGATTCGCTTTGTTCATCTTTTGGTAATGATGCACCATCAGAAAAGACAATTGGTTTGCAGAGTTTCATCATGGTCGTGCGTCCTTTAGTGATGAATCTCGTGAAGGTCAACCAAAATCGGTTGTGATTCAAAAAAACATTGATGCAGTGCGTTAAGTGATTGAAGAAGATTGGCATGTGACTTACCGTGAGATAGAGGCATCCATTGGTGTACCCCAGACTGCAATACATTTGATTTTGCATGAACATTTAGCTGTGAAAAAGATCTGTTCCCGATGGATTCCGCATAATTTGACCGAAGCTCAAAAAAAGG
Source organism: Liopterus haemorrhoidalis (assembly GCA_963971575.1). Lineage (NCBI taxonomy): Eukaryota > Metazoa > Arthropoda > Insecta > Coleoptera > Dytiscidae > Liopterus > Liopterus haemorrhoidalis. The sequence continues at coordinate 4,366,738 of OZ020615.1, forward strand.
CTTGTGTTTTTTTGGTGTAAGGGAATGCTAAAAAAATTCAACCTAGGCACTGCAAAATCCCTATACAACATCGTTACTGGCGACGAAACTTGGATTCATTCATATGAACCGAAAACTAAGCAACAATCCACAGTTTAGGTCTTCCTAGATGAACCGAAACCCACAAAAGTTGTTCACGAAGAACTGCCAAGGAAACGATCGCTTGTTTCTTCATTCCTTTAGAGCAGCGTTTACCAACCTTTTTCCAGGGCGGACCGGCAAGCGACCTCGAAAAAATTCGCGGGCCGGCAAGTTTAGAAAGTAATATGTATCGCAAAAGTTTTATATTTTTTACTGCACTGATTACAAACACAAAAAAAACAACAAATAAAAAATCACATATAATAAGTAAAAAAAGAAACAAATTATTATTAAGCAATTAACAGATTAAGGACCGAAATTTTCATCTCAAAATTAAGTGGGTTATAACTTATTAGGCGAATAGTTGCGTAGCAAAAAAAAATATCTCACGGACCGGCTGTTGGGAAACACTGCTTTAGAAGATCGGATAAAAGTTAATGCTGAATGGTATACAAGAATTTGTTTGCCAGAAGTCGTCGACAAAATCAGGAAAAGCAACCAAAAACGTCGTATCATTCTTCATCATGACAATGTAAGCTCCCACACAACACGTCAAACAATTGATTATTTGAAGGTGAAAAACATGGAATAAATGTCTCATTGCCCGTATTTACCTGATCTATCGCCTAACGATTTTTTTTTGTTCCCCAATGTCAAATAAAAAATGCGTGGACAGCGATTTTCATCACCTCAAAAAACTGTTGAATCCTTCGAAAACCACGTTTTTGAGATATCAACTTCAGAGTGGAAAATTTTTTTCGAGAATTGGTTTCAACTCAAGTAAAAGTATATAAAACTTAAAGGCAAATATTTTGAAAAGCAATAAAATAGTTTGTTAAAAAAGAAAACACTTTCTTATTTTTTTAAAAACTTAAAAGGTAACTCTCGTACATATGTAAATGTTTTTTTTCCCGGTGGATTTGTTTTTTAGGAAGTCTCGTTAATATTTCTGTATACGGGTCAAAGAACTGTATATGAACGTCAAATTTCTACTCTCTATGACCAGCCATTTGGTCATAATTTCTAGCGTAGACAGACACATGAGTTACAGTGTAAGGGTTTACTATTTGTACCTACGAAATCCTAAAAACAGCGTGGCCTTTATTTTATCATAGTTATCTAATAAACTTGTCTGAACAAAAGCGAGTCACAAACAAATATTTGTAACAAATTCTTTGCATGTTTAAATAAAATTAGAATATATTTCCTTAATAAAATATCAAAATACTGCATGTATTCACTAGATAACAAATTTAAAAACACACAATATGTAAATGAAGTTGAAAACAATGTAATATAACTTCATGTTTTTCGGATAATGGAACAAGCATATGTTCCCAATGTTTCTGAATAAATGAGCTGTACGTCAAAATACTAATTAAGTTACAACACAAGTGTGAAATCAATGGGGTACGCATTCGGAGGGGAAGTTATGCGAAAGAAGGGCGTCAGCTGCTGTTTTAATCAACATTGCCCTTTGTTAGCTTCACAAAATATTTTTACAACTGAATGGTAGTTTTGAAAAAGAAACACTCATGAAAAAAGAGTACTTAATAGAATTTTCGTTGCTATAGCAACATGTATCAGAGAATAAAGTTTTTTGATAGAACACGTGATGAGAATGAAAGACAGAATGATAAAGAGGATATGGGATGGAAAATTGAACACACGATAAACAGCGCCCAAAGAAGACGAAGAAGAAGAAGAAGATAGGAACACACTTCTAAAAACTAGACGGTTACAGTGGATAGGATACATGATAAGGATGAAGGAGGTCAGAATGATAAATAAAATAAAGGAACGAAAATTAAAATATTTTTTACCGCTAAAATGTAATTTTATTTATTAAATATCTGACACAACAATAATCTTTATTGCATAATTATATACGGTGGAACCTCTATATTCGTTAACCAGTGGGGAGCTCTGATACATGAATATGAAATGTCACGGTTGGCTGATTTATTTATTTCATTTGTACTTACTCTGTACATCCCTCAACTTTAGGTCTCCCTCACGTTATGGGTTCCAAGACTTGCGAGCGGATCAAGTCTGAACCCCCTCCCCTTATTGTTCCGCTAGCTAGTTGCTATGATTCTTGGAAGGATTAAGGGTTTGATGAATTAAAGTCAACATTTTAGCTAATCTACTTTAATTATGATACGGTTAAAATATTTACACTAATTACACTAGATTTACAATTACATCGCTACAGCTAAACCCAAATGAGACACACCTTCGCACACACTAGACACACTTTACACCAAACACTAATTTAACCACTACATGTTTCTAAATATTGTCTCTCCACTTTTTAGCTGGTCACTACACTAACGTTCCATACGGAATTACTTGTTACATTTTACTTGTCCGACCGAACACACTAATTGTTTCTAACCCATGATTAACAAAATCTCACTCTACTTAAAACTCGACTTAACTTCACTCTTTAGACTCAACTTTTAAACATGGTCTTAACCATACGGCGGGTTAAAATCAATTCCTGAACCACGACTACCCTGAAAAGCTTACATCGCCCAACTGTTAAATAATTTTTCACACCCTCTTGACTGTCCGACAAGTTTCGTCAGTGCTTATCATTTTGTAGGAAAAATAGACCGCGACCCAAATCGAAGTTTGAACAAAGTTTGACACCTCTGCTGTTGGATATTGATATTTATATAAAATAATAATTTCATTATTTGTTGATAAAAAAGGTAATTGTTAATTCATGAATCAAAAACTTTTATTTGATATTGTAAAATTTTCAAACTTTTTTTCTTCGATAAATACATATTTCTTTATATTTTTGGCGGGATATATTTTTGAAGTCTTAGTATTTCTCGTACTATGTTCAGTTCTCTAAATCAACCGCTTGGCCACAATTTTTACTGAACGATCAGAGTCATGTAACGGTATAAGGATTTCTTGATTATACCTATGAAAACCTAAAACTAACATGGAAATATGCATTTTCTGTTAATTTCAACACTACCCAGCAAACATTCAACTAACGGCCGAATGCTGGCAAACTGCTTTTATGCTGGTAAATTACTGGCACCAAAAGTAAGTGCAACGCCAATATTAATAATGTACTTCACATTTGTATTTCGCATTCCACCTATACGTACTTTACCAGCATTTTATAAGCACTCTTCTTCACTCATACTTTTTACTTAAAACCATCAGAAATAAATCTTGCAACTAATGCGATTATTTTGCACTTTACCGTTGCTGGGCCGGCAACTGATACACCAATGGGCCAGTAACGGCCACGGGGACACCGGGGTACTGGCCCATTACTTTCAATGCCGGGGAGTATGTGCTTTACCAGTACTGGCCCGTATAAAAATGTTTGCTGGGTAATCATAATAAAATATAGCTTTTATATTGTAAAATGTATGTTATTTTGCTGTAAGATTATGTTTAATGTGTAAAATTATCATTTCATTGGACCTTAAGGGGGGTAGAGATGCACGTACCCCAGTTTCATATTTACTGTTGATCATATTTATTGTTCGTCTTTGCAATTTTGGGCGAGATTTGTTGTAATCGGCGCAATGTCATTTTGTCAGGTTATGTAAAGGCATTCAATGTAAACGTTCTCCCCGATATAAACTGAAATAGCCAATGTGTTTATATGTCTGTCTTATTAAAACAACTCAATAACTATAATGTTTGGAAAACTATCCACAATCGGCAACGTACAACGTATTAAATTTAGAGGTCTGAACAGTTCCTCGCCTCACATTATGTCAAATTTGTTAGTGACATTCAACAGTGCACAAGCTATAGTCTACAGTCTACTAATTTAAGAGTACTAAACGCAGCTTTAACTGTTCTTAAATTCTTAAAATCTAAAAGAAATAATAAACTGCATTTGGAATTTTCAGAATCCTCTGAAATGACCATCACATTTTGAAACAGCCCGAACAATTCAAGTTTGACCTCTTTTAATTTGATCTCGTGTTAAAAAAAATCTTACAGTTACAAAGGATAAGTAGTTTGTAATCATGTTCTTCTCATTACATGATAAATTCCCAACTATAAATATACTTTTTCTTTTTTGTTTCATTTTTTGTTTTTACATTGTCCATATTGAATTATATTTGCATTTACTCCATATGAATGTTATTTGGTCTGTATGTAAATATTTCATCACAAAAGATTTACATTTATTTTTCTGCCCATTGCACAAATTTTTTTACAGAGAATATACGAAGTCTGTTCATAAATGAATGATGACAAAGGGGTGTAAAACAGTTGAAATGTTCAAAACAGACGTTTATATTCTGTTGTATTTACAAACAATTACACTGATGAACAAGCGAAGTGATACAGTTTTGGACAATCATGAAAAATACACAACAGTGATGGCTAGAACACGGATACAAAACTGAATATCTGAATCAAATTTCGCAGCGATTTTTTCTGTATCTAAAAGGATATTTTTAATTGTAAAATAGCTATTTGTATTACAAGTTACGAAATGAGTGGCTTTGTTATGCTCGAATGATGCTCCCAGTTCCGTGTTTTCCATAAGGGCACATGGGGCACGAGCCCAGGGCCCCCGGCGTGATAGGGGCCTTAAAATGCCGAGGTTGTCGTTTACACGAAAAGAAAAGGAGTTCAATTTTTAGTGCAATTTTACTACAGTTTACTACTTTTATTAAAAAACCTTGCAAATGAATCGGCGGACTTGAGTATCTCAGCCTTACATGCTCTAATACAGTGTTTCTCAACCTTTTCTGGCATGGGACCTCCCAAAATAACATAAATATTGTCTGCGGCCCCCTATATATATATATATATATAATTATATATATATATAGAGAGAGAGAGAGAGAGAGAGAGAGAGAGAGAGAGAATCACAAGGTGTATCAAGATAGAGGAAACACTAAATAATCCGAAAGTACAGAATATCAAGGACGACTTCGATTTTTTATATAGGAACGTATGGCGTGTTGGGTATATTTGAATAAAGCTTTTGAAAAGAAACAACTTACATACAAAACAATTTACATAAACATGTTTTTAATATCTGTTATGGTTACCTATAATGGCTTGCAAGTATTTTTATTTACAAGTGTTCAAAGTTGCTTTCCATTTTGAACACTTTCGCATCCTTACCCTTTAGTTAACAGTAGCTCGGAGCATAACAAAAAATATTGCACGTTCAAGTCGTACCTTCTTGAAAGTACTTGAAGTACTCCAACGCGAATCGTTTAAATTTGTTGTCAAAATAAGTATAATTTATTTTATTTTTGTTTAAAAGGTATATTTTAATAAATATAAATGTCATATATTTATGAATATATCTTGCAATATTGAGAGTTTTTCTATTATAATTTCATGCTTCGATCTTGTATTACTTCGCGGCCCCCCGACGAAGCTTTCACGGCCCCCTAGGTGGCCGCGCCCCCCCGGTTGAGAAACGCTGCTCTAATAAAAGCAGATAAATAAGAAAAAAATTACCCGAATATGGAACTTACTACAAGATATTCCTTTGCTCATCAACTGTAGTGGAGAGCGCTCATTTTTACGGCTAAAAAGAATAAAAAATGAATTACGAACGAGTATGTTACAAGAACGACTTACTAATTTGTCAATCATGTGCATAGAAAGTGATATTCTTCCAAAGGTAGACTTTGTGGACATAATAGAAGATTTTGCACAACAAAAATCCCGGAAGAAACCATCATCATTAACGTAAGTCCAATTCTCAAAATAGTAATCACTTCACTTATATATGATTTGTATAAAGCTAACCATAATAACCAATAAAGTCACTAAATAAAAGTACATACTGATGTTTTCATTCACATTTTTTTTTATTTTCTAAAAGGGTTCCAAACTCTGTGTGCCCAAGGGCCCCCTGCATGTCCTAAGTTGGTCCTGGGTACTCCAACGATGTCCTAACTGTTGTGATGACTATTTCAGGATTTAGTTTTTCCAGTGTTGATGTGTATTCATAAGTAATAAATTTTTATGATATCATTAAGGAAATTAAATTGTGACATAAATTTACGACACTCCTTGAGGTGTTAATAATTCTTAACACTTGGACACGTGGCTATATTTAGTGCAATATAGTCATTGTTTGTACTCTGGCCATATATCAAGGTGGGTATCGTGATATATATGCCTTTGTGTACAGTAGGAACTGATGAAACAAAGGAACGCCATTGACAGCGACAAACATATGGAGACCAAGATAGGAGGCTTGACAATCCTCTAACATGCAATGTTCTATGTTCCACCAAAGGCTCGTTACTACCAAAGTAGAATAATACAACTCTGGAATAATTGCTCAGTACCCCTCAACCATTGAATATTACTAACATGATTATAACAAAATGAAAATCTACATCAAAAAAAATCTCCAGGCGTATATGAAAAAATAATGATAAATAGCAGAAGATTTTTAGACCTTTAAAAAAAATCTGTTGAGATGGGGGTGAAAATTAGTTTTTGGTGCACAGCAATAATAGCTATTTGCGCCTATCAATAGTCCACTTAAATGACCAGGATATATATTAAAATTATAAATGAAACACGAAATATGTAAATAAAATTTTCTGCACCTATTCAATAAAAGGAATTTTGCACGAATAAACACAAATAAATTAGAATAAAAGTCTGTTCGAAAAACTGAAGGTGACGGTAAGAGATTGTAAAGGGTCCAACGGATATCACAGATCAAGATAAATAACACATTAAAATATAAATTGCAAAACTTCATGTATAAAACAATTGGTGGCGTTAGATTTTAAAATATGCGGGAGGGGCAGGAAATATTTGAGGGGTGCAGCATTTTTTTTTTTATCGTTATGAACATTAATAAAAACATGACGAATTTGAATTTACAATTACACGGGTATGAGTTCTAATCAACCCTTAAAGGGTTAAGTTTATTACGCATTCGGAGTAAATTATAGAACCCTTCATATTTCCTATGTTTGTTGAGTTATAACATTCTGGTTTGGCATAAAGGTGTATTTATAAATTTTTAAAAACTTTTTAACAGTTTTTTATACTGATAATTTTTACGCCTAAAATGGTAAATTGGTATTTTTTATTCAACAGGAACTGGACATAAAAACATGAAATTCGTGGAGGAAAGAATGTTCCTTCCATGATAGAAACACCTATTTAGACAGAATTTTTTTAAATTCGACCCCTAATGTTGAAATGTTTCTTTCGCAGATTCCTCAATATCTCAGGCCTAATGAAATATCGACTTGGTTTTTGCTTATAAAGGTTACTCATACACAGGTACGGCAAATCTAGATTCAAGGTTAATTATAAAACCCTTCGGATTGCCTGCGTTTCCTTTCTTTTTGGCACATGGCGTCTTTTAAAATCTTTATAAGTATTAAACTCAAAAACGACTGGACCGATTTTAATGCTGTTTGCAACAGCGTATTGCAAATTTGTCTGGAAAGAATTTAAGCTATATATCATCACAGTCTGACAACAGGCGTCCGATCAATTAAAAAATATTTAGAAAAAAGTCGGAAAAATTTCCCATGTTATAAAAAACTATAAAAGATACACATATTCAAAATATATATTAACGAATTTTAAGATTTAATATTGCTACAAAAATGTTCCCGAGGATATATATCACAAATTGTTTTTTTTTTTTTTTTTTTGATGACAATTATAACGTTAAATTCGCTGTTGAACTTTAATTATTTTAACCCCCTAAAGTTATACGAAGAAAACTTACTTCAGTGGCGAAAGAAAGTGCTCTGACCTATATAGGTACGATTTATAAAACAGGAATAATCACAAATAAAAATTATAATAAATAACTTTGTAAGGTGCAAGATAAAATGCTTCACGTGACCGGTGATGCCTTTGGCTATGAGTGTATCTCACATGGGCATTTTCTTGTGTTACCACAACAGGACACTTATGCGTGTTACCAAATGGCTGTACTACCCATGTTTACAAAGAAGTTCTTTCTTATATTATTTGAATAAGAAGCACATATTAATACAATGGTAGATTAAAACAAATAAATATATTTGAATGTAAAACGATTCGCAGCAACCAGTCTTGTACCGATTTCGAAATGGTCCCGATCTAAGCGGGCTACGACTACTTTTTTCCGGTAGCGAAGCAGTGGGTATTGAGAACTGACAATAACTGAAGTGACGCCTAGCGGAATATTTTGGAACTTAACGGAATAGGATTTTGTTGGATATGGCTCATTTAATTGCATTATTTCTATGTGTTAAAGTGAAGAAAAGTGAATAAAATGTCTTTAAAATCGCAACAGAAAATTAACTACAATGTGAATTATTGTGTATCAAATGGCAAATGTCAAAAAATCCTATTCCAATCGCCATTTTGTAAGCGAAAACAGCGCCTCTATAGGTAATGTCACTTCTTAATACTGCTAATATTAATCTAAAACACTCCTGTGGCCAGCTATGTCACTAAAAACTGGCGTTTGAAATTGTTTAATAGTTAATAATTTATAACTTTCTTATGGAATAAGATATTCATTTTTGTTTTGCTTCTTAATATATTCTGATTGCTATACTTTGAGGTGTAAATACTAAATTTTATTAATCTAATATCATTCTACAAGTCTATTCTTATTATTATAACGTCATATTTTTTAGTTTGATCAACCTTTTTAGTAGATTTTTGGTTTGCATGCTTAAAACAAAAGCTTATTCTAAATGAAAACCCAAAGTTAATACCAGCGTGGTAATTTCATTAAACCGTAAAGAGTAATTAAGCAGCTAATACATGTATGTGTGCAATATTTTTTACTTGGCGATGAATGTATGTCTGTAGGATTTTCAACTATTTAATTAGAGATTAAATAGAGAGATAACGTGAGTCCCATTTAAAGGGGGGATGAATATCGTTAAAATGCGTGTCTCGGGAAATTAGAAAACCCGAGCTGAAACATTTATTACAAAAGACCCGCTATTCTCTCACCTTTCAAAAGAGAACATAGTTAAAATCTTTAAAAACACCAAATTTAAACCATTTATTTTAAGAACCACCCTTAAAAGGAAATTTAGAATAATTTTATCAATTGCTTGAGTTTTTATTAAGTGTTGATGGGAGAATATAAAATAGTTTGGGAAAAGTTATTCAGAATTCCATCACCATTTTACAAGTCGCGGATATTATTACACTTGGATCGGATCAAATATAAGTCGCATAAAATCTGGATCATATTCGACCTAGAACATGTCAAAAGAGAAGAAAAGAATTAGATTAATTATTTAAGAGAAAATAAAGGAAAAGGGGTTGTAGAACATAGGAGATATGCTGGGACAATGAAATAGAACATCTATAGTCTATTCCAGGGTTTCCCAAACTGTGGGTCGCGACCCAGTACCGGAAAGAAACTCTAGAATACGATTAAATATCATTGAATCCGAACTACTGAATAATACTTGCGTAGCGACGAGCGGATCGAGAAACATCGATTACGCTTTCGCGCCAACCAATTTATTGGTTTTCATTAATAATTTTTGTTTTATTTGTACAAATTTTTGCGGTTAATGCTTTTTACCGACCGCCAACATATATAAGGGTGGTATTGTGATCATACCACCGATTTTGACATTTCGAGATTTCGATAAATCTCCACGAATTGAGGTCCCTACATAACGTTTTGACTATATGTCTGTAGGTCTGTCTGTCTGTCCGTCTGTCTGTCAGTCTGTCTGTCCGTCCGTCTCCCTTATATATGTTGGCGGTCGGTAAAAATTCTGCCGATTGTTTTTAAAAGTGATACCCTCCCAGCAAACATTTTTATCCGGACCAGTACTGGTAAAGCACATACTCGCCGGCATTGAAAGTAATGGGCCAGTGCTGGCATTTCGTACTGGGCCAGTACCCCGGTGTCCCGTGGCCCTTAGCTGGTCCATTGATGTATCAGTTGCTGGCCCAGCAACGGTAAAGTGCATTGAAAGTAATGGGCCAGTGCTGGCATTTCGCACTGGGCCAGTGCTGGCATTTCGCATTGGTCCAGTGCTGGCATTTTGCACTGGGCCAGTGCCCCGGTGTCCCCGTGGCGGTTAGCTGGCCCATTGATGTATCAGTTGCTGGCCCAGCAACGTTAAAGTGCAAAATAATCGCATTAGTTGCAAGATTTATTTCTGACAGACTAGTGCTTATATTATACCCACTCTCTAGTGTTTCAAATGTAATATATGTGTACTTACCCAGTATTAAAATAAATTAATGGTTAGGTGCAAAATAAATACTCATTTGGCCATTTTCACCATCGTTGAATAAATTTATTTAACAAGTAAAGTTGACAATATCGCATCGGTTTTAAACTATTAATGAAGAAATTAACATTGCTGTCAATAGAATGATGCGATATTGTTAACTTAAGTTGTTAAATAAATTTATTCAACGATGGTAAAACTGGCCGATTGTAAATTGAATTAACAGTTATAATTTATTGATTTATTTATAAATATTAAATAAATATAATTTCAGGAATAACAGGAATTAGTTTATTTAATTTATTAATTTAATGAAGAATTTTAAGAAAATGGTTTTCTGCCATTTCGGTCAAACCAATTTCATCCTAAAGATAAGGGGTGACTAATAATTTTCGCCAATATTCGTCTTGTATTATCTACCACATCTTTTCCCCCTGACTTGAAGAGTGCCAACCTAAAGAAATCATACTTGTTAAAATAAATTCAATAAACAAATTTTATAAGCATTAATGCTATAAGCTGTTCACTTTTGTAAGAACAAACTAGATCTGGTTATTTTGGTGATTTTTATAGTGTATTACTGACTTTTAGAAACTTGGTTATATTGTAAAAAAAGTTTTACAGTTTTGGATTAAGTTTGTATTATTTTAGGTTAGTATTATATTTACAAAATATTTAAGATGTCACTATTCAAAATGAAATATGACAAATTATATTTTTTAAATGACATATTTATAATCTTGTATCAGATTTATTAATAATTGAAAATTTTATTACATGAAAAAACTATGATTGAACTAAACTAAATATTAAACAATTTAATATGAAGAAGTTTGTGTAAACTACGTCCTTAAATCTAACAAAACACACACAAATCACAATAAAAAACTGTATAATGCTCACAATCAATAACTATTCAAATACACATCCTGATAAACTGTTCACCAACACGTCCAAACTTGTACTCACAGAATATCACTTGTACCGACCCTCGAAGGCCACGCCGTTAGGGTGTTTTATGACTAAGAACGATCAGACTTTTCAAATTATTACATTCAAAAAAAGTTATGAACATAAGCACTGGCCCGCTAGAAATAATCTTGGATTAATACAAATAAGGAATGCTTATAAAATGCTGGTAAAGTACTTCGTATAGGCGGAGTGCGAAATACAAATGTGAAGTACATTATTAATACTGGCGTTGCACTTACTTTTGGTGCCAGCAATGTACCAGCGTAAAAGCAGTTTACCGGCATTCGGCCGTTAGTTCAATGTTTGCTGGGCTGTTTCGTCATGGAATAAATTGTATGCATTAGTAGTTGCATGCAATTTTTACTTCGTATTTCCATTGTATTATCCAGCTTAATCAAAACACAAAACCTGTCAATTTGTCAACCTCTTATCACTGGTTGTTTGTGTCTACTAATTTATTTATTTCTCTATCTGATGGATGAAAGTATAGATAATTCTATTGTACTGTTAAATAATAGACTTATTTTTTATTTAGGAAATAAATATGTAATAAGTACGCTAACAAATAGGGGCAGAGATTTCTATAGTTATTGATCTGAATATTATATTGAATGGTAAATAGATTTATTTCGAAAAAAGACGCAATAGACTAACGAATTGAAAAATATAAATTTTCACTGTTTTTATTTAAAAAATTCTGACGTTTTTCCTTTGCCACTTTCAAAGACATTGCTTAAGAGGATTCTGCTCTGCATTGGTAAGGATATCACTGTATTTGTAAATAATTAATAAAGAGTAACGAATTTAAAAAAAATAATACTTACAACATAATCAACAAATAATATATTATTTTTACATACATTTTTATTACATTTTGATCGATTACTGATATATTACACACAGTAATGAGCAAGCGAGTAGCAAGTAAAACAGTCCAGTTTTCAATTGAAAACTAAAGTTCTTCTAGTAAAGTTTTACTCGCTAGACCAAAATGACCGGCGAGTTAACTAGATAGCGCAATTACATTGAGCGAGTAGCTTGTAAACTCGCCAAGTGTTCTATTCCATAGCTCAACATTTGTGATTTTTTCTTGCCAAAATGTATGTTATATTCTACGTAAACCTTAATTTTTTTCATTTAAATTTTTTTTGAAGGTTTCTAAGTCTCAGAAGGTTTTTAAAACCCTTGAAAATGGCAAAAAATCGAAAAAATTGTAAGGAGTAGACCTTAAAAAAATCATGTTTTTTAAACAAAACTCCAATTTTATTCAAGAGTGGTACAAATATGTATTTTTGGTCAAAGATCAAGAAAATTTGGTCCGTTTTGAAGTTTGTGCAAAATATTGGAATTATAGGCAAAAAACTGACCCAAATCTATAACTCTAACTCATAAACTCTAAATCTAGGAAAACATACATTTTTTAAATATTATTTTTATAACCCTCACCCCAAAATTAACTATATTTTGGATAAAATTGGTATAAAAAAATGTTAACAAAATTGCAAAATACATTTATTACGGTGTATTAGGGTGATAAAATTTTTTAATTTTGTTGGAGAAATGATTTTCTTATACATTTTTAGCCTTAGATCACAAATATATGATCACTTTTGAGTTACGGTCTAAAATTTTGATATTTATGTCAAGAAAAGTAAAAAAAAGATAAGTCCACAAAAAGGATCAGAACCGATGAATTGTGAGCCTGTTCTTACTTAATAGCAAACATGAATATGAGTAAAGAAACTATTCCTCTCTGTTTAATGTAGTTTTTAATAAGGTATATATTTGGGGGGCTATAGGGAGAGCTATAGTATTTCACTTATTATTTACTCCCTCTGTCCCAATGTAGGAATTTTATTTGTTCCAAAATAAGTGTCCAATTTCATAAAAAAAAAATATGCAAAGTGATATATAAGGTATATTTTCACAACTAAACTAAATGTGAAGAAGCTTGTAATCGTTGCCTCATCTATAAAGCATGGTCAATTCCATACACTTCTGCAGTGTAATGAAACAATTGTCTAGTTTTTCCGCGGTTATTTTATCCCATGTTTTATGCACGGCCGCAATGAGTTCATCGATACTGGATAGGGACTCTTTGTGTTGTAATGATTGAACTGCGTTAAAGAAACCCAGATTGAGGACAAATTTAAATAAATAACTACCGATACATTTAATTTCATTATTTCAATAATCCATTAAAGAAACTAAAGTCGGACACTTATTTTGGAACGGGGGGAGTACTTAACATAAACCAGTGGCGAAAGGAAACCTCCGCTAGACTTGCCCTCCCATAAAAAAAATATTTAAAAAAAAAATAAACTAAAAAAAAAAAAAAATTTATATATTTAGATAAATCTTCAAAAATACATCAAATTATGTTCTATACAAATTTTTGTCCAAGGCTTGCTTTACTAGTTACGAATTAATTATCATGACCATGGAAACGTTACATATAAGTATGAAAAAATTGAGACTTGGAAAAATTTTAAATAATTTTACAAAAAATTTTGGAAATTTTTCGTTTTATCAAAAAACGTCTCAAATAAAAGTTATTAGTTATTGCATTTATAGTAACTTTTGTTCAATAAATTTTTTCGAAATATTTTTCTGTTGCTAAATATTCGCAAAAATATTAAAATCGACACGAGTAAACTCCCATTTCTAGTCAACCGATTTTCATAAAAAACAATAGGGTTCTTCCCATTTAATAGGAGAATTTTTTAGTACCAGAACGAACTCTTTAAGTTAAACCGTTTTTGAGTTATCGTGTATACACACAGACAGACACACACACACACACACACACACACACATACGGACGGCACTTCGAAAATAGGTTTTTTGGATTCCCTGGACCATGAAACGTGGTCATCCGTCAAAATCTCGACATCGAAAATTTTCGCGATTACAATACTTGCCCCTTATATATTAAGGTCGGGCAAGTAAAAATATGTTCATAAAAAGAAATTACAGCTTCTGTATTCATTTCTATTATATTTTCTTGGTTGATTCTGTTTTATGCGCTCTGAATTGATTCCACACTAACATCCAACGTTTAATACAACGTACCTTCGGACCAAAAGACGCAGCACAATTTTAAGTCGTAATTTTTCTGCGTAAAAAGTGCGTTATGGTTCGAAAAATACGGTATATCCTTTTTCATTCACCATATTTTGTCTAAATAAATTTTGTTTTGTTTAAGATTTATAAGTTTAAGTTTAAATTAATTTCTAAGTCTGCAAAGAAGATCTCAATTGTAGGTTTGTGATACTGTGCACTTTCCGTTGTCGTCCATCTTGTCTGACTGTGAAACGATTTCATTTCCGAGTCACAGCGGGACACGAGTACCTAATGAACACGCGGTCAAGCCTTTGTCTCATTTGTACACCGCCTGTGTGCACACTATCGCGACATGTGCGACCTTTGCAGCACAAATACACATGTAACCAAATGCACTTCGCTACACCGAACTACTGAAATATTGTTTCATACAGACAAAATTAAAAATACAAATCATACAAGATTTTTAAAGGAAACATGTTCGTTGCATGGGTTACGCGGATTATGTTACATACTAAATATTCAGTTTTATTACTCAATTTTTGTTTTTCTTTGATTTTTAGAAAATAAAAATTGTAGTTACAATTTTCATACCTTACAGAAAGAAAGAAATATAGTCCCATAATTCTAAAGTAAATAAAGCTGTGTGCACAGCTCTTAAATTAATTGACTATAGACACTGTGGATACAATTAGTAGATAGTTTTAACGTTTAATGAAAGCGTTTACAGCTCTGAAAATTAATGCGTAAAATTAACTACGATGCAATAAAAGTATTTGTGACTTTTTACGAACCCGACATGCATCAGTAAGAACGTGATTTCTTACTAAATTTCAATAACAAATTTGTAACCGCAACTACAGCAATCCTTCTTCATTTCACGATTTCAGAAATTTGTTGAAATTTGTGCGATAGTATCTTTTAGTTTATGTAACTAATATGTTTAATTTTAGACCATTACTCAATAGTGACCATTTATTTGTATCTAATCCTAAAAATTTATCAGTATACCAATTTTCGAGCCAAATTAAAAAAATATATATTTCCCTAATATTTTGTAATTTTGATCAAAACATTTTTGACTCCGATTTTAGCCAAAATACAGTTTTAAGCTAATTTTGGGGTGAGGATTTAGAAAAAATAATAATAAAAAAATTCATGTTTTCTTAGTTTTTGAGCTAGAGAAGATTTCCCAGCAAACATTTTTATACGGGCCAGTACTGGTAAAGCACATACTCCCCGGCATTGAAAGTAATGGGCCAGTACCCCGGTGTCCCCGGAGCCGTTACTGGCCCATTGATGTATCAGTTGCTGGCCCCGCAACGGTAAAGTGCAAAATAATCGCATAGTTGCAAGATTTATTTCTAATGGTTTTAAGTAAAAAGTATGAGTGAAGAAGAGTGCTTATAAAATGCTGGTAAAGTACTTCGTATAGGCGGAATGCGAAATACAAATGTGAAGTACATTATTAATACTGGTGTTGTACTTACTTTTGGTGCCAGTAATTTACCAGCATAAAAGCAGTTTGCCAGCATTCGGCCGTTAGTTGAATGTTTGCTGGGTTGGGTCAGTTTTTTGCCCATATTTCCAAAACTTTTGCCCAAACTTCAAAATAGACCAAATTTTGTTAATCTATGACGAAAAATAAATATCTATACCAATTTTCAATAAAATCAGAGACAAAAATTTTTTGATTCAAAATCACGATTTTTTTAAGGTCTACCCCTTACAATTTTTTCGATTTTTGGACATTTTCAAGCGTTTTGGATTACGGCTCATACAAAACTTAATAATTGGTTTATTAAAGCCCAAATTTTTTTCTAGACTTAACCGTGTAGGAGAATAATAAAAATTCAAACCGCAGATTTATATCCCTAACCACTTTTTAGTTAGGATTAATCCAAATTTTCAAAAAATTTAAAAAAAAAATTAATTTTCAAATTTTTGTTTTGTTGCAAAATATGGTTACAAGTTAAATGGGACCTAAACATTTCAATAATTTCAACCGCAGGTCTTTATCGCATTTCGTTTTTGAGATACATCCATGCGAAGATGAAAATTTCTATAAATCACGCCATATTAAAATTTGTCATAATTTTAAAATACGCAAAACGAATAAGGCCTTACATTTTTTTCTAGACTAAATAAACTACGTGGAATCGAAAAATTCTTACCTGAAGTCGTTTTCTCTTACCGTTTTTGAGTTGTTAATTTTTAAAATCTTGAATGGTTACGTCCGTAAATTATAATATGATGAGGAAGTAATGGGATTCGGACTGGTCAGAAATTAAAATTCAAACAATATTTTAACTTCGCTAACGTTTCGATTTATTTTTAAATCTTCATCAGAGCTAAAATAAAAAATGTAACTATAATTTATGATACAGTTTGTTTTTTTCCCAATATAAAGTAAATTAAGTAAATTTTACAAAATATAATCAATATAAAACTACAACTAAATGTTAAAAGTATAGTAATATTAAAAATGATAATAAATAAATAAAATAATATTACGATAAACCACAAATTAAGATTTTTACATACGTAGGTTAAAAAGTCACAAAATAGGAATAGTATCTTGTGACTTTTTTTGCTAAGCAACAATACGAATATCTCGCAGAGTGTCTCTCCTTTTAGCTGAAGCAAATAATCTTGCCTAATATATCTTCGGTTGAATTTTTTGCTTTACTAATTTCTTTATTAAACTTTTATAATTTAGCATTTTTGCATCAAGCTGACATTGCATTAGCAACATATTATTTAAATATTGCATTAATACACAGCAATTAAAAGCTGTATTCGTGTTTCGAGCACATATATTACCAATAGATATACATGGCTATTTATATTTCTAATTAAAACCCTATTTTACATATTAAAAAATTTCATAGTGTGATATTTCATTACGTATTCTGGTGCATGCGACAACGTTGAAAACATCCATCTTTACACTGTTTCATTGTAGGAAGCCTTACATTCTTTCACACCATTAATTTACTTTTAGGTTTTCACCATCAATCTCTAGAAGCAATTCGCCAGAACATCTTTTAGTTTCACTAGTTGTTGAGAATGTGTGAAGAATGTTACACATAAGGGTACACTGTCTTTTAATCCTGTTTAAAAAAGGACCACAAATTAGATAATACAGAGAATATGACAATAAGACAAGTAATAAGGATGAAAGATGCCAGTATGAGAAAAGTATGAATGGTAATGAGATAAAAATTAACTATTTATTATCGACATGAGCAGTGGGCGCCTGTAGGCATCTTCCTTTTTATTAATTACAATTAAGTCCTTAGCTAGATTTAAAAAGACACAAATTAATATAAAAAATTTATTTTAATTATCAAGTACATTTTTCATTACCAACTTTAGTCAAGACAAAAGTAGTTTTTTTAAGAAATATGCTGAAAACTTTCATATCAAGTGGCAAATATATTTTAATGTATTTAATTATAGTATATTATGCAACGAGCACAATAAATTATTCACTCGTGTGAAATGATGGTCATTTCACACGAGTATGAAAGTAATGCAATTCATGCGAGTGAAAATGCAAGTTTCATACTATGCTTTTTCCACGAATACAACTTTATTAGTAATATAATTTTTATTCAGTTCCCTTTAAAAACTAACAATAGTTTGATAGTTGCTTTCAACCTATTTATTACGTTGCCTAGTAACGGCCATGTACGTGTCATACGGAATGTAAATTCAGTTAAAATAATAATATTTGCGTCAGCTGATTAACTGACTGACCAAGACCAACTCTATAAAAAAATATATTTGCAAAATTCGACAACTTATATAATAATATTATTTAACTTTAATTAGGTTTCCTTTACAAATTAACAATAATTTGACATATGCTTTCAACCTATTTATTATTGTTGTCAGTCAGCCATTGTCAGTCATTGTCAGTCATTGTCAGCCATTGTCAGCCATTGTTGCTTGAACCTGTTATGTAATGAGCTTAACCTGTTACGTAATGAGCTCATTACGTAGAAGGTCAACTGTGTAATAAAAAGGTGATGAACGTATATCTACATAGTCGTGGAAAAAATATTTTTTACTAAGGTGTATTCATAAGACAGTCATTATGAAACTGAATTCGGTGTTATAATGAGATTAATTATGGCACTAATCATTTTATTTAATAAAAATGATAAAATCGGGATAATAACCAAAAACACAAACTTTACAACACATAATTGATAACTACTGTGTAAAATATGAAACTGTTAAACCAGTTCGGCCAACCATTACATTCACGTACTCAATTCCCTAATCGGGGATATTGTTTGATTATATAATGCAAATGTACTATTTAAAAAGACATGAAAAGGCAAAATAGAGAAAATTTGACAAAAAATCTCGTTAAATAGGGCTTTTTGTCGCACTTGTCGATTAAAAACTCGTCACTTCGTGACTCGTTTTCTAATTTCGACGCATACTGCAAAATCACCTTAGGACACTTGTATTGTAATATACAATTATGTAATTGGCTTCCTTAAAATTGTGATGCATATTGTGGTGCAGTCGTCCAAAGAAATACTATGTTTACAAATCAAAGGCAAAAGCTTCACTAATTGTGTGGGCCTATGTAAATATAAAATTCTAGTGAAGTACCTTATTTCCATTAATATCATCAATTAAAATTTTTGTGTCAAATTAGCGTAATATGTCAAGTATATTTTTAAAAACTACGCCTATGAAAACGTATTAACTCCAGTTCAAGATCTTATTACGTCCGTTCCCTATTCATAACGAAGTTCATTAGATGATTAAACTGAATATCTTTAAAAATTATAAATTCTAAACAAATATTAAAATGGCAGTTTTCGCAATTTTACTTTTTCGAAACTATGAATCAGATTATTTTTTTCCTTTTTGTGTCCACTGTTTTCGTTTTCCTCCTGTCCATTTTCATAAAAAAACGATTTTTTTTATTTCGCGTTTTTGTCGTTTGCTACTAATGTAGTTACCCAGGACTCATTTTTCATGTTGATAATTTCATGCCTGAACAGGATTCGAACCCGAGACCTTAGCAACGCAGGGCTACGTTAAAAATATGTTTGGACGGCTTGAGATTGGTTTCTAATCACTGTTTTCACTATGTTTCTATTTAAAATAAATCCACAGCATAATAATAACAGGAATTATAGGACTATCTGTTTATTATACGCACATAACATCCCAGCAAACATTCAACCATCGGCCGAATGCCGGCAAACTGCTTTCTCTGCTGGTAAATTGCTGGCACTTAAAGTTTGTGCAACGCCAGTATTAATAATATACTTCACATTTGTATTTCGCACTCCTCCTATACGAAGTACTTTACCAGCATTTTATGAGCACTCCTTATTTTTGTTAATATGTTACATTTTACTTTTGTTTCACCATCGTTGAATAAATTTATTCAACGAATAAAGTTGACAATATCGCATCATTCTATTGACAGCAACGTTAATTTCTTCATTAATAATTTAAAACCGATGCGATATTGTCAACTTTATTTGTTAAATAAATTTATTCAACGATGGTGAAATGGCCAAATGAGTATTTATTTTGCACCTAACCATTAATTTATTTTAATACTGGGTAAGTATAAGGTAAATATACATATGTTACATTTGAAATACTAGAGAATGGGTATAATATAAGCACTGGTCCGTCAGAAATAAATCTTGCAATTAATGCGATTATTTTGCACTTTACCGCTGCTGGGCCGGCAATTGATACATCAATGGGCCAGCTAACGGTCACGAGGACACCAGGGTACTGGCCCATTACTTTCAATGCCGGGGAGTAAATGCTTCAACAGTACTGGCCCGTATAAAAATGTTTGTTGGGATATGAACTGTTAGCGCAACTGGGTAGCAAAATCACAGTAGTAGATGGTTACAGTAGTGATTAATAAGCGACCCTTTGAACACCTAAGTTATAGGAAATCGCGCGAACAGTTACAGAGGAAATAATTATTAATTCTCGAAATATTCGCCTTTATTTTCGCCAAGACTTTGCTCCATCTGTAGGGTAATGAATCTCCTCTCGAAAAAAATATAACGTCTTGAATTGGTAAAGTCACCAATTCTTCTTGGACTCCTTCTACTGTTTTGAAGGTCGTATCAGACAGCTGATGTTGGAGTGACCAAAATAGGTGGTAATTCAACGGAGTTATGCTGGGAAATACGTTGCATGAGGGAGAACTTCCAAGCCCAAGGAACTGATGTTGTCTTTTGTACATTTTGTGTGTGTATGAGCATTGTCATTCTGCATCGGTCATAGTTACGTGTCCACTATGTGATCTTTTTCACTCTATTTCATCACTCAAATGGATGTGTTGCTGTTGGCAATGCTCTAAATTAACAATCTGGCCAAATTCTATAATACCATACATCCTTCTCTCAAAATGCAACACATCCGTAAGTGTCTAATGTATAATTCTTGTTTATCTGTAGAAAATTTTATATATTAAAATTTACACAAATTTATCACTCGAAAAACTTGCATTCTATTAATTTTTTAGAGTTTCGCCATTACATTCATATCTAGAAATCATCCGTTTTTCATGATACTCATGTTTTCCGAATTATCATTAAAAGTATATTTTAAATTTTTTCTATGTTTACATTTTCTATTTTTGTGTTCTAGTAAAAGCTCTTTTCATAGTCCAGGAAAAAATTTAATATATTACATGAAACGTATTTCCATAAAAAAATTTAGTGATAAGAATAAATTCATGTTTAGTTTTAATGTAATTTTATCAAAGCAAATTAAAAAATAATGTAATGTTACAATATTGAACTAATTTAAACACAAATTTGTGGATATATTGAAAATGTAGATGAAATTTCAAATAATAATAGTATGATACTCAAACATTCGAGTATCGAACCAGTAATTTGAAAATAATGAGCGTAATTTTATATGAAGTACTTGATTTTTGTTCTTTTATTAATCATTATTCAGGAGTCAATTTATCAAAAAGTTTTATTTTATTACTTTTCAATTACAAAAAAAAAAAAAAAACGATCCATAAAAATATTGTAAGAGGGTTGCCTCTTATATTTCGGTATTGCGGTAAACTAGTGCTGCCATCTGGCAACTGACACTTCTACCGTAAAGTTTGACATTTTTGACGGTATAAGTACTCGGAACGTTTTGACGTACGTATTTGTGTTGTTTACAGTAACTTGAAAAATATCATCTGGGCTAAAAATGGAATTATATCGTCAACATTTTCGAGCGATTATTGTTTACAACTTTCGACGTGGATTAACCCAACATCAGTGCATCGATGAACTTAATTCGACTTTTGGCGATGAATCACCATCAAGTACTCCTCTTTATCGATGGTTTGCCGACTTCAATCGTGGCCGTAGTTCGTTTAAGGACGAATTTTGTGAAAGTCGTCCAAAATCGTTTGTTGTTCCGGAAAACATTGATGCTGTGCGTGAACTGATACTGCAAGATCGTCATGTGCGAATTTCATGAAGATACTGCAAGATCGTCTTGTGACTTATCGTGAGATTGAGGTATTCTTGGGCATTAGTGGGACCAGCATACATTCACTATTGCATGAACATTTGGCTGTCAAAAAGATTTGTTCCCGTTAGATCTCACATAATTTAACAATCGCAGTGGAAAATGCCTCAATCGGAGAGGAAAAAATGCTTCTAAAATTGGTCCAAACGCATGCAAAAGTGTATCGATCTTCATGAAGAAAATTTTGAAAAAGACTAAAGCCACTTTTGTTGATAAATAATTGTTTTTAATCTCAAATCTCGAAATATAAAAGGTCTCGTACCCTTTTTCTAAAATACTGGCAGCAGAATGGAGTCAAAAAGTGGTTTTTGTAATATATACAGCCAATATGTAACACTGAGCACTTATTTGGATTTATAGTTATCAGCCAGTCATCACTCCACTTTAACACTTTGTCAATATCTTGTTGAATGATGGCGTTGAGTAAATGGGTTGTTAAAGAATTTCGTGTCGTCGGCATAGCAATTTACTGGTGATGTTATGGTCTCTAGAAAGTCATTTATGTAGATAATGTAGAGGATAGGTCCCAGGCAATTTCCTTGTGGTACTCCGTAATATATAATAGAGTAATAAATATTTTTAACGGAAAATTGTCCAGTGTCTCAGTATTTTAATAATAATAATAATAATAATAATAATAGTTTTATTGACCAAATTACAAATACAAAGAACTGCTTTCAGTCAGTCAATACAATATTAAGAGACAAAGTCATAAAAGTTCATCAAAATTAACGTTGTTAAATTCATCAATTGTGTACAATGGGTTATTTATAAATAAGTGTTTAAGTTTAAGTTTGAATTTGTCTAGTGGTAGTGTAGTAATAGTCTCTGGTAAAAGATTATAAAATTTCACAGCAAAGTAATTTGAACAATTCCTGGATTTATTTAAGCGCAAAAACTTACCACGAATATTATTTTTACAACGCGTGTTGTGCTCGTGCGTATCACTAAAAGTGATATAATTGTGCAAGTTTTTGCGTACAAACAATAGACACAAATAAATAAATAGTGAAGGCAATGACATTATTTTCAGCTTTACAAAAAGATCTCGACAATCCGCTCTAAAAGGAGCACTGGCAATTATTCTTACAACTTTACGTTGTAAGCTGAAAATTCTTTTGGCTGCAGGTGAATGTCCCCAGATTATTAACCCATAGGTTAGGTGGGACTGAAAGAGGGAGAAATAGGCTTTCAATACAACATCTATGCTGACTTCATGCTTCAGATTCCTTACTAGATACACGGTCGATCGCAGTTTACGACTGAGTACATCCACGTGCTGATCCCAACGAAGGTAAGGATCAACGTGGATACCAAGAAATTTAACGAAAGGGGGATTGGCAAAATCATGTTTTCTGGTGCTCAGTAGCAAGGTCTGGGTTTTATCTGTATTTAAAATTAGTTTATTGCTAGACAACCAAGAGTTTGCACTGTTCACCAGAGAAACATTTTCCGTAATAAGGGATTCTAGATCATGGTTGCAATTTAGTAATGTTGTATCGTCAGCGTAAAGAATTGATTTAGATGTCATAGCGAGAGGCAAGTCGTTAACATATATTAAGAATAGTAGCGGTCCGAGAACTGAACCTTGGGGAATACCAAAATGTAAAGGAAGATACTCAGAAACGCTACTTTTAAATTGGGTAAACTGTTTCCGGTTAGATAAGTATGATTTAAGCATGGCACGGCTCTTGTCGTCAAAACCATAAAAAGATAGTTTGGTTAATAAAATATCATGAGATATGCAGTCAAAAGCCTTGCTTAAATCAAGAAAAACACTAAGACAGTATTTCCCTGATTCTAATGCATCCGAAACATACGCGACAAAGTCCAAAACTGCATCTATAGTGCTCTTATCACTTCTAAAACCAAACTGACTATTGGAGAAAAGATTTTTGCTTGTAAAATACTGCACAATTTGTTTGTACAACACCTTTTCAAAAATCTTTGAAAAGACTGGCAATATTGATATTGGTCGATAATTATTAACATCATCGACATCTCCTTTCTTAAAAAGTGGCAAAACTTTGGCAAGTTTAAGCTTGTCAGGAAAACAGCTGTTAGTGATGCAGGAGTTTATTACTCTTGTAAGAGGTGGAATAATGGGATCTTTTACAGATTTTAGAATTTTTACTGACAGTTCATTCACGTCAGGAGTATTGCTATACTTTAAAGAACTTATAACATCTCTAATCGTGATCTCACTGACAGGTTTGAAAGAAAAAATTGTATTGGGAGTTTTATTCGAAAGAAAAAAATCTGGTGCAATGTTAGAAACGGGGACTTTATCTATAAGTGTTTTAGCTATGGTCGAAAAATGTTCATTAAATTGGTTAGGGGTAATAATCGTATCGTTGGAGGATTCTATTGTATTGTTTCTGCGTTTATTAATAATTTGCCATGCAGCTTTCTGGATGTTATCTGAATTATTAATAAATTTTGAATGTGCATCAATTTTAGCAGCAGATATTGCTTTGCGATAGAGATACTTATATGTATCGCGTGCTATTTTATTGGTTCTACTTGGATTCATAATAAGAACTTGATTTAAGTTATGAAGTGTGTCGCGCATGTCACGAAGATGATCGTCAAACCAGTTTACCTGAGTGGTCTTGCGTCTATTTGGGCATATTTTAATTTTCTGTAGAGGGAAAGATGATGAGAAATACAAAAGGAATAATTCTAGAAAATAATCATACATGTCACTGCTGTCAGCAACAGAATTTAGGCGGTCCCATTGAACACTATCAAGTTTGTGGAAAAAATCATGCATGCCGGTGTCAGAGATCTTTCTGCGATAAAGATAAGAGTTTGAAGTAGCTGAAGAAGTATCATAATGATTTCTTGTAGGAAAAGTTGCTAAAATACCGCTGTGATCCGAAAATCCAGTGATTTTGTTCATATCATCTTCGCTGAGGTACATATTTTGAAATATGTTGTCAATTTTATTTTCACCCCGCGTATTAAAATAGACCGAAGATACTAGATTAAAGCTGCCTAATAAATCTGAGATGCATGTTACATCAGAAGGCACTATATAGTATTTAAATCAATACTTGATATCTTATATGTTCAATTATTGGTTGTAGATACTAAAATAGTTATTAAATAATTGTTTATTGTTTTCAGGTTGTGCATTCCTGACGTACTTCAGTCCAGAGAGCGCCTACAACGCACAGAACGCTCTGCATGAGAAACACACGTTGCCAGGGGTAAGTTATCTTCATTTCTACCTATAATTAAGGTTGTACAGAGCAGATAATAAGTTTGATCATGGAGTTAGCATTAAAACCATTAAAACATCCTTAGAATTCATAATCATATGATTTTAAAGTCTGCGCACTTATTAACTAAACTAAACTTATTATGAAATCTTCTGCACATATTCAGAACTATTCGGTTTGGTTCACTAAAGTCCACGCGACATTATGGGAGAGAAACCCATCGAATCTGCGCAAAGAAAGCGTTTTCGTTTGGACCTAGGCCATTTGATAAAATATGAGTGTTTCAAATGTTCATGCATCATGCGAGTTTTCTTAGAACACGTAAGCTGCGTTCACAACTCTAAAATTAGACGACTATGCACTGTACGTTGTGGACAATTTTAGTACACAGTTTTAACGTTTCATGAGAGCTTTCTCAGCTATGAAAATTAATGCGTAATGAAGCATGCATTGCGCAATAATTGTTTGTGACATCTATGTTTTTTCATACCAACTACGATGGAATAGTAAAACAAATAAATAGTTCTTAACATTAATTTTAACCTAAATATATAATCAGTGCGATCCTTGTGCTTGTTTTGAGGTTTTTTAAAATTAGATTTAACTTATTGATGATATTTCATTGTTAATATATGGATGTTAATCCAACATTATTTTTTCGCGTATCCCTGAATGGTAAAGCGCGTATCTTTTAACAGAAAACCACGTATCCATGGGTATAAGCGTACTCGCGGTTAAAAATCACTGGTATAGGAAAAATATCTGTTACAAAGCATTTTTAACAGTACTCGATAAAATGCATTTTATAAGCTAAAGAAAGCATTGATTTTCCCTAGTTCTTCCGATCTAACGCTGAATTGTGTCTTGAAATCGCTTTATATTTTCCCCAAAGTTGAAAAACAAACTTAATCCCATCCCTGATATTATTTATTCTTTTTGCGAATCCGGTCCTGCAAACTACTCACGTACCTAAAGCTTCAGACAAAAATTTACTAAAGGAAATTTTCGTCACATTTTGTGACACGTACAAAGAAGAAACATACTTTGTACGAAATGAAGGAGGGTTCTTGAAATTGTGTTAGTTTTTTTTTACCTTAAATCCTTCATAAATACAACGGACAGGGTTGGTAACACTGACATAAGCTGAAACTTTAAAACATCCCATATATTCTGAATATTACCGTTTCTTATACCACACTCTTCTTAAAAACACTAACATTTTATATCAAGACTACAAAAGAAAGATATAGTAAAAAAAATCGATACTAAGTTTACAACATCGTTGTTATACAGGGGGTTTTAGGTTTAATTGCATTAATTTAAAATATGCTTTCGGTGCTCTAAGAAAATCTTTATGGAGCTGACGAAATTTACAATTTAAAACGAAGATATTGTTGTATAAGGTGGCTGTACTCTCTGTACTTCTCTACAGAAGTGAATCATGGTGTCTCTATAGACGACATATATATATATATAGCGAGTGGTTTACGGCTGGCGCCGTTTCTCGCTTCCTTTTCGCCAGGCGACTCTGTCCATCCAGTCGCCATCTTGGAGACCTCTTGCCTCCATCGCCTCCCGCACATCCTGAGCCCAGGTCCTTGCGGGTCGCCCTGGTCTTCGTCTGCGCGCAGGAATCCACTCCCAAATCTTCTTGGGCCATCGGTCGTCAGGCATACGCTGGAGGTGCCCATACCATAAGAGTCGTTTGCTTTCTATTGATTCTATAATGGAGTTTTCAACATTCATAGTTGCTCTTATAGTATCATTACGAACGTGCTCGAGTTTGGAGATACCGCAACTCCTTCTCCAAAAGTCCATTTCCACGGCGCTCAGTCGGGCTTTATTTCTTTGTGTGAGCTCCCATGTTTCTGAACCATAGGTACAGATACTTTCGACAATAGTTTTGTAGATAACCGTTTTCGTTCGTTTGGTTATATTGTCGTTCCACAATACCGGGTTTAGTTGCCTTACTACACACTTCCCTTGCCCTATTTTATTATTGATGTCATCTTCACTCTTCCCTCTATTTGATAGGGTAACACCTAGGTATTTAAAAGACTGGCAGTTTCTAATGATTCCATCATCTATTTTGAGGTCTCTTCCCTTCTCACCAACAACGAGGTATTCTGTTTTCTGCGCATTAATTTCTAAACCCCATTTCTTATATTCCTCCCTTAGTTTCCTCACCATATAGCTGGAATCATCTTCAGTCTTCAGCTATCAGAACCTGGTCATCTGCAAATAATAGGGTATACAGTGGATTGCCTCCAATATCTATACCCATATTACTGCATTTGCGCCTCCATGCCTTCAAGGCCCCTTCAATATATATCTTGAAGAGGGTGGGAGCTAGAGTGCAGCCTTGTCTGAGTCCTTTCGTTACAGGGAACTCGGGAGAGAGTTTCTTCCCTAGCTTGACACAGCTAGAACATTTTTCATAAAGATTACGAACAGCATTCACATAAGTCTCACTGACATCAATTTTTCTCATGCTTCCCCATAGTTTACCTAGTGGGACTGTGTCGTACGCCTTATGAAGATCTATAAAGGTGAGATGAGTAGGTTGATTCCGTAGACGACATAACGATAGACGACATAAAACTCTAAAAAAAATCCACACAAGGTGCCTAAGGATGATAATAATAATAATAATAATAATAGTCCAGTCAGAGTAAAACGCTGGAGTACAACTCTTTCGGGGGCAGTACAACAGAGTTACCAGTTCCGTGAAATGAGGGGAGATAGACATGTTGACAAAAGAACACATTCGTAAAAGTATGCACTCTGTGTTCTTCAAACATATTAAAAGTCTAAAGTTGTCCACCGAACTCACGTTCTCTTTTCTTAAGTCTGCTGGTTTGAGATTAGAAACAGAAGGTTTTGTGCTTGTCAGGATGGTGTTATAAATACTTTGGCCTACAGGGCCCGCATATTCCAAATAGCGGAGTACACACTCTGTAGGTTGTGCCACCACCATCCTGAAACGATTATGCACAGTCGAGTTACGCGTCTCTACATAATGCTGCTCTCCGCGTGCTCTACTACCATCTTAGACATGCCTATGGTATTGACCAAATACCGGTTATACCGCACGTCTCTTCTAACATAGAATCGGTGGTGGAAAATTCCAAGTGCCGAATTTATTGGAATTAAAAAGAAGCCACCAGAAAAGATCTAATGAATAACTCGACGGTACAAGACTATGACATAAAAAATGAAATAAAACATTAAATTCGAGAACAATTACACAACATATGGAAAAATACATAACTTAACAAAGTAAGAACAATAAAATCCGACACGAAGAAATGGCCATTCTCGGGAACAAGAAGAGAGCAAACTTCCACTACCAGACTACGAATTGGACACACAAGAATAACACACAGCTACAAAATGAAGAAAGAAGATCCTCCATTGTGTAAGACTCCAACACAATCATTACAGTACAACACCTTATTACAGAATGCACCAAATATGACACAATAAGACAGACACACCAAATACCTGACACCCTACAAGAAGCACTTAATGACAATAACAAAAAAATCCTATATAAATTTCTAAAAGACATAAAACTATACAGACAAATATAGACTACCACCAATATACATAATACCCATACAATGAAATATAATTAACAATATCTCATAAAATACAATACCGGGTACTAATAACCCAAGATGTTGATGTACTTTTAATTAATTAAATTAAAACAAAAACTTACTGTGTATTATACACGGCGTGTAGTATGAGTAGCTTGATGTATTTCTAGTTAGACACAAAATGCATTTATTATTTGATGGTTGTAGATAAATATTTTTTTCTATCTCTTTTCCTTTTCTTTAACAAGCATTCAAGCTTGAAGTAGGGCTTTCTTTTCTTAGTACTGTATCTACCTTTTTATCAAATCCTTCTATCTCTCGCAATTTTCTCTATATTCTATTCGAAACTCAATCATCATGATATCTCTTTTTATCGATTAGACTGTCAATCCGATATCTTATTTATTTCTAGACAGTTTTCTCAAAATATTTTTTATTCAGTCGTATCACCGTTCAATAACTTACGAACATGAAAATGTTAAGTATGCCAAAAATTTCAAATCGCTTAAAACATTTATGTTTTCATTATACTTTGTGTCTTTGAAATAAGGGTTTATCATAACACTAAGGTGAAAACTTGGGAAAAGTTTTCTTAATTAAAATTTTCTACAAGTTGGAAAAGTTCTTAGATTTAAAATAAAATAAAATTATTTTAAATATGTAAAAAAACGTAAATTTATTTAACGAAATTTTAGATGTTTTCTATATTAAATTCTTTTTAAAATGAAAGACGCAAAATTTACTTTACATATAGTTTCTTTTATGTGGTGTTGCGTAACTATATTTACAGTTTTCGACACAAGGTGTCACACAGCTGTCAAAATGTTTATGTTGTTGAAATTATTTATAAGACCGCGACGAGGAAGGTAATTTAGGAAATAGATGATGATCGGAAAGTCAAAATTTAAATGAAAAACAATTTTAAAAAGGTTTTATGGAAATTACTGTGGCTCTGTGGTAAATGATTTACCTACGGTGCACAAGATTGCGGGTTGAATTTCAATTTCGACTTCACTTTTTAATTTTTACCTTTAGGTTTGACTAACACTGACCTAAAAAAATGTTAATTTTGGCTCAAAAAAATTAAAAGAATATATAAATCAAACATTTAAAATATATGTATTATGTAAAATATGGATTTATATGCAATTAATTTAATTATATGTACAAAACTGTGAGAATATGCAAAATATACAAAATAAAAAACGCATCAAATAACGTCATTTTATTAGATTCAGAATATGTATTTGCATATAAGCTGTGCTTTATAGATGACATTACTAGTGACCAACAACTTAAAGGACCCGAAAATGATCAGGGGTTCAGATGGTCCGTGAGTTCACCTTAAGAATTTTTTGTCTACTAAGCTTCCCCTAAAGGATTGCTTCCAATTGACGTAGACGTAGAACGTATACATAAAACGTAGAACGTAAAACGTAGATTTTGTTGCTTTGGATTCCAATAAACTCAGAATATCGTGTCAAAACTCTTCAAGTTAACCTCTTTATAAAAGAAGTTTCTTAAAAAGTGTCGAATAACATGTATTCGCCAAATAATATGGACAACGACTTAGCAATGTTAGCAATTTTATTGTTACTGTTACGAGAATTATTGGCAAACAACGTCGTAAACACAATATCAAAAGCACGATGGTAGTTTAGACCAATTTTGCAACCAGGTACCTCACAATAGTGTCAGCCGCCCGTGTGCAAACTTACATAAGACCGGCTTTTCTAGAATCGAACCGATTGTCGCCCGTTCGCAAGCTTTCATAAGATCGCCCTCTACAAGTAGGGTTAGTTAAAATCAACCCCAAATTCCGCCAATTTTCTGCATCGCCTGTGTGCAGCGCACACGCTGTGGCCCTGTAAGCTGAAAAGTTTCCACAATTAGTGTATCTATTATATATTAAACAATAGATATTCATTATTCAACAATAAAATCTAACCATGGCAATTATTTATTTCCCTTATTTCAATACCGTGAACCCAACAAATGTTGACAGATTCTATCTATCTACATACGACATATTGAGTATGTTTTGTCATGTTCTATCATTCTTTCCTATTGGCCGGACGTAAAAACGTAGACGTGAAATATGAAAATATAAATATTCTACAGTCCATCAATTTAAGCCTGGCAGATGACCTTGGGTGCGCAGTATCAATAACTAGAAATTGGAGTGGGGACGTCAGTTCACCTCAGACTGTCTTGCTGCAAGCATCAGTGAAAGTACATTCGGATGAAAAAGTATAATGGAATTTAAGACGAAATTATGCGGGCGCGTAAACCATAGTCAGTGTAAGGAGATTATTAGTAATGTGATTGACTTTATGACTAAGTAAGCTGCAGAAGAGAGAGTGATTATACCTTGGAAGAATATTTTGGATCGAGTTTCAGCGTGCACAGGCGTTTCTGCAAGAAGTTTAAGTAGATTTAACAAGGAAAAAAAAAAGTGTCTGCAGGTTAGACAAGTTAAAAGTTCTAAAACAATATAACTTTAATACAAAGATGAGACACGGACGGAACAAATATTTTGAACAAAAGAATCCGAAATTTCACGTTCCCAATTAATAATCATAATAAATATCTTTGTTATAAGACGCAACAAAGCTGTTCAACAAAAACATTTATTTTGTTTGGTAAACTTAGTTCAGTTCTTAACAGGCTTTTCATTTTTATTTCATTGTTATATTATTTATACATTATTATTTTCTAAATTCATGTGAATGTTCCACATTTTCGTCACCTAAAAAACAGAAAGAAAGAAGTGAACAGAAAATATGAAATATAAAAAGTAATCCATTAAATTGTGGAAAAAATTCATATTTTGATGAAAACTTGTGTCTCGTACAGCCCAAGCGCTCGACCCTCTCTTTCTTTCCGAATGCGTTCTTCCTCTGCGCGAAATTGATTTCCCACACGCCAGTACTAAATAGATTTGCTGTACATTTCTACGTCTACGTCCATCTACGTCTGAGTAGAAACCGTAGCATGCATTTTCCTATTATTTATATTTTCACGTCAACGTAGGATTCTGCGTCTATCTTGGGTGTGCGCCTGGTCGTCAGCATAACGAATAAATATTTTGTGAAACTTTCCCAAGTTTTTTATTTAAGTACTTTTACTTAATATAATTCTATATAAAAATGCTGCGTACGACACTGCCTTGTAACTTTTAATAAATTTTGACGTATTTGACTATAAAAAACCTTTTATACCAACTATTAAAATTTTTGGCAATGTCTTGACATATCAAAATCATAAACATTTAAATGTTTTCACTCATCAGTTGGTTCATTTCCGTTACGAATTGTCATATTTAAATATAAAATTGTATGCTAGTACGCGCGTTCTAATACCGCGCGTCTTTAAACAGAATACCGCGCTACTAGTGTTAGGTCTGGTTTATAGTGCTTATGGTACGGCGTGTTAATATAAACAAAACCGAAATGTCTGTGCATAGATTGTACTACATCAGCAAACAGTTCAAAAATGTACCAGTTAATGTTCGGAAGTGTTACAGTTAACGTTAATTTTAAGTGAGGTTAATTTAATTCGGGTTTAAGTGAAAAGGATATAACTAGTACCAAAATGGATTATGATATGATGGTGTATCCAGAACTATTGGCTTACTATGATGGGTTATTGGTTCGTATTTTTTATCTACTTAATTTTAAGAAACATATTGTCTAATGGTGGCAGCGCCAACGGATTTTTAACAAATTAAATTATTTCTATTTGCTAATATACATTAAGACGTCCATATATCGAAATCGATGGTACCATAAGAAAAATTCGATAAATAAAAATTTAATTTTGCTTGATTAGAAATTACATCTAGTCCCTTTCTTTGGTTTAAGTGGAACTAGATTTTGAAATCTAGTATCTTTTAATGACTTTTCATTATTTTATTTATTATAAAAACCTTTTTCAGTCATTAAAAATTGAGTTAGTTAAAATTTATGATGCACAGCAACGATGGCTATTTGCGTCTAACTCAGCCCATCCAATTGACGAATATTATTAACAAATAGATTTATAAAAATTTTATACACAAAGAAATCTTAATCAAAGAAATTTTGCTCGCATTAACATAAATAAATTAAAATAAAATTCTGTTCAAGAAACTGAACAGACGGAGGATGATAATAAGAGGCTGTAAAGGGGCTCGTTCCCAGCAAACATTCAACTAACGGCCGAATGCTGGCAAACTGCTTTTATGCTGGTAAATTACTGGCACCAAAAGTAAGTGCAACGCCAGTATTAATAATGTACTTCACATTTGTATTTCGCATTCCGCCTATACGAAGTACTTTACCAGCATTTTATAAGCACTCTTCTTCACTCATACTTTTTACTTAAAACCATCAGAAATAAATCTTGCAACTAATGCGATTATTTTACACTTAACCGTTGCTGGGCCAGCAACTGATACATCAATGGGCCAGTAACGACCACGGGGACACCGGGGTACTGGTCCATTACTTTCAATGCCGGGGAGTATGTGCTTTACCAGTACTGGCCCGTATAAAAATGTTTGCTGGGTTGCCATCATATGTTACAGATCAAACTAAATAACGGATTCAAATATAGTGCAAAATTGCCTGCATAAGACAATTAGTTCGATTGCTTCGAGAAGAGTAACAGCTTGTCCATAAGTATACTGTCGTCATCTTAAACAACTGACAGGTCATAGCACAGTTTTAACCTCTCCCTGACATCCTCGGACTCTACACTTCATCTTTTTCCTCTTCTTCTTTGGGCAATATCAGCCAAGTTGACTTTTGGCCTCACTCTCATAAGTCCTCCATCTACTCATTGTCAGGTCTTGCCAAGTATCCTGTATACTAATATTTGTTAGGTCTTCGGTTAGCCGATTTCTCCATCTCTTGCGAGGTCTTCCCACTGGTTGACGGGTATTCAATCTTCCTTCCCATATCTTCGTAACTATTCTATCCTTCCTCATCCTCATAACGTGTCCTATCCATTGTAATCGTCTGCCTCTCAGTTCTTGTGTGAGACTCAACCTTGTACAGTTCTCGGATATCTTTGTTCTTACGGATTTTCCATTCACCATTAATATGAGTGGGACCAAATATTCTGCGTAATATTTTATTTTTGAACTGTATACACTGAGTTAAAATGTGTAACACAGACAATCTGTGTTACACGTCTCACAGTCAAATCTGTGTTAGATATCTTACACATAGCTCTTCACCTCGAAGAAGGTTTTAAAATTTAGTAACATTTAACAATTGAATGAGGCTTTTGATCTTTCTTTAACAAACGCACACTTCAACCATTAACCAATGAGCTAACGACAACTTTATAAAAAAAAAATCCGTTTAGTTCCAATTAAACGTGTAGAATAGAGAATATGTATGTCAGGTGAGCATCAATGGGGGGGGGGACTCACGGAGTTAACTTTCCTTAAAAAAAATCTTAATATCTTGCTGAACAACATTTTAATGACTTTTTTTCATAAATATGTTCTGGACGACGGTCAGGGACATAAATTAAACCCGGGTTCCTGTGCTCCGTAGGCAACCGTCTTACCACGGAGCCACGGCAACTATTCCTTCTTGTGCTTTTTTCATGTACCAATAATTTAGACAGTATCAACGATTCGATTTGGTATTCTTAATTATGAAAAGATATCTTGCTTTTAAGACTGCGATTTCAAATATCTGCAATTAAAAATAATTTAATAGTACCTAATTTTAGGATGCTGATTAAAAATTTATTGTTTCATAAAATAATTTTGATAATATTTTACTGTGCTGTTATTTGTTTTTTTAAGATTAAGAACATACTAATTAATCAAAACTGATATATTTAATAGTAGTACAAGATTGTGCAACTATTATGAAAAAATAAATAAAATAAAAAATATATACGACCGTCAAATAAAAAAAAACATTATATGTCAAATTGTAAATACGTGAAGCTATTCATTTTGCATGCTGTATATAATGTGACGCGAATGCGTGCTCATTCGGGAATAATGAGCGTTTTATACACGTCTTTTTTTGGTAAGTTAGTTTGTTGATGTTTGGTGCTCAGCAACGATGGCTATTTGCGTCTCACACAACCCATCTTTATAACATATTATTTATAAGTTAGAATAAGTAAAACAATAAATAATAGTATTTTAAACATTGTTGTACGTTACAATTAGCTGATGGTTGGGTAACCATTTTGATGACGTAGTTTCTGAAGCTTTATAATAGATCAGGGATATCCAAACTATAATCCACGGGACAAATCCGGTGCAAGAACATATTATCCAGCCTGTGGTCATTTTTTTAAGTACTTACCGGTCTACAAGTATGAAATGCGGATTTTTTCAAACTTGCCGCGCAAATAGAGTGCATAATTCAAAGTTTCAACACATATGGCGTTTTGTTAAGTTATCATTAAGTGTCAAATGCGTACAGGTTATAATTTGAAAAGTGATCATATAGTTTTGTTTTACTGTGTTAAAAATGTCAAATTTTGTGCCAAATTGAGCATTCGCGGACAGTATTACTGTTTTGTTTTCATTTGAAAAAAACTGCTGCTGAATCATACCGACTGCTTCGAGAAGCTTATGGTGAATATGCTCCATCGCAAGATACGTGTGAACGATGGTTTCGGCGTTTCAAAAGTGGTGACTTTGATCTTACAGACAAAGAACATGGAAAACCTCCAAAAAAATATGAAGATACAAAATTGGAAAAATTGCTACAAAGACGATAGTCAATCACAAAAACAACTAGCAGAGCAATTAGGCGTTAGTCAACAAGCTGTTTCCAATCGCCTACAAGAGAGATGGGTAAGATCCAGAAAGTCGGCAGATGGGTTCCACATGCATTGAATGAGAGGCAGATGGAAAAACGCAAAAACACTTGTGAAATTTTGCTTGCACGATACAAAAGAAAGTCTTTTTTGCATCGTATTATTACTGGCGATGAAAATGGATTTATTTTGAAAATCTTAAACGCAAAAAATCATGGGTGAACCCACGCTCACCATCCAGATCAACTGCAAGACCGAATCGCTTTGGCAAAAAGACAATGCTCTGTACTTGGTGGGACCAAAAGGGTGTGGTCTATTATGAATTGTTAAAACCTGGTGAAACAGTTAATACCTAATGCTACCAACAACAACTGATCGAATTGAACCATCCGCTGCTCATTAAACGACCAGAATACGAAAGAAGACAGCACAAGGTAATCTTTCTTAATGATAACGCTCCATCACATAAGGCAAAAGCAGTTAGCAACACATTGGAGGCACTCAAGTGGGAAGTGCTACCCCATGCCGCTTACTCACCAGACTTGGCCACTTCAGATTACCACTTGTTCGCATCGATGGGTCACGCACTTGCCGAGCAGCACTTTTGTTCATATGAAAATGTGAAATAATGGCTAGATGAATGGTTTGCGGGGAAAGGGGAAGAGTTCTACTGGCGAGGTATTCACAAATTGCCTGAAAGATGGGAAAAATGTATAACTTTTAATGGAGCATACTTTGAATAAATAAACTTTTACTGTTCTATTGAGTTTAATGTGTTTTATTTAAAAAAAAAATCCGCATTTCATACTTGTAGACCGATACATAAAAACGGCAATTTAAAATAATCAAAAAATCACAAAATTAAACGATTTTATAGAAAATTATATTATTATAATTTTTAATTTCTCTTATACTTACATTATTTATCTCTGCTTCTTTGTGTTGTGTTTCTTATTTTAATCTATTATTTAAATGTCTTCACCTACTCTGAAATTTTGTTGTTTTAAAATAAAAATAATTTGACCCATCTTGCATGTTTGATAACGTGCGTGTTATACTTACTCGATTGTCATTAAATATTTCCTTTTTTTGGTATTGACTGAATGACACTACTCCCCACACACTTTCCAAGAACTTGCGTGAATTATTAAGAAAATCGTTAAGTATGATACTTTTTCATTATCAGAAAAATATCGACAACTGAAATTGGTTTTAGACAGTACGCACATATTATTTATTCATTGTTTTATTCGAAAGTGTGTGTTATATTTGGAGCTGGTTTAATTATTTATTTATAAGAAAATTGAGTGTAGTTTTACATATTTGTTATGATGACCGAAAGTCTCGATGTGACCACAACTGTCTCATATTTAAATAACTTTTCCATCGTTATTTCCAAAAAAATATATATATCTTCATAACATCAGCATTGCTGCCTGATTTACTAAATAAATAATAATAATAATAATAAAAAATGTGTTGACAAAAGAACACATGAGTAAAAGTATGCACTCTGTGTTCTTCAAACATATTAAAAGTCTAGAGTTGTCCACAGAACTCACGTTCTCGTTTCTTAAGTCGGCTGGTTTGAGATCGGAAACAGAAGGTTTTGTGTTTGCGTGTCAGGATGGTGTTATAAATACTTTGGCATACAGGGCCCGCATATTCCAAATAGCGGAGGCCACACTCTGTAGGTTGTGCCACCACCATTCTGAAACGATAATGCACATTCTGTCTGCTTGTCCATCTCTTGCAGCGTCGAGCTACGTGTCTCGACATAATGCTGCTCTCCGCGTGCTCTACTATCATCTTAGACATGCCTATGGTATTGACCAAATACCGGTTATACCGTACGTCCCTTCTGACATAGAATCGGTGGTGGAAAATTCCAAGTGCCGAATTTATTGGAATTACTCCTTCCCCACCTCGAGGTTACTGACAGCCACTAAGCCGGACATAACCCTCCTGGATATCGAGACCAAACAGATGTTTGTGATCGAA